>OZ004713.1:55552413-56752413 GCA_963924515.1 Vespertilio murinus | reverse complement strand
AGCCGGGCTTCCTCTAACGCGTCTCATTTTGCATAACCGTTTTTGTTTTCATTATGCCTAAATTTGGCCTGCCCAGAGAGCGTGATTCAAATGAAAACCTAATTCTAATAGAGCTCAGAAAATGGGAGAAGGAATCTAAAAATAGGCCATGGAAAAAGGGAAAAACTCAAATGGTATAATGACCAAGTTGGTTCAAACACATACACACTTGCAGTGATTTCTCTCGGAGAGAGAAAGCAGCAGTGACATCGATGCAGGTGTTCCTATAATCCAGGGCACATCAAAACTCCTGTCTGTTTTACAAATTTAAAACCCTGGGGGAAATGGAAGCCAGCGGTAATAGGAGATAATAAGAGGAATAATAAGTCTTACTCCCTGCGTCTCACACAGCAGAATTTGGTGAGCCAAGTCTATCTTAATGTACTTTGTACTTTGCTAAAAAAAAAAAAAAAAAAAAAAAAAAAAAAAAAAAAAAAAGACAGCTAGATGGTAACAGGAAACATGTTAGCATCCTAACACAGAATCTGAAGTGGAGGACTGGCTATGGGCATGTGGTTTTGGTTTCATTCCCTGCTTTCTCTATAATTAGATAACCCACAATTACCAGGTCTGCTTAAAGTTAACTCCTTGTAGAAGGCAACCTCTAGTCCCCTGGCCTATGTTAAGTTTTCCAGGTCCAAGGTTTCAGCACTCACTCCATTTCCCTATTAGGGGACTCTTCTTTTTATTACTTTTGTTTAATCTATACTTAGCTCAGCCCTACATCTCTATGCTTTGCACAATACAAGACACATGGGAGATGCATAGTATGAATGAATGGATGAACAAAAGGAACGAATGAATGAATAAATTCTTGAGAAAGTCACTTAAGTTCCCTGAGCCTCTGTGTTAAAGTCAATAAAATGTTGGTGGATAAGGTTTGGGCATATGACCTTGAAACGCCCTTTCTCATCTGACACACTGTTATGAAGGCTTTAGTTTTTTTTTGGCTTAGCAGTCCACTCAGTGGGGACAGAAGCTGGCTGGGTAGACCAGTGGTAGAATGGCCCCAGCTTTGTTGCTCAGAGGAGCAGGAAAAGATTCCAACTTGCAGTAGTCACATTGCTTATTTATATCACACCTTGTTCTCCTATCACATTCTTGTCTGTTTCTGAAAAAAGAGGGATGATACTTTTTCTACCCTACAGGGTTGTTGTGAGGAATTAATGCGTTAATATACATAAAGCACTTTAAAACAGGACCCAAAGTTGGTACTCAATAAATGTCAGCTCTTTTTTTATTATTACTTTCTTTCTCTTAAATATTCCTGTCTCTGCCTCTACACTTGTATTCATGAGCTCCCCCTCGTCTACTGAAATCTGATTCATCTTTCAAGGCCCAGCCCCTCATAGACCATAGATCACAGCTGCCAAATGGGGAGGAGCCTTGCAGGTAATTGAAATCAACCCCCTCATTTTACAGATGAGAAGTCAGGGGCACAGAGAAGTGTAGCTAGTTAGGAGCTCAAGGTCGGAGAGCCAGATGGTGCAGCTCCAGCCCCAAACCCATGGGGACCAATTTTGTCAGGGTTTTCCTTCTGACACTGGGCAGCCTCCCTCTATGGAACTCTCCTTTCCTTCCGGTCTTGCTCTGTGGTGAAGACTTTTTGCTGGGATGTGATTAGTAATCACTTGTAGAGTCGCCTTTCTTGATTAATCTTACATCCCCAAGTGCTGAACAAGTTATTTTGTCCATAGTAGGTATTTGCTTATAATAACAATGAGCTATACTGGATTAGGAGTTCATTATTTACAAAGTACTATAACAAGATGATATATTGCTATCTTATTGATACAGCAATGCCGAGAGGCAGGGATTATTTTTATCTCCTCTAGAGAAGAGGAAAACTGGTTTAAAGAAAAAGAGAATTGCTCAGGGCCACTCAGCCAGCTGTCTGCAAATGGCCTCTTTCTTCCTGCTTGCCTGAATGAATGAATGTTACTTAATGTTTCATGTGGATTTGTCTTGTGTTCTTCACTAGAAGGCCTGGATCATGTGTTAAAAATTCTTTGCATTCTTAAAGAGTCTAAAGTAATCACAGCAGGCTCACAATATGTGTTTGTTGAAAAAAATTTTTAACTGCTGCCTCCAACCCTGAAGAGATAGGGTCTGTTCACAGGCAAATATTGTTTTCAGGAAGCAAAACTTGGAAGGATATGAGCAGGAGGTGGGAGGTGTTTCTTCAGTCTTTAATTCTGTATTTCATGAATAAATGATAGTACCACCATCTTAATGTTATTCATTAAAGCACTTGATTTCATGCAACTCTGTGAGGCCTTCTCTGTGAATCCCATCAGAGAGACCTCTCCACAGTCAACAGCAGAAGGCTTCATGAGCAAACCTCTCCTCTGTCGGAAGGGGATCCTCTTTCCAGTGCCTTCCTCACCACTGGATCCCATCAGAGAACTGTTCAAACAACTGGTAGACCAGCAACAGTAGGCTCACTCAAGACTTGAGTGTGCAGCCCCTACTCTCTCCCTTTTAGTTTTAAATAAATGTGAAAGATTTGTAAGAAGATACAATTTTAATGGAATTCATAGGGCTCCAAATTTAAATTCCTTGAGGTGTAGGCAATCTGTGCAATGCCACGAAAGAAGGAAGAGAGCCCAGTCTGTTAAAATGTGACGTGTTGGCTTTAGGGAAAGAGGTCAGGACAGGCTTAGGTCTACTCTTCCCTGTGGGCATCTGGAACCATAAATGCAAACTTACTGTGTTTTTTTTTAAGTGATTAAAAAACAACAATAATAACAACAACTAAAATGATACACGTGGACTCAAAAAACCATATGGTATAAACAAGACTGATGAGGGTACGAGATGCAACCTGGGCTACCAGTCTAAGATCCCATAGGGTGACTGCCTTCGTGTGACTGATGCCAAAGGACCTTGCTTTGGAAGAGGAGCTTTTGAAGATGTTCAGAAGACCAGAAAGTGTTTTCTGCTCTTTTTTTTTTTTTTTTAAAGTATATGCCTAAGTGACTGGAGACACTATAAAGAAATGCCAGATACTACGTTAAAAACTTAGGCTCTTAGTTGTGCAACCATGCAAATTGGCTATTACTATCCCCCTTTGGCAGAGAAGATAACAAAGGCTAAGAAAGCCTAACTAACTTAGCCATAGTCACACAATTATTTTAAGTGATAGAGGTAGGATTTTACTCTAGTTTAGAATGTTGCACCAGGAATAGCTGAGGTTCCAGAAACAATGCACAGGACACTCTAGATTTTCAAGGTTCTCTGCTCACAGCTTGCAACATGCCAGAAAGTATGTTATGCTAAGATAGACCCTTAATGTAAGGTTCAGGAGATAGGCAGGACAGCATTGTGAGTGCCATTTTATTAGCATAGGATTTAAGGCTCAGAAAGTTGACAATGGAGTCACTTGACTTGTACAAGTTTGCCAGGCATGTGGAGGCTGGGGAGAGAACCTGCATTGTCTGACTCTACCTTTGACCTCTTCCCATTGTTCTCCCAGGTTCCCCATCACAAGCCATTCCCGACTAAAAAGTACATCAGTCTTTTCTCAGTCTTTCTCTCCTTGACAACATTTCTCAATATGACCACATATCCATTATTTTAAATGATGATATCTCAATTAATTTAAATTGTAAAGAAGAAAACTTTACCCCAAACACCACCATCTTACATTATCGCTGTTCTTTGTCTGTGTCACCTTTCTTGTTTTATCTATATGTATGCATTAGCTCAATTGTAATGAGTTTCAAGTTGGAGCAGAAAATCCACAGGCTTATCACGCTCTTACAATCAAGGACTTGGGAGGATTCCAAAGTCAGAGGGAGATACAAGCCCATGTAATAGAAACTGGTTGCAGACAGATTGGTTCTTTCCTATGAGGCCGGAAAGTCCAGCCGCCATTTTGTTGCTGTCTTCACAAATTCACTGGCTAATACTAGTTGCTGTCTGAATTTGCTGGTCTTTTTAAAAAATATATATTTTATTGATATTTTTTACAGAGAGGAAGAGAGAGGGATAGAGAGCTAGAAACATAGATGAGAGAGAAACATCTATTAGCTGCCTCCTGCACACCTCCTACTGGGGATGAGCCCACAACCAAGGTACATGCCCTTGACCTGAATTGAACCTGGGACTTTTCATTCCACAGGTCAACGCTCTATCCACTGAGCCAAACTGGTTTTGGCTGGAATTTGCTGGTCTTTATGTATATCTCTGGGAAGTAATAATTTGAATTCAGGACAGGGCAGCAAAAGACACACAAAGAGTCTCATGAAACCTCCATTCTTACTGTATCTAAAGATGGGAGCTGGGTGTTGTTGGGATTTCACATCCTCTTCCAAATGTCCTATACCCCCAACATCAAGATAAGGAACTAGTAGGATGCAAGGCATCAGGAGAATACACCAAGTGGAAGTGGCCCCCTCCTGCCCTTAAACCAAGCTTTCTCACTGAGAGAGATGGTGAGGTGTAGTAAAATGAGTACGGATCATTCACATCCCAACTCTGTCATGTAGTCATATATTCTTTTATGTCCTTTCTTGTTCCAGCAAAATTTTAAAAGGCTTGCTGCCTTGCTACTTGCTATTGGGGTGACATTCATAAGATACTTAACAGATTCTGATTCTCAGCATAATGGAGATAGTCACCTTGTAAGGCTGTTTGGAGGGTTCAACAAAATAATGCATGAAATTTCCAAGTTAAACCTGTGTCAGATTATAGATAGCCAATAAAGAGTATCCATTATGTAAGAAATGGAAATACATAGTAGTCTTGTCTTTGCAGAACCTCGTATAAGAAGATGTCCCTCATCCATATCCTTCTTTAAAATTCATATACTCTGGGATACAGTTTAGCTTCTGCATAAAGTTTATGCTGCCCAGGCATCATCAATAAGGGACTTATCATATCATTGGTTTGGGGAAGCAATCCCTGGAAAGGCATTAGGATTTGGGAATGGCAGGTCATTATGGATGGGGCTAAGTTATTTACTTCATCAAAGTGTCTCTGGGTTTTATCATGCAGACCTGTCACTGGGAGCTGTTCATAAAGATGAATAATGGTCCTTTTAACTCGGGGATCTGAGAGGTCACCGGGGCTGTGGCAGACGTATAGAGTCGTGTTTGCCGCATCCATCAAGATGCAATTGTGTATGGATGTGATGCATGGCAGGCAGCGTGAAGGTGGACTTCTGCTCTCCACTTTGTATGCTGATCACACGGGGCTGCCATGTGGAAAGGCAGCGACTAGCCCTCCGGAGGCCCGGAATCCTGTACTTACACCACTCAGGGCAGCCACTGCCTCCTGTGGTGGAGCATTCGGGACATTAGGGGTTTTGGAGAACAGACCAGCAAGTATAGGGTAACGGCGTGCCTGTTTTTCCATCTGATGCATGTCCTGGCTTGAGCTCCATTGTTATCTCCCCGAGGTCTAGGAAATGGATGGAAAAGGAAAAGGAAATGAGGCAAATTGACTTGTTCTGGCATCAGCAGGCAACGTACCATGGTTGACTCTTGGTTGTAGGTTTCTTGGCCGGAGAAGGCCCTCCTGCTGAGGATCTTAGGACCCAGAGCTTTAGACACATCGTGTGGTCTTTCTGAGCAACTCGGGCTTTTTGGACCAGGCTCGTTTACCTCCACTGCTCCTTCACGGGTTCCAGTAGCGGGAGTGGGAGAACCACCAAGCGGGCCTTGGGGGACAAGACCTTTCTGCTCTGGGCCCAGCATTTTAATTCTCCAAGCTCCAGTCACATGTGTGCCACCTTCATCATTTGTGTCCTGTTTGTGTTACATCCGCTTAGTATTTTCCCAATGGATTATAATATTTTGTTGTTTTGATAACTTTATTTTAAAAGATGAAACCATATATTGTTATAGTAAATGGATACAAAAAGATAAGTGAAGAAATGAAAAAAAAATGAAAAACCAAACAATGAAATTAAATTCTTGCTAGGTGCTTTGGTCTCAGCATTTGAAGTTTGCTCTTTTAGGGACAGTCCCGATTTTTATCAATTTGTCCCGCATCCCACGGAGTTTCCAAAAATCGGGACTTTTTTAAAAACCCCGAGGGATGAGGGACATATTGTTAAAAATCGGGACTGTCCCGCCAAAAGCGGGACATCTGGTCACCTTATGTTACAGAGATATTAAAGACATTGTAGCGCCCAGTTGAGGTTTATCTTTGAGGTACAAGAAGGAGTAACTTTCTCACAATGTAAGTTCGTGTTTTTCAATGTTTTTAATGTGTCATTACAGCATTTTCTGGACCATCTAAAATTGTATGTCAGATGAACAATGGTATAATCCTATACTTTGGGGAAAACTGTATTTGGACTCTTCAGTTCCTTTCAACTCCAAATTTGTATTACTTTCATCTATTCTCCCTAATAATCACCTAATTAACCCTTTTGGTTTCCACTTTCAGTTCTACTACTTGCTTCCTGGCCTGCATTAAACTGCTATTTATTTGAATCTCCCACCTAGCACTTTGCACCTTCAAAAAACTTTCAAGTGCTAATTCAAAACCATGGACACTTAAACTCAGCACATTACTGCAGCCTGGCAGCAGGCCAAGGCACTGGTCTGAGAGTCCCTCTGCCCACCTCTTCTGCCTGCACTGGGCTCCTGAGCACAGAGCCCCTCCTAGAGGAAGAAAACCTCTTTGCACCCTTCCAAGGGCTGCCGCCATTCCAATGAGGAATGCTTCCAGACAGATGCCAAATCGATAGCGCTAGATTCACACAGCTCTGCTTATCTTCCATTGTTTTTCATTCAGCCTCCCTTGGCTTCCCGAGATGAGAGTCTGGGGAGAGATTCATCTCCTCCCTTGCTTCTCATTATATCACTGTGGTAGCCACAGGGAGGAGAGTGACTGATATTTCTGGGCTGTCAAGGGAGAGATAGGAAAGATATGCTCTTTGTAGCACCTGCCAACTCACTATAAAGACTCAAAGTGCTATTTCTGGGTTTAAAAAGTTAACATTTTAACTGTCATTTTCAATCTGCACAGATTGTGATCCTTGCTGAGGATCACCCCCGAGTGAAGTATAAAAATATTGTAGGTGGTTGCGTGTCTGAGATTTCTTTAATGAAGGAGTATGTGTGTGTTTTCCCTGACAGTTGTCTAACACAGACCAGTGATGTTTTCCTCCAAGACCCCCTGCTTGTCCTTATCATCACCATCTAACTCTAGATATTGCTCTGTGACTCCTTCTCTTAGCCACTCAGAAATGCCCCCCGCCCCCCTGATCTAGGCCTAGATGCTTCTTTGAGTGAGGAAGCTGTCATGAATCAGTCATTTTCCCATCTGACCTCCTCATGATGTCACCCATTCTTCAACACTCCCCTGGGAAACTTTAAGTCATTGCTTCTCCTCCTACCAGTCTCAGAGTTCATCTGGAAAGATCCACATTGCTTAGGTAGAATGTCTTGCCAAGAGAACACAAGGGAAGGACAGCCCCGACCAGCCCTAGGTCTCACCCAGATTTGCCATCCAGCCAGTCTGCAATCTTTAGGTAGATTTGTATTTATCCACATGGAACTGCAGCTTCTTCGCCCTAAACTCCAATTATTGAATGGTAGAGTCTACAGCTCTCCTGCCATTTTGCTAGGGTGTCCCTAGCTTTCTATCTCATCTTCTCTTTTCTAAACTATTTATTTCCTCTTTCTCTTTCCCATGGGCCCTTTTCTTTCTAATGTATAACAATGTTAGTCTTTCTCAAATGCTACTCAGAAGCTAGTCTCAGGCCTTCACCATTCCATACTCCTCTCCCCAACAACATCCGGAAGGGACACACTACACACACATGCACACAATGTGCTTTAGGCTTTCACTCAACTCTCTGTGACCCCTGTCTTCCACTTTGAAACCTCCCTAAAGCATTCAGGCCTTTTCCATATGGTGACACAGCTGGAAGACAATGGAAAAGTGTAACAGAAATTAGGATTTGTTGTTGTTAATTATCAACTGAGGATATTTTTTCCATTGATTTTTCTTTTTTTCTTTTTTTTAAAGAAAGAGTTGAAGGGAGGGGTAGGAAAAAGGGAGAAATAGAGAGAAACATAGACTGAAACACATTGGTTGCCTCCCCTACATGCACCGGACCAGGGCCAGGGATCAAACCTACAACCCAGGTACATGCTCTTGACTGGGAATCAAACCTGTGACCCTTTTGGGCCGACACTGGACAACGCCAGCCAGAATAAGACATTGGGATTTTTAGATAAACATCTGCATATTTGAAAGCTCCTGTAAGGTATTCACCTGTTGAGAGCTGAGGTGGAACAAATTCGTCTTTAGTTTGCCCACATTGTTATAGTGGGCATGCATGTGTGTGTGTGTGTGTGTACATGTGCACAGACATACACAGGGCCCCTCCATTTTAGCTCTTCATTCACACACATGCCTTTCCCAATGTTTTAAACTCCTTGCAGATTGCGCTCGGTACTTTGTCTGCCTAACCCAGCACTGTGAAGAGGGTGGTCAGATAAAGAATGAAACAGGATGTGATGAGACAAGGACAGAAGAGTGGGAGAAACCAGTAGTTGGATACACATAAACAATGGCTGGAAGTAATGGTGGAATAAAATTGCTCCCTAGGACTAATACCTATATTTAGAGTTCCCGTCTTATAGTCCTTGATGTGTTCCAGGCCTCCTTGTCTATCCTTTCAACTACTCCCTGCAGTCACTCTGTGAGTTTGGTGAGTGGGCACTATTATTGACTCATTTAATAGGTGATGGATCTATTTAATAGGTGATGGGGCAGAGAACGGACATATATTCTGGAAGGTCAGAGGTAGGACTAACGGGCCAGCACCCATACTCCTAGCAAGCACCTTCAACCCAATGTTGACATTCCCCTGGGAAAATGGGAGGCAGCAGAGGTATGGTGGGAGCCATGGCCCTATACAGAAGGAAGCTGCTGTAGCTCACTAACCACTCTGAACTCCTGCTGCCTTAATGGCTGAATGCAGATAGTTATCCTGTCTATACTTGCCTGGTATGGTCCTGGTGCTAGAAGTTGCCTATGAGGTGAGGGTATAAAAGTTCTTGGTGACCTAACGAATGCTGTGTTTGAAAGGCTTGGGGAATATTTCATACCGTGCAACCAGGCTCACTCTAATTCTCAGAGGTCTCACTTATTCCAAGTAGAATGGAAGGATCTCAAGGGGAGCAGAGTGCTGTGCCTTGTACCCAACCCGTGGTCTCCACCCCACTCATCTGTCTGTGGGACCAGAAGTAGCAGGCAGGGACCTTTAATGTTCACTTCGAACTGTGTCTGTAAATACAATAGTTAGCTCTTGGAAGATGAGATTATTGTTCTGAAAATGTCCTAACTGCTGGCTTCACAGATAGGCAGTCTTCTAAATTTGCAATGCAGTAATGAGGGAAAGGGAGAGATATAGTTTTCTTGGTTTGCCTCTAAGTATTGCCTAATTGTCTTGAAAAACAATTGATGTGGTATTTCTTACTCGGCTTCTATTACTAAGCCTTACATATACATATATTATATATGAAATGCTTACTTACCTACCGTTGCTGTTGCTTGGAGAAGGTTAATTTCTCCTCAGTCTGAGCTGTTTGTTTCCTGAAAGTTCTGCCTTTAAGGGACATTGAGGCTGAGCCCATGTGGATGAATGGGGATGTGGAGAGCTGTGCAGTTTACTGAGGTAAGAAAATTTGCCTCCTTCCCCCCGCCCCCTCGACTTCCATGCTTGGGATCCCATTATCTATGTGTGAAACTGCCTTGAATCTATTTTTCACTGTGTAGACAACCCGAGACAATGTTTATTCTACATGAATGAATCCACCCTGGTACAGTTAATTTATTTCCCTTAGTATGATAAAAAGACAGTTTCCACACGATGGATCTGATAAAAACCACAGCAATCTAAATTAATGAGTTAACAGGTGAAGACCAGCACCCTGACAGCCAGTAGTATTTTTCTCTCTAAACAGAGCCAGAGGCGGTTAAAACTCTCCATTTAATGTTGCACACCTGAAGTGTGAAAAGTCTCCCACACATGTTACTGGGGGAGTGAACTCATGCAAACAACCAATTACTGTTTTAAAGAAGTTAATAACTGGTTACTGGTCATCTTATTGTTATTAAGCAACCAGTTAAACTCAAGCAAACAAGGGTTTGCTTGATTATAGTCAGCTTTTCCATAGTAGTTTGTGGGAGCTTCATCTCTTCTGGCTCATTCTCTACCTAATGAGCTAAGCTGTTCAGAACCTCATGTTAATGGAGTCATGGCTATGGCAGATTTCTTTGGCCCGAATTATGTGGACAGTTGCCCAAGCTACCACTATGTTTTGCTGGCATGGACACAACTCATTGAGAGTGAGTGCTGTATCTCCCTGAGCTTGCTTTGGAAAAATATTTGGCATCTAATAAAAGTATTTCCTCACTTGCATTGTAGTTCGAGCCTTTTAGATAATTAAGAAAGAATTC
Source organism: Vespertilio murinus (assembly GCA_963924515.1). Classification (NCBI taxonomy): domain Eukaryota; kingdom Metazoa; phylum Chordata; class Mammalia; order Chiroptera; family Vespertilionidae; genus Vespertilio; species Vespertilio murinus. The sequence continues at coordinate 56,741,946 of OZ004713.1, read as the reverse complement.
CATTGAATACATCTTAAATCATTTTTAAAAGTTTTCTTTCTTTTTTTTTTTTTTTAAAAAAAAATCCCATTTAGTTTATTTGCACATTCAAAAGGAAACACAGAAATTGGAAGTAAGCCAGGATGCATGGTTTGGAAGTTGGTGTAAAGAGGATGGCTACAACTGTCTAAAATGTGCTTTGGGCCGAAACCGGTTTGGCTCAGTGGTAGAGCATCGGTCTGTGGACTGAAAGGTCCCGGGTTTGATTCCAGTCAAGGGCATGTACCTTGGTTTCGGGCACATTCCCCTGTAGGGGGTGTGCAACAGGCAGCTGGTCGATGTTTCTCTTTCTCATCGACATTTCTAGCTCTCTATCTCTCTCCCTTCCTCTCTGTAAAATATCAATAAAATATATTTAAAAATAAATAAATAAAATGTGCTTTGGTTTTCAAAACTCCCCTTTCTTTGTCACAAGTGCTAAACAAGGTAATTAGTTTTAGTATTATGTTTCTTTTCCTCTTTCCAGTGTAGGTATAGGGAAGAAAACAATAATCTAAAATCATATTGGTGAAGGGAGAGGGGAAGCAAAGATCCTAAATCATCTACAACTTGACAATCAGCCCCTAAATGCAGAATTGGTTATGGGATGTTTTCCTTTCCTCTCTCTGCTCTCCTTTTTTCTCTCCCCTCACCTTTCCCTTCGCTCTTTCCTTCCCTTCCTGTCCCATCTCTTCTCTCTTTCTGTAATCTAGAGTTGCCAGCTACAACAACCAACCAACTGCTAAACTTTCTTCTCCTCTCATTCAGTCTCCATTCTTGACTGAGCTTAAGCGGGCGACTATTTTGGAAGACATGCGTGGTTTTCTTATGTGACCCAGCAAAACGTATTAGATCTTAATTAGGTTTGGGATATTTTTTTTTGATCTTTACACCAAGTAAACATTTAAAGCAGGGCTATTTTCTTTGATAGTATAATTTACTTTACAGCACTAGAGATAGGTGTTGATTTGGAATCTATTGTCATCATCATCACTTTTATTTATGCCCTTCTAGACCTTGGGGTTAAGAAGTCAGTAACTATCACATTTCAAACTAATTTGCTTTGCAACTATATTGCAGGGCGTAGTAGAAAGACTGGACATAGGAGTCAAGCAACATGGTCCCAGAGCTGACTCAGTAAACAACTGTGAGTCCAGGCTGTGGTTTCTCCAACTTGATTTCCTCAATATGAATTGATGGGTCACTGGAAGATTTCTAGAGACACTTTTAACTTGAATGGTCTATAAACTTCCTCCTGGGGGAAAAGTCAGGTGGAAGGAAAGAAAACAGAAAATGAAGAAGTTAAGGGAAGAAAGGAAGGAAGAGAAGCACATTTTTATTCAGGTGGCTGTGTGGCCAACTTATACAACCAATTGATGTTTTTCTTTTTCCCTCTTCCTCTCTCTAAAGTAATTTAAAAATCTTTTTTTTTAAAAAGTAAATGAGAAAATTGAGATGTTGCTCAGTATATGTAGCAACTGGAGTGCTCTTTAAAAAAACACACACACACACACACACACAAAAACAACAACACTGTCTCTGGAACCAAGCGATCGATGACTAGGCATTGAGCTTAAAAAGTTCTGTGAATTTTTCAAATTAGGTGCAATGAAGAGGAACTGCAAATTGGAAAAGCAAATGGGTTATTGTTTCCTCTGTTTCTTCTACTCTTATTCTTGAGGGCAGACATTTCTCACACCATCCACTAGTTATTATATGGTTTTCTTTTACTCCACTATCTAGGTGGGGGAATGGCCTCCCTGGATTCCAAAGTCATCTCTGGGTCAAAGGTTGCACCTCTCTTGCCATGTGTGGGTTCATGGGAGCTTGGAAAAGCTGCTTCAGTAGCTGTCCCTCCCCGGGGAAGGAAAAGGCAGTGCAGGCCCAAAGGTAGCTCTGCCCCTAGCTGTGAGTAAGACTCATATGAATTTCATGTGTGTGTGTGTGTGTGTGTGTGTGTGTGTGTGTGTGTGTAGGGCGGGGGGGAGGGGGCGCAGAAGGGAAGGGAAAAAAGAGGGAAATAGAATGTATATGGGCAGCAACAGCATGGACATTCCCAGCTGTAAGGCTCTACTCTATCACTACATATCAGAGTTTTCAAAAATGAGTAAGCTGTAAGTTAACTCCCAAATTGTCTTGCTCAAAACTTAACGCCCCAATCCTTAGGGAAGTTCCCTTCTGCTTGCATTCCATGGTGGTGGGATCTGATGGACTAGACTTGGCCCAAAATGATTCTTCTTGAGACCCAAAGAGAATATTCTGCTGTTAAATCAGTCCTATGTGAGGGAAATCTAAATGTCCTCAGTGTCTTCTCTGACCCTTCTGAAAGTAGTCCAGTTGTCAGCCTTCCCCCTGGAAGCTTCTAGGGACCCTAATCCCATTTTTTTGGTGGGGAGCAATTATAGGGGGTTGTGTGCCTTCTGTTTCCACTGACCAGCTGCTCTTAACAGGAATCTTGTTCCATAGCGACTTATCCTCTTTGAAGTCCTCCTTCCAACTCACTTTTATGAAGCCACCCTGGATTACTTTTGAAGGTAGAGTATGAATAGCAACTAAATTAAACCAATGACTGGTTCAGGTTCCTTGCCTGAGTTTTAAGAAATGCTAGGAATGGTGAAGATATGTGCAAGGACTTATTGGGCTGCCCAGAGGAAGACTAAGTACTGAACAAATTGGGGGCTTTTCCTTTGGTCAGTATGGTGGTGGCTGTACCTACCTTAGGTCTTTCTTCTCTGAGAGGTTGAACCTATTGTATCTTAACCATGAATGAGGTATCTTAATCCACCTCTTACCCTTTTAGACTCAATTTAGTCATCACCTCCTCAGAGAAATCCCTGCTTCCGAACCACCCCTCACCTCTACCTTTGAACAGTGTGGGTTGTCCTCCTCCTGGTTACCCTCATTTTTAGAGTACTAATGGCATCACAGAGGATGCACTTGTTACTTTGCATATTTGGCTTCCTTGTTTGGAAGAAGGGCCTTTGTCCTCTTCTTCAGCCTAATGCTGCACAGCACTTGACACAGAGAAAATTCTGAACACAGGTGCAGTGAATCATAGATGAACATAGGACTGACGGGCCCCAGCCATGAACCATTGGCATCATTCCATTGTGGGCCAATTGTTGCATTCCTGTGCAGTCAGATGTGATTTGTTAATGATAGCACAATAGTTTCTTTCTCAGTTTGAAGTATCCTTTTATAATAATTTCTTATTCTCTGTTTCTTTTGCTTCTTGGCCAGCTATTCTCTAACTTAAAAGTAAAGCAAGACAAAATAAAACCAAAATGCTAAGGTTCTTAAAGTGATGCATAGCCATTCTTTCTAACCCATTTCTCCCCTACAGCCCCATTCATAACCACTTCAATATCCTTCTCGCCATCCTGGATGGATTCCGGAGTTTTATTTTCTTTCTTTAAAAAAAAATCATACTAGAAGCTTCTGAAATGTTTCTTCTTTAGTCAAAAGACAAGTAGAATGAAAAAAAAGTACAGAGACTATATATGGAAACATTGTTGGTTCCATTGTAATCCGGCTGGTAAGAAAGGCCACATCAAAAATAGCTAGCTGGCAAGGACAGGGAGAATAAACATCATTAAAATGTCAATACTACCCACTGCAATTGGTAGTTTGAATGTGATTCTTATTAAAATGCCAATGGTGTTTTTAATAGAACTAGAGCAAAAATTCAACGTTTTATACAAAACCATAAAAGATTCTGAGTAGCCACAGCAATCTTGAGAAAGAAGAACAAAGTCAGAGGTATCATGCTGCCTGATATCAAACTACTATAATGATATAATAATCAAAACTGCATAGTACTGGCATAAAAACAGACACATAGATCAATGGAACAGAATGGAGAGCCGAGAAATAAACTCATGCCTAATGACAAAGGAGGCAAGAACATACAAGTGGGTAAAATCAGTCTATTCAATAAATGGTGTTGGGAAAATTAGACAGGTACATGCAAAAAGAAATGAAACTAGACCACCTTTTTGCATCATATACAAGAATAAACTCAAAGTGGATTAGAGACTTAAATGTAAGACTTAAACCCATAAAACTCTTAGAAGACAACATAGTGAGTAAAATCTATGACATTTCTCTTAGCAATATTTTTTTCTGATATATTTTCTTGGGCAAGGAAAACAAAAGAAAAAGTAAACAAATGAGACTACATAAAACTAAAAAGTTTTTGCACAGTGAAGGTAGCCATCAACAAAATGAAAAGACAGCTTACTGAATGGGAGAAGATATTCACCCATGATACATCTGACAAGGGGTTAATATTCAAAATTTATAAAGAACTTATACAACTCAACATCAAAAAACAAACAAACAATTTAATTAAGAAATAGGTAGAGGACACTTCTCCAAAGAAGACATAAAGATGGCCAATAGACATTTGAAAGATGCTCAATGTCACTAGTCATCAGAGAAATGCAAATTAAAACCACAATGAGATATCACCTCACACCTGTTAGAATGGCTATCATCAATAAATCCACAAAGACAAGTGTTGGCAAAGATGTAGAGAAAAGAGAACCTTTGTGCACTGTTACTCTGAATGCAGATTGGTGTAGCCTCTGTGGAAACCAGTATGGAGATTTTTCAAAAAAGTGAAAATGGAACTACCTTATGACTCAGTGATTTAACTTCTGGGTATACTGTATCTGAGTAAACCCAAGACATTAATTTGAAATAATATACAGGGGTGGGCAAAAGTAGGTTTATAGTTGTTGGTATGGAAAAATAATACAGTAATTAATAAATAATAATACAATAATACTAGTAAGCTCTGTTTTGTGTACCCATAACTGTAAACCTCCTTTTGCTCACCCCTGTATACACCCCTCTTTTCACTGCATCATTTACAATAGCCAAGATATGGAAGCAACCCAAGCCCCCATCAATGGATGAGTGGATAAAAAAGTGGTGGTACATGTATACAATGGAATATTTTTCAAACATAAAAAAGGATGAAATCTTACCATTTGTGACATCATAGATGGACCTAGAGGGTGTTATGCTAAGTGAAATAAGTCAATCAGAGAAAGACAAGTATTATATGATTTCACTTATATGTGGAATCTAAAGAACAAAGTAAATTAAAAAACAAAACAAAATAGAAACAGAGTCAGACACAGACATCAGACTGATGGTTGCCAGAGGGGTGGGGGCTGGGGGTTGGGGAAAAATGTGACGAGATTAAGAAGTACAAATTGGAAGTCACAAAATAGTCAAAGGGATGTAAAGTACAGCATAAGGAATATAGTCAATAATCCTATATAATAAAAGCCTAATATGCAAATTGTTCCCTCTACTTGGAGTTCGACTAATTGTTATGAGGTGCGCTGATGACAGGGGCAGCAATGAACATGGTTGGCATTGGTGACACAGTGCTGGCAGAAGGTGGCAGTGGAGGTGCTGCCAGCTCTGATGGGCCCCAATGAGAGTGGGACCATGGTAAGGTGGTGGAGCAGATGAGTGGGCAACGCCAGACCAAGGCAGGTGTGAGTGGGTGCTTGATTGCCCATCAATTGCCCTGCAGACTGCAACCAGTGGTGGTGGCAAGGGGTGGAGCTGCCACCAGACTCTCAGGCTCTGAGGGAGCCGTGAGGGGGCCCAGCCCCGAACCTATCACTCTGAAGATGGTAACCAGCAACTGGCAAGCCCAGATCACCAGATATCAGATCTGGGCCCCGGGCTGAGTCTGATAAGTGGGGGTGAGTGGTGGCGACCAACCTCACAGAGCACTCAGGCAAGGAGCTATGACCTCTACTGGCTACCTAGGGGCGGGGGTGATAGGGACAGACGTGTGGTGGGAATGAGCGTGTCCACAGAGCTCTCTCTCACTCCCCCTGGGATTCTAGGGCTCGAATACCGGGAAGCCCCAGCACTCAGGTGCCAGGCACCAATGAGGAGCCCGCTCTACCCACATAGCCTCTTCTGGGTGAGTTGCCTCTTCCAGATGAGCTGCCTCCACCTTGACTGCAGGGGCTGGTCGGGCTCCCCATAGGTTCACACAGGAGCTGGTCTGTGAGGCTGGCCAGGAAAGTGCACGCTGCCCACCCACCTTCCCTGAGGGGTAGAGGCCTACGTCTGGCCATGCTCACCAAACCTCCACGTGGGGACTTGGGTGCTGTGACTCAAGTGAGGGAGGCTCACAGGGGCGAGGGGCCTAAGTGCTACCCAGGGCCCAGAGGTCAGTTTGGACTTGCCCTTCCATGCCAGATACTCTGCTTTGATTGCTGGCCAGGCCTAGGGACCATAGACATACACTAATTTCATACACTGGGCTTCTAGTATTGTAATAACTATGTATGGTGCCAAGTGGGTACTTGAAATATCAGTGGGACCACTTTGAAAAGCATATGAATGTCTAACCACCAAAATTATGCTATAATCCTGAAGCTAATACTGAATGTAAACTGTAATTGAAAAAAAAAAAATAACTGGTACAACCATGGGTTCGGATTTCAGACATTTTTACATCCCCTTATCTCACTGGTCCTTAAAATAACTCTGTGAGGTAGATGAAGTAAATCTTTATGATATTCTCATTTTAAAAGTGGTAAACCTGAAACTCAGAAAGGCTCAACGACTTACGTTCCATGGATAGTGAGTTCAGAGGCAGGACTACACCAGGTAGCCAACCCACACTCTCCTTCTTTCTTTCTTTTTCTTTTTTTTCAGAAAAATTGTGCAAAAATGTCAGCATTCTTTCCTCTCTGGGACCAAGTTTTCTGAACACATTCTCTTTAGAGGTGGGATAAAGACTTCTTTACTTAAGTGGGGGTGGATGAATAGAATTATTTGAGTTATGATCATTCACCTTCAAATGTCCCTGGAGGGGACATTTAACCAGGGCCCTCGTATGTTTTCTTAGCAATTTATAAACAAGATCAAGGATCATCTCCTACTTCTCAAGAGCTTCACCATTCCTTAAATGCCTTTAAAGGTACCTTTTCTAAAAAGACCTGATACTATGAGCCGGGAATTTTGTAGCTTGTGGTGGGACAACCATCACAATGTTTTCTGTTCCACACAAAATCTCTCGATGTCATGTGTGATTTCTAAGTTCCAACTAACTAGTCTCATTCCAGCAATATTTGAAATGACAATTTTTCAACTATAATAAAATATAAATCTAATTCCTTAAGTTTCCTTTGAATGGGACTTACATGGATAACTTTGTCCCTTTGGGTGAACCTGTGACTGAGAGCATTTGGCTCTCCCAAAATGGAGGGAAACTGGTGAAGGTACTGCTTTGAGTACCCACAATACTTTCACACTTGAGCATAGAAAGAAGGGATTTGGCTATATTGTAATTATCAAAATGTGGCAATGATTATCCTTTTGACCTTTTTTTTCTGATTAGCTATACAGGGTACTGGGAGGTAAGGGAAATCTGTCTACTCACCCTCATTCCTAGATCAGTATTTGATGGCAATCCAATGCAACGCTCCATCTCAAGAAACCTGGTCATTAACCCTCGGTGCCTTCCTCAGCTCTAAGACTTGCTCACTGACCAGGGAAATCCAAAAGCTCACTACTCATTTTTGCCTTCCTCTTGTACCCCTTGGTTGGCTAAGGCTAAAGCATTACTTGACTTGGACCAGTGACTGCATGAATGAACAAGTGTAGTCCTTTGGTGAAATTGAAAAACTCTTCACATTTCTCTGCTCTTTTTTATATTTGATTCAACAGATATTTATTGAGCAGCTCCTCATATAGACATAAGTAAGGTTCACTGATCTTATAAAGACTTGAAAGAGTAGATAAATAACTAGTCGGTACCTGATAGTTCAATCATTCCACGAATACTTCATGAGAACTTCTATGCATAGTGCTGTTGCAGGTTTTTGGCCATACTGATGAATGAGATAGATATGGTCCCTGCCTTCAGGGAGCCTATTGTCCAGAAAGGGAGAGAGACAATTCAACAAGCAACACTAGTAAGGAATAGTGAGTGATTGGATGAGGGGATGAGAGGCTGGTTTGGGATTTCAGAGGCAAGGTGACTATTTTAATCAACTGGTTCTTCAGAGAGATCCAAAGGCAAGGAATCCAATGTATTTGGGGATGAAAAGGAGAGGTCAGAGGATGCTTCAAGGAGAAGCTTTTGAAAAACATCATTGCTAGATCAGTGAATAGTGGCAGGAGGAGGAATGGCAGGAAAAAAGGCAAGAAGGTGGGAAAGCAGAGAATGTGTTCCAGAAATACAGAGTTATCTACACTGGTTAGAATACAGAGCATACATCCAATCACGGAAACTTTTTAATTTATTTTTAAAATCTTCTAAAATGATTCAAAGTTAAAGAAAAATTGCTAGAATAAATCTCAATATACACGTCCTTTAGATTTTTAAATTCTTAACATTTTGTTACATCCCCCTCACACACACACACATATATATATATACATATACATATATATATTCATATATACACACATGTATATATACCTATTTATTATTGTATATATGTGCATCCATATGTGATTTTTTTGTTATTATTGAACCATTTTAAGTGAGATATAGATATCATGAGTCCATGTGCATCTCCTAAAATTAAACAAATAGGATATTATTTGCACTTATTCTTTTTTATTAAAAAAACCCCACCATTAAAAGACAGCTCCACTTCCCCTCCACATCCCAAGATATTCATCATAAACTATTTCCATGCCCTCCCAACCCTATCCCGGCAGCCCCAATTTTCCTTTAAGGTAGTTTTATCTCCACCTTCATCTTTCTGCGCCTTGAAATGACCAGGCGATGAATAGCCAGGTTGCTCAGAGGAAAGGAACAAGTTTAAATAACTCCAAAGTTATTCTCAGTCTCTGCTGGGTTGGAGCAGATAGGGCCAACTGTGCTTTCTGCTCATATCTCAGGACCTGGAAGAAAATAGTCTATGAGGCTTAGCAGAAAATGACATAAAATGAAATCCATTTCTGCTGTCAGAGATCACAATGAAACTGGAGATGAGGTACAAAATCAATTCATTCTTATTCTAATGTTCAGATTGTCATCTTCCCGTTTACCCAGACTTGGGCCTGATGGCTCAAATTGGTCTTTGGAATATTTAAGGAGCGTTTTTTGGTCCCTTAATATTGGCTTATCAGTTCCAGTAATTTTACCTCCCAGAGTGAAATTGGCTGCTGACATTTGGAGGAAATCTGTGCTGTATTTTTTCATACGTTTTGCTGATCGTTACCCACCAGGCTACAGTGAATGTGCTTCTGGCTTATTAGGAAGATAGCCACAGAGACTGGATGCTTTATCACAGAAATCTCTGGTCATTATAGGAGCATTTCCCCAGCAGAGAGAACCTTTGTCAAGTATTTATTCATTTTTCTTCCTGCACAATACCACAGATCTCCTGTTTAGAGGAAATCTTCCCATTTGGCTGCTGGGATAAAAGGGAAAAGTTAGGCCTGCTACAAGTGATCCTTTTATTCCTTTTTTCAAGGCCATGTGTGTGGGCTTCACAGAGAGAGATTAAGAAGGAAAAGAAAGGAAAAAAGGATGAAAGAATAGATGACTAAGCTTGAAAACCCACTTGCTTGTGCTGCAAAGTAATAACTGGAGTGTGCATCTATCTTCTGTTTATAAAACTATTATTTTAATTAGAAAGTAATATTAATTTTAAGTAATTGAAAAAATAGAGATTAAAATGATTGTCAATAATTCTACCACCCAAAAATAACTACTTTAAAATATTTTTATTGATTTCAAAGAGGAATGGAGAGGAAGAGAGAGATAGAAACATCAATGAATCATAGATCAGCTGCCTCCTGTACCTCCCCATTGGGGATGAAGTCCCCAACCAGGCATGTGCCCTGACCAGGAATCAAACTGTGACCTCCTGGTTCATAGGTCGACCCTCAAAGACTGAGCCATACTGGCCCCTAAAGCAACTACTTTTAGCAATTTAATATTTTCTGTCAGACTTTACTTTGTGAGTTTTAAATATATTCCAAATAACATTTCTAAGATATTTTTACTTGACATCACATAAACTCTTAATAAACAAGCTTTTTAGAGGTTGCATAATAGCTTATCTGTGGATGTCCACAATGTACTTTATAATCTCTTATTTCTGACAGTTAGTTTGCTAACTAACTAGAGTTCTTCTATGTTAGTTTTTTTTTTTCATATAAAGATTGGAGCAATGAATATCCTTATACAAAAAGCTTTTATGTGTATATCAGTCAGACCACTTTCTTGAGATGGATTTCAACGAGTTAAATTATTGAGTCAAAACATAGGCACATTATAAGGGCTATCTCTGTTTGTCTTCAGAGAGTTTTAAAGAATGCTCTGCTAGAGTAGTTTTACTCCCACTAGCAGAATGTAAGAATGGTTATCTCCAAGAACCCATGAGTATTACTTTAAAAATATGTATTAATTTAGTAGGTGAAGAAAAAATAGCATCATATATTAAATGCCAGTTTTTCACTTAGTATTGAGTTTGAACAAATTGTTATGTTTTCTTAGCAATTTGTGTGTGTGTTTGAATTTGTGGCATTTTAAACTACCAATTTTAGTTATTTTTCTAAATTATTTGGATTATCCTGTGTCTACAGTGTTTGTTGTAAATTTTCCCAGTTCAAAGCCTTTTAGCCCTGGCTGGTGTGACTCAGCTGGTTGGAGTGTTGTCCCATACACCAAAGGGTTGCAAGTTCAATTCCCAGTCAGGGCACATACCTGGGTTGTGGGTTTGATCCCTTCGTGAGTATGAGAGGCAATCTCTCTCTCTCTCTCTCTCTCTCTCTCTCTCTCTCTCTCTCAGGTCTTTGTGATCCATTCCAGTTCCTATCTCCTGTGCATGAGCAGAACTAAAGTAGAGATTCTCAAGGTTATTTCACCTGTTCTAATTTCAATGTGTCAGAAAAAAGCACAGATAGTAACATTTTAGAATTAGAGTCCCACTGATTACTATCTACTTTTGAAACCCCCCACAAGATTCATCTTTTTTCTCTGTGGATGTAGGCCCACAAAGACTTGGGCCACAAAGGAGTCTACGGGTGTGTGCTCGGAAACCAGAGGATTCTGTATAGATTAACATTTAAGTCCAGTTCCTATCAATTGTAATTGCATAGACATGTCTCATGACCTGGCAACTAGTCTCAACAAGAGCTGACCTTCTTTAATCTACTTTCCACTCTGCTGCTCTCCATCCAGGCTCCATAGTCTAATTATGGCAGATGCAGGTTGTGAACTGTGGTTTATTCTTCCTAAAAAGATGACATTAATGTTGCTGTAATCATTCTTTAGCTGCATATTTTAGAGATTCCTTCCCCAGAGCCCCAAACACTTTGCAAATATGATCTCATTAACCCATGTGCCAACCTCTGTGGTAGGTCAGCCCTCTTGGTGGCATTCGGGAATTGAATTATGTATGCAGAGAGAAAGTGGTCTTTTCAGAGATGTCCGCTGGCTGGGGATGGAACCAAGCTTAACAGGGAATCTTAAAACTGTGCAGACCCCAAGCTATCACTTGGTCCAACATCCTCATTAAATAAAAGGGAAACTGAGAGCCCTAGCCGGTTTGGCTCAGTGAATAGAGAGTCAACCTGCAGACTGAAGGGGCCCGGGTTCGATTCTGGTCAAGGACACATGCCTGGCTCAATCCCCAGTTGGGGGTGTGTAGGAGGAAGCCAATCAATAAGTCTCTCTGATCATTGATATTTCTATCTCTCTCTCCCTTTCCCTTCCTCTCTTATATATAATATGTATATATTTTAGAAAATGAAAACTGAGATAGAAGAGGAGCTATGTCACCAAATTTCTCAGCCATGGCTATATGTTAGTATTATGTGGAAAGCTTTAAAAACATATGCAGGCGGTTGGAGAGACCTTTTGGTTTCATCCATGAATCTCTTGCTTCTCTGATGAAGGATGTTGTATCAGTGTGTCCACTGGGGCATCCCTTCACTGCCTGTGTTCCATGACACTATAGCCCTTCTTATGAAACCTGTCATGACACTTGCTATGGTTATGTGTCCAAGTCCTGAACCACATCACTGAGGCCTTTGACAAAATTTCACTAGGCCCCTAATCTAAACAGCTCTTTTACCATCAGATGGCTGGATGAGTTAAGACAATTTCCTTTGTTGTCCCTAAAAACAAGCCACAGCTTAAAGACCAGGCAGAGGCTGCCAAGCAGATTTCCTATCAATGGTAATCACTACTTGCTTCCAAGAAACCCTCTTGCCTTCACAGATATCCTTAATACCTGCAGCAAACGAGGATGTGTTTCCATTTCCACAAATAGGCTTACGTGCTACATCTAGCAAATATTTTCATATACCAACACTTTCATGAAAGGCATAGATTCTCATCTCACCTGACTGGGATTAATGGGAATGAACCATTTTTGAGTGGATAACTGTGGTGCCAATGGGCACTACCTCAAGCCTGAAGACCATAGATGGTATCAAAGCCACAAATGATCACCATTGGGGTCTCAGTTTTCTTTGGTGCAGGGCATGGCCAGTTATTTACTCCCACCCACATACTTTAGAGAGCCCACCTTACTCTGACAGCATCATATTTTGTTCACTTGCTGCCCCCTCTCTCTAAAATATCCTTTTTTTCCATTCTCTTCCTGGCTAATTCTTACTCATCTTTCAAACCTCAGCCCACATGTGAACTCCGCGGTAAAGCCTTCCCAAGGCCATCTTCCTTCTCCCTATACAAGTGCATACATCCCATGGCTCACTTAGAGTTCTTTGACCTCATGAAGGAGAAGCCTGGGTATCATTTGGTTTTACACATTCAGTATGAGCACAAAAATTGTTTTGATATAAGTGAATGAATGCAAGCGATTCAATCATGGAAAAACATTAACTGGCTTGAAGAGTGATGCACCAACTTATTCATTTTTGTGCCTTTCACCTGACACTGTGTCTAGCACATAGTAGGTGCATAATGCGTGTTTTTCCAGATGAATGCACCATTACCATATGTATTACTGGGGTGCCTGAAAATGACATCAGTTCAGGTCACATCAAAATTGATGCGAAACACATAGGAAACTGGACTTCAGGAGACTTTCCTTTTTTGTTGGTGTGTTTCCATCTCTTTGAAGGCTCCCAGAGCAATCCTTGGGACATCTGTCTGTGCAAAATCAAGAAGCAGAGGGAAGAGAAGGAAGCTTTTTATTTGTATTTAGTTTTCACCTGGACTTGGGCTCCCACCGCTCCGACTCTGAGTCTTCCAGTTGGGTGACTGTGTGCTATTCCCCTTGAAGTCTAATTTCCTAGGTCAGTGCCTGTATACACTCGGTGCTTTATAAATGTTTCTTCAAGGAATGCCCATGCTATGATATCTACATTACTCAAGGAAGCCCTGTAGCACCATCTCTCCTAACACACATTTTGGTTCAACATCCATCACTATGGATGCTATTTCCCATCTAGGCGAAGTTATTTGTTCAAATGCAACTCACAATGCCTTTGGATTGTCCTCTAAAGAATCCCTGACAGTGATGCTTGATGCTTCAGTTAAATGGATGACGTGGTTTCCCTTTTCCCATTGTTGGAACTGCTGCTGTGCTGGTTGGTGGGTAATGTTAGAACTGGGGGAGCAGTTCCTGTTGTTTTAGGGCTCTTTAGAAGCTTAGATAATGTGAGGGGGTGGGGTGGGATAAGAGATTGAATGGAAGAAGAGGCAAGGCAAAGAAAATGAGTATGAAAAAACTCTCCAAAGGACATAAAACTCGGTGGCATTCATCATTAAAAAGAGGAGCATCAATCATTCCCCGTCTCATTTTATTTTTATTGTATGTGTAAATGAAGGCTCAAGTAGAAATGACAATGGTGAATAACTTTTAAAAGGCATTTCTCCAGGAACAGTGAATAAAAAAGATATTTAGTTCCAACCTTGCAGATAGGGTAAAAAAGAAATCTATCAACTCTAAAACATTGTCCCACAGGGTGGGTGAAATTCCTCTGCACCTTCTCTATGCTTCAATATCAAGGGAAGGAAAGATGAGGAGTAGTCAGAATCCATAGGGAAGTGTCCTCGGGGAACCAGGGGAAGGGTTAGTGGTGGTTCATGGCTGCTATTCATACTAATTTTTTTTCCTGCTGCAATATTCATTTTCAGTTTCATCTGCTTTCTTTCTGGGTCTTAGCCTTGTGACCTGAACAAATTTGCATGCTTTGCTTCTTGTTTTACACATTTCCCCAAATCACATGGAGTTATACCCATGTAACTCTCTTTTGTTAATGCAAGACTGTGTGAAAGGTTGTGGACAAATGGAACTCTGTAAATTTAATCCATCTTTTCAGTGTACTTGGGAGATTTCTACTTAACAGAAGCCAGGCTTGTGTCTTTCACAAAATGAGAAAGACTTTAACAGTCTCACTCACATGCCAGTTTGTCTGCTCTGAAAGGATTTTCCTTTTCAAATCATCAATTTCCTGAAAGCTGAGCCTGACTCTTCTGAAGCAACGGATAGGCTTCTGTAGTTTGCAGGACGTCAGTGTGTCCCTCTGAAATAGCTCTGATCCCCCTTTCCCTTCCCCTACTGTCAGGAAAGACCTGCAACAGAACTGTTCGTTGCTTATATCTTACACCTTATGTCAATTAGCACACGTGCACCAGCTTCTCTGCAGTGCTCTGGAGTGGGTAGGACAGGAAGGGCCCATGGAGAGCCATGCAAGAAATTTGTGGCAAGAGTCTAGACCGGGATCTTCAGATTTCTAAGTGAGTGCTTGTCCCTCTTTTTGGCACACTGGGAATCGTGCTAAAAAGTGATATTTATTGTTCATGATTTAGGGAATGTTCACCTTTATCCTTTCCTTCTGCATTAGGGAGGGGCACATTCAAAACTGATGATGGATGAAGATGCTGCCTTCATGGATTTTTGATAAATCCTCTACTTGAACTATAGTTTATAAACTTAAGCAAAAGGGAGCACTCATTTCTTGCTAAACAATTAGGGGACTGTGTTAGGAGGCAGTATACTAACACAGTAAGAATGGCGTGGGTTCTTGGGTTCAAATATGTCCTAATTAATTATGAGCAGTGTGAACTTGGACCAGGTTTTTAACCTCTATTAATCTCATTGCTAAGATGGATATATTAATACTAACCTCAGAAAGCTGTGGATATTAGAGAAAACGTATACTGTACATAGCATGGTAGGTGCTGCATAAATAGCAGCTGTCATCATTAGTGTATATTAGCACAAACCTCATCTTTGTTTTTTTCCTTTACCTCCCCACTTTATCTGCCTTTCCATTTTTCTGTTATTATACTTCTCATGTGATTGCCTAAATGCATTTTCTATTTTATATTTCTTCACTTCCTAATCCCTCCCACCATCTGTTATTTTCAGTCTTGCTCTTGCCCACATATAATGTTATTGTATTCCCCATTCCCTCTTCCATCTAAGAATCATAACATTTCAAAGCTAAAATCGCTCTTGGAGATTTCCGTGTGTCAGACGAGACAACTGAAGCCCCAAGAAATGTACGTTTACACTAGGTCATCACGCAGTGGGATGCTGGAGAGCTTCTGTGTGTGCTCAGTGTACTTGCTTCTTCGGGATTCTGTCCCTTGGGGTGACCTTGTGAGAAATGTCCATCCCTAAGGAGCCCGGTGAGGACAGGGATATTACAGTTCTCAGTCTCCCTAAGGGATAATGCTTTTTCCTTTCTTTTCTAACCTTTCAGGAACATTTTATATCGCAAAGCTCTTTGTTAAAATAACGAAACCAGCTCATCACCTGGGGAAACAAGACTCAGATGAGATTTCTTATGAAGTTATCTTGTTGGATTAGGGGTATTTACATTTTCCCCCAGTTCTATAAAAGTCAACAGTTGCTCAGCATGGATGGTACATCATAATTGAACAATAGTGGGCCTTTGATCTAATGTGTCTGTGTGCCTGCTTTCTCAATAATAAATGGGTTTTTTATTATGAGACTGGTTGACATTTACTGAGTTTGCATTTCATTGGTCCTTGGTCTGTGGTGAGGCGGGGGCGGCCGAGGATGTGTTCTCTTTCCTTAGTCCTGAAGCAAAACTGTGACTTGACATATAATTGGACATTGTTGTTAAGGCCCGATCAATATTCTGGGCATTGAAGAAAGAGAAAATTGTGTTCCATCTGGGAGAATAGCATCCAACCTAACTGTCAGGTGACAATTTAACATAGTGGTGCCTGATATGATCCATCACAAAGGAGAGAACTATTGATTATGATGCTGAAAAGAGAAAAACACATCCACAGGGAAAGATAGGGGGGAAAGGGAACCTATAATGCAGCCTGCTATCTTTAAGTCACTGCCCTTGAGTAATGACAGAGATGCCTTGCAGTGGTTCAGCTTTCTTTGAACCTGCCTGGAAATGGATCCCAGCACCTCTTCTACCAAAAGCACCAGGAGTGATCTAAAGCAATCCCCAGCCTGCCATTCAAAGCCTTCCATGCTGTGTCCTTTCCATATCTTTTTATTCTTACGCTTGCATCTTGTTTTTCAGTCTTATTGACTTATGAGCCATCCTCCAAAACTCAATTGTCATTTCTTGCCTGTGGGCCTTTGGCCAAGCTCCTCTACATAGAATATTCCCTTGCTCCCATATAAACTCTAAAAAGTTGGGTTTTACAACTTCCATTTAAATTCTCCTCTAAAATATCACTGACTCTGTTATTTTGATTCCCTTTTTCCTTTATTTCTCTATTTCTTTTTCTTATGGTTGTTTTTCATATGTAGTTATTTTAAATGTAGTAGTCAAATGAAAAGAGAGAGAAAAAAGTATATAGACTATTGTCTGTGATAGAGGGTCTCAGGAAACGGTATCAATAAGGTTTTTCTTCCCTGTATGTTTTTGCCAATCCAGCCCATCAAGAGCTCAAGTCTGTTGCCCTTTTCCTTAAATTTGGACTGGCTTTGTGACTTGCTCTGACAAATAGAAAATGGCAGGAGTGGCAAGGTCAGGCTCCTGAGTCTAGGCCTGAGGAAGGCTGGCATGGCATATTTTGCTTCCTTCCTGTTCAAATCAGATGTTGTGAGGAAGCCAAGCCAGTAATGTGAGAGATTACATGGATGCCATAGCCAGGAAGCCTTCAGGGAATTTCTAGACCATCCCAACCATCAGCTGGCTGCTCGTGAGTTCCTCCAGCTAGTGACACATGGAGCAAAAAAACCACTTGGTGAAGCTCAAACAAACCACAGAACCCTAAAAAATATTAAATTGTAGTTGTTTTAAGCCACTATACTTAGAGGTGGTTTACTCCTCAGTACTAGATAAGGAAATGTTTCTTAACTGCTTATTATCTGATCCTTTCTAATAAAAGGGTAATGTGCAAATTAACTATCACCCCACTACACCCACCATCCAGGCCGACCAGCCAATCAGATACAAGTATGCAAATTAATCCAGCTAAGATGGCTTCGGCCACAGAGGGAGCAGGGGGGAGGCTTGGGTTTCCCTGGCGATGGAGGAAGACAAGCTTTCCACACACCCTGGCCAGCTCAGGCCTCCACTTAAGGCTACAAAGCTTCAATTATCAAAGATAGATAAATCCCAACAGAAATGGTGGCAGCCACTGAGCTGGAGAGAGCAGGAGGCTAGGTTTTCCCTTGATGATGGAAGAAACCAAGCTTCTGCATCCCTGCCTGGTTTGACCTCCACTTAAGGCCACAAAGTTTCAATTGTAGAAGATAAATAAATGCCAGATACCAGGGCCTCTGCTTGGGTCACCAAGGGGCATGACCAGCCTGCAAACCACCACAGGCCCCTCGTTCAGGCTGCCCCATGCCCCAAGGGAACCCCCACCCTGATCCAGGAAACCCTGCAGGGCAAACCAGCCGGTCCCCACCTGTGCACCAGGCCTCTATAATATCTAATAAAAAAGTAATATGCAGATTGACCATCACTCCAACACACAAGATGGCTGCCCCATGTGGCCAAAGATCCTGCCCCCATGTGGACACAAGGTGGCCACCACAATTTGGCCAGCAGGGGAGGGCAGTTGGGAGGGACCAGGCCTGCAAGGGAGGGCAGTTGGGGCAATAAGGCCAGCAGGGGAGGGCAGTTGGGGGTAATCAAGCCATTAGAGGAGGAAAGTTGGGGGCAAACAGGTTGGCTGGGGAGCAGTTAGACATAATCAGGCTGGCAGGGGAGTGATTAGGGGGTGATCAGGCTGGAAGGCAGAAGTGGTTAGGGGCAATCAGGAAGGCAGGCAGGTGAGCAGTTGGGAGCCAACAGTACTAGATCGTGAGAGGGATGTCTGACTGCCCGTTTAGACCCACCAGGATCGGGTCTAAACGGGCAGTCAGACACCCCTCAAGGGGTCCCAAATTAGAGAGGGTGCAGGCTGGGGGACACCTCAACTGCCCCCACCTCCATCCTGCACAAATCATGTGCACTGGGCCTCTAGTTTAGCAATAGAAAGATTTTTGCACTTGAAAAGATTGGAAGTAGCAAGCAAACAAGTTAGGGATTACCTATAAATGTATTTTTAAAATGTTACCTTTTTATTTTTTTATTACTGATCATTTTTAAAATTCATTATTGGTTGGTTGAAAATCCTGTCAACACTACTCATTAAGCTAAAGGACTAGTCAATTTACTTTACCTCTGTGTCTCATTTTAATCATCACTAAAAAGGAAAAAATAATAGTGTCTACCTCATAGAGCTATTGTGGGGGTTAAGAAAGTTAATGATAGTAACATTCTTAACACAATGCCTGATTGAAGGCCCTATTAAGTGTTTGCAATTATGATTATTATCACTTTACTCAAGGGATAAGCAAATCTCAGACATGCCTGACAGGAAGGAAGTTGCTAAAAAGCCATCCCTCCGGGTGAAGCTCCAGACTAAGCATTCCTTTTCTATGCAAGTGCTGAAAAATAACCTTGTTTTCTTTCTCTAAAGACCCTATATGGTTTCTCCCATGTTTTCCTTTTGATTTGCCATTAGAAGTTTCATAATCAAATTTATATTTAGCTGTTGCAAATGTGCAGAATCTTAAGGCCTGGTTATCTTTTTTCTTTTCTTTTTCCTTCTTCCTTCTTCCCCCCCTTTTTTTTTTTTTTTTTACTTTGGAAGAGTTTGCAACTCCTTAAAAGCAAGAAATGTGAGTGGTTGTATTTTAAATAAATTTTGGTTTTGAATCTGTTCAAATTGTTTCTTTAGCAAACAGTATGCAAATATGAGCTAAGAGTTAAAATATGTTTATATAACATATGCAAATGAACTTTTCTGTTTTTTATAATGTAAATTTATAAAATGTTATATGTAGTTGTCTCATTAAACTCATATTGCTAATTATTTTTTTAAAAAAGCTTATTTTTTAAAAAGTATACTTTTATTGATTTCAGAGAGGAAGGGAGAGAGAGAGAGAGAAAGGAACTTTAATTTTGAGAGAGAATCATAGATCACTGCCTCCTGCAGGTCCCTTACTGGGAATCAAGCCCACAACCCAGGTATGTGCCCTGACAGGGAATCAAACCATGGCCTCTGATTCATAGGTTGAACCTCAACCACTGAGCCACACCTGCTGGACAAGATAGATGTTTTGAATTATGTTAATTTCTAGCAGAATCACTCACACAACTGAAAGTCCCTCTAGATTCTAGAACAATGGTTCTCAACCTTTCTAATGCTGCGACCCTTAATACAGTTCCTCATGTTGTGGTGACCCCCAGCCATAAAATTATTTTCGTTGCTACTTCGTAGCTGTAATTTTGCTACTGTTAATGAATCATAATGTATATATCCATGTTTCCCGATGGTCTTAGGCAACCCTGCTAGCAGTTCTCAACCTGTGGGTCATAACGTAACTATCTGTGTTCTCTGATGGTTTTAGGCTCTGTAGCAGCGGATCTCAATCTGTGGGTTGCCTAACACCATCGGAAAACACAGATATTCACATTACGGTTTATAACAGTAGCAAAATTACAGTTCCGAAGTAGCAACGAAAATCATTTTGTGGTTGGGGGTTCCTCACAACATGAAGAACTGCATTAAAGGGTCGCGGCGTTAGAAAGGTTGAGAACCGTTGCTTTAGAATGCGGGTTGAAGGGCACTCTGCAACAAAGGGTCTGAGAATAAGGACTCGGGGAGAGGAACCGGCATAAACATGTCAAGAAAGACCCATTTGTGCTCTGGAGAAGGGAGGTGAGAGGCAAAACCAGAGGCTGGCTCTGGAGAGTGATAATGGCTTTTGGAGCCTTTTACGTCAGTGTAGGGCACTGGTTCAGTTCAAACCCGAACTGCTGGAAATTGTCACAGTTTGATGGCTGACGGGAAATTAGGTCCTGACTTTTAGTCGGCTTCTTACACATATTCCCTGTAATTAGTCTACCTTCCTGGAAGACCGCGGAGGCTATAAAAGGCAAGAGGTACAGAACTGCTTTGAGGTTTTGTCTCTCTGTTTCATCTTTCTCACCCCCATCCCCACCTCTCCAGACTTCAGAGAGCCCTAATCTACTAGTAATTTTTTAGCAAGGGAACATGATTTGTGGGTTAGCTTCTGAATCCCTCTTTAAAGCTTCCTGCCCTTTGGGTCTTAGGATATTGAAAAGCCTAAACTCTTATAAAGCAAAGCTTTGGCTCTTAGATTTCGACCATTTTTACTTGTTTTTTTTTCTTCTTCCATTGTCACCCCTCCCCTGAGGCAGTGAATGAGAAAGGGAAGTGCCAATAGATAAGAGGAAATATATGGAATAAACAGTCCATCAGTTATTATCTCCAGCTGTCACCTGTTCTACTTCATTACATGTGTTTTCTTCAACACTACCTTATTGCTAAACTTTTGAAGCCTTCAAGTCTGTGAGTCCATCCGCTTCCTGTCAAGAAGGAAATCTTCCTTTGGGCAAGTCACAAAATCCAAAAGCCCTGTGAAGATCTATTTTATAAAAGGAATTGGGAGATAAAGGACAGGAGACAGAGGAAAGACCCCATGAGAAACCTGGCCAGATCTAGTATTTTATGGCTTTACAACCTTGTGGTCACAGCATGGAAGATGAAAGGGGAAAAACACACCCTCAATACAGCTCCTCACCCATCATACTAAGTAGGCAGTGCCATTTTTGTATAGGTGAGATAATTTGTTTGCTTTCCATATTGTAATGATTTCATGTCTCTTTGCAGATGATGTGTTTCTAAGAAGTGTGCCTAGCATGTCAACTGTGTGATCATGGGCATGCTCTCTCTCCTCCCTGGAGTTGAGGAGCCTCCTTTCTACCTGGGAGGCCCATTGGAGGGTGGGGGACTGGTGTACTAGAGCTGAAAGTAAGCCGGTGAGAAGCCAGATAGTGGTTTCCACCTCTCTCTGGAGTACAGGATTTGTGCAGAAGCTTAAGTACTGGATAGTTTTTTTTGAAAGAATGGCCCTGCCAAAGCAGAAGGTGGAATGGAAAACAAAGATGGTATTTTCCAGAACAAGCAGCTACATTTGCACTCAGTCTCACAAGGAGGTGGATGTGTTTTAAATATTTGCTTCTAACTTTCTCCTTCATTACATCTTGAACTCCGTGGAGGCAGTGTTCGAATCATTTGTGTTCCCTTCATTCCTAGCAGCTGCCAGACACATAGTAGGTGTGCATAAGTCCCCTATTATAAGAATGAATGAAGGGGGAGGACAGAGCTTGGGGCAGTCTAACTTTTCTGAAGATGATACTTGGCCGCTTTGACATGTTGTTCAGTCAGTTCCTCCCTGGCCTTCTCTTCAGACCACATGTCAGCAAGTAGAAAGCCAACAAAGAACATTTTACTGAGTGGGAAAGAAACATCTTCAACATTAGAACTTAGGCTTTCATACGATGAGAAGACCAAAGCTTAGCCAACAGAAAGGGTGTCAGAGATATGAGAGAGCCTTTTGCAAGGACCACCTTCCTTAAGCAACATGGACTCTTCCTGTGGCATTTGTTCCCACCTATACTTCACCAGCAGTGCACCATGGCCCATCACCTTCAATGGAGGGTACTGCTCAGACCGCCCTCAAGTGCCCAGGGATTAGTTTTTCCCACCTGGCTTCATCCTGCATACTCATGAACCCAGGTGACCCTGTCATAATGTAGTTAGGCACGATCAATAGTCTTGTCAAACAAGATTTGCCCTTTAAAAACCAGCCCTACATACTTTGCATTCCTTTCCTGTTTGAAAAGTTCAGTTTTGTTCTATGCTTAGGTCTAAAAATACCCAAGTGAGTGGGAGGCCCAAGCCCTGCAGTTCAAAGTTGTTCCAGCAGGTGAGGGTCATTAGGGCTTGACAATGAACTCATGGAGGTGAATTCATCATCTCCGTGCCTTCAGGAAATGTCTTCCCGAGGGACAGAGTAGGAAAGTGAATATTCTGTCACCTTACTATCTCAACTTCTTAGACAACAGGAGGTCATCAAGATCCTGTAAGCTTTTGAGATGCCGGAGTAAAAACTTGCTGCGACATGTCTCAATTTTTTTTTTCTTTTTAAGATGGATGCAGTGTGTGTAGACAGTATTGACTGTAAATTGATTGATAATCTTCAGTCTGCACTTTTGAGTGTGTATGTGGAGATCAGGAGTCGATACCCATTGTCTTCAGGGCTGGGATGCTTGACCCACAATAGAAGCTGGTTATTTGCATCTCAGCATTCCTGAGATCAAGGAGGCATATCCAAAAGCCCCGTAGATGAAAGACTGTTTCTGAGTGTGTGAAGTAGTATGCTTGCCCCTTTGCTTATAATTGTCCCAAAGTGGATGGCAGAGGCCTAATTTCTGTTTGGATTTCACATTCTTGGAGACTAAAGGAACAGGGAGGTACAGGCTGTTCAAACACTTAAGATTTTGACACTGTTTACTTGACTCTTCTGTCTAATTAAGGTTACATCTGTACTTGATTGGTTTTTAAAGCCCAATATTTAGCAATTAAATCTTTTTTATTCCAACAACTGGGTGGCACTTCTCTGAGTAGATTTAGCACATGATGTCTTATTTCCAGAACCAAGTACTAGCTTCCTTGGAGAACTTCTCTTGCAGAATTTAATGTCTAGGTGACCTCTAAACACTCACCAAAAAATGTCTTCAAATAAAATTGTGTGGATTCATATCAGGGATCCACGGGGCTGGTATGGAGAGAGCCTTGGCTTGAATTAGGGTTCAGGAGACCTGAGTTAATGCCCAGTGAGGCTGTTCTTCTAGAGCTCCTCAAGGTCTTGAAAGGTGTACTCTATTCATGTCTACCAGTCATAGCCAAAGAAGTGTGGCAGATGTTAGTAGAGAAACTGGCCTGCCCTCACCAACACCTGGGCCTATGCTTAGCCTCCCTGGCACACAGAGTGCTTATGGTGGAATGCTAGAGGATCTTGGGCCACACACAGCTTCCAAATAGGAATTGCAAAGACTCCACGGGTAAATCATCTCCACCTGGTCCTTCTGGGTAGCCCCGTCAAATGAGCACAAAGCCTTGCATTATTCTATGTCCTCTTAGAGAGGAAAACCTGTGGTAGGACATTCAGAAAGTGGAGGGGGTACCAAGCTCATAATCATAACCCCTCCTCTTACCTCATAAGAGTGGACTTTATTTCCTATTCAAATTTGTAAGATTTTTTGAAGGATAGAGTTTTAATGTTGTCTTTTCCAAGGAAATAGAAAAAAAGGTGGTTGAGTTTCTTTTCAAGTGCCATCGAAAGGCGGATTATAAGGAGATGGCAGACATTTTACAGAGAGAGGATCACTGTTTACCTTTTTCTTTCTGCATTGCTCCCTGATGCCCTCCCAACACACACACACACAACACACTCACACACACACACACACACACACACAGCCTAGTGTCTGCAAAGCCAGTGAATCTCAGCTGTCTAGGAACACACGGTACTGTCATTCTGGTCTATTTTTACTCTGGTGGGGAGACATCTCCAAGCCTGGCATTTGAGATGAAATTTGCTCAGTGACAGTGGCCGTTCCTGTCAGGCTGATCCAACCACCTAAGACATTCTTTGTTTGAGAGTGTTTTCTGTCTTTTATCCTCACATATGAGTCCAGAGTGATGCTTAAGGGAGGCTAAATTACTGCCACCAACCCGATCTTATTCACTGCAAGGTGATTAGCTCTGCCACTCGACACCAAAGACTGTGGAGAGCATCCTAATGTGTTTGCATTTCCTGTACTGTGAATGCAAATGATTTAGAGAGATTCTTCTGAACTTTTTGTCCTTTCCTGAGGACTCCCTGGAAGGACTCAACTGGAGCAATTGAAGACCCGCTGTAGTTATTCATGGGTTTGTAAGCTTCTTAGCAACACTGCCTGCCTAGAGCTCAGGTGTCCTCCTGGCCCTGGAGTCCTTCACATCTGAGCTTCATGTTTTCACCAGGTGGAGGACTGGGCTGGTGTGTGGGGACAGCAGGAAAAGAAAGCTGTCTATAGGAATCACTACTAAGACTATATTATTCTGAAAACTTCTGGCTGAGATAGTTCTGGCCCACAGGCTTGGGGCAGTCAGAGCTGGAAGGGACTCTATTCCCTTCTACACTGCGTGGTCTGAAGACCAGAGAAATCAGCATATTCAGCATCTTGGTAGCATGCAAAGTCTCAGACCCCAACATAGACATGCTCAGTTGAAATCTGTACTTTAACAAGAGCCTAAGGTGGTCGGCAGTCATGATAGAGAAAACAGCCAGTCAGCTCCCTCATCTCTGGAAGACCCACAGGAGGCACACCCAAGGGATGGGTCTCTGACAGACTCACTCAGAAGGTCTGAATAGCCAGGAGGGAAAGGGAGAAGCTTCCTCCTGTATGCAGCCCTCAACCTCTTGTCCATCGCCACTTCTCACGCAATATGGAATCAAGGTTGAAATTGGAAGGACTGAGGAGGGAGTTAAGAATCTTGGCTGTTTTAGGCTTGTCAGTCAATTTTTTATGAATATCCTTCTTGCCCATGCTTAAAGGGCCACCTTACTTATCAAAAGGCTTGTTGGCAATAAGCTCTTTTTTCCCCCCAACATTCCATCACTTTTTAAAAATTCCAGCTAACATATATTCTTCTGTAAGGAGGTGTTAAGAGTAATTAAACTTTATGCCTTGCCTAGGTAGCATCATGCCTGCCAAGGAGAAGGTGATCAACATATGTCTAATTCAGTGAAGGGTTTGTATACCATCCATCACATGGTTCACTGCTTCAAATGGGGAAATTAGAAAACTTCCCTCTCCATGACTGACTCAGCAACACTATTAATCTTGAGAGTTCTCTAGCCTGTGAACAGTCATGTGACTTTTTCCAAATGATCAAGGATTTGTGAAATACCCCATGATGCCAAGATTTTTCTTTCTGTAACCTTCATGATTCTCTTTGAGTGCAACACTTGCTTAGCGAAAACTTTGAACTATAGCATTTGCTCATTTTAATATTTATTGGATGGTTACTACATCCAGCGAGGAGGCTAAGTAACTCTACTTAATTTAATTCTATAATAGCTAATGGGTCAATACTGTGGTTTATACCCATTTTACAGATTAAGTGGCTATCTCAGAGTCACCCAGCTAGTAAGTGGGGAAGTAGGGATTTGAATCCAGAGAAGTTTGTCTAGACTATTAACCACTGTGCTATATTCTAAAGGTTATGGAACCTTTCTCTCTCTCCATCTCCTCTGCTTTAGCATTTTTATAGTGGAGAGAGAATACTCACACCCTATTTGGTGAACCAGGCTTCAAACTATGAGGAAGAGGTTAACATTTCAGTCCTTCATCTTATCCTTCCATGTGGTTATCACTTACTTAGGAGGGGTTTCCTATCTCCTAGTGGCGTGACTATCTCTAGTTCCTTTGGTTAGCAAACAAACATGACTCTGTCACTTTCCTTTAGGTCAGCGACACAAATAGTCTGCTTCAGTGAGTGAATCAATACCATGACTACTAAGTTAGAGTGTGATATAGCTCAGTAAATCAAGATCTGAGCATTAAATGGATTTTAAGAGACCTTTTGTCCAAATCCCCATCTAAAGGCTCCCCTTTTAACCTTCCACCAAGCATCATGTTGTATTTTTCTATCTCTTAATCATAAAGAAAGGTCTTTTGCTTGTTGATACTTCCAATGATTAAACTAAATATTTTTTATTTTTATTTTATTTTTTGCCTTGCTCTGAATCTTCCGTCTGGCTTTCTTTTCTTGTCTTCATCTATTTGTCTGTTGACATGAACACCCAGCTTAATTGTATCCAGAAAGAAATCCCTCCTTTTCAATTACAGAATGATCAACTATGTAAATTTAAATTAACTCATCTCCAAGTCAAAATTTTGAAATCATTTTTTTTTCAGCAACTCTTTGGTGAGGTTCATTTCATCTACTGATTTTTCTTGAGAGTACAATTATGTCATCCATTTTCAAAGAGAGGCTATGTATACACAACTGAAACTGCTTAATTGCTGCCTCCAGTTTTTTCATACTCTTCTGGTTCACAGAGTGGTACCTTTTGCATTCTATTGGAAAATTTTATCAGAAATGTAGCCTTCTATTTTTACCTCTTAGGTCCATTTCAGAGTTCAAATGTCAGCATTTTGTGAAAAGAGCTCTGGGCTAAAAGCTAAAATAACCGAGTGGGTCCTAGATTGAATTCTGTCCTGGGACATTGGTTAAGGCATTAACCTTTGGGAATCCTGGTTTCATTCTCAGGAAGATGGGCATTATGCCAGTTCTGCCCTTGTCATAGGATTGTTGAGAGGCTCAAAATGTATCTAAGAGCACTTAGGAAACTGTAAAACAGGATTGTAAACATGAGGCCAAAGCCCTGGATTCCCAGAATGGTTATGAAGTGGGTAAGTATGGAGCTGGAGAGCCAGAGAGCAAGAGAGCCTCAACCTCTCGACCTGACAGTTTATGCCTGTCTATTCAGGGTGTGCATCTGCAGATGTCTGGGAGGGGTGGAGACTGAGTTGCCTCAGAGCTGAGCTTTCCTGCCACCCAGAAACGTGTCAGCCAGGGAATTTCAAAGCAATGGGGGAGAAAATCAGATGACAGCCATTTGTATCAACTTAATGAACACTAATTGAACATCCTGTTTGTGTAGCATAAACCTCACTTACATGGGCCATTTGAGGAGGTGGCATTCATTACAGTAGCGGTTGCCAACCAGTGGACCACTGGTGGTCTGTGAGGTCTGAAAGGTTGACGCTGCCCTAGAGGTGTGCGCCTCCAGCCATCACTGTGCAGTGGTGCCTTTACCTCTTTTAGACATTCTCCTCAACAGGAACAACTCTCAACTGCCTATTATCCCACCGGATTACATTTTCACAAAGATTTTTATATCTGATGCCAACCTAGTTCTAATACCTTCCCTTTCAAGAAGTCTTCACAGATCCTCTTTTTCTCCTTTTTCCCTTCAAGGTTTTAAATTAATCTCTCCTTCCTTTGAAGTCCTTTTCTTTTTTATTATGTTTTTTGAAAAGAATAGAATTTTGTGAGGAAATTCATGAAACGAAATTCAGCCCAAAATGCATGGTGCTTAATGCAATAAATAGTCCAGTTGTCTTTCCATCATCCATTCCAATGGATGAATGTTTTATGTGTAATTCTTAGAAAAAGAATGAATCTTCCCGTTATGAGTAGTTCCTAATTTTATGCTGAAGAAACCCATTTTATGTAATGAGTTTGCTTCTATCACTTTCAGTGCCAGTGCCCTTTGGGAAAGCCCACCAAGTTGCTAATTGGTGATGTTAGAGCTGAGACCTTCCCAAAGGGCAGAGATTCCCCAAGTGGTGGGGAATAAAGAGGTGAGGGTAGAAGTTGCTTCCAAGAACACAGGCCCTTGGGGAATTATTGGCCAATTCTCATTCCTTACTCCTGAGCAACAGCTATAGGTTCAGTGGTGGGTAAATGTTTCACAGCAGACACTCTGAAAAGTGTGTGTGTGTGTGTGTGTGTGGGTATCCCTACATGCACACACATTTACTGCTACTTTACTGATGCAAAATATGTTTAGTGCACAGTTTACAAATAATAAAAATATACTTTTCCTTTGTAAATCCATATTGACTCTCACAGAATGCTTTTGTTGTGTTTTTGCCAAAAATTTTATTTGTAGCCAACATATGGTTGTAATTTAACGAACGGGTATAGTTGCAACATCAGTGATGTTTGATATTTTTATTTACATGAGCCTGACAAGCACGAAACAGTGAGAAATAGGTTGGAATTCCAGCACATTGTTGTGTGTGTGAGCCCCATTTTCCTAGAGCGCTGAGGTAAAAGACGTTTCCCAAGTCCAAGCCAAGCTCCTCATGCTGCATGTTAAGCCAGTTCCTGCTTTGAACATGAGAACAGATAGGAAAATTCTGTTTTCATTTGTGAGAGTAAAGGCGCTGAAGAATTGAGATTCACTCTTTTTTTTTAACTTCTACTAGTTTATCAAATTTTACACATGCTCATAGTTTATTTTTATTTTATTTCTTGATTAAGGTATTACATATGTGTCCTTATTCCCTCTTCCCGCCCCACCCCACTCATGCCCTCAATCTCCCCTCCCAACCCCCGTGTCTGTATCCATTGGTTAGGCTTATATGCATGCATACAAGTCCTTTGGTTTATCTCTCCTCCTTACCCCCACACTCCCCTATCTTTCCTCAGGTTTGATGGTCTGATTGATGCTTCTCTATCTCTGGAGCTATTTTTGTTCATCAGTTTATGTTGTTCATTATATTCCACAAATGAGATCATGTGATATTTATCTTTCTCTGACTGGCTTATTTTGTTTAGCATAATGCTCTCCAGTTCCATCCACAGTGTTGAAAATGGTAAGAATTCATTTTTTTTTACTGCAGCATAGTATTCCATTGTGTAGATGTACCACAATTTTCTAATCCATTCATCTGCTGATGGGTACTTATGATGTTTCCAAATATTAGCTATGGTAAATTGTGCTGCTATGAATATAGTGGTACATATATCCTTTCTAATTGGTGATTCTAGTTTCTTTGGATATATTTCTAGAAGCGGGATCACTGGGTCAAATGGGAGTTCCATTTTTAGTTTTTTGAGGAAACTCCATACTGTCCTCCACAGTGGCTTCACCTGTCTGCATTCCCACCAGCAGTGCATGAGGGTTCCTTTTTCTCCACATCCTCTTGTTGATTTGTTGATGATAGTCATTCTGACAGGTGTGAGATGGTACTGCATTGTTGTTTTGATTTGCATCTCTCTGATGATTAGTGATTTGGAGCATGTTTTCATATGTCTCTTGGCCTTCCTTATGTCCTCTTTCGAAAAGTATCTATTTAGATCCGTTGCCCATTTTTTGATTGGGTTATTTGTCTTCCTTTTGTTAAGTTGTATGAATTCCCTGTAAATATTGGAGATTAAACCCTTATCAGTGATAACATTAGCAAATATGTCATACCATGCAGTGGGCTTTCTTGTTTTGTTGATAGTTTCTTTTGCTGTACAAAAGCTTTTATTTTGATGTAGTCCCATTTGTTTATTGTCTCTTTAATTTCCATTGTCCTAGGAGGTGAATAGGTGAAGATAATGCTTCGGCATATGTCTGAGATTTTGCTGCCTGTGGATTCCTCTAGTATTTTTATGGTTTCCTACCTTATGTTTAAGTATTTTATCCATTTTGAGTTTATTTTTATGTATGATGTAAATTGGTGATCTAATTTCATTTTTTTGCATGTATCTGTCCAATTTTCCCAACACCATTTATTGAAGAGATTATCCTGACTCCATTGTATGTTCTTGTCTCCTTTGTCAAATATTGATTGAGCTTAGTGGTTTGGTTCGATTTCTGGGTTCTCTATTCTGTTCTATTGATCTATATGTCTGTTCTTGTGCCAGTACCAGGCATTTTTGAGAACAGTGGCTTTGTAATACAGCTTGATATCTGGTATCCCTCTTACTTTGTTCTTCTTTTTCAGGATTGCTGCAGCTATTCAAGGTCTTTTTTTATTCCAGATGAATTTTGGAGAGTTTGTTCTAGGTCTGTGAAATATGCCATTGGTATTTTAATGGGGAATGCATTGAATTTATAGATTGCTTTGGGTAGTATGGACATTTTAATGATGTTTATTCTACCAATCCATTAACACGGTATATTCTTCCATCGGTTTATATCTTCCTCTATCTCTTTTTTCAGTGTCCTATAGTTTTCTGAGTACAGGTCTTTTACCTCCTTAGTTAGGTTTATTCCTAGGTATCTTAATTGTTTTGGTGTGATGGCCAATGGAATTGTTTTTTTAATCTCTCTTTCTGCAAGTTCACTATTAGTGTATAAAAATGCCATAGATTTATTGGCATTAATTTTGTATTCTGCTACATTGCTGAATTCATTTATTAAGTCTAATAATTTTTTATGGAGTCTTTAGGGTTTTCTATGTACAGTATCATGTCATCTGTGAATAATGACAGTTTTATGTCTTCTTTTCCAATTTGGATATCTTTTATTTCTTCTTCTTGTCTAATTCCTATGACTAGCACTTCCAGAACTATGTCAAAGATGCTTCACAGGGGAGTTTTACCAAATATTCAAGGAAGAACTAAAACCTATTCTCCTCAGACTATTCCAAAAAATTCAAGAGGAAGAAACACCTCCAAGTTCATTTTATGAAGCTAGCATTACCCTAATACCAAAACCAGATAAAGACAACACAATGAAAGAGAATTGCAGGACATTATCCCTCATGAACATAGCTGCCAAAATCCTCAACAAAATTCTAACAAATCAGATCCAGCATTACATCAGAAAGATCATACACCATGACCAAGTAGGATTTATCCCAGGGATATAAAGATGATAAAATATCTGCAAATCAATAAATGTGATACATCACATAAACAAATTGAGAGATAAAAATCACATATCAATTGATGCAGAAAAAGCATTTGACCAAATCCAACACCCTTTCTTTATAAAAACCCTCAGCAAAATGGGAATAGAGGGATTATACTTCAACATAATAAAAGCCTTATATGACAAACCTACAGCCAACATCATATTCAATGGACAAAAACTAAAACCATTTTACCTAAGAATAGGAATGAGACAGGG
Organism: Vespertilio murinus; assembly: GCA_963924515.1. Lineage (NCBI taxonomy): Eukaryota > Metazoa > Chordata > Mammalia > Chiroptera > Vespertilionidae > Vespertilio > Vespertilio murinus. The sequence continues at coordinate 56,710,948 of OZ004713.1, read as the reverse complement.
ATGCCCACTTTCATCACATGCTCATAGCTCTGTCTGGGTGCTCAGTTGGTTGGAGTACTGTCCCATATATCAAAGGGTTGTGGGTTCAATCCCCAATCAGGAAGTCAGGCAAACAGTTGATCAATCTCTCTCTCTCTCTCTCTCTCTCTCTCTCTCTCTCTCTCTCTCTTTCTCTCTCTTTCCAATGAAAGTTGATCAATCTCTCTCTCTCTCTCTCTCTCTCTCTCTCTCTCTCTCTCTCTCTCTCTCTCTTTCCAATGAAAGTATGTGTTCAGATGAGGGTAAAATAATCCTATCTAGTAAAATTCAAATTGACTGTCACTCCAACATACAAGATGGCCACACCCATGTGGTCAAAGATGGCTGCCCCCATGTGGACACAAGATGGACACCACAAGATGGCCACACCCATGTGGTCAAAGATGGCTGCCCCCATGTGGACACAAGATGGACACCACAAGATGGCCAACAGGGGTGGCAGTTGTGGGTGATCAGGCCAGCAGGGGAGTGAAGTTGTGGAGAACCAGGCTAGCGAGGGAGGGCAGTTAGGGGTGACCGGGCCGGCAAGGGAGTGCAATTGAGGGCGGCAGGCCTGCAGGGAAGGCAGTTAGGAGCAAACAGGCTGTCAAGGGAGGACAGTTAGGGGTGACCAGGCCAGCAGGGGAACACTTAGATGTCAATCAGGCTGGCAGGGGAGTGGTTAGGGGGTGATCAGGCTGGCAGGCAGAAGAGGTTAGGGGCAAGCAGGCAGGCAGGAAGGTGAGCAGTTGAGAGCCAGCAGTCCTGGGTTGTGAGAGGGATGTTCAACTGCCCATTTAGGTGGGATCATGCCTAAACGGGCAATCAAGCATCCCTTAAGGGGTCCCAAATTGGAGAGGGTACAGTCTGGACTGAAGGACCCCCCCTCCCCATGCACAAATTTCATGTACCGGGTCTAGAGTCCTATATACTAAAGAGCTAATATGCTAATTAGACCAGATAGCAGAACAACCTTCCAGAACTTCCGACCAGTGGGAAGGGGGTAGGGCTGTGGGGTCACAAGGCATCTGAGGCTGCGAAGGCTGAGCCCCTTGCACAAATTTTGTGCATTGGGCCTCTAGTATTAATAATAAAGATAAATTTTATAAAAAAAACAGTGTATAAGACTTGTTATGATACACAGCAGTCCACTGTTCCTTACCCTCCATTTCTTCTCTTCAGAGACACTACTACCTTCAACTTACTTAGCTAATTTTAGGGTATATATAGGTCTGTATCTCTGAATAACATGATTATATTTTATATCTTGATTTTGGGTTTTAAAAACAATCTATTGATTTCGCATTACGGTAGGTAAGGAATGGATTCTTTCATGCTCCAATAATCCCCAATCTCCTGCCCAATTCCCTCACTCTACTCTGTGTACCGAGACGTGCCTTTCTTTTCCCTCCCCTCTCCCAATAGTGTTACATTTTAATTTTGTTCAAATCAATATTCAGTGTTTATATTATATGGCAATGCAAATGATATTGATACCGAAGCCTTTCCTTTTCCTTTTATACACACTCTTTTATTCTCCCTAGAGGTTTTGTTTTGTTTTATATTTACATTTAAATTACATTATATCCTTTTATATTAGCTCAGTTTCCTCTGAATTTATCACAGTTTCAGCTGCAAACTCTCTGCTGGCTTAAGAGTCTAACTGTTTTCTCCATGCGTCAGATGCTGTGCTCTGCAGCCAGTCTTTTTTTTTTTAAAAGCAGTCTCTCCTGGAGCCCCTTGCTCTGCGTTGACCTGGACGGATGGCTTACTCCCTGACATTCTGGGTCCTCTTTCCTGCCTCATATCCCATGTTCCCTTTGTCTCTCCCATGTTACATCCCACTCGTCCCTCCAGGATCCTACTGGTTCTGGCAGAGCACACCCACAGGCAGTTTCCTGAGAATGATTTCCAGGGAGGTAAAACATCCGAGGCTTTGTATATCTGACAGAGCCATCATTTTACCTTCTCATTTGATGAGTAGTTTCTTTCTCTGAGAATAGGATTCTAGATTGGAAGTCATTTCTCTCCAGATTTTTTAAGGTATCACTCCATTATTTTGTAGCCTCTGGTATTGCTATCGTGAAGTTCAAAGCCATTCAGAGTCACAATCTTTGGAATGGGATGTTTTATTTTCCTCTCTCTGGAAATTTATTTGATTGTATCTTTGTGCTGTGCTCTAAAATTTCATGGCACTGTGGCTTTTGAGTTTATTTTATCTTTGTTGCTGTATGGACCCCTTTAATCTGGAAAGTTAGGACTTTTAGTTTAGGGGCTTTTAGTTTGAATTATTTTGTGGTTCTCCCCTTCTCCCCTAGGGTGTATGTGTGCATGTGTGTGCATGTATGTATGTGAGAGTGTGTGTGTGTGATTTTTCTTTTTGGAACTCTTATTATTTGCATGTTGGGTATTTTGGACTTGTCATGTATTTTTTTTTCCTGTTTTATTTTTATTGTCTCTTTATCTCAGTTGACTTTTTCTATTTCCACTATAATATTTTTAATTTTACCAGTCCGGTTTTACTCTGTTAATATTTATATATTGTCCAGTTTTTTCATAAATATATCTTCTTTTCTATCTCTCAGGATATTAAATATGTTCTGAATATAAAACTTTCTTTGCATAATCTCTACTAGGTTGCATTTCTCCTGTTTCTTTCATTTAATTTTCATCTTTCATATTAGAGACTTTCCTAAAATTTCTGTGAAACTCCAGTCTCTACTTTATGAAGAGAAGCGCTCAGATGCTGTCTGAAAGTTCTCAGCTAGTTGTTGGGGCTTATCATCTGTGGATTTTACTATGGGTTATGGCCAGGTGATTTCTTTGGAGAGCCTCGATTTCAGTGTCTTTCCGTCTTTCCTCTTGAGCTGTTTAAATCCCCATGGAAAATTCTCCAAGTTTTCTGTTTGCGGGGTTAGGTCTGGTGGCCACATCTGTGGAAACCCAGTAGGAAAGAATGCTGTAGGTCTCAGCATTTAGGAGGCAAATGCTCACACCTCCGCCTGTGTTGAGTGCTCTACCCCCTTCCTCTGGTTGTGCCTGGTGTCCACAGGAGTCTCCATTTTACCCAGTCCAGGGAGCAAACACACCTCTATAAGAAAAGCTCACTATGTAATATTGAGTATAAAAGTAACATTTAATACTATAGTCAGTATGATTCCAATGTCATCCTATATAATAAAAGGCTAATATGCAAACTGACCAAAAGGCAGAACAACTGGTCGTTATGATGCACACTGAACACCAGGGGGCAGACGCTCAATGCAGGAGCTGTCTCCTAGTGGTCAGTGTGCTGGGCTCATGGCTGGCGAGCACAGTGGCAGTGGTGGGAGCCTCTCTCACCTCCCTGGTAGTGCTAAGAACCTCTCAGGGTATGTCCGCCAACTGGCTTAAGCAGGGGGTATAGGGGTGGAGGCGGGGAGAGGAGAGTGGTAAGCCAGCAGGCGGACATACTCCAAGGGGTATGTGGAGAAGGGAGGTGGTTTGTGGATCCCGCTGCTTTTCAGGTAGTATTTGATCATATTCTTTACATAGCTCCCCCACCCCCCTTCCCACATTCACAGAGGCAGCAGTCTATGCTTCACTTTTTGAGGGGTTCTACTGAGGAAATAGGTCTGCTTCTAGGCCCTCACACGGTCTGTTGAGGCTACAGCTTTCTGACATCTCTTAAATCAGTTGATTATTACTCTAGTCATCCATTTGCTGCCCAGTTTCCAAAATGTTGCTGTTTGCTTTCTCATTCTCTTTGTCCTTGCACGTTTATGACCCTTTTCTTCTCTAACATTCAGTGCACGTTTATTTCACTGCACCTTCTTTTGTGTGTTATAGTTCATTGTAAATCTGTCTAATCTCTCCTCCAGAGAGGGAGTTCCTCTGAAGGGAGAGGTGCATCCCACATATTTAATAGCCCTCACTGCTCAGCAGTGAGATATAGCTGTGTGCTGAAGTGTTCCTACCCCGAGGTCAGTTTTATGGCCCAGCTGGGCACAGGGCTGGGAGGTGAGGCTCAGACACCAGTGAGCCCAGTCTTTGCCCTCAGTGAGCTTGTGATTGGGTGATGTTTTCCTCCTTTTAAGCACAGGGAGTCTGGTTCTACAATGGGCACCCCCAAGGCTGAAGAGAGAAGTGATGTTCTGACTTCAAGCTTACCTTGCTCTTTCTCGATCAGAAAAGAGAAGTAGAAGGAGGTGAAAGATAACCCAGAGACAGACAGAGACACAATAGATTGGTAGGAAATGGAAGGGCTGAGACACAACATTCCTTAGGGCTGTGGTGAAGGTGAAAGTCAAGAGGCTTTTAACTCCTTTCCATATTCTTCTCTGCCCTTTTTATGTGAAAGATTGTTTTCTGATTAGAAAATAATACAAGTTCAATGCGGGGAATTTGAGAAACAAAGAGAAGCATAGAGAAAGTACTTAAGGTTGCTAATAAACCCACCATCTTTAAACATTCTGTTATAATTGTGTATATATATACCCATAAATACAGATGTATACATAAATATATACAAGGTGGGGAAAATAGGTTTACAGTTGTTCATATGGAAAAATAATAATACAAAAGTAAACTCTGCAATTCATGTACTCACAACTATAACCCTACATTTGCCCCATCCTTTATACACATATGTACTTTAACTAGAGGTCTGGTGCATGACATTCATACACTGGGGGATGGAGGGGACTCTCAGCCCAGCATGCACCCTCTCACAGTCTGGGACCCCTTGGAGTATGTCCGCCTGCTGGCTTACCACTCTCCTCTCCCCGCCCTCACCCCTCTACCCCCTGCCTAAGCCAGTTGGCAGACATACCATGAGTGGTTCTTAGCACTACCAGGAAGGTGAGAGAGGCTCCCACCACTGCCACTGTGCTCGCCAGCCATGATCCCAACACACTGACCACTAGGAGACAGCTCCTGCATTGAGCGTCTGCCCCCTGGTGTTCAGTGTGCATCATAGCGACCAGTTGTTCTGCTGTTTGGTCAATTTGCATATTAGCCTTTTATTATATAGGATGGCATTGGAATCATACTGAATATAGTATTAAATGCTACTTTTATATTCAATATTACATAGTGAGCTTTTCTTATACCAGTTTCCTTTGATTCGTAATCACTGCAAACATTGTGTGTGTGTGTGTGTGTGTGTGTGTATGTGTGTGTGTGTGTATATATATATATATATACACACCGTATTTGCTGGCGTATAAGACGACTTTTTGGCCCTGAAAAATATGCCTCCAAGTGGGGGGTAGTCTTATACGGCGAGTATATAACAAACTCTGTATTTTTAGTGGAAATGTTAGGGGGTCGTCTTATACGCCCAGTCGTCTTATACGCTGGCAAATACGTATTTTTCAGGGCCAAAAAATCGTCTTATACGCCGGCAAATACGGTATATATATATATATATATATATATATATATATATATGTTACATTTTAAACTATTTAGGTTTCAAGTTTTTTTCATTATTTTAATAATGGTTTAATAAAATTTATTTAGAGATAATACAAATGGATTTACTGGATTATGGGGGCGTGGACATTTTTAAAAAGGTTAATTCATATTATCAGATTGCCAAAAACAATTGTGCTCACATATATTACCATCAGCAGAGGATAAAAGAAACTTTCTCTATCCTTTCATACAATGTGTATATTTCACAAGCAAATTTCATTCTTAAAATGTGCAATTCCATATTTGGTTAAATTACTGCCTTTATTTATTTATTTGTTTGTTTGTTTGTTTATTTATTTTTAGATATTAGGTAACTTAAAATTTTCTATTTTGTTAATTTGCCCAATTTAATATTTCCAAGTTTACCATTTTAAATTGATTATTAAGAACTCTGTATATCAATGTTATCAACCTTTTGTTGTATCTCTTCCTTCAGTTATTTCCTTTATTGCTTTTGACATCTTCTGACATAAAGATTAGTAGAGCCCTAGCCACTTTGGCTCAGTGGATAGAGCCTTGGACTGTGGACCAAATGATCCTGGGTTCAATTCTAGTCAAGGGCACATATCTTGGTTGCAGACTCCTCCCTGGTCAAGGTGCATGCAGGAAGCAACCAATTGATGTGTTTCTCTCACATCAATGTTTCTCTCTGTCTTTCCTTCCTCTTGCACTCTCTCTAAAATTAATGGGAAAATATCCTGGGTGAGGATTAAGAAGAAAGTAGTAGATTTGTATGTAATGGAAGCTATCTATTGTTGCAATTTTTTCCCCTTGCTTTATACTAAGAATGTGTACCAAATAGAATATCTGAACAGGACATGAATAGCTTTATTTTTTCAAAAGCTAATCAATTTTTTTTCTGCAGTCTCTCACACTTACTTGCAATCTGAAGGTTGGCTTGGGTACTGGATGTGAAGATAAGGTTCTTTAGAATCTGGGTCCCTTTGTTAAGTCTGTCCAATCTCTCCTCTGCCCCTTTCAGAGAGGGGACCTGCTATCTGTTGGCAGAACCGCAGACCTTGATACAGCTGTCTTCGCATCTCTAAACTGTGAAAATTCCCCAGTAGCCCTTGGGGTACTGCAGTCTATAGCCACCTTCATTTGAAAGTCCTAGGATAGTCCCCAGAAGACTTGCTAAAACAGGAAGTAGCAAAGACTGCTGCAGGCACCAGCTGACAGCCTGACTGCAGCAAGTCATTTTGCACTCCTTGTAGCTGCCTAATGAGTAATCGCCACGATTTCCCCAGATTGGGGCCAGGAGACGAGCAATGTTCCTGGGAGTTATGTCCTTTCATCTTGCCTGTTTGACATCCCTGTTGACAGGACACGAGACGCCGGGCCAGATGGCACTAGGCACATTCTACAGATGAGTGGCAGGAGCCCAGGTGTGCTGAGCAGCGGGAGGAGGAGGGGGGAAAACTGGGCACTTCATCACTGGAGCGTACTAGTAAGCACAGTTCCAGCAGCTGGGGTCTGTCTCTTCTTGAGAGCCTGAGTGACTGATGTTCTGAACAGACTCTGAAATGCCTGTTTCACTAAGGGCTCAGGAAAAATGAATACACACATCCTAATGACTTCATCTTTCATTATGGAAAGAGAAAGTACAGTCTGGGTGGAAGGAGTCCTATGCTAGGAGTCAGAGGCCCCGGGTTCTACTCCCTCACAGGCTGACCCACCATTCTATTTTGATGGGTTGCCCAGGAAACAGGAAATTTCATTTTAAAATTGCAACAGAGAATTCTGGGGAAACTGGGATGGTTGGTCTCCTGACCCAGCTATGTGGCCTTGGCCATGCCAATTTTCCTGCTGAGCCTGTCTGTGGACCTCTATCCCTGCTCTGCCTTTAAAGAGTTGAAGAAGGGTTCACCAAATACTGTGAGGGAGCGCAATTTATGGGTTGTATTACCTTGATCAGGTTACTTAACCTCTTTAAGCCAGACCTTACTTCTTGGTCTCTTACAGTGGGGGTAATACTAGTGACTATCCTGTGAGAATAGAATGAAAAAAAATGTAAATTCTTGATCACAGTGCTTGGCCCATAGGAGGCCTTATTAAAGGTTAGCTGTGGCTCTCCTTTTCAATGCATGTAGAACATTTTTCAATGTAGGCTACAATTATAAAATAGAAACAGACTCATGGATACAGAGAACAGACACTGACAGCTGACATAGAGGAGGGGGCTTTGGATATGGGGTGAAAAGGTGAAGGGATTAAGCAGAGAAAGAAACCTCATAGACACAGTCAAAAGTATGATGATTACGAAAGGAAAAGGGGGCTGGGGGAGAGTAATAGAGGGTAAAGAGGGGATAAGTAGTGATGGGAGGAGACTTGACTTAAGGTGGTGAACACGCAATACAATATACAGATGCTGTATTATAGAATTGCACACCTGAAACCTATATAATTTATTAACCAATGTCTCCCCAATAAAATTCAATAATTTTTTTTGAAGAAGTAAGTTACACTTATAGCATTATTACTGGAAGAGCCCTTGGATTTAGTAAAGTCAGCTCCACGCTGGGTTGAATTACTCTCATTCAGAGGAGTCAGGAGTCTCAGAAGGCCAGGACATACAGTGATTTCCAGAAGAGCCTTCCAGAGGCTGGCCTCTGAGCAAGTTACTAGCCATACTCAGAAGCTGGCAGTCACGATCTCCTCCTCTGCCCTGGACGGGTGTTCCAATTCTGTCAAGGACAGTTCCATGTTCCTTATTAGAAAGTAAATGCTGCAAGGGAGCTGGAAAATATATAGGGTTTGTTTCACAGTCCTTTATTAAGCTCCAGCTCTGCTCCAGGCCTGATACCAGTTAGTTGTGCACACAAAGTTGAGGAAGACCCGGTTCCTATCATGTCTTTGAGGAGTCCTGTTGAATAGGCAGATTCACACAGCTTTAGGTCACGAACATTTGTTTAGGTGCCAAAACAGGTGTGTGGATTGCTGGGAAGCCCTGGGTAAGCACTGACTGCTGGGAGATGTTTAAAGAATGAGCAGGAGAAGGTGATCAGAGAGACAATTATCAAATATGTGAGGCATAGTCTGTATGGAGAATATGGAGTGACTCATGATGACTCGGGAAACGGATGGAGTCCATGCTATGTAGATTTAAATACCCATCATGCAGCCTGAGATATACAAAGCAGCCTGAGGGGCACTCCACAACCCTAGAAGGAGCTGGGCGCTGTGGTGGTCCAAGGATACCCATTCCAGGTGTGTAAGGAGGACATGGGGAAGGTCAGGTTTCTGGATTTGAACTTGCTTTGTCTACACAGATTTATCTCCAGTTATGTTCCCCAAGGTTTTGTTCATACTAGCAAAAATCAGAAGGAACTTTCATGTTTAGTTAAGTATGCATGGATCCAATAGAATATCATACAGCTGTTTAAAATTACATGGGTGATGTATATTAATTGGCATGGACAAACTTTAAAGAATGGGTTACAAAGAAGGATGTAATGTTTTTACATTTTATTTTAAATAAATAAGTAAATAAATATATGTGGCCAGGCTGGTGTGACTCAGTGGTTGTGCATTGACCCATAAACCAAGAGATCATGGTTCAATTCCTGGTCAGGACACACGCCAGGATTTCGGGACTATATCCCTAGTAGGGGGCATGCAAGAAGCAGTCAATAAATGATTCTCTCACATCACTAATGCTTCTATCTCTTTATCCCTCTCCCTCCCGCTCTCTGAAATCAATAAAAACATTAAAAATAAAATAAAATTATATGTGTATTTTACAGGATTGTGCTAGAGCTAGCTCATAAAAGTTTGAAAAAAACCAATTGTTAGCATCTTTTCCCAATTTCATGTTCAGTGACATCATTCTAGTAGCTTGACATTATCTAAGTGGAAGTATTTATCAAAGAAATTGACAAATACTACAAACCAGGGCTTTTTGTTATTGTTAACAGAGAGCAGCTTGTTAATTTATCAGCACACCACTGTGTATGTATATATTCAGATTTTACACCACTGTGGTGAGATTAGAGGTGATTGCTGATTTGTATTTTCCAAGTTTTTAAAGTTAACATACATTACTTTGGCTTTTTTTTTTAATTAAAGAAAGGGGGACAAATGCCTCCCTCTGGCAGCATTGTCATGATGAGGGATGGGAGTAGGGAGACTAATTAGAAGATTATTCTGACCATCCTAAGAGAACGCATGAGGGCCTGGGAGAGGGCACTACCAAAGGAGGAGGGGAATTGCATTATGATTTTTGAAAGAGGTCACCCTATAACTTCACGGACTCTCATTTTCAGGTGAGAAATACATAGAGAAGAGACACTTGGCCAATATTTTTATACAACTAACCCAAGGAAGACCAGAAACAAATGTCATGAAAATAAAACACACATGGCTTTCAATGCGATTGCTGACCTTCACTCTAGCCCAGAATTTTAAATCCTTTCCCAACCAGGTTCGTATCGAAGCTGATGACAAAACACAAATTGGCCAGACTTCAATGTCTCTGCTCTTGGGAGTTCCCGTGGACCCTACAGGGATAGATCAAGCCGGTGACAGAACAAAAGGCGTAATCAGACAAGATCCATTATCCATTTTTCTACCCGTAGTTCCTTGCACAGTGTTTGATGAATGCATGAATAATAGATGATCCTCCTCCTGTGGCGTGCTAGTAAATGTTGAACACCCAGCCCTCTGAAGAAAAGTATTTCTAATCTGTCATTTTGGGTACAAATGGTCCCATCATGGCCACTTCCAAGCTCTAAGTGTGAAGTTACTGAACTTGGGGGTTGGAAAGAGATGAGCACAGTGGACTCTGGGAGCCTATGGAAGCAGGCTCTCGTGCACGACTGTCCCACTTGGAACTCAGGCTTCTAGTCACTAAGACCAGACACGTCTCTGGCTGGACAAAACTTCCCCTACTCTCTTGAAGAGCTCTGCTTTGCCCCAGCCCTCTAGTGGCTCTCCGTGATCTTGAGAAAACTCGCATTGTATGCTGTGGTCCTTGAGCAGACTAGAAAAGTCAAGGGATGGACACCACATAGGGGATCCATTGGAAACATTGGATTAGAGTTGAGGGAAATCTGGCTTCTGGTCATGGCTGACCACAAGGAGGTCACAGGAAGTATCTGCTTGCCTCCTTTTACCTGTTCCTTGGTGATTAGTGACTTTTACCTCCCAAGGTGGCTTGAGGGCAAAATAAGTAAGTTCTTATTGGAGGGAGTTGTTAAGGATCCCAGAAAGTGGGCATGAAACCTGAAAGCCATTTCTTTCCCTCTTTCTTTATCCTCCCATTTGCACCCCATCCCCAAACTAGCCTAGGCCTTATTGTATGGGAACAGTAGCTAAGACTTCTTTCTTAGTGTTCTGGGATTTGGGGGCATGGATTAAGTTTTTCAAAGATTTAACAGGGCTGAGGCAAATCATAAATAAGGTGTGGAGTCCAGCCCTAAAAGCTAGTGTAAAAGGGATGGCAGGACAGTGCTCACCATGCTTCTGCTACAGCAGTGGCCTGTCAGGCAGGGTCAACTGGCTTCCTTACAGCAGAGGTGCCCTAAGCTCCTCCAGAGACGGCTGAGTCTCCAAAGGCCAATAAATGTGGGGGCTGAGCCTAGTTTGATGGGGAAACATTTAATTTCCCGGTTTATGAAGCACACATTTTTATTAACTGTTCTATTTTATTAAGCCTCATTCATGAATTGGTAAAATCCCTATCCTTGGTTCTCAATGCCAAGATCACCATCAAGCAGAGAGATATTCAGTGGTCACAAGTCTGGGAGAAAAGTTGACTCTCAAAGTGACTAGAAGAGATGATGGCATGGTATAATAATCGCAATACCACTATTTTGATGCCTACTGTGACCTGATTCTGGACTGGAGCTTTCTATGCCATCTAGTCCTCAAAGCAACACTATGTGGTGGCTATTGTTAGCTCCATTATATAGATAAGTCAATTGAGGTTTAGCAAAGAGATATAACTTATCCTATGTCACACAGCTAGGAAGTGTTGGTATGCAAGACCTATAACCAGTTCGTCTGACTCCAGAGCCCATTATTGAGCCACTGCCTACATTCTTGGAGCTAGGAAGGGGCTTACAGCTCTCCCCTACAGTCCTTAGCTAGTTACTAAAGCCTCCTTGTATTTTCATTTCCTCTTCTGTTTCACAGTTCCGAGGCACAGTGGGAAATGTCTCCAAGCATTGCTGTATTTTTAGGGCCAATATCATCTCAACCATCACTGAGTCCTAACCAAGCCTTTGTTTTTCCTCTCTCTCTCTCTCTCTCCTGAAACATGAATCTGGCATGGTTCTTTTCTCTTGTCAGATGGATTGAGGGCCATAAGTTGTTCTGCAATATATACTCACGGGGAGAATGCAGAAAGCAACTCTCTGCTCAGCTATTAAAATAACCTTCCCTCTGTAATGGATTAGTTATTTCAGCAGTGAGGCCCATTTGAAGGGAGATCATGAGATAATTGACTGTCAAACAGTTGAGCAATGTTAAGGTCAATTGTAGTGGAGGTCAATTTATTTGAACAATGGGCTTGCTTCTGACAGGCCTCATAATGTTGATAATAATAACTTGGGTTTAATGGAAGTGTTCAATGATGTTAGAGAAGAATGACCTATTAGATGTTCAGATTAAGTATTGTCTAAACTCAGAAGGTTTTGAAGACCGTTTGGTCATAGCAAATGCAGAATTTCCAGCTAGGGAAAAACCAACTATAAAGAACAGCTGGACTTAATATTAACGCAAATGATTTTCTTTCCCCCTTTACCGATTGACTTAAATTTACACTATGCATACTATGATTATTCCCCCACTCTATATTTACAGCTTCTCATTTGCATTTTCCAGAATAATTAAGAATTTAACCTAGAATGGGCCAATTTTTTAGTAGAGGTGAATGCTTTCTGATTTTTAAATGAACCGACTAAATTAGGTACTAAATATACATTGTATTCTCCTTGCCTCCTGCTTAAAGTCCTTCTAAACTTCTGGGCTCATTACTGGAACCCAAGGGGAGAGATTGCTCCCCCCACCCAGAAGTCTGTCTTTGTCTGGGAGGGCAACACTCGGCTGCAGAGGAGAGGATGGGTGGCTGTGTGGAGCCAGAGGACAAGCCTTATAGTCTTTCTAACGGGGCCACCAAGAGACTCCCCAGTGAGTGCGCAGCAGACAGTGGAAAGGGAAGGCAGGCTTTTGCTTAAGTTCCACTGGAAATAATCTCCAATCTATTTTGTTCTGCTCGCCAGTCCTGGCAATTCCTTGTGCTTTTAAAATATTTACTTCTCCACAAAGATTGTAGCTTTGCACACCCCCTGGGATATCACTGCCCTCCAGGCTCAGCTGAGAAGGGGAGAGCCTGCTTCTGTGTGAGGAGTGTCATAATCTTTGTAATGGTCCCCATTTGGTACAGGAAGTCCGAGGCTCCAGGGGCTAAGAAATAAGCCCCACATCACAAAAGGGCTAGGAAAACTAGGAACTTGACTCAGATCTGTCTGCCATAAATGTCTGCTTACCCTTCCTCTACCATGAAACCTCCCACATTGATAAATGCCTGGTGGGTGTCTTCTCCCTGAGTTTATTTTCTGTTAGTGACTAGGGTAGGGGACCACTAAGGCCATGCTGGCCGTGTAGCTGCCAGATTCTATACTGTGGCAACAATATAAGAGAGGGGATGTGTTCTCTCTGGGCATCTTGGCCCTGTGTCCCCTGCAGGCGTGTCAGAGCTGAATCATCAGAGCTTTCTGGAAAATTCCAGCCACAGGCAATTGTGGTTTTATTATAGTGGAATGGAAGGAAGGGTACCGTTGAGGCTCTGAGAGGTGTAGAAAGGAAAACCAGAAACTTCTTCAAAGTTTCAGGAAGGAGGCAGAGCGTGTTGAGCAAGGCTCACCTGATCTTACTGTGGATTAATCAATTGTCTGCAAACGTCTCTTCATGGTAGACTACAGAGTCCCAAACACCCCTTCTACCCTGAACAAAAATGAACAGTGATCCCAACATTAGTATCTAAAATTACTGTTGCACGAGAGGCAAAAGCCAGTCATACAGGGTAACTCATGAATCCACTGACACTTGCTTGAACCAGGTCATACATAGGTCAGACTAATTAGCAAGGATCAAAGGGGGAAGCATTTATGGAATCTGATGTGTCCATCTTGCAGTTGAAGTCCAGCACTTGCACCATCCCTTGGAATGATGGGCAAGTTTGGCTAATAGTGATGATAATAATAACAACAATAATAAAATACTTGCTGTCATTTAGCAATCGCTTACTATGTGCCAGGTGCGGCAGCCAGGACTTGGACATACATGTTCTCATTTCATCCTCCCCCAGAAATGATGCAAGAATTATTATTATCCTCCATATCCAAATGAAGAAACTGAGACTTGGAGAGGTAAACAGCTTACCTGAGGTCACCCACATAATAAGTGCCAGTATCAAGAGTCTCACACAAATCAGTCACTCAGCGCCCAGAGACACGCTGAGCAAACAGAAAAGAGTGTATAATAGAGTGGGATGGGGGTGGGGTGGGAGGAAGATGAAAAGAGGAGGGATTTTGCCTATTTCACAGCTGTCTTGAATTGTGCTGGCATTCTTGTGATGATGTGGAAAAGAAACAAATGTATATATATGGAAATTCCAAAAATGGACTGTATTTATCACTACGTTCTTCCCCATGGTTAGGGCTATCAAACAAAATCCTCAGTATAAATTGTGATGAGCCATTGCTATATGGTTATCTGGAAGGCTGACATAAAATTCACAGCCGGAGTAAAGCAATTATCAAAACAATTTTCGAATACGAAGGAGGAAATATGTAACATTCATACACGCCCAATGCATAGGCCTGTCCGCAAAACCTTCTGAGTGACTTCCCTCTATAACCACCTGCCCGCTTTCTGGCTGGGCAGAATGAGGCCGAGCTTCCTGCCTGGTCTGAAAGAGGGAGTAGAATGGTGTCTGAGGAAGATCCTGGGAGCTTAGTCACACTTCTGTGATAGAAAAAAAAGACCTTGCCTTCCTGAGAATGACAGGCAGGGGTTTGAAAAGATCCTGTAATACTTCCTTTGTTTTGGTTTCAAGCATGCTGTTGATAACAGCTGTTACCAGTGTACAGTATGTTTATTGTTAAGTAATTATGTTTTGCTTTCATATTGGCAAAGCTATTATTTGCACTCCTAGGAGCAGCAGACATCTTGTGTGCACAAATAACTTAATGTGACAATGGCTTTTGACTTTGAAAGGAGTGACTTATTCATACTTTCATCTGCAGTGTTGTTGCATAAATACTCAGACCTGTTCATCGTGGTACCTATCACTAACGGGTTTCTCCTGCTACAAATTCCAAAGATCATGAAACCCAAAGGAGTGTATTAAAGAAAGGAGAGAGAAATGAGAGACACCTTTCTTATTATGACTTTGGATTTTGTCCAAAAGCCATAGAGTGTTTCTGATTTAAAACAGTCACATTGGTCAAAGCCAGGCATGGGAAACTCCCCAGAGAGGATGTCAGGGGAAGACTCTGGCACTGTGTCATGTCCTAGAAGACTAAATTCAGAATGACACTCCTGCTCTTTAATTCCATGTAGATGCGCGTGCCTGCACACACACACACTCAGGGAGTTTGCCTTTCTCTAGAATTTCCTAAGTACCTGGTGGAGGGTTCTTTCAATAGGATTGGTTGGCTGCTTTGTTGTTACCATTTCTCAAATACCAGACACCTTGCAGGTGGTTAAATCACCCACTAAATTGCCTAAATGGAAAGGCAGACAGAAAACCTAAGTCAAATGAAAGATAATGGATATTCTCAAGGAACAGGAAGGTACAATAATGAAGAAACAGGTCTGAAGTGAAGATCCTGTAGACTTGCATTCAAACTTGTTAACGTTAGAAAAGAGATGAGGCTGGCAAGCATCAAGGAGATAGCTTAGACACCCAGGGAAGGGGGATGGCACTGAAAGCATTCCACTGGCCAAACAGTCTATGCCTTCATTATATACAAAAAGTTTGTATTGAGACAGAGAGAGAGAGAGAGAGAGAGAGAGAGAGAGAGAGAGAGAGAGATGCTTTGAATCCTAGGAAAAGTCAAATCGTAGGACATTTTACATCAAACATATAGAGGTGGGTGGGTGCGGAGAGACTAATCAGGAACTTATATGCATGTATGTATAGCACAGGGACACAGACAATAGTGTGATGAAGGCCTGGGAGGGGTGCCACGTGGAAGGGGTCAATGGGGAGGGACATCTGTGATACTTTAAGCAATAAAGATACATTTAAAAATCAAATAAACTATACATTAGAGAGTAAGAAGTTTACATAAATACCTAATGTGGACTTTAAGAATGTTTGAAGCAATTCAGTGAAAAATACAATAAAAACACTCAGCAGGAACTGAAGGGAAAAAAAGAGGCGGTAAAGAGATGGTTGATCCGGGCATGCGAAAGGCCCTGGCAGGGCATAGTAAGAGCAAAAGGGAAACAAGGCTTCACCTCTGAGGCTCTTCCAGGGAAATCTGAAGTCCCTGGAAAAGGGGAAACGTGAAGGGCTGGCAGAAGAGGGGATGCATTTCGGCTGAAAGCTTTTTAGTTAGAAAGAATGAAAGAAGCAGTAGAGGCTAGGAGGGTATCACCGTGGGGAATGGTGAGGAGTAAGGTCGGAGCAGAGCCTGAGGAGAGGGGAGGATGCCCAGGAGAGTGATAGGGGCCCAGATGCCAACACACAGAGGGACAGGAGCAGAAAGGAGCCCAAGGAGACTGGTCCACAAGGTGCAAATCCTGCTATCTCTGTTACATCACAAGGGCATGGGAGCATTGGGGTCCAATCACCATCCCAGATGCAACTAGGACTAGGACGAGCCCGATCCTCAGAAAAGGACTATCCAAGGACTGTCCCGTGCCTCTTTATCAGGAGCCATGTTGAACCGTAATGCTCAAGTGAGTGCCAAGGATCAGAGACGGCAGGTGGCATGCCCTGCGAGCTAAGATAGTTTCTACATTTTCATAGGGTTGTTAAAATCATACACCAGCATCCCAAAACAAAGAAGAATATTTGATAAGGATCTGTATGTGGCTTTCAAAGCTCAAAATATTTACTATCAGATCCTTTGAAGAAAATGTCTGCTAACCTCTGCTCTAGACGATTGGGCGCATTTAGGAAAAACTCAGAGCTCATGATAGCTTGCAGGCGGTGTTGACAGATCTGACAAAAAAACCAACAGCGAGAACAACAGTACAAACAGAATGCCACGCAGTATTTGGGTTAGGCTCATCCTAAACAACTACTTGCAAAAGGTGAGAGTTTCAAATTTTCAAACAATGAAGTGGGGGAAAAAATAACCTACCCACTATTTATCTGAAATTCAAATGAAACCAGGCATCCTGTATTTTATCTGGAAAATAAAGTATGGGGCATAACGAGTAGTATAGCAAGAGCATGGACTATGGAATCAGACTGTCTGGGTTTGGCCCTGCTGCTTACATAACTCAGGGTTGTCACCTGTAAAACGGGGGTGACGGGATCTCACAGGGCACCGGAATAGTGCCTGGCATTAGGAGCATTGGCTGTTGTTATTACAACAGGCTACCCTACCCCTCTGACTCCACTTCAGGCTCCATTCCACTCCCAGACTTCACTCCCGGCCACAGTGGCACCTGGCCTTTCCCCAATCCCGCCACTAGGGCTCCTGCCTTAAAGCCTTTGCACCCAGCACCCTCTGCCTGCAACTCTCTTCTTTTCAATATCCCACGGAGCTCACTTGCTCCAAGGATGCAGCGTTCTGCTCAACTGCTATCTCTTCAAGAGGCCTTCCCTGGCCCCCTGTCACTCTCTAGCCATTTATTCTGCTTTATTTTGTAATTACAGCTGTTATCACTCCCTGGTATTACACATCAATGCTATTTGTTCCCACTAGCATGTCAGTTTCCTGGGGGTGGGGTCTTGCTGGTCTTGTTCACTTGATCCTAATCCCAGCAGGGTCTGGCACTTACTTGAAGAATAAATGGATTCAGAAATGATGGAGTGTACTTTCATAAGGGGCCTAGTTCAGAGTCAAGGCAGTTATGAAACAATCAACATGTGTTTGGGAGGGTCTTCTACCCACAGGGGATAGAGCCAGCTGTGGGCGTTCCTCCACTGACAAGGTCTAATAGAGGGCAAGTTAGCTACACTCACTTTTTCCATGTACAAAATTGGGAAGTGGGTAATAATATGCGCCTCATAAAGTTAATAAGACAATTACATGACAAGGGATATAATGTGTTTGGTTTGTTGCCTGCCGAAGGCAGAGCACCCAAGAATGGTGAGCTCCTATCACCCTCTTCCCTCTTCTCAAATCTTGCCTTCTCCTACTTGGTTGGATCCATTCTGAGGAGAAGAAAGACTTAGTTTAGCATTTTCCTCCATTGTGTGCTCTTTAAATCCTAGCCCCTGAGATAGTCTCTAGAAATAGGTGCTGTGGTAAAATGGGTCCCCAAAGATGTTCTCCCCCTAAACCTCAGGGTTCCTTTTCAAAGCACCAACCAATGGATTGGTCTCAGCACAGAGCCAAGGATGTTTGGGTGTTTGACACACTGGACCTTCCTGGCAACGTTGTTTTGTGGTGCACCTTAGGTCCTCATCCAGCGTCACTCATATGCGGAGAGTCAGGCCTATGATTATAGGGTTGCGGTGTTTTGGAGAGAAGCAGGTTCACTCAAAATAAAAGTCCACGAGGGGAGAAGGGGCTAAGAAACACATCCCACAGACAGGGGAATTGGCTACTAGCTTTGGAATGAAATCATCTCATTATGGAAAATTGCCAGAGGACCCCTCACAGCTCCTCCCCACTGGCCGCCAGTAACCCCTCACCCCCAATGTTAAAGATGTTTAGAGAAGCTGCTGGTGGAGACACTTCATGAACATTTCCTATAGGCATCCAAACTCAAAATCACTTCTTCACACATCAGAGCAGCTCTGGGCTAGGATCTGGAAGAAGAGACCTTGCCTTTGTTATGCTCGTGTAGGTACCCGGCAGCTCCTTAGACTGTGAGAATATTTGTCCTGCACATTGCTACGCTGCTTTGCCTCAAATGAATTTAGAAGCTGCTGTGGTTAGGAAAATATAAACTCATTCAGAAATGTTTTTCTTATTGGCAAATAATATCATCGAGTACTAGCGTACACTCATCGGCATGCATGAGTTGACAAAAATGTTCAGCCTTAGAATAGATCTTCATTCCCAAATAGGTTTGGAACGCTGCCTTAGAATACTTAGTATTCCCTCGCCAGAGATGAAGGAACAGTCAGGGGCTGGCTGGTTTCTGCCTGCAGTCAGCGAGGGTGGGCAGGGGACACGTGTGTTAGTTCATGGCCAGGGTGGTGAGGTCACCCTTCAAACTGCTCTGCCCTCTACATCTGCCTTTGCAGGGAGGGGCATCTGGGGGAGAAAGGGCTGTGCTCTGCATTCTGCTAGGGTGCATGGAAGAGCACTGCATTGGGAGTCAGAAAACCTGGGTTCTAATCCAGCTCAATTGCTTCTCATTCTTATGGCTTGGAGCCAGTGGATTTGTCTTTTGTTTGTTTAAAAAATATATTTTATTGATTTTTTACAGAAAGGAAGGGAGAGGGATAGAGAGCTAGAAACATCGATCAGCTGCCTCCTGCACACCTCCCCCCCCCCCCCACCGGGAATGTGCCCGCAACCAAGGCACATGCCCTTGTCCAGAATCGAACCCAGGACCTTTCAGTGCGTAGGCCGACGCTCTATCCACTGAGCCAAACCGGTTTCATCTGTTTGTTTGTTTCAATGCTCACATCTGTATAATGGGGGGGGGGGGATCTCTCTCATCTTCCTTTACAAAGATACTGAAGAGTGAGAAGGTGTAAAACACTTTGAAAACATTTATAGCAATTCAGCCAGATTCAGGCTGCTACTGTATTTAGGTGTTAATGCCAAAAGCAAATGTTTTTGTTTCTTTTGGCACGTTTAGCACCAGATCTGTAGCCTGGATTTATTAAAAAAAAAAAATGACCAGAAAAAATTTCTTGGAGTCTTTCAAGGGCACCCAGTTCTGGTTCAGTTGAGTTTAAACCCTGGGACGCTGCCGAATGAAATTGGAAATCGCCCTGGGTAATGTAGAGCCAAATTGGGCCTTAGAGCAGGTAGCAGGGTGACTTATTTTTTAATGTTTCCAACATGAGGGAACACAATTGATTTTTTTCCTCCTTAATCCTTCCAACTCTCTAGCTTTTATTGTTTCTAAAATAAGATAAACCAAGCAGGTGTTATTTCAGCTCTGTAAACAATCTTTATTTTTCTGGCTGATAGGAATAGAAATTGAGATGGAGACCAGGCTTGCTAGAGGGGGAAACAAGGTAATCAAGGAAATCATTGATCTAAGACTCCTACCACTTCTGCAAATGCTTGCGGTGATCATGGTCTCTCACCCCCCCCCCCCCCAACACACCTCCAGTCTTTGTGGATACCTCACAAAAGTTCAGAGCCTCTGGTGGTGAAATCTTCAAATGCTCTGGTTCCTTACACGGATCAAATCATACTCATTATTTTCTAAGATTAGTGGCTGCTCTAAAAAAATGACTTTGCCTTCTTGATCCAGGCGAATAATTGTCAAATGATTTTATTTTAATGTTTCCGTGCGAGGAACACCGCAGGGGGTTCCACTTTATTGCACATTTCCAAATTCTCAACCGGTCTCTCCTCCTTTTGTGCGTGTCTGCCATGGGCAGAACTGTTAGCTTCAGAGGCCTTTTCTGAGTCGGCAGACCCGCAGCAATATGCTGATAAGAGGAGAAATGAGGATGAATGGGCCAAACGGAGGAGACGGGCACTTCATCCTGGCCGTGGACTATACTCAGCCCCACTCTCTTGGGCTTCAGGACCAAGTGGCAGCTGGACACATGCAGCACAGAGGATATCCCCTTACACTCCACTTGCAGGCTCTGGAAGACACCCAGCGAGCTGCTGCTGGGGTGTAGGCAGCCAAGACTCACCCCCTTGGCTGAACCCCCTTGCTCAGCCTTGAGTGGGACCCTCAACTTCTTGGGGAGTGAGATTGGTGTAGCTGGCTGGCTGATAAGACTGTTTTTCCTTCATCCTACCTTCCAGGGTCGCTCTGCAGGGTTGGGGTAGTACGTGAGGGAGAAGCAGCAGGGTATAGAGCCCAGTAAAGTCTTTGGGGACAGATGGAACCCGGTTAGATGGTGGTAGCTTTGGGCGATTACCTTAGCTTTCCAAGTCTCTGTTTCCTCACCTCTAAAATGGGGAGAACATTGCCGAAACCGATTTGGCTCAGTGGATAGAGAGTTGGTCTGCGGACTGAAAGGTCCCAGGTTTGATTCCGATCAAGGGCATGCACATTGGTTGAGGGCATATCCCTGGTGGGGGGTGTGCAGGAGGCAGCTGCGTCTCTCTCATAGACGTTTCTAGCTCTCTGTCCCTCTCCCTTCCTCTCTGTGGAAAATCAATAAAATATATTTTAAAAAATAAATAAATAAAATGGGGAGAACATTAATATCACATATTTATCATCATGGTTATTTTATGGTTATTCTTTATATTATTTCTAGGGTTTGTGTATGTTTTCATCACCAAAGATTAGAAGTTGTAGTAGAACAAAAACACAGATCTGAAACCAAGAACTGTCCCCAAAATCTAGAACACGAGAACATGAGCACTCCCTTTGCCTTTGCCTCACTTGGCTGCACATCCCCTCATGGAACAGTCCTGCCTCGGAACTGTCCCTAAGCTTTGGCAAACTGGAGCCTCAGAACCAGTTGTCCGCTGTGACAGGCAGAACCTGGCAGTTGGAATCCTGTGCTACCCCAGAACCAGTTGTCTGCTGTGATTCATTAACTCGGGGCAGCAGAAGGCAAGAGGAGCAGAAAGTACAATCACTCCCTAGAGTCACAAAAGAAGCAAGGTGCTGAGATGCTCATACCCTATATGTGTGTGGCCCAACGCCTCCAACCATCTCTGGGACCAAAGCCCAATAAAACGACTTGGCCTGTCCCAGCTCCACGGACACAGGCTCCCTGAGATGGCTTCTCCCTGGCAAGACAGTTCTCCCTGGACTACATGTTTGGAAGGAAGGGTACTTAGTACCCGAGGAGCTGTTCTAAAAGACAGTCCACCAGCCTCTACCCCCAAGGCACGTTCTAAGGAGGGTGGGAATATAGAAGTGGCTTGAAAAACTGCTCTAGTGATTTTAATAAGATTATCTTTCACCTGAAGAAGGAGAAGAGGAGGAGGGGGAGAGAGGGAATACATGGGCAGCTGAGTCATAGAGCCATGAGTGGGGAGTGTCATTCCAGAGCAGACCCTGGCCAAGCATTAGTGTGCACGGTTCCTGATTCAGACATACTGGAGCTTGCCCCCATGTGTAATTAATGGGGTAGCAGATACCTTGCAGAGCACATAATGCACACAGAGCTGAGAGGCACTATGTGGATCCTTAGTTGTGAGTCTTGCATCTTTTAGGAAGGGAAGTCAACTCAAACGTGTTGTTGTTTTTTCCAGAGGAGATAGGCAATCTCAGTTTATTCTTACCATTTTGCCCAGAGAAGAGGAGATTTAGGACTCACTTGATTCATTCTTTTGTTGATAATTGGTTTCTGGTAGCTTTCCAAAAAGGGTTTCTTGTAGCTTGCCAACAATCCTGTACACCTTAGTGTAAGTTGTAGTTAATTTATCTTTTCTTTGGGTCTTGACACTTTAGAAGGGAAAGGTTGACAATGTGTGCTGTGACAGTCTCTAGTTTTCCCTTAAAGGAACTTTAGGCATCAACAGCAGGTGTAAGGGTGTTTAATACTGAGTCTTTCAGGGACTCCTGAGGTCATGGCCAGTGTACTTGGGCCTAACCTCTGAATATTGCTGGTTTGTTTTTCTTGGAGCAAAATGATTAGGCTTAATGGGGGTCGTTTCAGTTTTGGAAATTCCATGGAGTATTTATTGAGCATTCACTCTGGTTAGGCCCTCTGTTTGACAGTAAGGAGATGGTGAATTTAAGATGATGGTTTTTCTGGTATCCTAGGCTGAGGTGAGGAAGGGGGACAGAGACATCAGCCCTCCCTCCCTCTGAGGTCTGAGATATTATCCTCTCCCTTTGAAGTTGATGTGCTCACATAGTGACTCAATGGTGTCTATTAAGAATATAATGGAAACTTCCACTTTAATTGGTGTGAAGCTACTTTTTCATTCATTCATCCATTTGTTCAATGTCTACTACTTGTAGGTAATTGTTCCTGGAATTTGCTTTTAGATTTTATTATGCAAACAAGCTTTCTTAAGAGCACCTGTTTTCAAAGATAAGTTTTCAACATTTCAGACTAGTTGGAAGATATTATTATGAATAAAGCACTGATTAGAAGAGAAGAAATGGGCTATTTTTCTTTCAGTTCTTAAAGGGCAGTTTGAGGAAGGTCAAGTTAACATTCTAAATAAAAGAGGATCTTTCCATCAGTCAACGTTGACCACTCATGGATAACAGTGTCTCTCCTCCCCTCCCCTCACTTTCACCTCCTCTCTTGAAAACACACTTGAACTCTTGTGGAGGAGAAGCAGAGGGATCAGCTGTAATAGCCAAAGGCTTTGAGAGGGTACATGGAATTGGTGGCCTCCTGAAGAACCTTCCAACCCTGAGATTCTGTGAGAAATAAAGGAATGCATGAAATTCATCTCAGAGACAGTGGTTCTTTTAGCATAACAATATTTACATGGCTTCTTACATTATGTTTCTTCGGGATGAAAAGGCTGGCAAATGCATGATAGATTCTATTTTTCTTTCCCAGATGAGAAGACACTCGGAGTATGGCTCAAACACATGGTTGGAGTAGAAAACATAAAAGGCTTAGAGTGTAGTATATATCTCAAAGCTAGCAACTGATAACAATTACAGGAACTTTTGTTCCTATTTTGGCCTAAAGTTCTAGAGGAGTCCAGAAAACATCAGGTTTCTCTCACTAACAGATTTCCTAATTACATGAGTATATCACAAAACACAACTAGGAGAGATGCTAGAGGCAGTGTGGGGGCCAAGTCCTGTGTCAAAGCCGATTCCTAGATAGAAAACTGGGAGTTTAGTGTAAGTTTATATTTAAAGGGTCCAAGCAAAGCTGAACCTTTTCATACAACTCCTATGTGTCTTCTGAAGATCCAGGCTCCGACAATTTGGGTATCTGTCACCAATAAACAGGGACCTGGTCCAAATACTAACTTTATGTCAGGAATGCATTGCCAGAGATTCTGGTATGCAGTTCTCTCTTTTTTTTTTCCCATAAAAAATTATTGGTTTAAAATTGATCTCCAGTTGCTTTTTTTATTAGACCTTTAAAGAAACCTATTGTTGGCAGTATTGCCTAACAGCAATGAAAAAGACTATGGAATAAAACTGACCTCATTGGGAATCTTAGCCTTGATTCATTTTTTTTTAAATTCTCATCTGAGGATATTTATCCATTTATTTTGGAGAGAGTGGAAGAGAGGGAAAGACAGAGAGAAATATTGATATGAGAGAAACACAATTGATTGCCTCCTTCATACACCCTGACCGGAGCCTGCAATCAAGGTACCTATCCTTGACTGGAATTGAACCCTGGACCCTTCAGTCTGCAGGCAAACGCTCTATCCACTGAGCCAAACTGGCTAGGGCACCTTAATTCTGTCTGGCAGTGTTAATTTACAGCAGGTTACATATCTTCTCTGAAATTCAGTTTCCTCATCTATAAAATGGTAAGAGTTCTAACACATGCTATAGGGTTATTGTAAGGACTCAATGTTATAATATTCATAGAGTGATAAGTTTCTGACTCATAGTCAATAGTGCATTAAGATCACTATTATTATAACTGATTCTTCCATAGTGGGGCTTGATGGTTTGGACCTATAGCCCTAGCATCTGGGGGTCAAGAATTGATCTCAAGGTATTCACAGTCTAGAACAGGTGTGGGCAAACTACGGCCCGCGAGTCAGATGGCTGTTCTAAACTATTGAAATTAAAAAAAAAAAGACCGTACCCTTTTATGTAATGGTGTTTTCTTTTAATTTATATTAGTTCACATAAACATTCCATCCATGCTTTTGTTCTGGCCCTCCAGTCCAGTTTAAGAACCCATTGTGGCCCTCAAGTTAAAAAGTTTGCCCACCCCTGGTCTAGAATCATTGTTTCATTCATTCATTTGTTCATCCAAAAATATTTATTTAACACCTACTCTCTACCAGACACTATTTTAGGCACTTGATGTCCCTGCTCTCATAGAGTTTACAATCCAGAAGGAGAGTCAGACAATGAGCAAGTAACTGAACTGATATGTGCTACGCGTTAGGATGAACAATGTGAAGAAAACAAATAGCAGGCAGTGATAGGACATATCAGTGTGCAGGAACCTCCTCTGATAGGGTGATCAGGAAAGGACTTTTTGAGATGGTGACATTTAAGGTGGGCCTGAAGGATGAGAAGATCTAGCCAGGCAAAAGAACGACTGATCACTCCATTAGCACAAAAGGTAGACAGTTTCATCAGGAGTATGCCATCTAAGTTGAGAGCTCCAGTTTTCTTCCTCTCTGTGCAAGAAGTAGACTTTGCTAGGAACTGTGATAGGTTTGCTAATTTTATTGCGTATCACATCACAGTTCTCTAGGGCTCAGCATTTTTTTTTTTTTTAGGATGTTACATCATATATTAGTCAGGGTCCTCCAGAGAAATAAAACCAACAGGATATATATGAGATTTTTTATAAGGAATTGGCTCATGCAATTATGGAGGTCAACAAGTTCCATGGTCTGACATCTGCAAACTGGAAAAGCCAATGGTGTAAATTTCAGTCTGAGTCATAGTGCATAAAAACCAGATTGGTGTCTCAGTTGAAGCAGTCAGGAAGAGAGAAACTATTACCTTCCTCCCCCTTTTTGTTCTATTCGATGGAAAGGGCTATTTGCTTTACTCCATCCGCCAGTTCAAATGCTAATCTCCTCCAGAAACACCTGTAAAGACACACCTAGAAATAGTGTTTAACCGAGATATCTGGGCATCCCTTGGCTGAGTCAAGCTGACACATAAAATTAACCATCACATATCACCAGGATTTAGTCCCTGCAAACTGCTGAAGTGCAACTTGTGAGAAAAGAATGAGCTTTCGATCCGGACCCGGAATACAACCTTCTCTGCCATTTCCTAGTTGAGTGAGCTCAGGCAAGCTAATTCTCAGAGTCTCAGTTTCCTCATCTGTAAAATGAAAGTGTAGTTTCTGTTGTTAGGAATGAAGTTGAAATGGGATAGTGCATATAAAAGTTTTAATATAGTGCCTTTTACAGAGTAGGCACAGAATAAGCAAGTTTTCTCATGGGATTATTTGAAATAGTGGAAACCCATCCCTATTTTCTACCCTACGTGGTAGAAAAAAAGGAGTCTTTGGCTGTGTGGTGGCTGCACATTCTTTGACACTCCTCCTTTCTCCTCCTCGAAAGTGGGCTTACCTGGGTTGCCCACACCTGACTAACAGACTACACAGAGCTGACACTGAGCAAACTTCTGAGGCTACAATGGGAAAGGGAATAGCTACCATCTGGCTTCCTCTCTTAAGTGGGATTCCCTCACCCAAACCCTGGGAACCCAGCCACCATGCTGTGAAGAAGGCAAACAGCCTCATGGAAAGGGCATTCCTAGGAGGTCCAGCCACTGCCTTCCGTGATGTGCCAGCCAAGAGGCAGCAGCAGCCACCTGACATGTGAATGAAAGAGCCTTTGGTTGGCTCTAGCCTCCAGCCCTCAAATCATCCAGTTGACTGAGCAGCTGACTGCCAAGCCCTGCCTACACTGCAGATTTGTGAGCAAAACAGATGTTGTCATTGTGTTAAGCCCTAAATATTGGAGTGTTTTGCTACAGATCAACAGATAGCTGGAAAAGCACATTTCCCTGTGTCGGTCCCCCAACCCAGAGCCTCTCCCATTACCCTGGGCCCAAAGTAGCAGAGAAGTTAGGCATGACACTGTACCGCAGAGGGATCTTGTTTTTTTCTACTTGCAAAATTTTGGGCAAGTATTTCTCCTCCGTTGGCTGCAGTTCCCTCCAGTGTAGTGACTTTGGATTAGATACTCAGGAATTTGCTAGTCCCATGGTCATGTAGGAAACCGATATGGAAATAGGAAAAATGCCAGCTTTTGGTATTTTGGGGTTGCAAGCCCAAGTTTTACCTGCTGTACTATATAAACCCACTAGTCTCCGAGAGAGAGAGCTTTCTTTGTGAATTTTCAACTGGAGAAAGCAGTCTAAGCACTTCTGATCTGAGAGGGAGATTTTGTATGTCTGGAGACCTCCGTGTGAACCGGGAAATGGGCTGGGTTGGAACCTCATAGGCCTGTCCTGATCCCATTATCTAGTAATTCTCACGGCGTCCTCATTAGAACCTGTGCCCCGAAGAGGCCTGCCATCCTTGGGGCCCACTTAACACCTGCAAATTCTCTTAAAGCTTAAAGAAAAACTAGCTAACCGAGTTGTAAGGCCCCATCTGTTGAGTGGTTCTGACAGATGGTCTCTAAAGGGTGCTGTGTGTTTTATCATTTCACTTTCCTCTGAAGAAGGATTTAAAATCAATTTAGGGGTCATGTTCGGACTTTGTCAAGCCACAGGCTCCAAGTCAAACAAGAATCAGTCCTCAGGGGCTCTGTAATGACAAAGGGAAAGGGATCTGAGCTGTTCTGAGTATCCGTGTTCTCTCCCCCTCCTTTGCCAAGGGGTTGGCTTTCTTTTGAAGTCTGTTGCCTCCTTCATTTATTCTTTAATTTCAAACCACTGACATGAGTCTGCTCTATCTTGCGTATGTGGTCTAGGCTTCTGTGACGAACAAAAGCTAGGCTGAAAAGGGCGGCTCTGAGAATCAGATCACCACGCCAAACATCACACCTCTAAAGGAAACAGAAGAAACTCTTCAAATTAAAGGACACTTCCGGGCAAGCTTTGGAGGCGGGGAGGGATGATTGTAGAGGCTTTAGAGGTCTCAGCTAGTTTATGGGATATCAATCTTGAAAAATGGGTTTGTTTGTTTGTTTGTTTGTTTTTCTCTCCCCTCCCCCTCGTCCCCCCCCCCCAAAACCCCTACCCAGGGATAGGCAGATCATAAAACTCAATGTCAGAAAAAATTACTACTAAGAGCCCAGCAAGAATACAACTTGTTTTTCTTGGTCTGATTAAGGCTGCTGAGATTGGATTATATCCCTGTGCTATTGGGTTTTCTCTCCTTCTATGGCCTGGAGCGGTGGTCGGCAAACTCATTAGTCAACGGAACCAAATATCAACAGTACAACGATTGAAGTTTCTTTTGAGAGCCAAATTTTTTAAACTTAAACTATACAGGTAGGTACATTGTTATTAACTTAATTAGGGTACTTCTAAGCTGGCCTTTGCTAAAAACTCAAGGGGCCAAAGAGCCACATGTGGCTCTCGAGCCTCTGTTTGCCAATCACTGGCCTAGAGCCTGGCCATGATTGTGATGTTGGCAGAGATGCTGTCTAAGTGCAAGAAATGCTTGGTGTTAGTTATCCTGAAGGATGGCCAGCGTATGGAGGGCTCTGTTCATCAGCTGGGCTTGGCAGTTGTCAGCCTGCTGGGGGCTGCAGCTGTGTGTAGAGCTGGCTGTTGTTCTGGGACACTCCATCTGTCATAGAGCAAAGGAAAAGGAGGGAATATGCAGTTTTGCTCACCTGGCTAGAATGAGAAAGTGGGTCAGGTTTGACATGCCAGTATCTCTTGCCTGGGGGTCCCTGGTCCTGACCTGTGGTTGCTGGCTTCTGCTGGTTGGAGCACTAGATTAAGGGATCAGTATCCAGCCTTGGATTGCTAGCTGGGTGACGGATATAAGATAAGGATATAAAGGCTGTAGGTAAAACCAGATTCAGGAGGGACTTTGGCAACCAGTTATCCTAGCCTCTCTATATTACAATTGCAGAGTCTGAGATTTACATCCAGGAAGTGATTTTCCCACAGTCTGTAACAGGCTAGTCCTCTAGTCTCTTCTAACAACCCACCCCTGGTCTCAGTTCAGGTCACAGCCTGTAAACGCAGGCTCTTGATCACAGGGGTGACCCGAGGAGCAGTTAGCATCATTATCCCATACCTGCCATAAGAAAAGCAGTTTAGAGTGTTTGCCCTATGGTTATTTGTCACCAGTGATACCTTAGGGTTATAGATGGCATCTCACTTAATGAACCTGGCCCTGCAGTCTCCTCCAGCAACAAGGCCTCCCTGGGCAAAAATAACCTTCCCGCCCAGTTCATGCTGTGGTCAGGTGTCTTCAAGCCCCAGGAAACCCTGTGGCAGTGAAGCTACTGGTGTGGAAGGGGCCAGTATACTCATTGAGGCAGATTTTGTTGCAAAAGTTTTTAGACTCTTTTCATGGCTGATGAAACCTTCTGAGTCCCAGCACTCTAAGTGGTTCTCCTCCCAACCCCAACCCCTTCTCCAGACCACTCTTGGGCCCAGTCAAGTAACTGTCAGGCTTTGCCAGCTGGAGTCTTTGGTGGCTATATACGAGCTCTGCAGCTCAACTATGGCTCAGTCCATCTGTACCTGCCTTTAGCTTGCCCTGGAGATTTTTATAAGATAGAATTCAGAGAGGCTTTTGTCTTGGAAGAATCTCCATGAATGATTCTAACTCAGAGAGAGGGTGGAGCTGGGTCTCTGTGAGCTCCCAAGGACTAGGTGAATGTCACAGGAGGAATCATGAGCTGATTAGCTTTGAAAACCAAGCAGCTTAACTTGAAGGCTCTGAATGCATCTGACCTCTTTTTCAGATTTTTTTTTTATGAAGATTGATTGGCTTCAGTATGCTGATTATAGAAATGTTTAAAAATCACGTATACTTATGTTAGTATGATTTATGTATTTTATTTGACACTTAATATTGATTGTTTTCATTACCATTTAGAATGTAATACTTTCATTTTAGAAATGTTTGTTTCTTTCCTTTTTAAAAAAATCCTCACCCAATGATATTTTCCATTGATTTTTAGAGAGAGTGGAAGACAGAAGGAAAGACAGAGAGAAATATCTATGTGAGAGAAACACATTCATTGGTTGCCTCCTGCATAAGCCCCCACCAAGGCCAGGGAGGATCCTGCAACCAAGGTGTATGCCCTTGATCGGAATCAAACCCTGGACCCTTTAGTCCACTGGCCGACACTCTATCCACTGAGCCAAACCAGCTAGGGCTAGAAATGTTTGTTCCAATCGTCCTTGAAGCAGGTAAGATACTATTGTTGCAGAAGACCAAGGACGCTTCTGAGGAAGTAGGAGGGACACTGTTCAGTAACGCCGGGGGACTCAGGGAACAGCCTTCCAAATCTGTGTGCTGGAACACGCATGGGGCCCTCCCTTACATCCCGCTCCCTGTGATCTTTGTCCCACAAACATGGGTTATGCTTCCGGTCATTTTCTCGGGCCTTGCAAGAAGGCCCTCAGGTGTTAGGGTCTCTAGGCCATATCTGATGGTCTGACCTCGCTTCAGAGTTAATAGCCCTCCCTTTGGGCAGTGCACTGACCACAGCCCAATGGCCTCTGTAACCGGTTCTGCAAGACCAGCATCTGGGAAGGAGAGAGGACCTTAATTATAGGGTAACAGGAATGTACACTGAGCTTGCCGACTTGGATTCAGGTCACTAGCATCCAAATATGAGGGTTACACTGGAATTACCCCTTTTAGCCCCCTCACTATCATTATCACTATAAGTGTCCATCTGTCTGATTGTCCATTTGTCTGTCTTTCCCCCATATCTTTCTGACTGTCCTCTGTCTGTCTGTAACTATCCCTCACTCCCCCTCCCTCTTTCTGACTGTCTTCTTCCCACTCTTTTTTTACTGCTTTTGTTATTGAATTTCCTGCTCTGTGGAAAGCATTATTCTTTGTTAATTCATTGAGCTGATAGAACTCCTTTGTACCAGCCTGGAGCTTAATGGCCAAGGGACTGGCACCGCAGAGTTGAGGACAGAAAACTTCTCAATGTCATCAAAACGTGAGACTCGAAACATTTGTTTCTGACCTCACATCAGAATGCAACAGAAGTTCTGCTAAACTAGGGAATGAATATGGATGGTGTAGGCACTCAATAAATGTTTGCTGAATTGAATGCAATAAAAATGATAAAAGAGACATTACAGATGCATTATTTTAAAACTTCATTACATGTACTGGAAGATGTTTTTGACATTTTATCTACATTCCTCGTTACATCTCTAGCACCAGGCACATATGATGACAGAAGTCCTTGCACTGCTATGTTGTCAATCAACTGGCCTCAGTCAAAACCCGTGCTGGCCTGCAATAATTTGATTCTAATGAAGGAAGGGGAGACTCACATTAAAGCAGGCATTGGTATATGCTTGGCATTTACAATACACATCTCATAAAATCTTTTAATATTCACACAAGGCAGACTTTTCATCCCCATTAAATTTTTTAACAGATGAAAAAAAATTGGGACTTGAATATGTTCATTAATCTGCCTCAGTCACATACTAAATAAGTAGTCAACTAGAAATGTAAATTTAGGTTTATCAAACTTTACAAATATGTAATCATGCTTTTCCCACACTTTTCTCCCTTGAAAGCATATCATAGAAATTATTGTTTGCTGTTAGTTGGATCTGGGTTATCCATAGAAAATGCCCTTCTATATTCTAACTTGGAGACATTTCATTTTGAGTCTCATGAAATTTTAGGCATAAAGCTTTAAATTAGGCAAATGGCTTATGGTGTTCTTACCATTTTTTTAGCTTTAATTATTTCATTTTCAATAGAGGGTAACAGAGTTCAGTAGCCCCTATTTGATTATTTTCTTCATGCCTATAAGTCCTAAATCATGCCTCGAAATTTTCTTGGTCTTAAAAACATGGGCAACCTACTCTACATGATCAGGAATTGATACACTTATGACTTATGACCACCCTTTAATTCTGCAATGACAGCACATAGTAGATGACTGTCCAAGGTAAAGAATTTGCTCAGTGGGCTCATTAGCTAAATTATACTGTGAGGATATAAACGTGGAAACCTACGGTATTTTATGATAAAAAGTAATGATACATAGAATTTGAACATGATTCTTCTGCAAAAAAAGAACATGTACATTTGTAATGTGTCATTTACTTTTCAACAAAATCCATTTGGTTGTTCTTTTCTGTTGACACAGGCTCCTAGCTCCAGGCCAGGACCACTTGTATGTGAAACTCCATTTTATGTCTGCAGCATCCAAGCACTTGGATAGTAGTTGATAAGTAAATGAATGAGTTTAATGTAACATGACTCCTCCCTGGCCTGAGGCACTTTAAAAGCTACTGCCAAAGCCATCTTTCTACTTGGCTGATGTGATCTCTCAGCCTCTCAATTCCTTCCAAGCCAAGATCTGTGTTTCAGAGCTCTCCATAAACCCTCCAGGAATGCACTTTTGCCCTTGTCCCCTCTTGTGCCTTTGTTTCTCTTTCTCACTTTAGCTTACTCTCCTCAGGACCTTTCTCTTCCTCCTGGGTCTCATTCCAACTCCAATCATTGCCCACCCTTGTAGACTATACTGTGCTGTTCTGGAGAACTAGCCAGAATGGTTCCCAGTGGTAGATGCTCAGGGAGGATTATATAAAAGGAAACAGACACCAAGTTGGGAAGGACGGTAGAGGTAATGCCTCTCAGTAGATTCTTCTTTTCTGGGCAAACCTTGCTCATGACAGATGTCTCTGCCACCTGCTGCTTTGCTCTGGACTCCCTGGTCTGTCAGTTCTTTTCCTAAAATAATGCCAAGAACTGAATGCAATATTATCTATGTGCTTTGCCCATTGTAGAGCCCAAGGGAGTCACTGCTGTCCATAGTCTAGACTCTAGGGGTTTGCTGTTAGTGGTGTCACTTAAGATTGGAGTTAATGTCTTTTAAGCAGCCATTCTGCATTGATACTGTGGCTATATAAGAGCTCAGGGCAGTCAAACATCCAGACTTGGTGGTTTGTTTGTTTTTTTCTTTTTTTACATGAAATTTTGTAAAATCAGCACCAACTGCAAAACCCCATTCTAGAGTTAATATTTTTACATTAAAAAAGAGAATTCATATTTAACAGAGCATTATGAAAAAAATAAAAACACATAAGCTACTCATAAATACATCATGTAAAGATATCTACCACTAACATTTTAAGGTATAGCTTTCCCAGATGTATTATATGTATTTATCTCTAGCTATTTACCACTTTTATGTTTTTTAACCAAACTAGGGCCACACTGTTAGCAGTGTTTTATAGCCTGCTCTTTTTATTTAACACTAGTGGCCTGGTACACAAAATTCATGTACATTAAAAGGGGATTAATTAGAGGAAATAATTTAATATTGCTATCTGCCCTTTCTCCTATAATAAAAGTGGCAGAGATGAAAGAAAATTAGTAAAATGTATATGAAAACCTCCCTCCTGTCAGAGTTTGGGGTGCACCACAGGACCCAGAGTCAACCCACATGTGCCTCAAAATTGTGTGAGACCCAGACCCGGCTGGCCCCCCACATTGGGCTAGATACAGACCTGGCTAGTTCCATCCTTATTAAGCCCCGCTGGACAGGGGGCGTAACCTCAAGTCCTCTGGCCCGGTGCCATGACAGGGGCATTGCCTAAAGTCCCCCAGCCCAGACTGGGATGGGGGGCATGTCTTGAGGTCCCCAGTTAAGCCCCGCTGGGTGGGGGGCATGGTCTCAGGTCCCTTGTGAAGCCCAGCCTGGTTGGGGGGCACAGCCTCAGGTCACCTGGCCCGGTGCTGGACGGGGGAGGAGGGCATGGCCTGAAGTCCTCTCTCAAGCTCTGGTGGGCGGGGGTGCAGTCTGAGGTCCCCTGTTAAGCCCCACCTAGTGGAGGCATGGCCTGAGGTCCCCCTGTCTTGACAGTGGGGTGGGGGAAGCAGCCTGAGGTCCCCTAGCCCAGCACCAGGACAGGAAGCACACCTTGAAGTCCCTCGTTAAGCCCCACTGGGCAGGGGTTGTGGCCGTAGGTCCCCTAGCCTGGCGCTGGGGTGGGGGGCACGGCCTGAGGTCCCATGTGAAGCCCCATGGGGTCAGGGGAGGGCATAGCCTCAGGTCCTTGCTGATTGCTCGTTAAGGTACCTTATGGGAACTTGGCCTCAGCTGTGGGTGCAGCCATCTTTGTGATGGAGTGATGGTCAATTTGCGTATACCGCTTTATTATATAGGATATTGTGAAAATACTAGAGATCCAGTGCCCGGCATTTGTGCACTGGCTTCTAGCTGAGCGGCACTCCCCCCTGTGGGGAGCATCTGCCCCCTGGTGGTCAGTGTGTGTCATAGAGACTGGTCATTCTGCCATTTGGTTGATTTGCATATTAGGGTTTTATTATGTAGGATATCTTCATCAATAAGTAAATTGCTGAAGCATCTTTTGCCTGGATAGTATTATATTTTAAGTATACCCACAGTGTATTCAACCTTTCATCTACTCTTATGGAACTATTTCTAATCTGTGGGTATCAGACGAGATTGGGCGCGTTCAGGGTGGTATGGCCGTAGACAAATCTGTGGGTATTATCGAGGAGCACCATTGGGGCTAAGCCTTTGCGCACATCCATAGTTATTTCCTTGGGGTGTTTCTTGAATTGGGAAATTAATGGATAAGTCATTTTAAGAATTTTGATACATAAGCAATTGATACTCTGGAAACTTTAAGGAATATTGATTTTATCTGAATTGAGCTTAGATAATTTCAAATCTTGACACTTTTTTGTTGCATCAGTTATTACTACAAATTTGATAAGGAATTCTTCCATTTCTTATCATTGATTTTTTAAAATTAAAAAAGATAAGGTCACTCATTCTGCACATATTTACCAGTGAATACTGAAAAAGGCACTGCTTGGTTCTAGGATTAGAAATTCAAGAGCACGTAAGCCTTAATCTTGGTCCTCTTTTATGAATACAAGAAGCATTGTTCCATTAATAAACAGTTTGAGACATTTTATATTAAACTTGCTCCCTTCCTTAATGCCCTAAATATAAGTTACTTTGTCAAATTTTAAAATACATTGTCAAAATGGAAATAAGGGCAATTCAGCATGAGCATGACTTTTTTTTATTTTCTACCCTGGGTATTCTTTTTTCTTAGAGGCACATGTTTACTCTGATAAATAAGAAAAATTCAGAAAAGTATAAAGAAGAAAATAAATGACAAGACCATTCAAAGACAATTACTGTTAATTGTGTATTTTCTTCCAGGCATTTTCTTTGTATATTTTTTACATAGCTGAGATCATATATATGCAGTTTTTCAAGCATAAAATGTAAATATGTCCTCATGTTATGAAAAACTCTTTGAAAACATCATCTCTAGCGGCTTCATAATATTCCCTCATGGAAATGAATTAAAAATATAGAGTTTGTTGGTTAATAGTGAAAACTCCGCAGTAAGGTTGCACGGGCATCTCATCCTAATGCTGCCATGGGGTAGGTCAGCTTGTGATCTCAGACCAATTACACAACCTTTCTGTGGCTCAGTATTTTTTATATGCAAAGTGGAATATTTATAATCTCTATCTTTTCATGTTTCTACAAGGAATACATGAGTCAATTCAAGTAAAGCTTACACTAGTACTTGGCACATAATTATCCTAACTGCTGCTAGATCAGTGGTCGGCAAACTCATTAGTCAACAGAGCCAAATATCAACAGTACAATGACTAAAATTTCTTTTGAGAACCAAAATTTTAAACTTAAACTTCTTCTAATGCCACGTCTTCAAAATAGACTCGCCCAGGCAGTGGTATTTTGCAGAAGATCCACATTCAAGGGGCCAAAGAGCCGTATGTGGCTTGAGAGCTGCAGTTTGCCGACCATGGTGCTAGATATTTAAGTTGTTTCAAATTTAGATTGCATTTCCTACTATAAAATTACTGAAGAATGCAATTGTTAACGAATATTTTTATAATTTCAGAATATTTTTAGGGTAGAATCAAAGTTTTAAGATTATAAATATTGTCAAATTGGTTTATATACACTTATCTACAGTACAGTTTGTTTTCTCTGTAGGGAGATAGTTATGCCCAAATCAGAATCTCCTGTGGGACTTGTGCAATTCCCCTCTCATCCT
This sequence comes from Vespertilio murinus, assembly GCA_963924515.1. Lineage (NCBI taxonomy): Eukaryota > Metazoa > Chordata > Mammalia > Chiroptera > Vespertilionidae > Vespertilio > Vespertilio murinus. Next base: position 56,675,392 of record OZ004713.1, on the reverse strand, counting down.
CTTCCCATCATCCTCATCCTCCCTCCCCCAGATGACAAGTAAGAATCAAAATCTCCAGAGCATTTGAGACTTATCTTCTTAATGTCTTCATATGCAAATAGAGGATATCACTATGTGTTTCCTAGAGTTGTGATAAATAAATAAATGAGTGAATGTGCATAGGACTTTACACATGCTAAGCACTCATTGTTAGTCCTTATTACATTATTATTACAAATAATTAAATGTATTATTTATACTCCTAGCAATTGTATACAATGTATACAATATTTTATTACCCCTTATCAGTTTTGGGATAATTATTTTAAAATTTGTTTTAAATTGTTTAAATTAAAATGTTATTTTGAAATATTTTCTAATTCTGTAAGAAAAAGTAGTATTTCAGTGCTTTAATTTGTTTTCATTTGGTTACTGTTGGATTTGAGCTTTTCTCAAAAATAATTAATCTTGTAGTTTTGTATGTATGTGTCAGAAAGAGTGAGGTAGAGAGAGAGGAGTGGGACTATCAGGGTCTATTTATTTTATAAGGGTCTTGATTTTGTACTTCTTTTACTTTTTATTTGGTGGGATATGTAGGTGTGGGAGTATGTTGCTCTTTTGAGAGTAAGGATATTATTCTTTATCTGACCATGTCTAAACCTATTGAACTGGTTTTGTCTCCCTATGGTCAGTATATGATTCTAAAGGTTTCTAAGCCATCTGGTTAATTGCACATTTTAGAATTTTACCAGAGGCCATTGTTAAACTTATAAGTCTATGGTCTCTGAACTCCATTTTATTTTTCCATTTAAAAAAATCTGAAAACATAAGTCAGTTCTCTATCTCTGGCACAACTTAAAATCTTCATGCTTGCTCAGAGCTTTCATAAGAACCTGATGGAGCTGAAACCTGTTTGGCTCAGTGGTAGAGCGTCAGTCTGCGGACTGAGGGGTCCGGGTTCGATTCCGGCCAAGGGCATGTACATTGGTTGCAGGCACATCCCCAGTAGGGGGTGTGCAAGAGGCAGCTGGTCGATGTTTCTCTCTCACTGACGTTTCTAGCTCTCTATCTCTCTCCCTTCCTCTCTGTAAAATATAAATAAAATATATTTTTTTAAAAACCTGATGGAGATTTTCTGCAGGGCTTTTTGCTTGGACCTGAATGTGGACAAGCAGAATGACGATAAAGAGCACAGAGAGGAAAACTGCATGGGTCTACAAATGTGGCCGGTGAGGAAAGCATGCATAGCACTTCCGGGGTGTGTGCTAACGGATATTGCCTCCCCCACCTCTGCCCAGTTCAGAGTCTGGATCCCCAGTATCCTCTCAGTGAATTTCAATATCCCTGGAAAAGTACCTTTATATCTGGTGATATTCCTCTAACTTTTTCATCTTCTGATAACAGTAATTTCTCAATAGTGGCAAACTTAGTAGTCACATTTTCTATTATTTGCAAATGACTCCAAATTGCCTGATATACAGTAAATTGTCATTTTGCTGAGATAAGAATCTGAAGGTCTCACACTATTAGGTTGGGTGTGGTCAACAGTTACTTAATGAGTGATTGTTGTTTTATGTCTACTGCGGCAATGCATTTTTAAGAAGGTAATGGTAAGTGATTCAAGGATGTAGGGATTCTGGAAGTCTCCGATTATATCTGCACAAAAAACAACGGTTTACCCTGTGTGCATGGCCCAGGGGAAAAATGATGTCTCTCTTTCCCACCCTGTGCTAATCTTTCGCCAAATTTGAGCAATTAGCAGGGACATGACTTCATTCCCCTCCAGCAGCTTTCCAGGTGCACAGTTGTTAGCGATTAAAGTAGTATTATTTAATTAGCTCGTGCTTCATTTACCTGCTCCAGATATTTTCAGTGCTTACTTCTGACTACTCTTGAGCTGGATTGACGTAGGGCACATTATCCTGATGAGATGGAAACCCTTGGCGTGCATTTGGAGATATTCGGGGAACTCAGGAAATACCTTCATTTTCCATCCGGAGGTTTAATGTTGTGTAGAGGCTGCCTGAGTGTAATTTGCTCATATTGACTATAATCTTTTATTCAGCAGGCTACAAAGCTTAGTTTCTTATCCACCTGGAGTAGTGGCCATCATGCCTAGTGCTGCCCAGAATCTCCAATGACAGCAAGACCTGGGAAGTCTTGGGAGATAGAGTGTCACTTGCCGACAGAGTCCATTATCTTGGAAGCCACTCCTGGAATCACTGTCGAAAGCAATTTCTCAGAGATAATGCTCAAACCTTAGAAGGCTCCCCCTGCCACTATGATTGAAGGGACAAGGGAGGGAGCCAAGCCATCTTGGTCGGCAAATGTCATCAGTCATGATGAGCCACTAATCCTGATGAGACTTGTGATAAGACTCCGGTGTGATGAAAGATGAGGCAGTGGATGGCAGTTAACTCGGTCATTTGTAATCATTACCTTTTGGCCATTCAGTAACCATCCTGTGGAATTATTTTGTGCATTTCTCAGAGGAGAGAAAGGAGCTAAATTTTACCCTTTTCCTTTGGCGAAGCAGCCCAGCAGTAATAAATGCTTGAAGGGAATGTCCTGGGGCCCCAGGACATCCAACTTCAAGAACCTTACCCAAATCACCTGCACTGTGTGGGTGATGACAAAGTGCTGGACACACCTGCGCCTTTCCCAGCTGCCCACAGAGGAAGCCCAGAATCCTTTTATGACTAGCATCTGTATGGCTGTCTCAGTTGTTTCTGGGGCAAGATGCAGAGTGGATGGCACTCTCTGTGGCTTCTTGCAGTGTGACTGTAGCCCAGAGCTTCCTTCCTCAGCAGTGTGCGTTGGTGTTGCATGCGCTACAGATGGCCGCCAGGTGTGTAGAAGAGATCTGTTGAACCTTCAGCACTCTGGGAGGCTGGATTGGAGCAGGAGTGGCTGAAGCCCTCAGTCCATTTGCCTCTAACTTTGGGCAGCTTCTATTGAACCCGGTGGGCCATACAAATATTAGCATTTTCTCTGTGTTTCATGATTAAAAAAAAAAAAAAGGTTAGGAAGCACCGACTTAACCTCTTTAGTTTTCAGTTTCCTTCTCTGGAAGTTGGGCTTTTATTGTTTTGTTTTGTTTTTAATGTGTTAATTTGTTTTGCTGCAAAAAGCTTTATTGTTTCCATTTGGCCCAAGCATAGAAGAGGGCTCCATCGTTGTTAAAAGCATGGTAGAGGGCTTGATGGTTGCAGAAGCCAGATAGCAGGGGATGCAGAGGGGCCTCTCAAAGGCATCTTGGCTCCAAATGCTTCTTCTGGTCATGCCTGGGAGAGCGGACCTGTTGAAGAGATACTTGCCCAGCTCAGCCTGGGGGCTGGCCAGCGTGCTGAGGTGAGTCAGGTGTTGCCCATCTTCCTGATGAGTTTCACCTCCTCACCCCGGAAGTGGTTCTCCCGGAAGTCACAGAGCTGAGGGTCTGCGGGTAGAACAAGGGCAGGCAGGTCCACAAGGGCCTGGTTCAGGTTCCTCTTCAAGGTCATGGCGGCTTCCCTGGCATCCTGAGTTTTGCCCAGTCATTTTGTGGAGGCTCTAGCACATCCAGAAGGGAATGCAGCCACTGCGCCGAGTTTGCATATTTAAGAGACGCTCAGTCCGAGTGCTTCTTTTCTGCCAACTCCTGAAAGAAGCAGCCTACTCCCCCAGAGCCACGTTGTCCGGGTGAAAATAGAAGCCTAGAGAGAGGTAGGTGGGGAGGCCTGCAAATGCCTCAGGTTGGCCAGGCGGTTGACAGCAACCTCTACCTCAGTGGGATAATTCTGGCGAGTTTGGGAGCCAAGGTTGTTCAGCAATAAGGAGTTAAGGTCAAAAACCGGTGTTGGTTGGTCTTGGGAGCTGAGGATGGCTGTGGTGGTTCCCAAGGTGATGACTGGAAAAGAAGTTGGAGGCTAGAAGAAGGGGCATTCCGGGGTCTTTGAAGCAAGCGACAGATCCGGGGGACACCCAGATGTGTCTGAACTGTAAGTTGGGCTTTAACAAAATTATCCCACAAGGCCATTGTGAAGATCAAACACTTGATTGCATTTGGGTGGGCTTTAAGAACTGCGGAACATTTATCAGGTGTTATCACTGGCCGCAAAGAGAGAGGACTCTGTCTCCAGTTTTCCCTCATTGGCTGTCCCTTTGAAAGTGGGATGGAATTCCACTTTAAAAATCTTTCTCAAGTCTTGAAACCAATGTTCTGCATATTTTATTTTATTTTATTTTATATTGATTTTTCTGAGAGGAAGGGAGTGGGGTAGAAAGCTAGAAACATTGATGAGAGAGAAACATCGACCAGCTGCCTCCTTTACACTCCCTATCAGGGATGTGCCTGCAACCAAGGTACATGCCCTTGACCGGAATTGAACTCAGGACCCTTGAGTCCACAGACCGACGCTCTAATCCACTCAGCCAAACTGCTTCGGCTGCATCTTATTAAAGTTAAAGCATTGACATAATACATTTTCTATAGTTTTGGGTCCTTGTGATTTCCTTATAGACATCTACCAAGCAGAAGTTCCTTGCTTCCCTGCCCAATGGTGCTGAGGATACACAGCAGGGTATCTGCCTCCTCTGGTCTATCTGCATTTGGGTCCCAAGTCCACCCAGGTTCAGGCCTCCCTTCCTGCTATTGACCAGCCTTTGCTCCCTCTTAGCCTGTGTAGCCTTGGAATGGAAGTTTCCACAGTTCCAGCACCTGTGCTCTAGGGTATGAGCTGGCTGGTGTTGACCCCTCAGGTAGCTCCAAAGAATAACTTCACCTCTCTCCTCTCCGTCCTCAGACAGAGATCTCACGAGTTGAGAGGAACTCCCTTCTGCCCTCTCCTTATCAGTCCTTAAGCCAAATTCTACCTTGATAAGTGTGTGAAAATCAACCCGCAAAACAACCTATAGCCTAAACCAGTTTGGCTCAGTGGATAGAGCGTCAGCCTGCAGACTGAAAGGTTCTGGGTTCGATTCCAGTCAAGGGCATTGTACCATGGTTGCGGGCACATCCCCAGTAGGGGGTGTGCAAGAGGCAGCTGATCGATGCTTCTCTCTCATTGATGTTTCTAACTCTCCCTCTCTCTTCCTTTCTGTAAAAAAATCAAGAAAATATATATTTTTTAAAAACCATAATAATAAAAGCATAATATGCTAATTAGACTGGACTTCCTTAATCCAGACAAAGCTAGGGCTGAGAGGGAAGCCTGGGTCTCTGGTGCCTGAGGGAAGCCTGTGCCAGCAGCTGGGGGAAGGGAGGCCTATTCTTACACAAATTTTGTGCCTCAGGCCTCTACTATACCATAAAATGTTAACAATTGTTGTGTGGGTGCTGGAGATATGGGTTATATTTGATTTTTTTCCTTTAGACCTTCCTGGACTTTTTCTGGTTTTCTTTAGTGAAGCTAAGAGTGCATTAAATTATATTTTCTAAGCGATGCACTCAAGATGTGCTTCATGAAGGCAAATAACAGCTCCGACATTCCTTCATACTTACTGGCTCAAAATTACTGCCTCTGCTTTCTGAGCCAGGTGGTTTGGAGGATGGAAGTCAGGAGGAAGGGAGAGGAGGCAGCATGTGAACTACTGAATTTCCTCTTTTCAGACATCGCTCTGGCAGGCAATTCCAGGGTGCGCATCTGTATGGTGGCAGCGTGACTTTCCTGTTTCCCCCAAGGTGTTTTATGGCCTTTTTATAATGGTTCTGTGAGTAACTTTCTCGTGTAACTTCTAAGTAAGGGAAAAATACCGGATGCTTTCTTTCTTTCTATGCAATTTTTCTTTCTTCTTTGTTTCTGCCCATTCCTTATCCCTTCTTGGCCTCAACTTCCTCCCTCTTCTTTTTTCTCTTTTCCAGCCGCTCCCTTTAATCTCTTCACCTACTATTTAAAGCAAAATAAAACCTGGCAGTAAGGAAGAAAGGATTTGGTTATGTTAGTCAGGGCTGTGGTGAGGGAAATGCAAATATGGGTTGATCATTAGGAGCTAGGTGGCTGCAAGAGTGGTTCCAGGGGCAGTTTTATCCCTTTACTTTTTCAGAAGGTAATTCGGGTTTCAAATTGGTAACAACTGGCATATCTTCATTTGACTTTACTCTTAAGGTTGGGGGGAGGGGGAATTGACTGAGAAATCGATGCTTAAATTGGGGTCCTAAAATGGGTGAATAGCGTTAACTAGTTAAAGAGAGTGGGATGGGGGCCAGAGAGGTCATTTGTCCTCAGTGAGGAGAGTGCTGCACTCACCTGTGATCTGGCCTGCTTTTCTGCCACATGCAATTCAACATCTCTGTTCTCTAGTGCAGTGTTTCCCAAACTTCTCTCATGATGAGAATCACCTGGTGGAGTTGTTAAAAATACAGATTCCTGAATCCCCCAGCTAAGAAGTGCTAAACTAGAATTTTGGGGAACATATAGGTAAAATTGTATACTTAACTGGTGCTATAAGCTGTATACTTAACAAGTAGCACTAGTTAAGTATACAATTTTACCTATATGTTCCCAAAAATTCTAGTTTAGCACTTCTTAGCTGGGATTCAGGAATCTGTAGTTTAACAACTCCACCAGGTGATTCTCATCATGAGAGAAGTTTGGGAAATACTGCTCTAGTGGAATCTACATCTCTCTAAGAGGTTCTGAATTAAACAGTGGCATCACTGGGGGTCCGTACAGCAGGGTTCCTCAGTGACACCTCACTTTTCTTGGTAGTGATTGAGGAGCAAGTTCCTTGGACTGAGATAGTCTTGGGCTTGAATAGACTCCTCCCCTTTCTGTTTCCTCACCTCATCTAAGTCTTTTGTCAATTCTACTCATCTACTTTAGGACCCCAGCTCAAGCATGAATTTTTCAGGCAGCTCTCCCTGGCCTTAAAGACGATGTCAAGTCCCTCTTTAATACATTCTCATAGGGCTGTGTATCTCACCTCTACAACACATGCCAACATTGAGATGTGAGGTGGTTGGATTGCTGCTCCACCATACTCTAAGCTCCTCAGCCTCTAAGCTCTAAGAGGGTAATGTTTAATTCTGCTCACTGATGCAGCCTATCTGCCAGGGGAAGAGCTTGGCACATAGGAGATACTCAATAAATATTTATCAAATGAATTAATTACTCCTGGCTCCATATCTTTTGGCTATAGGATCTTAGGCAAGTTACTTAACCTCCCTGAGCCTCAGGTCCCTCAATGGAAATGGGGATAATAATCCCTCATTCAGAAAATTGTGAGATTTACACTGACAATGGTTGTAAAGCACCTCATATTGTGCCTGCATACAAATAGGCACACACACGAAGTAATGTTTTTTTTTATTATTATTATTATTTTCTTTTTCATCCTGAGTATTGCAGAGTTGCAGTTTAAAGAGCAAAAATTAAAAATTCCTGGGCCCCTATTTCTTTCCCCTCCTCCCTTCTTTATTCCCCTCTTCGTTGGTTGGGTGAGGCACTGAATGAAGGGTCAGAAGACCGGATTCTTGGTTTTTCACTAATGAGATGACCTTGGCTAAAGCATTAGTGCTTCCTGTGTTTCAGCTTCCTCCTATATCTGGTGGCAAGACATAAATAAATGGTCTTTATCGTCTTTGCCAACTCTCTCACCCTAGGCCTCCGCATAGGGGTGAAGGGTAACCCTGACCACTGATATTCACAGTACAAGATGAAAGGAAGCAAAGTGGAAATGCAGCACCAGAACCGGGAGAAGCAAATTAGGCTGTTGGCCTATCTATTTTTAATCCAAGCTCTGAGTTTATTTTAGTAAGACAGGTGAAGAATGTTTTGAAATGCATCATTATGACAATGCCCTTTGGTAGCAGCACAGGAATTTTCTAGTGTATCTTTCTTCAAAAGAGCCCGAGGGCTTTGTACATACTGTCTCATTAATTCTCAGAATGTCTCTACAGTTGGACGGGGAAGTAGATGAGTTCTGTTTTATATGCAGAGAAACAAAGCTTCCAAAAGGTTAAGTAGCTTACCCAAGGTTGCACAGTAACATCACTGCACTGTTCCCAGGAACCCAGGTCTCTCTGTCCAGCACACCAGTCTGTGAGAGCATTCTGCTTCCAGGCTCTGGAAATGTGCCCACCCATGGGTGAGGTCATTGTTCTGAGCAATGGGATATTTAAAGTGTGGTTTCCTATAGGACAACCTCTTTTTCCTGAAATGAGAGGGATGACAAGTAGATAAAGAGGGATTGGGGGGAAAAGAAGAAGAAAAGGAGGGATAGAAAAGACTAGAAGTTAGTAGAATATCTTATCCTTCTCCCTCCTTCCATCCCAAACATCCTTACCTTGGACCAGTTAAGACTCCATCTCAAGGGTCAAGCATCAGACCTGGTTGCCATGGAAACTGTGCTAGCTGAGCCTGAGGCTCTGGAGAGCCAGCTGCATTCACTAAAGGTGTGTGAATCTTAAGTCACCTTCCCAGCTGACCTGAAGGGATTCTGTCATCCTCACTTAGGAGAATGTTGCAGGCTTCTACAACCTGATCGATCTTTCTGCTGTACTTAACTCAGGGTAGCTGTTCTCCAGAGCAGTCAGCATCATCTCCAAGAGATCTGTGTTGGCGTGTGGCACTCCTGTTCAGTCCACATATCAAGCATCCTCAGTTGTATGTCCTATCCTGGTTCTCACTCTCTGTGACCTAGGGTAGGGCATTTGTGCTTTCTGAGCCTCAGTCTTCTCGATTACAAAAGGGGTTGACTAACAGGATGATCATGGGGCTTGAGAGGGAATGGCTCTGAAAGGCATCAGTGAGTCATCAATCAGGATGAACGTGATTAATAGTTAGTACCCATGCTTCTGCGATCACCAAGTCTTGTGAAAAGGAGCCATGACCTTCCCTTGGGTCGCCCTGGTAACTGTCTCTTCCCAACTTGACACCTCAAGTAAAGAAAAGAGCCAGGTGTTTCTGGACAGTTTGTAGCTTCTTGTGTAACTTACCAGGAAACTACGGGCACTCCCCTGCTCTGAAAGAGAAAAGTCTTTCATTGATGGACTTGGTTTTCCAGACTGTCAGGTCTTTGTGTCACTTGCAGTATATTAATTATTTAGTGCTTTCTGAGATCACAAGATGAAAGGCCTTGTGGCAGTTCAAAGTCTTCCCTTTGATTATTATTCTAGTCAACATATTTTATGGAAAGAAAATAGACTTGATCACCATAATGGGGTAATTTCTTAAAGAGTAGAGTACAAGCAAACCACAAAAATGGCCTCAAAACAGATAGTCATGTTGCCCTGCTAAGGGAAGTGCTCAGGTGCATGTGTGCATGTGTGTGTGTGTGTGTGTGTGTGTGTGTGTGTAATCAGGTCACCTGGAGAGTGATATCCTCTTAACTGTCAGTCTTCCTTTGCTACTACCCTGAGAGTCCACCTTGGCTAAGTAGGAAGGACCAGTGTCTAAGACAGGGGTGGGCAAACTTTTTGACTCAAGGGCCACAGTGGATTCTTAAACTGGACCGGAGGGCCAGAACAAAAGCATGGATGGAGTGTTTGTGTGAACTAATATAAATTCAAAGTAAACATCATTACATAAAAGGGTACGGTCTTATTTTTTTATTTTTTTATTTCAATAGTTTAGAACAGCCATCCGGCCCGCGGGCCGTAGTTTGCCCACGCCTGGTCTAAGAACACTTGGAGCAGAGGTTCCAGAGCAAGAGAAGACATTACAGGGCTCACAGGCCATTCAGGAGCCCTTGCTTGGGAGAGTAAGGTCATCTCTAGATAAGTTAAAATGTAGCAACAGGCGACACAAATTCTGAAGGGTAGCATAAAATGTCACATTGCCTTTATTATCTAGTAGCCTTTGTAGACATGATCAGAAGATGCCTCTGATATGACCCTGACCTCTACAGTGAGAAGCATAGTCTACACGAGACTAAACAACAGCTCCATGAAAAGTCCCCCCCCTCTTTTTTTTCTAAATATGTGTGCCTGAGATTTGTAAGAGAAATTAATATACTATTATACTCCATTGTCAGGATCGACATGTTTGATAAATGGCCTGTCTGTCACTGCCCTGAGTGATAATAAGCAGTGGTGGTTAAGGAGGTTGGGTAGGTCCAGTTCAAGTTTTGTTTTGGCCCACACTGAATCCCAGTTCACCGGCTTTCATGGGGCTTCAGCTCAGGGAAGATGGGAAACTCTGGAGAAGGTGGGATTTGGATTGGGCCTTTCAGAAAGGGTAGTTAGGATAGCAGGGGGTGGGAAAGGACATTTTAGGTAGAGATCAGTTTGGCCAAAAGTTTGGAGACTTGTGAGTAATTGAAACCATAGAATGTGGAAGGACCCTGGGTGGCAAATAAGGCTAAGAAAGTAAATGGTAGTCAAAATGTGAAGGCTGCAAATTTCAACTATTTCCACAGTAACCACTTCGTCCCTTTTTAGTGTGGGCCTAGTTTACTTGCAGGTAATCTACTTCCCCGAAGGCAGGGGCCGACATAACAACTTCCTTTGTATCTCCCTCAATAGTCCTTAATGCGGTGCCTGGGGAAGGAGTGCTGCTTTTATTGACTGACAGATGTGATTCACCACTGAATGAACCCAGTAGTTACACGCAGTTCCTTTCGGGGTTGTTGGGAGGCAAGAAACTTGTTCAAATGAAACCGTACAAGAGAATATTATAGCAGATAATAATTTTGCTTCAAGAATTGAGCCACCAGAAGAATGCGAACCTTCCCTGGCAGTGTGGGAGAGAAAGGTGAAGTGCAGTGGGGGCCATTTAGCTCCATTCAGATGCCGCCCCTGACGCTAATAGCTTCTCTCTCAATGAGCCAGCTGGAGGAGAAGTAAAGCAAACTGGAGAACTGACGATGTGTGACCTGGAGAGGAGCTGAGTGAACGCTCGTTCAGCATCCTCGTGTTCCAGGCCCAGAGAAGGTGTGGGAGGTCTGCGTGCTTAGGACAAAGGCCGCATCTGCTAACTTTCCTCTTTAACCTTCAGCATCACTGCTGACTCCAGTCGTCACAGAAATGCACTGAGAAGGTTTCTGTGGCTGAGCAGGGATGGGCTAAGCACAGTGGATACTGAAAGCAAGTTCTCTAGGGCTGCCAGTCCCGCTCTGTGCCCAGCCTCGCAGTGCCTGCTCACCACCACCATTGGACCCATTAAGCTTTGCTGTGTGTGACACAAAATCATTGCACAGGAATGCATTATTAAGTGTGTTTTGAAAGGCAAGGAAAAACCAGCAGGCTGTCACTGATTGTTTCATTGTTGGAAGGAAAATAAATAATTAAAACAGTTCCAAAGAGTGTTTAGAAGAGAGGCATTTTCACATTTTATTTTATTTATTTTTATTTTTTAAACATATTTTATTGATTTTTTACAGAGAGGAAGGGTGAGGGATAGAGAGTTAGAAACATCGATGAGAGAGAACATCGACCAGCTGCCTCCTGCACACCCCCTACTGGGGATGTGCCCGCAACCAAGGTACATGCCCTTGACCGGAATCGAACCCGGGGACCCTTCAGTCCGCAGGCTGATGCTCTATCCACTGAGCCAAACCCCAAACCGGTTTCGGCTTCACATTTTATTGATGTAGGTTTGTAAAACATGCTCACTGGTGAACCTAGGGCATTCATGTAAATAACTATCGCATGCACACGGAGCTCTTCATTATTTATGCCAACATGTGTGATATTTTCACTAGAATATGTACACTGGCTTAAGGATAAACAGACACAAAGTGGGAAATAAAGATATGGCCAACTGGCTGAAACTGGGAGAGCAGAGATCATGGACAGTTGGCAAAGCTAATAAGCAGTGAGGAATAGAGTGTCAGCTCTTTGGGAACACTTTAGATTTCTGGACATCGCATTTAAGCTCCAAAATAAAGGAGAGGAACCAAGACTCCCATTCATGATGGGTTCTGAGGCAGAGATGGGCGCATAAAACTTCAAGAATGGCATGACTGATATTTAAAGAGTACATCTTGCACACATTCTCATCTGGCCCTTCCAAAACCCCGAGAGTTGGTAGAATGTACATTATTCTCGTCCTTACCATCTTTTTCAGAGCACCGAGGTTCCACAGAGCATGTGATTAGCCCACAGCTAACAGTTTTCCCAAGGGTTCTGGTTTCATTCATTGGACAAATATTTATTTAGTGTCTACTCTGTGCCAAGCATGGGAATGTGGCAGTGACTAGTGCAGAAGATACACATTCAATGAATTAATATAAATCTAAGAAACAATAAATGCAGGGGAGGGGATAAAGAGTAGTTTGTGGGGAGGGACATTTTTGTACAGGATGATAAAGAGCCATTTCTGAGGAGGTGGCACTTGGGCAGAGACCTAAGAGTAGAGAGGCGTTGACCACCTACATCTGGGGATAGGAGCTCTCTATGCTTTGAGCATTACCAGTTTGAGGCACAACAGGGATGCCCGTGGGGCTAGAGCTCCATGAGCGAGGGAAAAATGGTTGGATATGACATCAGAGAACCAGGGGTCCAATCATGTGGGGCCTTCAAGGAGTAGACAATGGCAAGAAACGTGAAAGTGACTTCAGGGCCCAAGTGTCCATCTAACTGCCGTGTGGAGAACACCTTCACGCTGAGCAATAGCAGAAACAGGGAGACCAGCTTGGAACTTAACAGCAGTGGTTAGGATGAAAGGTAATGTGAGAGAGAGGAGGAGTAACATTCAGGTAAAGGTTGATGAATTGATGTGGAGTGTGTGAAAAAGAAAGATGTCCAAGATCCCTTTTTGGTTTGGGGCCCAAGCAATTACATTCTGAAATGGGGAACAACACCTGGGGTTCAGATGGAACGACAGTATTTATTGTTCACATGTTAAGTTTGAGATACTCATCAGGCAATACAATGAATGTTCCAACTTGGCAGTTGGATATACCAGTATATTATGTTGTTCAGGGGAGAGGTTGGGTGTAGAGATATAAATTTGGTAGCGCTGGTATATAGATGTGATTTAAATCTGTGAAACTAGATGGGGTCATCTTGAGAGTAAGTTGAGGTGGAGGAAAGGCCCAAGGTTCCCAACTTTTAATAATTGTCAATTAAAATAGAGGACCATCTCCCAAAATCATTCACACACAAATCCAAACCAAAGCTGAACTTATTTACATGTCAGACAAGGAGAGATTCACTATTTCTCTCAGGAAGAAGAGTCAGAGTTTTTAAACCTTAGGAAGAGGGATATAAGGTAGTTGCACTAATTCAGAACTGAGAATCAGCATGTGGATAGGAGAGAAGGAGTTTGTAAGTCTGTGTGTGATTGTTTAAAACATGTTCCCTGTTCATTGAAGTCTAGGAAGGGTCGTATGTCCTGGAGTCATGTGCAATTCATGGTCTTTGTCTTTGTCAGCGGATTGAAGCCGCTTTAATGAAACAGTATTCCGCCATGCAATCTCCTAGGTATTTGCTGCTGGAAAGCGGAGAATGCTCATTTTGCACAGCCTGGAAGATGGGGAGGATCTGGCAAAGAACAGCAAAGAGGATTTGCCATTGAAGTAGGAGGCAATAAGTATAGCAACCAAGGACTATGTGGTCACCAGGATATGAGGAATCCCAACAGTGGGGTGGTTGGCAGGGTCCAGTGCAACTGAGAGGACTAGTGAGTCAAGGACTAAGATGTGTCCATTGCACCTGCAACGTGGGGTTGCTGGTGACCTTGACTTGGAGTAGTGGAGATAGTCTTGATTTTATTGAGTTTAAGAGAAAATGGGGGGTGGGGGGAGGGAAGAAATGGAGACAGAAGCACAGACAAATATTGGAAGACACCGATCTGTGACAAAGAGCAGTGATGGGACAGTGGGTGAAGGAGAGTGTGACGGTCAAGGAAATTGGTATATATTTGCTGCAGATGTGATTGATGGTAAAGGGACAACATTGGTGTAGGAGAAAGGGGGAACTATCGCGAGAGCAGATTCCTGGAAAAGGGATGAGATTAGCACCCAAGTGAAGAGGCTGCCACTGCTTCTGAGTATACACAGTATAAGACAGGAGGGAAGCTAGCCTGCAGAGGTACTGACACCTGCAAGCTGGGAAATTAGCTTTTTTTTTCTCAATGGAATAAGAAACAAGAATTCTGGCTGAGAAGGTGGAGAAACGGTGGGAATTGGAGGTTTGAGGGGTAAGAGAGAGTTGGAAGTGGTGGTGCTGGAGAGAGGGAGGTAAATTGAGCTTGTCAGGGAATGCAATCGGATTCCCAGGCAGTCCTGAGGGTTCTCTTGAGGTTTGTGGCTTTGAATTGAAAATGAGATATGTCAGCACTGTGGTCAATTTCTCCTCCCCTCTGTTTCCCTCCTCTCCCACCACCACATCCAGCTGCTCAGGACAAGTGTGGAGGAGGAAAGAGGCAAAGAAGTTGCATTGTTTGCAAGGGAATTGTTATACTGATGAACCAACCCCGGCATCTACTGGGGACATGAGAAAGCAGGGTGCTTTGAAAAAGAGTGGTATCTAGAACTTGGGAGTTTCACTCTCCCTGTACACCCTGCGGTGCCTGGAAAGGGCTGGGGGCAGTGGGGGGAGGGGGAAGGACACAAAAACCCTAAAACAGTGTTTGTCTGTGGGCTCACATTAGTGTCCACATCCAAAAGTGCATTTCTCTCCTTTTTCTCCTCAGGTGGTGTCCATGGGAGCCTCCCTGGGAGCCTGGAAGCTCTTGCTTCTACTTTCCCCTTTCCTCTCTGTTTCACCCCTTTTCCCCAGCATCCAGTACACTCTTCCTGATCCATTGGTTCTTAATTCACACACTTTCATCCCATCCATTGGTTCTGGTCAGGCCAATTTCACTTAAATTCCTCACATATTCAGAGGAAGCACCAAAAACAAAAACAAATCCCCACCACCACCACCAACAATAACAACAACAACAAAAACAAAACAAAACAAAAAACAAGCCTTTCTCTAGTTTACATGGATTGCTTTTCTTGGCATTGCTATTCTCTGCTGGGGTGAGGGGGGCAAGGGAAGCAATGGGAAGGAAATAGGAAACCTCTTCCTTGCATTTATTAAATACAGAAATGTTTCCTTCTTGATATTCTAAATTTATAAATATTCCATGAACTTTGACTAGAATTCACATATGCCTTAGTGCTTTCAATATTGGCACAAAACTTCATCCTCACTGGCTGTGTTTTCTTAGTCTTTTCCTTCTCAGGTGAGTGGGCCCAGCCTTTTGGTTGACCTCTCTATTTGTACCCTCAGCCTTATGCAGTAAATCACTACCCACCTACCTCTGAGGATCATGTGAGCTCAGCCTGCTGGCAGACATTCTAAAGCTTCCTGTAAGGGCGAGAGAAAAATTTCTGCTTTTTCTCCAGTACTCAACTTTGAAGATGCCCAATAGTTTATTGGAATTTTTTGGTACAAAATACTTCAAGTTTATCTTTAAGGATGACCCACAGTGACACACATGGCTCTTGCTGGGCCATGATTCAGTCCTCAGAGTCCTTCCTTTTGAATCATTTTAGATTTTTTTTTTATCCATGAATATATAACCTGGCCCTTGTCCATATTAAAAGTCATCTGTCATTCTGTGCCCACTCACAGATTCATAAGTGCTTCCTGAAGTCTAACCCCTTCTGCTTGGTGCTTCACATCCAGGAAGTAAATACCATTCCCAAACTATATGTTTAAGAAAAATGACCTCACTTGGAAACCAGGAAATATAGCTCAATTTGATCTCCCTGTTGCTTCAAAATTATTTAAAAATTTGAGCTACACTGATGACTCAGACACAGAAGTGCTAATTTTTATTTACATGAGGATCATTGTAAGGATTAGTTGCCAGAATCTTCTCAAAACCCTCACACTGTTGTCGTATTCTGGAGCATGTTCAGTGGTGATCTCTGACCTTAGCCATTGCCCTGTGGGGGTCCTTAATGGCCTTTTGGAGAGCTGTAGAACACCTTGCAACAGTTTGTGGGGGACCTTGAAGGAAGGTGGAAGTACTGTATGTGATAGCATCAGATCTACCCGTCTGTTGACTCTGGTTTCTTGGCCACAGTCAGAATATTAAACTTCTCTCCACCTCAGCTTCCCTGGCTACAAAATGAGGAGCAACGATAGTACCTATCCACAGGTAGTAAAAAGTTAATGTAACCAGATATTTAAAGCACTTAGCATAGTGCCTGGTCCATATGTGCTTAATTCTTTTAAAAAATATATATTTTATTGATTTTTTAAAGAGAGGAAAAGAGAGGGATAGAGAGTTAGAAACATCGATGAGAGAGCATCATCCATCAGCTGCCTCCTGCACACCCTCTACTGGGGATGTGCCCACAACCAAGGTACATGCCCTTGAAAGGAATCAAACCCGGGACCCTTCAGTCCGCAGGCCGACGCTCTATCCATTGAGCCAAACCGGTTTTGACAATATGTGCTTAATTCTTATTATTAATTATTTGAAAGTCTAATAAACTCAACTCCCCCCCCACACACACACACCCCAGTAGACCTATCTGGACTTGGGCCTCCCCTCTCTTAGCTCCGTTGCCTCTTTCTGTAGACCCTGACCCTTTTCAGTGAATTTCCTCTGACCCATTTTGTGGGAATGCTACCAGAAAGATGTCTCTGGGCAACACATTTGTTTACCAAACAGAACTTATTCGCACCCCTTCTGTAACAGAAAAAGCCTTGCCTGTCATAAAACATTAGCAAATGGTGACTGAGTTGGGGACTTCAGGAAAGTACTACATTAGAGCATGCAATGCCTGTTCATTTGATTTGTAAATTAATTTAAGTTTTTAAAAGTCTAAGAAACTTAAACGTGTCCCCAAGTCGATGTCTGTGGCCTCAGATGAGATTACTTTTCACCATACAAAACCCACTTGAGGTAGTAGTTACACAAAAGAATAATATTGCTTTTGCTCTTTTGCTCTCAATCCTTTTTTCTCACACACAAATGAGCAACATTAGTCCTTTGTGGCTTTCTGGACTCTTGGCTCTGGGAAAAAACCCATGACCTACCTTTAAAAAAAATTGTCAAAATCTCATAACTTGAGTGAAATTTCAACCTTCTCATTGATAAGGCGATAACCCAAAGAAGCAACATTTAATGAAGTTACAAGTCTGAACATAAAGTATAGTAGAAGCAGTATTTGGATGAGATGAATTGAAGTTATCTATAAAGTTGCACTAGTTCCTGGGATAGAGCTATTAGACCAAGCCATTAAGTGGCCTGGCTTCTAGCTCATCTCCCAGAAGTCTCGGCAAGTCCTTGATCACAAGATTCAGACTTCTTAGGTTTGGCTGCCCTTGGTAGCAAATGTATGTTGAGGTCCTTAGGTCAATTCAATGTTCTAATACCTTGATCTTTCTTGCCTTATTTTCCAATAGATGTCATGAAAGCCTCTTATATAAAACTTTTTTTAAGTGATATGACACATCCCCAACAGATGGATTATTATTCTCTCTGTCTTTTTGTCTAGGTCACAGCTCCGTAGAGTCACCGACAAGCCTGCCCTCTCCTGATCCTGAGTCTTTTGCATGGAATCTGACCTGGATAATGAAAGATTCCTTCCCTTTTCTGTCTCACCGCAGCCGATATGGTAAGTATATTTTTGATAGTTATTTGTGATGTACAATTATCATCTCAAGGAAGTGTGAATTTCAGTTTGTTCTCCGTGGCTCTCCATGGGTCCCTCATCCCCCAAAACACAAAGGAAGTCTTTCTCTGCCTTTAGTCTTCCGTCAGCACTCAGGCCAGTCCTATCCAGACTCAGGATGCATTCTGTATCCTGAAGGCTTTGTTGCTGTGCTATCTAATTGACACCCCCCCCCCTTCCAGCCTTTATGGTATTCCCAGCATTGCCTAACCAATCATTACATGTAATGCTTATTTGCATTTTGACTGTGATTTTTCAGTCATAGGATTTTAACCCAGTACTGTTTCTAATAATAGAGTTATCTTGAGAAAATATTGTTATTATGGGGGTTGCAGGTCCTCTCAAATAACACTCTTACATTTGAGTATCTCTCTTTGAAGGTGTGCCTAAACACATTTCTAGATATTTGAGTTCATTTGATTCTACAACAAAGTCAGAGATAGAGGCCACATCCCACCCATTCCATTTTAATACTTGTAGAAACTGCACTTGATAAGATCACACAGAGTATATTCTCTATAGAAAATTCTTAAACCAGAATTCTTTCCTCATAGTCACTTTGTGTGGGGATCTGCCTATTCAGCCTGCTCGGTCCTGTTCTAGGAGCCCTCGGGAGGCCATATTTACCTGACATAGGATTCCTTATTCTTTGTGCTCATCCTAACAGCTCATGGGAGCTGGGCCTCTGCAGAGGAAAGAGCAGCTTTGGAGGAAATCTAATGTATTCCCAGATGGCTGTTTTTTTCTTCTTTTGAACTCCTCTAGAGTGGACCCTTTGAGGGTAGGCACTAAGCTGTGTTTGCTCCTCACTGTGTTCCATCACATAGAAGACACTCATAAAAGTTGTGCATGACGAATGAATGCAGAAGGCTTCCAGGGAGGGAACTCACACATGAGGCCTGATTGGATTAAGCCTTTATGAACCCAGTACAGCACTGTGTTCTAGATCCCTTCTGGGCGTATTTACCTATTCCTGATGCTCAGCATCTGTCCTTGGGACTGAGCTATTTAAAATGCACCTAACGGAGATCTTCCACTCCTGTCTCTCACCATAATGTGGTTACTCTTGGTTGATATTAGCTGTACCTTTCATTTCAAACTTAAAAAAAAAATAAGTGCATCAAAAACCCTAGGGCAGTTTAGGTTTATACTCTGCTGGTAGGTTTCCTGCTAGTCCTAAGCCTCCCCGGTGGGAGAGGAAGATAAGTAGTTGTCAGCAGAGTCCAGATAAGAATTACTTGTTGATTTTATTTCATCCAGACATTGAATGTCATCTTATAATAAGGGCAAGTGTCTATAAAATAATTGCAATCTGGTTCTTTGTATTGTTGCTGCCTTTTAATCAAATTTGTGATAAAAACCAGTCTGGATAAAATTTTGAATTTGTTTTCAAAGCCATTCAACTTTTATAAAATAGAGAACATCCAAAAAAGGCAGGTTTGCCTCCTGCATGACTCAGAGAAGATTGCATTTATCCTCTGTGGTGTACCCTTGTCATCTAGAATCCTCATGATTTCCCAAACCATTGGCCAGACACTCCCCAATGCTTAACGGGAAGGCCAAAGTCAGCACCATTACTGCTTTTGACTCACAGGTGTGAAGAGATGATTCTTGACTGAGTGTAGCGGTAATTTCAGAGCCTCTTCACCTTCTTACTCTATGTAATTCAGCCTAGACTGAATTAAAGACCTACCTGCCCCCATCAGCATCTCTGTGTGCCTGGTCTAGTGCCAGATGTTGGAGTTGATAAAAATACAACAATGAGTAAGACTTGTTGCTGCTCTCCCAGAGCTCAGAAAACAGAGACATAATTCTGTGGGCAGAGAGGCTCATTGCCACAAAGAGTGCCTTTGAGGCTCTCCCCAGAGCACAGAGGTTGTGTACTCACCCTGAGACCTGCTGCAGAGCAGACTAAAGCCCGGATAAGGGCAAGACTCCTGTCTCCTTAAGGATGGTTTTTTTTTTTTTTGGGGGGGGGGTTAGCCCCTATCTCTGTATAAACTAAAAAGACCACCAGGATCAGTGGTGATAAATCCATACCTTCTAGCTGCCTGCCATGAAATATATTTTAAGAAATATTAACAACTTCATTAATTTTACGGCCTCAAACTTGGGCAGAGAAATTTGACTGCAAAAGTGCTGCCTACAGGGGTCATTCTTCAGACAGTGAGAAGTAACCAAGTCTCAGTAAGTGGATGTGGGCACTTGAGTGGTAGAGTTTTGTGGCTGGCTGACTGTCTCCACCTGCATTCTGGGGAGGAGCTGTGGGCAGTGATGAGAGTGGGCATCCACAGCCTGACCACAGGCATCCTGACTTGACAGCTGTCTCAGGCCAGCTGTCCAGACCTGAACTGAGTATGGCTTTCTCTTCATCAGTGTTTTATGGGAAGAGACGAAGTAGAGAGAGTCTAATAAGATTTATTCACCCCCAGCCTATAATTATCTGCTTGAGGAAAAAAAAAATGACCTATCTTTTGGAGGTCTTCCTATATTTCTTCCAATTTGCATTGGGGCCTTTTATGTTGTGTAAAATATATTCTCTTTAGTGGCATTTGGCACCTGATTTCAGTTCTTTCTCGCCACTTGTCTTGAACGATGGGAGCCTGCGATTTCATCACCGACAAGCTGCATGTTCATCTCTATGCTTTGGAGGAAGGAGGACATCTAAAGAAAGACTTTTTTCCTTTTATCATCAGCTCTGCTGCCTTAACTCTTACTTACAGGCTTGACTACAAGGCATGGGCTCTAACTACCCACCCAGATAAAAATCTGTTCCAGTTTTGTCAGGGTTGCTCAGTAGTTGAGCATCAACCTATGAACCAGAAGGTCATAGTTCGATTCCTAGTCAGGGCACATGCCCGGGTTACAGGCTTAATCCCTGGGATGTGCGGGAGGCAGCTGATCAATGATTCTCTCTCATCATTGATGCATTGATGTTTCTCTCTCTCTCTCTCTCTCTCTCACTCCCTTCCTCTCTGAAATCAACAAAAATATGTTTAGAAAGAAACTCTGTTCCAGCTAGTAGCTCCAGATGCTAAGAGATTAAGGCCACCAAGGGGTTTGATGACTCACTGGGGCCACTGAGCTCTGGAGCAACAGAACAGATGGTACCCTGCCCAGCAGTAATTCATGTTTGCCCACTCTGAGTGTGGGAAGAATCCAATCAACATTTAAAACATAATAAATAACCAAAGGTTGTGGGCCAGGTGAAGAAGAGAAATAATTTTCATACAGGAAAAAAAAAGTTTGATACTTTATAAAACTGTTTCATACACCCTTTTCTCACTTAAGCTTATTATAAAATTGTGGTGGGTAGATATTATTTTATAAAACATTTTTTATAGAAATGTAAATTGAGGGCCAAAGAACTTTACTTATGTGCTCCCAAGTTATGGAGCAGGTGGACAGTTAGAAAAGATGGATTTTCCGACTCCAAGTTGAGTGCTTTTCCTACCACATCACAATGTGGATCAAAGATAAAGTCTCCTCGTAATGAGGGGGCCCTCATTTCCTAGCCAACCTGGTGTTTGAACTGAACAACAAGTCTGATATTTCAGAATTGGGGCAGCTGTAGAATCAACACTCGTTGTCCCTAAATTGAGACTGTCCCATGTAGGCCAGGCAATTCAACTCTTTCTAAATGTGAGTACAGCCCCCCTCTGCCCAAGCACCATGGTCCGTCTTGTCTTCCTCACCAGAGACTAGGTCCCTGTTAGCAGTTGAATTGTGTCCCTCCAATATATATATTGAACTCCTAACCCCTAGTATCTGTGAATGTGATCTTACTTAGAAATAGGGTCTAATCATACTGGATTAGAATAAACAGACAAAGACACACACAGGTTAAGCACCGTGTAAAGATGGAGGTAGAAATTAGAGCCGTGCATCTCAAGCCAAGGAATGCCAAGGAGTGCTGGCAGTCACCAAAAGCTATGAGAAAGGCATGGCACAGATTCTCCCCTAGAGCTGTCAGAGGGAGCATGGCCCTTGTAATGCCTTGATTTTGGACTTCTGGCCCCCCAGAACTGTGAGAGAATAAATTTCTGTTGTGTTAAGCCACGCAGTTTGTAGTACTTTGTTATGACAGCTTTAACAAACTAATAAAAGTTCTGTTAAAACTTTGTCTGCTTCCAAGGCTATGGGACCATCGAATATAGGGACTGATACTTTTGGAAAGAAAGAAAAATTAGACTTTTTAATTACTTTCCCTGCTGCTACTAATCATTTTTTATTGAAAAGATTGAGTAATTAAATATAATTCTCCCTAAAAATAAAGCAACCTATTTCTAAATAAAAAATGGAAAACAAAGAGGCTCTCTAGTCCCCGTTAGGATTTGCTTCATATCTCAGGAAGCAAGTCTGTTTGATCACATTTCTAAAATTACATATTTAATGTGGCTAGCTGTGATTAGTCCTTCCACCCTTAAGAGTCTGCACCAGTGAAAAGCAGCTCCCAGCTCCCTGGTGGTCCAATGTTAGGGCTGAAAGCTTTCATACCAATTCTTCTGCCCTAATAGGCCAGGACTTCTTGTGTCCTCTTCCCATCACTGCTCCATTGAGCTGGAAAGTCAAGTCTTTTCTTAGTCTATGCCTCTGTGTTTTTATCTACAACATGTTAAGCAAAACGCCTCTGGATGCAGTCACCCTAAAGACTGAGTCCCAAAGGGGCCAACAAAGCCACCAGTCATACAAAACCAAGAACGGGGAACATCTGACACCTTGAGGACTACTTTCCTGCTAGGACCCAAATATCTCAATCCATGGAAATTAAATAAAAAGCAGTTGGCTTAGGTGTTTCAAGGAGAGATTGTTTTAAAATGCTCTACTTCATCGTATCTCTTATGAAGACACATAGATCCGCTCAATAAATACCAACAATTTATCTCTACATTAGTAAAAAGAAGCAGAAAGGAAACAAGTCAGGTTAAAATATAGTAAATGATTTACCAGCTGACACAAGGACAAGAAAAGCAAGTGAAAAGAGATCCATTTAAAACAATTGTCACAGCCAGAGAGGGAAAGGCGTTGACAAAAGGGAAAGAAAGAGGGAAGAGAAAGAGAAACCGAGAGTAAGACAGACAGGCAGACAGGCAGACAGGCATGGAAAGGATCACTCAGGGCTGCCTAGGCTTATGTCCACGTATTCATTCACCTGTTATCATGGTGTCAGCTTTCTCACCGGGGCAGGTAACTCCCTAATGCTTGGTCTAATTTTGACCTCCCACCTGAAGGTCATTTTTGCATCCCTACCTACATGTTGTATTTCTCCCTTAGAGGTCAAGGAATCCACATCTTCTTCCATTTTGCCTCCCTAGTGAATAATTCAGTGTTTGTCCTTGGTTGCGTTATTAATAAACATATTAATAAATTGCAACATTTGCTGAACAATCCAGGAGCAAACTAGGAGTATATGCAAGTCTCTCAATTCCCAACCTGGATCTTTTCAACCTCTTAGGTCTCTGATTTATGAAAGGATAGGATGTTCCCAGCAGTCCTCTGTTCCTAAAGTCATTCATTCTAATTGGTTTCAGGAAAGACATATATGTTTTAAGGGAGAACAGTACCTGTACTGGACATACTTTGGTTTAGAATTCAAAGCTGTGGCTTTAACTACTTTGGAAAGGTTTATTTTATCTCTTAATCTTAAAAAGCATATTCAGTAGACATGAGTGAGCTGAGGAATTTTTGTTTTGACAGCTTTGGGACATCTGCATATTATATACAGAGCATTTCTAACCAGCCTAGAAAGCCATGTGTCCAAAACATATGCAGAAAAATGACTGATCAAGAGTGAGAAAAATGAGAGGAAATCCTCTTAAAATGAAATGTTTTGTCAGGAGCAACCTTGTATGCAAAACTTTATATCAGAAGAGACCTCAGATTAATAGGTTTTTAACAAGCATTTGAATAGATGACTAGAATAATTTGGTCTATGAGAAATTCATAAAAATTGCAAGCTGTCAGGACCCAAAGCAATCTGGTTGAAATAGCCTCATCTTACTAATGAGGAAAGGTTCAGAGGTCAGTGATCTGCCTAGGGCTGATGGCAGAGCTGAGATTCAAACCCAGGCCCTGTGGGCCCACATGTAACCTGGTATCTGCTTGTTTTTGAGATTGGCATCAGAAATGAACTCCTTATTCACCTCCATCCTCCAGCAGCTCCTCAGCAGCAGAGACAGAAGAGTAAATGGGACGGTCGTTTTGCATATTCTGAGGTAGAGACCTTCTGTGGCCAACAGCCTCCTCTGGTTGTTGCGGATGCTGCATTCCTCAGAGCTGTCTGCCAGCCTTCTGGTTTTAGGAAGATCTCATTTGAATGGCTGTCATGCTGAGCAGTATGCATACTACTAGGATTTCTCATGCCCTCTGGAGCCTGAGGAATTATATAACTTATATAATTTATATTAACTCTGTTGGAGACCCCACTTGTATGGTCGCTTCCTGGAAACTGCAGGCTGAGAACTGGACTGGAAGTCCAACTTGAGTTCTGGTCTCCACACTCCTACTTCTCCAGACCCTAGGCCACTCCACTTGGGCCACATCACTCATTTCACCTTCAGTTTTCCCATCTGTAAATGAGGAGGCTGAGCTAGTAACTTCAGAATGCCTACGATTTTATTTATTTTTTATTTTATTTATTTTTATTTAAAAAATATAGATTTTCTACAGAGAGGAAGAGAGAAGGATAGAGAGTTAGAAACATTGATGAGAGAGAATCACCGATCAGCTGCCTCCTGCACACCCCCCACTGGGGATGTGCCCACAACCAAGGTACATGCCCCTGACCGGAATCGAACCGGGGACCCTTCAGTCCTCAGACCGATGTTCTATCCACTGAGCCAAACCGGTTTCGGCAGAATGCCTACCATTTTAATTCCTTTCCATTTTCTGATCTGGGATGATGAGCAAAGTCCAATTTGCTTTTTTCTGTATCATTGTTAGGGCCACATATAAGAGAACTGAGAATTAAGCTTTTGGTGCCTATCTCCCACCATGTGGGCATGCATGCTATACAGCATCTTCCAAGACTGTCTTCCAAGGCTGTGTTTATATAATTGATTGATTGAAGGAGACTTGGCCCTTCTTTACTGCAGATTGATTATAAGTGAGATAAACAGATGTCCTGAATTGGGTGACTGGTTCCCAGGTGCATTCTAAGGAACAAGCTGTAGGAAGTGTACGATTTCAGTTCTAGGGCACCATGACAAATGAACAGTGGTTGTGGGAAGGGACAGGCAAGGGCCAGGTTTGGTACTTAGTTTTATGAAATGAATCACCAGATGTTGATGACAGCTGGTGGATTCATATCAAAGGTGACTGGTGGCTAAGTGCCTCTTAGGGAGATAACCTAGAAAGGGGACAATAGAAGCCCCTGATTATTGGAGCCTGGGTTAGAAGTCAGGACTCTTGGGATTCTGTTTTGGCCATCTGCCCAAAAGATGAAATTAGTCTTAGAATGATAGAGATGGTAGAGACCTGAGAATCATTTTATTTCTCCACTTCATTTTTTCATATGAGGAACTGAGCCTGGAGGGGTTAAAGATATGCTTGAAGTCATACCACAGAGCCAGGGCTAGCATCCAGCTCTCTTTACTCAAGGTCTGATGTGACTTCACTTCCAAAGGGAAGCTTGGTGAGCATGCCAGAAAGCAAAGATTGAGTAAGGGCTTGCAACAAGGTTTGCCTTTAGTGCTGGGCACTCTCCTCTGCCAACTGACCCCTGGAGTCACCCAAAGGGCCACACGGATGATGGCTATCATTTTATACAAAATCATGTACAAGTCACTGCTCTACTAGTAGGTATTTGTGTACCAATTGCGTTTAATCGTTTTCACAATTCCCTGAGGTGGTCTCTACTTTAACCCCCATTTTATAGATGAAAAAGTAAGGCATAGAGAATTTAAATGATTTGCCCTGAGGTACCTATCTAGTAAAGTGACTGAGCTTTTATCATCAGCAGCCTGACTCCAAGCATCATCTATGCTTCTGATTACTCCCCAGATACCCGGGTATCCCCTGAAGCTTGGTTCTGAAACAGAGCAAAGGAGGAGGGTACTTGGGTCCTTGAAGGTAGAGTCAATTCAGCTAATACCTCAGTTTCCAGTGGTAAATCTGAGGCTCAGGGAGACCAGAGTGGTAAGAAGATCCATACACAGTATCATACTGTTAAGAAAGCACTTCTACATTCATGTCCTTACTTGGTTGTCATAGCAGATGCTATCTTTATCAGCATAATTATTTTGATAAGTATCTCAGGTTTATACACATAAAACTAAGATTCAAGTGGTTAAATGAATTGCCCCAAAGCAGGGAATGAAGAATTCTCTAGTGATTTTTTTTTAAAGATTTAAAACATTAATTTCAGAGAGGAAGGGAGAGGGAGAGAGAGAGATAGAAACATCAGTGATGAGAGAGAATCATTAATTGGCTGCCTCCTTCTTGCCCCCTACTAGGGATTAATCCAACAACCTGAACATGTGTTTTGACCTGGAATCTAACCTCCTGATTCACGAGTCAGTGCTCAACCACTGAAACACGCTGGCCAGGTTCTGGTGATCTTTATCCTTCACCTATAAGCTGCTGCTTCGCCTCCCTCTGCTCTCACCACATCTTCTGGTCTATGCAAAGATCTGCTCTCTAGCAGGAAGCTTTCAGCAACCATCAAACACAGCTTGTTGGCAGAGGAGAACATGCAGGATGAAAGAATCCGGAAAGCCTTATTGGAGATTATTTGAAACCTAGCCATATATGTTTTTGCTAGCTTTTCCAGAAAAGCATAGACTTTTGGAAATTTCCTAACTCTTTAAGGTATTGTTTGTTTGTTACCCACAGCTTTGAATAAGAATAATAATCATAATAATAATACCACCAATAACAATCACAGGGTTAGGAAATGGGTTTTAGTACCAATTTTGCAACCTACCTACTAATCATCCTTGGACAAACTTCATTATGTCTCTAGGCCTCAGTTTCTCAATGGCAGGTGGTTCCTCATGACCCTGAAAGTCAACAGTTGGGAAGGTCTGGAGAATCACTTATGAAAAGGAGACCCTGACTTGTGCCTCAGGATTGTGGCAACTTAGGAAGTTCCCTGAGCTGGGTACTGTCTTTAAGGACTGACAGTTCTTTGAGAATGCTGATTTCTAGGACTCTATATAATCAACTGTAGCTTCAAATGTGAAGCCCTGATATTTGGCTTCTAAGAGTACTGTATAATTCACCTGCAAGAGAATTGCCACATCTGCATATGGCTCCTTGTTGAATACACAAATCAGGCTCGTCAGGAATACATGGCATCTGTCTATGCCAGCCACGAAGCAATCCAGCTTCAGCCTGTGTGGCAGTAAGCTGAGCCTGAGGAGGTAAGAGCTGGTGATTTAGTAACTGAGATTCAGCCTGGCCTGGGCCTGGTGCTGCTGGGAGAGGATGGCATTTGGCAAGGCCTCCACAGCGAGTAGAAATGCCCTCCACATTGTATGTGAGAGACTCTTTGACCAGCCACATGACCCCGGGAAAGCCTTTTTTTCTTGCTGGATTCTTGTTGTTTTGTGTTGTTTTTCATCTGTCCAAAGGGATTGATCTCAAATGTAATTTCAAGTTTTAATAGCCTATGACTCTGAATATCACCTAAAGTCAGACATACGAACCTCCATGTTATAACAAAATACTCAGGAATGGTCATCTGCCATCACTTGGAATGCCATACATAAATATTCTTTCTCATGGTAAAAACATTTTTTTTTTAATTTTTAAAGGCATGACTGTGTGAATTCTGAATAGTTTGGGAATTTCTCCATTCCAAGCACATGCGGCATCTCATTGAGTCCTCCAAGCAGTTTGGGAAGTTAGTCTTATCACTGAGATGACCAAGTCTGAGAGTGAGGGAGAGAGCAAACCCATTTTCCCCCCTCCCCTCAATACCACATAGCTGACAGGCGGAATAATTGGAGTCAAATTTTAGGTCTTGTGCTCTATCCCTGAGAAATAATCATGTTGATATTAAGTTCACTTAATAACACAAGTGGGCAGAGATACATAGGAAAAGATTATAGGGCTTGGTGGTACCATAGAGACCACCATTTTACCAGTGAGGTGTGGCAGGCCCAACATCAAGGCCATCTGTATCATGGCAATTAAACATCAGGTAAAGGTAACTAGAGAAAGGAAAACAACCCCAAGACAAAATCACAGTCATGTTGCCATATTTTAAACTAGCAGCAAACTTGATAATCTGTTTTCAGATGCAGAGCCCATGGCCAAGTATCCAGTTGGATAAACTCTGTCTTGGACCCCTGATGGCCATAGAGATATTGCATACTCCACCCTCAGTTCTTTCTATTGAGATCCCTAGCCTTACCTAAGAAACAGAGTGGATATCTGCAAGACATCAGAAAACCTAGGTGGGAACTTTAAGTCCTAGGCCTTGCTGTACATGTAGTCCTGGCTTCCCTTGCATATGGGAAATGTATACTCTGATTAATTTCTCACTAGGGTGTTTTATGTTCAACTTTATAAAGGTGGTACCAGGTCTTTTTAGGCCTGCTCAGATGTCCTGACTTCTGTCCTGCCTCCAGCTTGGCCCTGCCTATCCCTCCATGGGTTCAGTTCCTGTCTTGCCTCATTGCAGGTCTCAGCCCCTATTGGTGTCTGGGGCTCTGAATGAGGAGATCTATTTCTGTTACCATTTTCTCATAATTTCCTGTTTATAGATACTGACATCAAGGCTTCAAGTGTCCCAGGGAGGAAGCAGATCAATTACTACTCAATCACTTCCTATCTTGGTAACCTAACATGTAGCTTCACTTCTCTAAACCCCAGTATCTTCCTTTGTTAAATAGGGATAAGATTCATAGGGATTAAATAAGGTAATGATGTAGGGTTTCTGACATAGCATCTGACCCAGAAAGCCCTTAGTAAATGTTACCTGTTATGAAAATACTTCCCACGACCTCCATGGGTCTTCCCCTTGGGGTTTGGGACTCTTCTATAAACACACACAAGAGTCAAGAACTTGCTAGAAAGTCTGATCTCAAGCCTGACTTCTGAAACACTTGTAGTAAGAGACAAAAATGAAAAAGGGTGAAGTACCTGTGGGATTGATAAACATGTGTTCTTCTCTGTTTTTATTACTGGTTTTCACTCTGTAACATTTGCTTCCAAACCTTGTGATGTGTTGAGTCTGTGTGACATTAACCAGTGGATTCCTGTGACTGCCCCAGGGCAGTTGTTCTTAAGGCCCCTGCCACCCTGTGGTCATCTGGAAATTGGTCAGCCTTTGAACAAGTGTTAAAAACAAAAGGAGGTTGCTTGTCCCTTAATTGAAATTGACTAAACTGAATGAAGAAACTAGTGGGAGGTCTCTGGGTTTCCAGGGTCAAAATCAAGAAGACACAAAAGGCCTTAACTCAAGGGATATTTTTCGAGTCTGAGGTCAGTCTGTAAACAAAGGAGCACTATTTCCAGGGCCCACCAAAGGGAAGATCTAAGTGTCCAAAGTACACCAAATTGTCCTTCCATGGTGTTATGGACTGTGCCTGGAACTTACATGCGGTCTTCTCTATGCGGCCCAGACTGGGAAGGCCCTGTCTGTGCCTGAGTCGCTAGACATAGGCCTTGGGCATGGCAACTCTGATAGTCTCACACATACTGAGAGGCTAAATTTCCACCCTCAGACTCAGTGTCAGAGTGGGCGGTCAGTGCCAACTTATTTACAGCCAAGGAATTTTGATAAGAGAACTGTACATCTCTCTGGGCAGGGTAACCACAGAGATTGGCATCAGCTACCATAGTAGTTTTCTGATCAGTTACCATAGTAGTCTTCTGAATGATTGTCTTTTATATTAGGACAATGTCTTAAAGTTAACTGCTAATAGAACAGTTCAGAATATAGGCATAAACTGATAAAAATGCATGAAAACATGCACACACACACACACACACACACACATTCACCTGGAACAGTCATCTGTAAAACTTATCTGAACTTTCCTTCCTAATTTGAGAGTGAATTTTGAGATAACCTGAGTCCTAATTGAGTATGATGCACATTCAGCCTCCTTCCATGGGGAATCTGTTTCTAGGGATGGCAACAAGCCTTCCTTTAGAAGAAGATAGAGTGAAAGTGACTGACTGACAGTCTATAGGATTGGTTGTGTTGACCCAGAATGAGCCCTTTAAAATAAATGACCTTCACAGATGGAGGGCACCATAGAGGGTGTATGCTCTGTTTCTTTCATTTCTCAAATGCACAAAATGAGACATAGAGAGATAAATAGACCTCCTGAGGTCCCTCAGCTGCTGTCTGCAAGACCAACCCCAGAACATCATCGCTGCCCTGCCAAGACCTTTCCCTTTATAGTGCTTGACTCCCAGCAGGCGGACTGTTTTCAGGAGATTCTATTACCTTATCTTTCTTTCATGATGGGAGTGGCTAAAAGGTGGGTAGTTGTGATTTCAACTATGTGACTGGAAAATTCTGGAAAGTATGTCTTTTTCTCATTGTGTTCTATTCCCCTGGTTCCTAACAGGGATATTAAGGTAGGGTTGAAATCTCTGGGTTCTTCTGAAGATCACAGTCACTTTGCAAAATGGGTCTGACACAGAGGAAATACCTACCCGTCCTCTTAGGATAGTGTAGGAGACTTTGCAGATCTGAAGAGGTTGCAGACTTTGGGTCCAATAACCAAAATATAATAGTGGATTGAGATCTTTCTTGAGTCATTATTTTTTTTTCTTTCAGTTTTTCTTTTTACCCACATGTCTGATCTATCATCAAGCTCTTCATTATCTCCACTGCTGTTACTTTAAGTGGGTTGAGATTTTGAAGCTGTGGAGGTGTGATGAAAAATGTCTGGGTCTTCATTATCCAGCCCTGGGTCAGATTCTGGCTCTGCCTCAGGAAAGTCATTTGATCTTTGAGCAAGTAGAATAATTTTTCTGATCCTCAGTTTTCTCCTCTGTAGAGACCGGACATTCACTTCTCATTGTTTTTTTGCTTGTTTGTTTGTTTTTTTGTTTTTGTTTTTTTTGCAGATTAAATATAGTTACATAAGACAACACCTAGCATGGTCTCTGGCAGAGAGCTGGGACTCAGTGAATGTTATTTTCCAACCATTCCCTTGGGTGGGAACCTTCCTCTGCCCATGGGGCAGATTCAAGAAGCACTGTAGGTCTAGAACCTCAAAAAAGACCCATGGAAATGAGACTTAACCTGGTGTTTTTTAGAAAAGATACATCCCAGATAATATTGTACAAAAGGGACTGAGACTAGCTCAGGAGAAGGAAACCCATCCTTGTGTTTTATGTTTTATGGGAAATTAAATCAGAATGTAGGAAGGCCCAATTTAATTTCACCCCAAATGAGCAGTAATGTTAACTCCACTTCTATTTAAAGCCAGAGAGTACAACTTTGACAGCTAAAGTGAGGCTGCCTTGGAGCAAGAATTTCAAAACGAACCCATTTGATAATTGGAGAGTCTGCCTAGCCTGTTTCACTAG
The DNA here is from genome assembly GCA_963924515.1 of Vespertilio murinus. NCBI lineage: Eukaryota > Metazoa > Chordata > Mammalia > Chiroptera > Vespertilionidae > Vespertilio > Vespertilio murinus. Next base: position 56,644,375 of record OZ004713.1, on the reverse strand, counting down.
GCAGGATTTGCTCCAAAAACAGCCAATTATTAGACTCTTCTGAATCCAAAGATCCCACGATTGATGATCGATTGCACATTTGCCAGGCAGTGTCTAAGAATGCATGTCACATTTCTGTCAAAAAATATAAATTGGATAACTTTAATTGGAGGGAAAAAATGAGAGAGATGATGGACCACGGAAATGGAAGCTTTGAGAAAGGTACAATAATTGTCAATGTGGTTTAGGGATGGCCAGTAACTTTCTCTCCCACCTTCTGACTTGCCATTTCCTAATGTGGCTGAGTCTTTTTGAACCTTCCCAAAAGGGCCCCATTTAGTGGCTTCGCCTTTCATTATGGGGATCCTTTTTGTGTCACAGAGTACAAAATGTTGGATTAGTTTTCTCCTTGCATTCTGCTATCAAAACCAGGTGCCTGGCGAGAAAGTCTTAAAGATTAAAGCAGTCTACAATTCATGGATACCAATTCATAGCAGCAGCTCAGCCCCAGAGGCAGGTAGACAGTCTTCAAGGCTGATGAAATATGTAGGCAGCAAGTGTCATGTCAACTCAGACAAGGCTGGCTCGGCCTGTTCAGTTTTGCCATTATAAAGGTGAACTGTCTGAATCGTGAAAGGGCGAGTGGTATTAACCTTAGGACCAGAAGAATGGCAGCTCCTGGAGAACAGCCGGCACATAAATCCCTGCAGCCTGAGAAGAAAGGTGCTTAATAGGAGCGTAATTGAAGGATTTTTCCCCTCTCCCCCTAAACTTAAGTAGTTTGGCCCGTGTCAATGGGTTTCATTTTGCTCCCAGTCCAGGACAGGGCCAGCTACCTAAGGGCATGAACATCTGGTGACTGGCTGCCTACATTAGAACTGGCCCCACTTCTCTGCATTCGGACATTTTCAGCAGACTCTTCTTGAAGAACAAGACATCAAGAGCCCAGAATCAGCTATTAAAACGCACAGTGATAACTGGGACGTTGCACACGTTAGCACTGTCACACAGTTTTACTTACCACATTAGTTATAACCCTTCTGAGAGCCAGAATTTGAACCCTTAAAAAAGTCACATCATATGGATTTTAGAAAGCAGCTAATCTAGGTCTCATTTTGAGGAACTTGAGGCCCACTGAGGGTAAGTAGCTTATTTAAGGTAACCAGCAAGTCAGTGGCTGAGCTAGACTATAATCATCTTGTCTTATACCCCTTGTTTTCCAATTGAGGGCCTAAAGTTCCATACATGAGAAGAGACTGGCCTAGCCTAGATACTTCCAAATTCCCCCAAATTTCTAATCCAGAGGTTCATTCTTTATATCACAGTATTTCTTTCTTCACATCCCCATGCTGAGGGGAGACGATGAAGTAAAAGGTGGGTGAATAATCTGTATTTTGGTACATATTCTATTGATGCATCAGCTAGCTTTAGGGATTACCTTGTAAAAAGTGCTTCATCTTCTTTGGGTAATGTGCAATGAGTAAGAAAGGGAAAGAGAAGGTGACTATATTCTAAAAGAAGAGCAAAAAATGGAATGATTTGGACACAAGGATGATTATCCCCCAAAGAAGCCCAGAAAAAGACCATAAAACATCCCCCTTCCTTCTTTCTCCTTACCCAGCGACTGGCCCCATTCCTGCCTCAAGAGAAAATAGTGTGGATTAGCTGGCATAACGTTGGCTCTCTTTTCTGGAGAGGGGTTGAAGGGCAGACAATAGAGCTGGCAAACAGGGCTGTGAGTTAGACATATGCCCTATGGCTTTCTCTCTGCAGGTGGGGCAGGAACTGACTAGGATTTTTCCTGAGCCTCAGTGATGGACAAAGCTTATATACATAGATAGTGCAATAGCTACTAGTTCTTACAGATGGCTTCCAAAGTATATATTATCATCCCCAATGTATAGGTATGGAAATTTGAAGCCAAAGGTGTTCATTTTACTTAGATCCAGACATATCTGATTGCAAAGTCAGGTGCTTCCCATTTGACCTCAGTCCTCTCTATGTCACCAGGTAGCCTCCTAGGATGCAGAGCTTCCTGTTAGTTTTCCTGCCATCTCTGAGGACACCTCCCATAATCTGAGTCATACAAAAAAACACCTTTTTCTCTCTCAGCCTCCTTTTCACCAACATGGAGCCAGCCACTTGTGAAGTTGACAACTTAGCCACCTCAGAATAAGGGGAAGATCCATGTGTGACAAAGGTCAACTTCCTGGGATGGAGGAATAAGGCTCTAGAGCCGGACGGTCATGTTTGGGAAACGGTTTGCTCCACTCACCATTGGGTGTCACTGTCCTTGCAGGGCTGGAGTGCAGCTTTGACTTCCCCTGTGAGCTGGAGTACTCCCCTCCGCTGCACGACGTTGGGAACCAGAGCTGGTCCTGGCGCCATGTCCCCTCGGAGGAGGCCTCCCAGATGGATCTGCTGGACGGTCCTGAGGCAGAGCATTCCAAGGAGATGCCCAGAGGTAAGGGCAGAGGCGACTGCCAAGTGTTCTGGACGGGCCAGGGTGGCTGGGATGTCAATTTCTGTTTGAAAAATTAAGGCATCCCACCCCTGCTCTACTCCATTTCCTTTGAAACCTACTTTTAACATCTGTGCTTCTCCATGCCTTCTTGAGCTATGCAAGGAAAGAAGGGATGCAAGTCCAATTTTAAGATCAATCCAACCCTTTATTCTCTTACCAAGTAGTGGAAACAGGATTTCCTGACTCTCTTTCATGCAATTTCCCAATGTAAGATGTAGGAGAAAGTGCTGATCTGTTTGTCTGTTTGGAACAGGGTTGCCAGATAAAAACAAGACACCCAGTTAAACAAATTATTTTTCATATATCTCATGCAATAGTTGGGACGTAGTTATACTTTAAAAATTATTCTAATTTATACAAAAAAATTGTAAATGTAATTCAGTGCCCTGTACTTTTATTTGCTAAATCTGGCAATCCTATGTAGGAAGGTATTGTGCAACTGGGTAAATGTTAGTTTCAAAGCCATTGATGAATGAATATTCGGGATACTTATTAGCATTCAAGGTGCTTCTGGTAGTCCAGAGCTGTTTATGAACATCCCTTTCTGAATTATCATGGACTCTGGAAAAGGGAGGCTCTGGAGAAGTAGTGGGTGCTTGTTAAATATTTGTTGGGATTTAAGAGAAAGATGTAGAGGCACCAAGCTTTCCTCCTGCCTTCAAGTCTCTCTATGGCAAATTTTAGAGCTTCTCATTCCTTGGACCCAGCTAACTGCTGACTCAGAATTGACAGCCTATGTACTAGTATTTGGCTTTTAGGAAGAAGCAATAACTGACACGGCCCTTTCAGTTTGCAAAACCTTTTCACCCACACTGTCTCTCTGGATTCCAGTTTTATGAGGGGGATCCGGAGGTGGGAAAGCTAGGTTCAGAGAGAGCAAATGACTGTCTGTTGTGATGTCTCCTAAACATGGACACTTTCTGCCAAATTGTGTTTCTTCTTTGTAGCAAAGGTTATGGCAAGGCCTTCCCTGGTCCCACTTCTGGGGGTGATTATCTTACTTGGAATCTAACAGGAACCGGGTTCCGGTAAGCTCTAGGGGAGTCATTGGAGGTGGCACAAAGGTGTAACTAATGGCTCTTAGGCTTCCTCATCAGCCTGGAGCCTTGCCGTGAGAGACCATTTTTTTCCTACACACTGTCCCAGGTTACGCTTTTATTTTTTTTTATGCCTCTTGAAATTTCCTGACTTTGATTTATATTTTAAGCTTCTTTCACCTGGATATTGATGTGTATTGTAGAGAGTGTGTGTCTGTATGTAGGTGAGTGGCTCTTAACCCGGTAGTACATCCACATATCCTGGAGAAGTTATACAAAATACTGCGCAGACCCCCTAGCTGAAACTATGATTCAGTAGATCTGAGATGGAGTTTAGAAATCTGTGTTTTTTCAAATTTTTATTATAACATTTAGCATGTGCAAAAATGTAGATATAATATATATGCATAGACTAAAGATTACAATAAAGTCAACACTGTGTTCTCACCACCAAGTGTAGGAATTTGAATGTTGTCCATCCCTTTACAATCTATCCCCCACCTAGATAAAAATCTCTTCCTAGTAGTGGAACAACAAATCAATCTCTCTCTCAAATCAATACATTTAAAAAACATTTTAAAATATCTTCCTTTCTCAGAGGTAAACACTATCCTGTATTTTGTGTTCATATGAGTTTGCTTTTGTTTATGGCTTCACCACTTATGTATGTAGCCCCAGACAACATATGGACCAGGTTTGCAAACTGTTACATAAATGGCATAATACTGTCATTTTGTGGTTTGTCCATTTTGATGCTTGTTACTGTGGTTCATTTAGTTTTTAATCTATTGCATGAAAATCTCACAATTTATCTCTTCCACTCTCATTAGACATTTGGATTGTTTCCAGGTTTTTACTATTGCCAGCAGCACTAATGTAAGCATTTTTGTATATACTTTCATGCATGAGCACGTCTAAGAGTTTTCCTAGAGCATAGATCTAGAAATGGGATTGCTGGGTCATGGGGTGCAGCTTATATTCTAATGAGTAGTGCTGATGTATTTTCCCAAGTGGTGGCACCAAACTATAACCCCCAATAGGGATGCATTAGTATTCTTTCCTAGGACTGTACCCCTCACCAGTGTCTGGTATTGTCAGACTGTCTTTTTGGTTCATGTGGTAGATGAAAAATATATTTCATTGCAGATTCAATTTCCATGGAACTCCGGAAATTTTATGTTTTTATAAGCATCTCAGATGATTCTGAGGCATAGTTAGATATGTTTTACTTTTTGATGTAAGCCCCTTTTTCAGACTTACTCCCATTCAGCCACCACTAGGGATATCTCTGGATTCCAATTCCCAGCTCCAGAAATAGTCCTGGCAGTACATGTATTTTTCATTACTGTAGGGTTTTTATTTGATAGCTATTGAATTATGATCATAGTTCAGTGAGACCAGGAGAGAGAGATAAGTATCTATCATGAAGTCAGATTTTATAACTTTGAAATCCAGTGCTTTTAAATTTTTAAAAAATATATTTTTTATTGATTTTTTTTACAGAGAGGAGGGGGGAGCAATAGAGAGTTAGAAACATTGATGAGAGAGAAACATCGACCAGCTGCCTCCTGCACACCCATTACCAGGGATGTGCCCGCAACCAATGTACATGCTCTTGACCAGAATCAAACCTGCGACCTTTCAGTCCACAGACCGACATGCTACCCACTGAGCCAATTGGGTTTTGGCAATTTTTAAAACAATGCCAATAGTTTATGCATTGCCACTCTGCCTATTTCTCCTCCTCCGTCCTCTATCTTGTGACCTCTGACATCTGCATATTACACTGAGAACTGTGAGGGAAAAAAGAAAAGAAGGAGTAGAGGGAAGGACAATCACTTCTCAAAGTGGAAATCTATCAATGCCTTTATGTTTTTATAAAACTGGGTCTCAAGAACCAGGGCACGTACTGAATGTGAACATTTTCCAATTATATAAATCAATCAAGATTGGAATATTTATTTTTTTAGTAATTTTTGCTAACTTCTATCACTTAAAAATCATTGCCCTTTCAAGCATGGTAGTATGTCACATCACTAAAGACAATGACATGAATAGCCATGCCAAATGCCACTGTGGCAATACCAGTCTACTTCATCAGAATCTTTATTGAACAAACATATCCAAACATAACTTGTGGAGACCTCACCACTGTTAGAAACTTGTATTTATTTGTCCTGGGGTCTAACAGGGGAGTCTATGCTCACACATCCTTAATCAGTCTTAGAAACAAGGGACCTGCTTCCTAGGTCATAGGCACACTTTTGGAATGTCACCAGGGGCATTCAGAGCTTTCAGTAATGGGCCGCACATTACTTTTTGGGTCAATTAATTACATCACTACCTGCTGCTTGAAGTAGGGTTGTTCCTCATGAAGCAGGCTTGTGTATTATAGTGTCCCTTAACCTTCAGAGAAAGAGGTAAAGGTGAAAGGTGACATGCCCAATCTGCACAATGGCAAAACAGGGACCTACATTCCAGTTCTAACTTCCAACTCTTTAGGATCTCACTTTTTCTGTCTTTTTTGGCAGAAACTATCTGATTGTGGAGATAAGGAGGAGTGATGGGTGCCCTTTAGGCTATTATAGTTACTAAAGTTTTTTTTTTTAACTCAACATTTATTGGTTAGATGGTATTTAGACTCTATTGCCATATTTTTTGTCAGGGAATATAGAAGGGCCAGGAGAAAAGCAGTGAGATAATACCAATCATAGATAATGAACTGTAAGATTATAAATTCTACATGATTTTAATTTATGGCCCCTGTAGATGAGAATAATAAGTGGTATTCAATTCAGAGCAGCAAGATAATAAAAAGTGATGATCTTGATGGAACACAATATTATGAATTAATAAAGTCTGAAGAATTATCAGGTTGAGGCATTCTGTGACTTTTCACGAAGTCCTAGGGGTATGTTTGATTTCTGCTACTTTCATTGTCTTGGAATGTAGTCAAAGGAGCATACTTTTCTTCTCCAGAAAGACAAGCATTTGATCTCTTTCATGAACACTAGCTTGAAAATGGAAAATGGATTAGTGGCCCCTCTTCAAAGCCCCTCCCCAAACCCTCACTTATATGTTTACACAAGAAGAATGGGAATAGACTAGCTAGAAGGGGCTGATTCTTCCTATATCAATCAACTTTCTTCAGGGCACTGATTCTCAAGGGTTTTTTTGTTTTTGGTGAAGGACCTGGGTGGAACTCTGCTACTGAGATTCTTCTGTTTACCAAGATGACCTTGTTTTCCAAAGATTGAGAAACATTGTCCTAGAGTTCTGGAATGGCTAGCAATGCTGTCGCAGATGACTAGGGCACCACAGTGCCAAATTGGGGTCATCCAGTCTTCTGGTCCACTCCTGTTATACCTTTGTGTGTTAGTTTATTGTAGTTCCTATAACAAATTAATAAAAGATGGGTGACTTAAAACAATAGAAATTTGGTATCTCCCAGTTCTGGAAGCCAACAGTCCAAAATCAAGGTATTGAAAGGGTTGGTACCTTTTGGATGCTCTGTAGGAGGATCTATTCCATGCCTCCTTTCTGGCTTCTGGTGATTGCAGGTCATCTGTGGTATTCCTTGACTTGTAGATGCATCACTCCAATCTCTGTTTCCATCTTTACATGGCATTCTCCTCTGTGCCTCTGTTTCAAATCTGTCTCTTACAGGGACACATGTCACTAGATTTAGGGCCCACCTTAAATCCAGCATGATCTCATTTGCATATCCTTAATTACATCTTCAAAGGCCCTGTTTCCAAATAAGGTCAACTTCACAGGTACCAGGGATTTGCACTTGAACATGTATTTTGGGGACCAATATTTGACAACATGCTGGTTTTTCTCTCCCTATGTGTAGGTTGGCATTTGGAGTCTCAAACCCTTCAGGAAGTTATGTCAGGCAGGATCAGAGGAGTCCAGATTATTTACCAGCCGTTTACATCCTTCCTTCAATTCCTTCCCCCACCCAAGGGTTTGCAATATTCTTAAAAGAATCCCTGAGCACCTCTCAGGTAGACTCTAATTCCAGTATTAGCTGGAACTTGGGCCACATTTTGCGCTTAAGTGCAGCTTGGATGGGGATTTTCTCTCGGGACACAGCCCCCTTTATGCCCACAGTCACTGGAGGCTACAGCTGACTGATTAATTGGTTCTCAGCTTTTTGCTCCAACCCTTGACCCACTGGGGTGTTGATAGGCAACTGGAGTGATGAAGGTCTGAGTAGGTATCCTTCTTCCTCTAGAAACTTATCATTTACCACCAATTCTACCCTTGGGCTTTATTGGCTCAAGGACTTGGCCCTGATTAAGTAGCCTCTTCAGCTGAAACCGGTTTGGCTCAGTGGTAGAGCGTCAGTCTGTGGACTGGAGGGTCCTGGGTTCGATTCCGGTCAAGGGCATATACCTTGGTTGCTGGCACATCCCCGGTAGGGGGTGTGCAAGAGGCAGCTGGTTGATGTTTCTCTCTCATCGACGTTTCTAGCTCTCTATCTCTCTCACTTCCTCTCTGTAAAATATCAATAAAATATATTTTTAAGTAGCCTCGTCAGTCATTGATTAGTACACCTGCATGTGAGTGGCTTCACATACACACACACGTCTGATAGCCCCATGGTTCAGGCCACTCTTTGGATCGCACATCAAGATGGAAGCATTGCCTCTAAAAATCTGTGTGGCACCCTGGAAGAAGACACAGCGGCTCCTGCATCTATTAGCATAGATGAATTTGTCAGGTTAGCCCCTGGAGGCTAGGGAGCCTGAAGAGAGCTCACAGTACAGTGTTGTGGGCTAGTGTGGCAGAGGAAATGATGACTGCGCCAAGAAGTCCTGATCCTGCCCAAAGGAAAGAGCCTGGGCATATGTTGCCTTTAATATAAGGTGACCAGACATCCCGCTTACTTGGGACTGTCCCGCCAAAATCGGGGCATCCGGTCACCTTACTTTAATATCAAAGGGGACTTTGCAAATGAGATTATTCTGGATTATCTGGAGGGGCCCAAGGAAGCCACTGGGGATCAAGAAAGAGAGAGGTAGGAGAGCCAGAGATGGAGCGATGTGCTGATGGAAGCAGAGGCCAGAGAGAGAGATTTGATTATATGATAGTTTGTATCTATTTTAAAATTTTACTTATTCTTTGGATCATATATTTCTTTATTAAACTAACATCTGCAAATCCCTTCCAAATGCAGGACATTGCAGATTAAAAGCTAGGTCAAAGGGACATTTAAAATCAAGGGGGTTACAGTGCCATGTACAGCGGCAGCACAGTAGCTGTTGGCATTGAAGATAGAGGAAGAGGACATGAGGGAAGAAATGCAGGCAGTTTCTAGCATCTGGGAAAAAAGGCAAAAACATTGGTTTTCCATAGACTCTTGCCTAGAAGGAAAGCAGCCCTGCCAGCCCATTTTAGACTTCTGACCTCCAGAACTGTAAGATAACACATTTGTGTCATTTTAAGCCACTAAATTTCTAACAACTTGTCACAGCCTCAACAGGAAACTAGTACAGCACATCTTGATCAAGTTTGTAGGAGATGTGTGCTTTTGGGGCACCCTTCCAGAAAAAGCAAGGCTCGGATGACTGACTGGGCCTTTGACAAAAATCCCTTGCAATTATTGTAGAAGGTTTCCAATGAAGGTGCCTGTCGACTACCCCGTCCACTGGGAACAGAGCATACATCTTTGTGGATCAGAAATAGAACAGAAATACGTCGCAGCAGCAGGATCTGAGGCTAGAAAGAAGCAGTTGTGTCTGGGAGCTTGTCTCCTGTAGGTAATAAGGGCTGAAGGCAACCCTGGCAGAGGCCTAGAGAAGTTGAGTGCCTAATGCGATGGAACTGGATGCGCCTTCCGTGCATGTGGAAGGAAGCTGCGACAACGCCAGAGCTGTTTCTGTGGTGGGAGGAAGCCGTGAAATCACATGCCCAGGGCCTGCAGTGAGCTGTCATGGGTTGGTCCTAGGCTCTGTCCCAAAGGAAATAGTCAGGAGCTACAGATTGCAAAGTGCTTTTCCATCCACCATCACAACTGATTTTTTTTAAAATATATTTTATTGATATTTTACAGAGAAGAAGGTCAAGAGATAGAGATCTAGAAATGTTGATGAGAGAGAAACATCGACCAGCTGCTTCCTGCACACCCCCTACCAGGGATGTGCCCGCAACCAATGTACGTGCCTTTGACCGGAATCGAACCCGGGACCTTTCAGTCCGCAGACCGACGCTCTACCACTGAGCCAAACCGGTTTCGGCACAACTGATTTTTATAACACAGCGAGATGGGTATTATTACTGTATTTGCCGGCGTATAAGACGATTTTTTGGCCCTGAAAAATATGCCTCCAAGTGGGGGGTAGTCTTATACGGCGAGTATATAACAAACTCTGTATTTTGAGTGGAAATGTTAGGGAGTCGTCTTATACGCTCAGTCTCTTATACGCCGGCAAATACGGTATTTTTCAGGGCCAAAAAATTGTCTTATACGCCGGCAAATACGGTAGTTTCCATAACTTATAGATTGTTAAACTGAGACTAAATAGTAATCTTTAGACAGAGGAAACTGGTCTTTCTCATTCTTTGTGGTGTCCCAAGAACCTGGCATAAATTCCCATATGAAGCAGGCATTCATGGGATAATTCTTGGCCCACAGATGAAAGCTTAAGAGAAGAAATACACAGTTCAAGTCTACAAAGCCAGGATGTGGCAGAGCTGGATCTTGATTTTCAGTTTTTGAAAATGGAATCCCAAGTTCTTTATACCAAAACTCTTCCTAAGACACAAAGTTTCCTAGCTTGAGTCTCTTTCATGGTTAGAGAAGGCATATTCTATGAGACTATTTGTATTCCCAGTGAAGATGCGAAAGGGTCCAGGCTGGCCACAACCTTCTAGGACTAGATGTGTATGCACATGAGACATGAAAGAGATCAGCACTCCTTTTCCCACACACAGACCTATTGGCAAAAGACAGAATCTTGCCCTCACAGGCCGGCTAGGTTCTTTGGAGCATCATCCCATACACCAAAAGGTTGTGGGTTCAATTACTGGTCAGAGCACATATGTAGGTTGCGGGTTTGACTCCCCATTTTAGGCACATACCTGAGACAACTGATCATGTATCTTTCTCACATTGAAGTCTCTCTCTCTCCCTACCTTCCTCCCTCTCCCACTCCCTCTCTCATTTCCTCTCTCTAAAATAAACTTTAAAAACACACACAAGCCGAAACCGGTTTGGCTCAGGGGATAGAGCATCAGCCTGCGGACTGAAAGGTCCTGGGTTTGATTCCTGTCAAGGGCATGTACCTAGGTTGTGGGCACATCCCCAGTAGGGGGTGTGTAAGAAGCAGCTGGTTGATGTTTCTCTCTCATCAATGTTTCTAACTTTCCATCCCTCTCCCTTCCTCTCTGTAAAAAAATCAATAAAATACATTTAAAAAAAAAAACACAAACATATTCTCAGGCGAGGATTAAAAAAGACAGAAATCTTACTGATTCAAGGTGTTTGAGCACATCCTCTGTCTAAATATTAATAGACCACCAAGCTACACACAGATGTCCTATAGGAAGCTAGAGTAAAAAATAAAAACAAGAACATTAGGAAAAAAAAACAAAACAGCTGAACAGAGACATTAGCAGTCACACATTGCAGGGAAAAGATTCCACAGACTCAACTCAGCCAAGTTATTAAAGAAACAAACTAACCTAAGAAAGAAACAAAACAAAACAACAGCAATAACAAAAGGATCAACAACAATCTTCAGAGGAGAAAATTGCTAGCAGAACCGCCTTACAATAAATATTAAAGTAAGTCCTTTGGGCTGAAATGAAATCATACCAGGAGATACCTTGAAGAACACCAGAAATAGTAGATATGTGGGTTAATATGAAAGACTCAATAAATATGTTTTCTCTTATTGCTTTTCTTAACATCTTTGAAAGACATAAGGTTATATCTTTCATAAATGCACACCTACAAAGCTATATTGTTGGGCTGACACATCTACAAGTAATATATATGACAATAATAGCACAAAGGGTAGGAAATGGAGTGGAGGTATATTTGGGCCAAGTTTCTATATTTTACTGGAATTGAGTTAGTATTCATCTGAAATAGGTTGTGATGAGTTCAGATGCATGTAGTATAAAGCAACCACTAAGAAAATAACTCCAAAAATGTTTTAAAAATAATAATAATAAAGAGAAGTTTCTAAATGTTATACAGAAAAATACTTGGCAGTTAAGTAGGAATGGAGGAACCAAAAAAGATGAGATATAAAATTTAATAGCAGAAAAGATTAATGTAAACCCAAGCAAATATATATAGCCCTGAATCTGGTTCGCCTGCACCCTGGACCCAGACAAGAAGGAGGAGGGAGCCCAATTCCTTGAAGAATTGGACATTGGTTAGCTTGCTGATGGGGCCCTGACAGCCCTGAATCTGGAGCCAATTAGGAGGGAGGAGAGATCCCAATTCCTCACAGAATTGGCTGTTGATTAGCTTACTGCTGGGTCCAACCTCTCATGGTCCTTCCCACCCTCCCCTGGCAGGTACCACCCCATTATCCCCTATTGCCAGATACCACCCATGCACGAATTTGTGCATTAGGCCCCTAGTATTAATATAAATAGCCCAGTCAGTCAAAAGACAGAGATTGTCAGACTAGATAAAAAAAGCAAGATCAACCATATGCTTTCTACAAAGAGGTACACTATCAATTCAAAGAAGTTGAAAGAAAAGGAGATAATATGCAAATAGTAACCATAAGAGAGTGAGAATTAGCACCTTAATATCAGACACATGGAATTTAAAACAATAAATTACTAAGAAAAAGATAGACATTGATATTTATAAAAAAGTCGACTCACCAGGAAGGTATAAAAATTATAAATGTATAGGTATCTAACAATAGAGCCTTGAATCTCATGAAGCAAAGCTGCCATAACTTAATGAAGAAACAGATAATTTAACAATTAGAGTTGGAGATTTCAATTATTCATTCCCAACAATGAATAGAACTAAAAGAGAATTATATAGAAGACTTGAATAATACTATCAACCAACTGGACCTACCTGAAAAATATAGACATTCTACTCAAGGACTATAGGATACACATTCCTTTTAAGTACACAGAAAACTTTCTCCAGGATAGATCATATAGTAGGCTAAAAACAAGTCTCAAAAATAGAATTCCTACAAAATGTGTTCTTCAACTACAGTGGGTTAAATTAGGAGTTAACAATAGAAAAAAAATCTGGAAAATCCACAAGTATTAGGAAATTAAGTGATCAATTTATAAAAGAAGAAATCATGGGAAATTAGATAATAGTTTACTTGAAAATTAAAATGTAACAAAACTTATAGGACAATATTCTAAAAATGCTTGGAGAGACATGTATAACTTTAAATGCCTATATTAAAAAAAAAGAAAAGTTTTAAATCCAAACTTAAGCTTCCATTTTAAGAAGAATACAAACAAAAATTACTGGAAGTCCAAATTATGCAAAGAAAAAGAAATGAAGATTAAATAAATCACTGAAATAGAAAACAATAGTGAGAACTAATCATTGATTATTTAAAGTTGGTTCTTTGGCAAGATCGACAAAATTGACAAACATTTCATTAGACTAACCAATGCAAGAAAAAGAAAAAAGTCACAATAAATTATCAAAATCAGGAATGAAACAGATGATATCACTACTTACCCTAAAGAAATTAAATGATCATAAGAAGATATTACAAATATGATTTTGCCAATAGATTAGACAACTTAGGTAAAATGGACCAGTTCCTAGAGAGATATAAATTAGCATAATTATCTCTAGAAGAAACAGGAAATTTTGCTCACACCTATGACAATAAGTAAATAACTTATTTTAGTAACTGAAATTGTCCCACAAAGAAAAAACAACAACATTTAAACCCAGATATCTTTGCTGGTGAATTCTATCAAGTATTTAAGGAACAAATAACATTAATTTTTCATGTACTCTAAGAAAATAGAGTGAATATCCCAGGACATTCTCTAATATCACTCACTTTTTATTGCTAATATAGCTAAAAAAAAAATCACAAAGAAAACCACTTACTAATATTTTTATATACATAATACAAAAATTCTTAACAAAATATTAGCAAACACAATCCAGCAGCATATGAAAAGGATGATACTATGATCAACTGGAATTTATCCAGAAATTCAAGTTTGGTTTAACATCTACAAAACAATTCAGAAATCCATATTAATGAGATAAAGGACATAAACCATGTGACCATCTCATTAGAAACAAAAGGAATTTGATAAATTCCAACATCCATTTATGATTTTTTAAAAATCTCTACAAACTAGGAGTAGAAGGGAATTTCTGAAACCTGAAAAAATGGTATCTTTGAAAAGCCCATACCTAACTGCATACTTGATGAAAGAATGAAAGCATTCTGTCAAGATTAGGAACAAGGCAAGGATTTCTGCTTTCTTCACTTCTGTTCAACATTAAATCTAGCTAATGCAATAAGGAAAATTAAGGGAAGAAAGGAAGGAAGGAAAGAAGGAAGGAAGGAAGAAAGGAAGGGAGGGAGAGAGGGAAGGAGAGAAGGAGGGAGGAAGGGAGGGAGGGAGGGAGGGAGGGAGGAAGGAAGGAAGGAAGGAAGAAAGGAAGGAAGGAAAGGAGGAAGGGAGGAAGGGAGGGAGAGAAGGAGGGAGGAAAGAAAAGGGGAGGAAGGGTGGGAGGGGGGAAGGAACAAAGGAGGTAAATTGAAGGCATTAAGATTGAAAATAAAAATAAAAATTTCCCTTAGCAAGACACATGGTCTTTTATTTAGAAAATCTAAAAGAATTCACATGCTTGTGCCCCGGGTGAGCCATGTGTCCTAGGGGAAGCAATGGGACCAGGGGGGGGGGGGGGGGCGTGTGAACCAGAGGAGGAGCAGACTCTATTCATGTGGTCCTGAGATAGTCACCATAAAACAAGCAGATTGTCAAATGACAGCGGGGAGGGGAAGGAGACCTGGGGGGAGATAAGAGAACAAAAAACCAAAGGACTGGTATGCATGAATATAAGTACAACCAACGAACACAGAACTCTGGGGAGGGAGGGCATGAATGGGAGGTGGGGGGGACAATGGTTAGCTATGTACACATATAATACCTTAATAAAAAAAAAAGAATTCACATGCAAAAAAACCCCACAAAACTAATAGAACAAATAAATAAATTTATCAGTATTAAAAGATACAAAGTCATATACAAAAATCAATTATATTTCTACATTTAACAACAGGCAATTTCTAAAGGGAAATTAATAAACAATTCACAAGACAAAGGCATCAAAAAGAAGAAAATAGTAATAGATTTAACAAAAGAAGTGTAAACTTTGCACACTGAAAATTGCAGAGCATTGCTGAAAGAAAGATAATATAAACAAAAAGAGACATTGCATTTTCATGGATTGGAAAACTCAATAATGTAAGATGACATTTCAAACCAAATTGATCTGTAAATTTAATGCAATCCCTATCAAAATCCCAGAAGGCTTTATATTTTGTAGCCTAAAATTTATATGAAAGTGCAAAGGACCTAGAATAAAGAAGATGATCTTTAAAAAATAAAAAAAAAATTGGATAACTTGCATTACCTTATTTTAAAACTTAATATAAAGCCAAAGAAATAGAGACAGTACAATTTGGGGGCAAGAACAGGCGTGTATATCAATGGAACATAATTGAGAGCCCAAAAATAAATTCTTATGTTTATTATCATTTGACTTTTGATGAGGATAGCTAGGCAATTCAATGTGGGAATGGTAGTCTTTTCAACAAGTAGTGCTTGGATAATTGGATATTCATATACAAAATTAAATAAACTTAGACCTTATTTCATACCATATGCAAAAATTAATTCATCATAAATCATAGGTTATATGTAAGAGCTAAAACTTGGGGGAAAAGGAAAATATCATTGTGCTCTTGTGTTGGGAAAATACTTGTTTGGTATAACACTAAAATCACAATAAATGAAAAACAAGTAAGTTCTACCTTATCAAAATTCAACACTTTTTTGCTTAAAAGACACCATTAAAAAATGAAATAACAAGCTACAAACTAGGAGAAAATATTGGCAAATCATATATCATATAAAAGACTTGTATCCAGAATATGTAAATAATTTACATTTTAATAATACGACTAAAACTGCAATTAAAGATGAGAATCATCTCATGCATTTCAAAGGGATTTAGTGAGAATTGAACAAGATACTGCATTAAAGCTCTTTTGGACATA
This sequence comes from Vespertilio murinus, assembly GCA_963924515.1. Taxonomy (NCBI): domain Eukaryota; kingdom Metazoa; phylum Chordata; class Mammalia; order Chiroptera; family Vespertilionidae; genus Vespertilio; species Vespertilio murinus. The sequence goes on along the minus strand of OZ004713.1, from coordinate 56,628,566 downwards.
ATTTTTGGCACTTAGTAAATTACTCAATAAGTGGTAGCAATACTTATGATCAGAAAGTTTACAACTCTTTAATAAATAAGTTGAGTTCTAGAGAACATAAAGAACTTGCCCAAGGACACTTAGGGTATAAGCAGCAGCGTCCACGGAGGAATTAGAAAATTCAATAGTGATCTTCACAGTTGGTGAGTGAAGGTTGATCCTCTGGGCCATTCTGTTCTTCAAGGTGACCAAGGATGATGCTTCCTCCAGTATCTGTGCCCCATTAAGTTCTCTTAAGGGAGTGGAAGAGGGAGTAGCAGACTGCTTTTAGTGGGCAATTCTTATGGTCTCATAGTTCTCACCCTTTTTTTCATTTGTTTTTCATTGATTGTTTAAATCTTATCTAATAAAAGAATAATAACAAATTGGCCATACCCCCACAGCACACAAGCCACACCCACCAGCCAATCAGGAGAGAATATGCAAATTAACCCAACCAAGATGGCTGCGGTCACAGAGCTGCAGCAAGCAGGAGGCTTGTGTTTCCCTGGCAATGGAGGAAGCCAAGCTTCCCTGCTGCCTTTAACCTAAGCTTCCCTGCCACCCTGGCTGGCCCAGGCCTATACTCAAGGCTACAAAGTTTCAATTATAGAAGATAAATAAACCCCAGATACCAGGGCCTCTGCTTGGGTCGCTGGGGGGCGTGGCCAGCCTACAAACCACCACAGGCTCCTCACTCAGGCTGCCCCACACCCCAAGGGAACCCCCACCCTGATCTGGGACACCCTTCAGGGCAAATCGCTGGCCTGCCCCCACCCATGTACCAGGCCTCTATCCTATCTAATCCTATCTAATAAAAGAGTGATATGCAAATTGACCATCACTCTAACACATAAGATGGCTGGCCTCATGTGGACACAAGATGGTTAGCAGGGGAGAGCAATTGAGAGAGAACAGGTCTACAAGGGAGGGCAGTTGTGGGTGATCAGGCCAGCATGGGAGGGCAGTTGTGGGCAATCAAGCCTGCAGGGGAAGGCAGTTAGGGGTGACCAGACTGGCAGAGGAGGGAAATTGGGGGCAACTGGGCCTGCAGGGAAGGGCAATTGTGGGGGACCAGGCCTGCAGGGGAGGGCAGTTAGAGATAACCAGGCCTGCAGGGAAGGGAAGTTAGGGGCAATCAGGCTGTCAGGGGAGTTGTTAGGGGTGATCAGGCTGGCAGGCAGAAGTGGTTAGGGGAAATCAGGAATGCAAGCAGGCAAGCAGTTGGGAGCCAGAAGTCCTGGATTGTGAGAGGGATGTCTGACTGCCCATTTAGGACCAATCCTGGCCTAAACGGACAGTCAGATATCCCTTGAGGGGTCCCAGATTGGAGAGGGTGCAGGCTAGGCTGAAGGATACCCCCACCCCCGTGCACAAATTTCAGCACCAGGCCTCTAGTATTATCATATTCATTGTCAGTATTATTTGGAATAAAGAAAAAAATTGAAAACAATGATAAACATCTATTAATAGAGACCAGCAAAATTAAATAGGATTTATCGAGACAAATTTAACTGCAAAATTAATCTGTACTTTTTGTAAAAAAAAATTTAGATATATACATGGAAGATATTAATAGTTAAATTAAGAAGGTAATGGCTGGTATGGCTCAGTGGTTGAGCACTGATCCATGAACCAGAGACGAGGTTGATGTTTCTATCTCTCTCTACCTCTCCTTTCCTCTCTCTGAAATAAAAAATAAAAACAAAATTAAAATTAAAAAAAAATTAAGAATGTAGGTTGTGAAGCAATATGCATATCGTGGCCTCATTTTGGCTTGTATATATTTATTTAGGTATAGATAATGTCCTGGAAGCATATATATCAAACTGTTATCACTAGTTACTTCTGGAAAGAAGAATTTTGGTTGGAAAAATTAGATTTTTTTCCATGTATTTCTTTTGCAATTAAAAAATAAATAATTTTTTTTGTTAATCTTCACCTGAGTATATTTATATTCATTGTTTTTTAGAGAGAGGTGAAGGAAGGAAGGGAGGGAGGGAGGGGGAGAGAGAGAGAAACATTGATGTGCAACAGACACATCAACTGGTTGTCTCCTGCAAGCACCTTTACTGAGGCAGAGAGTGAACCTGCAACCCAGGTAAGTGCCCTGGACCAGGAATTGACTGTTGTGTGCACAGGCTGACACTAACCACTGAAAACAAGGTCCAGGTCAAAATTCATAACATGTTTATTTTTTAAAATATATTTTATTGATTTTTTACAGAGAGGAAGGGAGAGAGATAGAGAGCTAGAAACGTCAATAAGAGAGAAACATCGACCAGCTGCCTCCTGCACACCCCCTACCGGGGATGTACCCGCAACCAAGGTACGTGCCCTTGACCAGAATCGAACCCGGGACCCTTCAGTCCGCAGACCGACACTCTGCCACTGAGCCAAACCGGTTTCGGCAAAATTCATAACATTTTTAAATGTTTGTATTTCAAAATTCTTATTATTTCCCATTTAAAACCAAAATAATGTTACACAGGTAGTAAATGGCACACTCAGGATTTGAACTCAAATCTGTGCCATCTCTACCATATGATCCTCTTTGTGAAGGGACTTGGATGAGAAATTAGGAAGTGCTTCCTGAGCCTAAGGTTGTGTATCATTGATTCTGTTATCAAAGGAGGTCTTAGCTGCTCCTGTGTGGGAGAGAGTGAATAATGCAAATTAGTAGTAGTCTGGAGTAGTAATCAGGAAGGTGATGAAAGCCCCGTGAAAAAACAAAGACATTGGCCAAGTGACTCCTGGAAACCCCTTTTTATTCTTCTATGATGCAACAGAATAAGGAAATACCATTTTGATAGGATCTAATTAGATAGCAGACTTTCAAAGCAACTAGGGGAAAAAGGACTCTAGAAACGACCATCTAGTAATTCAATCCCCGTTAAAATAGTGGAACACATATTAAGAGGGAAAAAATACTATCTAGGATAATGGAATTATGAGCAATAAGCATTATGGGTTTTAAAAGAACAAATCATGCCAGACAAACTTGATTGCTTTTTTTGATTAGTAGACTAAAGGAATAGAGTCGATGTAATATATCTTGATTTTAGCAAAAGGTTTGATAGTGTCTCATGAAATTTTACTCAGGAAATTAATTGAAAATGGCCTAGAGATGAGCACTGTTGTGTGAACTTCAGCTTGGTGACAGGATAGCAGATGAGAATGAGAAGCAGCGATGCATCATAGTGAGGAGATGTGGGGCGGGGAGGTTCAGGTCAGGGGTCGGTTCTGTTTAATTATTTCATTACTTCTCAGGAAGAAGAGGAGGCAGCTCTTACGTGAGTGAAATTTATAGTATGTCTTATCTGTGTGTTTTAATGAAAAAAAAAATTCTTTGAAAGCTATCAAGTCTACCTGGTTTCCAATCAATGGGTGTAGCCTCATTCTGGGTCCCTTGAGAAGCCATATGGATACAAACAATATCAATATGAACTTCAACTCTAATTCTGAATGATGAGTTCATATAATGGACTTAGACAAGAGCGCCACCTATCTTTGCCACCCCATGCTTATCCTGCACAAGGGACCCTTTCAACCCATAACACCCGAGAGCCTCCCACACCTTAGAGCCTAGCACTTGACCCTATAATTAAATACTACCTACTATTTGTCAGGCCCATGGTAGGCATAAAGGATAAAGGATGTCATAAATGCATAAGACATAAAGCATAGTTCATATTTAGAGAGGGTGACAGACACATTAAACTGGTAGTGGTTATTGCTGTAATTAAATTTAAACAAAATTCTGTGGAAAGACAGAGGAGGCTGAAAGCAATATTAGATTGATATCTTTATAGATTGGCATCTTGATATCTTTCTAAAGCCATGAAGGTCAAAATAATTCAGGGAAGAAGGGGAATTTGGGAGATCCAAAGGTTGTCGAGGCCAGCTTTGAAGCGGCAATGGCATTTTACCAGGGGTTAAAGGAAAGGTTGGTTTTTATAGAGGATAGAAAAGGAAAGGGCAATTTAGCCATTACAGGCACCTCTCACCAACACCAGAGAGGTGTTACTGGACAGGACAGCCCCCTGAGTCGGTGGAGAGGGCTGTCCCCAACCTCAATCCTTATCTTCTCATGTAAATGAATTTGTACAGGAGTCCTTGACTAAGTTATAAAAAGCCAATTTATTAAAGCAATTAAAGCATACACCTTTATTGAAAAAGTAAAGCAAGTAAACCTATACATCTGGCTTATAAAGCACAGATGGGCTCTCAGCTAATCTGAAGAGCAAGTAGGGTGGGGATCTGAGGTGTTATATATCCTCCTATTTCTGGTCTCAAAATTTCTCTGCTGAATATTTTAGTACAGATGATCTCTCGAGGTCCCCCCCCTTTTTTTTCTACTTTATTGGGGCCTTCCCAGAATTCATGAGAAGCACTTGGCAACTTTATCTCACCAAGTCTTGAGACTGCAGCCTTCTCTACTTAGCGGGTAAATGACCCTTTTTTTGTCTTCTCTCTTTTCCCCTTCCTTTCTGCATTCTCTCATTAGGGAGATTTTTTAAATCATTTGCTCTGGTGTTCTTGGCTGGGGAAAATAATGATTTGTTAGTTACAAGCTGGCTGCACATTGCCCATACTGTTTGGCCTTGTTTTAATTTTCCTGTCTCCGTTTCCATATTCCTCCTGCCCTGGAATCCTGTAACACAGCCAGAGGATGGAGACGAGTGAGTGGAATCAGACAAGTCACTGAACCTCTGTAAATGACCTATAAACTCTAACAGCGATCAGAGCAGCCTCAAGTGTTTTGTGGGAATGAAGTGATGGGTTGTCTATGTAGAACATAGGACTGTGCAATGCAGAGTTGAGGTTCAACAGCTGGAAGCCGTTCTGGGTGGAGGCAAGGAGCAATGTGGGTGTTGTAGAGAGACATGAGGATGAAAAGACAGTTCAGTACCAACTTGTGCAGAAGGACGTTAAAAGTCACCTTAAGGAATCCAGATTTTACAAGGCAGAGAGTAAAAGGAGAACTTTAATGAGCTTATAAATAGAGGGGTATAACTTGGTCAGATATTGTAATACCAAGATCACTTTAATAGTGATGGAGGAGTCCCAGTTTCAATGTCAAATAGTTCCTTATGTGTACATGTAAGCCATAATGTTTCAGATCTGGTTGGTGGACAAATGGTGGTAATGCAGGTCCGACCATTTCTTGTTTGATCGTGGGCATCCTGCTGGCCCAGAAAGGAACTCACTACAGGCTGATTCATTTGCCTCTCAGGATAACCATTAAGACTTATCGCAGTTTAGGTTTTTACAAGGGTATTTCTTGGATCACATGACCTCACACATCTAGAGGAAATAATGAACAACATAGACTGGTGAACAAAAATAGACCCAGGAAAAGAGAAGCAGTGATCAGACTCTCGAACCTCAGAAGGAAAGTAGGGGAGAGTGGGGGTAAAGGGAAGAGATCAACCAAAGGACTTGTGTGCATGCATCATGGACAATAGGGAGGTAGGGGAATATGTCGGGAGGGGTTTGGGATGGGAATGGGGGGATAAGGACAATTATGTGATACCATAATCAATAAAAATTAATTAAAAAAATAAAATAGTGATGGAGGAGGAATATGAGTAAAGAGTGGCCAAAACACAGCCAGGTAAGAGGCTGCTTAAGTCAATTTACAGACAAAGACCCAAACCCGAGCAGTCACATTGGACGTAGAAAGAAGGCTTTGAATCTGAGATCTGTCTTGGTAGCTGAAGATAAAAGAATCAATGTTAATTTAATTGTATAGTCCAGGCAACTGGGTATTGAATAATACCACTAACTAAGAAATGGAGCACAGAAACAGCAGACTATGAGGTTGTTGGTTGTTGGTTTTTAAAATATATTTTTATTGATTTCAGAGAGGAAGGGAGAGGGAGGGAGAGATAGAAACATCAATGATGAGATAGAACCATTGATTGGCTGCCTCCTGCACACCCCCTATTGAGTATTGAGCCCGAACCCAGGGGGTATGCCCTTAACCAGAATCAAACCTGGGACCCTTCAGTCCACAGGCCAACACTCTATCCGTTGAGCCAAACCAGCTAGGGTGTGAGGTTGGTTTTGCATCATCCCATGGAGTTTCTCTGGACTTAGGCAGATCAAGGCTCTGAGCTACCTTTGCTTGTAGAAGTGAAGTCTTGATAGGCCGACTCTGAGCTGCCACTCCTGGATCTCAGAGACACTGGCAGCAGGAGCAGTCCTTGTAGGACAAACACCTCTGAAGGTTTTGCCTGGGGGAGAATCGGAAAAGCTGTATTAAGTAGGAGAAAGTAAATGAGGCATTAAGAAAACAAGGGGATTCCCACAGATATTACCCTCCTCTCTTTCTTCCAGTCTTATTTTGTTGTTTCAGTGTAACAAGGAAACATTTTCAAAAGTCGCTTTCAGGGCGCTTTCAGCCTGGAGCCAAGCATTTCATTATTTTTCTACTTGACATTGCAGGCAAACACTAGAAAGAAGCACTGAACATATCCTGACCTGAAGCATATCAGGTCATAGACTAGACCTACTTGTGATGTTTGAGCATTGTTACATGGAACCATGTCTAAACTTGCCCATCCCTGATGTTTAAAGTTAGATTTTTGTCCTATGCTTTCCTTTAAATGTTAAACAAAAGAGGGCGGAACTAGTTGAAGATATTGCCTGATTCATTAAAAATTGTGGTGAGACTTTAAACAATAAATAATTTGAGTTTTAATAATTGTGGTGAGAAGATATTAAATATGTCTTAGATCAGCAATTTTCAACCTTTTCCATCTCATGACACACATAAACTAATTACTAAAATTCTGTGACACACCAAAAAATATACTTTTTGCCGACCTGACAAAAAAAGCTAGGTGTAATTTTGGTTCATTCACACCGAATGGCTATTGTCATTGTTTTATTTGACAATATAAGGAAAAAGAGGTCGGTGCCCTGACTAAGTAGGTATTGCATGTTTAAAAGTTCTTACAGCACACCAGAGTGCCTGTTGTGGTATACCGGTTAGAAATCACTATCTTAGACATGTGATACAACCTTGAGTCACCCAAAATACAATCCAACCCTCTTGCAACGGCCCCCATGAGATTAAACTCAATAGAGGAAAATCATGCCAGATCTCACAGCTGTCATCCCTGTGTATGCTCGTTCTTGGGTGCAAGTTGCTGAGAGAACAGGGGAGGGAGCGAAGGAGGACAGTGGGAAGGAGAAAGGGAGGGAGAGCAATCAGTTTTGGACTAAGAATTTTCTTTCACTCTCTTTCCTTTAAAGCTTTGACTGATTATGTTTACTTTGACTCACCTGAAGTGATTAATAAGAGCATAGCTTCATGAAAGAATATTGTGTCAGTGTAATCAAGACATTTTTACTTAAACTTTTTTCAATGTCCCCAAGATATAATCACTAGGTCATTTTGGAATCATGTTTTATGGTTGCTTGGGAAGATGAATATTATGAGTTTCAATGGGGGAAATTAGGCCCACAGTTTAGTCTGCCCTGATTTATGAATTGCCCTTTAAGAAAATACAGTCGTAGCTGGACATGAATTTATGGAAAGTCAATGTTGTTCCGAGAATGTGTTCAGTGCAGGGAGTATTAGTCTAAGAGTCAGACTTCCTATGAGTTGGTATATGAACAGACAAATCTCTGGTTTCTCTTAAGCACCTAGATTCTACTGAACACCTTTCTAGGAATCCTGAAAAAAACATTGTAGAATAAGGCACGGTTCTTGTTCCAAGCAGCTTATGCTATCATCAAAGTGATATATACCACAAACATGATAAGGATCAAAAGCTGTATTATGAAAACTGGCATACAAATTCCTGGAGGAAGACACTGTCTTGGTGTGGAAAAATATCTTCAAATAAATTGCTTGAAGGATAGATAATAGATCTAAAGTGATGAATGTCCATATGTTCAGATGAAAATAATGAGAGGACATTTCCTTAAAAAAATGAAAGAGGGAAGAGAGGATCAGTGAAATCATTTTTTTTGCATTATTCAGTACTTTAAAATATATTTATTTACCTTTACATTTTAGTTTTTAATTACAATTTACATTCACTATGTTTTATTAGTTTCAGATGTACAGCATAGTGGTTAGATAGTCATATACTTTATAAAGTGATCCCCAGGTATTTCAAGCACCAACCTGGCATGGTACATAGTCATTATAATATTATCCTATCTAATAAAAGATTAAAATGCAAATTGACCATCACTCCAATACACAAGATGGCTGCATCCATGTGGTCAAAGATGGCCACCATAAGCCATCAAGCAGCTCTTAAGCACCTAGATTCTACTGAATGCCTTTCTAGGCCTGCAGGGGAAGACAGGGGTGGCCAGGCTGGCAGGCAGAAGTAGTTAGGGACAATTAGGCAGGCAGGCAGGCAGGCGAGTGGTTGGGAGCCAGCAGTCCTGGATTATGAGAGGGATCCCAGATTGGAGAGGGTGCAGGCTGGGCTGGGGACACACATCCCTCCCCATGCACGAATTTCATGCATCAGGCCTCTAGTTGACTATATTCCCTATGCTGTACTGTGCATCCCCATAACTATTTTGTAACCACCAATCTTCTCAATCCTTTTACCTTTTTCATCCAGCCCGTCAACCTTCCTCCACTCTGGCATCCATCACTCTGTTCTCTGTGTCTATGAGTCTGTTTCTATTTTGTTTGTTCAGAAAGAGACTAAAAATAATGGGAATGGAGAGAAGGTTCCAAAGGGAGGAAATCAGGGCCCTCCTGTGTAGCTGTGCACACCCCTGACTGGAAGGAGAGTCCCAACCTCCCCTGGGTGTCTGCTTGTTGCCTCTCCCTGTGCCTCCTCCCCTGTCCCTTGGCTTGAGCGCTCTATTTCTGCTCTTTCTCTTTGCCCCAGTCTTGTTGTTTTCTTCATTCCTCCTTTTGCCCTCACTTCCTCCTATGTGTCTATCTTTCTTTCCTTCAACATCACGCCCCATCTCTTGTAAAGGAAAGAGGGGGGAATATTAAGCATTGGTCTGAGGATTGATAGAGGTGGGTACATTGCATCAAGGGGGTGGTCCTGTTTCCTTGGGAAACCTCAAGAGAAGAGGGGCCTCTGGAGGGAGCAGCGGAGACCTCGGTTTGCCCCTCTTCTTGAACTATTTGTTCCTGATTCCTCTGAACAAATTGAGCACAGATGACTCAGACTTTACAATGTTCTTTGATCTGTGTTCACAGTCAGTCTGTGTACTTTCTTTATTCAGCTGGTACACTATCTCCTGGAATAGAGTTAAATCACATAACCAGTCAGTAAGTGTGTTAGGGGGTCTGTGGGTACAGAGCCCTGGCTGGGCCCAGAGGAACCGACCCCCCCCCCCCCCCTCAGGAGACTCATGGTGCTTCCATTTTCCATGGTATGTCAGGGACATGCTTACTCAAGTCAAGATTTCCTTCCAAAAGTGTATACTAGTATATTAAAGGGCTGCTTATTAGTATTCTAGCTAATTCTAGCTAATACAGAAAATGACAATATGTAAGAAAAAGTCATATGAAGATAAGGAAAAGAGAGAAAGCACAGAAAGGAGAGAAGAAAGGAGATAGAGATGGAAGAGAAGAAGGGTAAGAGATTGATCAAATTTCTTATATTAAATATTTTATGAAGAGCACAACCCCCAAATAAAAAAAAGATAATGTGTTTATTCATACATACATAAATACGTAAATTAAATTTTTAGAAACTAACAGCCACACTCACTTTACAAGTGAATATTGAGTTAGAATTGTCCCTGAGGACAGATATTGTCAATGTAAAGAAGGGATGGCTTTTATTTTGGTGTCTGTTTACCTGATAAGCTGCTTGCTTGTTTTTTAAATGTCTTAGGTCTAGTCTCAGCTCCAAGATAGGTAATTAGCTTTATATCTGTGAATTTTCAGCTTCCTGATGTATAACGGCAGTTCAACTCTCACCTTTCTTATTGGGCTGCTCATATAGAGCATGTGGCCATCTTTTGTGAGCAGCCCAAGCCCTATACAGTGCTAAATCACAATAGACAGCAATGGCAGAAGAGACCCCCCAGAATGAGACCTCCCCAGAATAGACCAAATTGAAGAGCAGGCATCTCCTCAACTCACTTTCCCAAAGCAGAGGGGCCCCACTCCCAGATGTGGTGATGTTTAGTCATACATACTTGCCTAGCGACCATCACCAGTTGATTTGTCATGGACATGAAGTGCTGTCTATAAATGCTACGCTTATTTCATTAAACAGCATTGTTCTGGTGAGACTGCAAATCTCTCTATCAGCCACTAATTCTTTTGTTTGAAATGGTTTAGAGGATTCTCCATCATTCCTGCTAACTACCTGCTGTAGTCTTGACAGGGAATGTGTGTGCTGGGAGAGGCGGGGGGAGAAGAAACCATGGCTCATGAGCGCCTGGATAGATGTTTAAGCTTGGGCTTTATAGTCCCTTATTCAAAAAAGAGGTGGAGGAAGGGCATTTCTGAAAGCCCAGTAAAATGTCCGTGATGACATGAGATAATGAGTCCTTCCCCAATTTTCTTTTTTCTTTTTGCTGAAAACTTTATAATTTAGAACAAAATATAAGAGATTTAAAAACCACAGCAGCTGAACAGTAGCCTAAAGAGGGGATTCAACTTCTGGTCCCTGCTTTTGTATAATTATGAGCCACTTTATATTGGTCTATTCTGGGGATGAATATATAATATACATGTTATACACGTGTATCATATATTATGCAGCATACACAATTAAGAAAATGTTATGCATGCTAAAAACAAATGGCATTCATCATACTTGCATGTTACATCTTTTTTTAAAAAATTCTAATATTTTTTGAGGCCTGGTCAACCTCTGTACAAATACATGTGTGTTTTATTAGAGCATTTTCTTAGCCTTTGCTCTCCCATCTCTGAGGAGGGTCTAAACCAGGACACTGATTTCTATCTGAAAGGGTGTTCAGTAAAATTTGGCAAATGCCTGGCATTTATCTAATTATTAACCCAAATTTCCTCACACTAGAAGAGACACCAATTGAGCATCTTTCCATGCAGGTGGGCAGTTCAGGTGAGCGAGGTAAAGCCTGGAGAAGTTAAGCAACTTTGTCATAGTTCTAGATCTCTTCACTGGGAAAGATGGACTAGAACTCTTGCAAGCTCCACAGTGTTCAGTGCACCTTGGCACTCTGCTTTTCATTTGAATGACGGATGGACAGAGGTGGGAATAACCTCATTCTAAGCATTTTTCTTTTATTTGTACCTCATGGAATTGCAATCCTTCGGCCTGGCGAGAGGGTTCGGGGGAAGAAAGGACCAGGAAGAGTGCTCATGGTTTTTTTTGGCCGTGTAGTTGGCCCCACCTCATCTTAGAACCAGAACACATCCACCATCCCTCCAGCTGTTCAGTGGAGTGAGACAGATGATCCGGCCTGCAAGTGACCTGAAGTGACTGGTAAAAATTAATTAACTTGCTACGGAACTAATAATAAGCTGCCAGTTTGTTTCTTCTTTTCCTAACACCAGTCACCAAAGAGTTTTACACTCTGGGGCTGAATGCTTCCTTTGTAACCAGAATAACCTCATTAGTGATAGTCCCATCAAGGCTGGAGAGTGAGACAACAAATCATTGCCTCCTCTCCAGCCACTGTGACCTAACTTGTCATCTTACATTGTCTTGCTGGGAAGAGTTTCTCTCCACCCCTAACATTCTCCATCCCTTTTTCGGGTTTCTTTCAGAAGTGACTTTCAAACATATCTACTTACAGGTTTTCATTGGCAGTTATTTTGTATTTTCATTACAGTTATTTTGTATTTGTCGACTTGGGCATTTGCTCCATGCTCATATCCCAACCCTCCCTGGCTTCTTTGCCCAGCCACCTTTGGTTGGTGCTCTGCCATTTTAATTCATTTTTGTAGGGTGCCTCACAGTGTGCACATCAGTTTGAAAGACTTATTCAGTCTGCACAACAACCAAACTATGCTATCCCATTTTACAGATGAAGTCATTGAGGTTCACAGAGGCAACATAACAAAAATCATGCTACTACTGAAAGTGCAACTGGTGTGAAGACCAGGGCTTCTGACTCAAAATCAGGGCTCTTTCCAACCCACCACAGTTGCCCCTTGGTCTCTTGTTTTTCCCTGTTATATTTGCAGCCCAGATTTTCCACCCCCATCTCCACTCTTTTATCCTCGCCCCATTTCTTCTTTCTTTAAGACTTTTGGGCCCAACTCTCTTAAAGCATCCATAAGAATATGGTAGGGGCACTAGAATGCAAAGGATCCAGCTACTTGGCTCATTCCCCTTGGGACTTCAGAAGTATTGCTTCGAGGTGGCAGCTTACCCAGTCCTTGGTGGATACTTTGCTTGAGTGCTTAATGAGGTGCAGAAAATGAGGGGGCCAACCAGGGAGACATCGGGCTCTTTGTATAACTAGGAAGAGATTTTTAATATTTATTTGCTTCTTCCTCTAAGAATATGTAATTCTGTCTGAGGGTCAAAGGCATATATATATATATATATATATATATATATATATATATATATATATATTCAAATACATAGTGGAGGCATGGCAGAAATTTATAAGGTATAAAAAAGTTTCTTGTTTGTGGTGATGGTTTCACAGCCATGTGTATTATCAAAACTCATGGGAATATACATTACAAAAGTGAATTTTAAAAAATGTGAAATTTTACATTACATGCTTAAAATACACCCAATCTTATATAAAGTTCTAAAGACAAGAGTCTCATATCCTCATTGGAATAGGAGAGGGACTGAATAGGTTGGATATATGTAAGTATTTCATGTAAAAACTTACATTTGTGCCCAAACCGATTTGGCTCAGTGGATAGAGCGTCAGCCTGAAGACTGAAAGGTCCCAGGTTTGATTCCAGTCAAGGGCATGTACCTTGGTTGTGGGCACATCCCCAAGAGGGGGTGTGCAAGAGGCAGCTGATCGATGATTCTCTCTCATCAATGTTTCTAATTCTATCCCTCTCTCTCTCCCTCTCTCTGTAAGAAATCAATAAAATATATATTAAAAAGACCCTTACATTTGTAAAATCGCACATACATAGAGAGATATTAGAGTCTCTTCTAACTCTAATATATTTAAACCATTATAAATCACATACTTTACATGTCTATGCTGCAGAGCACTAATAAGAGAGCTAATGACCATTAAGCATGTTTTAAAACTCAATTCCTCAGAAAATAGAAATTAATCTATATTTTTTGTCTCTTTTTCTAAAAAGTGTCTCTATTTTTTTTAACGAACCTGATCTCTGAAACCAGTTGAACCTTTACACTATAAGGTGCGGGTAGTGGAGTCTAAGGATCATGGGCCTATGGCCCAAAGGACTATCTTCTTGCCCCACTTGATCAGATCATTGCTGAGCCTCCCTGAACACAGCTTAGAATAAATAACCAGAAGGACTTACTGAGTTTCTCACAAAATCTGTTGTTACGTTAGTAGCATGGATCTCCTAAGATATTATGTTCAGTATATTTTTAAGCACCCAAGAGACTGGCTTGCAGAAACACCACAGGGAGCTGGTATATTATCATTTAATATTCCTTTTGACATCTTGATATCTTTCCAAAACCACGAAGGTCAAAATAATTCAACTAGACCCACAAAATGTGACATCCCCAGTTTCTCCAAATATCCAGTTTGTTAATGTCACCATACTGAGCATCTACCAACAGTCATACAGTATCCCAAACTTTCCCCTTTCCTACCTTCAGGCTCATTTTGAGATCACTTTAATCCAGACACAGACAACCTTTTTAGACTTTGAAAGGTGATAAATCAGAGACAAGCATAGCTTGTTCTCTTTGGTTTTTGCACATTTCTATTAGTATTCTTTAAGGTTTCTCTGAATTCTATTTCTGGAAACCAATAATCTGATCTTCAGCAGCTAAGATCCATACTTTTTTTTTTTTTTTTTACTTCTTGAAGATGTCTCTCGTTGGTCAAACAAAAGACCTTGTTTTATTGGCCTACAGTGAGCCAAGAGTCACAGAAGTAGTCAGTGTATCATCTTTTCTTTATTAACAGATGTCAGAGTAATTGATGTGGGCTCCCCTCCCAACTTCTAGTATATTTTTTAAGTGGATTGATTCTGGGGCATTTCAGTTCACTTGCTGACAGTGTTTCAAGAAGTAGAATATGACTATAATCAATTTTCATTATCATTGTGTAGCTAATAGGGCTAAAAATAAGGACTCATAATTTGCTATGGCATGATCGATTATCTAAGAAGAATATGGAAATAGTGTCTTTTAATATGTCCGAATAGTTACATTAGACCTTTAAAAATGTTATCCTCAACACATCACTTCCTGTAATTTTCTATTCACTAATAAAACAACTCAAGGCTCATAATATCATGTTTTTCTTGCTCTGAATGTCAATGGGTGATTTCCAGTTGCAATTTTTATATTTAGTGCTCCATGTACACAAACTCATGGCACAAGCTTTCTTTTTCTCTTGGAATCATTTATAGAAGCCATGCTAGACATGGAAGACCAAAAACAGCTCTATAGAGTCATGACTGTGCTTGTATAAGTTCTCTTTAGACCACAAGTAGGTCATCTGGAAGATGGGATTCATCACACAGTTCCTGAGGCAGTGCGGTAAAGACAGAAATTTGAAGATTATATGTTCTCATGAGTAAAGTACTGGATTGGGAATAATGAGACATTAGGTCCAGTCCCAACTTTCATCATTTAGGCCCACTCTTTTAATATTTAGAACTTCAACTTCTTCATCTGTAAAATGAAAACTAATACCTGTCCTATTTCACAGGGTTGTTGGAATATGCCAAGAACAGTGTGCATAAATTTGCATTTAACCATGAAATTCTGTATATTATTTTTACTATTCCTCATATTCTTTCTCTGCCTATTTTACATCTTCTGTTCCTCACATCATACATCTTCCCAGTTCCTTTACCTTCCAAAAAAAGTTTGGTTACCTATAACTTCTGTCTAATATTTATTGAACATCTCTACATATTTGAGGCTTTGGGGATGTGTTGAAACATTTTAATCCTCATAGTGGCTCTGTACAGTGCTTATTACCATGGCCTTTTACAGACAGGAGACTGATGTTCCATTAAGTTAACTTAGGTCAGCAAGTGGCAGAGTCATGATTTGAGCTGAACACCATCTGATTTGGGGGAATTGTTCCTCAGTGAGGTCTTCTGAAGTATAAAGAGATTTAGACTATTTCCTGGCCTGGTCTAGTAATTAAAAGGAAACATATGATTTACTCAAAGGCAGAGAGAAACAAAAGAATAGAAATTGGAGAAAGCTCCAAATATGTCAATTGGTGGCTCCCCTCCCCCCCTTTCATATTGATGTTTCTTGTGCCTTTCAAGCGATCCAGGAAACTTTCATTATGGAAAGGGTGCCTCTCAGTAGAAGAGCTTCACCATTCTCCTCTTTGATTTTAAATTACTGTTATACAAAGAGAATTTCTTATCACTTATTAACCACCCTCAATCATTTTTCACTCTATGGGAAGGAAACCCTAAGCCAGCTATTTCCAACCTCAGGACTATTATGCCTATGAGGCAACGATAAGGAATCCCCAAATCTGTTTGTGGACTAAAAAGATAAAATGCCTCACACCTCTAGGCATTATTTTTCAAAATTATGTCGAAGCAATGATTAAAAACAAAATACAGATTCCCTTAAGACCATCACTAAATTCACAGTTCAGTAGAAGCTTCCTTAAGGAACTTCCACTTTACCTACCCTCTGTATTAAACCACTCCCTCTGCAAAGCATCCTGGTTGATGGCCATCGCAGCCTGAACACTTGAGGTCAGCAGCCTTTTTTCTACTGTCCCTGCACGCTTCTGCTGCCATCAGTTAAGATGTTAGTTTCCCCAGAGTTCATTGTATTTGTTCTTAAAGATATTTATGATAATCACAATGCGAGAAGAGAGCTATTGTTTCTATGAAAATTAAGTTCCGTGTTTTGGAACGTGTCAATTAAAGCAGCCACTAAAAGAGGAAGTTGCTGCTGAGTACAGCAGGACCCCTGGGAAAGGCTCTGCAGGTTGTCACTGCACACAGGTCTTAGCAGTGCTCTGAGGATGCTCCTTCAGTTGCACAGGGACAACTGCAATGCAAGGCACAGAGCCTTTAGGAGTAAGATGATAAAGTTTGGAAAGAAAAGCACTAATATCTTCAAGAAATCTCACTTTAAAATCCTTTGCAAGTCATTTTTAGGTTTTTATTCCTGTCCCCCTTTATATAAACCCAAATGAGAAATTATAGACGACACATTGTCTTAAGGATATGGTGAGGATGTAAGAAAGATGACTCATCAACAGAGGGCCCAAGACCTTGCCTTGGTCCTTCATTGAAATATTGGTATATGAGTGTGTGTGTGTGTGTGTGTGTCTGCGTGTGTGTGTGTGTGTGTGTGTGTGTTTTATATAGTTAAAATAGAATGTTTAAGGTATGCTGTTTTATGATTCTCAGACTTAACTGGCTTTTTTTATTAACACAAGAACTGCTAGACCTTGAGGAACCTAACCTTGCATGTTCCCAAACAGCAGATACTCAAGTACAGCCACTATCATGTTATAAAGAGTGGGCTGAAACCGGTTTGGCTCAGTGGATAGAGCGTCGGCCTGCAGACTGAAAGGTCCCGGGTTCGATTCTGGTCAAGGGCATGTACCGTAGTTGCGGGCACATCCCCAGTGGGGGATGTGCAAAAGGCAGCTGGTCGATGTTTCTCTCTCATCGATGTTTCCAACTCTCTATCCCTCTCAATTCCTCTCTGTGTAAAATCAATAAAATATATTTTTTTAAAAAAAGTAGTCTGTGAAAAGTTTTTTTTAAAAATTTATTTTATTGATTTTTTTTTTACAGAGAGGAAGAGAGAGGGATAGAGAGTTAGAAACATCCATCAGCTGCCTCTTGCACATTCCCCACTGGGGATGTGCCCGCAACCAAAGTACATGCCCTTGACCGAAACTGAACCTGGAACCTTTCAGTCCGCAGGCCAATGCTCTATCCACTGAGCCGAACCGGTTTCGGCAAAAGTTTTGAAGTTACAAGGAAATTTGCTTTGGTGCCAAAACCGGTTTGGCTCAATGGATAGAGCATCGGCATGGGGACTGAAAGGTTCCGGGTTCGATTCCAGTCGGGGGCACGTACCTTGGTTGCGGGCACATCCCCAGTAGTAGGTGTACAGGAGGCAGCTGATCAATGATTCTCTCTCATCGATGTTTGTTTCTAGCTCTCTGTCCCTCTCTCTTCCTCTCTGGAAGAAATCAATAAAAAATATATTAAAAAAAGAAAAGAAATTTGCTTTGGTGGCACTCAGCTAGCCCTTAACTGAGTACTGGGCTAGGTAATGCTGTCATTGTCAGAGAGGGGACTGAGATTCCTGCAAACACCCATACCAGTTTCTGTGTATGCCATGCACTTCCTGAATGACCCACCCCACTGTTGTTCCAAGAACTCCAAGTCACTGTGAGGCGACCAGCAGACTCTACATTCTCCATAATTACACCCAATTTTCCAATTGAATTATCGCATGATTTAATTCATTGGCTGCATCTGGAGAGCATCAGCATTGTGCAGCTGTTGCAGCTTCAAGAGCTAATTGTTGCTAAGCACATTAAAAGTAGCCCTATTGCAATGCGCTGGAGTCAGAGGGGAGGGGTGCAAACTTTCACTTCCCATTTTCTCTTTGGTTGAATCATCACCCAGAGAGCCTGAGGGGGTAGAAAACATTTAAGCCCTGTTAACATGGAGACCTCATTGGGAATGGTTACTGTCACTGGATGAAAGCCTTTAAGTGAATCAGACACATCTAGATACCAAAATACACAGAGACCTGAAAGCTTTATTTAGCATGTCTCAGAGAATTGTGACAAATAAGATTAGGCTTGAAACTAAAGGCCCTGTAAAGGGGAGGCAGGGAACCATCAAAAAAGTATTAGGAAGCCAATTGTTGATGCGGCACCATGACATACAAAGACCCCAATCTTAGTACCAATAAGAAGCAACCATATACCTGCCACCCAACCCATATGTTAAATTCACCTTAATGTATTCCCATTGGGCATCTACTATGTACATACCAGGTGTACCAGTTAATAATGTGGATTTTATGATCAAAGACAACAGGATAATTTCAAGAGAAACATCAAAGTGCTTTATTCAAAGTAATGTCCATCGCTGGTTACATATTTCCCCCATCTTTCAGATAATTTGTAAATACCATCTCAATAGAACTTTTCTTGTTTTGAGGCAAACCATTCAGAGGCCCAATTTTCCACTTCTTTGTACGTTTTGAAGTGTTGCTCAGAAAGCGTGTGTGCCAGCCATCGGAACAAGTGATAATCTGAAGGAGCAAGGTCTAGTGAATACAGCTGGTGGTCTAATACTTCCCAGGCAAGATCTTTTAACGTGTCTTTAATTGGTTTTGAAGTGTGTGATGATGTGTTATCATGAAGCAAAGTCACTTTGCTGTATCTTCTGGCCTATTCTGTTCATTTTACGACCAAAGCATGGTTAAAATTGATTATTTGTTGTCAGTAGCAATCAGTATTAACGGTTTCATCTGGTTTTAGAAGCTCATAATACACTACACCTTCCTGATCCGACCAAACATAGAACATTGTCTTCTGCCTGAAGTGATTTTGCCTTGTAGTCGATGTTTATGGTTGACCAGGATCAACCCATGATTCTGTGGGTTTGGGATTCTCAAAATAAATCCACTTTTAATTGCCAGTCACAATTCAATGTAAAAAAAGACTTTCTTTACTGCTGTTGAAGCTACATTTTACTGATGGCTTTTGGTTTTCTATTTGTCTTTCATTCAGTTGATGTGGCACCCATTTTCCATCCTTTAAAATCTTTCCCATTACTTGTAAACAATCAGAAATTGAGCAAGGTTTAATCTTTCTGCAAGTTGTTTTTGAGTTTGACATGCATCTTCATCTAATAATGCCTGTAATTATTGGTCTTCAAACTTTTTTGGTTGACCTGGATGTTCTTTGTCTTTCACATTGAAAATCATCACTTTTAAAGCATTTAGACTAGCGTTCACAACTGTCTTGAGATGGAGCATGTTCACCAAAAGCTTCCTGAAGTATTCAGCAGCACTTTACTTCAAAATAATTAAAACTTCCCACAAATGCTCTTTTTGGGTACTAAATTCAACATTTTTAAATGTAAAAATATCTATGATGTTAACACCTTCAGAAAATTTGACATATGACGTTTTGAAACTTGTTGTCAATACAACAAAATAGCATATATATCAAATTGCATATATATCAACATATGTGTAATTTCTGGGTCCTGGAAGTTAGTTCTGTATAGGATAGGAGTGGAATGATCAGCTATAGAAAAATGGCTCTGATGGTCTAGGGCCAGTGTTTCCAAAACTTTTGACATATATATACCCCTTCTATAATTTTTGTAACACTGAGTACCCTTTTCAAAAAAAGGATGTATTTTAATAACAATCAAAATATATTTATTTTTTATTTTTTTGGTACATACTCAAAATAATAATAAACAAAAAATAAAATTATTCATAATAAAATATAAATAAAAGTTATATTATAAATAACATTTATTTGCACACGGGACCATCTCACACCTCACAAGATTGTCTTGACTTGACTCATGAGAACATAGAATTAGGTGCAGCTAAGCATGGTGCAGTGCATATCCCCACCAAACTCCGGTGCAACGCGTACCCCCACCAAACTCTTCCCGTACCCCTGGAGGTACGCGTTCCATACTTTGGGAAACACTGGCTAGGCAGAGGACTGGTCCTAGGCTGACAATGACCTTGAAGGGAGTGACTTGGGGGAGTATGGAGGCAAAAGCCTGATTGAAGTCAGAATTGCTGGACTCTAGACCATATGTGCTAGTGACTTTGGCTAAATCACACAACTTACGTGGAGGCAGTTTCCTCAATTATTAAATGAGGGGTTTGAATTTTAAAATTATAAGATTTTAGGATGATTCTAATGAAACCAGTTTTATTCTTTTTGTGAAACTGATATCATGAAAGTATTTGGCATCTGAAACTTGTGTGTGTAGCTTCTCTTTCCTCAGAGTGAGGGAAATGTGGGTGAAAATCCAGGACATTCATCAGCAAGCTGACCATTGAGTCTTATGTAAAAAAGTAAAAAATAAAAAAAGCCAAATTAGTTCATAGTTTATTTCAAACAATTTCACACACACACACACACACACACACACACACACACACACATTCTTATTTTCCCCATAAGGAAAGATACCTTCTTTATATTTGTATTTTTGTATTTGGTTGGTGTGCAGTATTGATTCTATTATATTAGATATCCAGACTCATTAAGCAGAGTTGGTTTTGATTATTGAAGTGAGCCTTTACACTTAGATAACACCACCTTTCCCATGGATGCACCTGCCTACTACCACCTGGTGGTGGTAAAAATACTACAAAATAGAGTAAAAGAGGAAAAGCTAAGAGCCTTGCTACGCCCACTGCTCTCAAGGACTGGTCCTTGGCCTGTCTGGGCAAATTGACTTGGAGGTCTCCAAGTCCTCCAAGGCTGTGGGATCTGCATGACCCAATGGAGATCTGACACCTGGGGCCTGGGCGTGGAGTTCTTACACCCAAAGCCAATGAAATCCAGACATGCTGAACATCTACCAAATATTCTTGGAGGAATTAATCGAGTGAGGGCCATTAAAATTAATTCTGACTTTCTAAAACCATTTTAATTCTCTGGTTAAGAAATTATCTCTGCAAGCAGGGTTTTTTTATAATTGCCTTTTTGAGGAATTACTTTTAGAAAACTTTTTGTACAGGTTGAGTTTTTGTATTTTTAAGGTCTTCTATTTATGTCAGAGACAAACTGTGAGCATATCCGGTTGCTAAGGGATATAAAACTTCTTTAAATTATCAGCAAACATAATAGCTAACAACTGGATTCCTACATGAATGGAGAAGATTATATTGTTCCCCAGAAAGAGAGAAAAAAATCATAAAGCATAACCAAAAAAACCCTTTAATTTGAAAAAAAACATAGTCACTGGGATTCATTCTGATAATGCAAAGACACATCAACATGTCCGTTTCTGAAACCACAGGTACAGCTGGAAGCAAGGACTAACAAAAGATAATTGGAAATTGCCAGATTTCTTTTTAAAAAAATATATTTTATTGATATTTTACAGAGAGGAAGGGAGAGAGATAGAGAGCTAGAAATGTCAATGAGAGAGAAACATCGGCCAGCTGCCTCTTGCACACCTTCTACCGGAGATATGCCTGCAACCAATGTGCATGCCCTTGACCGGAATTGAACCTGGGACCTTTCAGTCCGCAGACCGACGCTCTACCACTGAGCCAAAGCGGTTTCGGCAAGAAATTGCCAGATTTCTATCACTGTGGCACCCTGTCCCATCTGTTCCCCTGATCAATTCTATCACAAATCTCAACAAATTAGGTCCATATCTGCCTCTGCAAACTGAGTAATCACGAGTGGACTTTACTTCATTGAAAAGGGGCTTAGTCCCTTTAAGTGGAACTTAACCTGCTATTGGTTAACCTGCTGATGGTTACACTCAAGCCAGAGGACCACGCCTCAGGGTCCTTCTGTTGTGTGTGTGTGTGTGTGTGTGTGTGTGTGTGTGTGTGTGTTGAGGAGCCCTTATCTTTCCCAGATTTTAGTTCTTTTTTTTAAAAAAAAAAACCTTTTTATTTTTCCCCCACCAAAGGGTGCCCCTTCTTTCTCCCAAAGCATTTTATCTCTTTCTCTTTTGAAATCTTCACTTAAATCCCTAATAAACTATGAGCTCCTAGAGAGTAGAGACAGATTTAATTTAATCTCACCTAGTGTGTTACATGGGATATCATACTAAGTAGGTTTTCAATAAATGTTAGTTGAATTGATGACCAAATGTCAATGAGTAAGTTCCTGAAGACAGTAGGCAAATTGAATGTGAACAGAGAAGTAAGCATGGAGCGTTGGAATTTATTCATATACTACTGAGGGAAAGAATTACAACAGATTTCTGTGGTGGTGGTTGCTTATTTTGTTTGCCTTTTTTTAAGCAGCAGATGAAAAGGCGAGATCCAGGTCTAAGATCTAAGATGAGGGAAACTGCAGAGCAGAGCCCAGGATGAAAAAGACCCAGTGGAAAAGGAATTTGAAAGGGAGAAGGATATACAATACCCCTGGGGAGAAATTTATGCAGACCCAGATTTGAAGTCAGCCTCTGATTAGCTGCTATTTAAATATTTTAAAGAAATATTCATAGATTTTAGTGCTTCCTTTTGTGTGTGTGTTTGTCTCCCAATATATGCATGAGCCAGCACAATCCAGGACTTGATTTACCTTTGCTGATTCAGCTTCTTTTCTCTGAGCTTATTTATGGCTCTGAGAGAGGCATTGCGTCCTTGCCGAGAAAGGACAACCAGCATTCTAGGCTCAGGCGCTGAGCTACTGTACAGCTCCTAGAAAGTTCACTTCTTCCCCAGAGGCCAAGTTTTCCTTGAACTGTAGGAAATGAGGACCACGCATGAAACGTAGAGTCAGTCCTAAACTAGAACATCTGCAGTTTGAATGTGCACTCAGCTTCCTGGGACTTTTGTTAAGAAGGTAGATTCTGCTTCAGCAGATCTGGAATGGTACCAGAGATTCTACAAGCCCTCCCACTGAGGGTCTTAGACTTTGAAAAAAGAATCTTAGAACTTAACCAAGGCTGATTATTAGAATCTCTGAGGAACATCTTAGAATGCAGATACCCAGGCCCCATACTCAGACATACGTGTTTTTCATAAGCTCTGTACTTCCTTCTGTTGTACAACTGGGTTTGAAAACCACAAATATCATCTGATCCCCTCCGTACAACACACTAGGGGTGGTGAATCTGAGGCCCGGAGACCATCTACTTAAATTCCACAAAGAAAGATTCTGCTCGTGTGGAAAGGGTTTTCCTGAAATGACCCCTGTGTGTTTTGCCACCCCTAAGGAGACGTTCCCCTTTAAAACCACAGAAATAACTAGATCCTGTCTATACTTTATTTCTTAAAATCTATAAACACACACAATTGTTTTTTCTGACTCAGAATGATAAATACTCTAGAATATTTTAGTTTCATCGAAATGGTAGTGGGTAGCGGTGGTGGTGGTGGTGAGGAATAGCTATTAAGCAATTATGTTATTCAAACACATCATTATTTTTATTACCGGGATGAGTGGACTCATTAGAATTGAACAATGGAAGCATGAATGACGGCATTGTCCTCGGTGTCTGTCTCAGGGCCCTGCCTGCTTCCCAGGGGCCCTTGTATTCAGCAGACACGAATCACATCACCATGTACTGTACTTGCAGTGCTAAGCTGTTGGCTTGGTTTTCAGAATCCAATGTAGTCATCTTTTATTTTCTGGTGCTGGCCTATTGTTCACTCAAGACTCTTCTCTCTTTCAGGACTCTCCCCGCCTCCCCCGCACCCTCACTTCTACCAAATAACCTAATCTTAGGGAGCCTAGTCTTTCAGCCTCCATCCTTGTCCTCCCATCCCCTTTCTCACACAGCAGCTGGTGATCATCAGAACCATGGACTTGCATTACGCGTCCCTTGGTTAAAATCTGCCGGTGGCTGCCTGCTTCTTTCAGGATTGAATAGAAATCCTCAACAAGGTATCCCAGGCCCTTAATAAGCCGTGCCACTTTCTTATAGCAGCCTCATTACTAACCACTCTTCCTCTCCTCTCTCTGGGCAGTTTTGGGCTCCTGGAATGTTTCAACATCTAAGAACTTTGTACATGCTCTTCATTCTGTTTCTAGGATTCCTCCCCCAGCTATATCCTTATCATCCTTCAGTTCTCAGCTTAAATTTCTGTTTCTCAGGGAGCCTTCCGTGACCAGACTAAATTCTACACCTCGCCGATTCCTTTGTAGCGCCTGGTGCTCCTCCGTTGGTAACACTTGCTTGATGCCTTTCTCCTCTCATTCTGATAAGCCCCCAAATGACATGGCCAGCCCTTCGAAGCTAATTCCCCATAATCTAACACAATCTGGCTTCCTAGTTATTTGTTGGAGGGATGAGAGTAAGAGCAGGTATCTGAACTGACCACACAAAATCATGGGAATCTAAGGGGAAACAGAGGCACTGGGCTTACCCTTTCTATTCCCCAGAGTTAGGTACTGCGTCCCTTTTCTCAGTATGCACATCGCCCCAATTTGTTTTTAAAAACTCTGAGAGATTGTGTGGTGTTGGTGTTCATTTTTCTTTGAATGCTTGGTAGAATTCTCCCGTGAAAATATTGGGTATGGAATTTTAAATGATGAATTCAATTTCCTTAATAATTATAAGGCTATTTAAATTACCTGTTTCATATTGGGTAAGTTGTGATAGTTTGTGGTTCCAATAATTGGTCTCTTTTTATTTACATTGTTAATTTGATACAAGTAGAATTGTTTATCCTTTTGATGGATATGGGATTTGTATTATTTTAGTTCTCATGTTGCTAATTTGCACTTTCTCGTTTTTTCTTTGTTATTCTTGCTTAGAAGTTTGTCAATTTCATTGACATTTTCAAAGAACCAGCTCTCTATATTTTTTTTCTGTTTTCAATTTTATTGATTTCTGCTATTATATTTATATGCCCTTCTGTTTCTTTGGGTTTATTTTTTTTTCTTTTATGTTTTTTGAGTTAGGAGCATAAATTATTGATTTGAGAATTTTATTTTTTTCTAATGTAAGCATTTGGTTCTATAAAATTCCCTTACTACACTGCTTTAGCTGTGTCCCACAAATTTTGATATGTTGTTTTCAGTTTTATACAGTTCAATATATTTTTAACTTTCCTTGGAGACTTCCTCTTTGACCCATGGGTAGTGTTTGACGTGGTGAAAGCTATTGTACACCTCCTGAGCACGTAGCCAAGTGGAGCCTCTTTATGTTCTAAAGGTTATTTTTAACATAATAATTGTTGTGCCTATGATTAAAAGATTCTTATTAAACAGAGGAAGAAGTGAGAAATGAAGCCCATTAAACCCATGAGTTGAGTCATCATGGACTTAGCTCCTCCCCAGCCCACGGTGCAGTATGTATCCCTGCTGTCTTAGTCTGCTGGGTCTGCATTACAAAATACCATGGGCTGGGATACTTAAGCAACATGAGTTTATTTTGTCATACTTCTGTAGGCTAGAAGTCAAAGATCCGGGTGCCTGATTAGAGCCCTCTCCCTGGCTTGCTAATGGCTGAGGCATGGCACAAGGGCAACACCATCACTTGTTCCATGATATCTGCTAGTGAGAAGTTTTATTAAGTGAGTCTTACTGAACAACGTTTATGATGTAGAAAATGCATAACTGCTTTTTGAATCGTAAAGTTCTATATATAACTGTAAGAGCATGTTATTGTTTTACATTTTTATTTAGTTTGTGAATATTTGGTGCAATTTTACTTTGGAAATTGACTTTTGTATTTGAATATCTTGAAGATGTACATTTATATAACCTCTTCTTTCATAAAGAACATAAAGTACCATGTACTACACAAATTACACCTAAGTACATGTATCTAGAGAGGGTTTAGTAATGGATACTTGATTAATGGTTAGCTGTTGTGATGCTGGGCTGGTAAAGTTAGCCCACTAGAAAAAATAGGTATCAGTAGGTAACTAGCTTAGGAATACTGCAGTGTGAATGCAGAAGTTCCTCAACGACATAGATAATCAAATTTCAAAATATAATCTGTGATAAGTATAGTATATATTTCCTGTGAAAACAGATCTTCATTAAGATAGGAAAGCATCAATTGAGGAGGCTCACTATCACTTGGTATTTGAATAACATTTTTTGTGATACTCTTAAGAGCAGCATTTTAAAAATTATATTAAAATTGTAAATACCGAGTATACTTAGGTACTTAATAATTGCCAACCTTGATTCCATCTCTCTTTTGCTTCCAATAAAACCTTAACATTTTCTTCTCATTTATATGTTTCAGTGTCAAAGTCCCTAAGCTACCATATAACTCTCTACTTCTTGGAATTAGAGATGCTATAGTTAGGCTTAATATTACTTGCAAAAAAATGAAATACTTTTTTTAAATCTATGATGGCTCTATTAATATCAGAAAATCCAAAGGTCACCTTTTAGCTTTTGTTTTACTTTCCTATTTTTTTTTGTGAAGAGGATGGGATTAATTTTCTCCCTAGAGGCTTTGGAAGAAGCCAGAGAGAAGGCATACCCACAAATCCTCATGGTTACTTTCCCGAGCATTCACACATATTGTTCTCCAACCAGGCGTCCTTTTACCTCACCCTCTTCTATGCCAGTTGCCAGCCCTTTAAGGTATTCATGGCCATTAACATTCAATCAAGTTTCTGTCTAGATTCTGAATTGTAGTTGTGATATTTGAGGAAGACAAGTGCATGAACTACCAAAAAAAAAGTAATATTTTATGATTTACTAGTAATATGAAAGCGCTTTTATGGCAGTGGTGGGAAGTAGAATGAGAACTGTGTTTGGGTACAGTACTGCCTCTAGAGGTGGCTCATCATTTTAGAGGTCTAAGAATGTGTGGTGACTCCACCTGTATTTGGAGTAAGGCTGACTCGCATTCAAGTCCTGACCCATCTGCCACAGTGTGACTTACTGCTGTAAGCCTCCATCATTAAAACAGGGTTTTCAGTATTAACCAAAATCATGTATGTAAAGGACTAAACATAGTACCAGGCAATGCAGTAATATTAGAAGTTGTTGTTGCTGAAAGACAGATAGTGGTTACTAAGTGGACAGCAATGGCTTGGATCTGGTTTCTTGGAATCTGTACTTGGTATAACAGAAAGAATTATGAGAGCAATTTAAGATTATTCAATTTAAGATTCTCTGTGAACCTTAGCTTTGAAAATCCTATAAGAAAAATATGCCTACCATGTGGATAAACTCAATATTCCATTTTAGAAAAGATTAAAACAAAAACAGAAAACTAATGTAGGTCATTTTGTTTGTTTGTTTGTTTCACATTGTCATAGATATGTGCTTGAAAAAAACACCTGTGCTTAGAAAACATTTTTCTACTTCTTCAGAGACAGCTGCTCTATATCCATATATTCTTCTAAATTCTTCCCGACTATGCCAAAGTAGATTCCTTCTCAAACCCTACTAGCTACACTAAGTGTTGGGAATTTAGTACAAGTTCCTCCTTTATCCTCTGCTCACTAGTTACAGATGTCAGGTCCGAGCCCCTCTGCCCGGTGCTGGACCTTCTTGGATGCTGGGTCTTAGATGGAGAAGCCATGAGAAGTTGTGGGTATATAAGAATGAGTCTTTGTAGAAGCCAGTGGTCATATAGCCATCAGATAACAGTCTTCCACAACAGTCCATAAAACAGGCAGCCATACACTGTCTGGTTAAAAAGGTAGCTCTATTGGAGCTCTCTTTGAGCTCTCAGCCTTACATTGTAGCAGTACCAGCTCTCAGCTCAGTCTCCCTTATCTCTAACACACTCCTCTGCCCAGCACACCAGCTAATCAATAACCTGTATAGTACCCCTTGGACAATGAAGGCTTTGTGCCAATAGTTACATCTATCGTATTTTAGCCACAGAAGGTCACATATGTGCAGTATACTATGGGATTACTGTGTTTGTGTCCTTGCATCTGCTTATGGTATCTTAGCCTAAGCACAGAGTGGCCTTGAACATTCAATGTATTGACAACAAGGCCTCTGTGTTTTAATTGACCTTGACTATCATGTGTCTCTGGCATGGTTTCCCCTTTTTTCCTTAAACAGTGTTTTAAATTTTTTATTCATTGAGAGAGAGAGAGAGAGAGAGAGAGAGAGAGAGAGAGAGAGAGAGAGAGAGAAAGTAAATCTCAACCTTGATGTATTGGGATGATGTTCTAACCACCTGAGCTAATCAGCTTGGGCTCCTTAGACTTGTAAACTTCCTAGCACTTGCTTGTATTCAGTTACTTTGTAAAATACAATAAAGTTTTAAATATTTGATATGACAAATTAGTTTACCCATAGTTAATAAGGGGTAGTCCCATAGATTGGCTTTGAGTGTGAGGCTTCTTAAGGATCCAGAAACATGTGTGAGGGGGCAGTTCTCACAGGATGCCCAGGTCTAGATCTAACCCCACTGTGCTGATGTATACATAACTAAGCAGAGAGCTGTGTGTCCTCTTTAAATAACCATGGGCAGCTCACTGGAGAAAGCATATAACTTTGCCGTCCAAACACTTCCATGGCAGTCTCAGGCTCCATTACTACTTGGGTTCCTTGCAGCTTCTCCGCATTAGACGGAATGACTATACGTATTCATGGGTTATTCTCTGTCCCGGGGGCTGCTCCAGCTGCCGTGAAGAGACAACTCGGAGTGTCATGAACATAATAAATCTGTATCATGTAACCATATTATCATGCTCTTTTTGAAACAGATTTTTCTCCTTTGAAGTTTTATTCATTTAAAAGTTATTTGCATGGAATTGTTTGGGATTACACATGAACTATTATTTTAGTAAGCAGGTTTCGAAGTCTGGTCTTTGCCAACCATTTGGTTTTAGTTATTAAGGTGGCCAGACATATTTTTTTTTTCTGACTCAGGCATTTTAAACAGAATTTCACTGAGTTTTAAAACAGAACTGTAAATTGGTTTCTTTGTAACACAACATGGTATTTGCTGTGCAATAACAAATGAGTACAGTATAATGCTTGTGAAGTGCTACCACTGAATTCTGCCCAAGAAAACTCTACCATATGGCTCCTCCAGCTCATGAGTTTGGCTGAAATCCTGAAGCATTCTCCTGATAGCTATGGCTGCCTGTACACTTAAATCCCAGGGAGTCACAAAAAAAAATTTGAAGTGAAGTGAAAATTAGTCATATTACGCGTCTTAATGGAGAGTATATGTGATTCATCCTGAATGTGCTAAGATTATGTGGAAAGGTGTACATTTTTCTTATGCTTTTGTGGGACGGCTTTAATGCTTAGAGATTGCACACTGACAAAGGTAGAATGCTTGCAGTGAATCATAAGAGGCCTAAATGGTGCTTTTATTGTATTTTGGGGGTCTCAAGGAAACATATCTCTGAAATCATAATGGAAGTTAAAGGGGAAAGAACGTAGCTTAATGCATACTTTCTAACTTCACACATAGCTGTTTGGGGACTGCCTGAGATACATAAAGTAAGATCAAGCTTTCCTGAATTTACCCATTTTTCATCTGAAGAATTCTTAAACTAAGCCCTGTTGATTTTTCAACTGAATGCTGAAAAGGAATTAATGATGCCTCCCCCAACCTAAATCAAGGTTTGATGCTCTAAAGATTATTTCGCTCCTTTTTTCCTTTCTCAGCACTTTCAACCTGAGCCCTTTGCAGTGCCATCGAAAATGGAGCACACTAAACTTTTCTGTCTTTATACACAGAAGATCTCTTCTTGTTTAAATGGTAATGAATAAATTACTTTCCGCTGCCTGACAGAAAGATGAATTGTTTAGCACTTATTATGCAGCCATCTACTTTAAGCCCTGATTACAGTTCAATTCATATTTGATTCATGGAACATGAAGTATTCATCATTCCACCCTCCAACCTCCCTCCCCCTCCCCTTGAAAAGGTCCTGGGACATGTTCCTGTTGTAACGAACAAGATGTGACTCATGTCTTCCCATTCCTCTCTCCTGCTGGGGTCTTCACAATAAACACCAGCCAGAGGCGCACGTGTGTGAGAAATGAGACTGACGTCGGATGGATCAAATGCTTCCCAATTGCCTGGCCTCCTGCAGTGCGCACACATAAATCCAGTCACCCTCCTCTTCATTTGCTAAATTAGGAAGTGGTCGTGGGCGACCTGCCATCGAATGCCGAAACGTGCCGCATCCACAGTGAATGAGCGGTGCTTGTGGGGACAGGGAGCGGAGAGCAGGCGAATATTCTTCTTGCAAACATCCTTCCTTGCCTTTAGAATGCATGAAATGATGTGTTGTTCTCTCTGGGTGCTGTCGAGAGGGCATCTGGGGCGGGAGAACAGACAAGAATTTTCTGTTATAATTGGGCTAGAGAGAAATCTCCTATAAAACAGAGCCGTGGTGGTCTGGAAAAGACTGCTTTTCTGGAAGAGGCTGAGAGAGCCTCTCTCCCAGCTGAGCCTCTGTGTGTCAGTGGGGCCTCAGAGCCACATGGCGCCTGGTATTAAGCATCATTAAAGAGATGATGGGTGTGATTACCTGACAATGGTGTTTTTTTTGGCAACTGCAGCCAGGGTCCTAGAAGTAGGTATAATA
This sequence comes from Vespertilio murinus, assembly GCA_963924515.1. NCBI lineage: Eukaryota > Metazoa > Chordata > Mammalia > Chiroptera > Vespertilionidae > Vespertilio > Vespertilio murinus. The sequence goes on along the minus strand of OZ004713.1, from coordinate 56,598,285 downwards.
ACTGCAGAGAATGGGTTGCAGGTAGGTTGAAGGAGCCCTGGGTGCAAGGATGTCTTTTTACTGGAGGTTCTCCTATTCCCATGGGCCTCCCCTATCATCTCTGGCAGAGGTAGAGGTGTATCTTGCTCTAGCAACCATGTTCAAAGCAGAAAAGTAGAGTGGGGGAAAAAACAACACCATACTGTGTTAGTCTTCTTGGAATGCTATAACAAAATATCACAGACAGGGGGTGAACAAAATATATTTCTTTTTTTTTTAGAGAGAGATTTTAAAAAATATATATATATTTTATTGATATTTTACAGAGAGGAGGGAAGAGAGATAGAGAGCTAGAAACATCGATGAGAGAGAAACATCGACCGGCCGCCTCCTGCACACCCCCTACCAGGGATGTGCCCGCAACCAATGTACATGCCCCTGACCGGAATCGAACCCAGGACCCTTCAGTCCGCAGACCGACGCTCTACCACTGAGCCAAACCGGTTTCGTCCAAAATACATTTCTTTCTCACGGTTCAGGAGGCTGGGAAGTCCAAGGTCAGGGTACCAGCATGGTCAGGTTTTTGGTGAAGATTCTCATCCTGGCTTGCAGATGGCACCTTCTTGCTGTATCTTTACGTAGAAGAGAGGATTCTTCTCATCTACGGGCATCAAATCTCCCTTTGTGTGCTAGAGTGCAAGGAAATGTGGATGGTTGCTTCTGCTTTCATAAAATACCTCAAATTAGATGACCTTAGAAGAAACATAAGGGTACCCTTCCTTGGTACCATTTCAGGGGCACAACACGGTCTCTCTGCAGACAGCCTCACCTGAGCAGTGCCCCTAGGACTTGGTTTAGGGTTCCTGCTAGCAACTACTTCAAGCAGGGCTGGTGTTCGAGCCCCGGGAGAACCCATGCCCCCTCCCCACCCTCCCACACTGCAGTAAGCATCTTTTCCCAACAGAAAGCAGGAGACATGGTTTGACAAAGGATTTTTTTTCTGGCTAGTGAATTGATTTCTTTCTGAGAAGAATCCTGCTAGGGTAGAATCCGATCCCATATGTTTCCCATTACAGTGAATACACGTTATTGAAAAGAAAAGAAAAATACACGAGCAGAAATACAATTTTAGTTTTATGTGTATCTGTGCACATCAGATAACTGAGTATTTAAACATTTTTATTTAAGACAGCTCCAAATATTTAACCCAACAACTGAACAACTGTTGTAAGCAAGCTTTGCAAGTAGACATTTGAAGATTTATATATTATGATCACATTTATAACTTTTTAATATATTGTGCTGTTGTAAAAGTAGTATCAACACATTCATAGAAAATTTTAGATAGAGATAAAAGGAAAGCCATATGTGTTTTCACAACCTTCAAAAAGCATTAGAAGTCTGTCTATCTTCTTTCAACTTCTGGATGAATTTTATACCATGGTGGTAAAGAGCATAGTCTCTGTACATAGACTGTGTTCGAATCCAGGCTCTGTCACGTACCAGCTGTATGATTTATGACTAATTACTTAACCTTTCTGTACTTCTGCCCCATCACATATCAAATGGAGATATTAATAGCACTATTAAGAGAGATGCATTTGCCAAAACTGGTGTGGTTCAGTGGATAGAGCGTCAGCCTGCGGACTGAAAGGTCCCAGGTTCGATTCAGGTCAAGGGCATGCACCTTGGTTGCGGGCACATCCCCAGTAGGGGGTGTGCAAGAGGCAGCTGATTGGTGATTCTTTCTCATCGATGTTTCTACCTCTCTATCCCGCTCTCTTCCTCTCTGTAAAAAAATCAATAAAATATATATTTTTTTTAAAAAAAAGGGAAAAAAAAGAGAGAGGCATTTGTGACATTTGTCAAAGAACTGTAAGGCAGGTTTTATGCAAGAGAGCCTACTGCAATGGTAGTAGGGGAGAGAGAGTGGGCTCACCTCTGAATACAAGGAGAAGTGAAAACTTATAGCGAAGGAACAGGTGGAGATCAGTGGGTGGAAAGCTACTGAAAGGAAATATCAGGGGTAAGAGACGACTCTGGCTAAATTGATCTAAGAGGATTCCTGCTGAAGGCAGGTCAGGACAATCAAACATCCCTGAGAGATGGTAGAGAATGGGGAACTGGATCAAATATAGAGGGTAATAAGAATTTGAGAGGTTCTGGTTAAACTAACCTAGGAAGATTCTTACTAGAATTTGACTCTGCAAAGAAGGACACAAGAGCCCCAGGTTGGGCCTAGTTGAAAAGCAAACTCAGAAAAGCTTGCCTAGTGTGTTTTGTGTGTGTGTGTGTGTGTGTGTGTGTGTGTGTGTTTTTTTGTTTTTGTTTTTGTTTTTTTGAGAGAGAATCTTTGTTAGTACCTACCATCCTATATAATAAAAAGGTAATGTCAAAATTAATCCTTATGCCCTTACAAGATGGATGCCTACAACTAGGCCAGCAGGGGGGTTAGTGAGGGATGACCAAACAACTGAACTAGCAGGCTGTGTGGGGCGACCAGGCTGGAGGGGGGTCCGTGAGGGGTGACCAGGCCAGCTGGGGGGCAGTTGGGGGTGACCAGGCTTCCAGGGGTGGGGGAAGTTAGAGGAGACCAGGCTGTCAGAGGGGTGCAGTTGGGGGCAACCAGGCCAGCAGGGGGAGGAAGTTGGGGGCAATTAGGCTGGCAGGGGGCATGTACTATGCAAGTCCAGACTTCTTGTCCCATTGAGGGGCAACTAGGCTGGTAGGGGGTGACAGTTAGGTGAGACCAGGCCAGCAGAGGGGTGCAGTTGGGGGTGATCAGGCAGGCAGGCAGGTGAGCAATTAGGAGCCAGCGGTCCAGGATTGTGAGAGGGATCCTGCATTAGAGAGGGTGCGGGCTGGGCTGAGGGGACTCTCCCATGTGTGTGAGTTTCATGCACCAGGACTCTAGTGTAGGGTTATAAGAATTTAAATACTTACATACATGAAATATGACAATGGGCCACCAATGTGTGTTAGCTATTTTAATTTTACATAGTCATAATCATTCTATATATGCATTTTACATCTTTTTATTTTATATTCTATCATAATAATTTTCCATACTTGATATAGGTTTTCACAACCATGATGTTTAATGATTGGGAACCATTGGATCAGATTGCATTTAACCATTCATCTATAATTGGACATTTAAGTTCCTTACAGGTATTTTCTGTTTTAAATAATGTTGCCTAACTGTCATAATGATGATCACTTTTTCATAGTTTATATTATCTCCTGAGACCAGATTCCCAGAAAAGCAGTGCCAAGGTCAAAGGCTATAACGCTGCTACTGCTCAACACATTGAGCCAAATGGCTTTCCACGGGCCTTGAGTCAATTTATATTTCCACACAAAGTGGAAGATGAGTGCTTCAACGCACCCTCACCACAAGTGAGTTCTATCGTTTTTTAATCATCAAATTCAACAGATTTAAAAAAAAGGTTCATTCACAATAAATGGTTTTCAGTGTTTCCAAAGTGGCACGAACTAGGTCTCACACCCAGGATGCCTAGGTGGAGACTGTCGGTTCTGCCTAGAGGAAGAAACCAGATACTAAACAGTCAGCACCAGAATGATAAGTGCTGCGGGTGCAGGGAGGGACCTCACGGGGGAAGTCAGGGAAGGCTTTTGAAAGGGGCAGCTTGAGTTTAGTCTTGAATGAAGAATAGTGGTTAACCATATGGAAAGTACCAGAAACAGCATGTGTGAGGGAGGTGTGAGGGGCTGGTACACTTGGGGAGCTATAAGAAATTGGGTGTAGGTATGTTTTGAGGAGTATTAAAAGATGAGGTTGGGGCAGGGCATGCAGAGGGGCCAGGTTCTGTTAAAGTCATCATCTTCACAGCGTGATTGTTTGTGGTGATAATAAAAGCAGCCTCAGTAGACCTCTGCAGGAGTGTCTGACTGCATATGATCAGGTTTACCAGCCTGATCACAGTTTATCAATATAGTAAAGTAATTCAGCCATATTGACACTTCACTACAATGAACCTGTAAACTACTAGTATTGCTGCTTCGCTAGATGAGGTTAACCTGTATGATAGCCCATGTGGCAGAGTAGTGAGGCAAGCAGAAATGATATTCATTGTCTTCCCATTACCCACCTCACCCCTTTTTTGTTCTCCTGCCTACTTCCCACCACAGCTTTGGACACATGCCCCACTCAGTTCCTCTCTAAACTTTCAGCACCATGGAGAAGGACAGCTGGGACAAGTTCTTTCTCTCTGAGGTCTAGTCCTCCTCACCTCTCCAGAAACATTTGGATTTTAAAAGAGGTCATTGGAGACAGAAATTCTTGCAACCCCAAAATCACCAGGAGTGGGATTTTAGGCCAGAGGGCAGCCAGTGATGGAGTTATTTAAGGTTGGGGTGGGCAAGCAGTGCCTTCTCAGCCCCTCCCATCATTCATTAGTGGAGAGACCGTGCAAGTCCGGACTTCTTATCCCATCGCTCAGGGTGGACTTCAGCCTCATGATACCTGTCACTGCACCTTCTAGATGGAGTATAAAATCGGGTGTTGGGATAGATTGTGCCTTATGGTCAGCTGCTCTGAAAGCTGGTCAGGATGAGGACATGGCTGGTGGCTGCAGGATGGAGGGCTTCTGGGAAATGCCCACATTTCTGTAGTCTCAGCCTCACCTACATTTTTAGCCCTGGTAGAAAAACTTGATGTCTTTTTTTCCACCTTCTAGATAGGGGGAAAAATAATCTAGAAAAAAAATCATCTTTTTTTCTCACCTCAGGAAAATATTGTAATTTCCTCCCCAAAGATTTCCTAGATCTTAAATATCAGCTCAAACATTTATGCATGAAAAATTAGAGGCCATGAATGATGCATGTGTTCTGGAAGGTCTGCTCATAAATCTCCCCTCCCTCCTTTGGAAAGTCCCTCGTGGCAGCCAAAGCCTCATTTCCAACCCCTGTTTCCAAGCCACCTGAGGCAAAATTTTCTATTTGTTTCCCACTCGCCTGGCCTTCCCATAGTCAGCCCTCCCTCATGGCAGATAAGTCTTCTGTTATCTTGTCTGAGATACTGTTCTTTTACTTGACCAGATTATAGCACAATTGTTAGTTTGCTCTTTAATAATACTGTCTGACGGGGGATTTGTAAGGATTAATGAACAATGTTTGAAAACCACTTTGAATTTGTATGCACTCTTTCTACAGAGGCTCTTGGGTTATTATTTCCTAGTGTTTATACTGTATCTTCCATGTAAGAAGTTTTAAGTGCTTAGCAAACATTTGGATTCGTTTCAATTAGATAATGAAGCTATTGACTGCTGGAGCTGAGGGGATCTTTGATGAGATTGAGTCCTATCTTCAGACTGAAGAGACTGAAGCCCAGAATAGCCTAAGGCCTAAGAGCTGACTCCATATACCTAGGTGTCCCGACAACTCATTCAGTCAGTTCTTCAAGTCTGTTAATAATTGAATTGTGCCCCTCTCCAAATTTTCATGATGAAGTTTTAACTCCCTAGTACAGCAGTTGGCAAATTTATTAGTCAACAGAGCCAAATATCAACAGTACAACAATTGAAATTTCTTTTGAGAGCCAAACTTTTTAAACTTAAACTTCTTCCAGCACCATTTCTTCAAAATAGACTCGTCCAGGCCATTGTATTTTGTGGAAGAGCCACACTCAAGGGGCCAAAGAGCCATATGTGGCTCTCAAGCCAACCACAGCCCTAGTACATCAGAAAACCAAGTTAAGAGAGTTGTTGCAGATATAATTAATTAAGATGAGGTCATTCTAGAGGAGTGTGGGCACCTAATACAATAAAGACCTGTGTTCTTCAAAAAGGGGGGAATTTGGACACTGACAAACATAGAGGGAGTGTATCATTTGAACACAGAGATGGCCTCTCTAAACCAAGGAGAGAGGCCTGGAAGGGGTGCTTAGCTTACAGTCTTCAGAAGGAACCAACCCTGCTAGTACTTTGATTTTGAACTTCCAACTTCCAGAATTGGGAGACGATACATCTCTCTCCTTTAAGCCACCCAGTTTGCGGCACTTCTGTATAGCAGCCTCTAGCAAATAAATATTTTTAATATCAGTTATTGCCATTTAGCCCAGGAAGAGATTGAGACAGGAAGAAAGGAAGCCATTTGGTCCAAGGATGGAAAGCCAAGTAATGAACCTAGAAACCCAGCCACTGTGTTCATTCTCCCAGGACTTCTCTCGGGGCTGCTGCCACTGGGTGGCCTAGTTGATGCTTTTTGGAGGCCTTCACTGTGAGTATTGGCACCTGATTATATGCCCATGATTATATGCCAGTGCCCGGGGGCTACTTCCTGGCAGTTCTCTGGTGTTCTTGCCGTCATTGGAAGGCAGTAGCACAGCTGAGTGAGGGCAGCAGCCTCGCTGCATGTTGTGTGACACTGCAGGAGGGGTCTTCAGTTATGAACGCAGGCAGCAAGGTTCTAAAAGTCTCCTTGTTACTGAGACAAGGAGAGTGTAGAATCCATTGTCCTGGATACAGCACACCATACGTCAGGGAGGTTCCCAGGCCTGTCACACAGCCCAGGTATATTGGATTGTTCTAGAGCAAGCATGGTAGCAGCACTGTTTTCTGTTGAGGAAGTCACAGTGCCATTGAGAGGACTCTTTCAGGGGGTCACCAGGCTGGCAGGCAAAGTGTGAGGGTTTTAAGGGAGAGAAGGGGTGAAGAATCCATTTACTCAAAATGGAGGGAGAGAATGAGGAGAACTAGAACTTGAGGGTTCAGCACCCCCAAGGAACAGTTCGGGCATTTTTCCCCCCACACTGGAAACATCCAAGCACATTTGAAAATTGGGGAAATAGCTAGCCCCATGAAATCACACATGATCCCAGAGGAGGCCCAGAGAAGTTAAGGTATTTAACCCAAGGCCACACAGCAAGTGTGCATGGCAGAGTGGGGACTTCTGGCTGCCAACCCAGGGCTCTCTACAGTGCAAAGATTGTGCCAGTTATAGGCTATTGCTTCTAGAGGTTCATACCACTCCTGCTATCACTTACTTGGTATTATTATAACTCAATTAACTTTTTGGAAAAAAACTTAAATATAAAACCTCATATAAAGCCATAATACCTATAAAATTATGGGTTTGATGTGCATAATTTTCTTCATAATGCATAACTGAAATATTTAAAGTTCTTTATTTTTTAATCATCTTGCATATCCCTGGTGGTAATCACCTGCCAGTTTTTTAGTTTGGACAACTTTGTACTGAGAGACAGCAGGTGATGAGGAGGGGAGAACTTGGGAGAAGCAGGGGTAGTATCTTCAAATCCTAGAGGAGAAAGAGGGCAGGAACACACAGGAGGGGTGCACTCTACATAGGAGGAGGGATCTTCTTTCCCCAAAATGAGGGCAAGTGGGTTCAGGGAGAGAGCACCACTGAAATGGAGATGAAAGAGGATGGCAGAGCGCATGCCCACTGACCTTGGTGTTTTCAACAAAGCCGTATAACAAACTGATGACAGCTCAGAAGGAGCACCGAGCTTTGGATTTTAAATTAAAGTTGTAGTTTAGTCCCCTGAGACACAACCTTGTTTGTCAAAGGGCAGAGACAAGTTGTTTCAGAAAAGAAGGTTGGACTTTGAACTCCAACTGTGGCTCTTAAACTGGACTGTAATTGCTTCTGGATTGGATTTTGAGGATTTTTGATCAGAAACATTGGCTTCCTAAGATGAGGCCTCTCCCTGAGTAAAGGCTTGCTTGATTGCTCTGAACTGGGTTGAATGTGGGTCAGAGACCAGGAGCAGCCTCTAAAGTACTGGCCCAGGCCCTACTGCGCAGTTCACCATGTTGAGGAAGGAGATTGATGGATGTGCTGGGACAGACTCTCTACCCCCTCTTCCATTTGACCCCAAGCCACCCACCTATAGGTATCATATAAGGACAGGTCTCCCTGTCCCAACCATGATGTGGGCCAGGAAGGAAGAGTGAAGAAGTGGGCTCAGAGGAGCCTGACTAAGGTTAAGTTAGGTCAAGAAGAGTCTTTGTCAGCACTGAGTGGTACTAGGTGCCAGGCCCTGGGCCATAGTGTCATATCCAAAAAACTATCACTAAGATCAATATGATCCAAGCGTCCCATGTCTGGGTACATAGCCAAAGGATCTGAAATCAGGATCACAAAGAACTATCTGCACTCCCACATTCATCACAGCTTTATTCACAATAGCCAAGACATGGGAAAAAGCCTCAATGTCCTGTGGTGGATGAATTGATAAAGAAAACGTGGTCTATACATACAATGGAATATTAATTCAACCTTAAAAAGAGTACAATCCTGCCGTTTGTGACAACCTGGACAGAGCTTGACGACATTATGCTTAGTGAAACTGGATGACAAATACTGCCCAATTTGACCCGTAAACAGAACTAACATAGTCAGATTCGTAAAAGCAGAGAGTAGAATGGTGGTTGCAGGGGCTCGAGGTGGGGTGAGAGAAATGGGATGATGGTGGCCAAAGGATACGAAATTTTAGTTATGTAGGTTATCTCTAGAAATCTTATCTCTAGAGATCTTATTACCACGTGGTGACAATGGTTAACCATAGTGCACTGTTTACTTGAAATTTGTGAAGAGGATTAATCTTCAACCTTCTCAGCACACACACATACGCGCGCGTGTGCGCGCGCGCACACACACACACACACACACACACACTGGTAATTGCAATGTTAACTAGCTTGACTGTGGTGCTCTGTTACAATGTATACATATATCAAAACATCAGGTTGCTCCCCTTAAATATGTACAATTTTTATGTATCAAAGCTATCTCAGTGAAGCTGTTGAAAAAAACACAAACTGAGAGAGAGGTCATATTAAAGCATTAGCACTCATCAACACCTGCTGGGAATCCTGAATCAGACCTATTCTCAGTACAGGCACCGAGTGCATCCTGTGAGCCATGTGATGTGATGCTAGAGGAAAGTGCAAAGATTAATGAGACCCAAACCCCACTAGTCAGAAGCTTCCTGGTCCAGGGTTGGGGGTTAGGGGCAGGGCAAATAGTATTGATAACAGTTGTAATTGTAAAATATTAAGAGATATGTGAAAATATTAATAAAACTTATTAGTTATGATGAGCCAAACATGATATCTAAGCATTTAATAGAATTAAAGCATTAGTAAAACAACCTAATGCGGTAGGTAATATTATTCTCATTTTTTGATGAGGGAACTGAGGCACACACAGGTTAAATAACTTGCTCAAAATATTTAAAAAAATTAGAGAAAGCTGGAATGGTAATTTGATAACAGACTGTCTGGTATCAGAGCACTGCACAAGATAGAAATTTGTAATGAGCATGGGCGTTGTGAAAAATTTCCAGAGGAGGTGACATTATAACTTAAAATGCGAATATCACTTATCCAAGTAGGAAAGAGGAGAACAGGGAACAGCATTCTAAAAGTCACAAGCAAGACCACATATGCTTGGGGTCTTGTTAAAGAAAAAAATTATATCATTACACTATAAAGAATGATAAGGCAGATGTTAAGACTATTGCAATAGGAGTTTTATCGTAAAGGAGAGAGATTGGGCTAAATCCAGGGTATAACAAGGAAAATAATAACTAAAGAGAGAGGTTTGGGGAGAAGCAAAGTTACTGAAAGGAAACGGGGATAAAGGAAGATTCCGGCTAAAAAAGGTGTAACTGAAGTCTCGCTGAAGACAGGCAAGACTGTGAGATACTGAGGATGAGGGTTCGGGCTGAACCATCTTGACAGGATTCTTGCTAAACTGGGTTCTTGGTTGAGCAAAGCCAACTCCTATGAGGTCCAGTGATACAGAGCTGGCGAGTGAACCTGAGATTAGATACAGATCCCATGATGCTAGGCGCCCCTGGAACTTACGGCAGGGGTTGTTATCAGGGAAGAGTTTGGGGAACCAGGTGGCCCTGGTCAGCCCGAGTCTAAGGATCCAGGGACTCAAGAAAAGCAGGGCACTGGTTCAGGAAGGAACCGCAGGAAGGGCAGAAGGAAACTAACACTGCCCGGCTCCTCTCCATGTTTCTCAATTCCTGGCATCCCTGGTGAGTCTCCTTATAGCTTTGGCTGCCTGGGCCACATCCACATTGGTTGGGTGGTGGAGTTAGGCAGCAAACACTGGCTTCTGCCTTATTACCCATTAGTGCCTGTGCCACAGAGCTCATCTGCTCCCTGATTGCCTAGAAGTGGACTTGTCTTCACTTAGCCAGAAGGGGAAGCAAATTTAGCAGAACCCATACAAAGCTAAGTAACCAGGCTACTCCAGGTAGGAGTAAATCAGTCTTGATAATCGCATTTGGCTGTATTTGAAGCCATTTTGTTGGACCGTGTAAATTCTCTTTATGGTATACAAAGCTGTTTAATTGTTGTGGAAGAACACTGAACTTCAGCCTCCTATCTGGTGTTCCAAGTCCCCGTTCCATGGAGAGCAGGGCTTTATTTCCTCAGAGGTGGAGGCATAGATGTGTAAGGTGCTTGTATCTGTGTGGTACATGCCCAGCTGAAGATCAGACGTCAGCTGATGTCTACAGCAGGGAAGAGCAGTGTCCAAGCCAATGGGCTGTGTTTCCATTTACACTCGGGTTTCCAAGCTAATTTTTTTTACAGGAAAGGCTTATTCCCTGAAAGGAAATGTCAATATCTGAAAATATTAGCTAATTTGACTTCCTGAGGAGAAATGCAAAGGGGATTGAAGTGTTCTATTTTGTTAAGTCTCAAATAAACCTGGACAATTAAAAATGGACAGGGAGCCAAAACTAATTAAGAGGAGAAGAGAATGAGAAATGCCAGACATCTGGGATAAATTTATTATTGCAGTTGAGCACCAAATTTAGCTCTAGGCTTCCTTTTGGCACAGGCATTCAGAAAATAATTTGGGTTAATAAGGTTATTTGCCTTTACTTACAGAAAGTGACCGATGAGCACGAGTATCTCAGAACACTCATGACTAAACAATAAGCATGGGAGAGCGAATGTAAATTGGACTAAAATCCACCAGTTTGCCCTTGTGTTCCTTTCTGAGGAAGATCATGCTTGATACTGTGCTTTAACATGCAGTGTGCTCCGACCTCCCCTTGTGGGAGCACTCCCAGAACGCCAGGAGGCCCTGCTCCCTGCGTTTACCTTTGATTTGATTCCTTTATTCCCAAGCTGGTCTGCAGTTGTTCCGAGGGACTGCGGAGTGCAGAGCCCGCAGTTCCAAAGACCTACCTGGGAGTGTCAGGGAAAACGGAGTGAAATAGTCACTACAGCGGTGAGAGCAGAGATTTTACTCAGGGATGCAAACTCGATAGCGGAAAAGAGAACTCATTATAGAACTGAATATTCCAAATGTGAAAGGAAACGTGAGGATTTATAGACAAAAGCAATTGGTGGATGGCAGATTACTAAGAGAGTCAGGCAATTCTTGTTACACTGGCCTAACAGAATTCTTGTTGAAGGCAGGTGCGGGGGGAGGAGGGGGGCGTGTGAATAATTTGGTCAGATAATGCAGGGGTGGGGGTGGATTCTGGACTTGACAGAATTCTTACTAACATTGGGCTGTGCAGGCCCGACAAGGATGGGCACTGAAGGTCAAGGCCTAGAGGAGAAAGAGGAGCCCGACTAGAATTAGGTCAAGGACAGTTGGGTCTGAAGACAGGAGGGAAGATAGCAAAACCATGTGTCCCCAGTTTCACCTTCTCATAACAACAGTTCAGCCCTCAGTGAGAATACCGTGGCTCTCCTATCCTTCTCCTATCACCTTCATGAGCTAACCCACCTGGTTAGCTGGAGACTAGACATCGTGGACTCCTCCCCAGCCAGCCTCGGGGCCTGGGGCCAGGGGGAAAGGCGGAGTGGGTGCAAAGAGCAGGGCTGGAAAGAGAAGGCCCACAGGGAGAGCCTCCTCCACCCAGGGTGATTTCCCCACAACAGGTTCCGTGCTGGTGGCTCTCACGATAATTTGAGGAACCAGAGAGAAACTGTCCATGTTGGAAGTAGATTTCTACACTTGTCTTCAGTGTGGAACCTTGAAATGTGGGCACAACTGCCCTGAATGAGTGAGACCAAAATCGCAGAGTGAAATGAAGCATATCAGGGACTTGAATGATCCTTCAGGTAAAGATTTTAAAAAAAAATAAAGAAAAATTTTGGAGCTAAAATGAAAGGGGCAGCACACTACTGAGATGGGTGTCTTATAAGCACGAAGGCATTTAACGGGTCGTTACCATGGAAGGCAGTGGGCGGGAAGGAGGAGGAAGTATGGGTTTCAGTGCTGCTCTCTGTCAAGTCCCAACTCTGCATGCTCAGCCACGTGATCACTCAAGTCGTCCTGCCTGGATCTGCTCCTGTAAGGATGTCCTGGCATTGATACTGGAGAGGAAGAATCTATTTGTCTGCCTGCTGTTTGTCTATTTATTTATTCCTTCAATCCCTACCTTCTTCATGGTAAGAGTTAAGGTGGTTGACGTGACTCTTTAATCAAACTGCTAACAGCAAACAGACAAAGGCAAGGCATTAAAACTCTACATATCACACATGGTTATGGTGAGAACTAAATGAAGAACTCTTTATGAAAATGTTTGCTTTTGGGTGGGCACATAGTAGACACCCAGTAGTGTGTATTCAACCTGACAATGTGCTCTGGCCAGTCCAAGGAAGTGAAACATGTGGCTTCTTCCCACAAGGCGCCAAAGAGAGCTGGAGAAAGCCTCTTCTATAGCAGCTTCCTGTCTACACACAGTCACATCGCCCACCCCTTCCATCCCTCGAGGCATGTAACTCTTATGTGGGCTCTTTGCTGCCGTTCCTCTGCAGCCCATCCATCTCTGGAGGCTATAAGTAAATTGTGTTTGGTCCAATGGACCGCATTTTCCCACCTAACTCACTCCCATGCTCTGCCATTGTCAGCGACTGAGGTCACACAGAGGAGACTCCCGTTCTTCCTAAGGAGCTGAGGCCTGAGCAATGGGCTTCAACAGGGAGAGTCAGTAAATGCGCCCGGACACCTCAATAAATTTTTCAGCAGGGTCCTGGAGAAAGCACAGTGTCAGCAACTCCAGACTGATTTGGGTATAAGTGAAATGTATTCAAGTAACAAAATTCACAGGGAGACCTAGTCATTTTTAAAATTATTGTTGAGAGGCAGAATCTAGTTACGAAGAGATGATTTGATGCCAAAGTCCAGGCTTTCGCTGTGAAATGAGATACAAGGTAACATTTGCCCAATGACCTTTTCCTTCCACAGGACAATTAATAGACCTTATTTTTGTAGAGCTATGATCTTGTCAGTTTAAATCCAGCTTGCTGACTAAACTGGAGAGAAACCTTTGTCTTCAGCAGACCAGGTGCTCCTATCTGCTGCTGCCTGGAGTCGAGTTTGCTGGCTGGTGTGAGTGGAATTTCAGCTTTATCAGGCCAGCAGTGGAATGGATATAATAAACACGGGATTTGAATGAAGGGAAAGCAGAAAGTAGAACTCATCTAAGAAGAATGAAACCCTTTAAATGAAAGTGCATCTCTCTCAATAATAGGAATTCTAATGTTGTCGGAGCCATTGTTATAACAGCTTTCTCCAGAGCATTGCAGAGCATTAGAGGATCCAAGTCAGAGCAAAGAATGAGCATCCCTGAATCATTTGTCCACTGAGCCAATAGTGAATCATCTGCCATCCATATGCCTTCGTGTCCCATCCATATCCTGGTAATAGCAATGCTTCAGATTCCTGTTGCAGCCTGCATGTAAATAGAAACATTTACTAATGTATACGTGATTCAATAGCCAATAGAGTTATGCTGCTATTCCAAAATGAATGGAATGAATGCTTTTTCCCATGCTCACAGGCCTATTGGAAGACTGGCAAATGAGTGAACATGAGACTAACGTGAAACTCAACATGTGGAGGCTTTAAGGATCTGGTTTGGACTCAACCTAAGGAAAGTTATATGAGAGTGAATATATTTTGTTTCTAAAGGGCTCAAGTGAAGATGACCCCCGTGTTACAACTGTGTCGAAGGTCACTGCATCGATGCAGAATATGACATTTATGGGACAATTATGACATTCAAGGTCCCACCCAAAACGGGGTTCTAAGATGTTGTTCACTTTGAACTTGTAGAAGGCTGAGGGAAGACCCCTGAAGCAATGGTTCTTAACATTTTTCTTCTGTGGGCCACCAGGATGGATAAAGTTCTCACAGAGCACCTCCCCCGCCCTGCTTGCAACTGTATAGCAGGATTTTTCTCAAAATAGGAGGGCAGAATTGCAGTTCTTTGGACTAAACACAAGTTGTGGTGAACAAAATCAAATCTGTTCACTTAGCTAAGTTATGAGCATTAACAACTGGAAATGCAAATATGAGAGATCAGCCACTGGGTACTGGACACCTCCCAAATCACACAAGATACTCCCCACTTCTTCACGGTTACAATTTAGAGAGCTGAAGAAGTTGCCTTGAATGCGAGGTATAAATTCATTTCCTGCTGCAGAATCCTGTAAGATTTATGTTATATAAAGGAGTTTACAGACAAACATCTTCTTGGCCTCAAAGGGTGATGGTAGTAAATAGGGGTTTATTAAAAGAACCTAGCCTAGCCATCAAGGGGTGAATTGCCATTGTCTGTTCTAAGTAGGTCTTCACTCCTAAGAGCACCTGTGAATGTATTTCCTACTGTCCATCAAAGCGCTTAGCACTTAAAAGAGACTCAATCAATGACTAGGTTTCTAATATCAGTCACTGTGATTTGGGCAAAAAGACCTAAACTTAGCTCACCCAGTTGTGAATCCACGTTGAACTCTACAACCCCAAAGTGGATAACTCAAACCCTTATTCATCATCCCAAATATTTACTTAGTGCCATCTATGTGTCTTTAGAGGACCAGGCCCTGGGATTAGAACAAAAAAGTCCCTGCCTTCACAAAACTTATGTTCCAGTGAGAGGCGACACACAAACAACAAATAACTAAGCAGATGTAGAGGCTATCAGGTGGTAATTAAGTGCTAAGAAGATTTTTTTTATTTAAAAAAGCATGTTAAGGGAACAGTGGTAGGCAAAGGTTAGGGCTGTTATTTATACATACTATATTTATAGAGCGGTCAGGGAGGGCCATACTGATAATGTAATGTTTTAGCAGAAACATGAAAGAAGTGACCCAAGTAAATTTCTGGGGAAAGAGCTTTCCAAACTGAGGATGGAGATAGAAATATGGGGTCATTGGTAGTTGAAGTGATGGACAGGATGTGAGCATCTAGAGAAAGTGTAGCTGGGGAAAGTATTCCATCGAGGGGTCTGCAAATACTTCATTAGATGAGGGTGACCCACAGAGTAGCTGAGGAGGGGTTTATGAGATAGGAGGAGAGACAGGGGAGAGTGGAATCCCAGAAACCAAGAGAAGGAGAGGAGGGATCATTCTCTGTGTAGAACGCTGCAGATGTCTTAAATATGGCGGCTGAGCCTTGACCTTTGGGCTTCTACATGTGGCAATCTTGGTGACCTTGATGAGAACCATTTCAGAGGAGTGGTGGGGGATAAAGCCTGACTAGGATACATTCTAGAGAGGATAGGAAGAAATGAGTACAGTCAAAGCTTTCTAGGAATATTGTTGTAAATATCAGCAAGGAAATGAGTGGTAGCTGAATAGGAATGGGACTTAAGAATGAGTTTTGTTTCATTTGGATATGAAAGGCAGTATGCTCTTTGCTTATAGGAGTTACCTAATAAGACAGAAAATACGATGACATTGTACGAGGAATCCTCTGGCCCACTGGAGGTTCTCCCCAATTTTTGATGTTGCCACCTTCTCAGGGAGAGAGGCACTGGGCCCTTATACTGCTCTGGCCTAAGGGCAACACTGCAGCCCTCCCCCTCGGATTTCATCAGCATAACTGTCACTGGACTGGAAAATCTAAGCAAGGCTCATCCACAGCTTAGAAAGAAAATCAATTCAAAAAACAGTAATAAGCAACAAGATTGGTGTTTCACCGAGAGTGCTCCTTATGCTCCATGGAATGTTGATAGGGTCAAGTGAGTCTGAGGAATGCTGAGTTAAACAAAGCTAAACAGAAGTGTGATGCGAGGCTTCTTGGAGCCTTTACAAAGGCTAGTGAGCATCTGATGTGAAGAATTTTCCAAGAGGGGCATCCAGTGTAAAGCATTTCCCCAAATATATTTGGGGGCATATCACACAGGACTAGTGTTACAAGGCATACAATACTAGAAAACAGTGAATTAGATCAGGTGTTGTCAGGCTTTTTCTATAAAGGGCTATATATAAAATATTTTAGGCTTTTGGGGCCATAGTCTGTCACAACTACTCAATTCTGCTGTTGTAGAACAAAAGTAACCATAAACAGTAGGTTAAAGAGATTGGTGTGGCTTTCTTTAAAGACAAAAAAATAAAAACAAACTACACTCAACAACTAGATTTGGCCTGAAAGCCATGCTAGTTTGCCAACCATTGAGTCATATGATCTGCCTTAAGAGATGAACTCATTCTCCCGAGTCTAACTGCCCACACGGATGTCCAGTTCCTATCTACCTCAACGTGGCAAAAGCTATTCTTTCTTCACCTTCCACTTAAGAACATTCTCAAAAACACAAATTCTTCGAAGTTTAGTGCAGAGACCAAGACCTGAAATGGACCATCAAGATTCCCATTTTCTTTCTGGGGTCCTGCTGCCTTTCTCTGCGATTGACCAGGAGTGTCCACTTTTTATGCCACGTCCACAAGACAACTGTTGGGTTTAATGGAAAGCAATTTTTAAATATCCAGATAGTGGCTTATCCAGTAGGCAGGCCTTTTACTTACACATTTTCTCATTCCTGAGAGGGACACATGAAAGGGGAATGGACTGAGCATCTACCACATTGACTGCTTACTGTCTCGGTTGAAAGCTTTAGTGGAAAAATGAGAGTTGGAACCATAACATATGAAGAGTGTTTAGAAAATGTTAGCTTGTTGCATTTGGGGGGAAAAAGAAAACTGGTAAGATCATGGCAAGGTAGCAATGGGAATAGGAAGTGGGGCAGCTAGAATGGTCCTGGGGCTGTTTCATGAAAAGAAAATGAAAATTTTCCTTTGAAATGCAAGGAATGGAACTGAGACATTAGGTTGGATTCACATGGCACAGTTTCAGCTGATTATCAGGAGTCATCCTGATTTTGTCAGAGGTGAGATGGGGTTATTCAAAAAGAGGCTATAGCGAGGACACTCAAATTCATATGTGCAAATTGACTAGTGTCTTTAGCTTGAGTTGCTATAATAAAATACCATACAATGTCTGGGCTGGTGTGGCTCAGTGGTTGAGTGTCAATCTATGAACCAGGAGGTCACAGTTTGATTCCTAGTCAGGGCACATGCCTGGGTTGCAGACTTGATCCCCAGTGGGGGACATGCAGGAGGCAGTTGATCAATGATTCTATCTCATCATTGTTGTTTCTATCTCTCTCTCCCTCTCTCTTCCTCTCTGAAATATATATATATATAAAAGATAGATAAATAAAAAAATACTATATAATATACATTTATTTCTCATACTTTGGAGGCTGAGACATCTAAGATCAAGTTGCTGGCCCATTAGGCTCTGGGTGAACACTTTCTTTCAGACTTGAAATTAGCCACCTTTTCTCCAGCTGTGTCCTCAAAGATAGGGAGAGAAAGAGAAATCTGGTCTTTCCTTCTTTTCCTCTTCTTATAAGGACACCAGTCTCTTCATAGAAGCTCAACCCTCATGACCTCATCTGAACCTAACTTACTTCCCAAAGGCCTCACTTTCTAATACCATCACATTGAGGGTTAGAGCTTCAACATATGAATTTTAGGAGGGGACAAAATATTGAGTTCATAATGGCTGGATAACCTTTTAAAGCCCCTTCCAATCCCGAGAGTTTATGAGGTTGAAGGTATCAAGTAAAAAATAATTTCCTCTGGGCTTTAGATTATTATTTTCCCCGTAGATTCATTCAACAGCTTACCCTAGCTCTGTTGTCATTAAACATCACCTATATTTATTCATTGGAGTGAAATAAATAAAGTTAGCCAGAATGTTACAACAGCAGTGATTGATGGGAGGATTCACTGACTTTTCAAGAGACTTGAATTAACACCAGTGTCACCTCCTTAATATAGTTCTGGTTTGAGCAGGGTAGGCTGAAGCAAGGCGCATGAACCCAGGGAGATTGGTCTGCACAGGACTCTGGCTTTGTCTCCCGTGTCAGCCAGGTGAGCAGGAACAAAAGTAAGATCTGAAAGCAGAGCGATGTGGTGTCAGAGCATGTAACTCCTAGAGTAATTGCATTCTGTAATGGAACGGACACCAACCTCTCCTCAGAGTACACCGGGCCTCTTCCACCAGAAATGCTTTTATCCCCTAAGTGTCTTTTCTCGGGGAGGAGTTCAAAGTGGCTTTTAACAAAGCGCCTTTTATCCAGGTCCTTGGGATATTTACCTATCATGGACGTCTGAAACACCAGCTGAGAGGGGCCAGGTTGGATTCTGGATCCTGATGTTTGCAGTTCTGCTGCCACTTTGGAGAAATTCAATAAATGGAAACCCTGCAGGGGTTTGAAAGGTCTGAGTTTAATCCTTGACACATGCTTGAACTTTAACATCGCCCTTCTCTCCCTTCTCTCTCTTTGTAACTACTCAGCTCTGCCATTGTAATGTGAAAACAACCATAGTCGATATGCAAAGGAATGAGCATGGCTGTGCTCCAATTTATTTATTTTATGAAGTTCGAATTTTGTGTAACTTTCAATGAATGTCATGAATTATTATTATTTTACTTTTTCAATCATTTAAAAATGTAAAAAACTGTTCTCAGCTCTTAGGTCACACAAAAACAGAGGGACGCCCTATCTCAGTGGTTGGCAAACCATGGCTCATGAGCCACATGCAGCTCTTTGGCCCCTTGAGTGTGGCTCTTCCACAAAATACTGTATGGGTGTACACATACAGTGCAATTGAAACTTCGTGGCCCATGCACAGAACTTGGTTTTCGGCCTGGGTGACTATTTTGAAGAAGTGGTTCTAACACTGAGCCATACTCAAGGGGCCAAAGAGCCACATGTGGCTCACGAGCCGAGGTTTGCTGACCACTTCCTTATTTGGGTTGGCTCAATGGATAGAGTACTGGATACAATTCTGGTCATGGCACATGCCCAGGTTGTGGGCTGAAATCCCAGTGGGGGACATGCAGGAAGCAGCCGATCAGAGATTCTCATCATTTATGTTTCTATCTCTCCCTCTCCCTTCCTCTCTGAAATTAATAAGAATAAAAACAAAACAAAACAAAACAAAACAAACAAACAAAAAAGATAGGACCAGATTTGTCCCTAAGGCTGTACTTTGCCACTTCTTGGCTTGACCTTGAATACACATAGATGATAAGGATGGACTAGTCCCATCCTCATGCTATGTACTATAGATGGGAGAGATGGATATTAAACAAATATTTACTAATTGCATAGGAAGGAAAATAAAGGGTGTAATTATGAATTTTAACATGAAAATATTTAAATTGGGAAATAAGCAAGTGAAATGAAAATGGAGACCTCAGAATGAGTGATAGTTACCTAGGAAAGAATAGATACTACAGGAGCATTCCTGCCTGACCAGTGTGGCTCAGTGACTGAGCATGGACTGATGAATTAGAAGGTCATAATTTGATTTCTGGTAGGGATTTATGCCCAGGTTGCAGGCTCAGTCCCATTGTGAGAATGCAGGAGGCAACCAATCGGTGATTCTCTCTTATCATTGATGTTTCTATCTCCCTCTCGCTGTTCCTTCCATTCTGAAATCAATAAAAAATTTTAAATAAATAAAGGAACATTCCAGGCAGAGGGGATCATAGCTTAACTGATGAACTGAGCAGTGGTTGCTATCCTTCTCTGCAGTCCTGTCAGGGGTCTGAGTGCTCCAGGAAGGTTTCAGAGACAGTGTGGTGCCCATTGGGAAAGATTGTCCTTGTTTCCAAATGTGACACAGGAAATGATGTTCCTTCTAACTTCCTTATTGTCATCAGACATTTTCACAGAGATTTGGGCCACTTTATCCTGGTCTTAATCACTGTTACTCCTCCTCTGGGAGACACGTGAGGGGCAGTGATACTCTGAAAGGGAATGGAACTCTGCACAACTTGGGGTCAGGCTCCCTGAGTTCTAGATTGATTTCTGCCCCATGCCCTATCATGTGGTTCTAGGCACATCACAAAATGTTTCCTAAACTAAAAAAGAAAGGACTTTTATACATCCAGTGTGTCCAGGCAGGTGACCTCGGAATTACCCCAGGATTCTTCAGAGCAGCTCCATTTGTATCTGTTTTGTATGTGGAGTTCTTTCAAAAACAGAGTTCCATAAAAAGTCACTGGACTTGATGAGAGCCTACCCAAGCTAGGAGGGAACCCGGTCTGGGGACTCCCTGGGTAGATGTATTGAGGGAGTGCCCATCAAAGCTCTTGCAGTGAGATTCTGGGAACATCAGGAAATGATGAACCCCACCCAGCTGGCAGAATATTAGGGAAAAGAAATATGATTCTATGAAGGTTGTTCAACTTCATGTGGCATCCTGCAGTGAGGAGCTTATACCCCAGAGAATACTGAGCCAGGCTGAATTCCGGTGGTCCTCATACCTTCAGGGGCCATTGGAGACAGCCTTGGGGCCTCTGTCCAGCTTCCTTTTGTGCCACTTGAACATGTTTCCATCAGAGCTTCTCTCTTCCCCTCAGTCCTATTGGGCCAGTAAGCTTCACTTCGGCGTGTGGTGAGAGACATCCAGACCGTTTTCTGATTTTTGCCCAAACCTTGTTGAGTCACTAGAGGCCAGCATCACTTCTCTGGTCTTTTTCTTCTTTAGAGGATCTCTCTCACACTCTGCAGAAAACACCGTAATTCTGTCTTATCTTCTCTACAGCATTACTCTGAGAAAACCTCACCAGCACTCTTGACATAGCCCCCAGATGAATGTAGAATCCAGGCCTTGGAGTACAGCTCTTTCCCCTAGAGATCCCCTACCTCAGCCCCTACTCTGGTTTCACATCACAGTTAACAAGATCTTTTATTCATATCCTTGCAATGGACACTCAAGTTAACCTTAATAGGTAGACGGAAGAGGCATGATTGGAGACTCTGAGGAGCCAGGATCAAGTTATAAGTAGGAATAGAGCTATAACCAGTGATCAAGGTCTTGGTTAAGCATGAAATTAATATTGGTGAGGGGCTTAGAACTGTCTGGGGGCTTGCTGCAACACCAAACTCCCGCTCTCTGGTCCTCCCCACCCGATATTTTCTGTGTTGCTCACAGAGGCCATTTGCCACACTGAATTGGCTAGCTTGAAATTGCTTTTAGAAGGGGCATCAGACAGAGCAAATTCCTGTACACGTAGACACAACTGTGTGCAAATGCCTTCTGGTTATTTTGAACTGTTTTTACAGTGAATTTGAGCTTTCAAATAAGTAATATCTGAGGAATTATAAAATAGGTTACAAACTCAATTCTGAAAACTTGAACCAAATACAGTCAGTGACCCGAGCAGCCCTCTCTCTTTCCACCCAGATGGATGTCCCTCTGGGCTTGCCATAATGCTTTAGTAGAAACACTTAGCCCTTTCTGAGTTCTCCAGGCTAAGCTGCCTGCTTTCAAATATACATGCCCTGGGTCCTTCCTACCTCCCACCTTCCACCATTTCTCTTTGCTCTACCAATTTCTATTTTTGTATATTTACTACCTCAGCTTCTTAAAGTATCTCAGCCCCTTCCTTTGAATTATCTCATCCTATTGTCCAGCTCCCAGCAAGTTCAGCCCTGCCTGAGTCCTCAGAGCTCTCAGGGGCACCACACTGTGCAACCAGCACCACTCACAACCCAGGGTTTTCACATGGGTGGCTCCATGGTCTCAGTCTACACAGTTCACCTCTGTCTCCCAGCTCATTTGCTGCTTTCTTCCCAGTCTTTTCTTTTGCTTCCCCTCTCATGCCAGGAGCTGTGTCTTCAGTTTCAGCATCTTGTTTCCCCCACAGAAAAGGATGATTTACTTTCTTCTTCTATTTTTACAGCCTTCATTTGAAAATCTTCCTGGTATTTTCTCTTCTGGAACCACCCCTTTCTCATCCCATATCTTCTATTCTTCTCCTTGGATGAAATTGCCTCCATTACCTCTTTGGTTTGACCCCTTTTGGGTGGGTAGGGTGGTTCTGAGCCCTGTTCTCACGGGTGCAATGTAATTCTGGGTCCTAACCTAGATACAGGTAAGCAGTTTGACATCACCCCCACCCCCTCCAACCTTGGGAAAATAGCAGAGGCGAGGCACCACACAAACTTAGTTCTGCATTATGATTGGTATCATGACCCAGCCTCCCACTATATGAGGTGGCCTTGGCCTCAATGTAGGCAAAAGTGTTGATCTTCTTGGTCATGATGGGTTTCCTTTTTATCTCTTCCTTTTGGGGTTTATGGGATCCCCATTTTGGTTATGAGACGTCTCTTATTTTTTGAGTATGGATTTATGTTTTTTAACTCTGATACTCAAATATTTTTCTATCTTTCCCCGTGTTTGGTGTGGGAAATGAGGTGTCAGTTTATGTCCTATTTGCCACAATGAACAGAAAGTTCAGGTTCAAATTCTAACCCTCTAGTCCAAGCAGATCTCTGAGAACCTGCATTTTCCTGCAGGCCATGCAGACAAAGCTCCAGTCACCTTCTTGTACCGTTAGAGCAGACTCATTCAACAGCTTAATCTAACAGTCCCCTTGGCACCTCATGATTCCAGCCTCCCGCTTCTGTAATGACAGCTCTCATCCCCCGCAAAGGGACTTTTAAGCTTAAAAACGTATCAAGTGAGGGAGGCACCATCCTATCCCTGGCTGTCAGTCCCTCATTGACTTTGAAACATTAAAAAGTACTTAAGAGCTCACATTTTTATTTCATCTCATCTGGGATTGTCCTTATACTAAGGATGTTCTTCCTACACCAGAGGCTTTTCAATTGCATAGCACTCCTCTAGGACAGAGTGTAATATTTTTTTTTTTTGCAGAGTCAGATATTTTAGTGAATTTTATTGTCAGGTTCTCTTTGTAGTCATTTTAAAGCCAGCCACTGTTTCTGAAGCTACCTCTGAGGGTAACTTATGTACTGATGACACAGCTATATCTTTTTATAGTGTTCCACACCATCCAGCTTAAGTGCCTGGACGTTGTTATTTTAAAATACAGATATTTTTGGGTCTGATTTTCTGTATCATTTTATATGTAGTTCAAAGTGTCTATATATTTTGTAATAAGGAACAGAAGACATGGATTAAGGTGCCATATTCTTTAAAACAGTATTTTTTGTACAATATAAATTATAGGTTTGTATTCTGTTATAAAAGCAATTCATGCCCATTATAGGATATTCATAAAATATACAAAATGTGTAAAATAAGAAAATAAAAATCATTCAAAATCCCATTAATCAGAGGCTATTTTTAAAATATTTTTTTATTGATTTCAGAGAGGAAGGGAGAGAGAGAGAGAGAATCATTGATTGTTTGCCTCCTGCATGTTTCCTACTGGGCATGGAGCCTGCAACCCGGGCAGGTTCCCTTCCTTGACCGGAATCAAACCCTTCAGTCCACAGGCCAACACTCTATCCACTGAGCCAAACCAACTAGGGCAACCAGAAGCTGTTAATCTCTATTAATATTATGGAGCATTTTCTTCTAGTGTTTTTTTTAAGATATGCAAGTATATATAATTTTTTAATCCTGAGCCAGATGCCCTTTGCTCCCTAAATCCCTTGGTACTCCCTTCCTTCTTTACCAGGTGGTGAAGCCACGAGCTCTCAGAGGATTCCTAATAAAAGGTATCAGGATGAGAACAGTGTGCTTTAGGACCATGCAGTGCCTTAGTGTCACCCCTGGTGTTCTACATTGGGTCCTGATACTCTTGTCCACCTGAAAAAATAAAAACAAAAATGTGGTCCTATTTCTTTATTATTAAAAATGTATTTTTCAATGACAGTTGACATGCAATATCATATTAGCACAACACAGTGAGATGAGCACCCTGATAAGTCTAGTACCCATCTGACACCATCCATAGTTATTGCAGTAATATTGACTGCCATCCCCTTTTTAAAATTTCGTGCCCCCTGAGCCGCCGTGTTCTCCTCTATGAAGTGAGGAGATAAAGGAGGTGGTAGACTCTGGCCCAGCCTCCCTCTGTGGACACACGTTGGCACCACCACTCTTCTCATGAAAATGGTGCTCAGCCTCTCTCCAGTCCACCCTCGTCAGCCCTGCACCTGCCTGCCTGGCTGTCCCCTTACTCCCCAGGAGGTATCTGCATCTGCTCACCTGCTAAAGAGGAGAGAGCGCTCCGGGAGCTTTTCAGATTCTAATTAAACATGACTCAGGTCGAGCAGAGGTACATATTAAACCTTTTATTAACAACACTGCTAAGGCTCCACGTTAATCAGGCAGCCACAGCTTCCTTAATGGACAGAATTACTCATTAGGTCCTTAGAAGCAGTTGAGACCTCTCAGCTGTCAGCTTCCCCCCCAACACACACACACCCTCCCATGCAAAATCGGTATGAGTCACGCTCAAACTAGGATTTAATACATTTATTATTATTTGATTGGTTATGCAATTGTAAAAAAAGGGCATCTGGCCTTGTTGAGAATTTCTGACCACTCCATGGCAAATGGAATGACTCAGCACCAAATTAGTGGTGTTGATTCCTATTCTTACTTGATTTATTATCTTTTGCCTCCCTCTACCTGAAGCACGACAGATATGATGGCTCTGGGAATGAGCACTAAGTCTCATTTCCCTCACCACCATGTTGACAGTAGCTACTTAATTCTGATTTGTGAGGCTGGCCAGGCTTGCTGTCCACTGCTTTTGTCGCCATGAGTTGGGGAATTGGATTTCCAAGAAGACCTTTCGTTTTCTTCCAATTTCCATCATCATTACTTTTAATAATAGTCTCATATTTCCCAGGCCCTTTTCTGTGGCCTCAAAGAATTTCATTGACCTATCCTATTCCCAGTGTTTGAGTAAGTGGTACTTTCCTATCCATTTTGAAGGCAGGAAATGCTAAGAGATATAGGTACTGATTGGCCCATAGTTACACAAATGAAAGATCCAGTGGCCTAGACTCAAATGTTCCCCCTTGGGAGGAATTCAGTGCTGGGCAAGGGGCCTTCTGACCTCACTGCAGGGTAATGATGAAAGAACTCATGGACCACTTTATGAAGTCTGACCTCATTCAAGACCCAGTAGTCAGGATGCACTCCAAAAGTATTCCTGGGAGGATTCCCCTATGCTTTCAATGCTCCCTGTTAGGAGGAGGGCCTGCCCCTGTGTGCCTAGGGAATTCTCAAATGGCCATAGTCTTTGCCACCATGTCAACAATTCTAGAATCTATTTTCTCAAAGACTCTTTTTGTCTACAGCCAGTCCCTTAGTGTTAGAGTTCCCCACTGGGTTCCATGATCAAGTCATAGATCCTTGACATGGCTAAAAATGTCCTCAGAATCCGGCCCTGATCACCTCTGCAGGCTCTCCCCCTTCCCATCTCCCAGGCATCCTGAATTTCTATCATTTCCTTAAATTCTACATTTTCCTCTTGCCTTCAGGCATATTGCTCCCTCTACGTGGAAATTTTTTAGATAAGGAAAAGTGGTTTTTGGGAAAAGATAGTTGTTTTAGACACATTGAGTGAAGGAGACAGCAAAACATTCAGGATACCTTTAGGCTACTAAAAATACAGGACATGGGAAATGCAAGAGACTGAGGCTTAAGCTGTGGACCTAAGAGTTATTTTCAGAGATAGGAAAGGTGAAGCCATCGATTGGAATATAGGGAGAAGTGCTAGGACCCAGAACAGAGTGGGGATTAGGAGAAGAAAAATTCTATCAAAAGGCTAGGGTAGAAACAGGTCATCTGAGGGAAATCAGAGGCAAGAGGAAAATCAAAGTACTGTGTACTTTGAAGTAAAAGAGGAGAACTAACATTTGTTGAGTGTCTTTAAGCGCCAACACTGTATTAGGTTATTTGTATACATGTAGCTGAAATTGAAACCTAATGCTCATGCTCTCTCCAACATATCACCCAAGAGATAATTCCAGTGCCAAATATTATGGAGAGATCAATAGGATGAAGATTGAGAATAGTCATTGAATATGGCTAGGGAATCATTGAAAATTACCAACAGATGAGATACTGTGGAAATGGACTATTTTTATTAATATTAAACATCTTTGGGATATAGTAGAAACACTAGACTTAGAAATGCATAGGTTCTGTTCTTAACATTTCCATTAACTAGAGAAATCATTAATGCATCTGACCTCCATTTGGAATGCAGTATATTTTTAAAGGATTTGGTCCTTCAGGTATTAGTGGAATCCATAATCCTAATTTAGTAAATTTCATTAGAAATGTATATATGTGACATACTACTATGTGAGGCAGACATTACCTGTTTTTTACACTATTGTGTCCACATAATCTGGAACGGTGCATGGAATATAGTAGATGCTAAATGTATATCTGTTAAATGATTAAACTGGAATAATTTTTTATTCATCTAAATCAACAATGTAGGCATTGTCCTATTGGGAACCTGGATATTTTGAGATAGTGTATTAAAATAAAACTTCAAAAATAATGGGAAAAAATACTGAAATTCTTAAAGTGAATATTCAGGTATATTTCCATTGTAGTTATAAAAAATGTGAAACTAGAATTGAAATTGAGTTAAACAAAGTGTGAGAATCACTGGTCTAAATTGTTCTACTTTTGAGGTTTTAAAATCAGAGTGATGTAAATTAATCTGAGTCTTTGCCCAAATATCAACAGTATGGTAGGGTGCCCATACTATTAGGAAAACAGACTCTAATTGCCACAAGGAGTTCTGAGCTGTATTTGAGCCAGTCATTTTATATTATGTTACAACCTGGAAAGACAGACCATTTACATATGTTTACTTATGTTCAGTTTCTCTTTTTAGAAACAACATTTGTGGGTTTTTTTTCTGGTTATAAATATCTCCTATGTGTGGCAGGACATTTTGAAAATATAGGACTAAAGAAAGAATAAAATAGAAGCTCCCCATAACCCTACTTAGTAGTGATCCCTGCTTTCCTATTTTAGAATGATCTTTCCAGTCTCTTTCCTAGGATACCAGTTTTTCATGTTAGCTCCGCAAGCTGAGGCTGAGTTGGCCATTCGTGGTAGACTGGTAATTGGAGGCCCCTATCTCACTGGGGAACAGCAAATTTATTTCTGAGTTCAAAGTCTGGAAGTCTGAGGCCATGGTGCCAGCGTGGTCAGGTGAGGGCTCTGTTCCTGTTCCAGGCTCCTTTACTCTCACCAGGTGGGAGGGGCTAAGAAACTCTGTGGGATCTCTTTTATCCGGGCATTAATTCCATTCATGAGGGTGAAGCCCTCCCAAAGGCCCACTCCTAATAGTATCAAAGGGAGCATTTGAATTTCAACATGTGCATTGTGGATAGGCAAACGCTCATATCACAGAAAAGAGTGAGAAAGGGACAATATGCATAAGCTGAGACAGACTGGGAAAGCTGTGACACACGGTCACCTACTTTATTTTTTTAAATATTTTTATTGATATTTTACAGAGAGGAAGGGAGAGAGAGAGAGAGCCAGAAACGTTGATGAGAGAGAAACATCGACCAGCTGCCTCCTGCACACCCACCACCGGGGATGTGCCCGCAACCAATGTACATGCCCTTGGTCGGAATCGAACCTGGGACCCTTCAGTCCGCAGATCGACGCTCTACCACTGAGCCAAACTGACCTCGGCTCGGTCACCTACTTTAAATTCTTGGTGTGAACCATCTAAAGTAAATTTTCCCAGGGTAAGGACAGAAGGCTCTGTTGACCCCCAACACTAAGGGCTTCATTCTCTGGCTTCCTGACCTAGAAGAGGCATCTCTTTGCACAAGAATGGAGGAGAGGGGAAGATTCTGGGAGAGCTGACATCCCCATTTTGCTCTGTCCCGCGGCCTCATTGTTTAGGCAGTATGTTCATATTCCTGTATGCTATTGCTTTTGGAACGATAAGCTACTTTTTAAAAAATTATGTTTAGCACATAAGAGAATACTGAACACAACATAAGCACACTCTTTTACCTTTATTCGGGGTTTTAAAGTTTACTATAAATATGTCCATCACCCAAGCCTCCCTTTATGTGTATGGAAGATCAGGAAATGAAAGAAGTTAAAGAAACAAGTGTGAAGCTGCTGACAGTTATGCATTTTTCAAGAAAACCAAAAGCACAATGCTGTTTGCCCCAAGTCAGCAAATTGACAGATTAGCATGTGGTTGAACTGAAAAGGGAAGTGATTTTCAGAGGCTGGGGGCCTTTGGATGCAGCAACTACTTCATTTCAAGGAAGGAAATACACACACAGAAATCTGATTTATTCTGGGAGGGGCAGAAGGAGAAGTGATCGCTCAGAAAACTCAGGGCCATATTATCCCGGGCTTTATATTTCACTGTGAAGTTAATGCTTTGAGTTGTGCTCAAAAATAAACCTGTAGCCTAAGCCAGTTGTGAAAGGCAGATGTAACACATCAGTCAGCAACCAGGGGTCACAGATCTGAGACCAGGGACTTGTTGTCTGTGCTCAGGTCTGAAGCTTAGGAACATCCTGCCCTTTCTCTTTATACTAGAGGATATATATTACTGTCCCTCTGATTGGTCGGCAAACTGCAGCTTGCGAGCCACATTCAGCTCTTTGGTCCCTTGAGTGTGGCTCTTCCACAAAATACCATGGCCTGGGTGAGTCTATTTTGAAGAAATGACATTAGAAGAAGTTTAAGTTTTAAAAATTTGGCTCTCAAAAGAAATTTCAATTGTTGTACTGTTGATATTTGGCTCTGTTGACTAATGAGTTTGCAGACCACTGCCCTAGGAGGTTGCCTAACTCACCACCATTCTGTGGAAGGGAGGCTAAATCTCAGGCTAGGGGAGGCAGGGGCAGGAAGATACAAACGCAAAGCTATATCCAGGCCCATCCTCATGGGCAGGTAAGATTGTGCCCACCTCAACCTCATGATCCCCTATCCCAATGTCCCCTCATCCTAGACTTTGTCCCACTGAGTCTGGGACTCTTAGCTTAAGTCTTGGAAAATAATCATCCCTAACTCTGGGAACCAATTCAAGGATTTTGTTTCCCTGGCTTTTGATTTTTGTAGTTTGTTGTAATATAGTAGAAAGAAAAGGGATACATGTATAATGGTGAAATTTGGTTGGGTCCTGTCCATAGAGGTGGTAATATGGGGGTTCACGAATTCACTTCTAATCACACTGCAGAAGTTGTTACCAGAGTTACTTCCTCCAAAGACACAGCCTAAATGAATGCTAACAGTGTCCCCATTTCCCAGGGTAGGTAGACTGCTGCATTCCCATGGGCTCGGGCCTTGAGCCTTCAA
Source organism: Vespertilio murinus (assembly GCA_963924515.1). Lineage (NCBI taxonomy): Eukaryota > Metazoa > Chordata > Mammalia > Chiroptera > Vespertilionidae > Vespertilio > Vespertilio murinus. Next base: position 56,568,895 of record OZ004713.1, on the reverse strand, counting down.
CAGAAGACCAGAATATGCCAGAATAAACTTTAGCTAAATTCAGTTAAATTTGAAAGATCAAAACATTTTTGAAACATATATATATATATATATATATATATATATATATATATATATAGTTATTTTATTCTCAAAGGTAGATCAGAATTAAATAGGTTTAATAAATCTGTTGAGATGATTATATAAGAATTTAAATTCTGTAATCTGAAATGATAAGAGAATGGAAATACAAATGTATTTTCCAAAATACGTAGGAATTTAGTGGATGTATTTAATCTATAATAATAAAAGGATAATATGCTAATTAGAAGGAACAGCCAAACGTCCTTCTGGACGTCCTTCTGGACAAAGCCACGGCACCTGCGAGGGCCAAGGGCAGGCAGCCATGGTGGCCAGCATGGCAGCAGTGGGGTGGTGCCTTCTCCTGATTGGCCCGGTCCCTTCCAGCAGAGGGAGGCCAGACTGCAGCTTAGGACATCCCCTGAGGGCACCTGGGCTGTGAGAGGGGGCAGGCTGGAATAAGGGACCCCGCTTTCACCCATCCCCACCCCTTCCTGCTCCAGTGTATGAATTTTCATGCACTGGGCCTCTAGTATATATATAAAAAGCCTCACATAAATAAAAAAAGATTAATAACCCCCAATAGGCAACAGATAAAAAACAAAATTCAAAGAAAAATACATGAAAAAGATTAATAAATAAATGAAAAATGATTTAGACTCTTGTAATTAAAAATGAAAATTAAAAAAGAAATTATTTTCATCTACAAAGTTAGTGAAGTTTTTTTTTAAAATATATTTTATTGATATTTTACAGAGAGGAAGGAGAGAGATAGAGAGCTAGAAACATCGACGAGAGAGAAACATCGACCAGCTGCCTCTTGCACACCACCCACCGGGGATGTGCCCGCAACCAATGTACATGCCCTTGACTGGAATCGAACCCGGGACCTTTCAGTCTGCAGATCGATGCTCTATCCACTGAGCCAAACCGGTTTTGGCAGTTAGCGAAGTTTTTAAATGATAACCCAGTAATGCCAGTGAAGTTACAATGAAGCAGGCATGTCTCCTATGCTGCTCCCAGGAATGTAGACTGATACAGTTGTATAATACTTAGGAATCTATTATAAAGTAATAATTAGAAGCTTGAAATATATATATATATATATATATATATATATATATATATATACATATATATATATATATATATATATATATATATATATATTCTAGACATATCCATAATACATATGTTAATGTTAAAAAACCATTGAAACTTGTAAAGAATTTTTGTGGGTTTATTTGAGCCAAACTGTCGACATATGCCAGGAAACAGAACCTCAATGAATAGAGATAATGCTCCCGGAGAATGGAGGGTTACATCTATATTTATACATTGCAATCAAAGGGACGTAGGTGGGTACAGGAAATCCATTGGTGATAGACTAGAGAGGCAGGGAGAAAGCGAAGTGGGGAAACTCTTGGGATTGGATAAAAAGTAAAAGACAGACACATACTTAGGTGGGTGTAAGAACCATTAACATGATAATGAAGGAATTTGCGTTATTTGTTCTGGCGCTCAGGCACCTTTAGGCTGTGCCTCAAGAGGTCCAGAAAAAAGAGAAGATACAAGTTACCCAGACATTTTAAGGGTATGTTATTATAGATTCAAAAAGCAGATAAGCTCAGTTAAGTTAAAGGTTGACCTTGTCAGTGAAGATACGGCCTAGGATATAACTACCCACCATAATTGCTTTTATTTAAAGTTTCATTTCAGACCATCCTTTGTGGTTACTTTAGGTCCCTGAGTTTGCAAGACTGCCTTGCAGGCCTTCCCTGAGTTTGTCCGGTTAGCATGTGGCTCCTTTCATCCACACATATTATTTATGACAGCAAACAAAACAAAACCCTGAAAATATTCTAAAATCCCTCAAATAAGAAAGTGTTACATATAGGGAATATCTAATGTCATAGAATATTAAATACTGTAAGTGGAAAGAACAAGATACAATTTTGTATGTAGTACCGTATTTTTCGGACCATAAGACACACTTTTTCTTCACCAAATAGTGGGAGAAAAGGTGCCTGCGTCTTATGGTCCGAATAGAAGTAGTGCCTGCGTCTTATGGTCCGAGTTGCAGAGCGGCAGTGGGTCCCCCGGGACCTTCCGTGTCCCTGGGGACTGCATATTTGGTGAAGAAAAAGTGCGTCTTATGGTCCAAAAAATATGGTATATGATTCCAATATTTGAAAAATAATTGACAGAAAATACATCAAAATACTGTTAAAGTAGCTATAACTTTTTCTAGGTATTGGAATTATGGTTGATTTTCACTTTCTTTGCATCATCACTTAAAATGAGCATTTAAACAATTTTTAAATTATGCATTTATTTCTTGTCTTATTCCAAAAAGAATTTAGGGCTTGAAAATGTGAATAATTGAAACAGATAAAATACATTTAAAATAATTAAGAAACTAAGATGAAGTAAAAAATGTGAATAAAAGATTGCAATGGGGGGAGGGGAGACTGGACTAAAGAAGGTGAAGAGAGCAGCCAAAGAACATAAATGCATAGCCCATCAACACAGACAGTTAGTGCTAAGGCCATGGGAGGGGTGGCGGGCTGGATGGAGTTGAGTCAAGGGTCAGAAGGGAGACATCTATAATAGTGTCAACAATAAAAATAAAAAAGAAAGAAAATAACTGTGGGTCTTGGTATGTCCCCAGTACCAAAAACCATGCCACATATTACATCTGAGGGAGGAAGCCACAGATTTGCTGTTTGCTTGCTAGCAGCCATCATAAAGCACAGAGTGCTTTCAGTTACAAGATTCACAGTGTCTAAAGTAGAATCAAACCAACTGTTTAATAAAAATATGTGTTCTGAAACTGATCAGATAGAAATGTTTTACATGAGTCCTTAAAGAGAGAGCAATACCCAATATCACCAGAATAGTAATCACAGTAATGCACTTTTATGCAGCATTGCTCACAATGACCTTTAAATATAGGCTGATGTCTCCATACCAATGTGTAAATCAGAAGGCAATTCTGATCAGCTGGCTAACTCCAGGGGTAGACTCCAGGATGCCTAAACCAGCCATTTTAGAATGAGTTGTGCAGATCCGTGATGGCCACGTTGCTTCCTGGGAAGAGGAAGTGTGGACATGGTCACAGGGGCTGGAGGACATCTGTTATCCCATGAGCTTCTCTGAGAGTCCCAGTGCATGCTATAAAGTCAAACTATTTATTCAGGTTTGACCAACTTTATTTGACTAGTTTCTTTGCAAAATTCATGTTAAGATCCAGAAGAACCAACAATTAGTCTTTCTCAGATCTTACTTGGGAAAAATTCCCAAGGAACATTTATTGTTTTTAAAAAGTAGAGGAACAGCCGAAACTGGTTTGGCTCAGAGCGTCAGCCTGTGGACTGAAAGGTCCCGGGTTCGATTCTGGTCAGAGGCATGTACCTTGGTTGTGGGCACATCCCCAGTAGGGGGTGTGCAAGAGGCAGCTTATCGATGATTCTCTCTCATCGATGTTTCTAACTCTCTATCCCTCTCTCTTCCTCTCTGTAAAAATTCAATAAAATATATTTTAGAAAAATAAAATAAAAGTAGAGGAACAGCCTGGCCATCATGGCTCAGTGGTTGAGCATCAACCTATGAACCAGGGGGTCATGGTTCGATTCTTGGTCAGGGCATATGCCGGGGTTGTGGACTCAATCCTCAGTAGGGGGCGTGCAGGAGGCAGCTGATCAATGATACTCTCTTATCATTGATATTTCTAATTCCTCTTTTCCTCTCCCTTCCTCTTTGAAATCCATAAAAATATATTTTAAAAATAAATAAAAGCAGAGGAACAACAATAACAACAAAATAAACAGAAACAATTTAAGCAATACTAAAAGAGGAAGACCCCTGTAACATGGAGTGGCTGTACATGTGGTATCTTGTGGATTCCCCATGCCCTTGCCCTTGCATTAAATCCTGCTTGATTTGACTCCAGGATGGTTCTTAGGGACTTATTCTCATAGAAACCCCACTCTGATGTGGTGATTCTTTGGAGGATTTTTTTTGCGGGGAATGTGTTTTGAACTTCTGCCTCTCTTACCCCACCTTTTCTTGGCTTTGCCTTTAGCACTAGGCTTTCTGCTGCCCCAGGGCCAAAATCCAAAAAGGACAGAACTACCTTTCATTGTTACATACTGTGGCTGGACGGCTGGAGATGCCGGGGGTGTAGAGCTTGGGAAGGTAGTGAGACCCTGGTAGACACGGAGTAAATAAATCAGACCCCTAATTAAATTTACATGATAAATAGGTTGTCTCATTTATTTAGTAAACAAATGTAGGCAGATAATGAGATTTCCACTGGAGGCCTAACGAAGCCCCAGAGGCTTAAGCTCCCCATCACCCTGTGTTTTCTGTAGAAGAATTTATCTGGCTCTTCAGGTGGCTGTGTCTGCCAGAGATGGGACAAGTGACAAGCAGGAAGGAAGAGGCACCTCTGGTACGTATGGGGTCTGTCCTTCCATTTGTGGCCACAGAAGAAATCTGAGAATAGCACTGATTTTTTAGGGAAGAAGGATGAAGGTTTCTCATGGTAATTGGAACAAGAAAAGGTTAAGAATGGATGGAACATTTTACCTCGACGTTAAAATCAGGAAACTAAAGTTGAGAGAGGCTGGGATTGGAGTCCAGGTGTGAATGGCTCCTGGTTCTCTGAGCAGGGTTCTGGGGTTCCCCTGGGACTCGAGGTCTGGCCAAGAGGCAGGCTGTGGGGTTTCCCACTGACCAGGGGGTGTCATTAAGCAAATCATCTCACATCTGTATGACTTCATTTCTTTATTTTGAAATAGAGACTAATACGTGAAAAGATCACTAAATTGTAAGACTTGGAATGCAAACTCTAATGAATGATGCAGATGTTTAGTTTTAATATTGTAAATAGCAGCAGGAAGCAGAGCGCAGGGGAAAGAAGTTTCTCTGGGTTAAGAAGAGTGTTGGGCTTGAATTCAGACTTTGTCTTTCACCCTGTGTGAACATGACATTGGAATCCTCCTCCCCCTCCTCTCCCTCCCCCTCCCCCTTCTCCCCCTTCTGCCCCTCCTCCTCCTGCTTCTCCTCCTCCTCCTCCTCCTCTTCCTCCTCCTCCTTCTTCTTCTTCTCTCTCCCTCTCTCCCTCTCCCCCTCTCCTTCCCCCTACCCCTCTCCCTCTTCCTCTTCCTCTCCCTCTCCCTGTCTCTCTATTTCTATCTATGAAACAAATGTGACTACTTCTTGGAAGGGAATCTTTATGTCAGACTTTGGAGAATCGCATTCACCGGAACTACGGTGCAGGCAGCCATTCTTTAGACTCAGAGCCCCACAGAAACTAACATAACAGCGTGGCATCACCTGTCCCTTCCATTTGCAGGCCTCTGTGGCCCTGCCAAAGCCTGGCACATGTAGGACAGGCATTGAGCAATCTAGCACTTCCCTGCCCCCACCAAAACCCAAGGCCCCTGTCTTGGGTCCGAGGTATCAGACTGGTCCTAAGAGTTCCCGCCTCCAACTCACAGACCCTGCTATTAAAACACAGGACAAAATCCATCCTGCATTTAGGGAAAAACACACGCACAGGTGGAAGGTGAGATTTGCCTTTTTCCGGGGTTTGGGGTGGAGTTTCTTTTGGGGCCCTCCACGAGCATGTCAGGATTGCTTCAACAGTTCATTTCTCTATCCTGCGCCTGCGTAGTGTTTTGTGTCTGACCCTGACGCACTCTCGCCATTCTCTCTTCCAACTACATTGTCTGTGCCCCTCTAAAATGTGCAAACGGCTCGCAGTCAGGAACTGCGCTGGAGATATTTCTATGTCTTCACCACATTGGCCCATTGCAAACAGACAGAGACTACTACATATTTTATTCTTATTTTGTAATTTTTTAAGTTAATTTCTTTATTGATTAAGGTATCTCATATTTGTCCTCAACCCCCCATTCCAATCCCTCACCCCTCCCTCCCTCATGTCCCCACCCCCCTATTGTCCTTGACCACTGGTTAGGCTCATATGTGTGCACATAAGTCCTTTGGTTGATCTCTCCCTTTTATCCCCACCCTCCCTTTGACATCCAACAGTCTGACCCTTGAGACTCAGAGGACGAGGAGGGGTAGAACTGCATAGTGACCATCGCCCTGCAGCACACTCTGCCAGGGCACTCCCCCCCCTCCCCTATCATCCACACCTCCCTTTTCCTGGCTTTCTCACCTTTCTCTCTGCTTCAGCAATGAGGAAGGAGAGAAGAGACTCTTTCCTGATTTGGGAGTCCAGGGGCTGGGCTCCCTGCTTCACCCTCACTGCCCTGGTCCCCAATGGCCATCACTTCCTAGAGCTCTGGGCCTCGGTCCAAGTGACTCCCACCTCTAGCCTTGACCATCAACCCCCAGACCTCAAGGTGCTCCGGGCCGCATTTCACCTCCCCATCTTCTCCTCCCCAGGGCTCTGTGAGACGGAGTGGAGAGCAGAGCTGGAGAGAAATGGGCAGAGCAAAGTGGTCCAGCTGGTGTTTCCTTGCCTCTGGGGCTACAGGTGGATCCCACTGGGTAAACACCATCGTCCCCACCATTGCTGTGTGCAGGCTCTGCTCCACCGTGAGCCCTCCAGCTGTGCGGGAGGCTTTGACCTTGGGCAACAGGCACCGTATGTTCACCAGTACTGACTCCTCCCTTAGTCCTGGCCTTGACACTTCTTTCCCTCTGCCCGAGACACGAGGAAACTGAGACAGGAAGGGCATAAGGCGTCACTCAGCAGTACACGAGAACTGACAGCTGCTGAGCGTGGGGTGCGAGCCTGCCGGTCAGCGTCTTTGATTCACTGCCCCTGGACAGCACGATGGCATAAATAGCCCCAAACCACTGCCAGGGCCTGTCTCAGCTACAGCTGAGCTCAACTGTCGAGTGCATGGCAACTTTCCCTCCACATCTGTTTAGCGTAATTTAAAAAAATCACAGCCCCTGCACCTACATGATCGGCACCACATGCTGCTCATCTCCCTCATTATCCCGAATTAGAGTGTGGCCTGGTGTCTGGGTCTTCTGCAATAATGGAGCTCTAATCTGACTCCCAAACTTTGGGAGAAAGCTTATTGAATCAGAGGCGGCAAGTCCTGTGACCCTGATTCCCCTGTGCTCACAGCGAAAGAGACCCCTTCACCGTGGCTGAGCCTGAGATCCCCTGGCTTTGGTTAAAAGGCTGCTCCGATGCCAGCGCTGGCCCCGCGGTTTGGCTCCTGTGCAAGGCAGAGCGAGAGGGAGAGCGAGAGGGAGAGAGGACACCGAAGCGAGTGCATTTGGGCTTTATTAGTTGCAATGTAATTTACAAAAGGCAGCTTTTCAGATGTTGGGATAATCAGCAGGCTGTTAGTGAGGCAGCGCACGGTAATCACGGGTTGACATGGGCAATCCATGCTGAGGGAGATAAATGGGTTTGACTGGCAGGGCAGTGGTTGGAGTTAAATAAAAAAGCAAATTGAATTTTTTTTTCCTGTGGCCTAATATAAGAATCATCTGGACATATGCGTAAAACCCACACAGTCGCAAAACCCTCCGACAGAAAGAAAGTGCCACACGGCGCTGGGTCTCAGAACCAATTTCTGTGTTATAAATTCTGTGGCTGAGGGGCAGTGGTTGAAACGGGGGTGGGGGGTGGGGTGGGGTGAGGAGGAGAAAGCAATACGGAGACCTCTCAGCCCAATCGCAGCATAAATCACATCATAATGGACAAGTAATTTAATACCATGCTGAAGCCTCCGAGTGAATCATTGCTTTTTCTTACAATGAGCCTGGGCTCTGGTGAGTGAAAAACTTGAATTTGTTGACTCCTGGAATTATGCCCGCTTTGGGGGTGATATATCCATGTGCCTAGGTTGGTCGAGACTGAAGTTTTGCTGAGGGGTCTGCTAACCTTTCCTCAGCATTTCCAGTATCCAAGGCTCATGGAACTGCCTTCCGTCTGCCACAGGTACTGTCTCCACATCTTTAAGAGCCCCATGGGGGCCCTCCCATTCCTCAGAGCAGCTGTTTCTTAGTCTGACTGGGTGGCTTGATGCACAGCTTTTCAAGTCTAGCGCACAGCAGGTGCTCTTGGGTAAGCCTCAGAATAACTCGAATAAGCTGTGAGTTCATTTGCAGGGCATAGAGAAAAAGAGCAAATACCAGCAGAGGACGGAGGAGACCACTGAGGTTGTGCTGGAGGCTGCCAGAGCTGTCTTTGCATACCAATCAATGCACGCGATCATCAAAGCTGGGCTGGACATTTTTTATCGTGTCATGCCTGTGTGGATCAGAATGTCACCTTTTGAAGGTCAGATTAAATAAGCCATGGGATCTTTAAGTCACCTGAAGCTTGTGAAGATACAAGGGAGCAGCGGAGACCTTTTTTTTTATGGCAAGTTGACTTGAAATACAGACATCGGTGCAAGGACGAGGTCGTTGTTAAAGATCAGGAAGCGAGCCTAGAATTCTAAAGCTAGAAGGGTTTTGGAAATGATCTGCCCATTCCTGAGGAGACTCACAGACAAAATTACTTGACAAATTGGCTGAAGGGTCAGGGGTAGAATCTTGGGCTCTGAGCTCTTTGGTGCTGCTTCATGTCCTGTGGTGTCCCAGACCCATTCAGCGGGGTCTGAAGAAAGAAGTTGAAGAAAGAACTTGACAAACCCCAAACTCCCCAAACATCGCACGGTGATCACTGCTGCTTCTTCAAGTGTTTGCATTCCCACGTTGACATCACTCAGACTCCCTTCCACTGCCCCCATTCAACTGTCCATGACTATATCTCCTGGCCTCACCAGCCAAGAAAGCACAGAGATAGCACTCAAGAGTTCTTGAAGGACAGGGGGAGGTGGAAGAACTCAACCAACCATCTGGGATCTACACAAACCAATGGGGTGACCTTGGGCAAGTCTCAATTCTCTGACTTCGGGCTCCTTTGATTAAAATGTGGACATGGAATAAACCATCTCTGGGGTCCCAGTGGCAGTTTTTGCTTCGCTGCATTGGAATCTTATTTCAGTTGGATCCTTCATTGACCACCCACCCTAGCATTAAGAAAGATGGAGTGGAGTGTTTCTGGTTGAAAGCAGGGAGGAACACGTGCTTTTTCTATCTCCTCTGCATCTCCAAACAGGCTCCGGGTCCCTTCTCAAGCTCAGGACTCTGCAGAGCATGGTAAAAAAACAAAAACAAAAAACAAAAACAAAAATAACCACACACACACACACACAAAATAAACAATGAAACAAGCTGTCTCAAAGTCTTTCCCTCTAGCATTTATATCTCTGTTAATAGCCCAGACTCAAGTGTCTGAACAGAAACCATAATAATACAGGGCACAGTACCTGAGATCTTACAAATCCAGCTTTATTCTCTTGTCTGCCTTTTCTAAGTTTTTCAGCCACCCCCTCTCAGGGCCAACCTTGGCCATGTGGGCAGGACAGTGCTGGTCCTGAGTTTTGAAGGATTCCTTTTGGATTCTCAGATGTTTTCCTCATAATAGACTGGAGTTTGGGGAAGAGCAGCGCAGGTGTGTGTGGGGCATGCTCATTTCACAGAGTCAGGGCATGTGATACCAACAAGATTCATCCTTGGATCCCTGGTGATGTTGGCCTTGGTGACCAATGGTTCTTGAGGGGCGGGTTCCACTTCTAACCTCACCCTGTGGTAGTTGAGGTGCGTGATCCACTTCCCACCTCACCCAATGGTTGTTGAAGGGTGGTACCCACTTCCAACCTCCATGGCACCTGCTGCCTCTCTCTTGGCTTTACCCTGATTCAAGAAGCATCGTGGTTCCAAGGATTGAAAACCTATCTTGCAAGAAGAGAGTCCTTGTGTGTCCTGATAATTAGTTTAGATTGTTCGCTTAGGTTGCTGGAAATAACTCATCACCTGCCAGTTCATGTAGGAACCGGGCCAGAGATTCACCAAGTACATGGTTTGCTCTTGAATCGGTGTTTTAGGCCATCTGGTAAACAAGGAAGTTACGAGGAGCCCCCTCTATTGGCAAGGGAGTTTGCCCGTGTTAGAACAATGGTCGCAGATGGGCAGTGTGCGCGGAGCTGCAGCAATCCCCTGACCAGACCCTGTCTCCTGTCTCTGTCTTTACTACTCTGTCACCATCTCAGCGCAGGTCTTCTTCAAGTGGGCTTTCCGATGCACCCCTTGCACCCACATATTATTAACTGTATTATTTAAGGCAATTAGACATACTTCTAGCACTGGGCTGCTCACTAAACTCCTTCTTGCCTTTTCTCACACCTCAGGAAAGGAAATAAGTGTGACAATTCAGTGACCATTGGGTGCCAGCACAGGGCATAAGGGACTGCTACAAATGTCATCTGCTTTAAGCTCATCTAAAATGGCTTATTTAATTCTAAGTAAAGAAACTGAGGCTTAGAAAGGTAAAATGACTCAAAGAGAATAAAGGGTAGGCACAGGATATGCACTCAAACATGCCAGATTTACTTTATGAACTTTTACTGCCATTTCACGCCAGAACATGGGTAAGATCTTGTTCTTTCCAGGAATGTGAGAGGCCGACAGGCAGCCAGGCACCTGCTGAGGGCACTTGCTGCTCCCTCATCCCCTTGGCATTGATGATTGAGAGGGGAAGCCACCAGGCTAGCCTGCAGTCAGAGGGGAGCATGCGAGTGTTAGAAAGGAAGCGGGGAGTGGAAAAGGGACGGCACTACCCAGACTGGGACCTGCAGCCCGGACCCTAGAGGAGGCAGGAAGGAGGGACATGGAATTTCCTCCTGGTCTCAGAGAGCTTAAAGGGAGGGGGGTTTGAGGTAAAGCACACTTGTAAACCAGATCATTTCTAAATTGTCAGTGATTATTTGGGGATATATGAGCAACCCCTATTTTTCAGCCCATCAGTTTCTGTTTCTTTCATCTCTCATTTCTAAAATGCAGCTCTGCCTCACGTGAGTCTTGAGCAGCAAATCCACCAGCCCCTGTGCCCCATCCTGTACCCTGTGCACCATGGGTCTCCTAATAGGAAAGGGGCTCACTGCAGGCTCTTGCCTGGAGCTCCCCACATTCCACCTGAAGTGAGACAGGTGGGAGCCTTGAGGCGCATCCTGAAGAGGGCGGCTGAAGGTGTGCTAAGAGTTGTAAGTAAACATTTTCCTGGCGGCACTGCACCTCCAGGATATGCCTGCAGAGGAACATGGGCCAGGCCCCTGATGCGAAGCCCCCCCTGGACTCCATTCTGTTTACATTCTGGTGAGCTTGGCACCCTGCAGACTTGGCCACAGAAACACCTTCCCGGGCTGCAGCACTGCAGAGGAGCAGAGACGTCTGCCCAGAAACTTTCCAGAGGGCTGGGAACTTACTTATCTGCAGGCAAAATTGCCAACTTGGGGATTCAGCGCCGCTTCTCTGCAAAAACAGGCGCTGAATTACCCCACACTTAACAAATGGTTGCCTTGCTCTCCTAAAGCTGCCAACACAAATTGAATTGTATTTTTTCATTGGTGTGTACAGGGGGTGTGCTCTAAAGCCAGCACTAATTTCCCCCAAGCAAGATAAATGCACAGGCCGGAGCCTTCCTGCTTGCATTCTGTCTCATTCCAGCAAATTAAAATGTCACCAAGCTACCGTGATCCTTCAGGAGGCCCGGTCAATGGGGGTGGGGCAGTGGGGGGTGGAGGCTAGCATTGGATCCCACACCTCAGACACCACAGAGATAACTACAGAGAATGGAAATGGGGAAAACCTGGTTCAAACACTCCCAGCTTGCCGTAAAACAAGAGTTCCGTAAGAAGCAGTGTGAACTGAATTTTGCAAGACGCTAAAGCCATTATATGGTTGGTTTTCTTAAGAGTTCTTTCCACCTCACTGCTATCCTCTCAGGGATTGCTCCCACCCCGGTTCACTCATATAGCCAACCACAATCAATTTGGCTTAATTGAGTTCTATGAAAATTTTCACCTAGAGTGGCCCCTCCATGAATCAAAGTTCATCAGCAAACGAAGTTCGCAGGATCAGAAAGAGAGTTTGATTCCGAGAGGCTCTCAGAGGGAATCGCAGGAGGAAACAAACTCATGTTGGCAGCTGGCATGCCTGGTTGTGTCCGCCAGAGCCTCTGAAGTCGCAGAGTGGGCATTAATAATGTAATGCCTGCTTTTCACATGCTCCTTTCCTCCCAGGCATCTCTGGGCATTGGAGGGCATTGCAGCAAGTGGCCTCCATCCTGGAGGCATCCTTTCAGGCGTTCCATTTGGACAGCAGAAAACACAGGCCCCTAGGAAGCTCGTGGGGACCCGAGAAGAAGCTGAGAGAAGTATCCAGGGCCAGCAGCCCCTCCACCCAAACCAGCAAAATGGTAGAAGCACTGACCTCAAGGCCGGTCTAGGGACGTTTTCCGGCTCCTGCCTGTGTGCCCCGGGGTCAGACTTCTCTCACCAAATCTTCATTAAACAAGGGTCTGCAAAAGGGTACTTCCTTTGGAAAGTGGTCAGGAAATGTAGCTTGGAGGCTAAAATATGAGACTGTTTGAGACATTTCAATGGTTTGTAGGAACAAGTATATGAAATCATAGCTGTCCCAGGAAATTTAGGATAAATGGCGGCCAACTCATGGGGCCTTACAGTCAAAGACAGAGCACAGCAGCAGAGGCAGGCAGCACTGTGAGATCTGTGCTGGGGAGTGAAGGTAAGGACCCTTCGCCGAAACCGGTTTGGCTCAGTGGTAGAGCATCGGTCTGCGGACTGAAGGGTCCTGGGTTCGATTCTGGTCGGGTCATGTACATTGGTTGTGGGCACATCCCTGGTAGGAGGTGTGCAAGAGGCAGCTGGTCGATGTTTCTCTCTCATCAACGTTTCTAGCTCTCTATCTCTCTCCCTTCCTCTCTGTAAAATATCAATAAAATATATTTTAAAGAAAAAAGGACCCTTTTTTCTAAGGACCCTTCTAGGAGGGGTGCCCAGCTCACTCAGGACCTTGGGTGCTGTGCTGAGGAGCTCAGGTTCAATCCTGAAGTCTAAAATTTTTCATGTGAATGGTGGCCAGCCACCTCTCTGGATGGCTAAAATCTTGAGTTCTCCATCAAGGGCTCAAGACCTCTCATCAAATCTGTCTCACAGGGCAACTTCCAAGGAAAGAAATCCTTATCCATACTTAGGGCTGAACAAACCCCAAGAGGCTTTAAGTGTCATCAACCAAGGTACTCTAAACCAAATACCACAATTTGGAAATGATACTCTGAACCTAGGCCTTTAAAATGGGATGTGATTCTACTCACTTTGCAAGATAAGACGTTTTGCGTGGGCCTAACCGGTTTGGCTCAGTGGATAGAGCATCGGCCTGGAGACTCAAGGGTCCCAGGTTCGATTTTGATCAAGGGCATGTACCTTGGTTGCAGGCACAGCCCCATTAAGGGGTGTGCAGGAGGCAGCTGGGTGATGTTTCTCTCTCATCGACATTTCTAACTCTCTATCCCTCTCTCTTCCTCTCTGTAAAAAGTCAATAAATATATATATTTTTTAAAGAGAAGTTTTGCATTGTCTCCAGGGACAGTGAGTATGAGATGATTCTCCTCAATGCCTCTAATCGTGTATCACTCATTCTGGTGTGGCCCGCATGGTCTTCAGCTGGGCCTTACTTATAAAGCACCGCTGTGTGTGTGGGTGGTTTCTATTGGTCAGTCCCTCTGCAGAGCATCCTTTAACCGTCCATCCCCAGGAGCAAAGATGGGAGAGGAAGCATGTGACGCCGCTCCCCTTGCTCTGGGCCTGTGGAATTCTGGGTTCCTGTTGTTATTTTTCCCTCCAGATCTTTCCTCTCTTTTTTCCCCTTCCCCTCTCCCTGAGTCTCTGCTTCATGATTATACAGAAAACAAATGGAAGCTTTTATATCGTTATAATGTGAAAAGATTTTGTATTTCCTGCTTCTAGTTTAAAAGACTGATGAGAAAGTGGAATTACATTCCTCCCTCAGAAACAGGTAAATACATTTTTCTTTGTTGATGAGCCCTCATTGGGTAAAATGTTCTCCATCTACACTCCGCACAAATGTGCCCCATGCCAGGGAACTCTGTTATCTTCACAGTCACTCTCAGGGAGCCAGCTGTCCTGTTGAGAGAGTGACAAGTCTAACGGAGATCAGCTATGTTTGTCAGAGGCTCTGAGGAGTGTTACCCTGGAGTCTGGGTAAGACTGAGCTCCCTACAAAGGCTTAGCTTAAGAACTCCCCATCTCTGAGACTCCACCTCCATGGGAAAGCCTGTGGTCTGGGCCTGGGGGGACCCTGTGAGCCCTTTCACCCCGAAGCACCTTCTTTCACAAACACACTCTCTGTTCAGATGTTTTCCTCTTCACACATGACACTCCTAGAATTTTCTCATCCTGAGCACCACACTGTCCTATCTGAGCAAACTCACTAAGCTCCCCAGAGAAGAGGGCCTTAAAAAAACAAAGCCAATTTCATACATAAAGTTGACAACATATGCTTATGTTCTCTCCTCCTTAAACATCATCTTCCAGGTCTAACGTCTCTGCAGTATCTTGAGAATCCATCTTAGTTGTTCAGCCTCTCTTTCTTTCTAGAAATCCGTTAGAATCCTAGGTTTTAATAGTTGTTTCCTTGATATAAGGAGTTTAATTGTGCAGCTCTTAGCATGCCCCAGAGAGTCTAATGGGGAATAAATAACCCTGAATAGCGTCCCTTAGGAATGAAGGCTAAACTCTTTACCCAGAGGCTCTTGTTAAGGAGATTCGCTAATTGTTTAAACAGTGGTAGACTACTCCCCACTTAAATAGAAGGTTCCTTCAGGGTTGGGATCATTTCTTTATCCCACGAGGGCAGTGGTCGGCAAACTTTAGCTCACGAGCCACATGACTAATGAGTTTGCCAACCACTGACCTAAACTCTCTATTCCAGTAATTACAGGCTGCTGTTGTTCCTTGTGATTAAGCCTCCACTCAGTGGTCAGAAAACTCATTACTCAACAGAGCTGCAAACCACTGCACATGAGGGTATCTTCTTAAGTCCTTAGCCCAGGCTCTGGGCAGATGAAGAACTCTGTATTGCCCCCAGAAGCCTTTTTGTTCCCCTTGATTGTTTGAGCAATGGCTAAGGGACTCCATCAATTTCCTTGTGACCTCCATGTCCTCGTCTGTAAAGAAGACACTGTCTCTGGACCTAATTTGGGAGAGGAAAAGATAGAGGAAGTCACATATATCGAGCATGTCACATTTAGTGACATCCTGTGCCAGGTATTTTTTTCGTCTGTTATTACCTCCAATCTCTATGGGGCACATGTTAGTATCCACCCCATTTTATAGACAAGGAAACTGGGGCTCAGTAAGTAAAGCTAGGCAATTTGCCCAAGTAGTGCAGTTATGAAGCGACAGAGGTGGGATTGAGTGATTTACAATGGGTCCTCACCTAGGATGGGAGTGCCCAGCGTACAGTGGGTGGTAACCACTGTTCCTGACCCTGCTGTGGTTACAAAGCTATTTGATTTCTAAGCTCAGGCCCTAAGGGTGAAGGAGAGGAAGCATGCAAAATTCATTGAGCTGGGATGAAGAGCTTCACACTGTGGATGGAATTCGAGCCCTACCAGGTGCAAATCCACAGCCAGCATCCAGAGGGCTTGCCAGTGGGGCCCTGCCAGTGGAGTCCTCTGGGCACTGAGCCTCTGGCCTCCCCCCTTGGGTGGAAAGAGGGGCACTGCAGGGGGCGCAGGCTATAGTCTCTAGAGAAAGAGCCCCCCCTCCCATGGCAAGAAGTGAAAAGAACCAGCGTAATTTTGGAGGGTGCTCTGTGGGCCCCATACACAGACCTCATACAGCGCCAGAATGAGCCACCCCAGTGCTAAGCCATTGCCTTTCCCACCCAGCCCCCTGAGAAAACCTTGGCAACACACATCAATTTTAGGACCCCAAGGGAAGAAGGGATTTCTCCCCAGTTCAGTGAGCTCTTTCCTCTCTTTACTGTCTCTGCCACCCCGAGCCCAGCCCACATCCCTCTTCCTTCACTTCAGGGGCTGAGGGACCAGTGAGCAGGTGTGCCAGGCAGGAAGGAGTCACATGACCCCCATGTTCTAGGGGCTGTGTGTGGCCTGCAGACCTAGGAGCCTCAGCCTGCAAGGGAGTCACCCCCCAGCAAAGCACCCTGCACACTGGGAGCTAATGACTGAGACCAGTTGGCAATTTAATTTTCTCTGCCCCCTCTCATTTGTCGGCTTAGGCGGTGACACTTGTTGCCACTACAAAATGTGACAGCGGGAAAAGAATGTCTCTATGCTGTTGACAAAAGCGGAGAGGCGCTCTGTTCAGTCAGCTGTGGGAGAGGCTGAATTATTTATACTGCCTTTGTCAGTCACTGGGAAAGGTAATTTCGCTGCTGAATTTTAAATTTTTCATTAATTATCCACTTTTTCAGTTCAGTGCCCCGCAGCCAGGCAGAAACCCACAGCAGAGCCATTTGGGAGGGGGGCTGGCGGGGAGCTTGGCTTTGGCCCCGCTGCTCCGAGTGGCATACGGCATGTTTTCTTGGTTTTGTTTTTCTGCAGTGTCTTTGGCTGTGCGCTGGCGCAGCTATTGAATGTTTTATTTAAGACTCGGAGTCTCACCCAAACTGTCTGCAGTTTAATATGTCACAATATATGTACATGGGGGTAAATCATCTCTGTGTCATCTTTCTCAACATTCTATTATTAAAGCCCATTTTTCATGGTCAAATATTCCTCCTAGAGATGACAAGAGGTGCACACATCCCGAGCATAGTATTTAACACTAATAGGCCGAGCCTTCTCTCCGAAGCTAAGCTAGGAATTGAGAAAATGGAGCAGAATGAATCAGGAAAACGCTTTCTTGGAAATGGAATGAGATTTAGACTAGAAAGGAGATTCAGAGAAAAAGCTGACATTTTACCGAACTCTGCAGATAATTGCTTCATCTTTTGTACTTCGCTTGGGAAGGAGAAACCGGGCTCGCCTTGACGTGGGAACAGCGAGTCACCAGTCTCAGGGTGTCTGTGCGTGTGCTCCAGGAGGGAGGAGCATGCGAATGTTCAGGCTTTTTCAAGTACAGCTGTGAGTTGATGTCTCCTAACTGCGAAACTTCTGTATGAAGACATTGTGGGGGGCAAGAGTCTTTGAAATATCACTCCTACTGGAAAAAGGGAGCAGATAAAGGCTCTGTCCCTTTAAAGGAGACACCTGAGTCCTAACTATGTGCCAGGCATAGGCCAGTTACTGGGCATGTGGAGAAGGACCTGGGCTTGACACCATTGATGGGTGGCTGCATTGAGATGGAAAATGTCAGTATGTCCTTCTTGTTGGCTCTTGGCAAGGCTGGTATTTGTGGGATCTGGCCACACGATCCTACTCTATCAATAACTGATAAGTAATCTGTCAGCAAGGATGTACTCAGTATCTGTTGAGTCCTTAATTTTGTGAGAATACAGAAGACAGTAAGACAACCAAGTGGTGTCATCTAGCTTCTGTTGCCTGTGGTCACTGAGAGGCTGGCTGTTCTGAAAGGCCCCTCCTGTACCTTGACTTCTTCATTGGCGTAAAGCCACACCCAGAGTTCATTGCATCTTTTTAAAAAATTACCGTGTGGCTCAGTGGATAGAGCGTTGGCATGTACCTTGGATGTGGGCACATCCCCAGTAGGGGGTGTACAAGAGGCAGCTGATCGATGTTTCTCTCTCCTCGATGTTTTTAACTCTCTATCCCTCTCTCATCCTCTCTGTAAAAAATCAACAAAATATATATTTTTAAATTACTTTTTAAATTTATTTAGACTAAAATAACATTCATTGTGAAATTAGTGAGGAAAAAAGATAAGCATGAAAATTCATAGAAATTACTTATAATTTTATTCCTTAAAGATGACTACCTAACCTCAAGTCTCTTTTTTTTTTCTAGGCATATATTTACACATATAGTTCATATATCAAACTACAATTCTCTTTGGTGACCTTTGTTTTATTACATAGGGACATAACATGATCATCTCCTAGATCATTAACTGTTCCATTCCAACCTTATCTCCTAATCCCATATACGCATGAATTACTTCATTTAATCATTCTCTTTTTTAGGCTATTTTTCTCTCTTTTTTTTTCTTTGCTATTATAACCAATATTTCTTAAAATATTCTGGAAACTAAAATTTTACTCACCTTCATCTCATTTCCATTAAATCAATTTTGAGGTTTGAATTGCTGGGGCTAAAGTTTTTGTCAAATTTTAAGGTTCTTTCCAAATTTTCCACCAGATATCTTCAGCCAATGTACATTCCTACCAGCAATGCATGCAACAACTTTTCTCTCCACATTCTGCTCTCAGTTGCTTGTAAGGGTGAACTTCTTAACAATACAAAAGTGTTTGGAGAATATCTGGCCCCCAAATATCATCAAAGTTCAATATAGAACCAAGCCAGTATAACAAGAGCATTTCTGTATTGGGATAAAGCAAATTGATTTTGTTACTATTACTGGTTTCTTAAAGGTAACGAGGCAAGCTAGCCGTACTTCCTCAATGCTCTAGCAAGTTCAGTGTAACCCACGATGTCCAGACTAAGAATGACAGGACCGCTCAGATCAATTGGATCCAAATAACTGATTAGGATTCAGCAGGCATGCGTGGCCACCATCAGCGGCCAGAACAAGCTGGATGACACATAAAGTGATCCAGGCAGGGTGGCCCTGGCTCTGGGCTTGACCTGTTTTCCTGGGCCTGGCTTGTAGTTTAAGCAAGGGACACCAGGTTCAGTTTTCTGTAAAGGGAATCTCTCTAGGCAAAAAGGTGGTTTGGTGGTCAGACATGAAGTTTTGAGTGCTAATAGTTCCCACACCTGCCCTTAGATTTTTCTCTTTCTTTTCTCTGTCTTCCCTCCCCCCTTTCTCCCCCTCTCTCCCTCCCTCCTCCCTTCCTCCCTTCCCCCTCCTCCTCTCTCTCCATCCCTCCTTCTTCTCCCTCCCCTTCTTTCTCCCCCTCTCCCTCCTTCCCTCCTCTTCTCCTCCTCCCCCTCCTCCTCCCTCTCCCTTTCCTCCTCCTCCAACTGCTCTAATTCAATCTCACCATGTATTGAACTCATATGCAAAAGGTAATAAAATCCTTTTAGGAACAAAATAGATTTTATGTTCAGAATAACAATCCATCAGATTTGCAGAGTGCCATGAGGTTGCTGCTGTGCCCTAGTGACTGGGTGAGTCAGGCTGGCTGCTTTGTCTTGCTGCCCTGCTTTTCTCTGATGTAACCCTAATTGCTGCTGGCGATTAGGAGAGCTGGGCCACCACCTTGGGGATTCTCCACTAAATAATCTGACTGGGAAGTAGATTCCCTAGGGCTCCTCTCATCTGTTTAAGCTCTGTGTTGTTTGTTCAGTAGCTATCAACTCTTTTCCATAACCCATTTGCTTGATGCTTGGTGTCTAACACTTCATTGTTTTACTTTGATCACCCTCCCTCTCTAACTCTAAGTTTCCTTTAGGCTTGCTAAGCTGCTAAATTGGGTCTTAGAATATGTATGTGTATATGTATATGTATATGTATATGTATATGTATATGTATATGTATATGTATATGTATATCTAAATCTATATCTATCTTTTTTAAAAATATATTTTATTGATCTTTTTACAGAGAAGGGAGAGGGATAGAGAGCTAGAAACATCGATGAGAGAGCAACATCGACCAGCTGCCTCCTGCACACCCCCTATCAGGGATGTGCCCGCAACCAATGTACATGCCCTTGACCAGAATCGAACCTGGGACCTTTCAGTCCACAGACTGACACTCTATCCATTGAGCTAAACCAGTTTTGGCATATCTATCTATCTTGATACTCACTACTAGGAGGCTACTTGCTAGTGAGACCTAGGTCTAAATCTTAGTTTCACCATTTGCAGTATTTCTATCCTTAGACTTGAATCTACTTTGTCTCCGTTTTGTCATTTGCAAAAATTGGCAAATTACTCCTCTCCCAGGGCTTTGTGTGCGGATTAAATCCCCCTGCCCTGCATGGCTACAGCAGCACCTGACACGGGGGCACAGTGCGCATGATCGTCACTAGCGTGTGTGGCTCAGTTGTCCCTTCTCCAGCGCCATGCCTGGCACACAGCAGGTGGCCAGTTAAATGGTTATTGTTGTTGTTACTATTATTTTCTACTTTTCTGAAAATGGCCTCAAGTCGTTAGGCTAGACTGTTCTCCCCTAAGGGTGTTCTGGTGTATGCCCCTGGTCATACCTGGCCTGCAAGCCTGGGGTCCCTAAGGTGAGCTATCCTGCTTCTCTGGAAAGATCCATGAAAACAGACAAAACCTTCTCCTTGCAAACAGACAAAGCCTTTTCCTTCCCTAGGAAGAAAGCAGTGTGCCTTTGAGGGCTCAACTTGTGCTCATTGTTGAGGAAGAGCAGTTGTGTAGAAATGTTACTTACATCTATGAGAATAAAACTAGTTGCCTTGCCCAGGCTGCCCCCGAGTCCCCATCAGCAGGTTGCTGAGCTTCACCTGGAGCCTTTAGTCAGATGCTGGGGGCAGTTTGGAATTGATCTATCACACTGCAACTCCTGGGTCTTATCTAGAAACAGTGCTTTCCAACAGTTCATCCCCATGATACCCACATTTATCTGAATTTATCTGAATTTCCTGGAAATACTTAAAAAATTGTCAAAGCCCAGGTCCCACCCAAACTGATTAACCAGTCTCAATCTTGGGAGTCGGGCCGACACCAGTGTTTTTAAGGACATGGGGTTTAAGTTATAAAATGGCTCGCAGCTTACCATGGCCCCTGCCTGCCATCATCTGGTTCACCATAGTGCTTCCTCCCCCAAGTAGGGCTGCTGAGAAATTTGCTGTGGAGTTTGTATCCTTCTAGTGATCATTATGCCATCGTGTGTTTATCTAAGGCCACCTTTCCACATGCTTCATGGGCACAGCATCTAATATGTGTTTTTCTTGGGAAGAAATTAGAGGGAGCTTTGCAAATACCATAGTCCCAGCCTCAAGAGACAGTAAACCAGAGTAAACGTTTTCAATCACTCTGCCCTCCGCAGGCAGAACTCCCTCCCCTGACCTCTCGGTAATAAAGGGAGAAGGCACAAGGGCCCTCTTAGATCAAACCCTGGGAGATCCATGGGAAAAATCGAGTATAGCAGCACAAACACACCAACACATAAAGCAACGGCCCAACGACGACAAGAGGGGCTCAGCGCGTCTGATGTCAAGCAGTGCTCCGTTCTCAGGCCTGAGTGCCCACTTGTAACCACCGCAGTGGATCCACTAAGCTATGCTGTTCATTTCAGGACTCCGCAAATACGGGTGCTTTTGCTATTTTTATTTATTTCTTAAGAGGAAAGGAGAGAAGTAGAGAGGCTAGGCTGACCAACCCAGTGTGAGGTATCACCTCCAGATGACCATGGCAGTGACAGGAAATCTTGGAGGACATGGGCATTTGCCACATGGTTTTAATGGAGCCAGGAAGTGGCAGTCTTCCCACTTTGCTAGGGATAGGAGGTGGTGGTGGGAACCTCCAAGCCAGGCACTGGGCTAGGAGTTCTATGCTCACTCATTTTCGTTTTGGTTTTTGTTTTCAAATCTTTATTGTTGAAAGTAGTATATATGTCTCATTTTTGTCCTCATTGACCCTACCCCCTGTGCCAGGCCTTCACCACCCTGTGGTCTGGAACACCCATTTGGCAGTGTCTGCTTCTCTGTTGATCTGATTTTGTTTTGAGTTTGATAGTTAAATAGATAAGATACGTAAGAGAGAGTGCCTGTCGCTCTTTGAGATTGGCCTCTGAGAGTCCAAGTTGGAAAAAAAATCTGTTTCTAGTGTTCAGAAGAATGATTCCTTGGGAGAGTATATCCCTGGGGTTCCGGGGGCAGGCCATTCCTCACATCAGGAAGAGGGTATTGGTTTGTGGAATTTTGATAATTTCTGAGAGAAGGAGACGTGATCCAGGTGAGCCGTGTCATGGTGGAGGGCAATGTGATAGATGTTGAAAACGGTTCCAGTCTATGATTCATCTAAAGATCAGGCAGGAAAACCTAATGTCCCTGAGTTTTCTGGCATTTCCCTGGTCTTCTCCTGCCTCCAATATCAGCACTCCATCTTCCCAGGAGTCCAATGGTCTTTTTTGAATAGCAATCAGTGTCCCCCTTCCATTCTGTAATCCAAGTTACCTCAATGCAAAAAAGAAAAAAAAGAAAGAAAATGTTACATAATATACCATATGGAAAGGCACCCTACCTAGGTGTATCTAGCACAAAGTGGACATTTGATATACATAAATTTAATTTGAAAGGAATTGTCTTTGGAGAGAGATGTGTGTAACTAATCTGCAGGAGAAGCGAATATCTTCCACCTCTGTTCTGGGCCCCATGCCAGCACACAGGAGTCGAGCATGGCCGCTGCTCTTTAGGAGGCCATGTTTTTGGAGCAAATCAGTGTAAGGCTCAGTTTCAATTCACAGCATGGAATTTGAATGTCCTCTCCAGCAGATGAGGTTTGCATTTGATCCTGGCTTAATTTTGGGAACCAAGCCAAATTCCCCAAATAGCACATATCCTACCCAAGGTAGGCCAACCGCTTTCAGATCTGCTAAGCCCTTTGCTGAGTATTGTCATTTTGCCAATGTCCCCAAACTTTGATCCCTGGAACACTTGATGAAAAGCTCATAGTAAAGAAAAAGGTCCAAATGGTGAGAATTTCTTCCTTTGCCCACAATCCCTCTATTCTCATAAGTTGGATTCATATCCACCCAGATGAATATTTTGTGAAGTGGCATATTCAAACATTAAAATTGTACAGATGAAAAATTTTAGTAATCCAACTTTACCTTTTTTTTTTTTTCTCTTCCTCCCCTCTTCCCAATTGTTCTGCTGTTGAGCCAATGTAGTGTGGTGATTGCATTACTAGGAATGTAATGGCCTTATCAAGGAATGTAATTGTCCGGCTGTACTCAGCCCCAGGCAGACACCATCTGGAGGATGAGCATTTGGAGTCCCCACATTTTTAAGGGGATATTGACAAACTCTTGCTGAGAGATGATTACGGGCCTGGAGAGGGGGCCATGCCAGGAACAGACCAAGAAACTGAGGGCATATAATATAGAAAAAAAGAGAGCTTAGAAATCCTGATAATTGTTTTCAAATCGCGGAAAGATCATTGTGTGGGGAGATGATGGACTTATCAGGCTTGTCCAGATGGCAGGATAGGACTGATAAGTGGACACTAGAGTTTGAGCCTGAACTAGGAGATGCACATATCATAATTAAAGCATGCCCCACACAGAAGGAGCTGTCTTCTAAGCTGCAGGGATTCCCTGGCGGGAGGTGGACCACCCCCAAGGAGCGGAGAGTGGTCCTGCCCTGGTTGGAAAGAGCATTGCAAAGTTCGCATTCTTGTGGGAGTCTGTGGTTCCTCCTTGTCCATCTCTTCCTCTTTTTTCCTTTAATCCAAAGTTCATTATTAAGTGCTTGTTGAGCAAGGCCCTGGATTCGTAACTCTCATGCTGGCCTATGTTAGAGTCACCTTGAAAATCTTGCAAAAATATCATCATAGCCACATTGGAAAAAAGGCAAAATAAACAAGTGAAATTAATATTACAAATATTTAATTCATAAAAATAATAAATTGCATTTAACCTAACATATCCCAAACATAATTTCAATATGTAAGTAACATAACAATTATTACATTATAAATTTCAGTGGAAATTTGGTCCAGGCCATTTGTAATCATTCTCAGTTCTCATTCTAAGCCCCAAGCAATCACTAGTGTATTTCCTGTCTTCATAGCTTTAAAGGTAATTGTAAAATATGTGACCTTCTGAGTTTGGCTTCTTTCATTTAACATAATGCTTTTGACAGTCATTCATGTTGTAATATGTGTCAGTACTTTGTTCCTTTCTATTGCTGAGTAATATTCCATTTTATGGATAAGCCATGTTTCATTTATCCATTCACCAGTTAGTGGACCTTTGAGTTGTTTTTAGTCTTTGGCTATTACATATGAATAAAACTGCTATGAACATTCACATATGAATTTTTGCTTAGATATATGTTTTCACTTCTTTTTAAAAATATTTTTATTGATTTTAGAGAGGAAGGGAGAGGGAAAGATAGAAATATCAATGATGTGAGAGAATCATTAATTGGCTGCCGCCTGCACGCCCCCTACCGGGAATCAAGCCTGAAACCTGGGCACGTGCCTTTGACTGGAATCAAACCCAGACCTTTCAGTCTGCAGGCCAACACTCTATCCACTGAGCCAAACCAACTAAACTATGTTTTCATTTATTTTGGGTAAGAACCTAAGAAAGGATTTGCTAGGTGTATGTTAGCTCTATGTTTAACATTTTAAGAAACTTCAAAACTGCTTTTTAAATAATGAGATATTTTACCTTTTTCAAAAACAACGTCTCCAAAATATGGTGTGTATTTTACTCTTATGACACATTTCAGTTTGGACTAGATACATTTCAAAAGCTCAACAGCCACGTGAGGCTTGAGCTATTGTATTGGACAGTAAAGATCAAAAGTGTCTTTGGACAGATATTTTATTCAAATCTCAAGCCATGTCAGGAAAAATGTATTTTACAGATCAACACACATACATACAGGCATCTCCACACACATATATACTCACTACAAACGCATGCACAGCAACTCTTCCCTCATTACTCTTCACTCATGATTTATTCATTTGCCTTCACTGAATGTTGCAATAATTAAATTGTGCTAAATAAATATGCTTTACAATAATTTATCCACAACTTGCTGAAATTTCTTATAGACCAAGCGTGATAAATTAATAGAAGTATATCCCCTCCAAATGAAGATATAGAACCTCATTAAGAGTTGATGGTAAATATTTAGAATGTAGAGAGACAACAAAGATTAGAAAGCTGGACATATTAAAAATTGTGTCATGATTCAGGAGATCTCTGTTGCTTGTCACTGATAACAGGTGTCCAGCTGGTGCTCCTCTGCTGCTGACTTGGCAGGAGTTTGGGGCTCCTTCTCTTGCTTACCCCATCACTCCTACCCAGGTATTCTGGACCCAAAGATGTTTGTTCTCTCGGCTCTCTGAATTTCTAACAAATAGCCTTGAACATAATCCTGAATCTCCAAAACCACTTACAGAGTGCAGGCCCTGAGGCCATTGAATGGATTCCTCTTCAATACCCAGATTCCTGGAAAGGCTGTGGAAGTTCTGTTTGGGTTTGCTATTCCACCTCTGGTGGATGAGCAAAAGTCCATTCAACTTTTGAGGAACTCTCTTTGCTTTCAGACCTGAGTAGATCTGTCTAAATCATTCAAAGTGTACCAGATACTGGATGCATATTGACTAGAAAGCTAGTTTTCCCACCCGTGCATTTTTCTGGTGGTATTTATGGACAGAAATGTATAAACTGCCCTCTTCAATTTTTCAACTTTGACCTATTAAAGCAATTAGTAACTATTTCACATTTCTAAACCTAAAGTTATTAATTCAGGAGTCACTTATGGATATCTACTATGTGCTAGGACTGGGATAAATGCTTGGATGAATGAATGAATGAATTAATTAATTAATTGTGAATGAATCATGATTCATACCCTTGGGTAGAATACTGACTAGCTAGAAACTAGGGCACACAGTCATAATAATGCACTAACTTTGGGAAAATATTATACACAAAGTTATGGATGTGGGAAAGGAAAACAAGGCTAACCTTGTTTAAGGAAGCTCTGAAAAGGACTTGAGGAATGAATATGAGATTTCTAGGTAGAGAAGGGGAGAAAGGGCAGAGAGGAGGGTCTGCAGTATTGGAGGAAGGGCACCTTGGATAGCAGTGATCAGTCCTGCAGAGTGGGGGCTAGGTCATGGAGTTTACTAAAGGAACTGAGGTCAGGAAGGTATGAGAAAGATGTGGGCCAGGCTAAAGGGTTGGGCTTTATTCTGTAGGCAATCCTAAGGTTAAAAGGGACTCTTGGCAGAAGCAGAGTGAAATCATTTAACCAAGGACTAGCCCTGAGAGAAGCAGGAATATGTCTGCATGGAGTCAGACATTTCCAATTCTAAGAGTTCTTTCAGGTCTAAAGTTCTCTGATTCTGTGAGTGATCCGAGGTGTCGTGACACACCACGAGAAGACAAACATAAGGAACATGAGGAAGAAATAAGCCCACGATTTAGGATGATCATGAAGTATTTATAGATACCAGAAAGCAGGAAGAGTTGTTCAGATCAGATTTGGTTGGCATCCATTTTTTTCCAGCAACCAGAAGAATTTTTGAAACAGAAGGACTCAACGGGGAATGCAGTGCAGACATCACTGGTCTGACAGCAGAGGAGGCAGTATGGACTCCCAGCCCAACGGCCACCTTTGCCAGGGGTACAAAAAGCATTGCATGTGACCTCAGACTCTCTGAGTCCACTTAGAGAAACGGGCACGGAAGACTGGACCTAAGCAAGTGTCTAACTTTAACTCACCACCTAAAATCCCAGCATCAGTTATTTCACAACTCTGGCACTTGGGACCCATCTGTGCCTTTTGTTTTGTTCTTCTTTTCTTTCTACTATACTCTATATTCCCTGAGGACAAGGAGTGCATATATACTGTTATAGAGACTCTCCCCATCCTGGTCAATATAATATGTATAGCAGATGCTTAAAACTATTCCATGACCTGTGCAATGAAGGAAAATGCTTTTATTTCAGGGCCCTTTCAGTTTAGTCTCATGCCCAACTGTTAGTTGAGGGCTCAGCATACAGATTGCTAATCTGCCTTTGCTACTTATTCCCAGTCTATCAACCTGCTAAAACATTGCTCTATCCACAAACCCCAGGATCTGAGATCAGTGAGCCTGAGCCCTGAGCCCTGAGCCCTGATTATCTGATGGAAATTATTTTAAAATTAGTTCCTAAGATAGTGTCAGCATCCTTGGCTAGATAAGGAATGTCTACATTGCTCATGACTAATGCCGATGGTCTTGATCCTACATCTAGAAGGGCTCAGAAATCTGGAGAAGAGGCTGTGTGTAAATTAATCAAGTCCAGAAATGAAACATAATTTTGGAAGGCATTATGGGAGTCAGAGAAGACTTAGCTAAAGGAACTAAGTTCTCATTTCAGGACCCCTTGGGATTTTTTGTTTGTTTGTTTGTTTTTATCCCTTGCTTTTTATTAACACAATTTATCTTAAGGGAAGGTGGAGATATACATATCAAAGGCTAGGGTTTCCTACACAAATCCATTGTCAGATTGCAAGAGTTACCTCTGGCTGTTCAGGTGTTTGGCCAGGAGGAGGCAATAACATGTAGATTAAGGTGTCTGGCAGCAAGCTATCATCCTTTTCAGGTTTGGGGAAATGCCCTCAGCCATTCCCAACAGGCAATAACATATGTGACTTAGCCCTTGTTGAGTCCTCAAGTTCCATCTACCTTTTGATGAAACTCTTACAATTATGACATTGCTGGAATTGGCTTCCAGCACATGACCATTTGGCTCTCAAAAACTAAGCACTTTCTATATGTTTTAGTGTTTCCAAATGGGCTATTTGATGATCTGCACTAGGCTACTTACAAGCAGAATTTAGAGAATATGTCTCAATTTCAGGGTTATTCTTGGTCCCTTTATTCTTTTCATTTTTCTATTAAAAATGGTTGAATTTGTTCATTTTCACCCATCAATCGGGCAGTGAAAATCTGCCTGTTTAAGACCTATACAGTACTTAGAGAACAAAGTATAAGTGATTTTATTATGCATTTGTATGATAAATATTCCTATCAATGGAATAAACCATATGTTGTATGAAATATTGTAGAAGGGAGTCAGAAAGTAAGATGAAAACACTTGTAAAGATATTTCTGATTTAACCCGTTAGTATTAAAAAGAAAAAAAAAAGAAAGAAATCAAAATCTGAAAATGTAACTTACTACAGGTTGTCTGGAAGAGAGATATTTACAACTTACAACCTAAGCTAAATAGTATAACTTATAAACTCCAATTGGAGGTGAGCTCAAGTCCCTGAGGCCTAGTAACAAGCCTTGAGAAACTTAGGAAATGTCATCAAACCTGTGCAGGTAGATATTGATCAGAAAACCTAAGCTGAGTGTCACTTCCAGGTTTAAATGAAAACTGGATAGTTCTTATAGGCCCCAAATCACTAGCAAAACCTAAACTTCTTGATTAACGCTTTTGCATTTAAAGAAGAATGAACATAGGAAATCATGTAGTTGCCTTTACACTAGTAACCCCTCTACCTGGCTCACTCCTATTCAGGCCCCTGTAGAGTGACTGTGACCTTAAGAATTTGTCCTTGCTGCATTTCTTGTTTCCCTCCTCATGCAGGTTGTCTTGACAGCAACGCAAGTGCTCAGGACAGTCTTGTTTGTGACAGTAATGATTGTGTTGACAGTGATAATGAGAGTGAACACCTTGCTGAATACCAGAGAGGATGCTGAGTGCTTTTGCGTGGCTTTCCTCTGTGAATCTGAAAGAGTCCTATTATGTCCCTATTTTTCCAATGCCATAGAGAGGCTGTGTACCTCATCATACAGTAAGACCACACAGCACGTGTGCAGAGCCAGGATTTGGTCCAGGGGTAAGAGCACTAAGCACTGGGCTATAATCTCTCTAGGCCGCAGCCTCTCCCAGGTAAGTTCCCAGGTACCAGTTGGCCATCGCAGGCACCGAGCTCTGATGCCAAGTTCCCCTGGGGACCAATGTCGACCATGTCCTCACTCAGTGGGATGCAGCTGCTCAGGATTCCAACCCCCTCTCCTTTCCCAGGATTCTTTAGGTGGCTCTTCAGACAGTCTCCTTCTGCACAAACTTACATTTTTAATAGGTGGAAAAGCCACTTTTTCTTACACAACCAAACGTTTATTTTTTCTAAATCTTCTTTAGAAATATTTTACAGTTATTCCTTTCATTTTCTTTTATCCCAAACAACTGACTGTTCTTTGGTCCTTTTTGTCTTCTACTTCTGATTCTTGTAACTCAAAGCCTTCTGTTTTCCAAAGATATTGAGAGTCTGCTCCTATCCATTTACCTCATTACCTACGGCCATTAGGATCCACAATATCAACTGCATCTTCGGGCTCTTGCAATGGAGGTCATTTTACCATTTGCTTATTTGGACTATAGGTACAGAATTTCTGAATTGAAGTCAATATAAATCATATTCATTAGATCTAGTAGGGTAGGAAGCAGGCAGCAGTTTCCACTTATAGAAATTGAGAAGTCAAATACTCATAGATTAACTGTTCCCAGTTCAGAAGCATGCCTTTAAATTTTTTAAAATATGATTTTAGAGAGAGAATAAGGAAGAGAGAGAGAGAAAAAAGAGAGAGTGACAGTAACAATGATGTAAGAGAGAAACATCAATTGGTTGCCTCCCATACCAGCCCAACCAGGGATCTAACCCACAACCTAGGCATGTGCCCTGACCAGAATCCAACGCCCCACCTTTTGGTGCCCGGGACGACACTCCAACCAACTGAGCCACATGCCCAGGGCTGGTTGGTGATATTATAAACCAGATTCAAGGAGCCTGATTTGATGTTCCAAACCGGTGGTCAGCAAACTCATTAGTCAACAGAGCCAAATATCAACAGTACAACGATTGAAATTTCTTTTGAGATACAAATATTTGAAACTTAAGCTTCTTCTAACTCCACTTCTTCAAAATAGACTTGCCCAGGCTGTGGTATTTTGTGGAAGAGCCACACTCAAGGGGCCAAAGAGCCACATGTAGCTCGCGAGCTGCAGTTTGCCGACTATGGTTCTAAACCAAAACTCAAATGCCTGCACAGCCTGGCAGACAAAGTAATACTATTAAAAGTGGGCCAAAGATAAGATGATAAATGGCCTTTGACCCTCAGCCTTAGTGTTGGGACACTAGGGAACTGAAAGCACAGGGGAGGAGCAGATACTCAAATCCATCTAATTATCGCCATCCCAAAACAGGCCTATTGTTGCCAGATCTTCTGTTCCCCCACTAGAGCAGCTAGATATTCATGTGATTGGTGTTTCCTGTCTGTTTGTTTGTTTTGTTTTGTTTGTTTTGTTTTGTTTTTGTTTGTTTCCTGCCTTTTAAATGTTGACTGTCATCCCACATTTAAAAGCCAGTGCTGATTCAGACTTGGGCCAAAGGAAATCTCCCTCGCCTCATGGACAATGGGCAGTGAGGGCTGACTATTTGCCACCTCTTTCCTAAACCTTCTTCAGGCCTCACCAATGTTTGCAATTAAAATCTCAGTTGAAACTTGGGGCTTTTTATCTCCCTAATGTCCTAACAAAAGCCCAATTTATAATATAGAAGTCAGTGAGTGACTTCACTTAATTTTTCCTGTTATTTTTTTTTAACTTTAGATATCTAGGAATATAATTATGCTTAAAGGTTCTATCCAAAGGTCCATAAAGCAACTTGTATATCTTTACATAAAGTGATTATTATTATCTAATATTATTGAAAGTGATACTATTAAAGGCCATTATAGAACATTCAAGTTCATCAATATAAAAAGGTAAACTTTATATGTAAGACTTGATAGCATAAAATTGCACAGGTTTTTTACACTAAAAGCAAAACTAAATGATGAAAAAATGGGAGTACTTTCTTTTAGCAAATATAATAAGACAAAGATTTAATGGCCTCGCTTTAAAAAGTTCTTACAAGCCGAAACCGGTTTGGCTCAGTGGTAGAGCGTTGGTCTGTGGACTGAAAGGTCCCAGGTTCGATTCCGGTCAAGGGCATGTACCTTGGCTGCGGGCACGTCCCCAGTAGGGGGTGTGCAGGAGGCAGCTGGTCGGTGTTTCTCTCTCATCGACGTTTCTGGCTCTCTATCTCTCTCCCTTCCTCTCTGTAAAATATCAATTAAAATATTTTAAAAAATAATAAAAATAAAATAAAATAAAAAGTTCTTACAAATCGCCGAAACCAGTTTGGCTCAGTGGATAGAGCGTCGGTCTGCGGACTGAAAGGTCCCAGGTTCGATTCCAGTCAAGGGCATGTACATTGATTGCGGGCACATCCCTAGTAGGGGGTATGCAAGAGGCAGCTGGTCAATGTTTCTCTCTTATAGATGTTTCTAGCTCTCTATCCCTCTCCATTCCTCTCTGTAAAAAAACCAATAAAATATATATTTTTTAAAAAGTTCTTACAAATCAATGAGGAAAACACTACATCTCCTATAGTAACTGAACAAAAGAACAAACAATCCACAAAAGGGGGAAATAACTAATTAAGGAACATATGGAGACACGAGTCAACCTCACTAGTAATTACAGAAATGCAAATTGAAACAACAAATGTTATAATCCCCAGCGTAGGCAGGAGTGCAACGAAGCAGGTACCTCCATGCATTACTGATTGGTAAGCAGTTAGTTCATGTAAATTGAGAGTTCAGTTCAGTTCTGTTAAGCAAATATTGAGCTGCTTCTCTGTGCTATGAATTGGTGTATGCAGATGACAAAGGCCCACCCGTACTCTCAATGAGCGAGTGAGTGTGTCCCGTGCCTGAGGGACACAGGTAATTCTGTCATTCGGTGGTAAATGGCAGAGGCATCCACAGCATGTGATTGCAAGATCAGATAGGAGGCTGCCGAGGGAGTCCAGCTGATAGCATGAGGCAGCGGAGTTATAGCAACAGGGAAAGGACACAGTCATATGTGTTGTTGTTTAAAAACTCTGCATAAAAGTCACAGTGGCTCTAATTTAAAATGTAGCAGATGAAAACAAACAGCCCAATTAAAAAGTGGGCAAAGGACTTAAATGGGCATTTCTCCAAAGAGGATATACAAATGGCTAACCAACAGGTGAAAAATGTACAATATCACTAGTCATTAGGAAAATACAAACAGAAACCACAATAAGATACCACATCACGTTCATTGGGATGGCTATTATCTTTATTTATTTTTTAATCCTCACACAAGGATTATTCTTCCATTGATTTTTTTTCTATATAAAGTGGAGGGTAAAGAGGAGGGAGGGAAAGAAGGAGGGAGGAGAAAAGAAGGAGAGAGAGAGAGAGAGACTTTAGATGTGACAGAGACACATTAATTGCCTCTGGCACAGGTCCCAATCAAAGTGGATGGAGATCAAGCCTGCAACCAAGGTATGTGCCCTCGACCAGGAATTGAACCTGCAACCCTTTTGTCCTGGGGCCAGCACTCTAACCACTGAACAAAACCAGCCACTGCTGGCTATTAGGCTGGCTATTATCTTTAAACTAGGGGCCCAGTGCACGAATTTGTGCACCTTGAGAGGAACTGTGGGTCATGAGGCTGCAATGGGCACAGGGGCGGGTTTTAGCCCATTCTCTGCACCCTGGCCTGGTCCCTCATGCCACACTCCAGATCCCCTGCATGCAGGTAGCCCCATTTACATGGCTGCTGCTCCCACATGCTGATGGTGCTGGCCCTGCTTGCACCTGCTGATGGAGCAGAGCAATTGGGGCCGATGCCAGCAGTGGTGGGAGCTGGGCAGGTGCTGTCAGCAGGTGCGAGCAGAGACTGCTACCCTGATCACCACTCAGGAGCAGAGGGAGGGGGGAAGCCCTCAGGGCCATTGGTGTTGGCAGCCATGCTTGCACCCACTGATGCTGCCAAGTGATCAGGACCAATACCAGGCACCAGCAGTGAGTGTGAGCTGCACTAGTGCCAGCAGCAGGTGCGAGAGCCCAGCAGGACTGCAGAGTGTGGGAGCAAAAAATTTTCAGTAACCATCAGAAGCTTGCCCCAGTGACAGCAACTGGTTCCTTGCCATGGTCTGGCACCCCTAGCTCACCTCCTCCACCATCCCACCACAGCCAGTGCCCGCCATGTCCCAAGCTCTGCCACCTGCTGCAATTGTCGCCATGTTCTGCACATGCCCCTGGTGGTCAGTGCACATCGTAGTGACTGGTTGTTTGGTTGTTCAGTGGCTCACTCGGTTGAAGTGTCATCCCATACA
This sequence comes from Vespertilio murinus, assembly GCA_963924515.1. Lineage (NCBI taxonomy): Eukaryota > Metazoa > Chordata > Mammalia > Chiroptera > Vespertilionidae > Vespertilio > Vespertilio murinus. The sequence continues at coordinate 56,535,949 of OZ004713.1, read as the reverse complement.
TCAAAAGGTTTCAGGTTCAATTCCTGGTCAGGGATGTACCTAGGTTGTAGGTTTGATTCCCGGTTGGGGCCTGTACAGGAAGCAACTGATCTCTCTCTCTCTCTCTCTCTCTCTCTCTCTCTCTCTCTCTCTCTCTTGCTCTCTCTCTCTCTCTCTCTCTCTCTTTTCCTGTCAAATTAGTAAAATCATATCCTCATTTAAGTATTTTTTAAAGTAAAATAACAAATGTTGCTAAGTATTTAGAGAAATTTGAGTTGTTGCACATTGTTGTTGGGAATATAAAATAGTGTAATGTGGAAAATAATGTGTTAGTTTCTCAGAAGGTTACACTTCGAATTACCACATGGCCCAACAATTTCATTCCTAAATAGATACCCAAAAGAACTGAAACCAAGGACTCAAACAGATACTTGTACACCATGTTCATAGCTACATTATTCACATTGGCCAAAAGATTAAAAAAAAATAACCCTATTGTTCATTTGCCAATGAAAGGATAGACTAAATGTGTTATATACATACAATGGAATATTTTTAAACTTTAAGAAGAAATGAGCCCAGCCAGTGTGGCTCAGTGGTTGAGCATCAACCCAGGAACAAAGAGGTCCTCAGTTCAGTTCCTGGGCAGGGCACATGCCTGGAGTTGCAGGCTTGCTCTCCAGGAGAGGGTGTGAGGAGCAGCCTATCCATGTTTCTCACTCATCCTTGGTGTTTCTACCCCCCCTTCCTCTCTCTCTAAAATCAATAAAATAAAATAAAACAAATGAAATTCTGACACTTGCAGTAACATAAACAAACTTGGAAGAAATTAAGCTAAGTGAAAGAAGCTAATCACAAAAGAACAAATGCTGTGTGATTGCACTTATAAGAGGTACCCAAGCTGGTCAAATTCACAGACAGAAAGTAGAATAGCGGTTTACAAGGGCTGGGAAAGGGAGCAATGGGGAGTTTTTGGTAGGGATGATGAAAATTTTCTGGCATTGGATAGTGGCGATAGATGCACAACATTGTGAATGTTACTGAATTACACAAATAAAATGGTTAAAATGGTGAATTTTATGTTAGGTATATTTTACTACAATAAAAATGCAAAGAAGAAACATGATTTGGAAATTTCAAAAGAGTATATGGAAAAATATTCTCCCATTTAGAGTTACTCATTTTACTTTTTGGTGGCTACCCTCAAATGTTTTTCTTTTTTAACATGCATATTCATATACATGTTGTATTTTACTAAATTAGGATCACATTACCCATGCTGTTTTATAACTGCCTTTTCCATCTGATGATAGATAGTAAACGCCCTAGGCATTTATAAGTGGTTAAGGGTATAATTCCTATATGCAGACTGCATAAAGGAAATGATAATAATAGTACCAAACATATGGGTTGTTAAGGATTAAACGAGATCTTAAATATATAAGCATAGAGCCTGGTACTCAATAACAGAAAGCTTTGTTGTTATTTATTAATATTTATAATCCTTGCCATAACCTGTTTGGCTCAGTGGATAGAGCATTGGCCTGCGGATTCAAGGGTCCCAGGTTCGATTCCCGTCAAGGGCATGTACCTTGGTTGTGGGCACATCCCCAGTAGGAGGTGTGCAGGAGGTGGCTGATCGATGTTTCTCTCTCATCAATGTTTCTGACTCTATCTCTTTCCCTTCCTCTCTATAAAAAAAATCAATAAAATATATTTTAAAATATCTATAATATTTACCTATCCTTTAAGACAACATATCTTATAGTATATTGCATAGATACACCATACATTATTTATCTCCTGTGTTCAACATTTACCATATCTAAATATTATTCACATAAATTACACACAAAAAACTTTGCAAAGAAGTCTTTATATATAAATAACTCTAAAAAAAGCAAATTTCTAGAAAGAGAATGTTAGGTCAAAGAACAAGCACAGTTTAAGATTTTTTATATATGTTGGCCTACCCTCCAGGTAGAGTGTCATATTAAAAAGAGTAGGGGAGCAACTTTATAATAGAAAAATCTGGAAACAATTGTCTAAACCAGCAGTGGAGAATCTTTTTTTCTGCCAAGAGCCATTTGGATATTATAGCATCATTTGAGGGCACACAGAATTATCAACTTAGAAATTAACCTTCTGTATTTGAACAACATTTAATTAACTCACCCCTAGTACCTTGGCAGGGCCAGACCAAATGATTTCTCAGGCCTGTTACGGCCCATGGTCTGGATGTTCCCCACTGCTGGAAAAAGAAATAGTTTAAATGTGATGTCCACTTATTGGAATATTATATAAGTATTTATAAATGTTTTTGCAAAGCGTACAAAAGAACACAGAAAATTCTTACGACAGTACTAAAGGCTCAGTGCACGAATTAGTGCATGGGTGGGGTCTGGCTGGCCTGGCCCCAATCGGGGTGGATAGGGGCTTGGCTTTTCAGGAGGATGAGGTGGCAAGAGGTTGGCCAGCCAGCCCACCTCAATCAGGACCCAATTATGGCCAGGCTGGCTGGGAGGAGGGGCCGTGGGCAATTGGCCAGTGGGCCCCACCCCTGTTTGGGGTGGAGGGGTCAATTGGGGGCAAGGCTGGCCGTGGGGAGGGGCTGTGGGCGGTGGACCAGGAGTGAGGGTCAAATGTAGTGGGGGGCTTATCAGGGGCCAGCAACCTGGGGTAGGAGCCATGGTGGTTGGCTGGCAGTCCCTGCTCCTGATCAGAGTGGGGGTGGGGGGCTAACTGGGGTGGAGCTAGCTGGGGAGAGGGGCTGTGGACCATTAGGGGTGGTGGGGACCCATCGAGTGAGGGATCTGCCAAGGGGTCCTTCATTGGGGTGGGGGACCAATCTGGGGTGGGGTCAGGCTGGGGGAGGGGCTGCAGGAGGTTGGCCAGTTGGCCCCGCCCACTATTGGGTAAAGGGGTGGGGCCAGCCAGGGAGGGGCTGCGGGCTGATTGGGCTGGTGGGGGCCCATTGAGTGTAGGGCCAGCTGGGGGGAAGGGCCACAAGAGGTTCACCAGCCAACACCCCTCTCCCCCAAATCTGGCTGGTTCACTGGCTGCTGTGGGCATCATAGCAACCGGTCATTTCTGTCATTACAATATTCCAGTTGCTGGCTTTATATATATATAGATTTTAAGTGAAACAGCAAGTAAAAATGTCTATTTAGTGCAATAATAAAAATTTTAAATCCTATGAAAATGGAGGAACAACAAAAAAGAAAGTTTGAATAACAGATCTATAAGTCGTTTTCTTTTACCATTTTTTAATTGCATTTAACGTGTATACAATGTTGATAACAAAAGAAAAATAATTTCCCTGGGAAAGCATGATTTGTCTTTGTATTCTAAGGCTGTTATTGAAAGGTAGTTTCACGTTGCAAATAGATCTTTAAATAAGCACCCATAATAATGAAAGCCATATTTCAATTTTCTGGTTGAAAATTTGTTAGATACAAAGTCACCTTCTTGAACCTTATCTATATATTCAAAGATTGGAGCTTGGTGATTTCTTCTGTTTGGTGTGGAATCAGCAGCAAGATCAGGAGACGTTATTTCCCAAAGGAAATTAATCTAACAGGACTCTGGGAGATGCAGCTACATGTTACCTAAACAGAGCCCCGCTGCCTTTGAGGGCTGTGGTCCAGGGAAGGGCCCTACGTGTTCAGTCACTGGCATGGACCTCATGGACTCTGGGCTCCTCAGTCTAAACCATCTGAGGTGATAAGCAGATCAATGGGTATCCCTGAGCCTCAGTGTCCTCATCTATAAAAACTGGGTATAATAATCCTATACCTAACTTATGGGGCTGTTGTAAATTCAAATGCAATAAACATTGTAAAATATAAACTTGTTCCCAAGACTTGTAAGCCCTCATTAAGTGTTAGCCATCGTTATTATTATTATCATCTTCCAGTTCACTCACACTTTATAAAGGGACAGCCAGGCCTAAGGTGATGTGATTTGTAATTCAGGGGGAAGAGTCAAGGATTTGGAGTTTACTGACTGGGACTGTCCTAGTGATTAAAGGATTTACTCATTCAGTGGCCTAGGGCAAGACTGTCCTGGAGAAATATAATATGATCCCAAAATGTAATTTTGGATTTTCAAGAAAGCACATAACAAAAAGTAAAAAGAAGCAGGTAAACTTAATTTTAATTTATTTAACCCAATATATCTAATATTATCATTTTAACATGTAATCAATATAAAAATTATTCATAAAATACATTTTTATATACTAAATCTTTGAAATCCAGTGTGCATTTTATATTTAGTGTAAATTTCCATTTGGAGGCTAAAATTTTAACTGAAATATTTTACCTGTATTTCATAGAATTTATAGTTGAAAGGTTAGATTCACATGCACAGTTGTTCGAAACAAATTTTTCTCATAACTAAGTCAGGTTTCATTTTTAAAATATAAATTAATTAAAGTTAAATGCAATGAAGAATTTAGTTCCTCAGTTGCATCAGCCACATTTGAAGTATTCGATAGCTGCATGTAACTAGTAGCTGCTATATCAAGTACAATTACAATGGGGAGAACATCTATTTGACCGAGTTGTTATAAGACTGTTTATATGAGAAAGTTTTATAGTTCATAAAGTGCTGTCCAAATAGATTACTTCTCCTCCCAGAGTTACCCAGCTAATGAGAAGTGGCTCAGGGACCAGAATTAGGCCAGTGTAATTTCCATATATGGACATTTAAAATTTGAATAATATTCAATGAGCCTTTCAATTTTTTAAAACTATGATCCACAGTGAGAAATATATCTTACATAACAATGTGGGATACATAAGTGTGTGTGTGTGTGTGTGTGTGTGTGTGTGTTGTGTGTGTGCGTGCATGTAGATTAGTAGCTATCATTTCCCAAAGGAAAATGATAATATGGATATCTTAAATTTCATTTATTTTTCTTCCTGATCGCCTCCTTCTTCTTCTCTTCCTTATTATTTAATGTTGGTCATGAACCACTAAACGGATTTCATGGCCCCCTAATGGGTTACAAACCACAATTTGAAAAACACTGATCTTAAGAGTCTAAACTTACGAGCATCTAAAGAAATTGATTAGTTTTCACATTAGTTACCAGTCAGTTCAAAAGAGAGAAAAATTCTCCCCAATATAAATAAGAAGATGATACTATTGTAGATAAGATAAAAAGAAACAAAGTGCCCACTTTTTGGTTAAGTGTCATTTCTTCATCTTTTCAGCAAATGGTTATTCAGGAAGCACTGTCCCTGTCATTGTGTTAGGCACTGGACAGCTATCCCAAGGCAGATAAGATTCCTGCTCACGGAGCATCAGCTGTAAAGGAACAAAGTCCTTGCTGCAGTGGCTTAGTCAAGGAAAGATCTTGGGTATTCCATTTTATTTTTCACAGTAGAGGCCAAGCGCACGGATTCATGCACCAGTGGGGTCCCTTGGCCTGGCCTGCAGGGATTAGGCTGAAACCAGCTCTCCAACATCCCCCAAGGGGTTCTGGATTGTGGGGGTGTGAAGATAAGACCAAGGGACCCCCACCTGTGCATGATCCAGGACAGGGAGGCATACAGGAGGGCTCCAGGGAGTGTTTAGTATCTTGCCCTATCCCAATCACCAGACCCCAGCAACAAGCTAACCTACCGATCAGAGTGTCTGCCTCCTGGTGGTCAGTGCACATCATAGTGACTGGTTGAACAGTCGAATGAACAGTTGGACACTTAACATATTAGGCTTTTATATATGTAGATAAGAAGACCAGAGACAGGCAATGGTGCAGATATCCAACAACACAATCAGTGACTCAATTAATTACCTTTCTAACCCACGTATTCATGCTTGTCACTTCATGGTCACAAGGCAGCTGCCACATCTCCAGGCATTATGCTCATGTTCTAGGCAAGAAGAAGAAAGAAGCAGAAAGGGGGAATTTCCCCCAAATTCTTCAGATATGGAGTTACCCTATAAAACACAGGATGTCCAGTTAAATGTGAGTTTCAGGAAAATAATAATTTGAGTATTATTTGTATTGAAACACTTAGTCACCATTTACCTGAAATTCATATTTAACTGGGTGTTTTGTGTGTTTTTAATCTGTTAACTCTGATAACCCTGTGCACACCATTCTGCTTACATTTCAGAGCCATGTTACATGTCACATGTTCACTATCTACTAGAAAGGCCTATTGAGTGAAATCATTTTTAATGTCCAGTCTCAGTAAAAGAGAAAGGCAAGAGCAGTTGGTCAGGAAGTTGAGTGAACCAACCTATAGCATCTATAAGTCAGGTTTCCCCTGGTCTTTGTAGCTCATAGTAAGGAATTTAGATTTTAATCTATGATCAGCGGGAAGCCATTGAAGAGTTTAAAATAAGGGAGAGACTGACTAAGTCATATTTAAGAAGATGGCTCCCACTACTTTGTGCAGACTATCTGGGGGCAGGGTAAGTGAGAAGTGGAAGGAGAAGTTAGAGGAAGCCCAGATCATATAGAACCTTTGAGAACTCGGCCTGGCCCTCTTGCTATGCCTATCCTATCTCAGACACGGACCTTACCTTCCTGCATGGGAATTTTTTGTTCTGCAAAAGGAGGAGTTGGGAGGGATGGTATATTGGTGCTCCTTGCAGCTCTCCCATGGTGATATGTGGGTGAAACAGTGGCCTGCCCATGTTCTTCAGCTGCATGGCTTAGTTGTCAGTGCTTGTCCATGTTCTGTTCTCTTTCTTCAACAACAGGGTGTCTGAGAGCTGCAGGAAGTACATGGAATATCAGAACTTCTTATTACAAGTCTGGGATCCTGTGAGACTCACACAAGGAATACACTTAGCTTCTGATTCCTTTGCTCTGCCTTTTATTTAAAAATTGCTTTTTTAAAATTTTAATTTAAAAAATTAGTAAAATTTACCCAAAAGATAAAATCTGCTGCCACATAGCAATATTTAAAAAAGTAACACGGCAGATTTTTATACCCTGACAACTGAGACTTAAAGCAAAAGTTGAACAATCTGATTCCAGAGCTAAACACCTATGTGAGAAACAGAAAACTATTTCCTGCTTCTTTCTCTCCCACTCAGAATTTGTTCTAGAAGGCACTCCTGATTCCCCAACTCCCTTCCCTCCCCATCCTGCACTCCCCCACCTGCAGCAGATACTGTTATCTCCTCCTCCCATTTCTCATTGAATTAAATCAATTGTTTAGTTTTCATTTGGCTTCTCCTTTCTCTCTCTTGTCAGATCAAGTGCTTTTCTGTTTTCCTTGAGGATTACCAAAATGAGCTCTTAGGGAGGAAAAAAAAAAGATTTCTCAGCACTTTAGCTTCTGTTTCCTTCTATTTATTTGTTTTGCCTTTTATTATATATATATTTTTTTGCTGACACCCTAGGACACACAAGCAATATATAGACATTATTGACTTTTTCCCTAAGAAAATCTGACTGGACTTTCCACTGGATAGGGAGTGGAAGCCTTGATTCTAATCCCTGACCCACCACTAACACACAGTATGACTTTAGGCAAGACCTTAACTTCTGTGCTTCTTGGGTTTCTTCCCAGTACAGAAAGGTATGAAGTTGTATAACCACTGTGTTTGTTTCTAGCTCTGACATTTTGAAAGTCAGGTGTGGAATGCAGCATTTTTAAGTCACCTCAGGTAGGGAGACCAATGCGGTAACTCAGAGGAGCCTTTCCAAGAGCATCGTTCTGCCACAGGGGGCCTGCTTTCTGATGAGGACAGTTCGAAAGTCAGACAAAGAGGGAGGACGTAAGATTTAAGAGATGATACAAATGTAGGTATACATACAGATATGTGATTACCCCTCTAGAATACCCCCTTTTCATGATATTTTTTTCCTTTTCTTACGTTCTGCAAATGGTTTTTTGAGCAGAAATAGATTAGAGGAGGGTTTTCAGAGCATATCACATGGTACATTATACACAATGGCCGAAGAGTTCTGTGCCAAAAGGAGTATTGGAAATCTTCATTTGACATTTAGCTCCAAAGTCACAACTCTTTACTGGCATATTAAGGTTTTAAGAAGTCCTACAGTTTACTTTTGTTTAACTCAGGTAATCCTCAAACTGGCTTGATCCCAGAGCTTTCTCATAATACCTGTTAACACCTTGTGAGGCTAGTGTTCTGTGCAGCATCCTATGGGGGGGGGGGGGAATGGCAGGAATCTCGTGGTAGAGGCCTTTGTGCATCGCATCACCTTGCATTCCCTTTGTCCACATTCCAGCCCATTAAACTTCTGCTGTTCCTTCAGTTCTACCTAATCTGAATGGCAGCATGATCACTTGAATAAGTGATAGCTTATAGTAATGATCTAATAGTTTAATTGCAATAGGGACAATTAGTCAGTCGTGCCAGAATCACGTGTGATTTTTTGAGATGGAAATTGGTCCATTCATCCATTTGTTTATGCATATTCTCACTCAGAGAATGATTAAGAGGCTTCTGGTTCTGAATTGTGGGTTGGGCACACATTTTTCTCCTCTCCTGCAATCCCACTAAAGTGATAATAAAGGATTTAGTGGAGGGATAAATTCTGAATAGCAGACAGAACAAGAGGGGAGCCATGAGTGATTGCTAGGGCACAAAGAGGAGATAGGAGCTATTGATGGAGCAAATATAGTGGCCGTAGCTGAGAAGATCAGAGGGGTTTAGAGCAGAGGAAGGAGCCTATCTGCTGGGAGGCACTGAGAAGGCTCCTTTAGGAGGAGGTAGAAGACTGAGGAGAAAGAATGAAAGTCCTCTCTTGTGTGGTTAACCCAGATGTCTTCACTGCCATTTCTCAGAACAAAAAGTAGCAGGATGCTTAACCACAGGGGGAAGAAAAAAGGAAGATGTTTTATAAAACTCCAGGTGGACCAAGAGAACTAGGGCTGCTTGTGGGAGCAAAGCCTTCATGTCCAGAGTGACCTGTATATGCTGGTTTGGAGAGCAGACACCTCTGAAATGGCCTGACCCTGACTCTTGCCATCAGTCCAATTCTGACAAAAAGAATAAGCACAACCTATGTACACAGACGTTCTATCAGTGACCCTAGTGTCTCCTGTGTGAATGTAGGGGGCTGATCCAGGATCATCCAAGATATTGTTATAAAACAAAATTCAACTGAGAAGATTTTAATCTTACTGGCTTTATTTGGTGATTTATGAATCTGGCAGCATCCCATCTAGCAAATAGGAAGAACCTCAGGGAGCTGTGCAAAATGAAAGACTTGTGTTCAGAAGGGAGTGGACAGGGAAGTTACACTAGCCAAACGGTGTTGGTTTTGGCAAGGTCACCTTTCTCTAGGAGACAGCAGGGTCTGTCAGACAGGTGACCTCATTAGTGCTGACCAGAAAATTCCTGATTAACTAGTTTAAGATGCCATTGCTAGAAGAGGTAAAAAAATTGTAATTAATTTAGGAATTAAGTCTCAGTTTGGTGATGTAGGGTTTAGTACAAGTGACTCCATTTAGGTCTGTTGTCTCTTCTTTAACAATATTAATAGCCCAGCAGCATGGAAAAGAGATATTAACATTAAAAAAAAATGACCCCAGAGAAAACAACGATCAATTAGATAACAGAGCTTAACTTGAATGATAAAGCTCTTCAAAAAGATTCACGACCAAGAAGTGGGGGGGGGGGGGGGATGAAACTATCAGAGAAAGAATAAAACAATTCAGAGATGAAAGAGACATGTGTTTTCTGTAAAAGAGCCAACCAAATGCCACAGAGAAATTTCTATAGAGATCTAGAAACATTATATTGTTTCAGACCTAGATACATTATATTGAAATTTCAGCTCCTTTTTATTAAAGGATCCCGAAAGCTTCCAAAAGAGGAAAACAGGCTGACTACAAAGAACTTAACAATAAAACCAACCTTTGACTTCTCAGTCACTGATATTAGACAACATTGAAGCATGTCTGGAGCACAGCTTCTAATCTAGAAACTGTAGCCAGCAAAGTTATCAACCAAGTGTGAAGACAAAAACAAACAAACAAACAAAAAACACATTTCAGATATTCAAATATTTACAAAACAGTTTCCCCCTGAGGAAATTTCCTGAGAACAGTGTGACTAATGGAAGTGTTCCAGTGAAAAGAAATTTGAGAACCATAGCTGTACTAGGGGCCCAGAAAGCAGTGAATACAATTGAAAACAGGAAGTCAATGTCTTCAAGAAGGATGGAATGATTTTCAAGGAATATATAGAAGTGTTAGTGATATGGAGCAAAATAAACAAAAGAGAAAAGCAATTAGAATTTTCTAGAGAAACAAACTCACAAGAAATTCCTGATTCAAATAAAGCAAATTAAAATGTGCCACAATTTTGACAAGTCATTGTGAAAGAGAGAGAGAAAAAGTGAAAGAGAGAAAATATTCATCTAAACTTGATCTTGATGCTGGAAACATTCTCCATTGAGTGGGGTATATTATTCAACCTATAGAGATTATAAATACAGCCCTGTTTGCTGCAGCGAAAAAAATATATAGTCATCAGTATAAAAGATCTGCTTATTGATTTTCAAGTTTACAATCAATCTGTAAACAAAACATAAGCCTGAATCATTCTTGTACAGCCTTGACAATGGAAAGTAAAAGCACAGCTGACTTGAGGGGTGGCTGTGAAGAGGAAAAGGGTAGGAAGACTAACAGTTTAATCTTCTCATGAGGAGAGTCAGATGCCACTGTCTACAGCTGATGGACCAAGTAATATATTTGCCATGTAAAATTAAACAGGTAAGTAATAAAAAAAAAGTAGGAAGGGATTTTAAAAATCAAGTATTAGAAGGGGGATAGCATAATTTTTCTTACTGTGGCATCAATGCGAAGAACCTAAGGTTGTTGCACCAACAAATAACACTATGATTATACTATGTAGAGTCATGAAGGCAAAAGAAATTAAAAACCTTTAAAATGTTTTTGGGACTTGATGAGAGGAGAATGATTTGAGGATAGTTTAAAAAAATTATTATGAGCTATTCTGAATAATTTTATTTCTTGCCATGTGTATATATTGCTTTGATTTTAAAAAGTCATTGCAGCCTGACCAGTATAGCTTAGTAGTTGAGCATTGACCTATGAATCAGGGGTCACAATTCCATTCCCAATCAGGGCACATGCCTCTGTTTCAGACTCAATCCCCATTGTGGGGCATGTGGGAGGCAGCCATTCAATGATTCTCTCTCATTATTGATGTTTCTATCTCTCTCTCTCTCTCTCCCTTCCTTTGTGAAGTTGATTATATATATATATATATATATATATATATATATATATATATGTATATATCCTACCTAATAAAAGAGTAATATGCAAATTATCAATCACTCTGCTATATCCACAAGCCACACCCACCAGCCAATCAGAGCAAGTATGGAAATTAACCCCAACCAGGATGGCTGCAGCTACAGAGAGCAGTTGAGAGGCTTGGGTTTCCCCAGCAGTAGAGGAAGCCAAACTTTCTACATACCCTGGCCAGCCTAGGCCTCCACTCAAGGATACAAAGTTTCAATTATAGAAAGTAAACAAATCCAAACAGAAATGGCTACAGCCATGGAGCAAGCAGGAGGCTTGGCTCTGCTCCAGCTACAAAGTGTCACTTGTAGAAGGTAAATAAATTCCAGATACCAGGGCCTCTGCTTAGGTCGCCAGGGGATGTGGCCAGCCTTCAAACCACCACAGGCCCCTCGCCCAGGCCACCCCACACCCCAAGGGAACCCCCATCTTGATCTGGGACACCCTTCAGAGCAAACCAGCTGCCCCCCCACCCATGCACCAGGCCTCTATCCTATCTAATAAAAGAGTAATATGCAGATTGACCATCACTCCAACACACAGTAGCTTCCCCATGTGGTCCAAGATCCTGCCCCTATGTGGACATAAGATGGCCACCACAAGATGGCCAGCAGGGGAGGGCAGTTGGGAGGCACCAGGCCTGCAAGGAATGGCAGTTGGAGGTGATAAACCCTGTAGGGGAGGGCAGTTATGGGTGACCAGGCTGGCAGAGGAGGGAAGTTGGGGTCAAACAGGCTGGCAGGGGAATAGTTAGACATCAATCAGGCTGGCATGGGAGTGATTAGGGGATGATCAGGCTGGCAGGCAAAAGCGGTTAAGACAGCTGTGGGCAAACTACGGCCTGCGGGCCAGATCCGGCCCATTCAGCTATTCTATCCGGCCCACACGGAGCCAAAAGAGCAGGCCGTACCCTTTTATGTAATGATATTTACTTTGAATTTATATTAGTTCACACAAACACTCCATCCATGCTTTTGTTCCAGCCCTCCAATCCAGTTTAAGAACCCATTGTGGCCCTCGAGTCAAAAAGTTTGCCCACCCCTGGGTTAGGGGCAATCAGGAAGGTAGGCAGCCAAGCAGTTAGGAGCCAGCAGTCCTGGATTGTGAGAAGGATGTCTGACTGCCTATTTAGACCCGGTGGGATCAAGTCTAAACGAGCAGTTGAACATCCCTTGAGGGACCCCAGATTGGAGAGGGTGCAGGCTGGGCTGAGGGACACCCCTCTTTTCCCCCCTGCACAAATATATATATATATATATATATATATATATATATATATATATGTCATTGCATACTTGCTATGTGGCAAACATTGTGCTATATCAGACATGTGAAAGTGGTAATAACTTTATAGCAGAAGCATCTGCAGAAACAAATGATGCTGGGACAGGAGCCCTTCCTGAGGATGCGTTTGTGTAAATGGGAAGCGAGGAAGTGGGGCAGGGAATCAGTTCACAGAGTATTTGACCAGTTGATTGAAATTCCTGGTTTAAAAACCCCAGAGAGGTGAATTAGGAAGAGAGGTCTTTAGGCCTTGGGGGCTTGGAGACTTGACAAGGTTCCTTTAGGTTAACAATATTCCAGACAGGCAGATAGAATTACTGACAGTTTGGAGCTGTAGGGTCCTTCGAGAGACTCTATCCAGTCCTTTCAGTTTACAAACGAAGGAAGCTTGGTAGTGGCTCAAATTCAGTCCTTCTGATTCCAAGGCTAGTGATGGAACTCCAGACTCCTTGAAGCAGGAATCACCATGTATCACCTTCCTACTAAGGACCAGGAGCTGTACTGTCACTTATGCATATTACTTCACGTCCACCACAGCCATAGGAAGTAGGCCACACCCATATTGAATTTGAGAAAATAAAGTTTAAAGAATTAAAATAATTTGTCTAAAGCCTAGAATTGGATAGAGGCATAGCCTAGATGGGAAAGAGTCTGTCTGACCTCGAGATTCTCAGTCCTTGGTTTTGGTTCATAATTTAAGCCCACATCCCTGTATTGGTGACCAAAGGTAAAAACAACAACTATGTCATATTTAAGTGTTCCAAACCACTAAGAAGGAAACTAGGGCCCACTCCCAGCACTGTATAAACCAAGCCTTTGATCTGCTTCTGCATCGCCTCATAGCCCACATGGGGGAAGAAGGTCTGTGAGCTGCCATGCCATCCCTCTTAATTAGAGGGGGACCCCAGGAGCCTTCATGTAGCCCCAAGCTATTCTGAGCAAAATAAACAGGAAACAGAAAAGAGGGAGAAGAGAGATAAATCCTCACTGACTTTAAAAGATTTATGCTGACAATATCCCAAGGAGCTTATGAAATGTATTTTTTTTTGGGGGGGGAAAGGGGGGGGCGGGTAGAGGAAAGCTGCCGATGAAGAGATAGCTCTTAACTACAGAGTTTCATTGAGAGTGAAAATACTTTAAGTTCTGTCTCTTATTGATAGTACAGTTGCACAGAATAAAATTCATATAAACATCATCTCACATATTAGAAGTGGAGGAATCATCCATCTTCCAGTCAGCTCTGAAAGAGTCCCATTACTGTGGTGCTGAATTACAAGGAGAGAATTTAAATGTTTTCACGCCCATGAAGGAGGAACAGTGGTGCTGGAAAACCCCCAAGTCCAGGCATTTTCAACCTCATTTACTCCTGCTGGGAACTTGTGTTTCCCGTGTGTGTGTGTGTGTGTGTGTGTGTGTGTGTGTGTGTATGTGTGTGTGTGTGTGTATCTGTATGCACATGTGCACATGCATGCAAACTTTTTTCTGAGAAGGGGAACACCTCCTTGCTTACCTGCATTCTTTCCTTCAGAAGCTCCAAAACTGGTTTCAATTCGACTTTCCACCCATTTGAATATATCAGAGTACAATCTCAGACCAGGGCACCTTATGTGTGACATGTATGGCTTTTTCCTAATCCAGACCATGGCCCCAAAATGTCAGGAACAAGAGTCTGCCCCAGAGGTGTTTCTAGAACCCCCACCTGCTCTGGACAGATACACTCTAATCTAGTACAGAATTGGAAACCCCAGTCAACCCGAGTCTGTCCCCAACATGGTACCTTTGCTTAGAATGGTAACATACAAGGCCATCATGTTTACCTTTAGTCATGCCTAGTGAGGACTGGCGGAGAAGGATGTGGTAGAGTCAGTATTGACCCCCTGTCTCCCACCACACCGAGTAACCTTCCTGCCGCCCACCCTGACGATGTCCCTGTCCTGCTCAAAAACCTTCTCTGGCTCCTTATTCTTCACAAAATAAAGATGCACATCTTCTGCCAGGAATTAAATCTCTATCGTCCCACACCTATCACCCTTGCCTTCCTTATTTCCCAGCCTTCTCTTCATGTACTCCACTCTGTAGCCAAGGCCGTGATACACTCTCTGCATTTATGCCTCTCAGAGCCTGCCGCAGTAGACTCTGCCAATACTTTTGTTTTTCTTGTCCTTGAAGACTAGCTCAAAGGTCATCTTCTTTATGAATCTTCCCAATTAAATCTAACATGCCCTTCATGAAGCCCCTCGTGAGCACGCTTTACCTATTTGTTTCTTGTGACTTAGAGCCTCTGCTTTTGATTGTAGTTACTGCAAACACCTCATCACCCCCTCCTGGACCTGATGTTCCTTGAAGGCCGGAACTGTGTCTGGTTCCTGTCTGTGTCCCTGGGGCTGAGCCAGTGCTTGAGTAGGCATCCATTAAATGAACTTTGAGGGCAGAGGGAGTGGGTAAGGAAGCCAGGGAACAAACGGATTTGGTTCAGGTCCCATCTGCCTGTCTTTCTCCTTTCCCATCCCTCAGAGTTCCTGAGCTACACAACTTGGCCACGAGGCACCCTGGTAATTTTTTGGGATAAAGGATACAGTGGGATAATGAAAAAGGAAGAAGGGTTAACAGTGGTTAAGAGTTCAGAGGCCTGACGTCTGGTCTGGACTTCCTATTTAAGACTCTGATTGAGTCATTTTTCCATTCTCATCTCCAGTCTGCTTCCATAGAAAAGCAAGGGCACTATATTACACGATTGTTAACTCCTTTTTCATTCTGAATCTTTGATTCTAATCCTTTATTTTACTTCTATGCCCATTATAAGAATGTCTCCCCATTGTAAAACAGGGTAATGATACAGATTATTTGCCAAGGGTTGTTGAGCAGTTTCAAATGCCCATATGCCATGCTTCCTAACATTACAGAGGACTCAGTTTCCAGTATATGCCAATGTCCTCCTTCCAGCTCAGAAACAGTCTTGTGCTGACCTATCCTGATTTTAACCAAAAGTCACATTTACCTACCTCCAGAATACTGCAAATCTCTAATCCTGACACAATGCTTTCTCCTTGGACACTGCTTTGCTTCTCATAGGAATCCCCCCTTTTTATCTGTACCGTTCTCTATTGAGGGGGTGCTAGTTCATTTGCCTACTTGGTAAATCCTGTTATCTGGAGGAGGAGACTAATTTGAGGTGCCCAGAAAGAGGGGTTAGTAAAAAGGCTGAGCTGAACACTCTTTACCTGGTTCCCGCTGGAAGAGTTGGAGATCTTGTTGGAATTGGCTTCCAGTGCCAAGGAGCAGCATCTAATGGTCCAAAATCTGCAATGTGGGAGGGTGGCAAGTAAAGTAGCACACCAGAAGAAATGCCTGGAACAGTAAAATGATGCTGTGCTATTATGCTGACAGTAACCACCAGGGATATAAGTTTCTTGTCAGTCACAGGCCACTGCTACTGGAATTAGGGTTGGCATGCCCCAGAGGGAAACTCAGCCACAGGCACAGTACCGGGTAGAGGTGGGAGTCAGGGTGGGGGGGTGGGGGGATTTGTAGAACTTTCTTTCTGGAGACCAGTTGCAAATTCACATGGCTCATAGACTCGAGAGCAGAAATGAATCTTCAGAGATTTGTAAGTTCAGCCAACCCCTCTCACCCTATTTTATAAGCAGAAAACTGAAACCCGAGAAAGCCAGTGCTTTGCCCAAATTCATTCAGCAAGTAAGCAAAGGAGCAGGAGCCAGGATCTTAACTACTTCCTTCTACATGACCCAAATACTTCCTTTCCAAGCACACACCTCTCAAGGAAAACCTCGAACTGGTCATAACTATTTGAGAACCGAGAGCTAATATATACAGTACCGGGAAACTGAATTTTCCAACAAATTGAAACTCAAGCTGGCTTGAATGTTATATGGAAAACTTAGTCAGCTCTGATTTAAATTGTGACCTAAAGGGTGGCCTAGATGCCAGAGTCCTGGTTTCTGGGGTGTGGAGATACCCTACATTGATAGTCATAAGATGGCCCTCATGCCCTGGCTCCACTTGGCACATTTATGGAGGGAGTAACTCGGTTAGACTGTCCCCCTAGACCAGTATGTAAATCTATAAGAATGTCTTAGCACTTGGGTCGGGTTTCTACGGATTAGGTAATACACACTATTTTTCTCCCTGTTGCCTATGGGGGGGTTTTGTTAATTGTACCTATTGGTTGGCAAAGAATCTGTGAGCGGTTATTTCTACTTTAATTTAGAAGACAGTAAAATCAAATAATTGATTATTTCATAGGTGCTTCCTCCCTGCCTAAAAAATGGGTGAAATGCTTTTGAGGATTATCTCACATAATCCTTACAACCACCCTTTGAAATAGAGGTTTCCATTCCCATTTTAGAGGTGACAAGACTCAAGGACATAGAGCTACTAAGTTGCTAAGGTGAGAACCTTGGTGTGCCTGATTATAAAGCCCCAGTCCTCAGTCGCCATTCTCTTACATCAGGTTTTGGGTTTTACAAAGGTAAGAGAAGGGGAAGAGGGCTGGGGTGTGCCAAGAGAGTGATGAATGCCTCCAGCATCGCGGACTTTGATGCATTGGTCTCTAATACCTGCCTCAGAGGTGCTGCTGGTCCAGCTGTCTGGACACATCTGCAGAGTCACTTTCTTGGTCTCTTGGCAGGCTCCTTCCTCCTCCTCAACACCTCAGCAAACTCCAAGCACACCATCTTGAGCCCGTGGATGAGGAGCAGCAGTGAGCACTGCCGACTGGCTGTTTCCGTTCACAGACACCTGCAGCCTTCCGGGAGGTACGTCGCCCAGCTGCTGCCCCACAATGAGGCTGGAAGAGAGATCCTCCTGGTACCTACTCCGGGGAAGCATGGGTAAGTCCTTGCTCATTCCAGATCTATTTTATTGAAGACAATTTGGCTTTTGACCGAAAGAGTTCAGACTCTGTGACATCTACTTAAAACTCACAATTGCTCTTTAATGGGTAGGGACCAGATTGAGCCATAACTGCTACTACTCCCTGGATAGTATCTCGCATCCTGGTCTGTGGGGCCCTCTGGCTGCCTAAGCTGGTGGCCTTCCACAGAGGCCAGAGGAGCTGCTGGCAGAGTTGGCATTTAATGAGTGGATGTTAAAGATATTCACTTCCCAAAATCCAGACAGAGCCATGGAGAAAACAGCCAAGGGGAGTGTTAAACAGCCGAAATGAGAGTAATTTAATATGCTGGAAAGTAGATTCTACCAGCAGAACTTTAGCGGAAAGGGAAAGAGCAAACTATTGTATCCACCCTAGCAGGAGCATGGTACCTAGAGCAGAACTGGTCAGGGAGACCACACGCTATCAGTCTCAAATTAGTAGAGACTGACAACCTTTGTTCTAGAACCTCTAAAGCTTACCCAATACTGAGGTGACACCCAATACTCATGTCAGTGAACTCCTCTAGAAGATACGTGCCTACTTCCTGATCCAGTGTGCCTCAAGATGTGGTGACATTGAAAAACCAATGTGAACCAGGGCATCTCTGTGGCTGCCTTTTTTCTCATTCCATAAGTGTAAATACCATTGCAAGACCCCAGTTGTGAGTGGCTCCAGGTCTGATTACTTTATAACCAACTATAGATCCGGTGCACAAAATTTGTGCACTCAGGGCTGGGGTGGGTCCCTTAGCCCAGCCTGCGTCCTCTCACAGTCCAAGAGCCCTCAGGGGATGTCTGACTGCCACGGAGACAGGAGAGGCTCCCGCCACCGCTGCTATACTCACCAGCCATGAGCCAGGGTTCTGACTGAGCAGTACTCCCCCTATGGAAGCACACTAACCACCAAGGGGCAGCTCCTGCATTGATTTTCTGCCCCCTGGTGGTCATTGTGTGTCATAGTGACTTGTCATTCTGCTGTTTTCCTTGATTTGCATATTAGCCTTTTATTATATAGGACAAGGGTAAGAGATCCTTCTTTATGGCATGTTTGCAAGAGAAAGAGCTCAAATTTCTAGCTAAGCTTAGACTTTGGACTTAGCTTCTCTCTAAGAAAATACCTCGCAAGGTTCCCATCTGAACAATGATGTTATCCATCCTCCACCTCCATGGTGTGCTGGACTGGGGAGAGTGGGTTCTGCCTACCACTTTCTCAGTAAAGCTGTATGGACTGCTTAGTAATTTTTTGGAGGGGAGATCCATATAATTCTCTGCTGTATGGAGGAATGCTGCTTCCATGAGCATCTTGGCAAACTGCAGGATACAGGCATCTGTCCAGCAATTCATAGAGCTCTGGGTATTTGTGTAGAGCTGGATGCGGGTTGCTCAGTCTTGGCATTATTGACAGCTAGAGCCAGATAATCCTTTTCATCAACATTGTCTTGTGCATGGTCCCCAGCTTCCCAGGCCTCTACCCACTAGATGCAAGTAGCACCTGCTTTGGTTGTGACCAAAAACATGTCTCTAATCATGGCCAGGTATCCCTTGGGGGGTGAAAACATCCCCATTGAGGACCACTGAAATAACCAGAGCATTTTAAAGCTGGGAGGAGCCATGGGATTTATCTGGTTCATCCTCATCAGTTCACAGGTGTTGGAACTGGAACTGAGACCCAGGAGAATGAAGGGGCTTCATTCATATCACATGATGAATGTGTGTTGGCAGAAAGGGTCTTGAGCCCTACAATCAAGGCCAACATCTGAACTAAGTCCTGGGTTACAAAGATGTGTAATGCCCAATCCTTACCCTTGAATAATAATAACTATAGCTATTACTAATACTTATTAAGCACTCCCGAGATGTGCTAGCCAGTCACTGCTATGCACTTTACATGCATTTTAAAAAAAATGTAATACTAAATAACACAATGAAGGGGAAACTAGTATTATCTTCTATTTTATAGATGAGGAAATTCAGTGAGGTCAAATAACTTGCTCAAGGTCATTGACTAGGCAAGGTGGAGGGGATCTGAACTTTTTTACCCATAGGTGGAAAAGCTCAATTAGTTCACAGTGGTGCAGCAGAAAAAAAAAAAGTTATGCTGTGAATCAAAGTCCTGAATGTACGTCATAGTTCACTATTCAGTCATCAGTCAATGAATAATCATTTATTGGCTATTTTTTCTTTATCAGGATTATAGAGGCATGCAAGATACAAAGGCCAGCCTTTGGTGGTACACCAAAGGATGTTCCAAGAAAGATCTCTGTGACTTCAGGCAAATCCCATCCCCTCCCAAACCTCAGTTTCCCCATCTGTAAAATGGGGAATGTGATGCTGGTTCTACTCACATGGTGCTGTGGGGTCCATGCAATAAAGGGCGTAAAGGGTTTTGCACACACTGAGCAGGATGCAAATATAAGAGACCATTAATACCTTAGTTGGCTCTGTTCTGCTGAGAATTTTGAAACAAAAAATTGAGACTTGTCCATTCTCTGACTGTGGGTCAGTGTCAGTCCCAAGAATCCTTTGGTTTTGAGATCTTGGGCAGTTTGATTCCTTGGAAGCTCACCCTGTTTAATGTCAGAGATGACACCAACAGCAGAGTCCTCAGTGTGGCAAGGGGGCCACAGTGAAATCCTGATGGCGACAGTGATGATTACAAAAGAGGCTGGCTTCTTCTCAGAACAGAACATGGTGGCTTGGGGACTGCTATTTGGAAAATAACATTCAGTGTTTATAGTAATAAGGGAAGAAGTTGTCATAGCAAAGTCATCTTGGGAGAGCCTGACACAGAGGAATGACAAGTCAGAGAGGACACCATGACCCCAGAAGCCATGAATTGTGAGCAGGCAATGTCATGGGGGAGCAGCAGCCGGCGTGGAGGTTCTGGCGACAGGGAAGGCAGTTGAAGGGCCCCAGCAGCTGCTGCCTTCCACCTCCTGGAAAACAGCAAGCCTCATGAACCACAGAGTGAGCCCACGTCTGCCAAAATGGCCTGGCTTTGGCCAGGATCTCCTAGGGCACAGATGACAAACAGTGTGCCTAGCATGTTCACCTGCTCACCTGGTCAGCCAGAATGGCCACCAAAGCAAGGAAGCAGGGAAATGGGACGTCCAGCAGCCCAGCCCCACTGGCCATGGAATCCAGCCGGCATAGGATAGGACATCTTAGCTAGAAATTAGAAACCACAAAGTCCCCATTAATTAAATGAATATGATAATACCCTACTTAATACGGTGAGTTGTGAAATGGCACAGAGAAAATGTCTCGCAATTTGCCCAATTATAGTGGACACTTAGTACATGCCAGCTGCTGTCCAGGGCACACATTTATTGACAGACCATGGACTGAGAGCCTCCGGTATTACAGGTGCTGGGAGCAAACACAGACAGCGCAGGCACCGCTTCCAGGGGGCATCCGGCCCAGTACGGACACACAGGCAGGAGAGTAGCGGCACACGCCTGTGCAAATGTTTTCAGGTTGGAACCCAGAAAGACTGAAAGGCTAAGCTAAGAGAGTGCCAGCGGAGCCAGCACAGGATGCCCAGCTCCTGCTCTGCCCCCTGCACGTCCCTGCCGTTCTGCAGAAAGCTGTTTCAGAAAGAGCAGCCCAGCGGTGGGAAGCTCGTGCCTTCCTGGCCTCAGAAACACAGGCTCGGGGGCAGGTGCGGTTTCCAGCTGCAGGAGCAACTCTCGGGGGCTCCTCCCCAGACATCCATTGCACACTCTTCCTCTGGGAGCACAGGGCTTTCTCCTGCAGCTTTGGGGACTTTATTATGTCTGACCAAACTGCACAGGGTGTGGAGGGAAGAATAGGGTCCTGAGAGGACAGAACGTGCCAATCATTTGAATATTTTAAAAGATGTCTTAAACCGACAGGATTTGGTGATACCCCAAGTTGAGCCGAGATAAGCTGTCAGGGCCATCCTAGCGCAAACAAGGGTGGATCCAGAGGGTGGCGGAGAAATGAGTGTCTTGGACACTTAGATTCATCTTCCGCAGGATCTTAACTCCACACTCAAAAGAGACTTGAGTTCCCTTTTCCCCAATGATTTCCTGATCGGGGGAACCAAGCCTAGAGGCAGGATGTGATGTGATGAAGGTCAGAGTGCACACTCCGGAGCCCAGCCCTCCTGTGTTCTATCTTCCACTGAACAGCAGTATCTACATAGAAGTCCTGACACTCACTGCCCTTAGACTAAAATCTGCAGCAACCTCCCCAGGTGAAGACAACCCAGTGTCAGTGTTGGGTACTCACTGGTTTATGTAAACCAGCCACTTCTGACCAAAGACCCTAGCTGTAAAACCAGCAGCAATCTAATGGGAGACCTGCCAGAGAAATCTAACCCAAAGTGATTCAACCCTAATGGTATCAGGAGAGGCAGTTTCAGCCTTGGTTCCACCGCTAATTTGCAGTGTGGTTATGGAACAACCACAGCCCTTCCAGACTTGGCTTCTTACCTTTTAAACAGAGCCCCCAGCTGCTCTCTGCTCCCTTCCTTCATCTTGCAACATCAGCAACACCCTCTCGGGGTGCCAGTCAGGACTGGGGTAGCAGACCATGACTTTCCCAGCCCAGATCTCGCTCTTGCCCCTGCCCCCCATTCGGGCAAACCTGACAGTTTTACCCATCACTGACCCATAGAGCCTTTCTGCCACTAGTGTACAGACCTTGAATTTTCCTGTAAATAGACCAGCAGGTATTAGCAGGATGATGAGGAAGAGGCTCAAGGTAGAGTAACGTGGAAAGACGCCCCTAGGAATTTGCTTCTGAAATCATGTCCGACTGCCTTTGCCAAGCTACATTGGGTTTAGCTCCAGTTGGCCCAGAGCAATGTGGCAAGTCTGGCCAGTGTGGGAAATCAGAGGCCTGTGGCCTTCAACAGTGCCCAGCCCAAGTCCTCCTTGCATCCTTTTTGCATGATAAACGGGTCAGAAATAAAGAAGGTGATCATTTATTGAAATTGATGCCCTCGAGTGGCAGTGTCGCAATGATTTAATTTCAGGCCCAGCATTTTCTCACTTTCAAAGTCATTCACAGTGTCAGCTTCTCTCCTTTTCCCCTTGGTCTGAATAACACACTGATAAATATACAATAAGGGCTTTAATGTACGGGTGATTTACACTAAAAAGAGAAAGCCATTCAAAGGCTTTAAAGATAATTTTTTAAAGCCTTACCACTCACACCCAGGCTTGTCAAGGGCAGACTTCTCAGGCATGGGGACAGTCATGAAGACCCGACTTGTCAAGGGCAGTCGTGAAGCTAGGAGTTCTCTGAGTGTAATGCAGGCTTGGGTCCAAGTGTGCTGGGAGGTTGGGCAAGTCTTTGAATCTCTGTAAGTCTCAATTTTCCTATCTGTAAAATGGTAATAATCGGCCCACCTCATGGGGTGGTTGTGAGGATCAAATCGGGGCTGGCCTTCTCCAGGCTGCTTTGGGTGGTGGGGGAGTGAGGCGAGCCAATTGTAGCAATTTTGCACCCCTCATTTTTGGAGTAACCAATTGTATTCTCTAAGTTGGACCCCAAAGTTCCGGTCCCGTTGACTATGCCAGGATTTACCATATTTCTCACCCCTGTGAGTAGTAATAATGAAACAACCACTAATGTGCTAGTCCTCTCTTGAGCACCTAGACTTTAAGCCATTAATTAGGTACATCTCAGGCTCTGGGGGAAAAATCAGAACCATGCATTTTATAAAATTCATACAGCTGATCTCATCCCAAGTTGATTCCGATTTTATTAGTTTGGGGAAGAGGCATGGACATATGTTTTTAGAAAGTGCCACAGGGAATCTGGTATACATTGAAAATTAAGAATCATGGCTAACATCCCAGCTTGAATCGCTCATTAACATAAGCTGGTCTTTTTCTTATTTCCATTCACTAACTAGTTAGGAGAAATGTTAGAAAGAAACCTTGAAGAGGTAAGATAGACGTGATTGCAGGGTGCAGAGTTGTTTCTCCCTCACATTGGAGGACAGGCTGTGACAGGCTTTCCAACCCTTGCCTGATCCTGCCTGTGCAGCCCCCAAAGCTGGGGTGGCCGGGGGATATCTAAGGCCATGTATAGGCATGGTCTCCACCCGGAGGTCTAGTCGGGACACATCTGTTATCCTCTCTCCAAAAGGACTATGGCTTTCAAGGCCAGAGGGGCCTGAGAGGAGCACGGAGTAGACTAGAGACCCAGATCTTTTAGACCAGAGGGCGCCTGCATCCACCCACCATCCACAACCCATCTCTGTTCTTTAGAACGGCGACTCTCCTCTAGGTCCCAGGTTAACAGAAGAGCCATCGCCTCTTCTACGTTCTCAGGAGGCAGGTGTTAGGTTAAAATTCATGACGAATATCTGCATAGTACATGTTCAGGTTACCAGGTGCATCAATGTCTATCAACTCATTTCATCTTCACTGCTGTCTTTCCCACAAATTGTTCTCCCCATTTTATAGATGAGTAAACTGAATCTCAAGGAGACTCAGTAATTTGCTTAGTCAATGGGGAACACACAAGGGAACACAGATCTTTTGGGTCTTTTTTTTTTTCTTTTCTTTTCTTATGCCATGTCCCTAAGCAGGCCTTGCAGTTGAACCCTGGTATCATGCCTAGCTCTGAGAAAACTGAGGCCTGTTCTTATCAGTCAGGAAAAGCTTTTTCAAGAGACTCATCTGATTTTTGTTCATTTAATTCAGGACCAAAAGCCTTGATGGTAAAGACGTCAGCTTGTACATCTTATTCCCCACAGCCTGGCACAGAGCCTAGCACATAGTAGGTGTTCTGTATTAGGGGAATACACACCAGATCAATTTATGGTAGTTCTACAATGGTAGTTCTTCTCAAACATAAGCTCTGGATCTAAAAATTAAATCCCAGCCCAAGATCACAGAAGAGTCTTCAATCGATGACAAGATGAAAAGTATTTCACCCGCCTTCTGCCCGAGCCCAGGGATAGATGTATAGCCATCCCTGGGGCTCAGGAAGCAGCTGTCAGAGTGTACCTGAACTGTGAAGGTTGCCACTAAGTACAAAGGACAATTCCTTTCCTGGCAGCTACAACTTTTACTCACGATTGCTTTCATTGATGGGCGTCAAGAAAAATAAATGAAAAGACCATTGGCTTCTGCCAGCTTTGACCTTCGAGATTTGACAGCCCAGGGGCTGTAGTGGGCTCTTTTAAGCCGGTTGCTTTCATCTTCCCACTGTTTCTCTGGATATTTGATGGATTGAACACTAGGAAGGGGAGAGAATTGTGAATACCTGTAACCCTGTGGCTTGTCAGAATGACATCTTGGCAAATCCCATAATGATAAATATAGGTTGTGTACAAAGAGAGGTCAAAATGCATAGAGACAACAATCACCTTTCATCTCCGAAGTGTCTGTTGTGCCTTGCCACTTCCCAGTATGGAGGGCGGTATTGAAAGTAGGTGGAGGAATTTAGGCGAGAGACCATGGGTGTCAAGGAATTCACTCCTTCCTTGCAGCATGTGTTTTGTCAATAAATGCTTAAGAGTCTTAGGCACTGGTTGGACTCTGATGACTCATCCTGCTTTAGGAGTTCACAGTGAGGCTTGCATTGGATGACGAGGGACAGTATGATGCTATGGGGAAAGGGCTGTAATGCATATGTGCACAGGTGCCACCGGGGTGCAGAGGAGTTGCACACCTGAGTGTCCTGGTGGCTGGATTACCCAGAGAAGACATCAGACTGGCTCTGAAGGGAAAGGGAGTGGTCAGATGCATGAGGAGAGGAAGGCATCCCACAAACAGAAGGCATGTGTGCCAAGGGTGGGCAGCTGGAGAAAGTTGGTTGTATGCAGTGTCTGCACCATCCTTTGGGTTTGTCACTCAGCTCCCCCGCCCCTATCCATTTCTCTGAGTGCTCACACTTTTGTGTGTATGTGCCACCAGCTTGTGTTCCCTCCCCACCAAGCCAGTGTCCGAACAGGCAAGTCTCATCCCTGGATACCCCCAAATCACTTTCACACCTCTTCTTGTAGCAAATGTCCTACTGCAATTGCTCAAAAGATTTCACCCTAGGTTCAGGCACTTTCCTCACTTTCTCCTTCTCTCTGGTAGTATCTTCCTCCCATATAAGGAAGTTCCTATAGATGATCCATGTGTGCAATAAATTTCCACCCCAGTATATGTAGATTTCAGAGTACAAGCTATTCCCACTTTTTGGTTACAATTGGTCTGGACTCCAGGACTTTCCTGTCATTCCCTCTTCCTCCCCCTTTGCAGGAAGAGTAGTTAAAGTTTGTTATTCCTGATGGATTGCCCTTTACCACCTTTTGCACCGAATACCCTTACTCACTTTTCAGCACCCAGTTCAATGTCTCCTCTGACAAGTCCCTTAGGGTGTTTTCAAATGGCATTGGGGGGCATATTCAGACCATAGCAAGGAAAAAGAGTCATAGTTACTTAGTGCTTATTCTGTGGTGCCAAGAATTGTTCTAGTGCCTTCTGTGAGTCCTCTCGCTTAATCCTATGCTTATCACCACCCAGTGAAGGAGACACTCTTATCACCTGCATCTTCCAGGGGAGGCTGAGGCTCCGTGAGGTTGAATAGCCTGCCCAAGGTCACACAGCTAGCAAGGAACGGGCTGGATTTGAGCAAGGGAGTCTAGCTCCACAGTCCAGTCCTCATCGCCCTCTGGGGGCCTCCCTATCATCAACCAAAGATTAAGACCATATTATTATTTATATATAATTATTAACCTTTTTTTCTTGGTAAATACTCAGCTGCATCTTTTCTATGGTATATATGTATGTAATCTTTCCCACCCTAGATAAAGGGCAAATTTCTAAAGCCTTGGTCCACAGAAGAAGCACATTGAGGTGAGCAGGAAGCCCTGAGAGCAAGGACTAGAGAGCGTTATGTCTGGCCCTCCAGAAAGACATAAAAAGTCCACTGGAGAGTGTTATCTTGGCTCTCCTGTCTCCTGAAGCTGTGTGCCAACCCAGCGCCCTGGCCAGCAGATACAGGTCCCTGTCTGTGGTGGGGAGCCAAATCAGTGATGGAACCATCAGCTCTTTTATTGACAATGAAAAAGTGTAGGCAACCAGTGCTGACCACACACAGTAAAGAGACACTGTGACCTGCTTAATAGCTCAGCTCAGCCCAGCATTCCTTCTAAGCCTCCAAGTGCACCTCCCTGTTTTTCATTACCTGACCTGCTCCTGTGCTTTCTATTCTCCGCTTTGTTTTGTTTATGGTGCCACACACACGCATTCAGCTAAATTCCTTGCTTTTTATAGCAGAAATGCATTTTCTTATGGTTCAGAGCTTTAGTTAAGAGCTATATCAACCACGGGATTTCACGTTTAAAGGGCTTTACAAAATCTACACCGGATTTGGCGCACTGTTTATTCCTGAGAGGATCTTACATCACTAAGCTCCTAGAAGGAGTGTTCCCACTGCTACTTTCAAATCACTGGCGGCTGTCCTCTGCCAGCGGGCGGCCAGAAAGGGGGGCAAGCAGGAAGGCCCCACTTATTAACCAAGAGCGGACCGAGCCCAGGCACCAGAGCTCATGTTGCTAGTAGCCTACATATTTCTTGATACCATTCACACCTGGGTTACCTGAAGGCTGGGCCTCCCCCCAATCCTCACTCCAATGCAGGTTCGACAGAGGGGGTCTGCAGTGAGAGCTGCATGCTGTGCTGCTTTCTGTGGCCCCACTTCTTGGCTCAGAGTCACAGTTCACCTGAAGGAGCGTGAGGTTCTACTGTGTGTGTTTAATTCTGTGAAATGATCTTTGAAATCTTGGAGCAGGATAACGTCTGTGACGCTTCCTGGGCATTAGGAAGTCCCAAATGGAACACACTCAAGACCTTGATGAGACAACTGGCAAGTGAATAGTGTAGGCTATTAGTCTGTTTAGAACTCTTTGGTGAACCCTGAGAATCTGAGGAGCAAGTCTGAGCTCCTTGTTAGCATGGCACGTGACCCCCATCTTACCTCACCCTCTTGAGCCTGGCTTACCCACTCCTTTGGACCCCTACTTCATTTTTGTCAAACTACTCACAGTTACCCCAATTGAAACAAGTTATTTCAAGCCCTCTTTCCTTATCCCACCTCTCTGACCACCAAGTACAATTCTTCTCCTCCTTCAAGCAACTATATCTTAGCTCCTAAACCTTTCCTGAGACCCCAAACCCATGCCAAGCAGAGTTGATCACACCATCTTTTGCACCAACTTTTGCTGCCTGTTCTACCTCTCAGCACTGCACCACATGTGTTCCTTTTACATGTCCTTCTTACCCAGGAGGCTCCCTAAGAATAAGGATGGGCATTATTGATCACTGTATCTCCAGTGCCTCACACAGTGCCCAACTCACAGCATGTGTGTAAGAAATGCTTATTAAATGAACAAAACCCCAAGTTAGTTGCACCGGGGACTCTTTGAGAACTTGAGATGTGGTTTTAAGAAACAAAATGCATCTAGAAAGCTCTTGGCCCAAATTTCATTTCCATCCTCTAATAGTTTCCCAAAGTGTGGTATGTGTACCCCCAGGGGTAGGGGGAGAGTTTGGTGGGGGTATGCATGGCAAGGTGCTTAGCTGTGCCTAATTCTACATTTTCATGAGTCAAGTCAAGACAGTCTTGTGAGGCGTGAGATGGTCCGGTGTGCAATTAATGTTATTTATAACTTTATTTTATATATAACTTTTATTTATATTTTATTATGAATAATTTTATTTTTTGTTTATTATTATTTTGTGTATGTACCAAAAAAAAGAAATACATTTTGATTGTTATTAAAATACATCCATTGTTTTTTTTACGAGGGGTACTCAGCGTTATGAAAATTATAGAAGGGGTTCACATATGTCAAAAGTTTGGGAAACACTGCTCTATAACAACTCACTTCCTTCTACCCAACCCCAGATATAGTGACTGTCCTCAGCCTGCCTCATCTTCATTGGTAGTCCTAACCGTTCACACTGCTAAGCAAATGCTGGCACACATTAGCCTTGAAATAAAGTGGTTCCCACGCTTTCTGATCACCCTATCCGTGATCCGGTTAGCCCCTCCAATTTTCCAGGTAATTTCCTATATATGTTCCCTGTCTGTTTCCTAATCTTTCACAAGAGACTTCTGCTTGACATTTTTTCCTCAATGTCTCCCTCTCCTAATTTTACCACTCTTTACATTCCCACTTAAGCACACTGATTCCTGTTGAGATTTTATCTTTTCAGATAAGCTAGAATGAATTCCAATTGCCTTCCTTCCAACTGTTCCTTAAATATTCTCTCCATTAGTTTGTTTTTTTCTCTCCCAGGACTAAAATTCCTTCCTAAGTGCATGAAATTCTAATCATTATTCCACTGGTTGTTTACCTGCAGGCCTCACTCAGAGTGACTGCTCTGTCTGGAGTCTCCCGGCCCATTCACTCTCCATAGGGAGCTTCTTGGTGCCCATTGAAGTGTCATCCTCTCAACAGACCCAGATGATTCCCACTTTCAAAGTCCTCACTTATCTGTCCACTCTCTTGATTAACCTTCTGCCCCCTTGTCTAACAAAGCTGGCCTCTGAACTTGGGGAGCTGGTGGCAACAGGTTCATTGAGTGTGGAACTGAGCCAGGAAATTTGATAGTTGGCAAAGCCAGAGTTCAGGTGAAAACAGAAACTCCTGTATTTTACTATATGTTTGTGATCCTTGAGTCTTTGGCCTTCGTAAGTGGCTGCCTCTCACTTTCACATTCCCACATGACTATTTATGCTAAGATGGATTAAAGCCATAGTGTAGCTAACAGAACTTGAAAACATGTCAGTCATAATGTCACTGAGCAGAAAAGAATCTTAAAAGTACTTGAATTCAAATCCTTTACCTCCACCTCAAACTAGTGCAAGAGGCCCTTCCAAAGCTCACCAGGCCTCAGCTCACCTGGCTCAACCAATAGGGAGTTTCCCTTCTTGCAAAGGAGACCATCCCACCGTGGGGCAGCTTTAGCTCTCTCATACCAACTAGCTTTGTAACCTTGGGAAAGTTGTTGGATGTCTCTGAAAAGTTATTTAATTTCCTCAAGCCTCTTGTGTATAATCCATAAATTGCAAATGGTAATACCTACCTTGCAGGAGCTTTGTGAGGAATATCGTTTTCAACATTACATATGTATTGAGTGTTTACCATGTTCTTAGCACTAAAGCATAGGATTGCTTTTAATACCACAATTTCCCTATGAAATGATATTATAACAGTGTGTATAAGACACCTAGAATAATTTGAACAGAGTGACTAATATATATTAGTTCCTTCTCCTATTTCACCATTATCCAGTTGGACCTCTGTTTCTCCTCTGAAATCACATAGAACAAGCCTACTTTATCCTAACAAGGCAGTTTTTCTTTCCTTTGAGGATGGTTTTCATATTTTATTGATTTTTATATAGAAAAGAAGGGGAGAAAGAGGGAATGAGGGGTGAGAGATATATCAAATTTTTGTTCCACTTATTTTTGCATTTATTGCTTAAGTATTGTATGTGCCCTGACCAGAGATCGAACCTGCAACTTTGGCTTACGGGGACAAAACTCTAACCAACTGAGCTACCCAGCCAGACCTCATGTCTCTTTTTTAACTTCTCCTGCTCCAGCCTAAACAATTTTAGTTTCTTCTATAGCATATTTTCCAGAGTCACATTCTTCCTATGTGGTCTCACCGGTGAAGGGGTCAAGGGCCTGTTTCTTCAGTGATCAGAAACGTCCACCCATGACTATACTGTATCATACGACCTTTACAAAAGAGATGTGAAGAGGTGGCTCCCTCTCTTCCCTGAGGGGAGTTCACCAGTGGCCCTGCCAGGTGACATGGGAGGTGGACAGAGGCAAACACCAGTGAGAAGAGACTGTCTCCTCTACATGTTCCATGTGAAACATCATCTTTGCTGCCTACTCAGCAACATACCACTTCCTGCATAGTAGAGTGACCCAAGCTTATGCGATGGATCAGTCTCCACTGTCTGCCTCTTGCTATTTGAACTCCAAACACTCCAAAATTCATGCTATCAGGAACCAGGGAGGCTATCGGAGCATTTCATTAAAAACATTTCTTACATTATTTGCATCTTTTCTTCCTGATAGAGAATTCTCAAATTTCTTTTGCAAGAAAAGAAGGCCTTTCTTGTTTGCTATTGACATTCCCAAAAAATGTCTGATTCAAAAGAAATTCAATTCTGTCCCCAGCTTTCACATCATTTCGCTGTTTGTCATCCTCGTGGTCCACCAGCTTTGCCCCTTTGTCCCCCTAATTGCCAGAGACATTTTTATACTGAGTAAATTGCATCAGGCCCTCTGCAAAATGAATCAATTTGGGAAGAGTATGAGCTGCACTGTTGTCTTAAGTGTGCATTAACATTTAGATACGTTATTTAAAACGGGTCTGGGGATAGTGCCAGGGAGACAGCCTCATGACTATTACGACTCATTCTCTGCAGCCAGACTCCGAGGAAGGGAACTGGGGGACCCTGTGACCCGTTCTATTCTCCATCCCTCTAGGGAGGGCTTCCACTAGGTGAGATCTTAAGAGCTCAGATTTGGGAACTTGATTGACACACTGAGCTTGACAGCAGGAGTAAGAGATAATGGGAAAGAGATGTTCTCTTTCTCATGGTATATCACATGAAGTCTAGGTTTAAGCACAAACCAGACAGCCAGAAGTCTTTGGTAGTAAAATAAAGCACACGCAAAGAAACAAAAGACACCAGCCAACATTCTCTAGTGTAAAAGCTAAACAGTGTCCTGGAGACCAGGGAAAAGGAAGAGCTGTAATCCAGATGGTGATGTGGTGATTCAATGAGCTAATTCTTTTATCATCAAGAGTCAGTTAATATCTCCATTAGCGGCAGAAGGTTTAAAAATTGGAAAGCGTGGCAACACCAGGACAATTGCCGGGTTTATGCTTTTTCAATCACCTGGGCTCATAGCCCAAGTGGTAATGGACTCCATCCATCAAAAAATTATTCCACATGGCATCCTGGCTTCTGAAGAAATCTGGACACCTTCACAGAGGACTGGCTAAACAATATAATGCGTGTGAAAGCCCTTAGCACAGTGCCTCAGTAAAAGGTGGTTGAATCTATCCCGTCTATTTTAATTTTACGTCCAGAGATATAATGGTGCATTTGACACATAAGATAAATAAAGCATTAGTTGTATAATACCGTAATTCAGATCCCGAAACCCCAAGAAACACAGCTATGGGGATTGTAAGGATAGCACCTCTGTCCACGGGCATCCCTTCTGTCTTAGCCTCTAAGGCCCTTAGCAAGTGACATCTCCAGTCCCATGGAAACTCAGTAATTCTATAGACATTTCCACTGAGTCCTCCCAACAGAGTCTGAACTTGCTACAGGTATACACTGTGCTGTCATTTTGGTGTCCCCAAAGTCCAAAACAAGTTCTGGGCATGGAATAGGTATTCAATAAATGTTTGTTACCTGAGCAATTAGAACTTAAAACATATCGTCATGCTGGTATCCAAGTTGAAGTGGATGATGAGTCAGGGTATCTTACACCTTTGTGCTGGACAGGAAGGAGTAAAGCAGCAGGATCCTTGAGTAGAGATGGAAAGCAATGCCTAAGGACCACTGGTAACCAGCCTGCTGCCTGAAAAAGGGCAATAATTATGACCTGTCTAGCACGTAAGTGCCATTACCTATGTTTATTCATTCAATCATCACAAGAGTCCTATGAGGTAACATATCCTTTGTATCCCCATTTTATGGGTGAAGACACTGAACTTGATGACAGTCCTATACCCTGTTTCCCCGAAAATAAGACAATGTCTTATATGAATTTTTGCTCCCAAAAATGCGCTAGGTCTTATTTTCAGGGGATGTCTTATGTTTCCATGAAGTAGGTCTTATTTTCGGAGGATGTCTTATTTTGGGGGAAACACGGTAGTTTGTAATGATCAGAGCTTGGATTTGAACCCACAGGATCTGGTTCCAGAGCCCATGAACACGCTGTATGATACGACCTCTACAAAAGAGATGTGAAGAGGTGGCTCCACCCTCCAACCCAAGGGGAGTTGAGTTCACTAGTGGCCCTGTCAGGTGACATGTCAGGTGGACAGAGGCAAGCACCATTGAGAAGAGACTGTCTCCTCTACATGTTCCATGTGAAATGCATCTTTTCTGCCTACTCAGCAACACACCACTTCCTGCAGGGTAGAGACATGGGCCGCTTAATGCAGCTACCATTAGGCCCTGGAAGGAGGCTGCTATACATGTTGCTGGTTTGAGGAAAATGAGAGCAGAGCCATTGTAAGCTTTCATCACAAGCTGGAGAGAAGCTTCCTTCATAGCCCTGTGTCCTGTGAGAGGAAAGGGAAGGAAAAGTGGGAAAAGGAGGGGGATGGGGAGACCTCTCAGCAGTGCACTTAGTCATTTCCTTCTCTTCATAGGTGAAATTAAATAACAAACCACTAAGAGGAGGGAGGAACACGTATTTATTATTAGATAAACTGAGGCCAGATGGAAATAACAAGGTCTGCTTGCATTCTGCTGCTGAGTAGGAACCCACTCAGATCACTGGCCCTGCTCTCCCCTCAGTCCTGCTCAGTCAGGCTTGCACTGACCCCTCAAAGCCCTGTGAAGAAAAGCTCTAGAGGAAAAATATCCGTCTCTAATTGAACTTTCCTCTCTTGCTTTTGCCTTTTGATGCCTGAACTTAATTGCTTTTAAACGGGAAGCTGCTGTGACCAGAGAATTCAGTTACAACGGCATCATTTGTGCTGAGCCGATTTTGCCATATGCTTCTAAAGCTGGTTACAGGTTGATTTTGATGAGAGCAATGCAATTCCCACCAGCTTTGCTATAATTAGTTGTCTGCTTACATGATTGGGGAAAGAAAATTATTTATTGATTCCCAATTCGGAAAGAAAATCAACAAATGTGTTTTCCACAACCACACGATTCCATTCTGAACTCCTTGTCTTGGTGAGATTGTGTCTCTTGGCCTATCCCCTTTCCTCTTTCCATGTAGGGTTGCCCTCCTCTTTGTCTTCATTCATTCATTCATTCAGTCAGTCAGTCAGTCAGTCAGTAAATACTAAGTATTCCTCTATTACGTGCAGGGAACTGTACTGTATGGCAAGAATAGAGCTGGGAGCAACAGAAACAATTGCTGTCCTCATGAAGCTTGTACTCTAGAGGGGAGAAAGAGCATACATTACCGGTTACATGTATAAACATAAAATTACCACAGTGACACATGGTGGAGGAGTTCAGGCTTCTGTGAGCTCTTACAAGATGGGGGGGTGGGGCTGAACCAGGGATCAGAGAAGCTTTCCCATGGAAGTGGCATTGGAACTGAATTCTGAAGAGGGATGGTCATTATGACCAAGTGGCAAGACTCCTTCTGGGGATGCAAATAGCACCTGAAGGCCCTGAAGGGAAAGAGGTAAGACAATTTTTTTAGGAAATCAAAGAAAATTGGTGAATCTGGGCCTGAAAGTAAGGAGAGGCCTGCTGGAGAAAGGGTTTGGGTGAAAGGCTGACAGAGGAGAGACCTGACACATTTACCATCACAACTTTCATCTTTAGATCCAAGGAGCAGCTGACGTAGAGTTTTAAGGGCAGGACTGAGAGTGTGTTGGAGCTAGGGCAGCAGTGGGTATGGAGACCTTTGCAGCAGCTCAGGGGACAGGTCCTGACTGTAGAGTGGGGTCTAGAGAGAAATGAACAGGCTTATACATATCTAAGTACAAGGTGCAATAGACAGGTTTAGTGACGGATGGATATAGGTGGGAGAGAGAGGAAGATATTTTTGCCTTGGCCGATTGGGTGAATGGAGCCATTCACTAAAACAGGAAAAAATGAAGGAGGCACAGACATGGAGAAGAAAAGTGCAAAGTTCATTGTGGAGGTGTTTGAATGTTTAGCAGTGGGTATGTATGTGGACATGGGTTTGGAGCTCAGAGAAAAGAGTTGGGATGGAGAAAGAAAAAATTAGATTTATTGCCATGTTGGCATGTCTTTGGAGCCAAAGGAAGTGTATTAAAATGTCTAGGAAATTACCTGGTAGTGAATCATAGATCTAAATGTAAAATCTAAACTAGAGTGGGTCCTCCAATAACATTATTTCTTTATAACATTGATGGGAGAAAATAATCAATTGCTGGCCAGGGTTACTGTCTGTGTGGAATTGGCATGTTGACCCCATGTCTGCATGGGTTTTCTCAGGGTACTCTGGTTTTCCCCACATCCCCACATGAGGTGAGTTGGGATATCTAAGACATCCCAGTCCGATTGAGTATGTGTGAGTGAGTGGCCTATGGTGGAAGGCATCCTGCCAGGGTGGGTTCTGGCCTTGTTCCTAAGTTGCCGGGAGAGGCTCTTGCCTAAACTAGAATAAGTGTGCTGGGAAAGAATTATCTTCCTTGTTTTTATTAATCTTTCTCAACTATTGGTATAACTCACATTTATTTCAGTATTTAATATTAGAAATGTTTTGGGATCTTTATTTAGAAGTTTGGTGAGTTTTTTGTGACCAGAAAATGCCACAAGAACTTAACTCTTATATATACCAATTAGTCTATGGTAGCATTGGTTTTCGTTAAAGCTGCAGTTTCTAAGAACCTATCGATGATGTTAAGCAAGGTCTTGCTGCATAAAATTTCTAGAAGAAAACCTAAGAGAAAATCTCTGCAAACTGAGATAAGCAAAGATTTCTTAGCACACAAAAAAACATCAACAATAAAACAAAATACTGATCTATTAGAAATAGATATATATTTAATTCTTACTCTCAAAGGATTCCACTTAAAAAATGAAAAGCTGAGTCACAGAATAGGGGGAACTATTTGGAAACCAGGAACAAAGACCATTTGGTGTGTACTTCCTTCCATTCACTAATCTACAGTGATAGAGAGCAAGGCAGAGGTGGCCTGGGGAAGCAGACAGGGCTGACTACAAAGGGACAGGAAGGAAGATAGTGGAAATGTTCTATATTTTGAATATGATATGGTTTCATGGAATAACATATATTAAACTCATCGTGTTGTACCCTTTTAATGGATGCCACTTATTGCATATAAATTATGCCTCAATAAAGTTGACTTAAAAAAAAACTTAGAGAGAGACAATAGAGTGGGAAGACAAGAGAGGGGAGAGTAAAAGTAGTGAAGCTGCTCATGTATAAACAGTGGAGGAGCTGAGGTATGAAGGGTAGTCAGAGGTGTTGCCTGCTGGAGGGGCAGAGATCAAGGTCACATATTCACATCGCATTGTCCCCCAGCCCAATTTGGCATGGCTCATATGCAGCTGGTCAGGATGGAGCTCGGATTCATGAATTGCCTTCCTCCTGAAGGGTTCCCAGGAGACTTCAACCCACACTGTTCTCTTCTTTGCTCTACTCCATAAAACTGTCTAGACTACAAAATAACACTCCAGTGTCTCATCTGATCACATAATGCCTGTAGGTTGCTACTAGTATTCTCAATTCTTTGTTTCCTTAGTCTATCAATATCCAGTGTTATCTTTGTTTACAAATTGTTTTCTGTAGGGTGTCTTTGGTCTCTCCCAAGACTATCCGCTCACTGCTGGTTATTGAATTGTTGCTATAAAAATATTGTACATATTGAGTACTTGTAACATCCTATGAAGTAAGTATTATTAATTTATGTTTACAGGGCAGGAAACAACCAAGGCTCAGGGAAATCAAGTAACTTCCCAAAGCAATAGAACTGGGATTTGAGTTTAGGTCTTTGTGAGTTCTGAGTTTTCATTTACTTCAGAGTTCTAAAGCCTGTTCATGGGCACTGCAGTCACGGCCTCCTTCCAATTGGGCCATGGTTTATACTTACTTTGCACGCCTTTGCAACTGGTATGGTGCTAAGCACATATTGGTTTATTTATTGATTTATTTCCCAAGCTAATATTTTTATGCTTTAAAGTAGCAACCACCTGCCCCAGGGACTCTTAAGAGGCTTTAAGAATGCCAATTACTAGGTACATTTCATCTTTGCCAGAGCATATTAAGGGATAAATTAAAGGGATCCCAGGCTTTTTTGTCACTAGTGGGAGAAGAGGTAGTTAGGTCAGCCTCCTTCTCTCTGCTCATCTCAGTTGTCTTTTCACCTCCTGGGACTTCTTCCCCTTCACTTCAAGGGAAGCCCACAGGACTGTCAGGGGATTGTGGTCACTTTGAGCCAGGCCAATGTAGGAGCTTCCATTTATACTCGTGACCCCATAGGTAATCCTAGATCAAGGAGTGATGACTGGCACACTCCTTGGCCTTTTATCTTCTGATAAGCTCCAGACCTGGAATACCAATGGATCATAATTGCTGAACATAAGAACGACCTTTCAATTGCCTTGCAAATACAGCCCCCTCTCCAGTTCTCTCCCCTCCTTCCCTCCATTCTTCCCTTCTCTCCAATCCTACCTTCTTTTTGGCTTTCTAAGGTCCCAGAAACTGTGCATTATAATTATTTACCCAGAAGGTTCTTTTAGTTGTAAAAGGTATTGTATTAGAAATTCATTGGAGCTAGATTTCACTTTTGTGTCCTTGATTTTTGCATACTTTAGGGTAAGTTACTGTTCTTTGATGGCTCAGTTGGGGTGAAGGGGATAAGAACTGATTCATGAATGAAGGTTCCCAAGGATTCATGAGGGCCTAGAATGAGATACTTGCCTAGAAGGTAGAAAGACTCTTTTCTTTCAGAATTTTGAGTTTATATTCAGTGAAAAGCATGAGAGTAGGAGGGACTGAAGGGGATTGTACCAGTGAGTACAGAAAGCTTTCGCTGATCTAATTTACTCTTAAAATAGCCTTCTCCATGGTTGAAGGACTCTCTAGTCTCCTTAAGCCTTTCTATCGTGGCTACACTTTTTTTTTTTTAATAAGCTTTTAAAAATGTATACAGGAAAACCAGGGGTATTTTGAAGATGCTTCATAGAGATATGAAGCCAAAATCAGTAATGCTGGTAAAAATCAAAGTCTGAATTATTTAAATGGTGACTACCCAACATTTACTGTTACATTGCTTATAAACATTCATAAACCGATGCCCTTTTTTTCTAGAAGCTTTCATTCAAAGAAAGCTTCCTGCACATGACCATTGGTGCTGTGGAATGTGTGTCCCAGAAACACATAGCTTGAGTATTTCTCTTCTCTGACGGTTCATGGGGTATTTGCACATGCTACGCATATCCTATTAGGAGATTTTTCCTTTTCATTAAAATAATAACACCTACTGAATCAGAATCACTAAGGGATGAGCCTGGGAATCTCTAATAATGCACCCCAGATGACTCCCATGACTGTGCAAGCCTGGGAAACTGGAGCTGAATGGTGTGAAGAAGATTCTCAAGGTGTGCTGCTTATTTGGGTTACCTGGGGATCTAATGGAGATGCCTTTTCAGTAGGTCAGGATGGAGCTGAAATCTACATTTGTAACAAGCTTGCAGGCAATGGTGCTCCAACCATTTTAATCAATAAAAAATCAATAAAATATATTTTATAAATAAATAAATACATAAATAAATAAAAGCTGAAATGGATATATATACTGCATTTTGTATATCCATTTATCTATAGATGGACATTTAAGTTGCTTCTACATTTTGACTATTGGGTGTACTAATATCTCTCTGAGACCTACTTTCAATTTTGGGGTTATATACCCTTCAAATGAAATAACTGGATTATATTCTAATTCTATTTTTAATTTTTTGAAGAACCCCCATTCATACCATTCCATAGTTGTTGCACCATTTTACATCCCTATCAATGCACAAGAGTTCCAATATCTCCATATCTTTGCCACTACTTTAAGTGACTTTCTCAGCTATAAAGGGGAGCCATTGCCACAATGACCCACCTGAAATATTCTCCCAGTCTCCTCTGCCCCTGCCAAATCCTGCTCCACATCGAAAGCCAAGTCAAGTTCCACGTTTTCTTAAATGTCTGATGACATCAGCTGCTGATGCACTCACCTTGTCTATGCCTGAGACCAGTCCTATTTTATCCTTGATCATGAGTATCCTTCTCTGATCATCCCTGTTAGTCCAAATATGTTCTATGCTCTTTGGTTCAACCTAGCAGTAAAAGCTATTGCTATGTTGTAACTTCTTTGATAGAATAATATAAAGAAAAGAAGTGTGCAGGCTCTGAAAGAGGAATCAAATGCTCAAAGCTTGACTCCTGATCTGAGAACTCTGTACATGGAGAGAAGAAACTAAGTCGTGCTGTCCCAGATCATTGTCTCTGGTGGAGACTTACCATGATCCTCTGCACCTGCCTACCCCAGCATCCTTCCCACAGCCATAGTCCCTGGGAGAGCACTGACCTACGATCTCAGGTACAGAGAGATGTTCCTGAGGGAGCACTGGCTCCTGGAGAGCTAACCACAAATTACAGCAAAGCAGAGTTCATTCGTTCAGGGAAGTGCTTTTGGAGCCCATGTGGGTTTCATTGCAATGTCTGCAGCTACTGCTTTGGCAAGAGCTGAGTTTTCTTCAATATGCATTTACACGTGGTGGATGTCAATAAACAGCCCCGATGGGACTGCTGCTGGCTGTGGAACCAAACAAATATTACTTTATTTTCTAATTAATCTTCTCCCTTTGAGTTTGAAATCGTCCTGACTTCATACTTGTTCTCTTTAGAGAGGCTAGGGTACCCTTTGGCTGCCTTCTGTATTAAAGAAGGAGCAGAACTACACTGGGTCAGCCTCTTAAAAGGATGATTTCTCTACTCTGATGTGTGCCATGGCCGTTGGTGTCCCTGGCTTGTCCTGCACCCATTTATCAGTACAAAGCAACTTCCTGAAGCCCCCAACCACCACCAACAGGAGCTGGGCAGCAGATGGGACAAGTTCCATGTCCTTCCAAGTTCTTCCATCCCAAAGGGAATGTCAGTCATATCAGATGTGCCAGCCTAACACAGAGCTCCTCCCAAACTTATCAGAACCAGCAAGAAGGAGATTTTTAGAACATTTAGTATCACTTCCAGCTCATTTTTGAAGGCCCGGCCAAGTAGTCATCAGTCTATTTGAACTTCTGTGTCAGTGAACTTAGCACCCCCAAGACAGTTTCATATCTAGACAGTATATTCATTCTGAGGCTGTTGATGCCCCAGGAGTCTACTGAGAGGACCAGGCACACACCCAGGGGAGAAAAGCACCTTCTCAGCTCCTGTGTAACATTAGGTCCCTGGACACCCTTCCCTGTCCTAATAGCCCTGGGAAGCCATGCTGAAGACAATATACGACCTGGGTGCCCCAGATGGTTAAAAATCTGCCATCCGGGTGGCCCACCTCATAGGGAATTCATCAACTTTCCCACCCACAGAGCCGAAGCACCTCCCACTATTTCACAATCATGCCCCATCCAAGGCCCCAGAGTTCTGGAGCTACTCTAGACCAGTTGGCTTCCCTTACCCCGCTTTACTTACTAACCCCACCCAAATGGAATCACGTTTTTCTTCATACTCCTAAGTGCCAGACACCTAAGGTGTCAGCAGGCCATAAATAACCTGGGAACTTTGCCGTATTTTAGACCCTCGACACATCTTGACTCCCTCCCTGTTCCCACTCTCCACCCAATGTCAAAATAACCTTCCAAAAGGCCAGTCTGACATTCTACTACTCAGCACCACTCAGAGCCCCCCATCTCCCATGGGATGAAGGCCAATATTACTGCAAAGCCTCGATGTCCCCAGTTTTTCCATGTTACTCCACCCTGGGCTGCCCATCCACTGCATCTCAGGAAGAGGCCCATCATCCAAGCATTACCCGAGGTTGTAATCCCTGTCATCTCTTTCTCTCCTACTTGTCCTACATCCAACCATCAACTCTACCTCCAAAAATATATACTTATCCATTTCCATCACATGTCCTAGCATCCTGGTCCAAGTCACCATCATCTCTCTCCCAGATAACAGCAGTAGCCTTCTAACAGGCTTCCTGTTTCCACTGTATACCCTTCTGATTCATTCTACATTCATGGATAGGCAAATGTAGGTTTACACTTGTGACTGTGAAACTATGTGTTTATGTTTCTTGTATTTAGTTATTATTGAATTAGTTACTATTATTAACCTATTTTTACCCACTCTATAGTAGCCAGAGGAATCTAAAAATATAGATCAAATTATGTCATGATAAAACCTTTGAATGGCTTTTCGCTTTTCTTATAATGAAATTTTGGCCAAAGGCTCTGTATGACCTGCCATGTCTGACCCTCTCTCATAAACATTCTCCCCAAAGTCATACCCATCTGTTTCTCCCAACCACAGGCCATTGCTACTTACTGTTGCCTGAGCATGGCACTCCCTTTCCTTTGCTCTACACTGTCATCATCAGCTCATCCTTATCTCAGCTAAAACATCACGACCACAGGAATGCTTGTTCTGAGCAGTTTTTCTCTATCACAGCACGTTGTTTACTTCCCTTCAGCACTACTCACAATCTGGTAACTCAATACATTCGGTTCCTTGTTTCTTGTCTAACTTGCTCACTAGAAGGAAAGCTCCATAAGGCTAAGGACTTTCTCCCTCTGGTTATAGCCATCCCATAAACAGCATCAAATGCAGTTCCTAGGACTTGGTAGGTAGATAAATTTGTCAATTTCATGCCAAGTGAATCCAGCCCCTGCTACTTCTTCAGTCTTTCTTCTCTGCCACTCTCATTCCAACACACCCACATTGAGTCATGCCAACAGGAGTTCCCTGAAGATGCCTTTACATCTCGATGCCTTTGCCCCTGGACAGGATTCTTAAGCCACTGTATCCATCTAGAAAATT
The DNA here is from genome assembly GCA_963924515.1 of Vespertilio murinus. Taxonomy (NCBI): domain Eukaryota; kingdom Metazoa; phylum Chordata; class Mammalia; order Chiroptera; family Vespertilionidae; genus Vespertilio; species Vespertilio murinus. The sequence continues at coordinate 56,494,775 of OZ004713.1, read as the reverse complement.
CTTCCGATCAAACCCTTCCACAAAGCCTTATCAGCCTCACCAAGCAAGTCAGTCCTCCAGACCTCCATTTGCCTCAATGTGGTGCCCATGTCTTTATTCTTTTAAAAAAAAATCTTTATTGTTGAGAATATTATAGATGTCATCTTTCTTCTTTTCCCCCTTGATCCACAAAACCAGTTTCCACCCCACCCCAGGCCTTCACCACTCTATTGTCTATGTGAGCAATGCATATATACATATAAGTTCTTTGTTTACTCTCTTTGGGCTCCCTTCCCCCTTCCTTCTTGCTATTGGCAACTTTTTTGTAAAGATTAATTTTCATATCCACATCCTCTGTAAGCTGTGATATCCTGAAGGAAGTGATCATGTCTTCTTCATCCCTCCAACGTTCAGTGGAATTAGGTAGAGAAGATTAGTTGCTCAACAAACATGGGTTGAAAAGATGAGTGAATTAAGTAGAAGAGCAGTCCCTGCATGTAAATTCAGTAGTCCAGATGACTAATTTTACTTCCCTGGTGATTTGAGTGATTCATAATACCACTTTGTATCCCAGTTTCTTCACCTGTAAATTAGAAATAGTTGGAAAATGTTAAGTTCCTTGACTTTGAAAATATTTATTGAGCCCTCATGCAATGCTAAGGTACTCAAATGGCAAATATGAAGACATGATCTAATTCTTCAGGTTGTCAATATTATTAGTTTTCCACCAACCTTACAGACATGCTTACCTCTTATTCTCCTGGTTCTTGGTCTACTGCATCTCTACATTTCTGTGCTAATCCTTCGCTTTTGAATTCACTGCATACCTGTACAAGCTAGTTTTATTGGAGGCCTCTGCATACTTTCCAGCTGTAATCATGGCTGAATGATTTCCTTACCGATCGTGGTCCCATTTCAGGAAAACTGTCAGCAGTACACACAGCACCAGGCTCATCCATCTGTGTAAGAGATAATGTAATTCTAAGACAATATTTAACAATGTGGGACGAGGCATAAACTCAATATGTTTTCAGGCAGAATATAAAAAAGTATGTCCCCCATCTCATTAATCACAATAAGAATGAGGGATGGGGCAGATACCCAGGCTGGTGCTGTTCCCTCCAAGTTAATCTGTCTTAATACGAGGCCCTTGATAAAAAGAATGCCCATGTCATTGTTCTGCTTGTTCAATGGCAATTTACATTGGGGAGCTCAAGATTTATGGAGTAACAGGAACCTCTCAGTAATAAAAACTTGAGTGATCCATGTGTTTGGAGGCAACTTCTACTGCAAATAGTCTCTAGGGATGAAACTTGAAGAGAAAGATTTCAAAGTAGGTATTTATAAAACATCTATTAACAAGTACTTATTGAATATATTCATTCAATGATTCACCAAATGTTTACTGGACACCAACTCTGAGCAAGAAGTTGTGTTAGGGGGTTGGCTGCTGGAAGGAGCCAGTTATGGTCTGTATCCTCAAGGGTCTCCCATTAGGGTAGATGCGGGTCATACCCAACAATGAGGGCACCACATGGACTCTAAGCTCCACAAGGACAGGTGCAATGTTTATTTACTGTCAAGTACAGACCAGTGTCTGGCACAGAGAAACTCGATAACAATGTGTTGAATGGGTACACAAAAATGTGGTAACATACATGCAATGTGATTTTATTCAGCTTAAAAACTAAAGAAATCTTGACACATGTCATAACTTGGATGAATTTGACACCATTATGCTGAGTGAAAAAAAGCCACTCACAAAAGGATAAATACTGTATGAGTCCAACTATATGAGATACCTAGAGAGGTCAAATTCATGGGGACAGAAAGTGGGAATGGTTTCCAGAGGCTAAGTGTAGGAGGGAACAGGGAGTTAATATTTTATTGGTATAGTTTCTGTTTAACAAGGTGAAAAATGTTCTGGAGATGGGTGGTAGTGATGATTTTAGATCAAAGTGAATGTACTTAATGACACTGAAGTATATACTAAAGATGCTTAAGATAGTAAATTTTATGTTATGTATATTTTACCACAACAATAACAAAAATGTTTAAGGGTTAGTAAGAAGTCCAGAGAGAGCTAAGCAGAAGAGGCAGTGGAGCATTCCACAGAAAAGGGATCATTGAGAGGACACATGATTTTCCCAGAGAAGAAGGGAACAATGGCAAAGAATTGTGCTGAGGACACACTTCAGAGGTGTTAGGGAAAGGAAGCCAAGGGAATAGTGGTCTAAACTTGCTGGAACAGCAGGCCAATTAGGAACATGGAAAAGAAGGGTCAGAGTTCCAACCAGGGTCCTTTAGAGGATACCAGTTGATCAAAACCTTGGGGTTTGACAAGTAGGAGGTAACAGGTGATCCTTGTGTATCATCTTCAGAGAATTGTGAACATGGCAATGAGGCTACACAGGGTTAAATACCAAGTGAGTGGAAACTGGACATTGAAATATGATAATGAAGGAGAATGATGGTAAAAATTTTAAAGAATCAATAGAGGAAAGAGAAAGACTTAGCAAGAGACAGAAGGATTGAAAGAAAAGGAGTAATGTTCAGTAAGTATCTAGAATGGCTGGAAAAGATGAGATGGACAAACAAGAGGAGAAGACAAGAAGATGGAGGAGGTGTCAGGAAAAAAGTTAGGTGGGCAAAAAGGAGCTAAAGGGCTCCTAGCGGGCAGACCAGTAATCTCAGGGAGGCAGGAAGCAAGACCAAGTGCTAATAGTGAGAAGGTTAGAACACACTGAAAAAAGTTACCAAGTTTGGAGGTGGTATTATAGGAACTGTGGATGGACACAAATTGGAGAAGAAAGCATTGGATCTAGCTGAGATCAGAGCCCTATGTGAACAGGGAGACAAGTGAATTCAGAACAGTGCTGAGCTCCTGGTGACCGGAAAGATTTGTCCAGTTGGGGATGGGTGGGACAGGGCCAGCAGCAGGCCAGGGGGACATGCTTCCTCAGGGTAGAACATGGGTAAAACCAATGTCCATGAAGTCCAGGCTGAACATAAGGGAATCAGGATCTAAGGAACTAGAGGGATATGAAGTCAGAGTTCATGACAAGTGTATGGAAATGGTTTTGGAAGAAAGTGAGGGTAGGCCAGGATGAAGGAAAACAAAACATATCCAGAAAGGAATCTTGGAGCCTGAAATCATGGTTAAGAAGCAGCAAAGTCTAGATGAATGATGCTGATTAGTGGACACCATCCAAACGTAAGTCCCAGAGTTGTGAGGTCAAGTATTTGTGGAATGGTGAAATATCCCTTGTGATGGTGACAGAGTAATGAGGTGGGGACAAGTGTTAGATGAGTAAGAAAATCAGCCATTAGAGAGAGAAGGAAGTGTGAAGAGAAAGGTTTACTTGGTCATCGAGGACAAAAAGATGAAGAGCTTGCTGATAGATGGGCACCTCTGAGGAGACAAGAGGATCAAGTCAGTCAGCCAGGAAGGAAGGAAAGGGCTGGGAGCATGAATTGAAAAGGCAGTTCACTGTGGGAAAAGCAGAGCCCACCCATGAAGGAAGGAAGGTTAGAGGGAGAAAGCTGGAATTTGGAATTATTGCTTGAGCAAAAATTATGAATAAGCCAGATGAAGAGATAGACTAGAGAGGTGGGTGAGGATTTCAGATGGATGGAGTCATTTCCCTGGAAATGTGTGGTTAGGAAAGCACCAGAATTCCAGGTGTCTGTTTTACTAGTCAACCTTCAATCTGAATGTGGAGAGAACCCCTGGGAAGAGGTCCATAGGATGTTGGAATCTGAAGGGCCACAAAACGGGGTGACAAGCATATACAAGACTCCTGCTTTGAATGTGCAGGCCTGTGAGTTAGTGTTCAAGGCTCTCATCCGAAAGGCCACTGGCTGACTTAATGACATTTATAACAAGCCTCTTTATGAGGGTAGCAAGTTATTTTGAGTTTTAGACTCCTTTTCTGAAAAATAGATGTTTGGAATAGGTAGGTGATCATCTAGCTTCAAAATGTAGTGACCTGTAAATCTGTGTCCTTGACCTCTTCGTGCTTCCATTTCTCCAGAGTTCATTTATAATGAACTCCACATTCATCCAACTCCACATTCTCTCTACTGGCAGGAGGGCTAGACACCCATAAGGAGAAATGGAGGCTGAATAAAAAAGTCATTGCACACTTATCTCACAAGGTGGCTGCCAGCACATGCAGCTCCTTCTTGCAAATTAGACAGATGAGCCAAAGGCCAGATGGGAAAGTGGTGTCAAGCTGGATCAGGGGCCCCCATCCCTCAGCTGGATCGGGGCCCCCATTCCATTGACGTTTCCAATCTGCACACCTGGGACCCTGGTTTCAATCCTTGTGACATCAGATGTGTCATTTACACTAAGACAGCACTCCCATTTTGTAGATGAAGATATCAGGACACAGAAAGCTTCTGTGATTTCCCCTGTATTTTATGGCCTTCCACACATATATCCCAACCCCACATGCTTTAGATTTCTGAAAAAAAGTTTTATTTCAAAGTATTCTGTTTTTTATTTTGTGTATTTTGCATCAATGTGTATTTCCTTCCCTAAAAAGCTTAACACTGATTGGAGGGTATTTCCTCCTTACCCCCAATCTGGTAACCATGCCTCCCTTCCCACTTTCTAACCATATTTGGACATTAATCACAACACCCACAGTCAAAATGCCATGTCCTCGGGAAGGAATATGGCTGCAATATTAGGAGAGCATAGAGTAAATGGTGAGACCCATAATTCTTTATCATCTTCTCAGCTCCTACATGCACTTACTGAAATGCATTTGGCCCAATGAGAAGGGGACAGGGGAAGAAAAATGAATCCTATAGAAGAAGTTAATAGTAATGGCATAAGAAATTACATTTTGACTTAACACTATTATTACTTACTATAAGTGATAGTATTATAAAGATATCAGGAGCTCTTAATTAGGTTTGTGAGGTTTTTTTGGACTTAAGAGAGGAAAAAAATGTAAATTTACTTTCTGGACCAGGAGAGCAATAATCATTTTATGGCTATATTCATTTTCTTAGCCTCCTATGAAAAAGGTGACCAGGGACTAGTTATAACAGATGATCATGCTTTATTTGTCAAGGCTCCTACATGACCAAAACAATATGGTTTGTGGAGTTCCCATGTGAGCCGAGTACTGAACCTAAAGAGCAGAAAAAGATACTGCCTTCAAGGGATTTGCCTTCTTGATGGGAATACAGGCCTAGACACATAAAAGTTATAATTAGTTTTACAGAGACTTACAAATCACCACCATGTTCTGGTTAGTAGCGTGCAGTGGATCATGGAGCTGTGCAGAGCTCACAGAAGAGGGAAGGAGCCTAGTGAATGGATGCACTCAGTGACAACATGCACAGAGCTGGGGCCCAGGCTTCCTGGTCCTAAGCAGTGTCTGACACAGACTGAGGCTTCATTTGTATTTACCGTATTTGCCGGCATATAAGACGATTTTTTGGCCCTGAAAAATACCGTATTTGCCGGTGTATAAGAGACTGGGCGTATAAGACGACCCCCTAACATTTCCACAAAAAATACAGAGTTTGTTATATACTCACCATATAAGACCACCCCCCACTTGGAGGCATATTTTTCAGGGCCAAAAAATCGTCTTATACGCCGGCAAATACGGTAATCAATTTTTGAGTCAGAGCATGGGCCAGAGGAGAGGTAGGAGCCCAGTGGCAACAGAGCCAATGGTAACCTGAGATGTGAAGAACATTCCCAGAGCTCTGGTGGAAGTTTTGTGTTCCCATAGAACAACAGTCATCTCATGTTCCAGATGCTATAGATTCACCATCTTGGAAACCTTAAGACAACTCTCTCGGGAAGTGACAGCAAATGGGTGTCAGCAGGCATGCCTTCCAACTTTGTTGGTAATAGTTGCCTAGGACATGATGTGGGCTGCATGGAGAGTTGGTGAGAAAAGCAGAATGCATGGTGGGTTATTGGGGTCAACTGGGGGCAGAGAGTATTGTGGTACCAAATATTTGCATTTGCCATCTCTATTCTTAAGGAATGCCTATTGAGTAGATTACAAAACCAGGGTTAAATTAAAGAACTGTTATAAACTCATACTATCATTGCTTTTTGTGAAACTAGAAGAGAGTCATATTAGGACATTTCTCAAGAATACCTTCCTCAAGACATTCTATTTTCATCTGTTATCACAATGTCATAATATACCAATTTTAACAGAACAAGACATTCTACTACCACCTTCTGTTAAATTGTCATTTTAAAAAAAATCAAGATCTACAGCATCTCTGATGAGATGCCTTAGATATGGCCTCCTTGTGCAGGGGCAGCCTGCACAGCTATCCACAATGGCCATGAACCAGAATGCAAATCAAGAAGGTCTGAATTAGTCCCACTGCCCACACTGCCATAATGAAAAAGAGAGGGAGTTTTAGAGGAAAGGCAGTAGGTTTTAGAGGGCCTTACATTTTGCCTAAGGGCCTGGATCTGATGTAATAGATAATTATCAAAAGGGCTGTTTACATGCATATGCTCTCAAGTCAAATATTTATAGACAGAATACCAATAATGGTTCACATTTCATGAAGCACATTACAGTTTTTTAAATACTTCAAATAAGTTATTTCACTTGATCCCTACATGTGGAGCCACATGAGACTCCAAAACAAAGAACTGTCATCTGTCGGGGAATGGGGGAGATTGAAGAGGGGATATCAGAGCAGGAGTTATATAAAGCTTCCCTCCCTTTCTAAAAAAATGTAGATTGTGCTCTTTTCTTCAGCTAGGTCTGGCTCTTAACTGAAACTTAAACGTGCATTTCATTATTGAATTTATCAGCATCTTGAGTAGATGTGCTATGCCATAGCTCTATTCATTGCATGTACCAGCATAATTAATTACACTGTGAAACCTGATAGCATTTTCTAGGGACTGAGAAAAAAGACTAAACACAAGAAAACGGGGAAATCTGGGTCAGTTCTCATCATGGGCTTCTTTAGTTTGATACTGTCTTCTCTAATGAGTGACTTAGGACGAGTCACTTCCTGAGTTTCCTGCTCTGTTGACATGAGGAGGTTGAAATAAATGGTTTGTATCATTCAAGGTTGCAGGAGGAAATAAATGGTGGATTCAAATTGGATAATTTAAGGTGAGTTTAAGAAATGAGATTCTATAATACAAAGATGTGAACAGGATAGAGCTATAGTCCAGAGCCAATAACCCCAGGTCATGCCAGCTCTAGTCCTGAAGGGACAAGGGTGACCAGGTCCCTAGAATTCGAGGGAGCGTGTGTTGGAGAGAAAGCTGCCACGAGAGGGGCAGTGACCTGTGCTGAGTGACAGACAGACTGTGGCAATGCTGCAGCTAGGGAAGCTCCCTTGTGCCACTCTCCTCCCTTCCTCTCGCCCTCTCTCTGTGATGCCACCTGATGGCCAAACCCAGCCAGAGCCAGAGAGCAAGGGAGCTGGGAATGCACTCCACACAGCTCAGCCTCCCGCAGCACAGAGCAGGGAGGAAAAGGACAGAGACAGATCGGGGGGGGGGGGGGGGGGTTAGGCAGGGATATGCAGCACAATCCACAAAGCACAATTCATATTGTCTCAGCAATATGAACTTACTTAACTACCCTGTCTTCTTAAACATGCCAGAAAAAAAAAGGCATAGAGAATGTGCTAGCAACTTATGGGAAATAAGGCAGAGTGCATAGAGTCAGCCTTAGCCAGTGAGCAAAATATATTTATAGAACGAACAATTCAATGAAAGAAAGAAAATAACTCTAACCGCTCTAAACAGCAAAGAAACTATGAGACAAGAGAGAGAGAGAGAGAGAGAGAGAGAGAGAGAGAGAGAGAGAGAGGCTCTAAGCTTCTCACACAACATATACGTAGTTTATTAGGTACTAAGTCAATCCTGAGATCCCAGCCTTGAGACAGAATTATTGAGGCACCTGAAGGGTTCAATGTAATGGCATGTTGAAAATCCAGGCAGCCCAAGTGTCCTAAGGTTTGGAAAGACTTGGAGCAGCTAGTCTGACCCAGTGCTTTCTGTTCCAGGTCAGGTTGGGTCAGGTCAGGCCTGTCTGGTCAGCTGGGACCTGTATGGAACAAAGCCTGTGCTGGAGTCTTGCCCAGCCCCTGCTTCCCACCTGCCCCCTTTAGGACTCAAAGCTTTACTCCAGTGTTCCAACTCTCTTGAGTATGGGGGAAATTGCTGGTTCTTTAGATCTCAGAGCCCCCACACGCTCTGGGCCTTCTCCACACCCTCTGTTTAGCAAGCAAGCTCTCTGCAGTATTAGCATTCTCCTCTCATCACTTATTTCTTCCCACAGCTTCTGTTGATTTTTTTTTAGTTGTATTCCTCCCACCATTGACAGGGACCCTAAATAGATTAATATCAGATCTGAAGAGTTAAAGGCTTGAAACTCTTCTTGATGCTATTAATATTACAAATGATTTTTAAAGCTGGCATTTATTCAGCACCTCCAGTGCTAGGCTCTGATCTGAGCAATCTCACTTAGCCTATCTTAACAAACCCTCCCCAAATCCATTAGGATGGGATTCTGGTTTTTATTACTCATTCAAAGACCCTAGAACAATTCTCCCAGACACTGAGCAGCCTGCCGAAGATCCCGTTACAAGTTAGTGGGAGATCAGCACATCTCTCTGCACTCCCCCTGTGCCTCCCCTTTGCTCTGTCAGGATCAGACCTTCAAAGGCGCATGCCACTTCACTACGTGTGAGCCATTTTATCCAGACAGTGGTGGCCTTGCAAAGAGGGACTCTGTGGGCTACACAGAATCTCTCAGGGAGCCTTGTTCAGTCTGCTGACAAAGGGCACACCCTCAACCTGGGTGCTGGAAGATGGACAGTAACTAACATTTATCCAGAGCTTACTCTGAACTCTGTGCTTTAGATAGGCCACATTGTGTAATCTGCTCCCCGCTGGGGAAATAGGAGTTGGTCCCATTGCACAGATGAGGAAACTGAGACTACCAAAGGAGTAAAGAATGAAGCCAGTTCTGTTTTGAAAGCTAGTGGCCTTTTCATTTTATACTGCTCCTGCAGATAATAAAAGAATCAAAAAAGCAAACAGGAAAGCTTTAGAGATCATCTTCGTTAACCTTTCTCTGATGCAGGGACCTAGAAAATGTCCTGACTGGAACCCATACTGCCCTTCCAAGACAGCTCAATCTGCTATGGGGCATCTAAGAAAAACACCCACTCTCTGGCATGATAAAAGCCTTTGGCTTTGGCTTTGGCTGGGATGGAAGACAGAATTTTAGAATGAAGGGAGACTAGTGTCTGGACCAGAAGGAGTCCTTTTAGCAACTGGAGTCACCAGTTTCAGGAGTGAGCTACGGGGGTAGAGCCTTTTAAAACTCTGATGGGCAAGGTCCTCATCCCAGTGTTGGCTGAAACCTTCAGCAGGACAAGGCAGAGGACAGACGCATTAATCCACACTCCTTTGCTGTTGATGCTAAGTAACTGTAAATCCACTTAATACTGTTATCAACTAATCCACATCTATCATTACTCGAAAGGAGAGCAGGAAAGATTTCATCAAAAGCTGAAATGAGATGCGTGCTCTCTGCTGCATTACTCCCCAACCTGGTGTGTGCCAAGACTATCAGAAGAGAAAACAAAATTGGTTTGCAAGCTCTGATTCTGAGTTTACCCGTGGTGGCTTTCCATGATTCCTACTTTCTTTTCTAAACACTCCCAAACCATCTGGTTAGAAATCTGTTTTAAAATTTGGCCAAGGATCAATGCCAATATTGCCACTATGAAGTTGATTTTTTAAAAATCAGAACACTTGCCTAGATCTCATCCGCAACAGGCACCTGCATAACCAGAGAGCCTTGGCATACCTCCAGAGTTCAGACCACCTCAAAACCCATCATTAGGAACTTTTATAAACAGAAGTCAGCTCCCCCTCTGTACTCTTGACTTTATTTTTAATAGACCAAGTGAGTCATCAACACTTTTGCTAAGCACTTCACTGTGTGCCACACACTGAGCCAAACTGGAGAGACCCAGAACTGAATAGGGCCCCCAGTTCAGGCCAATGCAGAGTCTCACCCTGAGGTCCCGACTTTCATTCAATTCCTAATACCTAATTAGGTTCTAGCAGACCCCACTCTTTTAAAAAATATTTTTAATTGATTTCATAGAGTCAGGGAGATAAACACATTAATGATGAGAAAGAAACATCGATTAGCTGCCTCCTTCACACTCCCTACCAGGAGTCATGCCTGAAATCCGGGCATGTGCCCTGATCAGGAATTGAACTAGTGACCTTTTGTTTCATGGGTTGACACTGAACCACACTGGCTGGGTTCCCCACTCTTTTTAAGTAACTCTGATCTGAACCACCAAGGACTTGAATGTTGTCTCTTCTTTCCTCCAAGGGCAGAGACCACATTTTATTTTCTTGATACATCCCAATTGGTCAGGCTCATGTCATCCAATATATTCAAAACACCTGTAACCATGATAGCACATGTTGATGATGGGCTGGGCCAAGAAGGCACAGTTTAAAGATAAATGAATTTCTGATTCTGAAGGAAAGGACTATGGAAACACATTAAATATAGCGTGGCAAATGAATATGATTGACCTTGCAATGCTGTGATTTGAAATGGTAACCATAGCATATATTTCTCAGGACAAGGATGAAATTTTTCATGATCAGCTTTTAATTAATTCTATTAGATGGATATTTTGTTTATAGCCTATACGTTTGTTCTGAAGGATTTAATTGCTTGTATAATTTGTAAGTATTAGAATTGCTGTTATGTAAATGAATTTTCAGCATTCGATTCACCTTTAAGCTAATTAAATTAAGTGTGGTTAGTTAAGAATATTAGACATCTATACAATGCCCCTGAGAAAAAATGTGGTTGTTCAGATGAGAAGGCAGCCTTCTATGTTTCTTTTCCCTCCTTTTGTATTCTTCCCAGAGCCCAGGCCCTCCTCAGTCCCTCCCCAAACAGCCTCCTCTATCCTTCACTGCTAGCCCTACCTAATTTGTTAGTTAAAGAAGGATACATGGTATGTGGAAGCAACACCTGTTTCAGAAACAGGCTCCACTGTGTCTCAAAGAAACCAGAGGAGTTCGTGTTTCTTGCTGAGATGTTCCTCTCCTCAATTTGTGGAATTGTTTTCCAATTTTGATGGGTAATGTTGCCCATGATGTGTGTATTCAACGTAAATTTTGGAATCAGAGCTCAGCTGTTGGGTCTAGCAGATCAGGAACTGAACTTCCCTTTCCTATCTCCTGGGATAAATAAGAAACCTCCTGTTTAGTAGCAGCACAGTGTGGATGGCAGTAAAAGAAGCATGGGCTTTCGAGGTAGGCAGACTTGGCTTTCAATCAGTCCAGTTCAATGTATGCTTTCATTCAGCAAATACTTACTGAGCACATACCGTGGACCCAGCCCTGTTCTGGGAACTGGGGAGAAACTAGTGGATTACTCAGGAAAACCTGCTTGCACAGCAGCATTATTACCTGCACTGCTAATCTTACTGGTTTTGTAAGACACTGGATATGTTTCTTCAGTTCTCTGAGCACCAATTTCCTCATCCATAAAATGGGAATATTGAGAATAAGATTGTTAAAAGAATTTTTAAAATTATGTTCACTAAATACTTATATGAGAGGTCCTAATTATGGGGCCATGGATCCTTAGAAGACTGTAGATAGAATTGAAAGGTCTATGAATTTGGCTGGAAATTTTACATCTTTATTTTTACTACTTGTAATGGGCATTTAGCATTTCTTCAGTTGTCAGTGTAGGCAAAAAAAATCTACTGGAGTGGTAGTCTATGAGATTTTGTCATAAATACAAATCTCATTACAGTAGTTTCAGCATCATTAAATACTGTTTACCTTCATCACTACTTCTCATTTGCAGATATTAGATCTGACATGAGATGCTGTTATTAAATGTGTTCAGAAGCATACATATTATTATAGCACTAGAGGACCAGTCCATGAATTTGTGCACCTTGAAAGGAATTGTGGGCCGCAAGACTGTGGTAGGCATAGGAGCTGGTCTCAGCCCATCCTCTGCACCCCTACCCGACCCTTCCCACCACAGGCCCTGGTCCCCTGTCTGCTGGTAGCCCCACTCCCGCTAATGCCACGCCCACACACTAACAGCGCTGGCCCTGTTCATATCCATTGATGGCACAGAGCAATTGGGGCTGGCATCAGTAGCAGGTGTGAGTGGGCCAATGGTGTCAGCAGGTGCGAGCAGCAGCTGCTGCCCCTAATGCCCCTCAGGAGCAGGGGGAGGTGGAGAAGCCCTCAGGGGCAGGACTGTGATGTGCAGGAGCAAAGAATTTTTAGTAACCACCAGAGTCTCGCCCTGATGACAGTGACCAGCACCCCACTGTGGTCTGGTGCACCTTCCCACTTGCTCCACCATCCTGCCACGGCCAACACCCGCCATGTTCTGCACATGTACCCTCATGGTGAGTACATGTTATAGCAACCAGTTATTCCAGTTGTTCCATCATTCAGTCTGATTGCCTATTAGCCTTTTATTATATAGGATAATTTTTCATGCATTAAGAACTATATTTGGGGACAGTTGGTTTCCCAAGCATCCCCGTGTATTTAATTTTATGCATTGAAACATGACTCTAAGGAGGGGTCCAAAGGTTCATGACACACAGGAAGAGGGAAACCACCTGCCAGTAGTTCTCAAACTCGAGTGTAACAAACCTGAAGGTCTTGTTACACAGATCGCTATCTCCCACCTCCACATTTATGACACAGTAGGTCTGGGGCAAGGCCTGATCATTTTCATTTCTAACAAGTTCTTGGTTGAGGCTGATGCTACTGATACAAAGACCACACTCTGGGACTCTGGCATAGTATATAATATGTTTGAGTTTTGTTTCTTTCTCTCATAGACCTGGCATGTGACCATATTCAGGGCATTTGGATGCTAGCAAATGAGTCAGAGTAACACATGAGCACACCACCTGATGATGGCCAGGCTCTGCTGGGCATTAGCCCCTCCACTGTCTGTGCTAGGGTCTCCTGATCCTGCTGATGGCAAGCTTAGTCCCTTCCCGCCTCTAGCCCCGATTCTGACTTAGACAGGGGCAGGCAGCTTAAGAAGCAATGGATATCCTGGGATTTAGTACCGAGGCATACCTGTTGCCTGACCAGCTCTACCCCCTTGTTTCTTGTCCCTTGTCCCTAGGGATGATACCAGGCTCTGCTTTATTCCAGGATACATGAGGCCCTGACTCACATTTTAGTCTCTGTGAGACAAGTTCCTGCATCCCTTTCACCTTCCCCCATCAGGGTTTAGGTGCTTGGATATAATGCAACTCCTGAGTCCTGCTACCTACAGAATTCCCACCTTCCCGTGTTTATGAGCATTGCCTTTTTTTTGGTCTTTTTATTGACATGTTTCTCTATTCTGTGGGACGCACCCTTTCCAGAACACCTGCAGAACCAGCTTCCTATCACCGTGTCCTTCAGGTACCAGATCTTAGGCACAGGCTAACAAGGACCCTGCACTCTGGCTGAAAAGCTTTGGGTCAGTACTGTCATCGCTGTGAAGGGCAAGCCTTTGTGAGCCCCCTCTAGCCCCTGGCCTGGAGTGTCTGGCAGCCCCAGACCTGCCTGTGGGGGTTGCAGACTGCCCCCTTCCTGCCAAACCTGAGGGTCTGGGTGATCCAGTTGCCAAACAAACCCACCACCCCCTGGATCTTCCTCCTCCCTCCCCCTCCCCCTCCCCCCGCCTGGTGCTTCCATGTTCCCCTCCCCTTTTCCACCTAGTTGTGGCCACTCATGGAAGCAGGACCTTCAATTTTTAAAAAAAGAAAAGAAAAACACAATTTAAAAAAAACGAAATGCAAGAGACTAATATGAGATGTAAAAATGTGCATAAATAATGATCTCTTTTCATCTCCTTTGCATATTCATTTGCATAGTTCTGCTCTAGTTAATAGTTCATCTCTAATTCTTCTTTAAGTGGACATTTTAAAAAAATCCCTGAAGATGATCAGCTGTGAGTTTTTCTTTGGCAGATTTTTCTTCTCAGAGCTTGTAACTCCATTCATGAATCCAATGCCCCTCACCCCCCATAGTCATTGGTGTTGAGCTGGGTAATAAAGTGATATTTTCTTCTTTGCTTCATGAAACCAAAGTCCTGAGCTTGGACAAGGACAGCAGCCTTCCCAGATGGAGGAGGACCAGGCTTGGATCAGAAGTGCTGACCTAACTTCACTTTCCCGCTAAGCCTACTGGTATTCTAACACCCTCGTCTCCCTTTGAAGATACACCCTGGTTGTGGGAATCCGCTAGGTCTGAACAATTTGCCGTTCTCCCCATATGCCATTATTACTAAATAAGAGGTGGAGCTCATGAGTAAATTGTGAAGAAAAAAATGTTAGATGTCTTTTTTTCCCCTATTCTGTGCTTTTTCAATCAACCTAAGTATAATTTATAAAATATGAGCACGAAAGCTCTCTGGGTTCTTACCAATATTATCTGGCCCCAACCAACCCTGCAGCTCTGATGTGATCATTCATGCCGGGGGGGAAACTGTTTGACATGCCCCGGCTAGTGCTGCTCTGCTTCAGTGCTTCTGTGATTAATTAGATGTTTAGGAGAGCTAGTGAGTCACCAGTGTTTGGAGTCTCAGGTTAGAGGGTTAGGGAGTGACCGGAGAATCCTGATGAATACAACAGCATGATGAAACACAACTTAGGTAACAGAAAGTAGGCATCTGGTAGAGCATGGTGACAGGTTACTAAGGAGTGAATAACAGGAACTTGTCAGTTACCCAAAAAGCAGCCTGCAAAACTGAGAGAATGCACATAGTTGAATCTTTTATATCGCCATACATATAAATAGCATCGCTTTTGCTGGTAGGACTGTTCTGGGATTACTTAGAACTGCATATGAGATGATCCCTGCTGCTAAGAAGTCAAGTCTAAGTAGGGCAGGCAGAATGTGGAAGGCTGTTGGCGTGGTGTGTGTCTATGTGCGCATGTGCATGTGTGTAACTATTATGGAAGAGTCCAGCAGAAACAAAAAAATGACAATCAGAGAAAACAAAGAACAGAGAACACCAAAATATCTCCAACTACACTGGGTCCTTCTTGCTTTTGAATATGGGTTGAGCTCCAGGAACAAGCACAGGATAGCCAGCAGCCTGCAGGGATAAGACAGGCACACACTGTAATGCTGGGTGGGTCTGACCCTGACTATGGCCCGGATTCTATCTCAGTAAAATGGCAATTAGATTAGTAAATGGACAGAAAATTACGTGAAATAATGTTCCCTAGTAATGTGACTGGTACAAAGGAAGCACTGAACCAATGTCTCCCCACCTCCTCAATCATCTGCTGTGAACCCCATTTTTCAGATTAGGAAACTGAACCTCAACGAGATTAAGTGATCCGCCTGAGATCACAGAGGTGTTAAACTGCAGAGACGGGACTCCCAACCTCAAATCGGGTGCTCTGAACACTGACCCACCTTGTCTCCCATTTCACATTTTCACAAATTAACTGTCTGAAGTAGAGTCCTTTCTTCAGCTGCCGTTGGAGTCATAGATAGCACAGTTTTAATTGGGTGTAACCCCCTTTTCTCAAAGTCCAAACTGGGGCTTGGAAAAGCAGTCCCACCTTATCATCTAACCTGAATCCTGTTCCTGGAGTTGCAGATTCAGTCACAGCCCCAGGCAGCTGTCCGGGGTTGGCAGTGCCCTCCCACACTGCCCTCCCGCCTCATGCTCAGTGCTGCCGTATATGCAGCGGAGAGTGGATACGAAGCTCCCCCACCTCTCACTTGTTTAGTCCAGGCCCTTTGGGGCCATGATTCCAAACTGGCAACCTTAGAAATCTAATTTGTGTCTCATTTTTTGATGATTCCAAAGAATGGGAAGTTAAAGTATTGCTTGTTAATTAATTTTGCTTCCCTGAAGCGCAAACTACATAGTCCTGCTAATAACTGTCCACTCTAACTGTACCCCAATGTGGACATGGGCCTGCTAGTTGGCATTGGTTTTGCCCATTGTTAATCTCTCTGCTTTAGAAACACTTGCATTTTAAAAATTGCTGTCATCTAATTCATAGGCAGTTGATTTAAGTTTCTCTTTTTCCCCCATTTAAGTGAAAATTAAATTAAGCTCATTATTGTATTAGACAGGCATTGATTGTACTCACTTTGGTTTTAATTAAATGCTACTATTCATTGTTTCCTCCTGGGTAGTGCTTTTAATTTTCTTTGGTATATAATTTGGGGGAACAACAATATCAGTAAATTATTGCTCATAAATAATATTCAAAGAGAAAGGCATACAAAACACACCGTGAAAGCTATTTGAAGATATTTGCTTATTGTTTTTAATTTACTGGTAGGCTATATGTCAAGGAATAGTTTTCCGTATTGCTCGTTTGTGATAAAACAGGGCATCCCATATCTCTCTTAAGCAGCTCTGACTTCTGCAGTTAATGGCTGACTTCAAGATGTCATTGATCTTGAAAATGTGCTGACTTTATGTGCAGCACATAAGTTATGGTCCGGGGCGTAGATGTTTGAATTTAAGTCTAAGAACATTATCTCAGAGGTTCAGAACAATGTCCACAGAAGCTTACTTCGTTTTTCTATGACATTTGTGAAGTACTCATTTCATACCAAACAGTCTCTCCTGGGTCCTGGAAATGCATGAGATGATTGAGTAGCGCAGGCGTTGTCCTTGTGGTGCTTGCATCCTAAAGGGTAGGAGATAACAGTGTACACTAACTTCACCCTCTAAGAAAACAGGATTCCCCACTGACTGCTGACAGTGGCTATGGTTGCAATTCCCATTCCGGTTCTCTTTCCAGGTGCAGATTTTTGCTTGTTTCTTCCTAGTCCTTACCCGTCAGTGTAGCCCGACAAATGTGCAGCCACAGCCAAGGGACAGAGAACTGGGCAGACACAAAGCATGATTGTGAATCTAGCCAGGCTGCCATTTGGCACTCTTCTGCCATCTCCCTCCCCATCTCCCCTCTATGCACAAATGGAAATACTCTTGGGGAGCTTCTTGCCATGGGTTTGAATGAAAAATCTCATAAAGGAATAGAGGACTTTCTTCCCCAAAGACCGCGTCTCTGAGTTGTTCAGCTTTTGCTTTGCTATCTCTACGATAGCACTTGCCTGCTCTCTCATCAGCTGAACTATAAGGCCCTGTAGTAATTCCACTGTAGCAACAACACTCATTTGTATGCAAAGGACCATGGTGGGTGTGCCGTGGATCTGCTGGACAGAGCCTCGGTACAGGCCCTCATTTTGCGCCATTAGCTTCAGCATAGGTTTTTAAACATTAGGTGAACTTTCCCAGGTGTTCCTTTTCATTTTTCTCTTCTAGCCTTGACATATCTTCTTCTTTACTAAGCCACCCAGATTTTATACTTCTTCCCTCAGATGTAGGCATAGACATCTTGCTCCCTCATTTCTCCTGACCTTGAAACAAGTAGGATTTATACCTGTACTCCAAGTTTACCTTCACATACAGAATCCTTGTGTGCTGTTAAAAAGAACAGAAAATCTTGCAGACCAACACCTCCCCTTTATAAAACCAAGGCCCTGGGCAGTGGGCTAACATCCTCCCACCAGTCCTCTTCGTGGTGTGCTGTCCACTGGTATATGTCATACTGACCATAGCGGCTGCTACCACAGTATCTTTACAAACAGAGAGTCTTGGTGGTTCCACACTACTGGGGTTTTCACTCCCAATATTGATCTCAAACCAGGATGTCTCAGGGAAAAGAGGTAATGCCACCAGGATTTACCCAGGGCTACACCAAAGGGTATACTTTGTCCATTTGAAATCTGTGGTTACAGGCAGGAAGGGCTGGAGCAGGTTTTCCAACATGGCGCACTGCCCTGAGCATATTCTTTATTCTCAGGCAGGTAAGATGTGGGGCAATTAATTTCTTTTTTTGTGTGTGGGCAGAACTGAGGCCTTAGAGCCTTTGAAAATCAATCCACAAGTCATTCCATTCCTGGGTTTTAAATAATGCCTGGACTTTCTTTCCTGAATATAAAGTAACTACCGTGTCAATAGTCCTTCCTTTTACTTATCACTTTTCTGGGCAGGAAAGCTATGAACCATGCAAAGAGAAAATGGCAGCTGGAGAGGGAAATCCCAGAAAAACCACATTTAAAATATGCAAAGAAGGAAACTTTAGACTCAGAAACTATTAAAACTGAGAACTCAAGAGATAATGAGTCCAAAACTATTTTTAGGTGAAGCAATGGAAGCCAAAAGAAGACACTTTACCAAAGTCAGAGATTCCAAAAGTTACAGAAAAGCTATAACCTAGGGTCTAACAGGACAGAGCCATCCGTTAAGGTTGGCCATTATGTGTGCGATGTGTGTGTGGATAAAATAGGATGTGTAAATTGATGTGTGCGGATAAAATAGGATGTGTAAATTGATTTTTGGTAAAATCAAATGATTTGTGAAGTCTATTATGTGAGCTTACAGTTTACAGGAATTCTACAATGGAGACTGAAAAATTATTTTTTCCCTTTCCTGTTGCTCTTTTATTTTACATCTGGGTTTGTCTGCAGGGGCATTGCTTAAAGCCAACAATATTGCCAATTCAGTGAATTCTTAGTGTTGACTTTGTTTTCCTCTAAGGTGAAAATGATGAAATGATAAAATGTTTAAAGCACTGGACTACAGATAGGAATTCCAGTCTAGTCTAGAAACATCACTAACCAGCTGCATGGCCCCGGGAGTCACTGAGCCTCCATGGCAGCTATTTCCTCACCAGCTATTCTAGAAGGACCTCTAGACCTCCCTTCATTGAATCTGGAGTTTATCTTCAGACATAGGAGCCCAGGCTCCTGTTAGAGGAAAACACCCAAGTGCTATGTAGGGTGACTCAAAGAACCACACTGAGTCTCCTTTTCCTTCTTTAGTACCTCGCTGTTCCCAATGTGGCCCTTGGACCAGCAACAGCAACATCACCTGTGATCCCATTAGACATTCAGAATCTCAGGCCTCAGCCAGACCTGTGGAGTCAGAACCTTCATTTTAAGATGGCCTCTAAGAGATTCGTCCTCACATTCAGGTGTGAGAAGCATTGGCTTAGGATTCCTCCTCCAGTTTCCCAGATGACGGGTAGATGGCTGTTCTTTGAGCTTCTTCACTGCCCACTCTTGCATCCACCTGTGTGTATAGAGGGCCTGTGGACTCTCCCCTGACCCAGCTAGCCCAGTTCTGCTCGCCTCCCTGTGTCTGGCTGGGCGTTCCTCTTGGCTGGCAAGTAAAGTAAATGGGTAGGTTGACAGACATCAGAAATGTTAAGGTGTCCCTGGGGCAACGGGACAATGAAAAGCAGAGACAAGAAATGTGAATAGCCGAAACTGGTTTGGCTCAGTGAATAGAGCGTCGGTCTGTGGACTGAAAGGTCCCGGGTTTGATTCCGGTCAAAGGCATGTACCTTGGTTGCGGGCACATCCCCCATAGTGGGTGTGCAAGAGGCAGCTGGTCTATGATTCTCTCTCATCAATGTTTCTAACTCTCTGTCCCTCTCTCTTCCTCTCTGTAAAAAATCAATAAAATATATATTTTTTAAAAAGAAACATGAATAGACAACCCAGGACCACTTACTTTAGATTAACAGTTCATACAATCAGTAAACTTTAAATACTTCCAGTACCAAAAAAAAATTGTCTAAAGAGTTGTTACACAAGATTTTCTAGTTCAAGAGTGGAGAGGACAAAAGACAAATAAAAAAAAGAATAAGTATATGAACAGGCAATTTACTGAAGAAAAGGTAGAATGGGCAATAAATCTATGAAAAGAGACTCAGCCTCAGGAAATTCAAGTTAAAGCAATGAACTATATCACACCTCTCAATCTAATTTTAGTCATTTAAAATAATATTTTACTTTTAATTGTGAAATATTGCAGACATACAAAAAATAATATATCAAGTATAACAAACAACCTTGCACCTAACACTTAGAAATAGTAGATTTAATAGTTTGCCCCATTGACTTTGGTGTTAGCCTTATTAATAAAGTTCAAGCCTCACTCTGTTACCCCTTTACCTTCTCCCATCACTTCCCTGAGCTCTGGGTGTTATTCCATGTGGGACTTTATATGAATTTATATATATTAATATATATATATATATATATATATATATATATATATATCCTTTTCCCCATATATGAATGTGTCCATAGTCAGTGCATAGGCTTGCTTTGATCACACTGTATATATGTTTTGGAACTTGTGTTTCTTCTGCCCATATTATGTTTGGGATTTTTCTATGTAAAGTATATGGAGTTTTATTCATTCTTTTTAAACTATCTAATATTCAACTAAATGAGTAAAACACTTAGGGACAGTCAGGTTGAAGAGAATGAGAAAGGCTGTTTAGGAAAAAAAAAAATTAGTTCTGTGTCTAGTGTATTTAGGTCAAAGACTTTCTGTACCAGATTCCAAGAATCCCTGGTCTAAACCTATGCCTTCCACCCCTAAGACGAATGTTCTCCTCCACATCTTCTTCACTCCTCCCAAGGTCATGGCCAGGACAGAAGCACCCACAGTGGTGACAGAAGGTTAGAGGATAGGCAACCCCGAGGGCTTACAGCCAGGCTGCCTCCTCCTCTCCCCATAGTGTGCAATCAAAGTGCTGCGAATGTCAAAGGCCCGGCTCCTGGAATCCGCAGTACGTGGAGAAAATGCAAACTCTTTATTGCTACAATTTATCCTCAAGGAGATTTACAAAGCCGCATGCCTGAGATTTATGGTGTGACACCCAGAAATTTCATGCACTGTATTTCTCATTTATGGGCTTCAATTTAGTTAAGAGAAAAGAGGCTCTTTCTAGAGCAAAAACACCCTACAGCTTTGGTAAAATGGGTATTTAATTAATTCCAAAAATCACCAAGCGAGTCAAGTGTGAGTGTTAGACCTGTGTGCCCAAGCATCCCTGGGCCTGCTGATTAGCTCCTCCTGGTCTTGGCGACAAAACTATGCCAGGGGCAAAGCTGCGAGACTTGAGCCCTTACGTCCTCCAATGTCCTCAGGCAGGCCTGGCCTCTAGAAAGCTCAGGGTGGAACCTCTCCTCTCAATAACCTGATGGTGTAACTCGATTTGCACAAGCAAATGACTCATGCCTGGTAGGTTTGTAGGAGCCTCAAAAGGCCAGCATAAAACCTCTGTTTCAACGCTCTCTTACAGGTTGGCTTGCCGGGGTGGGGGACGCTTTTCCTGCGAAGGGCCATTGGGATATTTTGTAACATCATCATGGGCCATCCAAAATGATTAACTCAAAGATTAGCCTGCTTTTATTTGGTCAAGGATTTAATCAACTCACCCTTTAATGCCTGGCCAAATTATTTCACGGGCCTGGTAGGGCCTGTGGGCTGGATGTTCTCCACCTCGGGTAGAGAGAGGCAGGGGGCCGGGGACAAATGTGCAGCCCCCAGGGAGGCGGGCCCCTCGCGCATGCTCACTCTGCTTCCACAGGCTCGCGGGGATGACAGCACTGCTCTACCTGTAAGGGGCTTGCACGAGAGCTGTGTCGAGGCTCTCATGCGCTTTATACAAAATAAGGATATTATAGTCACGTGGTCAATGAAAGGTGTTTTGCCGACTGACTCTAAAGGAGCCGGGAGTGAGACGCCTTCCCCCGGAGACATGTACCATATTCATGGGAAATTTCAGGCTTTGTGTTTATGACCATATTTCTGTTCCCTGTGCGTGTTTGTATTCTATTTGTGATTATATTAATATTCATATTTCTCTCCCTGAGTCAAAGTCAGGGAACCTGGGGAGTTCCGAGGAGCTGGAAATGAGGTCTCCTCATTTCTTATGGATGGAGAAACACGCCGAGCGGGACAGCACTTTGCACAGCTTATCAATATTGAACTTGTATTCGGGAGAAGAGTCTCTTTTCTTTTTTTTTTTTGTTTAAAAAATCAATGTTTTATCCACTAGCAGAGATCTCCCCTTGTCTGTATGCTCCTGCACATTCCTCCAGCTAGAACCTGAGCTCCTGGATTAAGTCACATTTGGATTCAGCTTGTCCTTCTGATCCCCAACCTAGTGCTCGCCCGATAATCAATTTGCCCTAAGCCATCCAGCCACATCTGAAGCACCCCCCCTCCGCCCCCGTTTCTGATTGTCCCTTCCCACACAGAGCCCCTCTTTCCTCCACGTCTCTACACAACCCCTGTGTCTGCCACCCTGTACCTCTAAACCTGGCAGGCGGTTAGGATCTATCAGCCTCACAACTGCTGGGCACGGAGCACAAAGAGCTGCAGCCTTTGAGGTCTCCCTTTTGGTTTGAGACCTTCATGTCCCGGGAACCACTCTGGGCTATTAGGAACCGTACAGTGCCTCTGAAGAAGCATTCTGGGCCTGAGGGTGAAGACCTCCTGGCTAGCTTAGCTGGGAAGGAAAGAAAATCTATGTCAATTGAATACACATGTGTGCCAGGGACTCTACTGGGCGGTTTCATGGTTTCTATTTTTCTAAATCCTCACAGATAGAGAGGTGGGCCATTTATTCCATGCAACGGCATCTCGGAAATGTTACGAGTGTGCTCCAGACCACAGAGCTGCGAAGTAACAGAGCAGCTGTCTCTGTCTCTGCCCCTGGTTAGTGGAATAAGGTGGTACTAAGCGTACTGATGGTGATTATACAATTTCTAGGCCCCTTGCTCACTCCAGTCTCTGTGACCCACCCTCTCAAACCTTCTGTGCCAGGAATCATCTCCCTGCTCCTGTGCACATACCCAAACCCTACCCAACCTGCACTGCTCAGCTCAACTCTCCCTCGCAGATCACCTCCTCCTGTGGACACCCACAGCCTTTCTAGACTGGGTGCCCCTCCTGCAAACTGTGTCCACCACATGGTAAATGGGAACCTTACCTATCTACAACCCAGTGCATCCTCTAAGGAGCTTTAAGTATGGGCCTGATATTATCCATCCATTTGGTTGGAATTCCATTATTAGCATTCATTTATTTGGCTTAAGAGTTTATCATTGCTAATAGGGGAACTAATACTGCAATAAATCTCACCAGGCATTTACATCCTCCTTTGATCTCCCTTTA
Source organism: Vespertilio murinus (assembly GCA_963924515.1). Lineage (NCBI taxonomy): Eukaryota > Metazoa > Chordata > Mammalia > Chiroptera > Vespertilionidae > Vespertilio > Vespertilio murinus. The sequence goes on along the minus strand of OZ004713.1, from coordinate 56,471,715 downwards.
TGAAAGCAGCTTTGATAAGGAGAGGAAGAATCCCATCAGGGTTGCTCAAGGACAACTAAAAGGAGAACAGCAGTTGGGAGAAAGAGATAGAGCAGGAAAGGTGTGAGTAAGGTCAAGGTGGCCCCACCTTCTTGCCAAGTTTGTTTATTGGCTGGGTAGATAGTTGTTGGCTGATTGGTCAAGGATTCCAGAGTGGGAGAAGTAAAAGAGCTCTTCGGGGTCATCTAGGCCTTTTCCTAGAAATTACAAAATAAGAGACTAAGGTCCAAAAGAGGCAGCTGTCATCTTTTTAAATCATGTATCTGACCGTGCTGCTCCCATACTACAAACTCTTCAGAGCTGTTGGTGGCCAGGCTTTGATGGAGATAAGCCTCGGTCCCCTGCATGACAAGCATCCATCAGCATATGCAGATTTCCACTGTTCTTTCATCTAATACACACTTTTTAGTAACTACTTTGTTCCAGCTCCTTTAAAAACCAAAATGAAATGTAATGTCCTTGGTAATTTGTTCCTTATTCCTAGTTTAATGAACCCTCCCCATGCAGATTCCCTGTGCTGTTCTTTCATGATATTTGTCACCCTTTATAACAAAACTAGAGGCCCAGTGCCCGAAAATTCATGCACTGGGGGGGAAGGTGTCCCTCAGCCTGCCTGCACCCTCTCGCAGTCTGGGAGCCCTCGGGGGATGTCCAACTGATGGCTTAGGCCAGTGGTCAGCAAACTCATTAGTCAACAGAGCCAAATATCAACAGTACAATGATTGAAATTTCTTTTGAGAGCTGTAAACCAACTTCTGCGCATGGGCCATAAAGTTTCAATCGCACTGTATGTGCTTGCCCACACATGGTATTTTGTAGAAGAGCCACACTCAAGGGGCCAAAGAGTCACATGTGGCTCTCGAGCCGAAGTTTGCCGACCACTGGCTGTAAGAGAGGCTCTCACCACTGCCAGTGTTTGCCAGCCATCAGTCTGTCTTATGGCTGAGCAGCGCTCGCGCTGTGGGAGCACACTGACCACCAGGGGGCAGCTCTGGCCCCGTCCCACATCTACCCTCTGCTATCCCCCAATAGTCATCCCCTCCCTCTGCTGGCTGGAACCTGCCTTGGCTGGGCTGGCGCCACCCACTCGGCAGCCCTTCCCTCCCTCACCTCCCCCTACCCACCAGTCGTTCTCTGTTCGGTTGATTTGCATATTAGGCTTTTATTATATAGGATGTTTATTGGTGTATATATCGGTTTAAAGTCTTTCCCTCCCACCCTGAATAGACTATAAACTCCCTGAGGCAGGGAAGTTTGTTCCCCAAAGTGAACTGTGTCAATTGGCAGACACATGGTAGGCATTAAATAAATACTTATTCACTTAATAAATTAATGAATGTGCGAGGGCTGCATATCTAGCAGATAGTAAGGCAGGTATGGACTCTGCCCTCACAGAATGTACAGTTCATCAGGCAAGAAGATGAGACAGAGCAGGTCTTAATCAATGGGGCAGGAGTGGGTGCGGGAACACACCTCTGGGGAGGTCCCATCCTGCTCTGCTCTTCCCCTTTCCCATTCACTCTTGAAGCAGATCAGTATGTGGATGAGAGGGAGTGAGGTGCTTAGTGACTGATTTGAACATACTCTAATGTAAATTAACTATGAAAAGGCAAGTCAATCAATATCTGAAGAGTCATTAGTAACGACTTATTAGAAACCCATCTCACAATTGAAGTCTGCAGTGTGACAACAGAGGGAGAACAGCTAATGACGGCAACTGCAGGGCCCAGGGGTTCTTTGCAATCCGCCTGGCAAGTTCAGCCCTCCTCCCATCTCCTCCCCTTGGGCGCCCTCACACCCAAGGAGTGCCAGCTCACACAACCATGATGTCCTGCCCCTTCTGCACTCACTCCCTTCCAGGGAAGCACTGCCTGACTTCCTCCTGGAAAGACCTCCCTCTTTCCTGGGCCACTCACTCCCTCTCTCTCCTGTGCTCCCACTCCCATCGTCTGCCTCTCCCATGGCATTGGCCACAGGGTCCATGAGCTACGTCCATATGCCTAACTATGTCCATGGTTGTCTCTGGATATCTGGATCATGTGTGGGTTTTATTTCCTTCTTGATACTACTTTCAGATACGTTCTGTTTTTCTCACAATTATCTTTCCTACAACTACCTTTATAAATAGAAAGAAGAAGAAAAACTGCTGATGTTTAAAAACAATTAGGGTTATTTTGTGTCTGTCACTCCTACGATACTATGGGATCATCAAGGCAGAAACCAGGTCTTTTTTTTTTTTTTTTTTTAACTTCAGGCTTGGAACTTTGTGCTCCTTGTGTGTCAGGTGAATGCATGGATGGATGAATAAATGAATGAGTGAGTGAGCATTTGAATCGACAACTAAAGATATGGGTCTGAATCTCAGTTCCTTACCTGGAAAGCAAGCAGCAAAGTCTATTGGCCTCCACATCATAACTTTATAAATTGTTCCCAGGGAGCCGTGTGACCATTCTCCCCCATAGCACAGGCTGGTGGGCATGCCGCTCCCTGACTAGAGCCTGCCCCGTGTCCCAAGTCCTGTCTGTCTAAGGCATCCCTACATGGCACCACAGAGACTTCTGTGTCGTTGCAGTTGTGGGAGTTGATGTCACCGGTCACACTCGCTGCCTGTCTGGAATTCTATAGTCACGCTTTCTCGGTTTATTGTGATGTCAGTCTGCACAGCTCCTCTGCAGGCGCTCCGAGCCTTTCAAGCATGAAGCTCCTAGAGATGAATGAGCCTTTATCCGGGGCGCAGTACTCTTTGCTCGGTGGGAGCCAGCTGTGCTCCGGGCTGTCTTCAATTTCCAGCCACATTTTCCAAACCTTTGACTGAGAGGCCAGGGCTAAATGGAGGCTGGCCCCGGGGGTTCACCCTTATCTTCACAGAGCCAGCAGGGATTCAGCCACTCAATAGGATGGAAAAGGGAGAATGGCCAAGAAGACAGCCACCTCCCTCCCTCTGGTGCTGGCTGGGAGGGCCTGGGGGTCCTGGGGGGTCATGCTGCTAACCTGCAGCAGCCAAATATATCCACTGGTGTGGGGACCCGAAGAACGGGGAGGCTCTGGGATAAGATTATGCCACTGGTGTGACCCCACAGAGACTTTGCTTCTGAGCCTATTTCCTCAGCCCTCCATTCTTCCAGAGCCTGCAGGACGCCGTGACTCTCCGATTGAATAGAACGCAGAGGAATTGGCACCATGTGACTTTTGAGGCTGTCAAAAGTGTGCAGTAGACATCTCATACAGGGAAATCTTTCAGTGCTGCCTCTGGGATGGCTGAGCCCAGGTTGTCCCAGGGAGGTGGCTCTGGTCCAGCAAAGGAGGGGATTTTTCCAGGACCAGCTGCTGGGCCTCGGGTCTCACCTGCTGCTTTCCTCATGATTTTACCCGGGCCCACCCTCACCCCACCCCATCCCCGCCTTTTAAATTTATTTTTGTTGACACACAATATTATCAGTTTTAAACTTATTTTACTTGGCATTCAACACTGTATTACTTTCAGGTATGCACTGTAACAACTAGACATTCGTAAACCTTACCAAGTGATCGCCCCAATAAGTCTGGTACCAATCTGGCACCACAATAGTTACTGCAATATTATTGACTGTATTTCCTCTGCTGCTTTCCATCCCATGACTGTTTTCACAAACGATTCTTCTCCACTCCCTCCCCTCTTGGTTGAGCTGGGGCACTGCTGCTTCCGGGAGGGAGCTGACTGCAGCAAAGCTAGAGTTGATGGTGATGGGCAGGTAGGAGGGGGCTCCGGATTAGACGGAGGAGCCACGGAGGCACTTCTGCAGAGAAGTCGAGGGTTGCCTAAGGTCTCCCTTCAAAGTGGCACCGGCGCCTGAGCCCTGACAAGTGGCAGGGGTGTCAGCGCTTTGAAGATAATTAGTTCAGGCTTTGGTGCTCTTCTGTCTTTGCTTTTCAACTTGATCTGACAAGTCGCCCCTCCCCATACCCATTTTTCTCCACCAGCCTCACTTTTGTTCCTCTAGAAAAACCACCTGGACTAAACTTCCCCGAACCCAGTGGAGTACGAAATGAGTTCAGGAGTAATTTTCTGTGCTGCAGTGCTGTCTGTGAAAGAGCATATTCCGGAATTCATAATTTTCCCCAGGTGCCAGATAGTCAGAGAGTGTTGCTGTAGAGGTAGCTCCACAGCAGTAAGTGGGAGTCTCTATGTGGTTCTTGCATGGAGCCCACTCCTGGGGCATTTGGGCAAATACACACGTCTGCCTAGGGACAGAAAGTCATCGTAGTAACCCCCCAGCCATCACTCATGGGTTGTTGTTTTTCTTTTTTAAAAATTTTAAACTCTTTTTAAAATATATCTCACACACCAATAGATGAATTATATGAATTTTTACAAAATGAATTCATATAACTACCATGCAGAAGAAAAATCTATAATGTTACTAGCATCTTAGAAGCCTCCTTGTGCCCAATCTAGTCATCACAGGTCCCTTAAAGATCCCTTAATAATATTATTATTATTTGGGATCCCTTAATAATAACATTATGAATTCAATTTTCACTGCTGTATAACATTCCATTGTATAAACATACCACCTTTATTCAGTAAATTTGGTTGTTTTTATACCTGTCTTCTGCTGCACATATGTATGTATTTGTTTTGTATATTTACAAGGAGGGTTGAAAATCTGTGTGCATCAGCTTTAATTGATATTGCTAAACAGTTTGCCAAAGTGGTTGTACCAATTTACACTCCCTCTGGCACTATATGAGACTTCCAGCTGCCCCATATTCTCAACAACTTGGTAGGGTCGTTGGTCAGTTTAGGGGAGTAGTTTTTTTGTGTGTGTGTTCTTGTTTGTCTTTAGCCATTTGGGTATATGTGAAGTAGTACTTCATTGTGGCTTTAATTTGCACTTCTCTGGTGAATAATGGTGTTGACCCTTTTTTAATATGCTTATTGGACCTGTACAAGTCTTTTGCTCTTTTGTTGTTGTTATTATTGTATTATGTTATGTTTTTCTTATTAACTTTAGAAGTTCTTTATGTATTCTGAACAGAAGTCACTTATTAGATTATGTATTGTGAATATTGGAAATATTTCCCCTCGTCTGTGGCTCGCCTTTCCATTTACTTAGTAGTACCTCTAATTCAAAGTCTTTAATTTTGGAAAGTCCCACTTGCCATCTTTCATGATTAATACATTTTGTGTTCTGGTTAAGAAACCTTCACCTATGTCAGAATCATAACACATTCTCCCATGTCATTCTGAAGAAGCTGCATTGTTTTGCTTTTCATATAAGCATGTCCTTTATCCAACACTATTTGTTGAAAAGATTGTATTTTTCCATCACATTACAATGGCAGTTTTGTTATTTTTTTTAAATTGATTTTTATTAATTATGGTATCACATAATTGTCCTTATCCCCCCATTCCCAACCCAAACCCATCCCTACATATTCCCCTACCCCCTTATTGTCCATAGTGCATGCACACAAGTCCTTTGGTTGATCTCTTCCCTTTACCCCCACCCTCCCCTACTTTCCCTCTGAGGTTTGAGAGTCTGATCGCTGCTTCTCTTTTTCTGGGTCTATCTTTGTTCACCAGTCTATGTTATTAATCGGGTGTTCTTAAGTGTGGGTTTGTTTCTGGACTCTATTCAGTTGGTTTCTAAGTTTCTATCTTTGCATTAATATCTGTTTCAATTAATGTAGCTTTATAATCTAGCTTGATATCTGGAACTCTACATGCTTCCATTTAGTTCTTCTTTAAGCATTGCCATGCTTAGCCCTTAACATTTCCATGCACATTTGAGAATCACCTCACATTGTTAAAAGCCTGCTGAGATTTTTATTGGAATTGCATTGAACCTATAGATTAATTTGAGGAGAACTCACATTCTTAACAATATTGAGCCTTCCAACCCATTAGCATAATAGAGGCTGCCATTTATTTAGGTCTTCCTTAATTTTTCTCAGTAATATTTTGTAGCTTTCTTTGTGTTCTTGCCAATTTTCTTTAGATTTATTCCTTTGTGATTTTAAAGTGCTTTTGAAAAAGTCTCTTTAAAAATTTCTTTTGTGACTAGAATTTAAAAACACAATTGTTGTTGTATATTGATTCTGTATCCGAAGACCATGCTAACTTTACTTCTTGATTCTAAAAGTTTATCGATTGTTTTGCATTTTCTGCCCTATTATCTGCTGAAGTTGATAGTTCTTTTCTAAGGCGTGTGCTATTTATTTATTTATTTATTTATTTATTTATTTATTTATTTATCTGCCTATTGTATTGTCTAAGAAGACCGGTAAAGCGTACTTTAGAAGTGGTGTTAATGAGTATCATTGTTTCGTTCCTTGACTCAGAGGAAAGCTTTCAATGTCTCATCATTGGGTATGATAGCTGTGGATGTCACTTATCAGAGTGAGGAAGTAAGTTTCCTTCTCTTTCAGTTCCTATGATCGCATCCTAAAACTTGGTGGCAAAACATAAACACTTACTATTCACAGATTCTGAGGGTGAGGAATTTAGACAAGGAACAGTAGGGAAGGCTTTTCTCTGCTTCACAATGTCTGTCTGGGGCCTCGGCTGGAAGCCCTGGAGTTGAGGGGATGGAATCATTTGAAACTTGTTCACTCATTTGGGGGTTGATGCTAGCTGTTGGCTGGGGGCCTCTCTACCTGCACTATGTAGTCGATCCATACAGACTTAGTTGAGTTTTCTCAAAGCCTGGTGAGAGAGCTGGGTGGAAGCTGCATTGCCTTTTATAATCCAGCCTCAAAGTCACATAGTGCCATTTCCACTGCATCCTATTCAACAGGAGAGTCACAGATTCCGGCTGGCTCTGGAAGAGCCTATGGGAACGGAAATATTGCTGTGGCCATTTTTTGGTTTTATTGTTTGTTTGTTTGTTTGTTTGTTTGTTTTTTGCTGTGGCCGTTTTTGGAAAATACAGTCTGCCACAACTTCTGTTCCTAGTGTGCTGACAGTTTTAATCATGAACAGTGATAAATGGTATCAAATACTTTTTTGCATATTTGTCAAGTTATTCATATAATACTTATTTTTTATTAATGCAGTGAATTGCACTGATTGAATTTTGAGAATTAAACCAATCTTATATACCCTGAAATAAACCCAACTTGTTGTGCTGGATTCTCCATTTTATATATAACTCATAAGATGTGCTCAGATTTTTCTTTATAACTTTTACATCTATTTTTATGTAATTTTTCTTTCTTGTAAGCCTTCTTAGCTTTTGTTATCAAAGTTATGCTGACCTTACAAACCAAGATGAACAGTATTCCTCGTTTTTTACTTTTTTGCTAAAAGTTTGTGTGAAATTGATCTTTTACTCCATTTTTAAATATTTGGAAGAATTCACAGGTAAAGCCATCTTGGCTTTGTTTAATCTTTATGAAAAAGTATACTATTAACTTGTTATGTATTCTTTTGCCACACTATTTGTTGTTACCTAGAGATTATTAGAATCAATCTTAAATTAGTATACTTATCATTCCTAAGTAAGGCAAGGACCTTCAATTACCTAAATTCTATACACTGGATAATTTGAAATTGCTTTGATGTTTGAGACTTGTTTTATAGGTCAGTATGGGCTGTGCTGCAAAAAATTTTAATGTATTCTGCTGTGTGGGTGAAGAGTCCTATAAAGGTCAATTAAGTCCTGTTGGATGATACTGTTAGGCACCTCAAGGATGATGGAGTTATCTTTATCTTTTGTCTGTTTGTTGCCATGTATTTTATTGCTACACATATTTTAAATCTCTCAAGGCATATGTTCTGTGTTAAACAGCGACATTCATTTAAATATTTCCCCACAGGCTCCCTTTTCAAAGCTCGCGAGTACTTGGTATTACTGTGCTTCTGTCTGAGACCATTTCCTTTCTCCTCAAGAGCTCCTCAATGTTTCTTCCAGTGAATGTCTGCAAGAAAAACACTTCTCAGCTGTTTTGTCTGAAAATTTCTTTATTTTACCATCATTTTTGAAGACTGTTTCACTGGGTGAATAACTCGTAGCTGAGTCATTTTCTCTCTGCATTTAACATATTCACTCAGTACACCATTGCCTCTGTGGAAAGTCACTTTTCAGCTTCACTGATGCTTCTTTGGGAGTAATGTGTTTTTCTCCCTGGCTGTGTTAAAAATTTTCTTTTTGTCTTTGGTTTTCAACAACTTTATTATGATATGACTAAATCAATTTTTATATTTAGTCTGCCTTGGGTTTATGAATAAGCCTGATGTTTTTGTTCATTTAAGAAATTTTCTCAGTATTTCTTCTGATAGTATTACCTCTGTCATTTCCTCTCTCTCCCCTTTTTTTGGAGCTTCAAATTAGATCTATTTGAGGCTTTTTCATTGTGTCTCATATGCCTCTTGGATTCTTTTGTATTTTCCATCTTTTTTTTTCTCCCTGTGATTCAATCTGGATATTTTCTACTGACCTCTCTTCTACTTTACACATTCTTTCTTCTGTTGTGTACAATCTACACAACATTGCCTGGGGTCTCAGCTGGAATGTATTGAGTTATTTATTTCACTTGTTATATTTTTCACTTCTAGAGCTTCCATTTGATTCTTACGTCAGAGATTCACGTTCTCTGATGAAATCCTTTCTATTTCATCAATTTTTAAACATTCTGCAGATAATTACTTTAAAGTATATATTTGATAACGTCATCACCAGACTTCAATGTCTGTTTTCTCTGTGTTGTTTTTATCTTGGCTTTGGGTCGTTTGGCTCTGTTTTCTCTCATTACTGGTAATAGTGCATTCAATCTACAGGCTCTGGATGATGATGTGTATCTTCAGAGAAATTTCGTGTTCCTTTGGCATGCATGCCACGTGGTCCAAACAAGAAGTAGATGGTTCAGGGCTGTGGAATCACAATGAAATATGGGATAGAAGTGGCAGAAATCAGCAATTTATTGAAAACCAGGGGCTGGAGGAAAGGGGGTGATTAAGATTGTTAAGAGAGAAGTTAAACGCTCTAAGCTGGGAAGCTCAGGGACTAGGGGGTTGATGCCATTAGGAGCACTGCAAGGAGGACCGAAATTGGAGAAGAGTAGGAAGGGATTCAACTGCCATGAAGTTGGAGCATGCCTGTGAGAGGATGTTGGGGCTATACAGAACCAGGGATTTTAGGTTTTTTGGGGGAAAGAAATGTTAGAATACAAGTAAAAAAATTAAAGTGAGAGGGATCTTATCAAAATACTTATGCTAATAAAAGCTGTAATATCCTAAGACCACCTGCTACTTTTTATTTTGCTATTCCTGCTAACAACGCTGGCTCCACTTAGTCAAATCTAAGGCTCTGGTTATTGAGATGCTAATTTGACACAAGACAATGACTGATGATCACTGATTCGGATAATTCCTTACATTAGTCCAGCATATCCACAGATGTGAATAGAACATTCATCTTTTCATTACCTTGTTGACAAGAATGTCTGCTCCTTCACTCAAGTTGGCAGTAAAAGTAGTTTCCTTAGGAAAGCTTCTTAGCACCATCCTTACCTGTTCAGGCCTTGCTAGTGCTGGCTGCTTCCAGGACACTTCAGTCTGTGCCGTTAATGTGGAAGCAGTTAATGCCGTGTTCAGTTTGAACCAGGAAATTTTCATCTGGACAAAGAGAAGGAAGAAATGTATGTTCGTGAATTTACACTGCACTTAGACCTCCCATAAGATAGCATCCTTCTCATCTGTATCTCTGAGTTTCATCACAGATATAAAGTGTCTCAAAGAATGTATGCACACTTTACAGCTGATAACTCAAGTGATGTTTCTCTCTTTTTAAATATAACCCATTGGAATTAATAATTATTCAAAGTAATAATTATTACATTTTTTTAGGGATACTCTGTATATCTATTTACACACCAACTGCTCAGCACTGATCTAGATCGGCAGTTCTCAAACATTCTTGTCTCTGGATCACTTGACACTTGTAACAATTATTGAGGACCCCAAAGAGCTTTGTTCATGGGGGTTAAAGCTATTGAATTGACCATATTAGATACTAATCTATTAAATCATTTGCAAATAATGATAAAACATTTTATTGAAAAGCAATCATAATTACCAAAAAATGTAAAAAAAAAATTAATTGCAAGAGTGGCATTGTACATTTTTGCAAGTCTCTTTAATTTCTGGCTTAATAGAAGTCATGTTGCCTCTAGAAAACTCTGCTATGTACTCATGGGGAAATGAGAACAGAAAAGGCAAATAATACCTAAATATAATTATATAAAAATGTATTTTATAATTATGGAAAAAAAAGAAAAACAATTTGTGCTTATTTTATCCCCCTGAGACTCAGTGCTCCCTGATCCCTGAGTCTCACTTTGAGAAGCTCTCGTTTGGCTGGTAGGCTTTTATACCAGGAAGAGTGAACAGATTCAAGTCTTAATATTAAATCAGGCTCCTTTTTATTTAAGATATTCATAGTTTTTTTTAAAAAAATCAGAATTAATAGTGTATTTGAACTCTTTCAAGTGACAGCAACTCAGAAAAAACTAAGTAAAAAAGGAAAATTAATTGGCTCATGTAACTGAAAAGTCTAAAACTGTAGGACTGGGCTTCAGATTCCACCCTGTCAAGGGGCTCAAGGCTTCTTCCCTGCCTATTCCCAAAGCCAAGAATAGTGCTAAACACATAGTAAGTACTCAACATATATTTGCTGGTTTATTAAGCAATAAATTAATTAATGTTACAAGGGCTCTGTTTCCATTCTTCAACTCTGCTTGCCTTTTATGTTTTCTGTTATCAGTAAGACTCCCTGATAAGATAGCCACTGGCAGGTCAGCTCTGGTCCAACATAGTTCTTAGTGCTCAGAATCCCAGAGAAAAAGTCATCCCTTCTGTCAGGTAGCATCCATAATTATAGCCCTGAAATGGAAGTGGTTTTCTCTTCTTGGGCCACGTGATCAAGCTGAATCAATTACTTTATGTTAGTGGAATGGGTATTACCAGCTTAGAACAGTAGGAGGGGTGAAATTATTAACAATCCCACCACAATCAAATTAAGTGAAAATGCGGCAGTTCCCCAAAATAAGGAATACTGAGCATATGTCACACAAAATTACAGTTGTTCACTACAGATGTTACCTATCAACAAGTGGTTTATGTAATCAAGTATAAAATCAAATTATGTATAAACTAGAGGCCCAGTGCATAAAATTTGTGCACAAGTAGGGTCCCTAGGTCTGGCCAGCAATCAGAACTTTACAGCTGCCAGCCGGGCCCTTCCTTCATTCTCCGTCACCCCCTGGTGGTTAGCACATATCATAGCAAGCTGATGGAACTCTCAGTTGAACTCCCTAGGGGACAATTTGTATATTAGGCTTTTATATACAGATATAGTTTGGTCACTTCAATAATCCAAACAGAGAACTGTATGCTGGCCAATTAACAATTGAGTGATTGATTTGTGATTATTTAATTTCATTCTAGTCACTGAGCCTCAGAACAAACCATAGAGTTTTTCTATCTCACTTTTACCAGATGTGAAATGTGTGAGAGTATTGCTGAAACAGGTCATGCCATTCAGAAACCACTTATATAATAAGTGATTGCTTATTATATACATATAAGGAAGAGTCACAAATTCTCAGGGACCTCATTTCATCACAGTGATTCCTTGGTTCCCAGCCTTTTAATGACTCCCATCTAGTAGAAGTTAATCATTAGTCATAACATTAATTGATTAAAAAAATACATGATGACAGCAAGTCCTATAAATTTATTAACACTGTGAAAGAAATTTATATCATGAGAATAAACTATATTTGAAAACTGTTCTACATATGTTTGTAAGACATATTTAACATTCAGTCTTCAAATGAAGTTTGGCGTGTGTGTGTGTGTGTGTGTGTGTGTGTGTGTGTGTGTGGTTTCCAGAACTCTCTAGACATAGAATGACAATGGTTTTTGAGAACAAGATATCAACACTATTATAGGGGTTTGGAGCTTCTTTTCTGAGGTCTATACTAATGTGTCTATGGCTATCTAGAGTATAAGGAAGAAAGCTATCCACATGATGCCTCCCTTCAGGTTACTCAATTTTATTTCATTTTATCTCCACCTATGACTTACTATCTATACCTTTTTGTTTTTATAACATAATTGGTATTCTAGGGTTTTAAATATTCATCTTAAAGTTATCACAACCCGCCTTTAAATAATATGAATTCATGTGTGATATAGGATTGTTATTATGTCTATGTCCATTCCCCACCCTCCAGCCTTTGTGCTGTTGTTATACATTTTAATTCTATATATATTAGAAACCCACAACATATTGCTATTGTTTTTTGCTTTAATCAGTTAAATCTTTTAAATGAATTTTAAAATGAGACAAAATATTTTTTATGTTTACCTGAATGTTTGCCCACTCTGGCATTCTTCATTCCTTTGTGTAGATCCAAATTTTCATCTGATATCAATTTTCCTTCTGCCTGAAGAACTTCCTTTCACATGTCTTATATCAAAAGTCTCTATCAGCTTTTGTTTGTCTGCAAGATTCTTTATTTGCCTTTATTTTCAAAATATGTTTGTTTGGTTTTTTTTGCCAAATATAGACTTTTAAGTTGGCCATTTTTCTTTCAGCATTTAAAGGTGTTGCTCTACTGTCTTCTGGTCTCAATGACTTCAGACAACAATTTGACTGTCATTCTTATGTTTTCTCTGCTGGATATAGTGTATCCTTAAATCTGGATGCTTTCATGATTTTCTTTTTATCGCTGTTTTTAAGCAATTCAACTATGATAGATCTTGATGTGATTTTGTTTATGCTTCTTCAGTTTGGGGTTCCTTAAACATCTTAGAACTGTGGATCTACAGAGTGGCCAGATTATGATAATCTCTGAATGCATAATAATCTGGCCACTCAGTGTATATTCTATATCATGAAAGTCTAACATGCAAATTGTCCCCTCAACTGGAAGTTCAACCAGCAGGCAGGCCAGCCAACCTCCCATGTCCCCTCTCCCTGGCCAGGCTGGCCAGACCCCACCCATGCATGAATTAATGCACCGGGCCTCTAATATGTATATATATATATATATATATATATATATATATATATATAGAGAGAGAGAGAGAGAGAGAGAGAGAGAGAGAGAGAGAGGCCAGATTATTATGCATTCAGAGATCATGATAACCTGGCCACTCAATGTACAATTTTCAACAAATTTGGGAATCTTTCTGCTAGTGTTTCTTCAAATAGCTATACTCCTTTCTGGACTTCAGTTACACATGTTAGATTAGACTATTTGATAACTGTCCATAGCTCCCTGATGCTCTGTGAATTTTTTTAATCTTGTTCTCTCTGAACTTCATTTTGGGTAGTTTCATGCTGCTTTATATCATTGAGCATATTTATAATAACTGTTATAAGATCATTGTCTACTAATTCTATTATCTGTCATCTCTGGATTTGTTTCCCTTGACTGATATTTCTCATGATGATGCATCATATCTTCTTCTTATTTGAATGCCTGGTAATTTTTGGTTAGACACTGATCATTGTGATTTTACATTGTTGGAAGCTGGATATTTGTTATATCCCCTAAAGAGTGTTGGGTTTTGTTTTTATGTGCAGTTAAGTAACCTTCAGATCAGTTTGATCCTTTCAGGTTTTGCTGTGTCTTTATTCTGGGACGAATTTAACTCTATCACCACTAAAAAGTAATTCTTCTAAGGACTCTACTAAATAGTATTACTAGCTCTCTCCACTCTGGCTGGTTAGGACACAGACTATTTATAGCCTTGGCTATAAATTATTCAGTCTATTGTTTTATTTAGCCTATTGTTTTCTGGTGTTTTTTTCTTTGTCCTGTGTGATTTTTTTCTCATGCACACATCAATTAGTACTCAGCCAAAGCTTCTAGAGGAATCCTCTACACATTCCCAAGCTGAGCTTTTCCCCTGCCTCCACCGCTTCTCTGATCTCTTCCTTGAAAACTGTAGCTACTTTGGCCTCCCCAAACTCCTAACTCTGCCTCTTCACTGCAGCAAAGTCGCCATCCTCTATGTGGGTTTACTCTCTCTGAACTACAGTCTGGAAGCTACTGGGGAAATTGTAAGGCTCATCTCATTTGTTTCCATTCTTTAATAGACCACAGCCTTGTGCTGTATGTTGTTGCCAAATGTCTGATACCCACCACTTTATATAGATTTTTGGTTTCCAATTGCTTATGACAGGAGGCCAATCCCTGTAGAAGTTAATCCTAATATGCAGAGTGGAAGTTTCCATAAGAAACTTTAAATAAACCAAAGTAACAGTAGACGTGTACATGTGTTGTTTTTTTATATGAAAAATATCACTCCTTCCATTGTGGATTTCTGAACACCAATCATCATTTTCCATGGAACTTTAAGTAAAGGGAATATTTGGATACTTCTACTTGCTACAAGAATCAGTCTTTCTACAGGAAGTGCATAATTACTAATTTCCTCAGCTGTTTCACACTTACAAGAGAAGAAAGCATCTAAATGTCCTATAAAACTTTATCTGAAACCTCAAAGAAGCAAATAATCATATGTTTTTGGTTTATTATTGTTATCATGTTAATTCCATAAATCTAGCATGTAGATTTATGAAATATATTTTTATGTTTATATGTTATAGAACCACTGTGATCATACAATAAGCCCAAATGTGCTATAATATGTTCAATATATACTTATCCCAATTTTTTAGAATGTAGGTCATCATTTTATTATTTCAAATAAATTACATCTTGATTTGGCTATATTTATAATTAATTGGTTGCTTTTTATGACATAATTCCTATGGGAAAATAGGAATTGTTTTTGCAATAATTTGCTTTATAATACTGTTTTTAAGAACATGTTATAGCAAAAAGTAGTCATTGCTTTACACTTCTTTAGTTTAACTCTCGAGTTGTATGTCTTATCTCCTCAAATAGGTAACAAATGAGCTGAGAAAAATAATCAGGTATTATAGTCTTTTGTATCTACAGCGCCTTATATATAAGAGCAAAAAAGCATGGCATAATGCCATTTTACTTTATTCTGTTTTTTAAATCAGCAGAAGCCTTTTCTTTAAATTATATCTTCTAAGTAAGTCCAATATATAAAATCAAGTAACAAGAATTCTTCCAGTTGAAAAGGGGTAAAAAGACCATAGTCCCCTCCTCCTGCAACACACACACACACACACACACACACACACACACACACACTGGGTTTCTTTTACTCTATTAGGAGATAGTCATTGGAACCCCTTTATTGTAAAGTGAGGCTTCAGAGTCAATGGTTCAGCAGAAGGCAATCTGAATTCAGCCCAGGATCCACTATTTACTTGATGACAGATCTTGAGTAAGTAACGTAACCTCTCTAATGCCATTTTCTATAAAACCAAGATCTTAATAATTATAATACTTCTCTATCAGTTGGGAAGACTTTTAGCTGAAAGTGATAAAGTCCAATTTATAATAACCAAAACAGACTTACTTTTCTTCATTTAAAACCAGTTCAGATGTCATTGCTGAGGTTTTATCATTCTGCCCCACCATGCTTAGCATTTGGGCTTTTGTCCTTAGGCTTGCTGTGCAAGGTCACCAGATGGCTACTTATTTGGATTTCCAGAAAGAAAAGGTGGGGAAAGGAAGTTGTTTTTTGTTTATTTGTGTTTTCATTTAAGAAGAGAAATTATTCCCAACATATTCTTTTTATATCTTATAAGTAGAAAGTACCCATCTTGAGCCAATTATTTGCCAAAACTAAAGAATTTGAGCCAATCAAAAACTTTCCTTGGACATAGATAAGGGAGCTTGTTCTCGGGTTTTGTGGGACCTCTAACCCAACATCTTAACACATCAGGGTGCTATGGGAAGCAAGGAGCAGAAGAGGAGTGCTCGCTCTGTCTTTCATATCTGCCCCCATACCTGCCTACTGGAGTATATTTGGCTGGTATGAGTGATTTTTAATCTGGACAACTGATTTTTAATCTGGACAAGCACCATAGAAATCAGTTTCTCCACATTTTAACGTCTTCATGAATGTTTAAGAAATGAATAATGGGGAAATTTTCAAGAGAGAATAAGAATGGCATTGAAAGTGTCCCGGGAGAGCCGTATGCCCCAGGGGGCTGTGTGTCCTGGGTGAGCCGTGTGCCCCAGGGGAGACATGTGCCCCAGAAGAGCCATGTGCCCCAGGGAAGCAGTGGGACCCGGAGGGAGGGGCGGTGTGAACCAGAGGAGGAGTGAATTCTATTCGTATGGTCCTGAGATAGTCACCATAAAACAAGCAGACTGCCAAATGAGGAGCGGATTCTATTCATGTGGTCCTGAGATAGTCACCGTAAAATAAGCAGATTGTCAAATGACAGCGGGGAGGGGAAGGAGACCTAGGGGGAGATAAGAGAACAACTGAATGAATGGGAGGTGGTGGTGGGGGGGGCAATGGTAAGCTATGTACACATATAATAACTTAATAAATTTAAAAAATTAAAAGTAAGTAAATAAATAAACAAGAAAGTCCTAAGTTGGTGCTCATCAAAGTATATTCCCATGATACCTACATTAGAAGGCATTAGAAAGATTAATAATTAAAAATATATATTCATGCCTACTGAAGGTGAACTTTTAGGCAGGTCCTAGGAGCTTATATTTGAAAACAATTCCCAAGTGATTTTTATGCCCACTAAAATGGAGAAACATGGCCCTGCATGACCGACTGGGGACAGCCCAGAGGGGCCGCTGTGCACCTACGGTGGTATTTTGAAACATGACAGAGGGAGCACCAAACAAAGGAGCAGACAGCTGAACAGCAATTCTACCTTCTTTTTAGCACAGCCTCGACACAATCTAAGTGCTCAGAAATGTTGGCAACTTTTAATATTATTGACAATATTCCCCAGCATCAGGGGACCTAGATCTTAATGGATGCCTCAGCTATGGTTCAGTTGTTTAGTCACCGTCTGTGAAATGAAGTCACTATCACTCAAATCTGCTAGCAGTAGATACCATTGAAGTCTCCTAATGCAGCCCACAGGGAACAATAGGAAGTTTCCAGTGCATTCTATTGGTCAATAAGAAATTTCAAGCCTCAAGATTGTTTTGAAAGTAAGACTGATGCAGTATCTATAAAGGGTAGAGTCCTTTTGTTATACACAGCCTAACACAAATTAAAGCTTTAATGATTAGAGTCATCTCCGTATCCCAGGGTGTTGAGAAGGGCTGATGATAAGTTACTATAAAACCCTCGGCCAAATGCTCAAAAGTTCTGCATAACATAACATAGCATATCCGAAGCTAAGTATCTGTGTGTGATGAGCAGATGCTTTTCTGGTTGGTTTTGGGGAGAAATTAATCACTTAGAGATGATTGTTGTAGCCTATGTGTCCCAAGTTACATAAATGGACCTGAAATTATTTGTCAAATGCAAATATGTATACTTGCACATACACATATATTTATATGGGCACACACACACTTATATACATATGTATGTACACATATGCACATTTATACATATATAAGTTTATCTATATATACACACCCTCATTACAAAATACTGTGGGAGACACATGCTCAACACAGTTGTTGGTTTAAAAAGTAAGTTTCATGTCTCTATTTGTTGTTCTTAGAACCTTTTTTTTCTGCAAGTGAAACACACCTCTAAGGCCTGCACAAAGACTCTTGGTAAGTGTAGCATCTGAGACCTTTCTAAACTGTTGGTAAAACCTTCAAGGTGCTGAAAACTTAGGATTGAGCAGGGAGGGAAGTATATGAAAATAAGGAGGGTTTTTTTTTTTTTTAATCTTGAACAAGATACCTACCATCTCTCAACTTTAGTTTCCTCATTCATAAGATGGGAATAATAATACCAGCATCAGAAGATTGTTATGGGGATAGAGTAAAATAATGTATAGAAAGCACATAGTATAGTCTCTAACATATAGTTGGCCCTTTATAAATCAGTTATTTTTACTTTTATTACTCTCTATACTTAGATATGAAGAAGTGATTTGAGCCCGACTTCCCTTAGTCATAGTGTTCAAAGGCTCCGTCTGAGAACGAGGGAGCTATTTAAGAGGGCTCCATATCAGTGACAGAATTCCAGTCCAACCTGGCAAGATGTACTTTAGGGCTCAGGCCTGGTCTGGGCTCCTGCTGGAAGAGTTCTCCCTGAGACCTGCAGGCTGCAACCTGCTATCCAACACAAAGGCCACAGATGCACCGAAAGCTGGATTTGGAAGAAGCCTTAAAGTAGCGCTCTTTGGCATCATTTCCTATAAGTCCAGGGGCCTGCCATTCAGTTCTGAAGGTCACTTGAGTATCGGTGGGTAGGTGTAGTGACTCTCCACCCAGAAACACCATTCAGCAAATGGATGAGATTCTGGTTCCCACACCTGAGGCAAGCTGGTGCTGAAACGTTTGTTGGCCTAATGGTCTAGGTGAGAGGTGGGCAAACTTTTTGACTCGAGGGCCACAATAGGGTCATCTGGACCAGAGGGCCAGAACAAAAGCAACCTGACCATGCTGGCACTCTCATCTTGGGCTGCTGGTGAAGGAACGGAGGGGAAAGCAAGAGAACCCTCTGCTCTTTTGGCTCCGCGGGCTGGATCCAGCCCGCGGGCCCTAGTTTGCCCACGGCTGGTCTAGGTACATAAGGATTTTTTTCCTTCACTTTTGAGACCTGGAAAGGTATTTCTCCCTTCCTGTTTTAAATTCAAGAAAATTTACAGTGGTCCCCCAGGTGTGCTTTTTGGCATTCAGTTTATTTCAAGAAGTAGGTTATTCTTAAAGCATAGCTGGAAGGAAGCAGGTTTGTAGGGCTGAGCTATAGTTTATGTCTTCCCTCTTTGAGTGTGATCATCTTTGTGTAGAAATGTTATTCTATACCATCTCCCTCTATGTGGCCACGTTGCTGTTATACTAGTAATCTCCTAAAAAGCCAAAAAGAGGCTTCATGTAAATTGCATGGAGAAGGGATCCATATGTTGAACAACTACTATATGGCAGCCAATTATTTTAGATATTTTGAATATTATATCTACTTTAATATGTGGTAATATTTCCATTTTTATTTTGGTAAAACATACATACCATAAAATTTATCATTTTGACCATTTTAAGTATAAAGTTCAGTGGCATTCGCATATTTGTGCAACCATCATCATCATTCATCTCCAGAATATTTTCTTCCTCTCAAACTGAAACTCTGTACCCATTAAACACTAATTCCCCATTCCCCCCTCCTACCAACCACCGCTCTGCTTCTCTCTCTATGGCTCTGACTTCACTAGATACCTCATATAGGTGGAATCATACAGTATTTGTTATTTCATGATTGACTTATTTTACTTAGCTTAATTTCTTCAAGGTTCATCCATGTTGTGACATGTGTCAGAATTTTCTTCCTTTTTAAAGTTAAATAATATTCCTCTACATGTATATGCCACGTTTTGTTTATACATTCACCTATTTAAGGACATGTGGGTTGTTTCCACTTTGGGTTTCTGTGAATAGTGTTGTGGGGAATGTTGTTGTATGCCAGGTAAAAATCTGCTTGATCCCTGCTTTCAGTTCTCTTGGAGTTATTCCCAGCAGTGGAATTGTTGGGTCATATATAGTGACCAAGTTTAACTTTTTTTTTCAGGTGATTACATGAGGATTTTATTTTTTTATTTTTCATGTTTAACTTTTTTGAGGAAACTGCCAGATTTGTTTGCTACAGCAGCTGCACCATTTTGACATTCCTACCAACAATGCATTTATCCACATTCTTGCTAACTCTCGTTATTTTCTGGTTGTTGTTGTTTGAAAATAGCCATGTTAATGAATGTGAGGCGACATTCCCTATTACAGGTGAGGAAGCTGAGGTTCAAAAATGAAGGGCAACTTAGTCAACATCAGGCTATTTGTAAGCAAAGGAGGCTCGATTCTAATCCAGAACTCTTAGACCTTACACTTTTTGCTGTATTTCTTGCATCAGAATGATGCTAGGAACACAGGGCCCCACAGAGAAGAGGGTCCTTTTATGAGAAAAGCCTGGTTGAATCTGTTTTTATTTCCAAGAGCCCCCAAGGGTGAACAGGCTATTTCTGTGATGTGCCTGGTCAAGAGCACAGCTCAGAACTTCCGTTTCCACACTTAAAACAGAGGCTTTTGAATTCCTATTTCTGTTACTTCTCTTGGTCCTCAAGTGGTTTTTGAACTTCTCTTTCCTGCATCCAGAAATTGTGTATGTTCCTTTCTGTAGCCAATTAGGTCTTTTTGATTGTGGAGCTAACAAACAGTTCTTATTTGAAAACTCAGAGTGAAAGAAAGAGACACACAGAAAAAAAAAGAAAAAAAAACACACCATAGCTAAATAGAAGCAGTGAAGGAGTCAAAAAGAGAGAGGATTGTGAAACTGATGTAATTTGCATGGCACCACATCTTCAGCCAGTTAAACAAAGTCCATCCATATCTATCCCCAGCATAGAGGACAAGAGACTCCAACAAGAGACCAGACTCAAGGCTGGGGTAGAGCAGGGCTTCCACATAGTCATCTGACAGGTGACATAGCTACGGCTCAGACAGGGCAATGTCCTGACTGAGGTCCCTCAGCTACAATTACAGAGGCAAGATGGGATGCAAGTCTGCTGGCAGCCCTCTGGGCTTCCTAAACACCGCACCTCCTGGCCTCATGCTTTTTCACTTTGTGAAAGAGACCGTGGCTGAGGGTTCCTTTCTCTTAAAGTCTAGTCTGTCTCACCTGCTGATGCCCATTCCTGGAAGCAAGAAAGGTGGATCAGTGCAGTGTAGAGTTTAGATTAGATGATATCTAGGACCCTTCTCAAGAACTTTGGATAAAGAAGAGCTGGGCTGAGCTCCTGGCTTCATGACTTTGGTGCTGTGCAAATTAAAACCAGTCACTTTACCTCTCTGTTTCCTCTTCTGTGAAGCATCAATATTAACTTAATATCAATAGAAGGATATAAGTAGATGCTAGGCACACAATTAGTAGTTGATGTAGAGTTAACATAATATTCAGTGATGAGATTCTGTTTCTTCTGCTGGAAAGACACCCCAAATTTGAGCCCTTTTATGCCTTTATATCTGGAAGGAGCATAGCACATAATTTTATAATTACTTCAGTTGAAAATAAATTCAGTTCTATAGGTCATTCCAGAATGGGCTATGTTTCATTGAATTAATTTTGCTCCAGTTTCAAACAGTCTATAGAGACTCACTTTCCTGAGCCCTCAAGACTCAGGCCTTAAGACTATGCCACTTCTACTCGGCAAAATATTGAACCTGCCCAATAAAAGCTGGAAAATTCTCTTGGGAGGGCATTGTATGTGTTAATCCAACCATTGCATTTAATCCAAGTCATTAACTACTTTAATTAAATCGAATTCAATAAGTGTGTATTGAATACCTAGATTGTGGCATGGACGCTGGGTTCTGGGAACGCAAAGATAAATAACACAGCCCCTGCATGAGGGATAGCCCATGCCTCTTTGTTCTCCTGGCGTCTGACAGAGTCTGTGAGTAAACTTTTTCCTTGGGAACTTTAACAGGCCTGTTGTGTCCCACATCTTCTTCAAGGAATACCTCATGTCTTCCCAAAGCTGCACACTCCCTTCTTCCCACACGTCTTCCACCTCTTCTTCCTCCACTCTCTCCTTTCCCTTCACCAGCTCCTCCTTTCCTCTGTTCTCTGCTTTTTTTCATTCTCATCCTTTCTCCCATTCACAAGTAGTGAATACCAATACTGTGCTAGAACAAAAAGAGGTTAGCCCCTACTCTCAAGAAAACCCTATTTTGAGATAATTTTAGACACTTAAAAGTTGCAAAAATAGTAGAGTTCCTATAAACCAGTGGTTGGCAAACTATGGCTTGTGAGCCACATGCGACTCTTTGGCCCCTTGAGTTTTTAGCAAAGACCATCTTAGGAGTATCCTAATTAAGTTAATAACAATGTACATACCTATACAGTTTAAGTTTTAAAAATTAGGCTCTCAAAATAAATTTCAATTGTTGTACTGTTGTACTATTTGGCTCTGGTGATTAATGAGTTTGCCAACCACTGCTATAACCCCTTCACCTAACTTCTCCTTCTACCAATATCTTATATAACCACTAGAAGCCTGGAGATTTGTGCATTGGGGAGCATGGGATGGGAGACAGGGAGGCCCTCAGCCCAGCCTTCACCCTCTCACAGTTTGGGACCCACGGGAGATGTCCGCCTGCCAGCTTGCAAACAGACATTGCTCTCGTAGTCCAGGGCTCTTGCAATCTAGGACCCCTCGCTCCTTACCGCCCACCTATTCTCCCATGCAGTGGGCTTTCTTGTTGTTTTGTTGATGGTTTCTTTTGCTCTACAGAAGCTTTTTATTTTGATGTAGTCCCATTTGTTTATTTTCTCCTTAGTCTCCATTGTCTGAGAAACTGTGTCTGTAAAGATATTGCTACAACAAATGACTGCTATTTTTCTGCCTTATGGAGTCTTGTAGGATTTCTTATGGTTTCCTATCTTATATTTAAGTCCTTTAGCCATTTTGAGTTTGTTTTTATGTATAGTGTAAGTTGGTGATCTAGTTTCATTTTTTTGCATGTATCTGACCAAATTTCCCAGAACCATTTATTGAAGAAACTGTCTTAACTCCATTGTATGCGCTTGCCCCCTTTGTCAAATATTAATTCAGCATAATAGCTTGGGTTAATTTCTGGGTTCTCTGTTCTGTTCCACTGATCTATACGTCTGTTCTTGTGTCAGTACCAGGCACAACTATAATTTTTAAAAAATCAAACATCTGGAGACTAAATTAGCATGCTATTACACTATGATTGGGTCACCAAAGAGATCAAAAAATAAATAAAAAGCATCATGGCCACAAACGACAATGAAAACACAACAATCCAAAATTTATGGGACACAGTGGAAGCAGTCTTGAGAGGAAAGGTCATAGCTCCTTTCCTACCTATAAAAGCAAGGGAAAAAAATGGTAATAAATTATCTAATCCTATAACTCAAAGAGTTAGAAAGAGAGAAACAAGAAAAGCCCAGTGTAAGCAGAAGGAAGGAAATAGTAAAAATCAGAGCAGACATAAACAACAGAGACCAAAAAACAATACAAAAGATGACCAAAACCAAGAGCTGGTTCTTTGAAAGGATAAACAAGATTGATAACCTCTAGCCAGGTTCACTAAGAAGCAAAGAGAGAGGACTGAAATAAACAAAATCAGAAATGAAAGAGGTGAAGTAACAACCGATCCCACAGAAATACAAATGATTATGAAAAAATACTATGAACAAGTGTATTCCAACAAAATGGACAACTTAGATGAAATGGTAATACAGCTTGATGAAATGGACAGATTCTTAGAAAAATGGGATTTTTCTAAGCTCCATAAACTCAATCCAGAAGAATAAAAAAACCTGAATAGGCCAAAAACAACCAAAGAACTTGAAGCAGCCCAGCCCCACTTCCTGTTAAGCTTCTGTCCTAAAGTTGAAAGATTCCCCTTCTCATTACTTAATAGGCTATAGTCCTGAAAATATTTTTAAAAAATGCTTCTCTCCCATTATTACTTTTTCTCCCACCCCCTTGAAGTAGTAGATTTTAGAGAGAGAACATATTTTGCCCTACTGCCCGGGTGAGAGCATGAGGATAACAGCATTTCCCCCTGCCCTTTGAGTTTTGTTTGTCATCCTCTTTCAACTCCGGTACTCTCTCTTCCGCCTTGTTTTTATCCTCCGGCATGGCTGTTTTATTGGCCTGACTATATATGGGGATATTTTTCATCTTCCAAAGTAATTTTAAGGCAGCCTCTCCACTTACCTAAGAATCTTTTGGTGGGCAGTATGGGTTAATTTATGGTGGGGCTGACTTGCATGTTGCATGATTCACTGTGCTCTATAGATACCCCAAAACATGTATATCATTCTGTCTGCTGCTCCAAGATGACACTGCTATTTCCTACCTGTGCACATCCAGCTGTAAAAAAATGATGCATGGCCAGCATCCCTCCCCAGAGTGTAGACAGAGAGCACACACCCTCTGGCTTAACACACCCAAGGCACACACATCCTCTTCTGAATTTCAGCAGTCATTTCCAAGCCTGGGAAGAAGAGAAGAGAGTTGCAAATGAACTCATATTACCAACAAAGCCAAACCAGGATCCCCCCACCCCTAAATTACTTTGTACATTAAATTGGTGGTTCCTGCATACTCTGTGGTGTCTTAGAAAATCAAAAAGGTTTCCAGCTGTTTCAGCAAACAAGCAGGCCCTGAGACTTCTCTCTTTGTTACAGATTTGATTCAAACTGTGTCCACTAGCAATGAATACAAAGGGAAAAAAGTCAGTATAGTATAACTTTGAAAATTTTAACAAGCACTATGGGAAAGAACAATAAAGCATCTCTGGCTGTATCTAGCCTTAAATTGATAAAGAAAGCACTATTGTAAGGAAACAAAAATGTTATCCTTCTTTGTCATAAAAAATAGTTTAAACTCTTTATCATTTTTTTGTTCACCCTTTTACTACACCAATAGTGAAATTGCATCAAAAGCAACATCAATGTCTCTCTACCTATCTATTAGGCAGTAAACTTGTGCTGAAAATCTACACAAATTTAAGCAGCAAAAAGGTTCAGGCAGGTTGAGAGTGGCAAGGCTCTCCGCCCCAAAGACAAGGTGTATGGGTGAGTTTCTGGTTAGGAAGCAAAACCAGGAGCTTACCTGGAGGGCCTCCGCCAATGAACTTGAGATGCCAAGCGGCCAACTGTGTTCAAGGTGAAATCCCTCTACTTCTCCCCCAGCCACCCTCTTTTACCAAAGGTGCCACTGAATTGTCCCATCTCCCAACAGAAGCAGACTGCGGAGAGAAGGACAGGGCCGACGATTTCATTTTCTTTTCTTTTATGTGTGCTCAGCAAACCAGGTCCAGTTCTATTATATTTCATTCATTCGGGGCAATCATCTTGGACTGCATTATAACAAACACATTGGGTTTCCCCCCTCCTGTAACCACTGCTTGCTGTACTGCTAAGAATAATTTTCCAATCTGACAAAAGCACCACATGTCAGCAGACCTGTTCTGGGTGGGGACTCTGTCCCCATCCTGCCCAGGTGCTCCTGTGGCTTGAACTGAATGCTCCCTGCCCACATAGGAGTATCTACCGGAGAGATTTCTGCAGGAAATCATAATAGGCTGCACTAATGACCTCTGGACAAGGAATAGGGCTTGCCCCCAGAGGGTCAGACTTAAACAAGGTCTGTGCCCTGCTCGCTCCTTCAGCCCAGTGAGGGAGGCAGGAGGTGGCCGGGTGGCATATCAGGGTTACAGCTGTGTCATCATCATGGGGAATTAACCTCGTGGGGGTATCAAAGGACACAGTGTGGGTCTCTGCACCCAGCAAGGAGCCACCTTACCTCATTTCTCTGCAGTCTGGCTCTCCAGGGCTATTAAAAGTATTGATGCCTGTCTAGCTGGTGCAGTTCAGTGGTTAAGCATTGACCTTAAACTAGGAGATCATGGTTTGATTCCTAGTTAAGAGCATATGCCTGGGTTATGGGCTCCATCCCCAGTGGGGGACGTGCAGGAGGCAACTGATAAATGATTCTCTCTCATCATTGATGTTTCTATCTCTCTTTCCTTCTCCTTTCCTCTCTTAAATATATATTTTGAAATATATATTTTTTAAAAGGATGATGATAACCACACTAACTCTGGGTTCTCCATATTTGTTTTAAAAACATCTGGAAGGGTCCCTGAAGTTTAAAATATTCTTGTGCCTATATAAACAGCCTTTGGCCACCAGATTTTTCTAAGCCAACACGGGAACACTATTTGCACATTATTTTGCATGAAATACAGTCATTTGCATACATTTGCATAGTGCTTTCAAAAAGCCTTCATTCCGAGTAAGTCAAATAAAATAAATGAGTGAAATCTACTGGCATTGTCTGGCAGCACAGCTTGGGGATCTCAGTGGTGATGGGGCTAGCGGGGCTGGAGGAGCAAAGAGCCAGCTCTTAGGAAGCTGTGACCCTTCCCAGCTCCGTGTATCCAGGGGCAGATGACACAAGTCTAAGCACAGGAAACTCTGTAGGGCAGGGTGAAGTCTTAAGCGTCTGGACAGTGCTCAGCAGTTGACAAAGCCCATTTACAACCC
Source organism: Vespertilio murinus (assembly GCA_963924515.1). Lineage (NCBI taxonomy): Eukaryota > Metazoa > Chordata > Mammalia > Chiroptera > Vespertilionidae > Vespertilio > Vespertilio murinus. The sequence continues at coordinate 56,445,560 of OZ004713.1, read as the reverse complement.
TTATTTCACTTAAGCCTCACAAAAACCTGTGCTTGGTAGTGCTGGGGTTGGAGTGAGCTTTTTATCAGTAAGGGGATTAAACAAGTAGAGTGACTCGTGACACACAAATAAATGGCGTTGGTCCTTGCAGTCTTGGTGCTCCAAGAGATCCCTTGAGAAGAGGCGACATGTCCCCGTTTTCTGCTGAACCAGCATCTCCTTTTCATCCATTGCATGGCCATGGGGAAATTATGAGGGAACCCCCAGTGACTCCGGCACAGCGGTGATAGCCTGTGATGCAGCTGGCCCTAAGTAATTGTCTTTTTTATCATTCCAGACAGTTATTTGAAAGTTATGATGATGGGGTGAAAATATAAGCAGCTTACAGTGTACTAGAACATTAATTCTCTGGGGATGATTTCTTTTTCTCTCTGAGCACCTTTTTCCATTGCTCTGTGGGACCTTTTCCGTTGCATTATGTAGAACTTATTTTTAGACTTTTCTCTGTGTGATACACTATCACTGATCCAACCTTGCCTGATTACTAATTTCCATATTCCCTAAGATAGATCCTGATATCTGGATATCTGCAGGGGTGGGCAGAGGAGGTTTACAGTTGCATTGTAACATTCTTTTGAATTAGTAAAGCTATTATAATAATAACCTGCATGTCTTTTTCTGTATGAACCACTGTAAACCTATTCTTGTCCACCCCTGTGTGTGTGTGTGTATATATATATGTTTCTGCTGCAGATCACAGACAGGAAGTGGTTTCAGCACAGCCCAGATACACTGACTAGAAAGTAGGAGGCAAATCTTGAGCTTTGGACAAGTAGGACTAACTTGAAATAACCACGGCTTCTCTATCTCTGATCATTTGACCTGAGCCTCTTTGAGCTTCTGTTTCTTCATATGTAAGGCAGTGATATATTTGTGCCCCCTAGAAGCTCAAGCCCATTTTTTTTTATCCTAGATGGGCTTGGGCAGACCCGAGGTGACAGCTATTCCAGCCTGCAGGCCTGGGAGGTAGAAAATGCTCCCCAAGCCATAGTGCTAGGGTCCATAGTGGTTTCAGGGCTCCATGAAAACGTTTTAATTTTTTTCAGAATCAGAAGGAGGAATAATTAGCTTTTAGGTCAAATAAAGTTTTAATATAATATTGAGATGTTTGTCTGTATACCAATGCAATGGTAAGTTAGGATTGTTAACATTTTTGTGTAGAGCAAGGGTCCCATGAAAGCAAAGGTGCCTGTCCCTAGAAAGTCCTAATGCAGCCTGGCTATATGATCCTGCTAAGCCCCCACTGTCCCCTGGGCACTCACTCTTTATCTGCTGATTTATGAATTAGGTGTGTTGGGTGACTCAGCCCCTATCATCTCAAGATGCCCAACAAGAAACTACCTTCCTGAGAATGTCAGCTACTTGCTTGCCCTGCATCTTGCTCCCCCGGTGTCATTTCACATTCCCCAGTGTCCTCATGTTCCTCCCACAACCCCCTAACTGACGCCAGGCAAGAGAAAGGACAGAGAAGGGCAACTAGGAGCTCTGATGACTATTCCATGGCTTCCCTGCCATCTTCATTCAGGAACTTTTTGAGCAGCATAAATAAATATTTTAAGAGCAATCCCATTGTGCTTTGCTGTAACTTATTTGGCACAAACTGTTGAGAAACTTAGAGAACCAAGGTACTTTATGATGTGACTTTCTCCCCTGTGCCTCAGTTTCTCCATCTGCAAGTTGGGACTAATGAGAGCAGCCTTGTAGAGGCAATTGGAAAAGGAGTGAAATTATAACTGAGAAGGTGCAGAATGCCTCCAGAAGAAACTATCTAGCTGAGCTAGGAGTTAAGTTGGCTTGGTTATCAGAGGGACCATGGCATAAGGACCTCCTGTGTTTTTAGAGCTAATGGTCTGCCTCCACTGTCCCCTGGATTATCATCAATTACTTTTGTCACTACTGAAAGGGCCTGGTTTCCCGTTACTCTGAGTCCATATCCATGACCTACAGGCTGAGAGAGCAGCAATTGGTTCAGTCTCCACACTGGAGATTCAGCAATGCCCTTTCCCAACCATTTCTAAAATCCTTATCAACCTTCTGGCAGTCCTGAAGTCTAAGGAATGGGGAAACAGAGAAGGAAAGGAAGAGGAGAAAGAGGGGATGAAGATGTCACCTGCCTGAGTGTCACTCAGCACTGTGCCTTCATTCTCCGCTGCATAGCCATCCTCCGAGCCGGGCACTCAGGAAGGCTCCCCCAGCCCCTGCCCCCTGTTAAGTTGCAACTACAACGTGGCACAGTCCTGGCTTCGTCCCTTTCATATTCTGAGTTAGAATCAGAGGTCTTTGACCTGGAAAGAACATTGGCAATCATTTGTGCAGCATTGTCTCTTTACAGAAGAAATTGGAAACCCAGAAGCATCAGAGACTTGTCCAAGTTCACATAGCAAAGAAGTTATGACTAAAACTGCCTAATAGTGCACCCCTTCCTCCCCCACACTGCCTGTAAGCCAATGTCCAGAGCTCCTGGCCATGGCTGCTTGGGAGAAGCCAGCACTCCCATACGTATGTGTAGGAAAACTTCTGGCTTAACTGCATCATGCTTAAGTTTCAACATTATTTTAATTTATCAGAGGCAAGAGAGTAACAATGGAGTTGATGGGCAATTTGTGTAATTAACGCCCCAGAGCTCCTGGTACTACAAGGTTTTTTGATTCAGTGCATTCTCACAACAGATGCTCTTTTTGCCGGTCAAGAGGCATTATCGCGAGGATTATAATGGAGGGGGAAGGATTCCTGCCAGAGGGAGACAAGAGGGGAGGCATGCTTTGGGTTCGTCATTAGTGATCTTAGGTATGCTCTGTTGTACCTATGAGCCTGCTTCCTGTGAAAATGTGAATAATGAACCCAGCAAGTTCCAGACAAGGAGTAGAACATCTGCTTCTCAATTAGTGCTAATTTAGCTGGTTTTGGAAATGATTTGTGCCTCCACAAGACAGCATTGCTGAAAGTGGATTTCTTTCCTATGACCGCAACCTTTCACTCCTCTCACAATGGGCCAGATGGATGCATCCGAGGGGCCTGGCTGGGCGGCAGAGGAGCGATGGACATTCCTGTCCCTGCCAATGTTCAAAAAGGCATTGCTACTTCTTAGTCTCATTACAATCATAATACCCAAATCAAGGTCTTGAGAAGACCCAGCCCTTTCCAAAGCACTTCTGGAAGCACATAATCGGCTCTTCAGTGGTTGTTAAACCCAGGCTGATGTTCAAGTGGTACACATAGTGGTTATTAAGACATTTGCATATTTCTAAATCCATTTGGAAAATAGCCACTTCTCCAGGCCTTGCAAGTGCCCATCACTTCCCAGGTGCCCCAGACTCAAGGAGCCCAGATGAACACCAGCAAGAAGCTGTTGTGGCACCCTCCAGTTTGTCAATCCAGCCCCCCTGGCCTCTGTGTGCCGCCCCCTTCCCACATATCTCCCAGCCAAACAGGCTCTCCCCTTCTGAAGAAGAGAGCATCCTTTAGAGTTTGGTGGTCCCAGCAGGCAAATGTTCATTCCATGGATTCCATGGAGATACTCTAAGTGACTGGTTGCTAAATGGTTTTAATGTCACATTGTGTGTTGAAACTGCTTAATGGGGTACACAGGAAAGTCAATGCTTTTCATAGGGGCCTCTTGCAGGTGTGGGGCCCTCTTGTTGGCTGAGGGTGCCAAGCTCTGACTCTTACTGTGCTTGGGTGGATGATGCTAGAGATTGCCTGACCAGACCCTGACTGCAAGCAAGGCCAAACTGAGGTCAAGTGTGATGAGGAGTAGAAGTCCGAAGTGACTATTAAAGCAAGAAGTTCTTGATCCAAAAGTTGCCAGCTAAGGCCTAGAGCCAAATAGGATTCAGAGAACCAGGGGAGGCCAGAGGGAATGAGAAATGGACAACATCTAGTTGTTTCTTCCCCTCAGTCAGAGTCCATGGACACACAAGGATCTGTGAGTTCTCTGTAGCAATTTAGATGATTTGTTTCCATTTGGATAATATAAAAGAAAGACATTTTCTCCTCTCCTCTACATTTGGGCTTATGTTTTCCATCACTTTGGTATGAAGGCATGGTATTATAATTGTCATGGACACATGAAAAAGGGGAGGCAGGCTTGGTGAGGATTGACAGCCAAAGGACCACAAGGGACCCTGATAAGAGGAGTATTTGGAGCAGCTGGCATAGCAAAAACTCTTGGAAGAATTGATTCTTCACACAATCCATGTAGATGGGCATATCAACTTAAAATACCTGCATTTCTTTTCTGGGGCTGCTATAACAAAGTACCACCATGTGGATGGCTTATTTTCTCACATTATTGGAGGCCAGAAGCCAGAAAACAAGATGTCAGATGGGCCACACTCTCTCAGAGCTTTCTGTGGTGGCTATGGACCCTTGGTGTCCTCAGCTGCATCACTCCTAATGTCTGTCTCTGCCATCCATTGCCTTCTCTCTGTATCTTCCCCTTTTTATTCTTATAATGACATCAGCCATATTGGATTAGGGTCCACCTAATGACCTTATGTGAATGTAAGGTACCAGGAGTTAGGACTCTTTGGAGGACAGAATTTAACTCATCACAGGACCTGAGTAGGAATAGTCTGTGCCCTATTAATCCTGTGAACAGTGATATTGTTTCATCAAATAACACCATTCATCACATTGAATTGTTCTATTCATTTGAATTGCATGGTTTTTTACATTTGTTTGTACTTAGCTTATAAATAATTATTGGGTGGTTTGGTTTGGTTTTAATAGTCATGCAAGAGCTATAAGCATAAGGGGTTTATAACTACTTTTATGTTATACATTTTTAAATAATATTACCATACCAATAGCTTGTCAGCTCAGGTAATCCTTGACAGTTTTCCTTTGTTCTTTTGAAGGTAACTATATATTGTTTCAGAACTAGAGCCCCTGGGGTCGAGGTGAATTCTAGATGTGAAAAGAGACACGGTGTTTTCTCAAAATGTGTATATGTAAGTAGATCTACTAGTATTAAAAGGAGTTTGCCTGGGCACATGATCAGATTTCAAATTCCCTGAAGGCTTGTGTACCACATATAACCAGTGTATGATCCCTAGATAAATATTGGGCTTTGACATGACTTGAAGCCAAGGTTAGTTCTTTTAGGGTCTCTGGCCCTCCCCCATGCCTCTCAGTGGCAATAGCTGGGCCAGAGAGGGACAGATTCCAACTTGAGTCCCACAAGGAGGCTGGGCTGGAGAAAGCTAAGCTCCAGAATGCTGGGTGGTCCCTGGCACCCTAGAGAACTGGTGTCTAGAACAGGGTCTCAACTCCCCTCCCCAGAATCAATGGGAGCCCCAGGAAACACAGTATCTACTTTTATTAACCCTCATTGTCCTGAGGACAAGTTGCCCCTCAGTGCTCCAGCAAGAGAACCTAAATGTCAGTTCAAGGAGTTTGCTTCATGCTCTTTGATCCAAAAAGAGATGAAGGGCATTTGGATGGGTATTAGATAAAATTCTAAGGTCCAACTAAGTATGCCTAAATACAGACTCTCGGGGGGAGAGGAGGTTGAATCTGGGAAAGTAGACTTAAGCCACTTGTAGCAAATCATGAATTTTTTTGCTCTCTGTATATATATATATTTAGTTTTAACTCCAAAATGTTTTAACCTCACTCTTTTGAAAAATAGTAAACTGTTTTGTTTCCTCAAAAAAAAATCTCTGATTACAGTTGATACTTCTGAAAGATATTTGAACCTCATCCCCTTCTCACCTGTGTCAATAGAGTATAAGTGAATCAGGAGGCTTCACTGAAATTAAATGACAGTTTTATGCAAAGGTCTTAAGATTTGCAAAGCGGAAATACTACAAAGTAACACCCAGAGTGTTCCAAAGAAAAAAGTTGAGAATAAAAAAGTACATTCTTGAGAAGGATCCATCCTACATTCTTAGCCTCTGGGTTGGTCTGAAATGGATAATCTTCTAGATGTCTGGTGGTTGGGACAATGGATGTCAGGTGGTATAGACACATGAACACTTTTTCCTAAGTTCTTCACATGAACATTCTTTCCTAACTTCTTCAACAAGTTATCGAAAATCTCCAGACATTGATGCACAACTGAAAGTTTCAAAAGTTTAAGTCTTTAGACTAGTTAAAGTAAATTAAAATATATTCCTCATATATCAGCACATTCTGATTTAAGGAATGTTGTTAGCTTAGCTGTGTGACTCCATTTTGTTTCTGTACTCTTTTCTTACTTGTAATGTCCAATTGGAGATGCACTAAATAAATAGTTGAGGGACTTCTTCTATGACCGGCCAAGAGAAAAAAAAAAACTAAACTAAACTACTCTATAATTATATAGAGTGAAATGCTAGGTTTCTCTGATTTGCTCTTGTTCAAGCCTGTGTTGTTCTCAGGGCCTTCAGACTAATAGCTCTTGCATTGCCATGCCTAACGCTAATCATTAGTAGAATTCTGCCTTAGGCTTGAGTTTTACCAAAACAACCTCTCTCATTTCTCCTTCCCTTGACATAAAAGAAGCCTGAACTCTGTACCTACTTAAGATGGATTTGAGGATTAAGTCTCCCATCTTCTTGGTTGACACCTTCTCAATCAATAAACCTTCCCTTACTCTAAACTCTGATGTTTTGAGGTTGGGCTTTCCAAAGTGTCAGGCACATGGACTTTCAACCTGTAACATATGGAGCAAGAAGACTTGGCTCAAGGCCCAATTGTAATACTTACTAGATCTTGAACTAACACAACCCTTTTAACCATACTGAGCCTTAATTTTCTAAGCTGGAAAATTATTATGACAATATCTGCCTATTTTCCTCATTGTTATGAAAATTGAAAAAGGTAATGGGTGTGAAAACTTTTTAAAATGTAAATTGCTATTTAAAGGTTTGTTGTTTTTGCCACTTATCAGTATCCTCAAGGAAAGACCACCAGGAACATACCTGTAGTTAAACAAGTTGAATTTATTACTGTTTGCCATGTGGAAAAGCAAACATCATGGGAACCACGGGATCTCTCAGAGAGAGTTAGAAAGGAACTATTGTATGATTTGGGCTTTGGTTGGACTCAGAAAGCAGGGATTTTCTCTACATTGGATGATATCAAAAGTGGGGCAATATGAATGGGTATCTCAATAAATCTTCTCTATTGGGAGGGAAAACTAGAAAGAGTATAAAAGTTGTAATAGTAATTGGTAAGGAGCAACTCATCTTGGGTGTTCGGTATTTTGTATTCAGCACAGTGATGTGTGTGTGTGTGTGTGTGTGTGTGTGTGTGTGTGTGTGTGTGTGTTCACGTGCTTAAAAGTAAGCTTGCTTTATCTCATTTTTTTTATTTTTTGTGATCTCAGAATAACTTTGTCAGAGCTCAATATTCTGTATTCATATCTGATAGGAGAATAATATGGCTGAGCTATGAGCACCAGGCCAGCTTCTATATCTCAGGGGCTGCTTTTTAATTCTTTTTTAAAAATATATTTTATTAATTTTTTACAGAGGAAGGGAGAAGGATAGAGAGTCAGAAACATCCATGAGAGAGAAACATTGACCAGCTGCCTCCTGCACACCCCCCACCGGGGATATGCCTGCAACCAAGGTACATGCCCTTGACTGGAATCGAAACCAGGACCCTTCAGTCCACAGGCTGACGTTCTATCCACTGAGCCAAACCGGTTTTGGCTGCTTTTTAATTATTTTTAACATTACACATGTTTAAACCAACAGATTCTCTATTGAACAATGGGCACACATGGGGCTTCAAAAATAGATGAAGAAGGGAGGAAGAAAAACCAGGAGGAAAGAATGAGAAACTTAAAGGCGAAAAGAAGTTGTTGTAGGGCTATAGTGTGTTTGCACATCCACCAAGACCCCAGGATTAGAGGAAGAACTCAAATGGATTGAGCTGATTCCCCTTCAAAATTGGCCCAAAAGGTCAGCTAGAAAACACCAAAGCCACTCAATTCCTTTAAAGGGGCATCGGTTTAATTAAATCCTGGGATTGGCTAGAGCTTTGGCCCTAACTACCTCTCCCATTCTCCCTGAATTCCATGTCACGCAGACCTTGTGGTCTGCGCTTCTTAAATCGTTTAAGGAGGATTCCAGAGCCGTTTTCTCCTCTGGCTGGCCTATGATCAGAGTGCACAGATGTTTCATAAAACTTAAAATGACCATTTACCTCAGGTGGCTAATCAAGCAGGTATAAGAATTCCAAGGTATCAAGGAACCACAAGTGCAGAGTAGAAATTGAATTGCGGTCACAAATGTGGTTTGGCCATTAAAAGCTGAACTTGATGGGCTAATAGAGAGTTATCAGCTGATGAGCAAGCATCAATATGATAGCAACAAAATTGGCCTCTGTTGAAAGGAGCTCATCTCAAAGAGCTCCTCATGATACCCAGTAGAAGATGAACTCTTGATACCTGCCATATCTCAGTTAATAGGTTCAGTTGAATCAGAATAATTTAAAGGGACTAATGAAAATGATGTAGGAGAAGAGTTTGAAGGTGATAATTTGATTCGGAGATATCATTTGAAAGATGATGACATTATGAAACTGGTCCCCTGGGGAATAGGCAGTGAATGCTGGAAAGTGAGAAGGAAGCAAAGGGCCCTTGCCTTCTCTCTATCAGTTCATATGTCTCACTCAGGAAGATGTGGCAAATTGGGTTGACATTTATCATAAAAAATTTTAAAAGACTATCAGATTTCTTAGGTGTTCAAGTCTTACTGATTTTTTATAATGTACAGATTCTGCGTTTTCCTTGCATTATTAGAAAAGTGCTTTCCATGCCTTTTTGTCCTCTGGCTATCTTTTTGTGGGGTTGAGGGGAGGACCAAAATTATACTCAAAGCCAAATCTTTGCATTAGTAAGACTATGTCTTATACAGAAAAATTTTTTTAAATATGTAAGACAGGTGACAAATTAAATGGTGAATGTGTAGGAGGAAAGAATCTTAAAGGTCAAACAAGTACCACATTGGTACTTGTTTTATATGCTCAGGCTGCTATAAACAAGGATACCTCAGACTGGGTGGTTTAAACTACAAACATTTTCTCACATTGTTGGAAACTGAGAAGTCCAATATGAAGGCCCCGGCATTTTGATGTCTAATAAGGACCCACTTCCTGTTTTACAAATGGCCACTTTCTTGTCCTATCCTCAAATGGTGGAGAGAGGAAGCTCTGGTCTCTTCATTCCCTTGAAAATCCCTTAATCCTTTCATGAAAGTTCCACCCTCATGTCTTAATCACCCCCAGTGGCCCCACCTACCAACGTCTTCCCAATGGGAATTTAGGCTTTAACATAAGAATTTGAGGGGGGACACAAATGTTCAGTCTATAGCATTACTTTAAGGGTTAAAGTTGTCAAGTCCTGTCCAGTTGACTGTTCTTAACAAAATTCCCTTCATAAAAAAAGCAAATAGAGGGCAAAGCTTATATTACCTCTGGAGTCAGCTTTACCTATATTCAAATCTTAGCTCCAGGTTTTATTACCACTGTGACCTTGGATTGACTTCATAAAGCCTTTCCAAGCTTTGGTATTCTTATGTTTGTTTGTTTTTAAATAAAGGGAGGGGACAATACTTCATTCAGTTACTGCCCGAAGTAGGTGAGGTCATAAATATGAAAGCACCTAACACTGCACTTGGTCATTTAAAACTTTTTTAAAAGCATATTTTTTATTGATTTCAGAGAGGAAAGGAGAGGAAGAGAGAGAAACATCAGTTATAAGAGAGAATTATTGGTCAGCTGAATCTTGCAAGCTCCACACCAAGGATCGAGCCAGCAAACTGGGCATGTACCCTGATCAGGAATTGAACCATGACCTCCTGGTTCATAGGTTGATGCTCAACCACTGGCCCAAGCTGGCCAGGCCATTTAAAAATTATTTGATGTTATGCACAGTTATCCTTTGTTTATAGCGCTTGGCAGGGCCACCTTTGACAGATGCATAAAGTTGTTACTCTTGAGTAGATTCAGCAAAGTGGTTTGGTGCTGAACACTCCTGAGTCTTTCTGTTGAGAAATGAGCTTTGAAGTTCTGGGTAAGAGAGTTCAATGACTCCCCAGGATTTAATCATTTGAGCCTGGCACATAGCAGACTCAACACATATTTTGTATAATAAATGAATATCAAGTGGTAGAGACTATCTGTTTCTTCTAATTGGTTAGTTCATTTCCACTGTGTGTTGGGCCAAAGCCACACAGATCTTTTGGTAGAAATGGTAATGGCCCACTAAATTGGGAGCTTTCAAGGGCATTGCTTGATACAAATCAGGTGCTTTCTTGAACTGTACTGACCTAACAACCAAGAGATCTGGGTGCTTTCAATAATTATGCGACCATGGGCAAATTAGTTCCGTTCTCTAGGTCTTAGTTTTCTTATCTATGAAATGACAGCTTTGGGCTGAAAGTTTTCTATTATTCCTTCCAGTTCTAATGATCTGTGATCCAAAATTGACTCTTCCCTTGTAAATGTATTTCCCAATGACCCAATAAGAAAAGATACAATTGCCTCATTGCTCAATCATAATCCCGGGCATGTCCATTAGAATTGGAAGGCAAGTCTCCAATTTTATGTGGATATTATACATGTTGGGGACTGATCGATGCCTTTCTTTGTGGGTGAAGTAGTATTTTTATAAATGCCTATCTTATGAATTTTAAACATGTGGTTTGTCAGCACTCCTCAAACTCTAAAGACCAAACTATTGTTATTACTTATTGACTGATTTAGATCCAGATCAAAAAAAACAAGTCCCAAATGTTGACCACTGAAATATTTATGATGCAGCTAGCATTGCTTCCAAGTAATGCACACTACATTCAGTAAGAAACACATTATGGCTAACCAGAGCCTAAATTGATGACCATGTTTCCACTTTAGTCATGCAAATTATTCATCACAAAGCAATCAATATGAATGTTATATTCCTAGAAGACAAAGCAGGGATAGGAGGGAGTTTGGGATGGATTTTGCTTTCTCAACTTTCAGAAAAGGAATAAGCTATCCCAATAATGCATCATAGCCCAATCCCATTTTCCATAGTTCATTATGTTTCTCCATCTTTTTTTAAAGGACAATGTGCCTACTTGAAGTGTGTCATACAAATATAAAAGATTGAGATTTGAAGCTTTTGAAAATATTCAGTTAAAAATTTTATGCTTTCCCTTTTAACCAAAGTTAACATATCAGGGATTTTTGTACAGGTGCAAGTGATGGAGGGTTGTGGAAAAGATGCCTTATAAAACTTCAGGAAAAAGCATGCATCTCCATGCCCATGGCTTCTCCACACTTTACAAAAGCACATTGGCTGGTTCCAGCTATTTAGAGGTTGAAGTCAAAGAAGCTCTGAGTTTTAAAATATCTTGTAAATATTCCATTAAACTTTGCCTAAGAAATCTAGAAATTCTTAATAGCAATTGCCAACAGATAGGAGGATATATTGCAGGTGATATTTGGGCTATACTGCCTTGGTAATGAAGAAGGAAAGAGATGCATTTTCTTCTAACCTTTAACAAAAGAATAAGATTCATCAATCAGTGAGCAAGCATTTACTACTGTGTTTCCCCAAAAATAAAACATCCTCCCAAAATAAGACCAACTTAATGGAAAAATAATACATCCCCTGAAAATAAGACCTAGCACATCTTTGGGAGCAAAAATTAATATAAGACACTGTCTTATTTTCGGGGAAACAGGGTAGTCATCTGCTTTGAACAAGGCCTTTGAATAAGTACTTAGAGAAAACACAAGTTAGTTGAAATTTGGCATTCTCTCAGATATAGTATTAAGCTTCCTAATACCAGTCTCATATCTCTTAATAAAACTATCTAGAACCTTGCTACTCAAAGTGTAGTCAACATGAGTATTAACTGATGTAAGAAATACAGAATCTCCACCCCCACCCTGGACCTACTGAATAAGAATCTGTATTTTAACAAAATCCTTCTGTCACTTTATATGCACATCAAAGTTTAAGAAGCACTGTATAGACCACAGGAGTCAGAAGCAATCACTTAGCCAACCAAAGAGTATCCATGGGGGAGCATCCTGAGGTTCCCACCATGCATCCAATATTGTCATAACAGCCTTTGACAGTGATTAAGTATTGCCTGGTCACTTGGGAAATTATTAGAGATTCTCCCCCTAGGGTCAGCAAGAGAACATTTTTTTGTGGATTATGTAAAATCTTGGACAGAGCATCGAGGAAGGATCTTACTGACTACCTATTACTTTCTGATAGAGATAAGGAACCTCATAGCTGGCTAAGTAGAAGAGTTGGGACTAGAGCTGAGTTTTCCGAACTTATTATCTAGTGCTTATTCATCTCCACTTCACTGAGAAATGAAGGCAGAGGCTGAAGGGCATGTCTGGATGAGTCACTTACAAATCAATTGCTGCACAGTGGATCAGAGCAGTCAGTAAAAAATGACTACATATAATTTACCATTGGGTGATCATTGCTTAGAGACAAATTCTCAAGTGGAGAGTCACAGGACATGGCTATTTTGTACCATAGTTGGTGCCATGGCACAAGTCAGGGACAGAGTAGACATTGACCAAGTTGAATCACCAAATAAATGACCTAGTTATAATGGAAGCTAAAGTTGTTTGTCTTCCAGGACATGTGTGTCACAGAGAGGCCAGCCTGCAACCAAGGCCCCAGGGATTCAGGGGATCTCCTTGAAGTTCCTTTTCTGCTAGAATGTCCTCCCCCAAGCCCCATCCTTCAAGGGTCAGCTAAAATGCTGCCTCCTCTACTTTAATAAGTGGGTCAGAACATTCTCCCTCTATTGGCCTGAGACTCCTACAGACAGAATGCACATGATTTATATTTGGGTCCCCAAAGCACCTACTAGGCCCTCATCCTTATTTGCTTGGTGGGACATTTAGGGGACTATTTCATAACTCGTATGTTGCCTCAGCTTCCATCACAAGAATGGCTGAAAGTACTTTGGAGAACCCCAAATCTTCTGGCCACCATCACCAGGGGTACAAACCTACCTGAACACTTCCAAAATTTCTAATGCTGTTTTTGCTTGTGGTTGGTGTGGTATACGCACGTCAGCTACAAGTCAAAGGACAAGCAAACAGTTTTCACAGAATCCTAAGCAAAAAGAAAGGTTTGACCAAATGTTTGATTTGTCAGTCCTCATGTGCCTAGAACAATCATTATGAGTAAAAAACACATCACTTCAGTGTTTTTTATTTGGGGATTTATTTTTAGCTAAAATTCGGAGGCAGTTGGTTATAGGCGTCTAGAGGAATGACTCCCGCATTCTGCTTAATCCATTAGCCTGAAGGTTCTGCTTTCACACTGTTGTGTTGTGTCTTGTAGACATAGCCTTAAATACACATATGACTCTACAGGGATACAGCCTGAGAGCATGTTATCTTCCCAAATTTATCATTTGGTTTGAGTTTTCAATCTCCTAAGTCCCTTTGTATTAAATATCAAAAATCATTTGATTGAATCACCTAAATCAATTTTCCTTCACTTTTCCCTAGCTTACTGTTATCCTTTCTGGTTCATAGCTTATAATGATTCTCTTGTGCCTGGCATCTCCAAATCTGTCTTTCGTAGAGTTGATTATGTTTCCAAGAACTCTTCATTTTATCCCCTAGTCATAGGGGAAAAAAACAAAAAAGCCTTCCCTTTGTAGTAGAGCCTCCTTGCCTTCACCTTGCATGTCAGCCCAGCTACATTCGCCTGGAATGCTGACAGTGCACCAGCACTGCCCTGGCTGGGCCACTTTCCTCCCAAAGCTCCCCTTTGAGGGGCCACAAAACACAGGGGGTTGGGACAATTGTGTGGAAGGATGCATCCGAGTGCATTAAAAACCCTGCACGATGCGTAGCCTACGTCCTGCCCTATTTGTTTTTGTTGTTGTTGTTGTTCATTCCTTAAACAGTATTCGTCAACTGCTCTCTGTATGTCAGGCAATGGCACCTATGCCATCTAGGTATGCCCATGGATTCCATTTTATTTTCAGAATTGATATATTAGCTTTACCTCTTGGTTTACTTTTCAGAAGTTGCTCTAAGTGCTGGGGTTGGCAAACTATGGCCCACAGGACACCCAGCTGTTTTTATAAAATAAAATTGATTAAAACACAGCCATGCTTATCTGTTATATATTTTCTATAGCTGTTTTCATGCTGCAAATGGCCAAGTTGAGTAGTTGTAAGAGACTGTGTGACCCTTAACCTTAAAGTATTTACTACAAGGCCAGAAAAAAATTCCTTATCATTGGTTTAAAATATCTTTTGCACATTTTTAATTGGCTTATAAATCTTTTTATTATTGAGTTATAAGAGTTCTTTATATATTCTAGTACAAGTCCCTTATCAGATACATAATTTTCAAATATTTTCTCCCAGTTTGTGGATTGTCTTTTTACTTTCCTGATAGTGTCCTCTGAAATACAAAAGTTTTTAATTTTGATGAATTCCAATTTATCTACTTTTTTCTTTTGTTGCTTGTGCATTTTGCATCATTATCTATTAATCTCTTGCTAAATCTGAGGTTATAAAGAATTCCCTTCAATTCCAGAAATTTAATGGTTTTGGCCCTTACATTTAAATCTTTGAACATTTTGAGTTAACCTTTGTGAGAAAAGGATCTGACATCATTTCTTTGTATTGGATACCCAGTTGTTTACACAACATTTTTTAAAAAGACTATTTTAGGAAAGACTATTTTCGAAAAGACTATTCTTTCTCCCATTCAGTTGTTTTGGTACCCTCTTCCTCTCAAAAATCAATTGACCATTAATGTTAGGCTTGATTTCAATTATATTTAATTAACCTATGTATTTATCCTTATGCATCTTATCATTATAAAATATCTTCTTTATATATAGTAATATTTTTGTTTTAACATCTATTTTGTCTATTAATATAGCAACTCCAGCTTTTTTGGTAAGCTATTTGCATGATATATGTTTTTCCAGCATTTTACTTTAAGCATGTTGTATTTTTTGACATTAAAATATGTCTCCTGCCGAAACCGGTTTGGCTCAGTGGTAGAGCATCGGTCTGCCGACTGAAAGGTCCAGGGTTCGATTCCGGTCAAGGGCATGTACATTGGTTGTGAGCATATCCCCGGTAGGGGGTGTTGTAGAGGCAGCTGGTCGATGTTTCTCTTATGGACCTTTCTAGCTCTCTATTTCTCTCCCTTCCTCTCTGTAAAATATCTAAATAAATTAATTAATTAAATAAATAAATAAATAAATAAATAAGTGTCTCCTGTAGACACAGGTATATGGATCTTATCTTTTACCGTTTGATCATCTCTGCCTTTTAATTAGATTGTTTAATCCTTTCACATTGAGTGTTACAGTTACATGCATGGATTTTCATCTTCCATTTATTTTCTTTCCCTATTTGTCTGATGTCTTTTTTGTTCTTTTTATCTCATACTGTTTTCTTTTTTAATTTGGTGAGTATTTTCTAGAGTAACAATTAATTTTATCTGATAATTATTTTCTTACATTCTTTTGAGTTATTTTCTTAATAATTGCTATAAGGTTTACCATATACATCTTAATTTATCAGAATTTACTTCAGATTTATAGTGATCTAATTTCATTGAGATATAGAAATTTTACTTAATATATGTCTATTCCTCTTTCCCTTTTTTATGTTGTTATTGTTACACATAGTATATCTATATATGTTACAGATTTAACAAATATTACTTTATATAATTTCATATAATTTTTAAAAGCCAGGAGGAAAAATAAGAGCAAGTATATAGTCATAGTATTACTTATATTAACCTTCTTATTTACTATTTCCCTTAATTTGTTCCTATCTAGTGTTATTTTATTACTTCATTATAACTTCGTTGCACCACCGCTCACATCTTTTGTACTGTTATTATAAAAAATATTACATCTCTGTATGTTACAGGATCAATAATACAATTATATACATATTGTTTTATAAACCTGCTTTTTAAATCATTTAAGAGAAGGAAGGATAACATTATGCATTTATACTGTCTTTTATAATTACAATAGTAGCCCTGTGCATGAATCCATGGGTGAGTAATTCGCCAGTAGCTTGCCAGTAAGTAGCTCATGACCTCCCTCCAGTAGCTCTCTGTCTGCTGCCCTGTCCTCCTGTAGTTCCCCCAAAACTCCCCCCCACCCCCTCTCATAGCTTGCTGCCCCACCCTCCTGCTGATCTGTGATTCGGTCTTTACACTTCATGGTATAACGACCATTTGCATATTACATCTTTATTATATAGGATATTTACCTTTACCAGGGTTCTTTGGTTTCATGTGCATGGAATTACTGTCTGGTGTTACTTGCTTTAAGCCTGATTACTTTTTTTTTTTTAGTATTTCTTATAAAGCAGGTCTGCTAGCAACATATTCTCTTCATTTTTGTTTATCTGGAAATGTTTTTACTTAACCTTTATTTTTGAAAGATAGTTTTGCTGGATATGAGGTTCTTGGTTAAGTATTATGGGTTGTTTGTTTCTTTGTTTTTTATCAATACTTTGAATATGTCTTCCCACTGCTTCTGGACTTTATTGTTTCTGATAACAATATAGCTTTTACTCTTACTCGGGTACTTTTGTAAGTAATAAGTCATTTTTCTCTTGCTGCTTTTAAGAATTGTTCTTGTCTTTTGCTTTCAGCATTTTTACTATAATAACCCTGTATGTGGATGCTATATTGTGTCTCCCTCCAAAAGATATGTTGATGTGAACTTGCTTGGTTTAGTGAAGTCTCCCCTGCTGTGTGAAGCATCTGTCACTTTTCAGAGGGTGTAGTTGGTCAAACTGGAAAGACAACCTACACAGCACGGTGGCTTTAATACATGGACTCTATTTGACTATTCCTTTCCCTGGTCTCTGTTAAGCTATTTCCCTTTGTTGGCATTATATCCAGCTATTGGCTTACACTAATTGCTAGCTGATTGCTCTATTATTTCTGGCAAAGCTCGTAGGCATGTATTGCTCCAAGTCTGATCCCATTCAATTTGGGTCCCTTTTCAGTCTTTGACATTTCTTTTGAACTCAGAGGGAGCTTCTTAAATGTCTCTCTTTGTGGTTCTCTCTGGTAAAATAGCTGGCCTACTGTTGAGTTTCTTCCTGTCATGAATCTACCAGTATCCTCTCAATTGTTTACTACCAGAGTCAGCATTTAATTTTGGAAGCACCCTGAGGTTTGTATTTCTCCACGTTGTTTCAAATGAAGTCAGTTCCTTTGCCGATAACTTTTTAGACCTTTGTTTTTATGATTGCCTTTCCCTGGAGCTGGGAGCATAAAAGGATGCCTATTTCTCTTGGAGCGACACCTGCTTTACGGGGAGAGTGCTGGGCAGGATTAGTAGCGTCTCTTCTCAACTTGCTTATCCCAGTGTGGAGCCTCTGTCTTACAGTGAGCTGTGGTGAGGCCAGTCGGGGCCCCAGTGTTATCAGTGTGCCATACCAGATATAGAGTGGGGGTTGGATGGAGTAAGGGAACCCTGACCTCTTGGCTGCATTCTTCTGGAATTTAGTCTCTGCCACATATAGCTGGGGAGGATGAGAAAAGCTGGTGGCATACACTTCCTGGGAAGGTACTGAACCCTAGAACGGGACATGGGAGGGGGGGGAAGAGCCCTGTCTCTACCTGCCAGGATAGAAGTTTCCATCATGTTGAGCAGGGAGGAAGAAGGTTCAGATGTCACAAATTCTTACTGTTTTTACTTAGTTTTAGTATATTTTTTTTTCATTCACTATATGCCTTTGTAGGACAATTCCAAGAGATCTTAATGGTTGGGTTTTTAAAAATAAGTTCTACCACTTATGCTTGTTTCACTGGGATGTAGGTTTTCAGAGCTCTTCCTCTCACCATTCCAAAATATTACCCCTCGGTAGTTGCTTCTTTATTATTCTCTCTCTCATACTAGATAGTGAGCTCCTTCAGAATAGAGGAGGTGTCCGAATAATTGCTATGTACATTTACTCTGTGCCCCCAAACTATGCTACTCTGTGAATATTATCTCTAAACCCTTAACAGAAGTTGGTTATTATCACCACTCCACAGGTGAGGAAACTGAAGCTGAAGAGGTTAACTTGCCTAAAATCTCACCATCACTAAGTGTTAGAGCCAAGAGCCTAACCCAAGTCTCTAAAGTCTTCCCCACACTACTCTGTATCTCTGGCACCTGGCATAGTGCTTGGTAATGGTACAAGTACTAGGTGAATGAATGAAAAAAAATTATAAATGAATGAATGAAAAACTGAACTCTTAGGTACAACGAAGCCTAAGAATATCTATTAGCACATGCTACTCCCAACTCCTTTCACATTTTGCTTTCAGGCTGACTGATGTACCAACACAGCAACCTCTCTGACTAGGCTAATTAGTTCCTTTGTCTTAATGGCAATCATAACGTATAAGAACAGCTTTAATCCTGAATTCATTAAATTGGATCAATGGGTATTACATAGCTGCAATGTTCAAGAAGTATCTTACTAAGCTCTGGATTTTCTAAAGGTCTTCCCTTCAAATTTGTTTCAGTGACAGATCACAGTAGTATTTTTTATAATATTTGATTATTTGCATAATTTGTCAGTTTGGTTATTTTCAAGTTTGTCATCTTTAAAGCTGTATTGTTAAGAAATTCAGGTGAGAATATACTATTCACAGAATTACTGTACTTGAGTCTCTTTCTGACAATTATATTGATCTATTGGACATCCTGAAAGTTGAATCAGTAGCTTCATTCCAAAAGTGAGCTTTATTTTTAAGTTCTACTCTTCTTTCTTTCCTCTTGTTTTGTTTTTAGAATTAAACTTTCATTACCCAAGTAACCACAAGAATTTATTCTCCTTGTGAAAATCTCTATGGATGTGTGTGTGTGTGTGTGTGTGTGTGTGTGTGTGTGTGTGTGAGAGAGAGAGAGAGAGAGAGAGAGAGAGAGAGAGAGAGATGAAAAAAGGACTGGAAATATATGTTCCAAACATAATAGAGTAGTTACTTCTAGAGATGGAAATGGGAAGGGGAAGAGGAAGCCTACTGGTCAAAGAGAACACTAGGCCTACCTGTAATGTTTTAATAATTTACAAGGAGAAATTATTCTCCTCTTCTTTGGTTCCCTTTCCTCACTCTTAGATGTCTCTAATTATATGTGAATATATATCCCCACGTGTGTATGAGGTAAATTCAGCTTGAATCTCCAGTAGGCTCCCAATATCTAAGAACTCACTCACCCCTTCTTAATTGTTCTCTCTTGAGCATGAAAAATGGGGGATCATTATTCTTGTCTACACCCTTTTCATCTACAATGCACATTTTCTATTAGCTTGGTCTGCTGTCATTTATGGCAGTTTTATTGCTTGGATTATTTGCCAATAAACCCCAGCTTGATCTTGAAGAAACAGAACGAACTGAAAAGGTACTTCTAAAAGCACATTCCGTTACCAATAACAATCTGCTTTCTTGCTTGGAGACTTGAATTGAGGCAGCCTGGGGAAGACAGATTGGGGTATGGTACAATCCAGCCATGTATGTTGGCCTTCTCCTCCGTTGACACTAATTGTTCCCATCTAGTTAATCACAAAAGGATGCAGATTGTTGATTAGGTCAATGCAATGTGGTGGAGAGAGCAAGAACTTAGAGGTTTTGTTCCTGATGTAAGTCCTAGCTACATCTCTAGCTGAAGGCTCCACGGGCAAGTCACAGTCTTAGTCAAGTCAGTTTTAGTTTCTCCCTCCTCCCCACTCTCCTCCTCGTCCTCCTCCTCCTTCTTTTTTTCTTCCTCCTCCTCCTCCTCCTCTTCCTCTTTCTAGCATTAAATGAAATTGTCAACATTTGAAATAACCTAGTTCCATTAATGCCGGGGCACATAGAGATATTCTGTGATTGACAGCTAGTTTTCCTTCCCTGTGCTAAGACAGAAAAAGAAGTTATTTCTCCTCCTGCCATTAATGTGCCCTCTATTTCTCCTTCTAAATTGTGGGAGTAGTCTTCACCCATGCCCATCTCCTGTGGCGTTGATAGTTGTACTTATCAGGTAAGATCCCCTAGGCTGAATAGAGATTTGATGCAAGAAAAAAAAATTAAGTACCAAATGCTACTGATTGAGATTTGGAGTTGTTATAGACCCAGACACCACTTCTAAAGCAGTTCCTTAGAAAGCTTTTAAGATGAAAGATTTCCAGTCTCTCTAGGCAGAGTGAGACCTGGATTCCTTGCGGAACAATAACCCCAGGCAATGCCAAATACTCCATCCTCCAGTCTGGGGACTCTCATGAAGAAGCAGTAACTGGCAGGAGATGTCATTGAGCATTTTTTTTCCACTGGCACTTCTTTTTTTTTCCATATGATGTAAAGGATATCTAACAAGTCTCAAGAAGAAAAAAAAACAACGCACTAAATAAAAACTTCTTGCTTTCATGTTGCTTTCATTAGGCATTTCCTCAGAAAATGAGCATTAAGAAATCTGGAAAAGGAAGAGTGTCACGTTCAACTACCACCTCAGGGAACAGCCCAACCTGCTGAGGCCTAGGCAGTGCTCATTATCTGTAGTAAGAAGCCTGGGACTAGAGAGGCCTTGCATAGGATCAGGTTTTCTCTGAGTGAGTAGATTCTTACAATTCAGGGTCTGCAGTCAATCATTGTGAAGGGTGCCCCCATGCCAAGGGGGATGGTGTTTTTTATGAGTGAGAAAGTCAAGGGGCCCTGGAACCTTCCTGGATCTCACTTGATGTTGCTGGACATTTTTGGGGTCTTCTGAAGAGGACTTGATTATCCTTAAAGTCAGCCTTTCACTTCTATGCCCCTAGCTTTGAGGGACATCTCTAGTTTCCTAATAGACGCATTCCTTGGCCTCTCTTTGTGGACAGAGCTCGAAGAGCCTCAGCGTAAAGGCCTTAGCAAAACGAAGTGTGGGCTGGGAGAATTCTAGAATGGCGTTCACCTAAAAGCTAATCCTGAACTGTCTTAGCGGTTAAGAAAAAGAGAAGTTTGCTATCCAATGAATTGCTTCACTAAAATTTCTAGAAAAAAAGGCTCTTCCTCAAGACTTTACCACGGGGTATTTTATATTTTAGAGTTTATGAATTGCAGAATGGGGCTGTGCAGAGAGGTTCAAATATAAGGGCTCTTCTTTACCCTGACTGTGACGATGATCTGGACAGAGGTTACTCAGGATGTTGACCACAGCCTGGCCTTCAGCTTCTCATGCCTGACTCATATGCACTGGCTTCCTGAGACAGAGGAGGCAGCCAGGCTGAGCATGAAACAGTGAACCAGGAGTCAGGACCCCTATCTCTCACCCAGTGCCCATCTCCAGTGGGCTCAGAGAGCCCAGTCAGCCTCTCAGAGAGAGTGGGAAGGAACCATAGAAATAATGTGCACCACCTTTGCTTTTAAAGGAAACAGGCCCAGAGAGACTAAGGGGCTTTCCAAATGCCTCCTCCCCAGTATATCCCTCAGGGGTTCCATTCATCTCAATGTTCTCAGCTACTGTCATGCTTCTTGAGACATGGTAGGTGCCCAGCAAATGTTGAGTGAATGAGAGAGCACACACTGTGCTGGTGACTCAGTGGTAGAGCTGAAATTAGCACTCCGGCTTTCCTACCCTGATCACTCATCAAGCCAACACTCAGCACCACTTAACTAGCACATTCAAGCACAGTCACGTGAAGCTAGAGACTCACAAAGGGTGGCCTCCTGATTGCAGTCAGTCTGGCCAGCTTAGCCTCTTGTGTTCTGTTGAACTCTGTACTGAGGGCTGAACCTTGCAGCACCAGCAGAGGGTGGCCATTAATTTCAGGAATGATTGGAGCCACTGTCCCCTTTGGACACCAGGAGAAGGGAACCAACAGTGCTGTTCTGCCAGAGCCATCCTGGGCTGGACATGGACTAACCATGCAGCCCCCGTGGTCATTGCTTTCCCTACAAGTCCCGTGATGGAGGAGGGCTCGCAGCTTCCAGATGACTTTTACGGCTTATGCTGTAGTTCTGAGCATGTAGCTGCAGAGCAGAGGGGGCAAATTTGTCGGCGTAAAAGTAAGATCTGGCCAGCATCCCTTTTGCCCAGACATTTTAATAACAGGCTGCAAGGCTAGCATTTCTCCTCTCTGTGGTTATCTGTTTCTTTTTGCAAAGCAAGACATTTCCATGAAGGACACTGAGACTGTAAGGCAGGTCATAAAGGGTGACAAAGCAGAGAGAGTCGCCCGCAGTCTCCTCTGCCGGCATTGTACTCTGCCTGGCTATTCATCCGCACAGAGGAGTCACGGGCCTGCCTCACTCTTAAATGGCTTCATTCATGATGATAGACTTCAGGAATTTGCCTGTGCCTTTTGCAGAATGTTAAGCAGGGAATGATTTTTTCCCTCCTTTGAACCAGCTTTGTGAGGAAGCTCTGCCTTCACAGACTGGAAGGAGAAATCAGCCCTTGGTGGGAATGCTCCTCTATGAGAATAAACTCTGAATCAGTATGGTAATGAACCTGGGAGCCGGTGCATCTTGGGTGAAATTTATGCCTTTCCATACTCAGGTATTTCTCTGACCAGTTCTAAGCAGCATCTGAAACCTTCAAATGTGACATGGAATTACCATTAAAAGTTGTTTTAGTAACATACAATCAAGTCAGTTATGTCTACTGACTACCTTAGGTTCCTATATTCCAGAGGCTGGGGAAGATCTGAACTTAAACATTATTTTTAGAGATTCGGTGTCAGGTGTATTAGTGTAATGTCCTGGAGACCTTTCCAGTGTAGTCCCCACCTTTCTAGTCTAACTGTCACCACCTTAGTCCAAGTCTTATCAGATTACACAAACCAGTTCTTCTGAGTTGTGAGTATTGGGAAAGAAAAGAAAACCAGGAAGCATGAACCTAGAGGAGTGCTGTGCCCCAGGAATGTGAAACTTAGAGGTCTCTTCTCTTGATTTCCACAAATAGAGTTATAACTCCACTTATAAAAAACTTAAAATAAACATGTCCTGAAGTTAAGTCACCTCTGTCTCCATCAATCTCCTTATCTCCTATCTGAATTAGGATAGATTTCTCAAGGTGTCCTTTCAACCCTAGGACTCTCTCTAGGACTCTCTCTTGTGGATGAAAATCTATTTGTCTTTGGAGCATCTACACTGCAAGTTTGCCTCTTGAGATATCCCAAGAACAGGATCAGGAATTTTGAGCCAAGGAAGGAGAAAGTGTTTCAAAAGTTGATTAACAAAGGAAAGAAACAATGCTAACATTGATTGACCTGCTAAAATGTTTAAATTCAATCTTCATGCACCAAACTTCTGTAGACAAGAGAAATTCTTGTCTGACGAGCAAATATTTATTGACTATATTCTACCAGGCAGATATTGAGCCAGGCACTAGAGGTGCAACATGGATCTTACAGTTTAATTCTTTATTACAGATAGAAAGGCTGGCATTTAAAGAAGCTAAGTAAACGTAGCTATTGATTAATGAAATCAGAATTTGAACCCTTGTATTTCTGGTCTCTGTGGTCCATCTCTGGCACCCTAGGAATTGAGACCATAGGACCAAAGGAGTGGTGTCTGGGCCTGAGCATGGATCTGACATCATATATTCTTCCCATTAGAGCCACCGAAGTGAGTTTCTGTGCTTCCTGACATTATTCCCAAAGTCTGGGGGTCTCTGGAAATTTCTTACTTCCCTTAATAACTGTGTCTTCCCTTAAAAGACCTAAATTCTAATCACTTCTATAAATGATGCTAATCCCTTAAAAAGTTGCTTCTGGAAAAACTTAAAAACTAAACCTCTCATTGAGGTTTAGTTTGATGCCATGTTTATTGCTTCTAGAAGCCAAAAGAGGACTTAGACCTATTTCAAACCATAAATCAAGAGCTTGAAGAAATAGCTAAATGATGGATCTCTTAAAATTAGAGTTACATCCCACAATTGTATTCCCCATAGCCCCCGGCTTTGTATTGGGTCGGTATATAGGCATTCAGGCACCTGGGCAGAGGTTGTGAGGTGGGGCTGTAGAGCTGGTTCTATACCCATCCCATCCTCTTACTTCCGACCTGCAGTCTTCAGGCCTGTCCTCAACACAGTGGTCCTGACTGGGAAGCCTGCTCATTCCAAATCTGTTGGTTGAAGCAGTTGCTTTGCCATATTAAGGTAACTCCTCGCACACTATCTCCTGAAGGGCTTCAGAATAGAGATCTGAAGGATCAAAGGCATCAGAGTAGAGGCTAGCGGTAAAGTAATGACCTGAGTTTAAACCTCATCTTATGCTAAAAGGATAAAAAGAGGTAAAGGGAAAGCTAGCCAGATTGGGGAACCAGATAGAGCTTCAGCAGAGAAACCAGTCTTGGGATAAAGCACGAGCTTTGGGGCATAGTGGAAAGACAGTGAGTTTGAATGCCAGCTCAGCACACTAACTATGCCTTGGGTTGCTAGGCATTCATGTCTTCCTCAACTGAATGGGGATAATAACACTTCCTTGGAAGGTTATGATAGATAATTTGCTAAAATAGAGCTAGAATCTAGTTCACAATGAAAGGCACATATTATTTTTGCTTTATTTGCATTATTCCTCATGAATCAGGCAAGATTTCAGACCTAACATGTCAGCACCAGGGTATCTGGATAATCATTTACGAGAGAGGAAGGGGGAGCTCAACTGTGAATAGAAACATGTGATTTTGTTTGATGTTCTATATATACATCCTGCATGTACCCATATCCTGTGTGTACATGCATGCATGTTCATGCCCCTGAACCTGGAGCCACACCTCCATGGAGCATTTTGTGAAGTGACCAGGGGGTCTGATAGCCTCCCTTCCCGTGCAACCTCCCTTGAATGTGGCACTGTGAGCCTCCCAATTATAGACTCTTGTCTCAAAATGGCCTGGAAGACATAAAGACAAGCTTCACAAACATTGTCTCATTAGTTCAGTAAAAACCTTACTAATTTACCCTAATTGTGGGGAAGGATCGTTTATATGCGGGAAATGTCTGAAAGGGGCCTGCTTTAATAAATAGACAGGACTTATTTGTAATTAGCGGTGCCACTCTCACACAAACAATCAATGTGCTCAAGTCCTTAAAAACAGTTTGTTCTCGTAAGTGGGTTGCACATTCTCATTGTCATCTTGAAGCTGCTAATGCAAGCAGTGACCTGGGAGAAGGGTTCTTTATTTTCCTTCTTATATCCAAGTAAACAACAATCTGACAGATGGCAGGGGATTGAACTAGGGCAGGGAGAGAGGCAGACAATGGCAAAGCTGAGAGTTTTGGCAAGAGCCACAACTTAAAAGACCTAAATTCTAATCCCATCTTAGTACCCAGACTATCAAATTACTTTATCTTTCTGGGTATGGCTTCTTATTGCTCAAATGAAATTGTTTAGCTAAATGGTCTCTGAGTGCTTTTAAATCACAGCATTTGAGAACTGCAAGAAATTCTAGAGATCATCTGATTTAACTCCTTGATTTACATGTTAAGATAGTAAGGGGTTCTTTTCCATACTATGATCCTCTGGGGGTTCCTGAACTACAAATTATGAAGATTGAGCATACGTTTAAAGATGTATATGACTGAAATAAAAATTCAGGCAAGAGAGTGAGACTGGAAGAACTTGACCCAGTTCAAGGTCCAAGCAGAGATCAGATAAGCATCTAAAAGGACCCTGGAGAGTGGGCAAACAGAAGCCAGAATCAGGATAGAGAAGTGGGCAATGGGGCAGGACTCAAGGAGCAAAATAGGTCTGGGTCATTAACGGAGCAAACAGGCAGACTGAAAGTCCCCTAGAAACCAAAGGCCCAAATAAGAGTCTTGACAAAGAAAAGCAAAACCCAGAACAAATATTGGGCCATGTTCCAGGGCATCAAAGAAGAGGATGAGGCTTGGTTGGCCCTGCTAATGGTGGTAATTACAAGGCTGGAAAT
Source organism: Vespertilio murinus (assembly GCA_963924515.1). Lineage (NCBI taxonomy): Eukaryota > Metazoa > Chordata > Mammalia > Chiroptera > Vespertilionidae > Vespertilio > Vespertilio murinus. The sequence continues at coordinate 56,419,670 of OZ004713.1, read as the reverse complement.
CCTTGTCATGAAAGGAAATCAAAGAAGCCCGAGATTTGTGAATTGTTTCCTACTCTCAGGAGAAATATAGAATAATGGATGGAAGGGTTGGCTGATTCATTGAAGCGAGCTCCGTGTGGTGGAGGGCATCCAGGTAGAAATGGCTCAGAGAAACAGGAAATGCAGTGCTGATGGTTCAGATGAGTCATCAGGTCAGAGCTGAAGCTGAAGATCTAAAAGTCATTCCCACAGAAAACAGCACTGAACCTATGAAAATGGACAGGCTCTCCACGGAGAGAGAAAGAGAAAGAAAAAGGTCAGAGACGATCTTAGCAAGCACTCCAATTCTAGCTGGGCAAATAAATTAAATAGTGACCTATTCTTTTACCTTACTAGAGACTAATAGTGAAGAATATATTGAAAACAGATGGGATAAAGAATGGATGGCATTTTGGGGGACACAAGAATAAATATGGGCTTTCCTCCATGAGTTGCATATTATCAGATTCATCTATCTGTGCCTCTCCTTCACTTATATCATTGTTCACTAATGAGATGGCATCGCCATTGTCATCACAATGCAAACAACAGCAAAACAAGCCTCAAGTTTTCTTTTCCTTCAGAGAGTATAGATAGAGATGTGGATGCCAGAGAAATAAATCAGTCTCTTGATATGGATGCTTGTTTTCTTCTTCCTGGGCAATTCCATTCCAAAGAAACATCAGCAAATCCTGCTTTTTCTTGATTCAGTTTTCTCGTGTTCAAAATTGGTGACCTTGAGGCAGTTGGCTAAGACAGCAATCTTAGAAAGGTCTGCCTGCCTTTCTTCTCAGCCTAAAATTCATGGAACTAAGAATTATCTAATCTACCCATCCCCCATTACGTTGTGTGTTCTTGTCTTTTTTTTTTTTTTTTAAATAAAGATCTATTCCAGGAGAGATGAAATGGCTTGCTCAAAGTCATTAGTTCATATAATGGATTATATAGTATTTTTCAAGTCATAGTACTGCATTAGCCCCTTTTAAAATAATAAAGTATATTTTGTGAATCCCTATAATATATACTTGTCCCTCCAGGGAACCTCAGACAACAGGTCAACAGTCCAAAGGCTAGTTCAAGGTGACTGGTGACAGGGACTGGCTGAAGAGCCTGGCTGAGATGCACTCATTGCTCCTGTCCCACTAGCACACAATCTGAGCACCAGTTGGCTATTGCCCTTCATGGCCCACTCCCATCCTAAATTCCATCTTGGTTCTATAAAAAGGTTTTCTCCTGAATACCTTTGCCTCCAGGAATCTTCCAAGAACCCACTCTATAGCCTGCTCACTCTTTCTCCTTCAGCCATGTTGGCATATCTTTCTTGGTGTTTAGTCATAAGGGTCTTTGTGGCTTTAGGAGTTTGCCTTTATTTGGCTCACTTCCTCTATCATATCTATGCTCAGAGGTAAGAAAGACAAAGATGAAGGGCTTTGTCAGATGAGCATCGTGACATGGTACATGGGGAGAGCAGGGGCCCAGTAGAAAGAGGGTTCAGTCTTGAGTAACTTGAAAGGAATGTGGGGTATGAAAGGTTGCTAGCTCAAAGAGGAGGTGTGAGGACTTGATCCATAGCATGTGGGAGCTATAGGGACCTAGGAAGTCCTAGACCTACTCCCTTATTTTGCAAATAAAGAAGAAACCAAGTCCAAGAGACCCAAAGGGGCTTGCCTGGCTCCATGTGGATTGGGAGGCAGTACCAGTAGTGGTTAAGATCGGTGGTTTTGAAGTCAGGCAGTTAGAACTCCACATCTCTTCCTAGCTGTGTGATCCTGAGCAATATCACAACTTCCCTAAATTTCTTTTTCTTCATCATGATAGACCTCCCTCCTACAGTTGTGGTGAAGGTTGAATGAAATAATCTATATGAACTACTTAGCACAATGTCTGGCACCTAATGGGAATGTAGTACATGTTAGCTGTGATTAGGAACAAAAGTGGAATTAGAAACCCAGGTCTCCTGTTGCACATCTCACCCAAGGAAACAAATTCAATTCACAGGTTTATTATAGTGCTGCCTGGTGGGACATATGTTCTGCTAAGAAGATAAAGAACTGCCTCAGATCAGAAAATTGTGAATTCTAGGCAATTAGATATATTGGCTGGCAAGTTGAGGGACAGTTCTCAGTTCTGTCTGGCCAGGATTGAGCCTGGAGTGTAGGTGATGCATGTAGATGCCACACACAAAATAATGCCATTAATGGGGAACGCTGACACATGGACAGTGTCTGCCAGAGGGTTGGGAAGCAGGAAGTCCTGCCTCTCACTCATTTTTCAGGCCAGTTCTCCCTGCCTCCTCCTCAAAATTCTATTTTAACTTCCTAATTCAGAAGATCCATGAATTTGGCAGCCCTTTCAGCTCTGCACAGTCTCTACTAACGAGTAGAGGTACAATCAGTGATTGATTTAGGAGGTGTTGGTCATCCCCCAGACTGAGGCCTCTTGGCCTAAGAGGAACCTCATGTGTAATGAAGGCAAATGAGGATGGTATGGGAATTATTCAGCTCATAGCCTCTTAAGATTCTTGTTCCACCTCAGATTCTAAGGAGTCTCAGTGCAAAGAAGTTCTGGGCAGGAGAAATGGAGAATGGAGAGGTGTGTGAGGGGACTTCAGGGCATCAGAGTTTCCTAGGGAAGACTGGGGAAAACACAGGGTGGTGAATTTGGTGGAGTTATGTGTTTATTCCTTTGGCCTTTTCTATGGAAGATGCCCCAGCCTTCCCTGAATTGCATCCCAGGGAGCGGTAGAAGTTGACTTGTCCCAAGGTCATGCTCATCAGTGATGGGGATAGAGAAATGTCACTCTGGGCCTTATTGGTTCTGTAATTATTTAAATGCTTTACTTATAATACAATCACAGCTCCTAGCTCTGATTATTGGCATTATCATCTATTAATGGATGTTTGAGCTCCTCTGAATACAGGGCATTGTACAAGATGCTAAATGATGCCAGATTCATATTCAGAAAATGAAAGACAGAAAAGAGCAGCAAGTAGGCCAAATAGGGCATCATTCTGAGTAGCAAGGTCTAAATCAGCCTGGATCCATTTTTGTGAGCTAATCTTTTAAAGGGCCAGAACCTCCTAAATTCCCAAAAGGCATTTCATGATTTCCAACTGCCTACTTTTAAGCAGAAGTATTTAAACTTTTATTAGTGTTCCTTTTGTTAAATAAAATTTCTCCTTATCACCTATCAGTGTCTCCCAGTGTGGCTTTCAGCCGGGGATGAGAACTAGCAGAAATCTAACAGAACAAAATTAATAAGTAAAGGAGGACTTGCTCCAAATTGGCCAGACCTTGCAGTGTTTGCAGGAGTTTCTGCGGGATGGGACCTTGGGAACTCAGCACTAAGTGAGGAGATACACTTTGCTGAAAATGCCCATCACCCTCCCATGAAGCACACTCAAGCCACTGCAAAGCTCCAAACATCTGTTCTGCCTCCTTTGGTGCGTGTGCTGTTGAGCTGATGGTGGGAGACAGCCTGCCAGAAACATCTGAGTTTTCATGAAAGACATATTGTAGGTTAGAAGGCAGATGGCTGCTGTTGTACTGAGAACCTGTTCATCAGAGTTTCCAAAAAGAACAGATATGAAAGGTTCAAATGAACCCTTCAGGGTTTCTCCATCTCACCAGGCCTTAAGCTCTGCCCCTCATTAATCTTTAATGAACAGCAAAGAAAATGTGTCACTGGCTAATTATTGTGTAGGATGGCAGATACTGAGCCAGAAAAAAAAAAAAAATCCCCAGTCACATCCTTTAAAGGGATACTGTCAAAATGAAAGTCTTACTTTGAAATGGACTCCCTGACCTGTAAAATTATCTATTTCTTGTTAAACTTGCATTACCATTTTCTCTGTCTAAGGGATTTGAACTTTAAAATTATGGAGCAATCAAGTGATGGAATCCCAAATTTGTGCCCCACCGGAAGTCCTTGTTACTGCTCACCGGAGCTGGATGAAGGGACTTGCATGCTGCTTTTCCTCGTGTCTGGAAAGTCTTTCCCCTTCCTCTGCTCCCTTCAGATTTCCTGTTTACCTATTCCAGTCCTTCATCATATAATGTAGCCATCAATGATGGATCCCTTAAGATGGCAATGAGCTGAATTTTCTCTTTCAAGGGGAAGGATGTGTGGTTCAGAAGTATTTCTTTTTTCCTCTGATGAAAGTAATACTGTGGGGCTTAGTGATAGATTTCATCTCACAGCACCTCAATTTTGAGTGCACAGATTCAATCCCCGTCAGTCAGCCGCTGACCTGCTTCAGCACAGAGGGGCCTGGCCCCACAGAGCGGTATATTCAGAGGGCGCTCCAGCCCTCCCAGAGCTGACTGGTCTCAGAGAACATTGCTGTGAATCCATGGCTGTGGAGGACCTAAGGTCCTGAACAAGGATGCAGGAGAGACTTTGGCAAGTATTAAGCACCACTGCCACTTTGGTAAAAGATTTCCGTGGTAGTGTGAAGCCTGCCTGTCCCTGTACTTGATAAATATTTTCAGTTTGTAATGCTGTAAAGCGTAGATAAATTTTTATTTCTTTCATCAATTCAATGCCAGAGAGAGAGAGTGCTTTGTGCCTGATAGGATCAATGGAATGAAAAACAAATTTCCAAAGTCAAAATATTGAGTATTCAGTTCTATACCCTCTCCATATAAACACCTCCTCTCTCTCTCTCTCTCTCTCTCTCTGTGTGTGTGTGTGTGTGTGTGTGTGTGTGTGTGTGTGTGTGTGTGAATTCCCTCCCTTTGTATTACTGAAGAATTCCTTAATCTGACCACTGCTCCAGCATGCAATGGCCAAACCCATTCTGTTCCTTTATCTCTCCATCTTCATTCCTCATTCCTCCAGATCCTCAAGCTGTCTTTCACTCCCTCCTGACGGTCACTGTTGTGGTGATCTACAACTCACCCAAGCCAGTTTCTCCTTGACATTTCCAGTCAGTCCAGTCCACATCCCTGCTCGTGGAACAGATTAGGCAGTTTTGATGTTCAGTGCCTGACCCTGCCAGAGGAAGCTGGAGAGGGCTGTGGGACAGTGTTTGTGGAGTCTAGGTTTGTGGCCTAGGAGCAGTAGGTTATCCTATAGCAGGCCATCTAAGTTTGTGTAAGTCCACTCCATGTTTCCACAATGACAAAATCGCCTAACAATGCCTTTCTCAGAAGGTACTCCTCTCTTAGTGTCTATGGCTGGAGTTAATTAATTCTGTCTCATGCTAGACAAAACCCCTTAGTTTGCATTTCCTCAGTACATGTGAATTCTTAAATATAAGTCCCTCCAGGGCAGGGACTGTGTCTCATCTTCCATATCCAGTACCTACCAGATGCCTGTACACACTGTACTCAATAAGTGTCTGTTGAATTCATTGAAATTGCTGATGTGTGCCTTGGGCTTATTTGTTTCTTATTCCATACTGCCACTTTAGTCTTCACAACTAGAAATTGCTTATGGGTACAATTCTTGTCTTATTCTTCCTTTGCTACTGCTAGAACACTTGCTATAGATTTATATATAACAGGGTCTGCATGTATTGGATGGCCATATTAATTGTTGATTAAAATCAGTTTTTTAATATATCTTTATTGATCTCAGAGGTGAGAGGAGAGGAGAGGAGAGGAGAGGAGAGGAGAGGAGAGGAGAGGAGAGGAGAGGAGGGGAGGGGAGGGGAGAGGAGAGGAGGGGAGAGGAGAGGAGGGGAGAGGAGAGGAGGGGAGAGGAGAGGAGAAGGAAGGGGAGAGGAGAAGGAAGGGGAGAGGAAGAGAGAGAAGAGGAGGGGAGGGAAGGGGAGGGGAGGGAGAGAGACAGAAGCATCAGTGATGACAGAGAATCAATGATCAGCTGTCTCCTGTATGCCCTCTACTGGGGATGGAGCTTGCAACTCAGGGATGTGCCCTTGACTTAGCCAAACCAGCTAGGGCTAAAGCAGTTTCTTATACCTACCCAGCATGAATTATAAAGTGTCTTGTTTGTGTTTTCTCTATATAAGATGAAACTAAGCTAGTCTGAGTAGATTTTCATTTATAGCCAATTTAATTTTTTTATTTAAATTCAAGACAATGCTATATTTTTTAGCTCTCTCTTTATTTCAATCAAAGAATGCTTGAATTTAAAAATATTAACCCCAGTCATTTCTAAAAATGTTGCTGAGGAAGTAGTTTGGGAATTTTCAGGGGAAAAAAACTGGATTCCAAGAGTGAACACAGGCTTCCTACCTAAAGCCAGTCCTGGGCACCCTCCTCCGTGTGGCTGTGGGGTTAGTAGTGAGGGAACGTGGCAGACACAGAACACCTCAATTTAAGAAACATACTCTCCACTGTTTCCCTTGATATTCTGGGAGGTGGGTCCACAGAAAATTGAACACTTATAAACAACGAGGTACAGTGAGTGAGCTTAGTCCATGTTAAGGTGTCTCTATGGCAACGATAAAGGACTCTGCCTTGAACAACTTTGGCTCATCCATGTTTTTACTGCCTGTCTGAGATGGTGGAAGAGAGAGAACCTAACATTTGTTCAGATCTACTACATTCCAGCAACCACGCTAAAAGCTGTACGTTCATGATCTCGTTCCACAGGAGGCCTGGTCCGCAGATGGTTCCAAGCTTGGTCGTAGACACAATACCACAGATGACAGGTTCCAAATTCCAGAAACCAAGCCAGTTTAAATTTACTGCAGAATATGTCATGGTCCTACATTCAGATTCAAAATAACCAGCTGCTTTGAGCCACAGCCTGTAAGGTCTGGAACATTTTGGTTTGAAAACAGTTTGTGAGAAAAGGCTTATGGGTAACCTAGAGAAGGGTAGGGAGAAACAGGGATTCCAACTGATCGCAAGTTGACGTAAAGCCATGGCGTGTTGCACCTGCCTGAGAAGACAATATGCAGAACCCAGAGCCCAGGGATTATGGGCGTAGTGTGTCCTGATTGGTCAGACCAGTTGATGGGCGGAGTGTGTCCTGATTGGCCAGACCAGTGCAAGGCACTGCCATCAACCTAACATCCAGGGGGTGAAATGAGCTTCCGGAATCATCCAGCTATATTTTTATCAACAAATTTTCAGGGAATCAACTTAAATAAGTTCAAAGGAGAATGACCACATCCAGGTGAGGACCAGGGACCAATAGAAACCTATTACAACATGTATTTCCAAAGCACTCCCTATTCATTCTACCCTTTAATTCTTCCGACAGTCCTGGGAGGAGTTAAGTAATAGAGGAGCCCTGCGCAGAGAGGTGGAATGACTTGCCTGAAGCTCCCCAGCCAATGAAGATCCAGGTAGTGAGCCAGGCCCCCAGTGCTCTCCATCCATGACTCCCTGCTGCCTCTCACTGCAGCTCCCAGCCACTCCCCACCCGGCCACTGTTCTCTGCACTGTCTGGCCCAGAGCAGCCGCATAGTGGGCAAAGGCCATTTGTGTCTCTGACTTTCAGGAGAACTTGAGCCAGAATTTACTGGGGAATGGCACTACCAGATTTTCACTCAACACCCTTCTGCCAAGCCCGCCTTCCCTTCCTTCATCCATCTCCTGTGAAGTGAGGATACAAAACACAACCCAATGAGAGCACGCCCTGTAGCTCCAGCCTGCCTACCCTTCAGAGCTGCCCCTACTCCCAGAAACAAGACTCTGATTATCATTCATTATTTCTACTTCTTAATATTAAAAACCCTTTGAATATGGCATCGCAGACCTTTGGGAGTTTTAAATTTCATGCCAGACCAGGATTTATGGGCCAGTTTTGAAATTTTACCTCTGGGCTCCATAACTGCAATTTCCTTTTAATCACTCTCATACACCTTCGCTAAAAGATCCCAATTATTTCCACACAGTGGCTCCCTGGGATTTGGCTGATCTGAGAGCCCAACTTGTGTCACCTCCTTTGGAGTCCTGCTCCGGAAGCTTTAGCCACGGGTCTGGTTGGAAGATGCCAGGTCTAACAGGCAGTCCCACCGAGGAGCCTTAGGGGTTCTTGGGGAAAAGAGTCTTCCCTCTCGCCAGGACCGGTTTGGCTCAGTGGATAGAGTGTCGGCCTGCGGACTGAAAGGTCCCGGGTTCAATTCCAGTCACGGGCATGTACCTTGGTTGCGGGCACATCCCTAGTGGGGGGTGTGCAAGAGGCAGCTGATCGATGATTCTCTCTCATCGATGTTTCTAACTCTCTATCCCTCTCTCTTCCTCTCTGTGAAAAATCAATAAAATATATATATATTTTTAAAAAGAGTCTTCCCTCTCAAGGAGTTGTGAGTTTAAGAATTATTCCCCATCAGGAAGACCTGGGGTTTATTTTTGTATTATTATTTACTATTTATTGTATTATGTCCCATACAAACAACTGTAAACTTACTTTTGCCCCACCCTATGTATTCCTGAAGAACTGAACTGGCCAAAAACAAGAAGCCTGTCTTTTTCAGAAAATCACAGCTCCCAATATAGAGGGTTTGGTGATAGCATCAAAGAATTCTGGGGGTTCAGGGTTTTCTTCTGTAGATAATCAAAGCCCAAGAGGACTCAGGAGAGAGGATAAAGGCTGGTCTCATGCGTGGTGATTCTTGCCCTCCACCAAATCTCCCCGGCTCCTCCAGGTGCCTCTGCTTCTAGTGCAGGCCCAGCATCCCTCAACAATTCCAGGTTACTCTTTTGAGCTTACCCTCTAATGTCATATAAAAATTGGCAGTGGCAGTTCTAGCCTAGAAATTGGCTCCCAGGCGAACCCATCATTGATACAATCTTGGGGCGGTTCTGTCTGCTCTGTGCCCGAAAGCTCCCATGTGGCTGGCACCGTGGAATTCTGAAGTCCAAGTTCATTCATTTCATCAAGCATGGATTAAAGGTACTAACATTGCCTGGGCGAACATAATGGGTCCCATGATTCCTGGGCTTTAGCAAGAGCTTTCTGGTCTCATTCTCCAGTAGGGCCTCCCTGAAAGTAGAGGTGATATTATTCATCTGGGAGGCAGAGATGAATGTGCCGCAAAATGTCTTGTGCTCTGTCTGGACCCAGGGAAAATGAGGTTCCTTTGTGAGAAATGAGTTCTATTCTCAGCTGCCTGTCATGAGCTGGTCATCACCCAGAAAGATGATGCTATTCGATAATAAGTAAAAATAATTTAAAGTTTGTTTCTCTACGTAGTGGGGATGGTTTAGAACTAGCCACCTATGTTAGTTTGCTAAGGCTACCATAGCAAAGTCCCACAAGCTGGGTGGCTTACAGGAAGAACAGTATTTGCTCACTCTTCTGGAGGCTGGAAGTCCAAACTCAGGGTGTCCGCAAGGTTGGTTCCTTTTGTGGCATGTGTCCTAGGTCTCTCTCTTTTGCTTCAGGGGGTTTGTTGGCAATCTCTGGAATTCCTTGGCTTGTAGATGCATCATCCCGTATCTCTGTCTCCCTCTTCACGACGTGTCCTCCCTGTGTGTATCTATCTCTATGTCAAATCTCCCCTTTTGTAGGCATAGTTATATTGGATTAGGGCTCACTATGATGATCTCATTTAAACTTGATTACCTCTATAAAGACTCTATTTCCAAATAAAGTTACTGACACACTAATAATGTCTCTGATTTTTGTTTTTGGTTTTTGTTTTTTTCCCATGGGAGGGGACACAATTCAATATTGTGTAGGTATATGAGGTGGGTATATCTCCAGATCTCAGTTCTTCTCTTCCACATGAGAGGATTAGACATGGTAGTTTCTAAGATTCATGCCAGTCATACATCTTTCACCCTCACAAACATGCCCATTGCCCACAGTATTTGCCACAGTAGAGTTATAGGAGCTGCAGCAGGCCAGTGAGTCCCTTTGCACCAAGGGGCTCCGGGCATGATCCATTGATTCCCCTGGCAATCTCCTCCTCTGCATCCCTGTCCGACCACCCCAAGCAGGGTAGGAGCAGCATGTAGCATGGGGGAGTGGGGTCATCTCTGATAGGTACAAGTCTGTGGGCTGCTCTTACTCGCCTCACCAGGCCCTTCAGCCTTTTTCAGCTCAGCTGACCACTGTCCCAGCCCCAGAATTTGCATACAGGGAGGGCCACAGTTTATGGTCAGGTCTGTGCTACCATATAAAGTTTCCACACAGTGGCTTGACTTGGCCAGAGATTTATGACTGAAACACAACCTCTGAGCTGGACCTCAGCATTTTGCTTGGTTCAGAGGCTTGCATATTGAACCAATCAATACTTTAATGCATTACATGACATTTAGGTTGGCTCTTTAGGGAACAGGATGGACAATTGGATATCATTTGAGCATAAGCAGGGAGGACTCCTTTGAGGCTGTGAAATCCCAGGCATTGAGCTCTGAGAAAGGGATGGGTTGGGGGAGGTGCAGAAAATTTAGACCCATTTGGGAGTCAGGGCTCATGCTGGAAGCAGACTGGGACCCTACAGAAGCAGCCTCATTTCAGAGCCAGTGTTGTCTTTCTCCTTCTCCCAGGGGAAGGCGTAATTTTTTTTAATGAACAAAAGAACTGACTACATTGAGTTGACTTGAAATAAAAGATTGTGTTTGAAAAGAACAGATGGTGCTAACAAGTTATCGGAAGGAAGAGAGTTAGAAAACCAAATTCCAGATTCCCCCTGGCTGCTGGTGGGTGCTATGCCCAAACTCCCACAGAAAAAGTTAGAAGTTCAAACCAGGTACTCGGGACTCTTGAGAAATCTCGTCACCCACCCTGCCAGAGAGATTGACAAATCTGTGGAGTGGGGGACTCCTGGGGACTCTCATGCCCACTTCCGTAATTTTAAATGAGTTCTGAAATGCCAGCACCAACCACTTCCCCTGCCCAGAACCCAGCTGAGTCCCTCCCACAGCCCCGTAATGAGGGGTGTTCAGCAGCTGGTAGAGGAGGTGGTGGTTTGGGGGGGACCTTATCCAAGACTCAGAGAAAGGGAAAGAGAAACTTCAGGATTCCTAGGATTGCTGCTGTTGAATTGAATACGTTTTCTCTTTGTTGACTTTTGGCCAGGATACTCGGTGTTCTCTCCCTTTAAAAAGAAGAAAGAACACGAGTGAATCCTCTGTGTATTTCTTTATACAAACTAGAACAAGGAAGAAGTCATCTTAGACAATAGGCTTAGGAGCAATAGTTGCTTGGGAATCGACTTGCATCTTTAAACATTTTATTTTAACTTGCAACTTCGAAATGGACGCCAATTCATCAATCTCTTGATGTGGGGCCAAGACCTATGCTTGCAGTGTGGCTCTGTTGACTGGAGTTCTGTACTTTTCTTTCAGCATAAATCACACCCTTGACACCACCACACCACAGCCATGATTTTCAGTTTTAGTTTTGCTAAAACAAATAATTTTGAAACTCTTATCAACTAATCTAGAGGCCTTCTGGATTATAAGTTTTCTCTTTTTTATCTTTTCTGTTGCCTTATTCATGCCTAATTAAGCAATAATTATTTTCAGTGACTTATCCCTTCATGTCTTTACAAAATAATTCAATTTCTTTTTGCTCAAGTTGCAGCAACTTAATGAGTACAGCTGGTGTGAAGAGGCTTGGAAACAAGCCTAACTGACTCTCAGTAGGTGTATAACCCAAGTGAGAGGAGTGGAATGTGTAGGAGTACTAGAGAGTACCCTGGAACATTCAATTGACCTCGAACATTCAGAGGGCCCAGGGTGTTTCCTTGAATGTAAAATGTAGAGATTATACTAATCCAGCAGGCAAATTGGTCACATGGAGGCCAGTTAAGAACACTTCCGCTAAGATTTTTCCTTACAACTCTGGCTATGCTGAGTCTCCTTTTCCCTTCCCCCGATGATTTACGGGCTAGGTCTCTGGACGTGGACTCTCAGGATCCTCTTTCTGGCCTGATACATAGAATGAATGCTTGCCTCCCATAAGCCTGTGTAGTCCAACCTCAATTAAGATAACATGGAACTTGAGTAGAAAGGAATAGGATACCTGGGCAACACTGGAAAGAAGCCAAACCATTTCTTGGATGCATCGTTTTCAGATACTACTTTTCTTCAAATACCCCAGCCCCCTGAAATTTTCCTTTAAAACATGAAGCATTGACATTTAAGAAGTTTAAACCTATGTGTAATATAGTAGAAAGTACAAGAGTTTTGAAGATAAGTAGTCTTGGGTTCATATTACCTCTTACCATTTACCACATAGGCAATTTATATAAACTCTGAGCCTTGATTTTCATGTTTATAAAATGGGAACAATAATATTTATTGTGTCATGTATTTATTGTAAACATTAAATTAGATAAAGTAAAGTAGCTACCTTAAATCCTTTCTGGAATGAGGCAGAACATAAATAAACATATACACATACAACTGAAATGTGTTTTATGAGCTTGGCACAATGTTCCTTAGGATATCTGCATTTGTACATGTATCTCTTTATCTCCACATGGGGGAATGAAAGGTGTTCCAAAAATCTTGGTGCTCTGAGCCAGAAGGTTCCCCAAAACATCTTACGTTCCTATTTCACTTTCCTATAAGGTCATCTGTCACACTAGATTTAGGAGGAAAAGCTCCACTAATATCATAATAACAACATTAGTTGTTATTATGCTTAACATTACTGCTTATTGAGTGTTAGCTAAGTGCTCTGTGTATCTTAACCCATGTAAACCTCAAAACACCTCTCTAAGCTTCTATTATCATCCCTGCTTCTTAATGACAGAACTCAGGCACAAAGAGGTTAGGTTAGGTAGCTGGCCAGAGGCCACAGCCAATAGGAAACAGAATTAAGATTTTAAAGCAGCAAGTCTGGGTCCAAAGTTTGAGCTCTTAATCAATGTATTTCTCAGCAGAGAAGGAAAGGAGAGAGGAAGGGAGGGAAGAAGGGGGGGAAAAAGGGAGGTGAATTAGAAGTTAGAGAGGGTCCAGGGCAATGAACCCAAGACCATTCATTTTTTCTTAGCTCAAAAACATGAGAAGAATTAGGGAAAACACACTTGGGAAGCACCTTCTTGGCCCCACCTGAGAAGGCAGGCCACGCCAAAACCGGTTTGGCTCAGTGGTAGAGCGTCGGTCTGCAGACTGGAGGGTCCCGGGTTCGATTCCGGTCAAGGGCATGTACATTGGTTGCGGGCACATCCCCGGTAGGAGGTGTGCAAGAGGCAGCTGGTCGATGTTTCTCTCTCATCGACGTTTCTAGTTCTCTATCTCTCTCCCTTCCTCTCTGTAAAATATCAATAAAATATTTTTTTTAAAAAAAGAAGTCAGGCCACTTTCCAGATCCCTGTCACCCATACAGTCTCTGATGAAAACCGAAAATGCTTTCCAGCCTCTAGTGCTAAAGGTCTCACCCAAGTCCACCTGTGGCCCAAGCTAGCCCATCCCTGCCTCAAGCCCCCTTTTCTCCCACAGTTCCCCTCCCGTGGAGCCATAGCCACCCTCAGCCTCAGGGCAGCTCATTGTCAGGAGCCACTGAGAGCCACAACCTGAATCAACCTGTACCCTCATTCCCATCCAGATCTGATCCTCTCCAGGGCATTTACCCAACTTCTGGGAAATTGTGAAGGGCAAGAGAATAAGAAAGTCAAGGCTCCTTAGATAAAAGACCCTATGTCACATACCAAGTGTTATTATTACTACAGAAAATTAACTAGCAAGGAAGAACTCTGCATTAAAATTTACATTGATCTAGCTTTTTTTTTCCCTGTCTGCTCTCTCCCATAAAAATGCTTTAAATGCAGGTTGATTTAATGGAAACAATAAAAAATAGTGCTGAATGGTTTATATTTGCTGCAGAATTACTATAAGGTATATTTTAAGAAAACCTTAAAAGTTATGTGTGGGGGTTTTCTCTTTTTAAGATAATACTAGGAAGAGAAATGCAATTGCCTTTTTTCCCTGTATTGATCTAGACGAGCTCCCACAGGCTCAGTTTCTTGTTTCTAACAAATCTTCACACCTTCACATTTACATACAGACACTTGTCAAGAGGGCGGCTTAACAGAGAGACTTGTGAGAGAATAGCAGCTGTGTGGCTGTACCTTAACAGTGTTGCACTCGGCAGTAATGACAATCATGTGACTGAGCTCTACGCGGTAGTCTAATCTGGGTGGTTCCCATCATCCTGATTCCAACCTGTGAATTTGGCTGCCCTGGCACTGGGGTTAGTCACCACCAAATCACTTAGCTATGGTTACTGCCACAGAATATGAGAATTTCTGAAACATCTCTTAATTTCAAGTCTCCAACCATGTTCCCCGGGGCCAGAAGTTGAAACAAACAGTCATACAGAAGTGATGTTTTAACCTCAAGAAGCTTGTAAAAGCAGTTTAAGATCACCTCCATAAAGACTATTGAGCCACACTAACTTGAATTTAAAACTCAGCTAGAAGTAGAGCATAGACCTTCAATAAATGTTGTGTTGTTGATCATATCATTAGTGCTGCTATTAGTGGTCTTGCTGCTATCTATACTAATGAAAGGGTAATATGCAAATTGGTCACAACGCCCTCACAGAAACAACCAAAGAGCAGGCTGTGTGGGATGACCAGGCTGGCAAGGGAGTTAGCAAGGGACCACCAAACAGTTGACCAGCAGGCTGCATGGGGTGATCAGGCTGGCAGGGGGGTTATTGAGGGACAACTAAATGACTGAGCAGCAGGCTGAGTGGAGCGACCAGGCCAGCAGGGCAGGGAAATGAGGAGTGACCAGGCCAGCAGAAGGGAGCAGAGAGGAATGACCAGGCCAGCAATGGGGCTGGGCAGTTGGGGGCGATCAGGCAAGCAGGCAGGTGAGAAGTTAGGAGCCAGCAGTCCCAGATTGTGAGAGGGATGTCCCTGAGATCGGGCTGAAACTGGCAGTCGGACATCCCCCAAAGGGTCCTGGGTTGGAGAAGGTGCAGCCTGGGCTGAGGGGACCTCTTCCCTTCATGCCTGAATTTTGTGCACCAGGCCTCTGGTTTTTAATATTTACATTGACTTGATTCACAGCTGACTGCCTTGTAAAGAATAATCTTGCATCAGGTGGGACCTCCCCTAGTTAAGCACTCAGATTGTTTCCATATCTCAGTTATATGATTTCTGATTCCTTTTTTGGATTCTAGATAGATGAACAAGAGCTATTTGATGGTTCCTCCCCAAGGCCCTGCTTCTTAAAAAAAAAAGGGGGGGGGGTTGTAGATGCATGAGTACCCAAGACCTATGTGATGAACCAACTCCCAAGCTTCCCTCAACCCAAATTTCCCATCTTTAGGTTCTTCCTAAGTCATCATTATCACTTGAATAGATGACAGCTAATGATAATGAATTCACATGGACTTTCAGAGTAACTCAGCTTCACTACAATATAAATGTTTGTCAATAATGTCAGAATCTTATCTGACTTAATATAAATCTGTTTATGCATTTTCTCTTTCATTCGGCATATATTTGCTGAGCATCTGTGATGTATTAGGGACTGGAGACACAAAGATGAATGATCCACCAATGCCAGCTTTAAGGAGGTTGGAGGTGGATGGGTAAGACCCTGGGACCTCCTTCCTATAGAGGCCAATGGAAAACATTGATTCGTGCCAGACGGGACTGCCTACTCTCTGAGCACACAGTCTGTGGGGCCTCTGCTCATGAGCTCATGCCTTCTGTCTTTCTGCATTGCCCTTTCCCCAGTTCCTGCTCTCTCTTCATAACCCATCTTCAAGGTTCACCCCCTCTGAGACACCATTTTGCTCTTTAGTATGTAGTTCGTAAGCCACTTACTAAGCTCTTCTATACTGCCATTCACTATAAATTTTGATAAATACTTTTACTCTTTCTCACTTGTCTGTAAGTTCTTGGAATGCAAAGCTAAATCCTAAACCTTTAGGGTCCTCAGAGCACTTAATACTTTACCTAGTATGTAACAATGCACCAATAAAGACCTGAAAATTGGATTTCAACAAATTCTAACTAAGATCTAGACCCAAGGCATCTTTGCATATGATACAAAAAGATGCAAAGGTAAAGAAGAGGCTTTTACTGTAAGTGAGATGGGAGATAGGAGGTCTGGTCAGAAGGTTGATCTGTTATTACAGTCCCATCATAGTATGCTTTCTTATATGAGTGTTTCAACATAACTTCTTGGGGTTATGCATAAAGGAAGATTCATTTAATTTTAGGTGTGTGATTTTTAGTTTAAACAGTTAAGGTAGCTGCATTCTTAAATTACAAATGTCCTTCTCACTTTCTTTTACCTACATTATTTTTTCCCCTGAATCTCATAAATGAGCTGAGATGTAGATAGTCTCATGGACCCATGTCATTCCATGAAGAAAGTTGTCTTCTGTAAGAATAACTCCTAATAAACATGTTCCTTTGCATACATCCGTCTCACAAATCTTCACAATACAGCAAGCTAGTTCTTATGGCTTCCATCTTTAAAATAAGGAAATCAAAGATCAGAGAAGGTAAATCATTTGCCTGAGGTCACTTAGCTAGTGAATGGTGGAGCCAGAACTGAATCAAGGTCTTGTGGTATTACAGCAGCTAAGACCATCTCAGAAAGGCATTCCATTGACTAGATGTAGGGTTTGAGGGCTCATTTTTGTGAGCTAGCCCCACATCAACACTGTGCCTATTGGAATGTCACAACCACAAAATAATACACTTTCCTCTATCTTGTCAACTGCCATCTCTGGCCCTCACATGCTGTCAAAAGTGCCCCTTCAATCTGGGCTTAAAATAACTTGGTGTCTTTGTCCTTTTCAGACAGCTGCCAGCCCTTCAGTCTCATCAGCAGACATGCCAGGCGATTTCCTCTAAGCACGTAGAGACTAACCTGGTGTGGAATGGTGGGAGCCTTAGAGATTCTTTTTGTTTCCATGCCAGAGATTCTTAGGACTTTTTGTTTTGTGTATGCATGCTCTGATATTGTATGTCACTGTCTGGCTGACCTATCTATTCCTCGGGACCCAGACTGGCGATCCCTCTAGCATTGCTGAGTAGACATATCCTTTCCTATCTCTGTGGTTCTAGTATTATGAAAAGCAACTGGACACATAGACTGATCCTTGGTCTGCATTGCCCCTTGTTCTGCCTCTCTGGGAGCAATAGTATACTTGACTTTAACCAAGTGAATGACCTCGGACAAGTCTCCATTTCTGCAAGGGGGCGGAAGTGAGGTGCTTTGCAGAAATAAATCTGTGAGTTTTGGACTAATAACTCTTCTTCCACCTTCTGTAGAATATTATTTGTCCATTGCAGTGTTCAGGGTTTCCATAAAGCGTTTTGTCACCAGGACTCCTGCAATCTGGGAGAGAAGTTATAGGCATCAGAACTTTAAATGCAGTGCTCACATTTTGCAAGTAAAGAAACTCAACCCCCAGGAGGTGCAGGGACTTAACTGCAACCCATGCAAATCAAGGACCAGACTATGTGACTCAACCCCAATTGAGAGGCTTTTGTACATACTACTTCCAGCCCCCAGGTCACAAACCAGCTCTCCTGCCTGTTTTGATGGGTTCTACTTTATTCACTATGGTGAAGCCATTCAGCAAAAAAAGTGAGGTCAGTTTTTTTTCCCCTCAGCAAATTCACACAAAGTTGAAGACACTTTCTCTGGCGAAGAACACAATTGATCCGAAAACACCCACAATTTCAGACTTTCAGAGTAAAGTGCCTTGTTCAAAGTCATCAGACAAATGAAGGACAGAGCCAGAACTGGAAGCGGAAGCTTCAGAAACACACTGGAAGATAATGGATGGTTACAGCCTATCCATACAGCTTTTCTGGCTTCCTAAAGTCCAGGTGGACCCCCACACTGTCAGATTGATTGATTGAAGCATCATTGCTAAGATGTTCTCAAATCCCCAGCACATGGATATGGCTGCACGCTAGTTTCTAGGTCAGAACAGAGAACTTCCTCCTACGAACACAAGCTAAAGATGGAAATAAGAGCCTAATGAGCGAGTTTCACGAGCACTGGAATGTAAGTAAAGAAAATGGAGGCAGGCAGAAGAGAGAGCTTGGGTTTGTTTTCCATGGGATTTTTGGCTCTTCTCTTAAACAAATCTGACCCTAGGTATAAGCTTGCCCTTTACAGGCCCCAACGTCCCTGGTTATAAAATACATGTTTGGCAACTGCTCTGAAAGTTATTAAAGTTGCAGCAGTAAACTATGGGAGACCAGAGGATTCCAGACAAAACTTATTGCATCAGTAACTCAGAAACTAATTCCTAAAACTCTTGACACATTTATCCAGAGGGCTAGTGCCAATATAGGACTGGAAATCATTGTCAAGGGCCCCTGTGTACCTGGAATTAAAATCCATCATTCCTTGGAGCAGGGAGCGACAATTCTTAGCAGAATCTGAATAGTCATGCCTTTCCCCATCATCTTTCCTCACAAAATAAGTCCCTTTATTTTTTTCAGAAGAGCAAGGAAATTTCTAAATTTTTTTGTTTGTTTTCATAAGAACACCTCATTTACAATTTCTTTTCAAACATTTCTTCCTTTGACAGCCCCACATTTAAACAAAAGGCCTTCCTTGTCCTTATTCAATTACACTGGTTTTATTTCGGATTGAAAACCTGCTGGGTATAGTAACAGAGAACAAACTTTACAACAGCAATAATCCCTTCTACAGCCTCTATTGTGGGGAAACAATGCACTTTTATTAAATGGTTGAGGCATTGGCTCCAGTGATCTGAATTAACTACAGAAGAGTATAGTGCGCTGACAAAATTGCTCTCTTCACTCAGCAGACTCCCAGCGCCTGCTGAGCTACGTGGCAGGGACCAGAGACTCAAAACTGCTATCCTGGAGGCCCACGGAAGGACCAGAGATTGCCTCCGGCAACACCTTTGTCAGGGAAAGTTAGCAAAGATGGAAATGGGCCCTCTGACTCGCCGTTGGAGCACTGACAACATGCCTCCGAGTTTTAAATGTCCTTGCATCCTGACCCAGGCTCTGGGTCCCAAGGCAGTAGCTACAGAAGTACACGGGGCTGGCTTCAGCGTGGTGTACAAAGGAAAAATGAGGAACAGTGCACAAATCATTAAAAATGCAATCATTGAACTGATCCTGTAATCTATATTTATTGTCTCATAATAATAAAACATGCTGAGACATGCCATTGAGTGGCAGGGTGCAGCCACAGGCACGTGCCCTGTGTTCTCATTTATTTAGAATTATAACTGAAAGGCTGTTCACTGAGGTGTTGACAGTGGTTATCTCTGAATAGTAACTTCAAGGTGACTTTTCTTTATCCACTTTCCTGAATTGTTGGACCTTTAACATTTTTCATAATAAGCATCACTTTATACTTGTGGGGGAGGATGCTTTAAAATGTTTTAAAACAGAAAGCTAGTCTTTCCCTGAATTCCTTAGCACTTGCACTGCTCTACCTACGCTCAACGTAGTGGTCAGGCCATAGGAAACACTGTGATGAGTTCATATGTGTACAGAGTCCCCTGCTATCTGCAGGTATATGTTCCAAGTGAATGTCCCAAATCATGGATAGTACTGAACCTTATATACTGTTTTTTTCTATACATCCCCATGATACAGTTTAATTTATAGATTAGACACAGTAAGAGATCAACAACAATAACATAATAAAAATAGAATAATTATATCAATATCATGTAATAACCGTTATTCAATGGCTTTCAGGATGTTACTAAGGGTGACTTGAGCACAGCACTGCGATGCCATGACAGTTGGTCTGATAACCAAGATGGCTGCCAAGTGACAAATGGGAGGGCAGTGTACATGGCATGGTTATGCTTCACAAAAGGATGATGCACATCCTGGGTGGACAGAGCAGGCCGGGGCGAGATTTCATCAAGCTACTCAGAACAACACACAATTTAAAACGTATGCATTGCTTATTTCTGGAATTTTCCATTTCATGTTGGTAACTTTTACTATAGAAAGCAAAACCATGGATAAGGGCAGATTACTGCATACAAATAGCAAAACTCATCAATTTACACATTTTAAGCCATTAAATTATATATTTTTAGTATGCACTCTATTGCATGTCAATTACACCTCCATAAAATTATTTTTTAAAAGGAAAGAAAATATGAACTAGTCCATATCATTTCCATTCTCCACATAAATTGTCAAAATAGCTATATATTTCTTTAAGAACCTGAGTCATTGTTGGGAAGCAAATTTGATGTTCCAATCAGTGTCAGGGGCTGTTCCCAGAGGTTAATCGCCTGAGAGAGGTGTGAAAATGTTCATTTAGCAGATTCTCTGTTACCCGCCGTGGCAGTGTCCTTGGTTATAGATGGATGCAGAGCTCGCCGTTTGACCTGCTTTTGTCTTTTTCTGTTTGCACCTTTTTGCAGAGTCCACGTCAATCTTAGGTACCTCTACCCCAAAATGCATGCTTCGGTGCACTTTAATTTTCCTGCAGTAAATAGATAGCTCTCGCAAGCTTCCCTTAAGTAACTATAGAGCAAACCTGAGGATCCTGAGACTTTGGGGATCATATGAAATTCTGAAAACCAAGCATCATTCTTTCCAGAGATAATTATGAATAGACAGATTAATGTTTTAAAGGCTATTCTTCACTCTGCTGCCAGGTTTTCTCAAGTATATATACTCTTTTCCTATAAGACCAGCTACTGAAATATCCCACAGGTCTATAACTACTGCCTAAAGAGAATATGGCACAAAAAAAAAACCACCATTGGCCACAGTGGGTTTGGAAATTGGGTCTCAGAGTTAGCTGGACAAGACAGGAACAAATGTCCGTGTACTGCTCTCGGGGACTCTCTCCTGCAAGCCACGTAGAGCTCCATCTCTTGATGGCAATGCCCTTGGAGAGTGTGGGCCTTGACGCCACTGCAGGGCAGGCATTCTCTGGAGGTTAGGCCTGATTCTCATCACTGTTTTCTGTGCTTCTCCCTTGCTTTCTATGCCACCAGCTGGACAGTGCTACAGGGAAGAATCGGGCGCCCAGAGAACCCGTTCCGAGTGGCCCTGGAGTACATTTCGAGTGGAAACCGAAGCTTGTCTGCAGTGGACTTCTTTGCCCTGAAGAACTGCAGTGAAGGTAACTGAGTCCGGCTTGCCCCTTCACCCCTCCATAGCTTGTTGTCTTACGTGTGTCAGTAACCGCCACCATGGTTAGCTGGGAGTGTATGCACTTACCTAGAAAAGACTACAATGCTTAGGGCTGATTCTGAACATCATCAAGTGCTTCACAGCCCAGATGGTCGGTTTTCAAAGATCTAATGTAACATTATATCTGCCTAACTTAAAACTTCATCACACAGAATATAGTCTTCATTAGATAACATATTAGCTTCAATTCTCTGGCTGCTGAATGATTTCACCGTCTTAGATTTTTATGGTGGAAAATTTCAAATGTACACAAATGAATAGAATAATGCAACAAACCATCAGAAACCCTCCACCCCGTTTCAGTAATTACCCACATTCTGCCGGCTCTTCCAGCTCCTCACCCCGCCAACTTGATAATGATTATTATACTTTGTTTTTCCTGAGGCAAAACTTATTACTAAGTATTTTTTAATGATTTGGTTTGAGCTATTATTTAGGGACAACATGGGAAATGGTTATTTGTCAAATTTTTCACTTATTTTGTAAAAACCATTGGAGCATGGTCCCCTGTGTCATTGAATTCCTTTGGCTTAAGTCCCACACTATGAATTTATTTCGAGATGGCATCTCTCTCCTGAAGCATAATTGATTGGGCTGGGTTTCTTTCTGCCTTTTTTACCCGGAAACTCTGAACTAAATCACCATAATTCTATCTGGGTAGTTTTTTGATAAGTCTCCTTCCCCCTCCCTCTGCAGAATTTTTGATTTTGCATTCCTATTTTCAAGATTATATTTTACATGCATCTCTTTATTAGCTATTACCTCAATTCTGATTGGTAAGCAGAATGAAATGGATCATAAGTAGATATAGGGTGGGACAAAAGTAAGTTTACAGCTATTTGCATGGAAAATAATACAGTAATTAATAAATAATAATACACAAATAGACTCTGTGTTTTGCATATCACAATTGTAAGCCTTCTTTTGCCCTACCCTGTATATGAGGTTGATCTTCCCTTGATCTTCAGGAGGCCTAGCATCATAATTATAAACGTCCTTTGTTATTTTGCACATTCAGAGGATATAGAGACGGGTATAGGAGAATCTTTGGGAGGAAGTTGATTTCATCACTGCTATTCTCCTGCTCTGCCCAGAGGTACCTTGGGAGGGAGCTCTCACCTATGCCAAGGAATGTGTAGTCTTAGAAGCCCAAGAATGATGTATGAACAGGAAGGAAGCCCGTGGCACTCGCAGATCTAAAGTCTTAATTTAGACTATTCATGAACAACCATGAAAGCTCTTCACATATGGCCATCTGTTGCATGTAGAGGCCTGGTGTTGAATCTCATGCCTCTTGGAGCTTGTGTGTGAAAGAGACTCCCTTAGGTGGGGAACTGACCTCTCAGTGCCATGTGCTGCTGTGTCTCTTCACTCAATGCTTGTTTTGCAAGAACTTACAAAGTGTGTGCTTTTTCTTTCTTCTTCTTTAACCAAAACTGGTTTATGTGTGGGGGACGGAAAAATCACCATAATATGATAGATTGACATTCAGTTCAAGTTGAAAGGGTGGTTAACCTGTGATGTGAGGCAATGTACAGGAAACATGCGGTTTGGGAGCAAGCCAGGAGCTTGCACAAATGTTTCCGCACTCATGAACTTGGGGATTTGTGAGTGCCTCTGGACATCATCAATTCTCACAGATGTCAAGGACCTGTGTACAGTCCAAAAGAGGCCAAAAGGGAGCTAGTTTACAGGAATGTGACAGGGAGAGGGTATCATTTCCCAGAATTGGCCTAACCTTATTTGAGCAACATCAGGAAAAGGGAATAAGAACCTACAATTCTCCAGGCTCAGCACAATTACGCCTGCAAAAAATTATTTGTACCTTTGATCAAGGATCTCACCCAGTCGTGCAAATTTTTATTTTCCTAACTTACTCTACAACTCACTTTCACCTATAAATTTTTTCCTCTGTAGTTTATGTTGCAGTTGCAGCGAGTCTGTTGTAGGGTTTAAAAGACCTGTGTCCTGTCTGTTTCTCTACTCCTATGAAACCAAGAGAGTTGACCTCTCTTACTTTCTCTAATGATCCAGAAATTGCTTCCTCTGGCTGGACACATTCTTAGCAGAGAGAGAAAAGCAGTCTGCCTCTGGTTCTCTAGGGAAGGTGGATTGGTCAAGAAGCGTAGGAATATCCTAATGGTCCAGCTACATTCCGTCAGAGGCTCCAGGTCCCAGAACAGATGGGCTCCATGGGGAATCAGATGTTCTCTGCTCTCCTTCTCTGGCTTGGACGCTTGTGGTCACCAAGGGGTGTGAAGGGGTCAGTGTGGACGTGTAAAACAGAGAGCAGAGAAGAATATAGTAACCCCAGTGTTGCCTGAGAATTTCTAACTCTTTCTCCCAAAGCAGAACAAATTCAGGCATACATTCAAGGCCTAGTTGATGTAGACAGATGTCTATGTTTTCTGAGGTCATTACTTTGGTTAGGTCTTGAAGGCCAGGAGAGAAGTTGTGTCTTTGAGAAGGGCGAACAGAGCTGGTGAAAGGCTCACCGGGATTATAGCTTTAAGATCTCCATTCTACTTTGTGCAAAAGCTGCTCCCCAAAACAGCATCCCTGACTTACATTTCATTTACATCAGAGATATTGAGTAGTTGCTCCATTTGTAGAAATTTCTTCCTCCAAACTAGTGCTAATGTGCCTTTCTCACAAAGACCACAGCACGAGCCCTTTCCAATGCTTATTTGCCATAGACTAGCCATCTCTTCACATCAGAAGGGGCATTAAATGTCTCTTTTTTTAATTTAGGACAGGAATAACAATATGCCAATTGTTTCCCAAAATTAACCTCCATCCTAAGGGTCAGTGAAAAGATGGCTATGGAGGTGCAATGTAGCTTATGTCCTGAGTTCCCTGCCCTCTCTTGGCCTCACCTGGCCTGACACCTTAAAAAACAGAACTGTTCCCTCCATGCTGCTCAGTTTCTTGTGGAGAAAATACTATTCACAAAAATAAATTACTCTTCTGACTCTTCCTACAAAGCCTTATGAAGTTTACGCCAAAGGAGGCGCTGACAGCCACAGCATTGCCAACCTGAGACTGGAACGGAGGTGGCTCCCTGGGTTATTTCAAGTCTCTGCAGTAGTGGGATCTACTTCTTGGAAGTGAAAGCAAAGAGGAATCACAGCCCCGCCTTGTGTCCTCATTTAATTCTCAGTGTGCCCCCCCCCCCAGGTGGACGGTGAACCCTGTTTTCAAAACACTCTACTTCTTAACTCCCTCTTTCTAAAACTTCCTGCCCATAATTTATCTGTGGACTGGACTGTTTGGAAGATAAGCATTAAAATGATGATTTCATCCAGCCACTGAGATCTACTCACATCCCCCCAACACCTCCCCACGCCACGCCTTTGTCTGGCCACGGCACACGAAGCCTGCTCTCTCCCTTTGCCTTGCCTTCCGTCTTTCCAAGTCCTGCACTTCTGTCATACCTCAGCTCAAATGCCATCTTCTCCAGGCAGTCGCAGCTCACAATTACTTCCATGCATTTCTGTCTTACAACAGTTTACTTCTTACCAGAGTTCCTTATGTGCCTCGCTCAGTAGATGCCATGTTCCTGGAATCAAAGATGGCATCTTCTTTTTAAATCTCTGCATTCAAACTACTAAAAACTTCCAGTGCTTTTCTCCTGGTCTGCTCTGAGGAAAGATATTCCTGTCACACGGTAGGAGAGAGACTGGGGCTTTGGAATAAAAAAGAATGAGGATGGAATCCCAGCTCCCTCTGAAGCTTAGAAGAGTTTTTTAAAGTCTATGAGTCTTGATTTTTTTCATCAGTAGGTGGGGCTAATAATACATAGTTATAGGTTTGTTGGGGAATTAAAACTGATGTGCGTAGAACCCCTGGCACAGAGCTAGAACCCCTAGTACAGAGCTTGACACAATGAACACTATTGCCCTCTCTGTCCCGTGTCCCTGACTGAGCTGAATGTCCTCACGCTGAAACCAGGGGTGACTAATCCTACATAACTACTGGGGTGTGCTTGCAGGCTCCCTCCCACATCTCACCTTCTGTCTGGGCTCTGTCTGAGCTGACGGGCCAGGGGTAGGTTACTGCTTTCCCAGCAGAGTCTAACAGCCCGGATCCACATTCTGATTTTGAAAGCAGCTGCAGAGTTCTTTTCCCTACTCCCTACAATCTATGCTTTCATCTCTAATAAAGTCATTTTTCTTTTGTGGCAGGGTACACAAAATTCATTGTGTAATGAAAAGGAATAGGACTGTTTAATCCTGTGGGGATTGTTGGAGGCCAGGGAAGAGCCCTAGAAAGTCCTTCAACCTGCTTACCACACAGCCTTCCTCAGGCTGAACTTGGGGCTAACACAGCAGGGCCACAGCTGGTGGAACAAGGAAAGGGTTTTGCCAGTCCCTCCTTTTCCTGCTAATGTTACTGCTGGTGGCAGGGAGTCTCTAACTTTGGGAGAGCTTATTCATAAGTACTAATAAAGCCAATAAAAAGTGCTTGGGAAAAATAATGATTGCTTGGGCAACTGTTTTAAATATCCAACTGCTGGAAATCACCCAGAAATGGGGGGGAAGGGGGCAGACACCAAGGTTTTTAAATATAAACAAATAAGAATCTAGTGTGCTGAGGTCATTGTACTCCCACAAGAAAATTACTTTCAAATTACATCTACATAAAAGAAATAATTGAAAAGATTAATCACACTGAAATAATTGGTCTATTTTACAAGTAATTTGGAGCAATATTCAGTCATTGACATCAATGTCTAGTGGTAAAATAGTAATGAATTTCATTCTCTAATGTATTTATTTTATTAATGGTGCTAAATGGTGTTGTTACTGCTTATAAATATTTCATAACTTTTAATTCATCAAATGTTCAAATAATTTCTAAGACCATTTATTAGCTTTAAGTAACTCGGTATTCAATATGCGATTGACACACTGCGGGGTAATTTTAAAAATTATTGTTTTGGGTAATGGGAGTCTCTTTGAATGTGGAAGATTAAACCCCCGTTATTAATGAGACCGGAACTCTCCCTGGTGATGAACGAGGGGCTTGGCGGAGCTGTGTTCGCTCTGTAGGTCTCTAGGGCCCCTCTCACAGCCATTCCTTCAAATCTGCGGCTACGAGAAGAGCAAGGTGGACCAAGATAAATTCTTTCCAGAGATGATAAGAGAAATGTCAGTTTAGATATTGGTTTCAATCCGCTACCTCTCTCACACCCTCTTCATGTTTCTGAAGCTGACGGCAGAATTCATACATCCCAACCTGGCCTCCTGTCTCTGTCTCTTTCATTCTTTGACGGGGGCCTTAATGAGTGAAATGGGCAAAAAGATGCAACAGATGGACAGTGGAAGGAGAGCAGGATTTTCATGAGAAAAGCATGGGTTTGAATCCTACCTCAGTTGCTTGGGTGCTACGTGTCCATTACATTCTATAGTGTTAAATAATCCATGGATGAAATGAAGACAGTGGTACCCACCCTGGCCTGTGTGAGTTAAGTATGACAGTGTGTGACATGGTGTCTGCAGCCTCGTGGGAAATCAGCCAGGGTTAGTTCTGCCCCTTCTTGAGTCACCCAGTGGCCTCGCTACTCTTAACGGACCATGGTTCAAACAACTGATATGAATCACCAAGAAACACTGGGTTAGCAGTAAATTGCACAACTCAGGGGCTTGGTGAGGCTTGAGGATGCTCCTTGGACGAGGGATGGTGAGTCTGCTCTCAGTGTTCTGCCCCACAGGTCTGAGACCAGGCTGCCTCCAACACTTCAGCCACACAGGAATTGGCCAAAGACATTGGCTGTGGGCAAGTTAAGAGGGGCCAGGATACAACCAGTGGGTTAGGATCAAGTGGTGCCAATGATTCTTATACCTCGAGGATATGTAGTGGTGTTCTGGGAATGTGAAAACCCAGAGTCCTCAGAGCTTTAGTTTTACCGGAAGATTGAGGTGGAGGGACACTTTTATATGAACACCAGCATGGTTATAAACTTCACTTTAATGCAAACTACACACAAATTTTAAGATAAAGCGTGGGCTTTAAAGACATCATTTGCTCATAGTGATCCCCAGATTTTGGGAGGTCACTTCACCCCTCTCTGCCATTTGGGGTACATCAAAGGAGATGTTGGGGAAATGCCACTCCAGGAAGACAGAGGGACATGGGTGAGGGAAGGAGCCAGGCCTGGGATCATCTGCTGGGAAGCTGAGCCAGAGGACAGGTATCCTCTCACAGCAAGAGACAGGTGACTGAATGGTAGGCAGAGTCCCAAAGTGACACCAGAGACCAGCATTGGGGCCTAACCCACCAAATCAGGCGGAGAAGGGTTCAGTTCCTAAAACTGAGGTCAAGGTTAGGGCCAGGCTAAGCAAATATTTGATGTTAAAGTTCCCTGTGCATTGGCCTACAGCTTCTTAAATTTTCCCGAGGACAGAATTGATCTCAGAGTTGGTTTGGTTTGGTTTTCCTGTGTTTTGTTTTTTGTTTTGCTTGAAGAGGGATGTCAGGAGAGGTATTAAACTTTTATCTGAAGAGCTGAGAGACATTTTAGTTCTGCTCTGCCCAGACCCCTGGACAGACCTCCCCACACCTGGAGCTGTGGGGGCCAAACACAGATGTCCTCCAGAGGGGAGCACCATGCACAAGGGCTGAGGGAGCTGCTCGCTAGGTGACGGGCATAGGCTGGGAGGACAAGAGTGAGAAATGATGGGCTACAGTGCTTTTTCTCCTTTACTAATGGTTAAAGTTTTGGGCATCATCTGCCTTCTAGTTATGCTGCAAACACGGTTTTGTGGAACTTTAGTTTGCCTTTCCAACTGTGATGTGTTGGGGAGGAAACACTGGGAGGCAGTTACGGGGCACTTGCCCAGAAGGCCCTGCAATCACAGCTTGGAAACCACAGGGCAATTGCTCCGTGATCCCTCCTTCCCTCCATCCAACATTCTGGGATTCTCTGCATGGCATTTGGGTAGATGTACAGTCTTTTGGATGTTGCTGCTTCTGTTCTTTCATTTAGCTCCTAGCCAGCATTTTGTGACTATAAAATGCTTACCAAACATTGACTAATTATCCCTCATTAATCATTCATGCAACTGGTAGACCAGGGTCTTATCATTTCCTTCAAGAACAGGCATGTAATATCCTGTCTGGATCCCAAATCACATGCAGGGAGGGTGATGGGGCTATCATGGCAGCACTGGGATCCTCCCCAGCTCACAGGGGGCCTGGGCCGGAAGGTGGGCATGGGCTTCGTGAGGCTACCTCCTCACTAGGATGCCTTTTTGCTTTAATGAACAGGAAGGACGAGCCACATCGCAGGCCAATGGCAGCTGAGAGGCAATAAGCTTTAATTAGAGGCTTCTTCCTGGAAATTCACATGGACATAATAAGTCTGTTGTCTTAAAAGGCCCAGAGAGATTGAATGCCTCGACTTTATTTTGCTTTTATAAGCTTATCCTTTCAGTCATCTATGGAATGTGACTATAATGAAAATATTGGCTCTGATCAGC
Source organism: Vespertilio murinus (assembly GCA_963924515.1). Taxonomy (NCBI): domain Eukaryota; kingdom Metazoa; phylum Chordata; class Mammalia; order Chiroptera; family Vespertilionidae; genus Vespertilio; species Vespertilio murinus. Next base: position 56,391,151 of record OZ004713.1, on the reverse strand, counting down.
TCACCAATGCTACAGGGACAAGCAGACTGGGTCAGGAGACAGCCTCTCTGGAGGTGTATGGTTCAGAAGCCCACAGCAGGGTGAACGAGTTGTCCCAGTTGTGAACAGCAGTAGAATGACCTCCAGAGAGGGTCAGTTGGGTTGGGTAGACTGGGACTCAGTTCCCTACACTCCACTCCCCAAGATCGAGGAGACTGTGAGGAGCCTAAAGCCTCTCTACCTGTGGATTTGGGCTCTGAATGTATAAAGCTGGGGTGAGACATTCTTAGGATTACATTATTTGGATTAGAACAGAAAGCAAAAATATTATAGGGAGAAATGGTCTCTATTTGCCTTTTTATCATACCATCTTTCTTGTTAGTGTACAGACACAAACTCTTACGTGCTGGCTTTCACACGCTCTCTCCCTAATATCTATGCATACTAACGTTAGAGGGCCGTCCTGTCCATTCGCTGCCATCTTCCCTCTGGCATGGCCCCTTTGCCCTTTTCTCTCTCCACCCTAACCTGTGGCTGTATGTAATGCCAAAGCATTTACTCAATTCACAGAGTTATAGCAATTGTTTACTCTGTGTGATAAATCAATAAAAGCATACCCATCATTTCCCTCCTCAAATGTTTGTGACCAGCCTCTCCCTACATCGCAGCATGCGAGTGTCTCCCGGTGTTGAGTCTCGGTGTCTTCCTGGCAGAGGCCCAGAGGCGGCCTACATGGTGTGGGAAAACCTGCAGAGGACTTGTGGATAGAGTGGGAGTGATCCGTATGGATTAGGTGACCTGCAGACAGGACTCTCAGGACCAGAGACCAAGAGAGAGTGGTTCTGCAGGGGCCAGAATGGATAGCTCTTATCAGGTGGCATTGAAGGCTCCCATGTTTCTCACTCAACAGAGTAATGGGAAGGAGAATGGAAAAGAAAGAATTCTGAACCATCAGATTCTGGGGTGCTCTCTATCCACAAACTTTTGACTGCCCCATCTACTATCCTGATCTGTTAAAGAGCCCAGAGCTCACCCAGGGACACATGTCATTTTGCTTGCAAATCCCCTCAATCTTTCTGGTCTTTCCCTCCTTCCCCCACCCCACAAGGCCAAGCCCCAGGTAGGAAATGCATGGACCTCGCTCCCTTATCAGGGCTCCTCAAAGGCTCACTTTCTCTATTTAGTTCCTGACTGCTGCCCTGAGTGCCAGCTCTCCACCTTCATATTCTGAGGAAGAGAGTGGCAGGGATGCCTGAGTAGGGCTTTAGTTTCTCCGACAGTGAAAACTAGGACATGTATAAAGATGATGGTTGGCTCTTTCTTCAAGGATAGTGTGTCCCTCAGAGAGAACTGGCAGGATTTCTATCAGCACAGTTTCCTCTTAGTGCAGACGTGTTAGAGCTCCCAGCTTTCCTGGGCTTGGACATGAAGCCCATGGAGAGCTGACCTCCTTAGCTGGCCCTTTCTCAGCTCAAGCCCTGCCCTCATCTCAGAGATGCCTCCATGCTTCTAGCTGTACTTTTTCCTTTCCCAGGAGGGTATGGGGAGACATTCCTAAAACAAAGCCTATCGGCCCTCCTGGGTATTGTTACCCACGCTGGGCATTTTTTTCCTGGTCTGAATACACCAGGTGTCTGTGATGGAGGTTGGGAAGCTATCTGAGACATATATCTGGAGAGAAAGCCTCCCTTTAATCAATCTGTGATCAAGAAAGACTCCAATTCAGTGTAGAACACGAACTCAGTAATGTTTAGATTTTTTTTCCCATTTAGATTCTGTTTATAGCCCATAATAATAAGGGATTATGAGATTGAGTGACATATTTAAGAACTTAGACTTATTTCAGTAGGACCATTAGAGTTTCATAATCTCACACTCAAAATGAGAGGAAGAGGAAGAGGAAGGTCCCATATATAAGAGAGTCCAAAATCTTGCCAGAGTTACCTCCATACACTTCTTAATAACTTTTCTGAAGAGATGACTGAGTGTGAATTGTTGACTCAGATTGTACCAGCTTTCTAAGGATCCTGCTTTCAGATGTGGAAATGATGAAGAATTATTAATTTTAGTTATTTTAAATGTGTTTTATCCTGAAGTCCTTGGACTTATGTACAAAAATAAAAAGACACAATTCCCTCAGAAAAAATAGACTGAGTAACCTGTATGTAGGAGAAGCCAACTACACCCTAGACAACCATGTAGCCCTGCACCTTAGATCCAGAGGTGATGGTAGCCTATGAGCTCATAGACCTAAAATACACGTCCTGGTGGAAGTGACGGCTTTATGAGGGTGTGAGTCAAGGCCAGATGACTTCCACCTTCACTTTCAAGTCAAGAGGCCAACCTCTTTGGGGCTGAGTGGTGTGAGCTCAAAGAGGCACCGCATGGTGGAAAACGCCATTCCTCCAATTGCCTGGGTATGTTGTTTTCTAAAAATAGCCCAGCAGCAATGGACAAAGGCCCCCAAGGAAGAAGAAAGCCAAAGTGTGGTTTGCACTCCCAGAAGAGGGACATTCCTGAGATCCACCGGCTTGTTGATAGTACACACACCAGGCTCTGCCTGAGAAGAGAGCTCTGAGAAAAGCATTCTAGACAGCCAGTATGAAAGAGAAACTTAGGCTAACCCACTTCTACTGGGGACCTTGGAGAGAAGAAGAGGCAGATGCAAAAGAAACAGAAGGGAAGGGAAAGGAACAGGGAGAAGAGGGCTTTGTTTGCTTGCAGGGGGGTGTCCATCTCCTGTTTGCTGGCACTGTGGTAGGTAGGTCCTGGACAATATAAATATGAAGGCAACTAAGCTAGGTCTCCTGGTCTTAAAGAACTCAGTCTAGTGAGTAAGACAGACATGGAAAGAGGTGATTACAGCACAGTACAGCGAATACAGCTAAAGGTGTTTCATAGCACTGTGGAAATACACAGTGGAATACGGAAGTTTTTCCTGAGTAAAGGAAGATGGTTCTACAAAACTATAGAGAGGGCACTGCATAATAGAAGAGCACAGAAATTCTCTCATCTCATGAGACCATCCAGTTCCACGAGGCCTCCTAACACTCCTTCCCTCACCCGGTAGAATTGGTCCATTCCCTCTGCTATGCACACACCCCTCCTATTAGTCTTTCCACACCTCATTACACTTCACATACTCACCTCCTTCTAAAATACTGTCAACTCCTTGCATGGAAGGATCATATTTTATTCAAATTTTACTCATGTTTGGCATCATGACTTACCCATCTTTAGCATAGAGAATAGTGATGTATAATATTGTGTGTCAGATTATTGGGTGCTAATAAGTGTTTATTGGAAAGAAGGGAGGAAGGAAAGAAGAAAGAGAAGGGAGGAAGAAAAGAGGGAAGGAAGGGGGAAAAAAGGGAAAGAAGGGATGCAGGGGAGAGGATAAGGAAAGGAAGAAGAGGGGACATGAATTTCTTAAACCTCCAGCACTTACTTTCATAACCTTCTATCATTCTGCATTTGGCCTCCTTAACATATAGCTTCTTCTCCAGGACTCCCCCACCCTCCCAATTCTTTTCTAATTCTCCTCCTCCCCATCCATCCATCCCCTCTCCCCTTTTATCCTTTCCTTCATCATTTTCTTCTCTAATTTTCCATTACTTTAGTGGGGTTAGAGGTCTGATATGGATCATGAAAAACAATGAAGTGAGGAAAGAATGAGCCAAATATAATTTTTTTCAAAGGCAACCTGTCTTCATAGCTTTAGATCAATGAGGAGCAAAGAAGAACTGGGCCCAGCGCCTCCACAGCCTTACTCTTTGGGGTTGGTGGCTGTGGACAGAGCACAGTCTTCAAGAACTGTGTGGCCAATCTGTTCTAAGAGTTTCCAGCCCAAAGCAAGAGTCATGGAGACCCCCTGCTCTTCTCATAAGGACACCACATGGTGACATCAAACTGCAGACCCCAGAGGAATCTCCTAGCCCGGGCTCCTCACATTACAGCTTAGGAAACCCAGGCACCTGTGAAATTCAGTGGCTTACCCAAGGTCACACCGCAAGTCACAGCTGAGCCCAGGCCAGAACCCTCGTCTCCTGACTAGTCCAGTGTTTTTCTCACTGTGATGCATTGCCTCTCACTCCGGTGATACATTTCCTACATGCCAGGATTGATGCGGCCCACGCTCGCGCGTGCAGACACACACACAGGGAGTCATTCTTCCTGCCGAGAAACGCATCCAGTTATGGGGAGGAAGGTGACAGCTGTTTAATGGCAGCTCTGTGGGATGGTTCTGGACTTGGAATGTGGAGTATTATCTCCCGCTAATGCGTTAGAGGAGACACAGGGAAACAGAATGCAATTATCCAAATGACTGTTTTTTCCCGGATACTGAAACGAATTCTCCCGCCCTGGTGAATAATGCTGAGGGGGGTCTTTAACAATCAGTTTATGCCCCCCGTCTGAAAGCTGTCACCACTCCTAATAGCACGGGGACCAGTTTTGTCAATCAGGGGTATCGATTTAAGACTGCCTGCGAGATCAGCCTGTAGGTTCATCCGTTTCCTGAGGCTCTGGAGAGAGTCTCCCCAACAAGGAGCATCCGGGGAGACTGCTGCTCAGCCTGACAGCGTGGCCTCCGGGAGCCTCCCTCCTATATGGCCATTCTTCTCCACTTCTCTTAGTCTTTCCGCACTCCCGGCTGCCTATTGATTCCAGGCCCCAATGACAGGGGTGCACAGGGAGTGGATTTAGAAGAACACTCTATTCTTAGAAAAATACAGAGCGAGTGAGCTTCCTACCACCCTCTTTAAGCAAACCTCGTGTACAAGCACCTTCACTGTAGAGCCCATAAATGAAGTATAATTAACTCATCTCATCCGCCTAGAAATGACTTCTCCTCTAAACGTCCGCAGGCTTTTATGTTCACCACCATTACAGTACTTATGTTTTGCCACAGTTCCTAGTTCTTTGTGCTCCTGTCACACCTGCCCTAAGATTGCTAGTCTTTGGGGATGAGAATCAATGAATCATCTCTGTATTTCTGCAGCACCTGACGCCTACCACAGAATCACATCCAGGGAAGATGCCCAATGAGCAGAATCTTAACATGAAGTAACTGACAAAAGCATGTTTAGCACAGGGCTTTTGGAAAAGGTATCCATTGTGTGCAGGGGTGAGCCTTTTTGTAAAAAGCCCTGGGTAATGTGTGCCTTTTGTACTTCCTGCTGCCCAAAGGCCAGTGGCTACACAGGGGCTAGACCCCTGATGGAAGACGACAGGCTAGCCAAGGTCAAGACAGCATGCAAACTCTGCAGTGGCTCCTTTTTCAGAAAGAAAGGAAACAGAGCCACCGCTGGCTGTCGTGGCACATGGGGCCCAGAAGGCTTGCTCCTGGCTATGCAGACCCTTTCCCATCAGGAAGGGTCTGTGAACTGCAGAAGGCCAAGGTCATCTGAGCTAAGCCTGGACAGCCACAGCTCAGGGCTTCAAATCTGGCCAGGCTTTCAGACCGTGGGCACTGAATGCCCTGGATATAAGAAGAGAGTTGAAATACACATCATCTTCCTCGCACCGATGAGGAAGCACTTGGACAAAGTCTGCAAAGACATGGGCACCACCCAAGGGCCATGCTACGTGAACTCTGGGTTAGGTAAAGTTCTCTCCGAGATGGAAAAGAAGGTGAGAAGGCAGTGAGACCACCCAACCAGCACTCCGCTCAGGATATTTTCAGGGGATGAGCTGGGTGTCGCTGGCTGCCTCCTGGGAGGTGAGCTGGCTGGCGCAGCTCACTAATGATCCTCTGAGAGCCTCTATGAATTGAGTCTCTGGAAGTCCAACTAGAGTGTATTGATCCCGAAGTCACCCTCAGGTGGAATAGCCATAAATTACCAGTCAGCTTTTATTACGTGAGAGACTTTCACATTCTAAGAGTTTGACTTTCTCCCTTTTATTATCCTAATGAAATACCATGACTTGACCTAACTCACCACAAGAAAGCGTCTGGGGAAAAGAAGGGAGGATTTCTGGGCTAATTGCCTACGTTCTTCACTGAGAAGGAGCTCACCTGCCAGGAACCCTGCTGTTTGGAACAATCTAGAAACTGAATGGCACAGCTCTGATGAAATTCGAGGGGATGAAGTCTGGAATTAGGGTGCAGAGGAGCATGGGGCCAGCCCAAGCAGTCCCTTCTTCGTGGGATGGGAGCCGGCTGCAGAACAAACTCTGATTTGCTGATCCAGGGAGACATCAGTCCCAATTAATATGTGTAAGATAACCACAGTGGAAGGGCTCCTTTTAAGTTCTGTGTGGTCATCCATGCTCCTACATATACCTAGGACAGTGGTCAACAAACTCATTAGTCAACAGACCCAAATATCAATAGTACAACGATTGAAATTTCTTTTGAGAGCCACATTTTTTAAACTTAAACTTCTAATGCCACATCTTCAAAATAGACTCTCCAAGGCCGTGGTATTTTGTGGAAGAGCCACACTCAAGGAACCAAAGAGTTTGCCGACCACGGACCTAGGATATTCCTCATTCTTTAGCCCTCAGTTGAAAAAGACCTAAGCCAGAACCATTTGTTTATCAATCCCCCCAACATTTAATCGCCTGCTAGTGTGTGCAGTGGGGAATTGCTGGTCCTCACAGAGCTTGTCTGGTAGAAAAGGATGACATGTGACAACTCATTACGACTGAGCGAAGCATCACCGAAGGGGCAAGATCGGGGGAGTGAAGGAGCAGGTGATCCCAAGTGGGAGATGGCGTCGGCGCTGCTTCTCAGCCTCACAGTTTATTTTGTGGAGATGAAGCGGAGAAGCTGCACAGGAAGGGGGGTACCCACGGGCAGAGTAAATCCACATGCGAGTAGAACCGGTGAACAATCAGCTTGCCTGACGCTTGAGCAAACTCAAGATTGAAACAGTCCCCCCGGAGCCCTGGGAAGAATTTGCTGTCAGCCCCATTGCTTTCCGGGGGCCGTCTGGCGGAGACTTTTCTTCTTACGTGGAGACAAACAAGACCAAGAGCCCTAAACAGGAGCAGGCTGACTCCCCAACATTCTGCACGAGGCTCAACTACTTATCTGAACTGGGTGTTTTCTTTATTTTCCACCTTAGACCAGAACATTTATTTAAAATTATAGACCTTGATCAGTCCTATCCATCACCAGGGATTTCAATTTTCAAATAAGATAAAATAACGTAGGAGGACATTATGTCTTATGTCAAAGAGTAGCGCCTATCTCAGAACATTTATTCTTCTCTTTTTGCAACACTGTGTGTTTCCTTGTAGAAATAGTTCATGAGGTATAAAAACTTCATAGGTGCCCTAGCAAATTCAGTGTCATATTGGTTAGGAACTCTGGCTCTAGGGTCGATGTTCTAGGCTTGGGTTTCCATCAGACAGTTTACCAGGAATCTGAACTTGGCCGTTCTTTGCTTCTCTTAGTCTCAACTCATCTGTAAAATAGTGATAATAATAGCGTCTATTTCATACATAGAGTTACCATGTGGAGTAAATAAGAGATTGTATATTTTGTATTTATCATAGTGATTAGTACATAGGGAGATTTGATAACTGGTAACTACTCTTTTTGAGAGCCCAGAAAGGGCCAAGCCACTAGGATGTCATTAAGCATTTCAGAAATTGAGGGAAGAGTTTCTGAGATATACCCTTGACCATCATATACAAGAAGAGAACTCTTTCCACCCACCCCAACAGGAAGGCCTTGCTAAGGCCGCCTGCAGATTCTAAAGAGTATCGCTAACATGAAAACACACGAGGTCGGATCCCAGCCGGAGCTTGGCACTTGACATGAGAAACCTTGAACATTCCAAATGCCAGGGAGGCCAATGGTGTCACAGCACCCACCTGTGACCTCAAGGACAGAACACGAGTGAATCTGGCCATGGTATGACCCTAAATAGCGCAGGCATTGTCCATGAACATTTGTCAGGACTGCTGTGACATCAGAAATAACATACCGCCGAGACCAGTTTGGCTCAGTGGATAGAGCGTTGGTCTGCGGACTGAAAGATCCCAGGTTCGATTCCGGTCAAGGGCATGTACCTTGGTTGTGGGCACATCCCCAGAAGGGGGTGTGCAAGAGGCAGCTTACCGATGTTTTTAACTCTCTATTCCTCTCCCTTCCTCTCTGTGAAAAATCAATAAAATATATATTTTTAAAAAAAGAAATAACATACCTGGCCTTCCTAGAAGCTAGAAGCAATGTTATGTACTGTGTAGAGGGAAAGACCGCTCTCCCTGGGAGAGTCCCAGAAGCCTTGGATGTAGCACAGTGTGAATGGGGCCTTGCCGGTGAAACTTGGCAGAGCGAGAAAGGATGATGCTAGAGCAGAGACAGTGGAAACTGTGGTGAGGAGGAGATAAGGACACAGCGCTAACTAACACAACAGCGCCACCATTGGTCAGTGCTGACCCACACCCAGATCTGGCCAGGAACCAACAATACTAAGTACACTAGAGGGGGTATCTCACAGTCCTCAGCATAGCCATGCAGTAGCTCGTTATCCCAGTGTTAGATGAGAGAACCTAAGAAGCAGGGGCTTTCAGTAGAACCAAAGTGTAAAAACAAAGTTGAGAGCCCGGGCCTGGCTGCATCTTTTCACTCAATCTGATGGAGAAAAAGCCTGGGGCTTGCTTAGCAAACTGGGAGTGGCATGGGGTGGTTCAAGGTCCAGAGCGTGGGGTTGGGACCTTTTGAGGGAAGTTAGACTGCCCAGGGTGGGTTACAAAAGGTGGGGAAGGCTTCAGGCACTAAGGTTTCAGCTCATACCCAGGTATTCTTCACCCTTGGCTGACCTTCTCCACCCCAGGCAGCCCCGGAGTGAACAGCACCAGCAGCCACCTGGGAGCCCGTGCTGTGTGTGGGCCCAGATGGTGCTCTTGATTTTCTTTCTTTATTTAGATGTCATCTTCTTCCACCAAAGTGGGTCTGCTCAGTCTCCCATCCCAAAATCAGACAGAAAAGGTGGAGTGAGTTTGGGATTTGTGACATTTACTTATCATATCTTGATTCACCCAACTCTGAGCAAGTAGCGTCTGATAAATTTCAGGACAGAGCCAGCCAAGTGCAGAGGGTAGAAGGGACTATTCACGTCTCACAATTAATACTTTAGTGAAAATGTTAGTTGCTTTTCTAACATATTTTACCTGGAAATTTCCCCCCTAATTAAATCTGAAGTGGAAAAGCAATACAGCATAGAAGTAAGCGTGTGGGTTAAGAGTTGGATGGCCCGAATTCAAATCCTGGTGCCACCTTTATTAGCTTGTGATGAGAAGGAGGCGCCTGACCTCTCTGAGCCTCATTTCCTCAACTGCAAAAAGGCAGTTAATAATGCCGCCTCCTCTCAGGGTCATCAGAAGATAAACTGAGTGGCTACTGTGGAGCCTCCGCATAGAACTGGGCACGTGTTCAGAGCTCAGGGAAGGTCGGCTGCGGTTCTTCTGTGGAACAGCCAGAAGCCTGGCTGCCCAGGTTTCATTGTGACTGAGGGACCTGCAATTCCACCCCTTCAGCCTCCACCCACACCCCATGCAGGCTCTCGAGGTACCTCTGGAGTTCCTGGGTAGTGACAATCCAGCAGATGTTTAACAACAGCCTCTCGAGAAAGGTGGAGAAGGAGCCCTGGCTTCTGCATTTGCTGGTCTCTGCCTGGTGAACACTCCTCACAGTGACCCAGTTAAGCTACCACCCTGAGGCCACTGTGTACAGACAGGAAGAGATGCAGGCACGTGACTGGCTTCAGCACACCAGTGGCCCTGGGTCCCAGAATCAGGGACGTCGCTCCCAGCTCTGGCTTTGTATGTCCTACCTCAGGGTAGCCCACACTCTGGAGGTAGGCCTTCTGCTCCTGATGGCAGGCAAGCACTGGAGACAGGCAGAGTTCCGAGCAAGAGCAGAGTTTGGAGAATTCGGGGTCTTGGTTTTATGCCTAATCCAGAAGGTAATGTGCCTGACAGTTCAGTGACTCTTAATTGGATGAGACTGAATGAACAGAACTGCTTCCTGTGCCCACAGGCTTTCTCTCTGAGAGCAGCCACTGCATTACTACTGGGCCCACGAGGCATCAGCCGCAGCTGAGGGACAGGGACATGGTATAGTGGTTTGTATGGCAGAGACCTTGAAAGACGTGTGTGTGTGTGTGTGTGTGTGTGTGTGTGTGTGTGTAGGGGAAGCACAGGCCAGGATGGGCTGGATCCTTGGATTTACAAACTCAGCAGTTTCCCTCAGGGAAGGTAATGGAGAACAAGAAGATCACATAGGAAAGCTCTGGACTGCGAGTGAAGGGGCCTGGGTTTTAGGCCCAGAACTGAGACTTTGCTTCTTCTGAAAATAGAATCACGATGCCGACCGTGCCTTTTTCATAGGAACAGTGTAGGATTAAGTGAAATAATACCTGTGATCGCTCTTTCCAGGAGGAGAGGAGACGTGGCAGAACACCCGCAGGTTAGCCAAAGACCTCTGAAACAGGTCAGCTGCTAGGGCCGGTGTCAGACACCCACGCGTGACACCACCAAGAAAAGTGGAGCATGGTGAGGGTCTCCATGGCCTGGGACTGGACCCGGAAAGCTGCAGGTGCCCCCTCTGTCCCAGCGTGAGGGAGCAGACAGCCTCTGAGTGTTAGCTTTCTCTATGTCTAAAATAGGGTCAGTGAGAAAGAAGAAAGGGTGAAGAACAAGAGGAAGCATTAGCGTGGTGCCCTGCACAGTCCTGCTCTGATGGGCTGTTCTGCTCTTCCTGCTCAGATGAACAGCTGCCCTGACCCCAAATCCACACCGGGATCTTTCTGCAGACCCCTTACAGACAGCACTGCTTTGGCTTTGAATTCTGAAGAAAGACACCTGACTGGCCCAGCTGGGCCTTTTGAGCAAGGCCACACACTGGGTTATATCAGCCTTTCATTCATTAGTGAAAGGAGGGGCCCCCAGCCAGGGCACCGGCTGCACGGGTGTCTGCATTGGAGGGTTGAAGACCGCGCAGTGCAGTGGACCCCTGCCTCCTGGATGTGGAGTTGTTTTGTGTCTAAATGAACCTCTCTCTTCAGCTGCCACCCCCTACCCTGATCGGTGCCGTGCCGACTGCCTCTGCATAATGCGCGATGATCTCCCCACTGCGATTCCTAATGGACTATTAAGCCAGTGTTGCCCATGAATCTCAGCCTACAGGAAGCAGTCACCAGCAAACAGTTTGAAATGACTTTCCCGAGATGAGGCCACCGACAAAGAGAGGCCAGAACCCAGGCCCAGGCCTACTGTCAAGACATCAGTCAGAATGAGGTCAAGAATGGAAGGACAGGCTGTACCTCAGGCCAGGGAACCCACTGCATCCTGATAATTAGGACCCAGCATCCCCCACAGAAGAAAGCTGACTCCACTGTCCCCTCCAAGCCAGTGGAGATGGCAGTCACCGCCCCTGTCATCAGGGACCCCAAGAGTAGCGGAGCCAACATCCATCATGCTTTGCCGAGTCGGGCTGCACTGAAAGCTATATCATGGGCTCATTGCTCTTCACAAAATCCTGATGAAGAAGGTTCTTACTACCCCCCACCGCACATGGGGAAACTGAGTCTCAGTGAGGGGAAGCCACTTGCCTATGCTTACAGAGTGAGCATGTGAGGGACAGTCCAACTCCGTCAACTCGGACCCCTGAGGAGTTCCTAGTGAACTTGGGCCCCTTTCATGGAGCATCACGGTGAACACTGTTAACATGAAGAGAGCGTTGAATTGGGGACTGTCCTGACAGAGGGAGCTGCACACAGAGGAACGCAGGCTACCTTCGGACCTGCCTCGTCCTTCCTATGGGATCTGGACAAGAACCAAACCTCTCAGTGGTTTATCACTACCTCTCAGAATTATGGAAAAGACTAACCTCATGATGGTGTCAAAGTGCTTCAGAAATCATGACATTAACCATCTGAGCCCCTGGTACTTGTTGTCATACCATGTGAATCCACAGTGTATGAAGAACGCTGCTCCTGTTACTGGCTAGCTCATTGAAATGTCCGAACTGGCTTTGTGACTGGGTACCCCTGAGCTTCAGTTTTTCAACTGTAGAATGTCACCGCTGATCCATGGTCACTTTCTCCCCTTACTTCCTGCTGACCTGATTTTCCAAGTTGCTGCAAAGGCCCAGTGAGCTGAGGTCCATGGGTGCTCTGAGGACACACAGCTCACCATATGAATGGACAGCATTTATTATGACAAGGGCTGGCGCTCAGATGCCCTCCCCAGAGCTGCCAGCACTTTACAGACACAGCTTATACATTCTCATAAGCAGACCCAGATGGACCACCCTGGGGGACCATCTGGCTGGAAAGAGATGCCAAGTCAGCCTCAGAGAGATGGGGAGAGTCTGGTTCACTGGGGTGAGGGTGAAATCTTGCAACTAATGCTTTCAGCACCCACCCAGCCTGGCACAGACCATGCTGACTCTGAGAGAGGAGAGTAGACTCCCTCACCCCCAAATCTCCCCTTGTCTGGGGGGCCAGTTCATCACTTCACATCAAGTTTATGAGAAATTCTTCAAGGTGAAACAGAATATCTCAACAGCCTTGCAGCCAAATCCAAGGGACAATCCCCGGACCAGCACCACCACATTTGCATAATCAGACATGCAAGTGATCAGGCTCTATCTGAGCTGCTGAGTGGGAAAGTCTGGGGTTTTAAGAAGCATAATTTTGATATATGCTAAAGTTTGAGAACCACTCTTTGGAGTAAATCCCAGTTACATCTGTGACTCAAGAAAGCACTCTGCAGATGTAGAAGGTTAGCTTTATGGCAGCTCATTTCCTAAGCAGTCATTATTCCCAGGACTGGAATCTGAAAGGCAGAAGAGGTGAATTTCCCCCTTGTTTTCTCTCCTATGTTCCCCCTACTCCCCCAGTAGTCCTTGTATCATAGGCATGAATAAGACCATCAATCAGATTTTTTATGTTTTTATGTTTTTTATAGATTTTTTTGAGAGGGAATGCAAAGATAGAAACATCAGTGAGAGACATTGATCAGCTGCCTCCTGTATGCCCCCTACTGGGGATCGAGCCCAAAACTTGGGCATGTGACCTGACTGGGAATCAAACCAGAGAACACTTGGTTCATGGGTCAAAGCTCAATCACTGAGCCACACCAACTGGGCAACCAGTTCCTTTATAAGAGGTAAGAGGAGACAGGCTTCCCAATTCTCTGTTTTGGGGGCCCTAAATCTCCTCTCTGCCCTCTAAAAAAGGTGCCAAGGTCTTAGCTGCAGGCACACCCCAGCAGCTCAGAGCATCAACCCCATTACTACCTTCCCCACCTACACACACACACACACACACACACACACACACACACACACCATCCCATCCAAACCAACTTATTATCTGATAGTCTCCCATGGTTCTATTTAGTATTTCTCCCAAGTGCTAAAGGGACTGCTCTTACCTCTCATTGCTATGCAGAGGTCTGCTCTAGACAGGAAGCTGCCTTCTTAATAACTGGAATGTGATCAGAAACAAGCAGACACACTCTCTGTTCAATCTGGCATCCCCCAGTATACTGTCATATCTGAGTTGGGAACCTCAGGGGAAGATATTGTGCCATGTCTCATTTATCTCTATTGTCCCATGTGGCATGTAGAGGATGCTCTGTAGTTATTCTGATTGTGGGCAGTCTGCCCTGGGATCACCAGAGTGTTACCAGCAGGGCCTGGGTTGAAGGAACAGAGTTTATTGTTGGGGCTGTTACCCTGTGGCTGGCAGTGCCTGCAAGAATGTGGATCTGACTTCGGGAAGAGCTTAGCACTGGTCTAGGGCAAGCAGGAGCTGCTAATGAGGGATTGTCGCCATTGGCTGGGGTGATAACCAATTACTATCCCACCGTCTCCATCATCAGGGTCTCTGTGCCTGACCATCAGGAGGTATCGGGCAAGAGAAAGGCCAGGATTTGGATCCTGAAAGACAACTCAAGAACTTAAGAATTTAGTGGTCTTGGCTAAGTTACTAAGTCTCAAAAGTTGTTTCTCATCTAGAATGTGGAAGGGCTGCTGTGACGTGCAGTGAGCTATCATATGTGATCTCAGTAGGGTCATTTTCTTTCCTCTCCAGCTCCTCCTAGGACTCAATACTTTGAGGTAAGGATATAGGAATGTTAGAGTCCTTATTGTTTCAAATAAGTTGCATAAGGACTTGTAGAATTAGTAAAAAAAAAAAAAAAAAAAAAAAAAAAAAAAAAAAAAAAAAAGTCTGGCCATACCAATCTGTGGAGTTAGGCTTGTAACATAAGCTTATAGTGCCACTGGCTATTTGGGGTGGCTTCTCAGAAATTTGTCATGAAGACAGATGCCTCCCCATTGCAGCTCCCAGCCCACTCTCTAGGGCAGTGGTCGGCAAACTGCAGCTCGAGAGCCACATGCGGCTCTTTGGCCCCTTGAATGTGGGTGGCTCTTCCACAAAATACCACATGTGGGCGCGCATGTACAGTGCGATTGAAACTTCATGGCCCACGCGCAGAAGTCGGTTTTCGGCCTGGGCGAATCTATTTTGAAGAAATACGGTAGTTCTAACGCCGAGCCACACTCAAGGGGCCAAAGAGCCACATGTGACTTGCGAGCCACACCTTGCGGACCACTGCTCTAGGGTCCAGGGAGGCTCTGAGTTCAACAGGTGGAATTATCAAGAATGGAGAGTCACCAATGAGCAGGTATCATATGATTCCATTTACCTACAATACACACTTCGTTAGAGTGCCAAAGTGCAGCCCAGCAGCTGCCTGGGCCCCAAGATGCAGGGAGAGCATGGACTGAAAGGGGGCATGCACAGTTTCTTGGGGGTGATGGAGAGGTTCTGTAATTTCTTATGGTGATGATGTCACAGCGGTAGATCACCATCATGCTGCCTGGCCAGTGTGTCCTTCATCCTGGAGAGCCAGAATTTAGCAGAAGTAAGGCATCAGGGCTTCAGAGGAATTCTCAGGGTCCTTCTCCTCAAGCAGGGTCAGAGGGTCCCACCCTTAGAATATTCCAGAAGGTGTAGTGGACTGGTACCCAGAAGATCACAATTCTAGTCCCCCTCTACCCCTTACCACCTATGTGACCTTGAACCAGCTTCCTTATCTATAAATCAGGTGACAGTAAAATGCCAGAGGGCTATTATCAGGATCAAATGAAAGCATTTATGTTTTTAAGCTTTAAACTATGGAGAGTGCTGAGCAAATGAAGGTATTTTGTTCTGTGTTGCTCTTTAAGGTAGCCAAGTGAAGTCAGGGGAGCAGGTGTGGGCCGTATCTGACCATCAGGGCAAGTAACTGTGAGAGAAATCACCCCATTGATTGTAACCAAGCATGCTGCAGAGTGAATGGCCAGCTCTCGGGGACTGCCTGGCCAGGTCAGCTGCCTCAGATTCATTCATCTCCTCCCAGGCAGAGCTTCTGACAGATGGACGCAGGAATTGCTTCCTAGTTCACTGAGTGAAATGGACGCAGGGAATAGTTTACAGCTATCCCTGAGCCAGTAAATCCAAACTCCTCGGCACTGTGTTGTGTCTGGAACCCATTAAATCTGGCATAAGACGAGACATAAAATATAGCAGAGTTTAGCTGATTTGTTAATTTAGCTGTCAGTGGAAATCAGATGTTGAGATTCACGGCAGCGCAAAGTAGCAATTTGTGCCTCTGTTAACGTGTGGTCTAAACCATGATTTAGAAGCTTTGCCAGGGCACTGTGGGTGTCTCAGGGATGCAGCAGCCCTGGGAGGTGTCAACAGCCTGGGAGTTCAGCCTTACGGGGTCCATTTCCACATCCCTGCCTCTGCAGGGGGTTCTCAGGGAGGTGTGGGTCAGGGTGTGAGCCAGGTGTGGATTTCTAGAAACAAAGCTAAGACTCCATTCAAATGGTGCCATCCCATGAATTAGTTTTTCCTCTAAAAAGGGATGGAACCCCTGCCCGGCCTGCTCCCCTAGTGATGGTGAGATAATAATGAGGTAAAGAAAAGAAAGTGCTTTGAAAAGTCTCATAAATAGAGATGCGGGGTGAATAGGTATCCTTAGAATGTAGGCGGGGACCCAGGAAGAGGAAGCAGATTCTTCCTTTAGAGTTACTGCTTCCTTTCTCTGATTATAAGAGTTGCATGTGCCCACTACAGATCACACAAATTCAGAAAGGCAGAAAAAAGGAGATCTCAAAGCCTTCATAATCCTCCCGCTCAGAGGTAGCTGTGTTAACAAAGTGATATATTCCTCCTGGATTTCCTTTGTGTGTATAAATGGGTTTTGTCATGCTGTTCCAACAGACTTAGATATAAGTGGGGGGTATTTTTTTTAGTTAATTTATCATGAACACTTTCTCACTTTGGTAAAAAGTTCTTTAAAAAAAACCAAAAAACTTTGTGTAAAGCAGGCTTCTATTATCACTCCCCCACCCCTGGAGTTCTTGCTTTGTTTGCACTTCTATGCTCCTATCATCTACTGTTACTGTTTGGGGGGTCTAAGTACCTGTATAGCTCTCTGTTTCTTCAAGGACATTTCCTAGAAGTGGAACTTTCCAAGCTTTTCTAGAAAGTTCTGTCAATTTTCATTCTCAGCGGTGATATATAAGAGTCCCTAACTCACTAGTCTTCTGGTACTGGATGTTATTTTCAGATCTTTGCAAAGTTGGTGCAGCTCAGTTTCTAAGATCTAACCCTCCATTGATGTATGTGCTTCGGGGATAGCAATTTTATAGAAAACTAGAGGCCCAATGCATGAAATTTGTGCATGGGGGCTCCCCTCAGCCTGGCCTGTGCCCTCTAGCAGTCTGGGAGCCCTTGCTCCTTACCCCTGCCTGCACACTGCTCCTTGTCTCTCCGCTGACTACTCCTTAGCACTGCTGTGGAGGTGGGAGAAGCTCCTGCTACTGCTGCTACACTCACCAGCTTCTGGCTGAGCCGGGTTTCCCCTGTGGGAGTGCACTGACCACCAGAGGAGCTCCTGCATTGAATATATGCCCCCTGGTGGTCAGTGCACATCATAGCAACCAGTCGTTTCACTGTTCAGTCAACTTGCATATTAGGCCTTTATTATGTATGATGTCTAAATGACTGTGCTATTGTGTTGATGGCAGGTGAAGGTGTTGTTGACTAAAACACTTAGGAGGACCCACAAAACAATTTATCTGGAGTCTCAGAGTCAGAAAAAGCATTTATTTTTTCATGGATACTTTGAATCTTATAATAGATCTATCTTCCTTTTGCTTGGGCTGCTAGGAAGCACAGAAGTATACTTTAGCCAAATTTTAGTTATCACATAGAAATCTTATGGCATGCTTGTACTAAAATAGTACTCTTCAATCACCCTGATTTATTTATTTACATGCTTTTATTATATATAACTGTAGGTCACCACAAATCCTTTTTTGAACAATGCAGAAATTGTTTACTTTTTCATCTGTTATCTTCGAAGACTTGAGCTTGTTTGCTTTCATTGGAGACAGTAGCTTTGCCATCAGTCTAAGGAACTTTATAAGAAGCTCTGGCTAGTGGTCCTCACCTTCATTTCCTTTCTGAAACATAAGCTCCGAGTGATACACATGGAGGTCTCTGGCATCAGCATCTTGGTGATTGACTGGTTCCCTACCCTTTCTCCCTCCCTCCCTTCCTTAACCACCGATGGGCTGGGCATGACCATTTCAGGAAGCAGGCTGTTGAGCCCAGAGATGTTCTGTGCCTGAGCTCTTTCTGACAGCATTTTCTTTGCTGACCCTACTTTTGACACAAGACATTCCAGGCTGACACATCTGGCCCTGCCAATAACTTGGATGAGTCCCAGTCATCAACGCTGGGGTGCTGGTCCTTGGGTTGGAATCTGCACAGGCAAGGAGGCTGTGCTGCCAGCAAGTTGGCAACACCCCAGGCAGGTCCAGGAACGGCTCTGCTGCAGCTTCACATTTCGGTCACCCCTCAGGTCTGAGCCAGCATCCTCCTTCCCACCTGGCACCTGCCCTCTCCCTGTTGTCATGCCAAGTGCTTCAACAGAGAGCCATGAGGGAAAGCCAGCACAGAGCAGCCCCATCAGAAGCCAGGGCCTACAACTGTCCACCCAGAGGCAGGTGTGTGCTGAGCAGATGAAGGACTGGTGTTGGCCCGGAGAGCTCAGCTGACAAGGCAGGCCAGTGGCTGTCACTCTGAGCCCAGAGTGAGCTTCCTGCCCATTCTCCTCTTCGGTAGGATGGAGTCCCAGGTGGAAACGGGAGAGGGAAATGTTACAAACCAGCCTTTCTCTAGCTGCTTTCCTAAACTCTACTTATCTTTATAATTATCCTGCAAGAGAAAAAGACATTCTTCTTCAGAAAGAAAAATGAGCCTCAGAGAGGTGGGACCATCCAAAGTCAAGCAGATAGTAAATGGCCAAGTTGAGCTTGAACTTGGTCTGCCAACTCCAGAGCCTTCCATCGCTTCCCTGGTTGTGCTGAGCGAGGCAGGAGGGGTGGCTGTGGCAGGGA
Organism: Vespertilio murinus; assembly: GCA_963924515.1. Taxonomy (NCBI): domain Eukaryota; kingdom Metazoa; phylum Chordata; class Mammalia; order Chiroptera; family Vespertilionidae; genus Vespertilio; species Vespertilio murinus. The sequence continues at coordinate 56,372,748 of OZ004713.1, read as the reverse complement.
AGACTGTGACCCACAGGAGTAACCCTGTGTGTCATCTCTACCATGTCACTCACTACGAGGCTGCCTGCCTCCAGACGTCACGCCATGGCCACACTAGGGATGACTGGCTTCACAGACTGTTGGCATGCACTGCAGGTGGCATGGAGGAAGAAGCAGATCCCTTGGAGCAGAGAAGGGGAGGGGAAAAGGTGTTTCTCCATCTTCAGCCCAGTCTTGGCCTCACTAAGAACCCACAACACATGAGCCTTTGCAGTGACTGCACCTGTGGGACCAGCTGCTCTCAGAGCCCCAAGGACCACTCTTGGGACAGGAGCTGGTGGAGGACGACAGGGAGAAGCTTGTGATGGGGGAGCTGAGTTAGTTGAAACAGAGCCAGCTCTCTCTCTCTGGGCCTCACCCTCTGCAGTCATCTGCCGGCCCCTCCCATAGCCCTACCTTCCCAGAATGCCCCTCACCTCGGGGCCATCCTGGACATGCTACCCTGAGCCATAGTCAAATCCTCTGGGCACTCTCCAAGCTCCTGACATAGTCCTGCCTCCTGGGCCTCCGTGACTCATGCCAGCTGGCCCTGCAAGAGGAAGCGCCTTCAACCAAAGGACATGCCCCTGACAGGAATTGAATCTGCAACCTTACAGTCCGCAGGCCGACTCTCTATCCACTGAACCAAACCAGTTTTGGCCTTCTACCATTTTTTGAATGCCCACTACTATATATGTACTGGGCACTGAGGATTACCTGCAATTTCTCTAAACCTCAAAACAACCCTGCAAGATAGATTCTGAAGTTCAAAGCAATCAAGTACTTTGTACAAGACCAGTTGTTGGAGTCAGGATTCTATTTCAGCCTGTCTCCAAAACCCATCCTCTTTCCTCAGCCTCTGCGTGTGCCCAGCAATGACAAAGAGCCGTGGAGATTCAGGACAGTTCACAACTGAAAACTTTCCATCGGGTCCACCTCATACTCCCAGGAGCCCCAAGGCAAGAGCACTGCCTGCTCTGGACCCTCCCTGAGCGAGAGGAGGCGTGTGCCACTGCCCCTGGGACCCCACAGGCCTGCCTGGGACCTGTGGGCATGAGTGTCCGGTAGGTCACCTCACGGACCTGCCCATCAAGTCTTGTCGGTTTTCTCACCTGTTTTCTCAAAAAGAAATTGTAAACTCTGCTCAGTGGCACTTCACTCTCAAGTACACAGTGCCTGATAGAAATCCCCTGAGAGTTCAGGAAATACTCATAAAAATGGAAATGGAGCCGTGTGTGCCGGGAGCCTGCTGGGCCGGAAGCAGCCCTCTGCGTGACGTGGCCACATTTAACACAGCGTGGGGCCTGAGAGGCTTCCAGCGGAGCAGGAGTCTCCCGGGGGCTTTCCAATTTGTCGTCCACATTTATCACAATCACCAGACGCTCCGTCTCTCACCCTGGCACCTCCCTCTCCGCTCCTCCCTGTCATTGGCCGAGACCTTGACCCCCAGGAGAGGGGGAATAAAGGCCTCTCAGAGCTCACCTGGTCCCACCCTGTGACTTCACAGGTAAACAGACCGTAGGTAAGAGAGAGATCATGCCCGGCACAACGCTACTCGGCTAACAGGCTGCAGTGTGGGAGCAGAGGTGGGGTCTCCTCACTCCAGCCAGTGCAGCTGGCTGTGTCCTTTGCCTCACATGACAACCCCTTCCACTGGGAGCCAAATAGGAGCAGGTTAAAATCATCACAAGCTTCTCCCTGTTGCCCTCCACAAGCCCTAGCCTGTGGATTGAAAAGTCCCAGGTTCGATTCTGGTCAAGGGCATCTGCCTGGTTTTTGGATTCAGTCCCCAGAGTGGGGTGTGTGGGAGGCAGCCGATCAATGGTTCTCTCTCATCATTGATGTTTCTATCTCTCTCTCCCTCTCCCTTCCTCTCTGAAACCAATAAAAATATATTTTTTTTAAAAGTCAGAGAAGAACAACCTGAGGGCCTCTGGGACAGACATCTCAGTAGGCCATGCTGTTGTTTTCTTGCCCTGCTGTCTTAATTAGGGCTTATTTACAAGGCCAGTCATCTTTTGTTTAATTGTGGGAAAATGCATATAACATAAAATTCACCATTTTTAAGAGTACAGTTCAGTTGTGTTAAAAAAAACAAAACATTTATTTCCAAAGCTTTTGCATATTGCAGAGTTGAAACTCTGTATTAAATTAATTAAATTAAATAGTTCCCCATGCGCCCCTCCCATTCGTTCCTGGCTAAAACCAGCATTCCACTATCTGTCTCTATGAATTTGAGTACACCAGATCCCTCAACTAAGAAGAATCAGGCAGTATTTGTCTTTTTGTGACTGGTTTATTTCACTGGCATAATGTCCTGAGGATTCATCCATTTTGTAGCATGTGTCAGAATTCCCTTCCTCTTTAAAGCTGAATAATATACCATTGTGCACATATATACCGCATTGTGTTTATCCATCCATCTGTTGATGGACACTGGGGTTCCTTTCATCTTTTGGCTGTTGTGAATAATGCTGCTATTAATGTGGCTATACAAATATCTCTTCAAAACCCTGCTTTCAATTATATATATACTGTATACCCAGAAATGAATTGCTAATCTTATGATAATTCTATTATTTATGTTTTGAGCAACCACCATAGTGTTTTTCATAGTGGCTGCACCATTTTACTGTACATTCCTGCCCACAGTGCATAAGGGTTCCAGTTTATTTGCCATATCCTACCAACACTTGTTATTTTCTATTTCTTGTAGTAGCCATTCCAGATCACTTGTCTTCTTGCATATGTAAGTTATACCCATTCAAAGCATCCAGCAAAAGATCATACACACTAAAAAAAAATGGCTGGCGCATAGCAGGCAGTCACTGAATGTTATTTCTTATTATTTTTTTATCCTTCCTCCTGCCTGTCATCCAGCTTTCCTTTTCCTACGTTTCTCCCAAAGTTGTGGTTCTTGAGAAGGCCAGACCCTGACATGAGAAGCTTAGGAAAGAACTGGAAACTAAAAAATATGAAGACATTCTTGGCTCCTAGCCAAAGCAAGTGACCTCGATCTTCCATAGGAGCCTCAGCCTCCTTTCCACCTCTCCTTGTCCATCAAATTGAATAACACGGGAGCTCTTTACATTTCCTCCAGGGAAACCCTGCTCCCTTCTGACCCTGCAAGTGGCCCACCCACTGAATATCGATAGTGTGGGGCCTGGCCTCAGCCTCCCTTTTGGTTCTGAACCTAAAATGTGCAGTATTTTCTGACAGTTTCACAGCCTCTCACTTCTTACTCGGAGTTGGCCGTCACTCTCTCCTCTGTGTGTTGGGGGGAGAGAAGGGGAGGGCTCCCAGCAGTCCATGCCTGCAGCTCCATTACCTCCCCCGGCTCCACAGTTCATCTTCAGTTGTGCATATGAGTGTGCATCCATCCTCCCACATGGAGTTGGCAGCAGCGAGCAAGGTCTTTAGAAGCAGGGAAGGCCACAATCACTGCAATCAGCCTCTCCCATGACTTGCTTTATGTATGAACAGATCCCAGCTTTGCACACATGTGGCCATGGGGACTGGGGCTACATGGAAGTCCTCTTCAGCGAAATGCCTTTTCTCTGAAACACCAATTCTAAATTGTGAATAAAACATAAATCATGCTTCTGAATCCATTGCCCCAAGTAATTGATGAAAGAGTTACATTCACCTAGTCTCTCAACTATGCGCCAGGCCCTGTAGTAGGAACCAGAGGGAGATTGGGCAGTGAACACACTGCTAGTGGGGGAGAAAGACTAGTGACAAAACTAATAAGGAAAGTGTATAATGCCCAGCATAAGTAGCAAGGAGAAACAATACAGAAATAGGAAGAGAAATAGGAAGTGCCTGTGTTTGGAGGTGGAGCAGGGGAGAGAGAGGTTTTAGATAAGGCCTCCAGGAAAAGCTAGCTGCCCTGAGGAGGTGACCTTCAGTAAGGCAAGGAGGTCAGGGCGTGAGCCTTTTATAGCTCTGGTGAGATTCTATACGAATGCCAGGTTCTTCATAATAAAAATAAAATCTTAATCATTTGCTGGCACTCAAAGTACTTTGCCAGTACTCTCTCCTTTGACCCAACAACAGAAGAGATGGGCTTTTTGCCTGGCCCAGGGAACAAACTATGAACTCTGATATTCAGCTCCCATTTTGTCCCCCTGTGCCTGGACTCTGTCTTAGCATCCTCTGGTATGTCTTACCTACCTGGTACAGCATTCCCTGAGAACATTTTAATCAGCCCTCAGAGGGACAATAGCCCAGTCCGGAACCCCAGCCAGCCTCGCTCCCACCTCCACGATCCCTGGCACTGCCAGCTTCCTTCCCCGGCCTCCGTCTCCAGCCTGTTGCACATTTTCTCTCTGGGGTTCCACTGGCTTGCAATTCACAATCCTCCCTCTCATTTATTCCCGGGCGCCTAGAATGGATATCCCTCCCGGTGGGTCTAGCATACTGATAAAGAGCATGGACTCTGGGGTCAGGGAGACATCAAATTCTGCCTCGAGGACTTTGGGGATGTCTAGGACAGACTCTTGGGTCCTAGTTTCTTCTCAATAAAATGGAGATAGTGACAACTACTTCATACAGTTGCTATAAGGTGTAAGTAAAGTAATGCATATCCAGTACCTGGAAGATTATAAGCACTCAATACATGATGAGGGAGGACATGCTTATCACAGATGGATACCTGTGTCAGCACCCAATGGCCAGCTTGTCTCTTCAGCCAAACTTCCCAGCATGGCTACCACAGATCACATGGAGGCAGAAGGACCTCCCATCTTGTCTTCAAGGGGCTGAAACCCTGGGCTCCCTTCAGTGGAGGTGCTTCAAGAGGCCACTCCCACGATAGCGCTCCAGCTCTGCTCCTGCCCTCTGCATACCCCCTACTCACCTCTGCTCTCTGTTCCCAGCAGCCTTCCCGCTGCGTGATCTGAACAGCCCCTCCCGCGGTCTCAGGCGTAGCTATCATTTGTTTGTGATTAGTGCTAAATCTCCAAGGTATGATTGGAATTGTTCATTGTTCACTGAAAAAACAAGAGGCGAAAACAAACATATTTTATGGGGAGCTGTGGTGCAGAATGGTTAAATGTCACCGCTTTTCAGGGAGACGAATAGCAAAGTGTACACAGAGGTTATTTATAATATTGAAAATAAAATGATTGCTACGTCTTTTCAGCAAAGCAATGAAGATAAATGTCGAACAGGGAAACCTTGGGAAAAGGACTGTGCCACAAAATAAAGGGGCTGTTGAGGGTCCAAGGGAATAAGAAAATTTTTACTTTCTTCAGAGAGCTCAGCAGCAAAAATGAAACACACTCTGCTTCCCTGCTAATGGCCTGAGGGAATCTGAGTGGTTCTTCGTGAATTTATACGGAGACTGACTTTGTCAAGGGATTCTGAAAGAAACACTCGCTGGCTCTACCGTGCCAGCTGGCAGCCCGGGTTTCACCCAGCACCACCCTGATGTCACCCTCTCTCCTCCTCACCTACAGGCCATCAGCCCTCCGTCAGTCACCCGCTCTGTCAGTCACCCCCACGTGTAACTCACATCACTCACTCCTTTCCACCTCCTCCACTGTGGCCTTGTGCAAGCTGCTTCCTCCCTTGCTTGCTTGATTACAGCCTGCAAACTGGTTTTTCCACTTCCATTGCCCTCTCCAGTGCATTCTCCCTAAATTGCTCAGAATGAGCTTTTGAAAAATTAATAGGATTGTTTTCAGTCTCTTGTCTAAACTCCTTAAGCGAACTCTACAACCCTTCCTGCTGCCTGCAAGGTCCTTCCTAATTGGGCCTCTGCCCCCCGCCCCATCCCTAACCACCTTTCCCAGCCCTCATGACCTTCTGTGACCTTCTTGGGCCACACTAGCCTTTGCTGTGTTTCTGGATCTGGTGTTGCTCCCGCTTCTCCACAGCCTTTTTGCAGAGCTGACTCTTTTTGTTCAATAATCCGAAGATTCAGTGGAACGGAGGGGAGCGGAAGGTGGGTGGAATTTCTATGGTGTAAGCTAGAGGAATTAGCAACTTCCAAAATGCCAAGAAATTCCACCTCACCCCATTCTTCTACGTGAACTTGGTGATCTATTTTGCACTCCCTCGCCATGCATTCATTAGTGCCCGCCATGAGCCAGACACTCTCCAGGAGAGAAACTAAGTAAGATGGACCACCTGCCTCAAAGAATTTAGAATTTCGTGGGAGAAGCTGGCAATGCAGACATATCATGCAATAGGGTGAGGTGAGAGCACAGTTAGAGGCGTGCAGTGATTATCAGAGCACCGCAGGGAGCCATAGCGTGCCTTTCTTAGAGGAAGGAGAACAAGCCATTGGGGAACAAGCATCTGAGTTAGGAGGAATTGTGCAGATGGAGAAGACGATTCTAGACAAAGGAACTGGGTTACACAAAGGCTGTGGCGATGGCCGCATGTTCAAGAAAAGCAAGTCACAGAGTTTAGCTCAAGATGCAAAGCAGCACAGCAAAGCTGGGGAAGCAGGCCGTGCTAGGGCACCACACCCCATTTGGATGGAATGCCATGGAAACCAGAAAAGGTTTACTGGGACCTAAGAGGAGCTGGGCTCAGAGAGCTAATTGGTGGTCAGGTGACTCCAGAGACAAATACTCTTGAAAACTCATCATTGCAACTATTCTTTTTCATAGCTATTATTGTGGAGAAATTGTTGTTGGGTTTGTTTCTATCATTGTTTTGCTGATAGGGTCTAGCCCTGTTGATGCTCACCTGTATTATGGGGTGTGAGGGATTCCCAAAGGTGCTGTCTGTCCCCAAGATCTGGCCTGGTTAGCCCCCTTATTGTTCCCTTTCACCAATCCTCCTTGATCAATTCTCCCAAACCCCTTGGGATACTCTATGAAATTAGCTCATAAGCACCTCACATATTGTTTGTGTATACAATTTCATTTGATCCTTATCAGAATCCTATAAACGAGATAGCATCCCTGCTTTACAGAAGAGAAGAATCCCGTGAACTGTCAGAGTTCACACCACGAGCTGGTAGAAGAGGGGACTGGAACCAAGTATTGTTTTCTCTACTCCTGAAGTGGCTCATCACTGCAAACTGAACAAAGTGATAGCGTGCACTGCTGGAAGAATAACAAAAATGGAATCTAGGTGTGAAAGGAACTCTGATAACCCTGGCCCCAGGAGGGAACTGTCCCAGTGAGGGGGTACATAGGGCCAGAAGGCTTGGGATTCTTCTAAGGGAAGAAGAAATTGAAGATCCACTTCTCTATACTAGAGGTTCTCAAGCTTTGGTGCACCCTATTGTCAGCCAGAGCGCTGTGGGGCATGCTGGTTCCAGGGTTCCGCCCCCAGCTATTCTGACTCTGTAGGTCTACAGGGGGCCCAGAAAGCATGATTAACAAGTTCCTGTGTGACTTAATTGCAGAGGGTCTTTGGACACCCCATCAAAGACTAAGCCCATGGTGAATGTGAACGGCTGGCTTTTGAGGGTCCACAAACAAGGAAACTGAAGCCCAGAATGACACTCGCTGTGACTGGCTTGTGGCCCAGAGCCTTGTCACAGAACTAGGCCTCCAACCAGCTCTCTTGGTTCCCAGCACAGTGCTTTCCTACCCAGCTTACTGTCAGCCCTCCATAGCTAGGCCTTCTCCTCACCGATTTACATTTTGAGTAGGGACCCAAGATGCCAGTTCTTTAATGAGGCTGTCCACACTCCAATTTATGAGTCCCAGAGCCCTCAGCAGGATTGGTCTCTGCCAGGCTTAATTTACACAGTTCGCAGGCCTTCCATTAACGTCAGCACAGTAGTAACAGCTGTTAGCCTGTGCCTGCTATTTGACTGCATCCTCATCACGTCACCATTCATTTTCATGTCTCTGGGCTTGTTTACCCTGAAGTACCTGATTCTCCTCATTCTGGGAAACAGTACGTTTCTACAAATGGAACCTGGCCCAGCCCCACGCTTGACCTCTCTGTTCTCTAGTAGGCAGACTCCTTCCACACACCATATCCCCTTGTCTTTCATTTAAGAGTAAGACCCCATCTCACCGAAGCGGCATTCAATTTTCCCCCTCAGCGAGTGTCATTGGTTAGGCATCAGCAAGCAGGTGGGAGAGAGCCCAAAAGCTGATACAAATGTGCCTTTTTTAATGCCACATAAATCACCTTAATTAAAAATTAATTAAGTGACCTAAAATTTGACATTCATTTAAAAAAGAAATTTGAGTAAGGAGAGTTATGTAGATTTTTTTAGCACCAAATCTCCAAGACATGATGGAAGGAGGGGAGTGTGTTGGGTTTCTGCTTTGAATGCACAATGAGGGAAAAGGAATCATTCTCAGCCAGAGAACCCAGTAAGTCACGCATGGCATGAACAGTGATTCATGTGACCTGACCTAGGCCACACATGTCTCAGATGCAAATATGAACTAATTTCTCCTGCACTAGAGACTAGATAAATAGGCAAACAAATGTGGCATAGTGTTTCAGGTGACAGGTTCCAGAATGCAAATGACAGATGACTGAGACAGGAAAAGCTAACATGAGGCATCCAAGGGAAGCTTGCTGGGTGAGTGGCTTAGTAAAGATGCATGGGAGGGAAGAAGGCTTCAGGGGAGAGTCATTAAAGGGCCATAATTAATAAAGAAGGCACTAATTATATCAAGTCAACCTTATAAACATATAGCCACCAACAACCATTGCCTGGAACTTCATAATCAAGATATTGCAAATGGACGGTGGTCTTAAAGGTTGGACTTGAGGTTTCACCCTCACTGTATCAAGGGCAGTGAAGACCCATGTAGATAAAGGATGCATCCAAGATTCCTGGATCCTCAAGGGCAGATCTTCCAGCCTCTGAGGAAGAGGCCCTCAACCTGATGCCCCTGGGAATCACTCAGGTAGCTTTTAAAGCCACCGATGCCAAGGGCCTGTCATTCTGATTTCACTGGTCCAGATGGGGCCTAAAGATCAACAGGTTTTCTACCTCCCTAGTGACTCCCAGGGGCAATCAGGGTGCTGATCTCAAAGGTGATCTAATCCAAGTCTGGGAGAGGAACTCCACCTAGGATCATCTGATCAGGTTCTGCTGGGCCTTCCCCTAAGGTTTACTTGCTGCAAGACCACAGGCATTTCATAGTGCCTTATCATTTAAAAAGCATTTCTCTGTACATTATTTAGTTTCTCGAATCTCCAATCTTCTGATTAATCAAATGGGAATAACAATAACTGTCCTGCCAGTTTTTTATGAGGTTCAAACAAGGGAGGATTACGAGAGCACATCGTAAGCTATTAAAATGCTCTACAGAGGTAAGGAATGATGATAATTTATAGCCCCCGGTGACTTACATCATTATTCTGGGAAGAACTGATATTTCAAAGATAAATAAATTCTCACGGAGAAGATCCTTTCTAACAAAAGATCCCCAAGCACCAATTCACCCCAGAGCAGCTTGATCTCAGATATCTCCCTAGGTATTCTGTGATTAGGGCACTTGGTGTTCTAATGGTTACCAGGATTCACTGGCACCCATAGGTGGAAAGCATCAGGAAGTGCCAGCAAGAAGATCCGCTGCCCCCAAGGCTGGCTGTGACCACCCAGGACCTCAGGTACCATCTTCCATAAGCCAGAGGAGTCACTTCACAACCACAGAGAAGATGCCATTTAAGAAATTCAGGCCCTTGATTACAATCATTCACCAAGGGTACTTCCTTCCGTGGAATTTATGGGGCCCATAAAAAAAGAACTTGGGAAGACAGAGCAGTTGTTTTTTGTTGCGCCTCATTAGTCTTGAGTTTGGCTGGCAGTAGAGATCAGAGTACCAGGCATACATCTAATTGAATCCCTCACAAGCATAAAATTCTCTGTGGTATGGCGGATGCGATGCCAGGGAGCTGAGATGTCTCCAGCCAGGGGAAGGAGATGGAGAGGCATTGATAGAAGCAAGCCTGAAGGGGACCGCCTCTCTGGGCTGTAGCTGCTCTTTAACTGAGAAAAGAGAGGTCTGGGGATTAACTCTGGGGCATCCAGAGAGTGAAAGCAGCACTACCTTCCATGACCAGATCTCTACTTTACCAAGGTTTGGGGTGAAGTGCTGGGATGCCAACTTCCTGCCCTTCTGTACTCACAATCACTGCTCCTGAGGACACCTATACCTGGGTGCGGGAGTGGAGGGGGACCCCACAGACAAACGCAGTACAAATGATAGAGAACAAGATAGATGTCAAAAATGTGGGTTTTCACCAACCCCTCAGCAAACTGTGTAACCACGCTAAGCCTTTGTATCCTCAACCATAAAACAGGTAGAAAATATTCCACATATAATGCATAGGTTCAGTTCAGTTCCCGAATATGGGGTGGAGAGATTTCTATACAAAGTACTGTTTTGGACTCATGAGGATAAGACTCAGTATCTCCTCCCCAGTCACTTAGAGTTTGGTGAGGAAGACAGCATACAAACAACTGCTTATGACATGAGGCGGGGTGTCCGCCATGTTAAATGCAAGAAGTGATAAGTGATAGAAGTCCAAGTGAAAGGAGGTTTCATGGAGGGAAAGAGGGGAGGAAGGGAATCAACAAAAGTGTCGTAGATGAGGTCTGGATCCCTATTACTGAAAGATGAGATGTGGGTTAAGATGTTCCTAAAATGAGAGGGCAGCCCAGAGACTGGGAAGGGTGACCCATACATAACCAGTCCCACATGGAACAAACTAAGCAGAAAAGAAAAAAAATGAAGAAAAGAAATCACCCAGGAGAATATGGATAGATATGAATTAGGTACAACTTAAAACTCCTGTAGATCATGACACGTTATAAACAGAACAAAAGCATACAAAACCCTTGCAGAAACTGTCAAGCATATAATAAATAATTTCACAGCCTTACTCATAATCTCATACAATTCTATATGAAAGTATGGAGAACCTAATAGATAAATCAGCAGATGGAAGTGGGCAACGTAAAAGTAAAATAAAGCTAACAACATGTGAAAAAAAATATTCAGCCTCACTAAGTACCAAAGAAATACCAAATAAAACAGCAGGAGAATTCCTTTAGTTAAAAATAAAAATCACAATCTATTCAGGGTTGGCCAGGATGTAGTGAGAGGGGCAGGCACCTGTGAACACAGCCAGGAGAGTGTAAATTGGATTAACTTCTAGAAAATAGTTTGGCAGTCTATATGAAGGGCCTTGAAAATGTTTACACCCTTTGATTCAGTAATTCCACTTCTGGGAATCCATCCTATGAAAATAATCTGCAATGCAAGCAAAGGTTTCTGGTCAAAGAGATTCTTCAAAGAGTTCTGATAAACAGTCTAACAATCCAAACATTGAATACTATTGAAATAAATGATGGTGCATATACCAAAGTATTGTAGCCATTAAAAGGTATGCTTCTGGAACCGAAACTGGTTTGGCTCAGTGGATAGAGCGTTAGCCTGTGGACTGAAAGGTCCCAGGTTCAATTCCGGTCAAGGGCATGTACCTTGGTTGCGGGCATATCCCCAATTGAGGGGGGGGGGTGCAAGAGGCAGCTGATTGATGATTCTCTCTCATTGATGTTTCTAACTCTCTCTTCCTCTCTGTAAAATATTTTTTTTAAAAAAAAAAGGTATGCTTCTGGAAAATTTTTAAATCTTTGGTAAAGCTTGCGGCCTTTTTAAATTATTTTAAAACACACACACACACACACACACACACACACACACACACATATGGCACAACTGTACACACGTTTAACGAATAGGCCAAAGTACTTCAGAAACGTTAGAAATGATGGCCTCTGGGTGGTGCAACTCTGGGCACTGCTTTTGTTTATTTTACCCTGGCTTCACACTTCAGACAATAGGCATATGCTTTCAGAATGAGGGAATGACAAGTCATTGGTGTGTGAAAACGCATAATGAGAAACAGGCCTAATCCTAAGGTGTGAATGAAACACAGCAAGCTTACACGTGTTCCATAGGTTGAGGAAGGCTTTCACAGGGGTTTTTATTTTGCTTATATTTTCTTCCTTAGGGCTGGGAACAAGGGTAAGAAGGTCTTCCCTGGATATAATGATCCAATATAAGACATTAGAAAAAAAATACTTTGAAAACTAAATATCACCAAGCAAATGTGAAGAAGTGTTCTTATTATCCTAAAATGCCTTTTCCCTGAAACAGGGGCAGAGAGGACAGGCAGTGTCACTGGGCAGACAGGGCCCACCAGCTGGGGTGGACACACCAGGCAGCCCTCACAGCAGCCTCCAGCTGGAGGCCGCCTGCCTACCACTGCCCCTGGCCCTCGGTTGCCATCTTCCTCGGTGAAGTGGCAAGAACAGAGTGGCCCTGTTGGTCCTGGAGACGGTGAAGTTGAGTGAGCAGGGTGACATTTTTCCTTCTGTGTGAGGACGGAGCGGGCAGAGGTTACCAGTCCAGGGAGCCACAGCAATCTAGTCACAGAACAATTAAGGAACCGAGAAGTTGATCTAAGGCTGTGCTGGGGGCTTCAGAGCTTGGGGTCTCCGAGGACTGTCTTCCATTGCAGCTGGAGTCTGGGTTAGCTGGTGCATTCGTTTCCTGTGGCTGCTGTAACAAACTACCACAAGCTGGGCGGCTTCGAACAACACACATTTATTCCCTTAGAGCTCCTGAGGGCAGAATCTGAAGTCATTCTCTCTGGCTAAGTCGTGAGAGCAGAGCGGGCTCCCGCTGGAGAGTCCACAGAGAACCCAGTCCTTGCCTTTTCCAGCTTCTGGGGGCTGCCTGCGTCTCCTGGCTCATGACTCCAAAGCCCTGCTGCCCTCATGGCATCGCCTGCTTCTTACTTGTCTTTCTGGCTGCTCTTCGTAAGAACCTTGTGGTTACACCTCAGTAATCCAGAAGAATCTCCCCTATCTAGGGTCCTTCACTTAACCACACTAGCACAGTCCCTTTATCACATATAGTAACATATTTTCTGGTTTGGGACATTAGGGTGTGGGTCTCCGGGTGGGTCCATTATGCAGCCATTCGCAGATAGGCAATTTCATGTGCAGGGCTGTCTGTGAGCCCTCTTAGGGGCCAGGCAGTGGCCAGGGCCGGGGGTGGGGAGGGGAAGGACACAGAGGTTCAGACAACCTGCTGAGAAGATGGGAGCCAGCACTAGAGCGGGTCCTAAAGCCAGGGCGCCTGGAATCAGTGCTGAGTCCTGAGCACGGGGCTCATGGGGAGAAAGAGGCAGTTGATATAAGAAAGGGATTTGGGCCCAGATCACAAAAGACCTTGAAGAGCAGGTTTAAAAACTGGGATGCGCCAAAGCCAGTGTGGCTCGGTGGATAGAGTGTCGGCCTGCGGACTGGAAGGTCCCAGGTTCGATTCTGGCCAAGGGCATGTACCTTGGTTGCGAGCATATCCCCAGTAGGGCGGGTGTGCAGGAGGCAGCTGATCGATGATTCTCTCTCATCGATGTTTCTAACTCTCTATCCCTCTCTCTTCCTCTCTGTGAAAAATCAATAAAATATATTTTTTAAAAAACTGGGATGTACCCAGCCCAATGGTTAAGCATTGATCCAGGAACCAGTAGATCCTGGTTCAGTCCAGTCAGGGTACATGCCTGGGTTGCAGGCTCGATCCCCAGTATTAGGGGGTATTCAGTAGGCAGCTGATTGATGGCTCTCTCCCATCATTGATGTTTCCATCTCTATCTCCCTCTCCCTTCCTCTCTGAAATCAATTAAAAACAACAACAAAACTTGGATGTCATTCCCCGAGGGAAGCAGGGCCCGATTTCCCACGCCCAGGAGCTAGCAAGAATGCCCAGCCGGGCTGGAGACCATCTGACAGGGCCAAGTGGCCACCTGCCATCAACTTACAAGTGGAGCCCCAGCGAGACTAGACTGGGAAAGGGGGCCCAAGGCCACCTCCAGCACTCCTCTCCCGTGAGACGGAGAAAACAGCTTTGCTGTCTGACACATGGGGCCTGAATCCCATGGACCAGCTTCACCACCTTAGGCAAGTTACTGCAGCTCTCTGACTCAGTTTCCCACTAAGGAAACGGGCACTGTTGAGACTTGCCTAGCTTCTCTGCAAAGCCAATGTGCTGAGGCACCCAAAGGCATCCCAGAAGTCAACAGGCTGGACTCGGTGATAGTGCCCATTGCTACTGGGAACCATCCACTGAACCAGAAAACGTGGGATTTTAGGTATTAAAAGTCATCTAACTGGAGAGTCCCACATCACAACCAGATGGGAGATTTTCTTAAAATAAAAGCTAATAAAGATCAGTCTAATTTCACAGCCAGGGTTGGAGGAGCCACCCGAGATGGTGCTCAGAGAAGCTACAGGACCCCCAAGTGGGGATCCTGGGTCATTCTCTCCACCACCCAGCCAAGCACTGAGGTGGATGGGATGGGGGTGGGAGACTGCTGAGGCACTGGCTGCTACTGGGATGGAGCTAGAAAAGAGGATGGAGTGTAGGGCAGCCAGGGATGGGGTGGGCCCTTCCTGCTCATCTCCAGGTGAGCCAGAGGCTCCTGCACCCCACACCCACCACGAGCTGGGCAATAGGAGGTGCCATCAGAACCACCAGCCCTTGCTAGGTGGTCCCAGGCAAAGTGCCCCGTCGTAGGGCATGCTCGGCCAGTCCAGCCTTCTCTTCCCTGAAGCCTGGCTCTCTGGGTCACAGGTTAACGAATTTTCGTAACACTTTGTTCTTGATACAGAAACAAATAACTGCTAACAATTTCATTATAAACTTCGTCCTCTCCCATCCTCCACTGGATAATAGGATTTATCTAGAATTTCAGAACTGGACCAGACCTTAGAAATATGGTCCAAACCCCTCCTTTTGTAAATGGGGAGACAGGGGGCCAGTCAGAGAAGGGACAAGGTCAGCATCACACAACCAGTCACAGAAAGGCCGGTCCAGGGCTGGTCCTCTCAGTGGTGCTCCTCGTGTTCCACAGCCAAGACTACTGCGCGTTTCTAGAATCACTCCAGTGGTGGCATCCAGGGTCAAGAACATGGGGGACATACACTGGACCAGATAGCCCCCTTGATACTCCAAATATGACCTTGAGGGTAGAGCTGTCTGTGTGCAGATGAAGCCCCGCCTGCAGGCGGTCCACCT
This sequence comes from Vespertilio murinus, assembly GCA_963924515.1. Taxonomy (NCBI): domain Eukaryota; kingdom Metazoa; phylum Chordata; class Mammalia; order Chiroptera; family Vespertilionidae; genus Vespertilio; species Vespertilio murinus. Next base: position 56,357,701 of record OZ004713.1, on the reverse strand, counting down.
GGCCCACTAAAGCCATGGGTTTGAGGACCCCAGACTGTTGAGGGGACGTAGACAAACCTCGGCCACTCCACTACGCCCCATCACTAGGAAATGAGATTCCCAAGGGTTTGTGGAGCTGTTAGGGCTTTGACTTCCTCTCAGCCTCCTGGTGCTGCCCCTGGGTCTGGCCAGATTGAGACGCCAGTGTCTCAGTCAAGCCACTGGGGTCCGAGCAGTTGGGCCACCCACACTGACCGGGCCTGTGTCTCTGTGTGCTCTCCAGGAACATCCCCGGGCTCCAAGATGGCCTTGCAGAGTTCCTTCACGTGTTGGAACGGGACAGTCCTCCAGCTCGGCCAGGCCTGCGACTTCCACCAGGACTGTGCCCAGGGAGAAGACGAGGACCAGCTCTGCAGTGAGTAGATGGGCTGCCCCACCCACCTCACCCCAGCCACGCTCACATCTCTCCCCTGCCCATCACCCCATGCATTCCAACTTGGACAGCCTTCCTGTGTCCGGTGCTATTTGTGTCCCGTCTCAGTGGCAACTTTCAAAAGCTACATAGTCTTCAAGAGACAGAGCTAAGATCTGTGCAGTGATAAAACTGTGGTCCAGAAACAGCATGAAAGTTAAGAACCAAACAAGATCTTATAAGTTATGCTCTCAATATCCTCGTGCACAGAGGACATGTTCAGGGGAATGCCCAGCTCTGTAACATGACTTTGGAAGCCTGGACTCCCCTCACTTTTCAATCCTCATCTTTCATCACCCACCGCCTCTCTCATCCTCCCAGGCTCCCATGTACCCCAGGTCCAGCCATATCAGACTGCTTCTCAGCTCCATCAAACCCCCGTGGCTTTGTGTGTGTGGTATCCCTTGCCCAGAATGCTCTGTCCCTTCTCAAGTCCCGTCTTCTCCTTCAAGACACCCCTCAGGAGTTGATTTTTCTGGGAAACCTCCTCTTACCACCCTCACAGGACAGTTGGTTCTTCTTTCTCAGGACCTTCTGTCCCAACTTGGTGTATCTTCCACCCACCATAGCATCCATTCTTTTTTAACAGCGTTTTTCTTTTTAGATATAGTTCATACTAGTATACCATACAACCTGCTCACTTAAAGTATGTAAGCCAGGGTTTTTTTTTAGCATAATCACGGTTATGCAACCATCACTATTAGTTTTAGAATATTTTTACTCACTCCATAAAGAAACCCCTAGAAATATTTCCCGACTTTCCTCCAACTATGCCCCCTCCCCTAGCCATAAGCGACCATCATCTACCTTCTGTTTCTATAGATTTGCCTATTCTGGGCACTTCATATAAACATAACCGTACAATAAATGGTCGTTTGTGATTAATTTCTTCACTTAGCATAATGTTTCCAAGGGCAGCCCATGCGTCAGTGTATATCAGTCCTTTGTGTATGTTTATTGCCAAATAATATTTCATTGTACAGATAACCACAGTTAGTTTTAGCCTTTCATCAGTTGAAGGGCACTTGGGTTGTTTCCACTTTGGGGCTATTATGAATAATGTTGCTGTGGACATTTATGTACAAGTTTGTCTGTTGACAGATGTTCTTATTTCTCTTGGGTATATACCAAAGAGTAGAATTTCTGGGTCATTTGGTAACACTATATTTAACACTTTGAGGAACTGCCAAGCTGTTTTCAAAGTGCTGCACCATCTTACATTCCCACCAGTAATGTATAACAGTTCTAATTTCTCCACATCCTTGCCAACATTTATTATTATCTGCCTTTCTGTTTTAGCCATCTTAGTGAGTGCACATGCATTACATTTCATGAGGGTGGTTTCCATGTTCTTCCCCCCCCCCCCCCTCTGTGGGCAGATGGCGTTTGGTCCTCTTCCCTGTACCAATATTTCACGTGATTCCTGGCACCACTGACACTTTGTCCATTAAAATGAATAAATGGGTTGGAAAACTCGAGCTCCATAGAGGAAAACAAGTCGCTGAGGCCTCATTGGTAGTTAGTAGCAGCATTAGACTCCCAGCCCAGTGCTCACTCCACTTTCAATACAGCGTCCTCAGTAGCTATTTGGCTAGGAGTAAACACTAGAGGTTTTTACATTTTCCCCAGGGAAACCGAAATCACAGAACATATATACTGTGAGCTAGAACAGATGCTGGATCCGGGAGCAGAGATGAAAACACAGCACCTGCCCTCGAGCTGAAACTCCAGCATGGGGCAGGAGGGGAGACAACAGAACAGGCTGGGAAGCAGGCAGCAGGTGTGCGCCCGGGTGCTGTGGGGCCCAGACACAGCAGCCAACGCTCGCCTCCTAGACCCCAGCCCCGTGACACCGGCCTGCAAAATAGCTTTTAAAAGTTAACAGTGTTTCCCAGGTCATCTGGAGGACAGACTTTCCCTTGGGGGAAAACGCGGTTTTATATATTCTCTTATAAATGAAGCAATAAAGAAATCCCATTTTTTCAACTTAAAAACTAGCTTTTATGCAAAACTTTTGAGGGAAGTTTTCCAATCATGGCGGGATTGTGGTTGTTTAGATCAACCCGGTAAGGAGTTGCAGGTAGGGGCCTTGTCCACGCACAGGGTCTGGCTCCTGGCCTGTCTCGCCGACTTTCACTCTGCACGTGGCCCGAATGAACCTCGCCACCACGCTGCCCAGGCTGAGGCCTCTGTGTGTCTCTACTTATTGGTCTCCGCAGTATTTCCAGCAGGGCCTCTGAGCTGTGTGATTTTGCTTTTGCCCTTTTTTGTAAGTTTTTTTTTAATGCCCACTTCCCAGCAGGGACGCGGGTCAGGCAGGGCATGCCCTGGTTCACAATTGGGAAAATGAAACCACAGAGAAGGTAATTGATTTGTGGGGGTCACACAGCACGTCAGGAACAGGGCCATGATTAGAGCATTGAGCCTGCGGGATCTGCCCATTACTGCCAGCTCGGAGCATTTCCCCACCATTCAGGGACTTGCCATTAACAAGTTTCCAGGACCAACTCCAAGCCGGAGGGCAGCCTGGCTGCGGGCCTGAGGGCAGGCACCTGGGGCCCCGTGGCCTTTGCAGCGGCTCTTGAGCAGCTGCTCTGACCAGCTGTCGAGTGACAGCTCCGCACTGGAGAGTACCCCCACCAAGGTCTTTGCTACAGAAACCGGTTGCTAGGAAGAGAAGTTCAGTCCAGAAGGAGGGTTATTTCAGTCTTTTCGCCACTCTGATCTTTACAGTGCTGTTAGCCACCATCCTCCTCCTTGTTTTGTGCCCCATTCTCTGTGGGATATGTGCTGTCTTCCCTGTCACACTGACTGGTGTTGATTCCGGGAACCATCCCCGTGAAGATAGCAGCAGCAGTAATAACATCGGCTAACATTCATTGAGCATTTACTATGTCCTGGGAGCTGCTCCAACCACTTTGCATGTATTATAGTTCACCCTTACAACAATCCTATGTGATGCCATTACACCCACCTTGGAGATGAGGAGCCCAAAGTCCATGGTCAAGCTGTTAGCCAGTGGCTGAGCAGTGATTCAGACTCAGTCTGACCCCAAAGCCCACACCCTGAACCAGTACAAGCCAGACTCTTGTTCTGTGAGTATCTAGCAGATGGTTCTGCCGAGCACAACCCCAGCTATATGTCCACCCAGGAAGAAGGGACCAGGAAAAGGTTAGGAAAGTGGGGTGGGGGTAAGATCATTCATCCCCACCTCTGGGCCTCAGTTTCCTCATCTGTAATGTGAGTTGGAACATGATGCCCACTGATGTGTTATGTGTTGATGTCCAATGCTCCTGACCTCACCTGGTCCTTCCCGGGTAGTCTGGAACCTATTAGAATGTTTTTGCTGAGCTCACCTGTTGGGGATGTCCAGATCTTCTAAGGAACCCCACAAGGGTCGCCAATCTTGGCCCAGGGTAGTCAACCAAGCCTGGCCATGGTGGGAATTTGAAGGGAAAAGTGGGCTGTATCCCATCAATGCAGCCTCAACTCTGCGGTCTCCCCAGAAGGAATTCCCCACACCTGCTGGGGCTTCACTCGATTCTCAGACACAACCCCAAGCAGTATCTCTGTCTGAGATAAGTGGAGGAGGCGGCATTGCCCTTGCCCTTCTCCATCCAATCACCAACCTGTCCGTTCACACGTGGTCCTCCACACCCATCCTTCTTCCCTCATTCCATTTAAACGTTACTGATTCAAGTGAGACATCCTGGACGCTATCACCCATCGAAGGGTGTCTCTGAGGGCCCCTGAGTGTCAAGGAGTGGCCCTCATGGCATGTGGCTCCCCAGAAAAGGATGAGGTGTTCTCGCTTCATCCCCCGGATAAGCCATTGACTCACCAGGTATTTGCAAGCAGCTCACTTCCCCTCCATGTACTTAATAATCTCATCTATTTAGTGGGGATACTTTTCCTGTCAGGCGAAACAGGTTTTTTTATGTTTCTTTATTGTAAAATAAAACATGTTGGTTGTAAAATATTTGAAAAATCTAGAGAAGTACACAGAAGAAAATAACTATCACCCATAATCCTCCCTCTCAGACATTCAGAGATAACCATAATATTTTGATGTATTTCTTCTAACATTTTTCCCCATGACTCTATATTTTCAAGGAAATGTATAACACATATTTATCAAAAATGTTAACCGAGTTGTCACACAGGAAGGAAAAGAAGTGGTGCCATTTGGCCCGGAGTTTGTACTTGGCAGTTTCTACAGCTGTTGCTGAGGTCACATCTCTGTGACTCCACAAATCTGTCTCTCTTAGAGTGGAATCAGGTGTCATAATTGCCAATGTTGTGGGATTGATTGACCCACACACAGCCCAACCTGCCATCCGGCCAATGAAATATCTGGCTGCAGCCCAAGGAGAGGGTGGGTAGAACAGTGCCATTCAGACATTAGGACTTTTAAAAATACAGATCCCAACTCTGGGGATGGGGTTGGCGTGGGGGACCTGAGATTCCACACTTCTCAGTTTCACAGGTGATGCGGATGCGGCTGGTCCCTGGACCACATTTTGAGTGACAGGGGGTAGAGGACTGAATTCACTCCCATTTCATCAGCAACTAAGTATGGGGATCCCACAGTGTGCCAAGCACTGCTCAGGTGCCTGGTGGATGAGAGGAGAAAGGGACGGTCAGAGGAGGAGTTGACATTAGACCCAGCCCTGTGTGCCAACGTTGAGCTCGGCAATTGGCCTTAGTGGCAATTTCCCAAACCCGGCCTAACCCACCAAGGACCTCTGCTCTGATGCCCACGCCCACCAGCTTCCTTAGGAGTGGCTTCTTGCTGAACACACAGCCCCATGTGCTTGCAGTAGCGGACACCCTCTCGTCGCCTCCCCACCCACTCTTCGAGGTTCAGTTATCTCATCAATTGTCCAGTGACCGAGTCTGCCTACCTCCTGAAAAGAAGGGGGCTGCCAGTCCCAGCTCACCCTGCATCCTGTGCCAAGCTAGAACAAGATGGGCTAGATACAGGGGTGGTCAAACTTTTTGACTCGAGGGCCACAATGAGTTCTTGAACTGGACCGGAGGGCCGGAACAAAAGCAACCTGACCATGCTGGCACTCTCATCTTGGGGTGCTGGTGAAGGAGTGGAGGGGAGAGCAAGAGAACCCTCCACTCTTTCGGCTCCGCGGGCCAGATAGAACAGCCGAACGGGCCGGATCTGGCCCACGGGCCGTAGTTTGCCCACGGCTGGGCTAGAAGGTGGAGAGTGCCAGTGGCTGTCCTCACTCCTGCACAGGTGGAAGGCACAGGTGTCTCCAGAAAGGCAGCTGAGGGACTGTCTCTGCCTCCATCCGGGTAACATGGGCTGTCGTAACACACCCCCTGGCGAGCTCCCCTGCCCAGGGGAGAAGGATGATAAATAATGCCACCACCTCTGTGTATTTGCTCAGTCCTTATGTTTATAAAATATTTCCACACTACCTCTTCCATTTTGTCCTCCAAACAGCCCTATGACATAGACCCTACTATTACCCCATGTTGCAGAGGAGGGAGCTGGGGCTGAGGAAGGAAGTGCTTGCCTGAGGTCGCACAGTAGGCAACAGAGAGGCTAGGCTAGAGCTCGGGTGTCCCACTCCAGGGCTGTTGAGGTATCAGCACCCATGAATCAAGATGTCCCCCTCACCTCCTGAAAGGGTGAGCAGAGGGTGAGATGCCCTGCAGGCCCCAGCTCAGCCCTGCCTCTTCATCCTCCTCCTCCTCCTAACGGGAGCCCATCCCCTGCTAGCATCTTCCATTGTCGTGCCCGGTTAAACACACTTGTAAAGGACACTCCCCGGAAGGTCACCGGTTAGTTTTTGCAGAAGAAGTGGATCTGGGATCCCTTGAGGGGGGCATAAAAATAAAACAGAAAGATCTCCTTAGCTGTTGGATTTTTAATCAGAGGAACACGCAGGGCTTGGGGAAATGACTTCTTCAGGGGGGCATAAATGGGAAGAGATGTCCAAGTCGTGACAGCCTGTTTTAATTTATAATGCTGCCTCTGTGTGAAATGCACAGAGAATCGGGGGGGAAATGAGCAATAATTCACGAAGGTGCTGTCGCAGCCAGGAAGCGTCAGGGCCCTCTGTGCTAGCCTGCCCCTGCCAGGAAGGCGAGACAGAGGAGGGACAGTGCCGTGGTCCAGTCTCTCTTGCACAGGACGTAGCCGGGCCAGGGGCTGCGGGGCGCTGTCACCACAGCCTGCGATGCCCACTCAGGGCTTTGTGCCTTCCCTGCAGCCGTTCTCCCGGTCAGCTGTAGAGCTTAAGCTCTCTCTAACCCTCTTCCCTGCCCTCCTCTCTCTGTGGGCAGCGGTGAAATATATGGTCTATGAAGCCGACTGTGGCCTCTTCCATGGGACCTGAGGCCAGCCTGGTGCAGAGAAAAGGATAATGGGGCTATTTATGCCAACAGATGCTGTAAAGAGGATCCAGCTACTGGGATTGCTTGGTCAGGATAGGCGAGGTTCTGCTGCAGTAATAAACCATCCCGCATTTCACGGGTGGGTGAGGGCTCTGCTCTGCAGGGTCTCTCTGGGATGCAGGCTGGCAGGGACTCCACATCATACAGCAGCATCCCCGGGAACAGGAAGTGTCCTTGGCCCCTCGGCAGGGGAAAGGAGACTGAAGAATTGCAAGGAGCTTTCCGCAGCCTCCATCCAGAAGAGAGACATGTCCCTTCTGCTCACATTTCATTGGCCAGAACTTCTCATGTGGCTTCACTTTTCTGCACAGGGGTTGGGAAATGGGAGCCAAAAGGAAGTTCTGAGCAAGAGTCTCTCTGCACACCGGTGATTTGAAGGACCTAAACCAATCCCAGACCAACACTGCCACTGCTGCTGTTAGGTTCTTGCCACTGGGCTGAGCTTTAGGGGTTTACTCCAGTGAGCATGCATGGCCTTCTCCCTGGGTCACGTTCTTTGTGGGTCCGTGTAGAAATTTAGAAATAGAAGAGCTAGGTTCCAGTCCCAGCTGGAGTGCCTGCTGGCTAGGTGACCTTGGTCAGGTTGCTCCTACATCTCTGAGCCTCTGCTTTGTCATATCTAAAACTGGGTCAACAATACCCATCGCTGCGGAGTTGTTACTATTACCAGTTTTTTCTGAAGATTAGAAAATCGTAGACCAGCACTTGTACAAGTTGGGGATCGGGGCCTCTCTTCATCACGATCAGTATCATTAGCCATGAAGGGAGCTGTTATTGGTGAGGGCAGTGTGGTCACCTGGCTAATTATACTTGACTTGGCGTAGTTTGCATTCAGCTTCCAGGAAATGCCTGTCCCTGTGCTCTCTCTGCAGGTAAGCTCCCTGCTGGTTTCTACTGCAGTTTCGAGGATGGCTTCTGTGGCTGGTCCCAAGGAACACTCTCACCCCACGCGCCCCAGTGGCAGGTCAAGACCCTAAAGGAGGCCCGGTTCCAGGACCGCCAAGGTACTGCCACTCCTCTCCTTCTCCCCGGCACCCACCCAGCCAGATGAGAGACTTAGGGCACCGCCCAGGGCAGCTGGACCTTGCCCCACCTGCAGAGCAAGCCTGAGGGTGCCCGTCCTGAGCTTGCCCCGGGGTGCTCCACACCGTGTCCCCTAAACACTTGCCTGGGCTTTAGAATCAGGCCCAGGTAGATGCCACCTTATGTTCCTTAAAATGAGAACCTTGGGGAAGGGTTCACTGAAATATAAAAATAGCAGCAACAGTAATAATAATTCATTCATTCGACAAGTATGTGTTGAGACCCTACTGTGTGGCAGGCCCATTACTCACTGAGAGGTAAGGAAAAGTGTAGCCCTCTGTATGACTGGGGGTGCTGAGGCACAGGGAGACCTATGTCATTGGCTGCCCTGGGAACCTTGCCCCACATCTAGTCCATTCCCTGTGGACACAGCCTCCTCAACCATACCTCCATCCTCACCCCCTCCCTCCCTGCACCATAACCCTTCCTCCCACGACCCATGCTTAACTGCCAGAGGGGCAGAGAGAACTACTAACACCCAAGAGTTGCCACCATACCTGCTGATCTGACTCCACACCCGGAGGCACCCGCCCTGGTTGGGTCAGAGAGGCTCTGTGCGGCCAGCACAGCTCTGAGAGCCGGGCTGCTGGAGGGGCAGGCCATGCAGCCTTGGGCTGTGCCTGGGGGTGGGGCCCGGGGGCCCACCTCTGCAGGATAAGGCTGGAGGGCGGGCCTCTCTCCCTCCTCCCTCCCCTACATGTGTTTGCTCTTTGTGGAGCTGGAGACCCTCATACAAGAATTATTCTCTTTTCAAGACAGTATGAATCCTATGGATTCCCTCAAAAATTCATAATAATTATGATTATTATAAAACTATGGAGGTGGACATCATCCAGATCAACGGACTAAAAATCCCAGAGCCCATGCAGTTCTGTCCTTGGTCCTCGGAGCTGCATCCCAGTGAGCTGGCTTTGCCATGAGGAAGAAGGCTGAGTTATTGCAGCCTCGGGAGAAGTCTGCGGCCCCTCACAGATGGCGAGGGGGCGGGGGCGCGGCAAGGGCTCCTGCTTCTCCTCCCAGCCCCCTTGCAGCGCCGCACTGTCCTCAGCGCAGTGTCTGTGGGATCAGAGAGAGGAACAGCTCAAAGTTAGACATGGTCTACACGCCTCCGCTCTCTGTTTGATTGTCCCCCAACAGCACCCGTAGCAAATAAATGCCCAGCACTTGCTGAATGCCTCTGACGCCCCCCTGAAGGAACTCATCCCACTGACTGCTCTGATTGCAGACCGTTTTTCCTTACCTCGAGATAAGCTCTATATTTCTGTATATTCTACTCATTGACCACGGTCTCCGTCCCACAGAGAACGAACCCACAGCCTTTCCCACACATGCAGCCATTCTGATATCTAAAGATAGCTGGTGTGACCCACACACCGAATGAGGTCCTTCCTCTCCCCCGTCACCTAAGCCCATCAACTCGACCCTTCCTCAAGGGTGGGCAGCATGCTTTCGAGGTTTATGGCCCATCCTGGTTACTCTGTTCTGGACCCACCTGGATTGTAACTTGGTAGTACCTCATTAATGGACTTCGCTAAGAGACAGAGAAAAGTAGAAATGGATGACTAAGGTCCTGCCTGGGGTTCTGTGGGGTGCCTAAGAAGTTGCGGGCTCACTCTGGCACCTGTCTCCTTAGCGCTGACCACCTACAAAGTGCCCTGCAGTCCTGGTGGTTAATGACACTTCTCCCACCGGTGTGTGGGGCTGGAGCTCCTATTCCCCCAGTTCCTCAGGCGGGATAGTGTTTAGGAACAGGAAATGGTCAGCCATGTGATGCTGGATGGCCAGGAGGGGGGAAGGAATGTAGGTAATAGAGACCATTGGTGAGCAAAGCAATGGGGGAGCGATGGGGGCTGGGGGTAGGGCACTTCAAACTGCTCCTGGCCTCTGGGCCAAAGTGGGAGCCTTAAGAGATCAGGGATGCAGAAGCTCAGCTCTATGATGCTAGGACATCACGGGCCCTTGGGAATGAAGGCCTTTGCAAGCCAAGCTCTGGGACAGTAACAAGCAGGCTGTCTTATCCATTGGGGGCAGCAGAAAGCCACAACCTCAAAGATGTTCTGAGGCCGGAGGAGATGTTCATGAACCCCGCGCTTACTAACCCCGCACTGTACCCCAGGCCCTTCCGAGCGTGATGATGGTGCAGCTTTGACTCCTTTCCTCTCTGCCCAGGCCGCGCCCTGTTGCTCAACACCACCGGGGTGCCCGCTTCTGCGAGCGCTGCCGTGACCAGCACCACGTTTCCCGCGCCGATGAAGAACTCTCCGTGCGAGGCAAGTCTCGATGTTCCTCTGTTCCCCGACTCCTCCTCCCCCACTCTCCCCTCTGCACTTCCAGGTGAACCCAGACAGTGAGCAAAGTGACCTGCGGTCAGGCTGCGTGTTCTCCCGGGGGGAGGGCAGTGGGGCCACTTCCTCCATCTTCCAGCAGAGAGAGCCCTCCAACGAGGTGAAGTCCCACCAGCAGAGGGCCTCACCTTGAGAGCCATCCTCAGCAGCCCTGAGCTTCTGCGGCGGGCTCCTGATTTAAGCAAACCCGGGAAACACTCCCAAGGCATCACAGGGGAGGTAACAGTGACTTACAAAAGACTTTCTACAGAGTCCTTTTTGAAAACGGCAATCTCTTGTTATACATTTCAGATGTTACAGAGCATCAGGAATTTGATTTACATAGACCTCACTAAGACATCGATGGCATTCAGAGCGGTGCCTCGAGAGTCACTTGCCCAAACGGTCCTTCTAGCTGTTACCTCTCAGGGTGAGGATGGAGGGAGTGGTGCCATGTTTCTTAGCATAAATAAGGTCACATTCTCCTGGGCCCAAGAAATGTGCTTAGAACACGGTCCCAGTCGGGTCCCACCCCTGGTTGGTTGAACTATTTATTTGGGCAGTTAATAACCTCTCAGGGCCTCAGTTTCTTCATCTACAACAGCCGTGGGCAAACTACGGCCCGTTCAGCTGTTCTATCCGGCCCGCGGAGCCAAAAGAGCGGAGGGTTCTCTTGCTCTCCCCTCCGCCCCTTCACCAGCAGCCCAAGATGAGAGTGCCAGCATGGTCAGGCTGCTTTTGTTCCGGCCCTCCGGTCCGGTTCAAGTACCTATTGTGGCCCTCGAGTCAAAAAGTTTCCCCACCCCTGATCTAGAAGGTGGAGATTGTAAGATAGTAAAGAGGTGAGAATTAAATGGGTTAATGTGTGCAAAGGGCTAGCATAGCATCTGGCACAGATTAAGCATGACAAGAGTTAGCCCACAGTGCCCGGCACCCTGTATAAACACACGACAGAAGGATGGGGGCAGAGAAAGAGGACTTGAGCCAAAAATCAGACTCTCCGCTCTGGGCTCTGGGAAGGCGAGACCCTGACTGCACTTCTTGGCCCACCCACCCCCACTCACCCCATCCCTGCTCCCAATCAATACCTTGCACACAGTGAAAAGCCTATGGTCGATCCTCTCTTTCTGGAAACTTACAGGAGAAATTCTTTGCCGGTTGTTTCAGGAATAGCCAGTTGCCCTCTGACTCATTTGTTTCCCTCCAAGTTGCGGCCTTTGTGACACTGAGAGCTTCGCTTCCTCTCTGCTGGCTGGTAGAACCCCAGGGAGCTGACCCGCAGCTTCCCTGCCCTGGGGTGCAGGCCAATGCAAGCCTTCCATGCTTTGTGTGAGCTAACACTTCACAGGCATGAATCAAATGCAACTGGAAAAGATATATGAATGGAATTTTTTTTTAATCAGAAGAAAGGTCAAATTAAATCCGAGGCTCCCCTCTTTGTGAACAAATGGGGCTCGGTGACGTGTTGTTTGCAGCAGCCTCACTCCTGGTCCCAGTTTAAAACAGCACCCGCCCCGCCTTTCTCACCCTCTTGTAGTTTATGGTGTGTGACTACATTTTTTACGTATCTCTGTGAGCTACCTTAAATCCTTTTTGGAAGAAGTCGGGGCACAGATAAATAGATTCATTACGTTCAACTGTATCTGAGAAGCCACGCTTTCTGATGCAGATGGTGGCATCGCACAGCCATCCTCGTCGCTGATATTTCTCAGGTGCCTCGGAGCAGGCTCCTGGAAAGGAAGGCTTCTTAGGAGGAAATCTAAATGAGGAGAGACAGTGGCCCGCTGGGAGGTGCAGGGATCCTTAAAAGCATTTGATCTTCAAATTTTCTCTTCACTGGGTTTAATAGAGCCTGATTTTAGAAGAAGAAATGTCGAGGTGAAAATGATATTTTCCTAATGCTTCATCATTTCTCTAATAACCTTTGGGTTGATCAATAGCTTCCATGGGTGTTTTTGTTTTACTGCCCGCCCTGTTTTCCTTTTTCCTCCGGCCACACTGGCTCTGGGCTCTTTCTGCTGGTGCCTGCCCTTTTCCAGCAGGTGGCTCGACAGGAGTGATGGAGGGGAGGCTGCGAGCCAGCCGTCCCTCAGCTCACGCTGTTTCCGCCTCTCAGACATTCATCCGGGACTGATGGGTCTTCGAATCCACAGTGCTGGGGAAGTGTTTTCATCAGAAAAATAAAGAACCAAAACAGAAATGGGCATTTCCAGGTTTGTAAGCCTGCCCATTTATTTCACCCGAATCCTCAATGCAGACGCGGGGACTTGATGATCTTCCCCTGGATCTGCTGAACGTTAGTGACAGGAAACGGATGTTGCGTTGCTGTGTGAGAAGGTGTGAGCTTAACCCTACAGACCGACAGGGGCCTCGGTTGGCCGCGGGGCCCTGGTGCAGGAGGGTGGGTGCCAGAGAGAGCCACGGACGGTCTCCAACGAGAGTCAGGCCCAAAGGGCTGGCAGTAGCCTAGGTGGCTCCAGGGCTGACACCCACCCCCGCGGGTCTGTTCCAAGCCCAGAGCGGGCTGGTCCGTGCGGCCTCCGGGGAGTCGAAGTACTTGCAGAATATCACAGAGTGCTTTCTCAAGAAACCCCACAGTCCTCAATGGATTCCCTAGGGGAACCGGTGTCACCTTCAGTGCATGTCCATGAACATCTACATACGTGTTTCTCCAGTTGCGTTCACTTGTAACCTGTAGTAAATGCAGAGTCTTGGGCCCCACCCTGGGCTCCCTGAACGGCATCGCTGAGCAGAATCCAGACTCCAAATTTTCAAACCCCACCTCCGAGATGCGGATGTAGACGGAAGCTTGAGAGTAATTGGCCAAAGTGTCCTTGCCAACGTGACTGGAATGTATTCTGAGCCCGTGCTGAGAGTTTTCCTCCAGTGCCTGTGGCTCCAAATTGTGCCATGCGATTTGCCTTTCAGAAGGATACGTCCGAGAAGGAATTAGTGATGACAAGGTAGGGGACAGAGCCAGTGAGACAGCGGCGCTGGGAGAGAGCACCATCGGAGCCCGCAGGGAGCCAGGTCAGGCGCCCACCGATGATGGAGACATCGCCAGGGCGTGCCTTTGTGGTGCCAGCCACCTTCCAGGGCATTCCCGAAGCATGCCAGCTCTGGGCTCCTCCAGGCGCCTCCGGCCACTGCCTCTGGCTGCGCTGGCCGTGGTGCAGGCCCTGCCTCCTCACCGCTCTGCACAGTTGCATCGGGGCCATGAATATTTAAAGGCCTCTGTCCAGCCCAGCCATAAATGAGAGCTTTGTAGGGTTGTCGTCCCCCCTGTTCCCCAACAGCTGCTATTCTCTGTGGGAAGCTGGGGAGACACCTTCAATACACTCAGATTTCCTTTTATTCTTATGTTTGTTTTGCTGAACTCCAGTTCAAATAATTAAGGTTGCCACCGGGGAGGGGAGCCGTGCAGTGGCTGTTATGCGTCGCTTGCTGGCAGACCTGCTTGCGTCCCCTTGGCTGGAAGACACGCGGGGATGTGTCTAGCATTGCAGCTGCCGGTAACAAAGAGGCCGAGAGAGTGGCAGGGCCGTCTGGCCCCGCCCCCTGCCTTTCACACGCCCTGGAAGCCTGAGTGTCTCAACAAACCCCGTGTGGTTTGGGATTGTGTTTTATTTGAATAGCCTGCCTGTGACTGGAATATTTTAAACCATGTTCTCAGGACATTGTAATAACATCACTGCTACAAGACTGCACACACCGAAGGCTGCAGGGGCTGTCCTCCACACAGCCACCTGTGAGGTGATTGCAATCCTCCCTGAGGACCAGGCGATGCCCGAGCATGCAGAACCCAGACTCACACCCGAACCCCACCCTCCACGGTACCTGCTCAGAGGCTTTCTCTGAGGAGTCAGCGGGCAGAAGCCTCAGACGATAAGAGCGGGCAGCTGCAGGCCTGGACCAGAGAGGCACGGCCTGGACCACGGAAGGTGGCTGGCGTGGGTGGGCACACAGATGCCTGGCAGGAGGGTGGCAGCGGGGAGGGTGGGCACAGAGGGTCCTCAGTCAGGTGGTGAGCCAGCAAGTCGTCATTTCAATCCCTCCATGTGGCCAGCCAGGCTGGAGACAGACCGCAGGAATCTGGGATTTCTTTAGATGCAGTACAAAAGTTAAGGATAGGTCTTGGTCTCCAGGTCACTTATGAGCCACTCAGCTGCATTACATTAAAAATAAACTTCAAATTCTTAACCAGAGCCTTCCAACACCCTACCTCTTTGTACCACGAGGAAAAAGAAGCCCTTAGGGGGTTGAGGGTAGGGACCCTTCATAACTGTTATGTCAACATAGGGAGCATTTTTTAATCTATTACTCGCTTATTGTGTGGCTGGCACCGTGCTAAGTATTTCATTTGCTTTATCTCATTACCGAAACAGACCGGGGAGAGACTGTGACACTCACTCACTGATGCGGAACCTGCTGCTCACAGAGCTTCCGTGACTTGTCCAAGGTCACCTTGCTAGTGAGAGGCAGAGCCAGGATTGAAGCCAGGTTTGCCCAACTCCAAAGTCCGGTCTGCACACAGACTCTGAGGTCACTGCACTTGACTCAGGTCGCCCGAGTTTGAATCCCAGCTCTGCCACCTATGAGCCATCAGACCTCAACCGCTGCCTCTAACGGGGGATGAAAATGCCTGTTTTACTTACAAGGATCAAACAAACACGTGCAATCTATAAACTCTACAATATGCTATGAATCTCCGTGATTATCAGTATCCCTCTTCTGAATTCGCACAGGCATGAAGGAGTGAGTGCAGGCATCAAGTCAGGCGCTGGGTGTTCTTATTTCTCCTCAGGGTCCATGAGCACCACGCAGGCAGGTGGGGAGCACCGTTTTTGCACAGAGCCCGGCATTAGTGCCAGGAGGATGTGCCTGAGGAAGCCGTGTGATCAATAATCATTTTCGTTAATGAATGAGTTAACTGGGCAGCCCCGCAGTTGTGAGCATGACCCCCGTTCAGAGTAAGAGCTAACAGGAGACTCCTCGTTGGTTCTCGAGTGTGGCCCCACGAGGATCTCTGAACCCAGCGAGTCCTCACCTCCGCTCCTGGAGCTGGGAAGCTGCTGGATCGCAGCATCCCGCCACCCTTTATTGTGATGCGGCGGACGCTACTGGGACTCACGCTAATGGGCTGGAGTAATCAACAGCCATTGTAATTGCAGTTGGACATAATTAATTTAAAACCTTTGAGCCATTCAAAATTAATACCTCTGCCATTACATGATGAGACAAATGAAGAATTACTGCCAGGGCTCGGGGTGTGAATAAAACCCTCCGGGCACTTGGCAGAGTTTTGGATCCCCTTCAAAACCGGTGTGTTAACGTGGACCCTCGTGGCCCCCGCCGGTGACTGAGATGGCTTATTCAGGTGGCCCAGGTACAGAGGGGCCCTGCTGGAGACACAGACTCTCCCCAGCTATCAAGCAATGAACATCCCCCGGGTGCCTGTGTCTGCAGACACTCCTGGGCCTGGAGTCCCTTCTCTTTCCAATGGCTGTGTGGAAAATAGTTTCCCAGCCAGAGGATTACAAAGCTGCTTCACTACACCGACCCCATCACACACAGAGAAACTGAGGCACAGAGGAGGCTGGTAGCCCAGGGTCACGCCATTATAATGTACCTCGAAGGAAAATACCATCTTTTTCTTCCCATGAGACCGGAAAGATAATTTTCTGGTGAACCTGGGAGATAAAACACTGGACTGAAGTGTTGACTACAGGATCCTTCCCCCCGCCTTATTGTTTTGAGGGAGCTGTTTATCTCTGACATGGGATTCCCCGCCTATTCTTTCCAACGCAGGAGAAAGGAGCTAGCCTTGAGCAAAAGTATTTGCTGTGCAGAGCAGCGGGCTCCCATAATCTCAGTAAAGTCTCCCAGGAACTCTACGAGGAGAGTACGATTGGCCCCGTTTCACAGATGAAAGCTGAGGCTCATATATGACGACAGGACCGCTTTTTCTGATTTCAAAGCCCCCATTCTGTCCTCAGCACTACCTACCCCACCTCACTCCCCTGATGCTCCACCTCCCTTAGTCTTCCTCAGAAGCCCTCAGCTCAGGCAGAGGGCCCCAGCCTCCCTGACGTGGGTGGGTGGCACCTTCTCTTTTCCCACTTTCCAACGACAGCGCGTTCCTCCCTTGCTGCTTTTTTTAATATAGTGTTTATTGGTTTGGTGGTGGTTTTTTTTTCCTGATTACAAAAGTGCTCTCTTTTTATTATAGAACATTAGGAAAATACAGGAAAGAAGGAAGAAGAAAATGGAAATTGCCCACAGTCGTACTCCCCAAAGATAGCCTCTGTTACCACATTGGTACATTTCCTTCCAGAAAAAAAAAGCAAATGCAGATCTGAGCAGAGCGAGAGATAAAGGCTTATGCATGCACTGTCACACCACAGAAGCCTTTTGTGGCTTCTTTCTTCATATCATCTTTCGACTACATCAATATTATTCTTCATAAACATGCTTTTAATAGTGGTGTGCCCTAAATGTATTGTATTGTTTTTTGTTCGAGTTGTCAAAAATAATATATGTTCGTTATAAAAAATTTCAAAAAGACCAAAGGGAAAAACATATCTGTAACACCGTAACCTCACCAGCCAGGGATCCCACGGTTATTATTTTTAGACAAAGCCTTCACATTCTCTGGCTGTGTTTTTATGACGGGGGCCTGTGGGTGTCCCTACCTGGGTGTTCTCTGGCTTCAGTTTAATGCCTCAGAGACGAGGAGGCGCGGGATGCTGTCTTCAAAAAGATCCCAGTCTTTTAAGTCTCCTACCTGGCCAGGAATCCAGCAGTTCTTAAGCCTCTGTAATTGCAAGTATTTGCCAGAATATTTGATTTGCTCGTTATCAAAACTCCGCATCTGGCCTGCTTCTCGCTGCGTTGGGTTGATTTTCCATTCTGCTATTTATAGCCAGAGAGTTACTGTTCGCTTTTTCCAGGTGAATTGGGAGGCGGTAATACAAGAACACCAGGTTTTGCAGTGAGTCGGTGCTCTCAGTGAAGTTAGTAAGGGGCCATGTTGAAAATCAAGGACCTTTTAAAAGGACAGGTTCACACCCAGGAACGCAGACCTGTGGCATCTTAGGTGGGGGAGGATTTTGAACCTCCATTCAAAAGCGTGGATGTCCCTGAGGACAACCCAGTCCCAGTCATTTGGCAACGATGAGATGTGGGGAATATCCAAGCAATAGCCACCATCCGCCTCAAGCAAGCACATCTTTGGGCATCTCTGTCTGTTAAGAAATGTTCCCTGCTGAAACCAGTTTGGCTCAGTGGTATAGCGTCGGTCTGCGGACTGAAAGGTCCCAGGTTCGATTCCAGTCAAGGGCATGTACATTGGTTGTGGGCACATCCCCAGTAGGGGGTGTGCAGGAGGCAGCTGGTCGATGTTTCTCTCTCATCGACATTTCTAGTTCTCTATCTCTCTCCCTTCCTCTTTGTAAAATATCAATAAAATATATTTTTTTTAAAAAGAAAAGAAATGTTCCCTTTTGTGGAAGTGAAATACACACTAGAATCCACCCTTGGTTTTGTCTCAACTGTGGAAATTCATGCAGCCCTTCAGACATTCACAGAAAGGTAGCACCTGCCCCTTATAGCTTTTCCTACATTTGGGGATGCATGTACAGCGGACATTACCCGATACCTTTGATTCTCTTTTGTCCAACTTTAGCCTAAATTCCATGCTGATGTGTGTGTGTGTGTGTGTGTGTGTGTGTGTGTGTGTTTTTGTGGGCTCAAGAGGTTGTTGTGAAGTCGCCACAAGGTATGCATAGCAAACACGAGGCGTGTTCTAGAGATAAAATTGCCGTAATTGCCTCTGGGGGAGGAAGGGCCAGGGGAGAATAATTGCATTAGGCCCAGCCACAATGCAGCTCTGCTTTACATGCAGAACTTTAATTAATGAAACGACAAACACTGGTGGCACGTAATTGGAAAGTCTATCAGGCCCACCGAGAGGGAGGGAGCAAAGGCCTGGTGGAAGAGCCGGCTGGAGCCAGAGATAGAATTGCTGGGAGCATGCTCCTGGCCTTGTCTTTTTCCACTTGTCTCATTTGCTGCCTGCATATAGAAGAGTTTATTAGTCCAAAGCTGCCATTTATAACCTATATCTCTTAGGGTGTGTAGAAGGATCAAAAGTTTTACTGTTACAGGCCCCAACGAGTGTTATTTCTCATAAATATTATTTATGATCCTGCACTAGAGGCCCAGTGCACAAAATTCATGGGGGGTAGGGGGGAGGCAGTGGTCCTTCAGCCCTGCTTGCACCCTCTCACAATCCAGGATGCTTGCCTGCCAGCCTTCCTGATTGCCCCTAACCACTCTGCCTGTATGATTGTCCTAACTGCTTACCTGCCTGCCTGATTGCCCCTAACTGCTTACCTACCTGCCTGATCACCCCTAACTACCTCAGCCCTGCCACCACAGCTTTGTCCAAAAGGACATCTGGAATGATGTCCGGAAGATTGCTTGGCTATCCTGTCTAATTAGCACTTTTATTATTATAGTTACTTTGCTCCGAGCTGTAAGGACCTGCTTGCATAGAGATAGAAAAGTTTTAATTTTTACTCTTGATTATGGCAATTAGCTAACACAGATGGCCACCAAAAAGGTGACTTTTGTTTGCCAAAGAGTGTATAGCAAACAGTTCTGTTAAGTCCTCTTCGGCAAAAATGTGCATATTGTGCATTGTATCTGCCTGGCCACATAAGAGTGAAGTTTCTGTCTGTCTGTACAATCATATGAGCGAATTGTCTGAGAACCCAGCCCAATCTGGTTTGGTGCTCACAGAATAATAGAGGTCTTTTTTTTTTTTCTTTGCTCCATTGGTGGAGAATTCCTAGAAGTTACAGGACACCTTCCTTTTAATTTTCCTCGACACTCTGATTTTACTTATGTCTCTCACCTTTGTTTTCCCTCCATCCCCCACCCACAACAGTAAAACTTGCTCCAGGCTCACTTTGCTCCAGTGTCTGAGAGATCATGCAACTATGATTCCCAGCATTCCAGGTGCTCCCCAGCATTCCTGGTGCTCCCCACACTCTGGGCTTCCGATTCTGGTCCAGGGGCTGCCACCAGAACTATGATTCCCAGAATCCCTGGATCCTCACCACACTCTTGCTTTCTACTTCTGATCCAGGGGCTGCAGAAACCAAAAGGACTGGGAACTCCAGCCCACTCTCCCACTCTGCTCTCTGGCCAGACCTGGCGTCCCAGCAATCCAGGATGCCAAACCTTCCCACATGCTCTCCTGCCAGTTCTGTGGCTCTGGTTGGCTCTGTAGCTCCAGCCAGCACAGCCATCTTTGTCACGTCAATTTGCATATTCCCTCCTTATTGGCTGTGGGCACCGCCATCTTTATCGTGAAGTGACGGTTAATTTGCATATTACTCTTTTATTAGATAGAATTTGTATAAGTTTTCCCATATTTGTGTGAATACTCTTGTTTTATGTATATGTACACATACACATATATGACTATTCATTGTTTGGCAGAGACAATGGTTATAAATGCTTTAAAATCCACTATCTCCCTAGTTCCCCCAATATGAGGGCATTTCTGGGAGGAGGTCTTGTTAAAGAATAAATTCTGATTGAACAGGTCGGGCCTGAGAGCCAGAATTTCTCAGAAGCTCCCAGGTCATGCAGCACTGCTGGTCCCCAGACCACACTTTGAGCAACAAGGGTCTAGAAAACCTTCACAATACACCCAAAAGATTCAAATGCCTATCACCACAATATGTCACATGTATACAGCCAAACAGATATGGTAGAAAGTACATAGAACACAGTGTGATATTCAGATCTGCAGCATATGGACTTAGTGACCATGAGTGACTCACTCCACCTGTTGAAGCTTCAGTTTCCATATCTGAAAAAATGGGTATGACAATTCCTCTCTCTACTTATTGTGAGTATAAAATAAGACAGCATATATGCAAGTGCCTAACACAGCTCTCTCCTATTCAATAAACATGTAATTATTTTATCTTATAGGCCACCCTGATAGAAATTGGTCTTATTAAGATCGAATTTCAAGGGTGTTTTTGTTCTAGGCACCAAACAATGGCCCAGGTCTACCTGGCATAGGTTTCTACACATAATGGTATCAAAGGGATTCATTAACCTAGGAAAATAGAAGTCGTGGAGAGGGACTGTGGCCTGTGATCTGCTCTGGGAACCACAGATAGTTGCTCTCTATTTATTTAGATACAAGTAACTCATAAGGGATATTTGGCAAGAATTGACGTCAGTCCTTCAGTTCTTCTAATTAAGAAACTGGTGAGAGCCATCCATTGTGGGTTTAAGAGGAGAGTTCGGGTCCCGTTTGCATTCTCAGGTCACCCCTGCTCACCCAGCCCAGGGGTCTCTCACTCTCAGGGTTGTTCTCATTCTTCACCCAGAGGTGATGTGGCAGCCACATGCAGGCCCTCTGATGAGGCCCGTGTCCTCCCCTACAGGAAAAACACTCCTTCTACACCTTGGCAATGGTGGGCACATTTTAAGCCATTTTTTTAGTTATTAAGAATTTCCTCTTACTCAAAGTCCAAGATGAAAATGGGCTCCTCACTGAGAAGGCCAGGCTACTTCCTGCACTAAGTGGCCCCGTGTCCCCAGTGGTCTCAACTGAGGCTGCACTTTAGAATCATCTGGAGAGATCTGAAAAACTGCTGATGCCCAGGACCTGCCCGAGGCCAATTAAATCAGAATCTCTGGGGTGAAATCATAGTTGATGAGAGCTCCAGCTCACATAAGACACATTTTTACCTTGCTTTCCACAATAACCATTTGTTAGTACAGGATGTGAACAGTAATATGTGGGGCAATGCTATGCTGTCGTTGTCCTAACTTTTAAGTGTTTATAGATTGTTTCTAGCAAACATACAACCTCTATTACTTTAAACACACAGACCAGAGAGCTTGTTTATAGTATACACTGCCTCTGGGCATGACTGTGCTTAAACTTTCTTAGAAATATTAGTTGTATTTCCCTTTCATATGTCTAGGGGACAAATTCACAGAAACCTTTCAAAAATACATACTGAATACATATGATTGTGGCTTCCTTTTGGCAAAGTGGGCGTTCTCATTCTGAAAGACAACCATTTTAAAAGATCTTGATTTGTATTGTTTTGTCTCACCTTTGCCTACTGAGGTCACAGGTAGTAAGTCATAGGGTCTTCAGTTAGCTAACACATGACATGGAACCCTTTAAATAAGATTATCAGTGTGTTCAGGGGAGAAGTAAAAATCTGTGATACCCACATCACTGAAAGAAGTTGAGTCACAAAATTACTAGCCCGAGGTCACAAAGTGAATTGAGGCCACAGACAAGAATGTCTGGGTCCTCTTTAGGAAGCCCATTGACCTTGTTGAACTTGATATCACCTCAGAGGAAGAATCTTGTGACTTTAGGATGATGACATCAATCTGAACAAAGCTCCAAAATGGCTCATTGATTGCCCCTGCTCAACTCCTTGAACCTTAAGTAAAGGCCTTTGGGAGACAGGGAGCAAGATCAAGTGCAGGGCACCCGGCTCACCTCGCTGAGTCTCCGCAACGTCCTTAGGGTTGAGAGTTTCAGAAAGAGGCCCTGACGTTTCTTTAACACCGTGTCCTCTGGCTCCTCTCTCCCTTGCAGCTCCGAATGTCCTGGCTCATTCAGGGAGTCTTGAGGGGAAACGTCTCCTTGGTGCTGGTGGAGAACAGAACCGGCAAGGAGCAGAGCAGGATGATCTGGCATGTCGCCACAAATGAAGGCCTGAGCCTGTGGCAGTGGACGGTGCTGCCCCTCCTTGACGTGGCTGACAGGTGGGCCTCTTCCCATCCCCGTTACCCCCTTTCTCTCTATCAACCAAAATGCAGAGGGATCATGCCTTCCCTCCCTCATTCTCTCTACCCGAGACACACATCCAGATGTGCACATACATGTGCACACACAAACGTGTGGAAACACACACATGCACACACACACACAAACACACACATGAGCATGCATACTTTCTGTAGGCTTACAGAGAGTACCAAGTTTCTCTGAGGGATGTAAGTGCTAATGGGCATTCACCTCCCACATCTCTGGCCTGGCCTGATTGGCTGCCTCCAATAAAATGGAACGACTCATGTCATATCATAACCAGGCTTTATATGCATACAGCATTTTCTCTTACTTAATGCATTTTTTTCTTACTTTCCCATTTGACTATTTATTCCTTAATTAACAACAATAAAACCTGCCATGCAGGTAGGGCATTACCCAGAATGCCCTTTTCACAAGGGAAGAAACTGAGAACCAAAGAGGTGAAGCACCAGCAAGTGGCACCAGAGTGAGGACCAGCGCTCAGGTAGATCCGCGTCCAGTGCTTGGTGGAGTCAGGTCCCCGAGGCAGGTGGATGAGGTGGCTGACACATTCCTCAGGAAACAGATCCCATCACTAACGACCTTTGTGACCTTGAACTTCTCCGGGTCTCAGTCTCTTCATCTGTAGACTGAGAGGGTGAGACTAGAAGACTGTTAATTTTCTGTGGCTCTGAAATGGAGCAGTAACTGCTGAGTTCAGCGGCCACTTTTCTTGCCGGGATGGCACCAGACTGCCACCTGCAGTCGGCCTGCAGCAAGCCGTGTTTGAGTACAGATGGCCTGGCACAGCCGCTCACATGACACGCTGGTGCGTCATGTTGAACCCCAGGTGGTTGGTGCTGATCTGTTCCAGACCAAAAAGGTGGTTGGGTTCTCTATAGAGGTACCAGGTGAATAGATCTGGGAAGGTAAAGGCCATCTTTAATAGGCTAAGTAGCAAGCCCTACAATCCCAAGCAGCCTCTGCATTAAACTCCCACAATACATTTAACTTTCTCTCCTGGTAGAGCTACCATCAAAAAAATGAGAGCAAAGGGCTCAAGAAAAGGCAGGGGGTGGTTTCAGGTGGTACACAGCTTTGCAAATATAAATTTGGGTCTCAAATTCTTTACCCAAACATCACAGAGTCTGCTGTTCCCAGAGCTCGGACCTCAAGCTCTGCAGTCAGAGGAAGAAGCCATTGCCCTCACTCTGAGCCCGGGCTTCCCACCCCTTCCATGCCAGCGGGTTAGACATCAAAGCCTTGGGACATCCCCAGGCTCAGTGTCCCCAGGACAAATGGGTTTAATTAAAGTGAAAGAAGGGGCAGTATGGGCGCTCCCTCAGGATTGAGGGCTACGTGCAGGGGTGGAGATCAGGAGGGTGATGCCGGAGCTTTCCCTACGGGGGAATGCTAAATTAATTCAGATGAATCAAAGGGAGTTTTTTTTCTCCTCAACCCAGCAGCCCTCTCTTGTTCATAGCCACTCCAGGGGATTTACAGCAAGTAAGATGTTGACTCTGTACACTCCCATGCACTAGAGTTCTGTTGGAAGGAGGCTGGTCTCCGCCTCCCTCCTCCCTGTTTAGGGCTATTTATCAGACTGACATTTCCAATATTGATGAGACCAAACTCTCCAGTGGCAATTCAGGCAAAGGCCAGCTTGGTTTGATGACGTCTCATGGCCGAGTAAATGTGCAATTACAGAACACACGAGTTCCCCCGTCCTCGGAGCCTGCGCACCACTGACATGCTTTGATGTGGGAAGCTCCCCCGACACCCCAGCCCAGAGCTGGAGATGGTATAGGAAACATCAAGACCCAGAGGCAAACAGAACTGCCAGAGGGTGAGGCACAGGGTTTCACTTGCTAAAATCCAACTGGACGGTAGATGTGACTCGCCCATAAAAACAACAGAAGCATTGGGGATGAAAAATCATAGGCTTTAGAATCAGAAAACCCCAAGTTTAAAAACTGGCTCAGCCACTTACTAATTGTGTGACCTCAGCCAATTACTGAACATCTCTGTACCTCAGTGTTTACATCTATAAAATTAGTAGAATAACATGGGGTTATTATGATAACACTAGAGGCCTGGTGCATGAAATTTGTACAGGGAAGGGGGGAGTCCCTCCACCCGACCTGTACCCACTCCAATATGGGGCCCTTCGGGAGATGTCTGACTGCCTTTTACAATCTGGGACTGCCAGCTCTTAACCACTCACCTGCCTGTCTACCTGCCTGATCACTCCTAACCCCTCTGCCTGCCTGCTTGCCTCTAACTGCTCCCCTGGTGACCTGATTGCCCCTAACTGCCTCTGCTTTGCCCCCACACCCGGGACCCAGGATTCCCTCCCTCTAGCTGGCTGCAGGCACCT
The DNA here is from genome assembly GCA_963924515.1 of Vespertilio murinus. Classification (NCBI taxonomy): domain Eukaryota; kingdom Metazoa; phylum Chordata; class Mammalia; order Chiroptera; family Vespertilionidae; genus Vespertilio; species Vespertilio murinus. Next base: position 56,333,201 of record OZ004713.1, on the reverse strand, counting down.
ATGACCCGGGCCAGCTTCACAGCCACAGGGAACCATGGGCAGGTGGCTTCACCTGGGCTGCAACCTCAGCCACTGCTGCCCGGGACTGTGGAGTGGGCAGCTTGTTTCTCTCCTGGACCATAGGCACAGCCACTGGCACCCAGGACTGTGGGGCAGGCGGCTTGTCCCTCTCCCAGGCTGTAGCCTGGATGGTTCCCACCCCTCTCTTGCGAGTTCATTTGTGCCTGATTGGACCCCATTCCTCTCTCCCCAGTGTTGAGTGTCTGAGCTGTTATGGCATGACAGCATGATGAGCATTTGCATATTAGCTCTTTATTATATAGAATCATAGGATTATTATGAGACTAAGTAAAATGACCATCAAAAGCATGAATATATAGTACTGTAGATATCAATGAATTTTATTCTCCATGTTGCCCATTCTCATCTATAAGTTATTGTAACCTCAGATAATTTATTGAATAAGTAGCACATATCACAACCACTGAGCTTCCAAGTCAAGCCATGTCCTATAAAAGAGCAATAATAGCATCTATCTTCTAGGGGCTTGGAGAAGGAAAGCGCATGGGGAACTGCCTTCCCAGAACTAAATGCTTAGTAATAGATGCCTCAGATCCCCACATCCTCAGAAGAGGCTGGGATGCCCAATGTAGCAATAATAATCAACCCTAAGATGGAATGAGGGTTCTTAAGAATTTGTTGTCCTCAGTGTTCTGTAGACTCCTTATAAGGGTAAGTCTCTGATGGAGGAGAACCAAGAGGCACAGTCTTCCCTCTTTCTCCCAGGAAGATGAGCTATAGCTGCCCAGATTGCCAGAAAGTGAAAATGGGAGGATGGAGAAGGTAGAGGAAGGGAATAAATAAGGGAATGAGAAAAGGGAAATAGATAAAAGACAAAGACCAACAGCTCCCTTCCTCCTGACCTGGGGCAGGCGTTAGCACCTTGCACCACCTGTCCACAGGCAGGTCTTGGCTCCAGCTCATCAGCACCCAATTCCTGGACAGCTCTCCAACCATGGAACCCTCCTTAGAGTCTTCTTTGTGTCTGGTCACTGTCCTGTTGAGATCTCTTACATGAAAGACTTTGGTCTTAATGGTGTGTCCCAGTCCTTATGAGCAGGCAGATCCAGAGCTGAGCACTCGAGAGCAGAGAGCTACCCTCAGATTGCTGCCCCACACAGTAGTCCTTCTTCAATGACTCAAAGAATATGCCAGAGGTACATGAAGGCTGATGACAGGGAGGCATTGATCCACAGAATGATATTTCTTTCGTCCATTACCAAACAGGCAAATTGATGGAAACATTGTCATAGTCTGTCATTCTTATAAAATGATATTAACTGTACAACCAGGCTGTAGAGGGTGACAAGAAAATCTCCCAGAGCATTGGCCAGTGTGTCTGAGCAGTGGCAACATCCCTGGAATACAGATATGAGCTCTCAAGGTTGTTTTGAAGGATAGCACCAATTTAAATATTGGCTTGATGTCGCTTAAAAGTTATTGCATTGCTTTACATCCACCTCGTGTCACTAGCTTTCTTCATTTTCTCCCCACTTCGTCTTCTCCCCTTCCGTTCAATTTTCACTCTCTCTGCTGGAATTCTTTTCTTTTCTCAAAATGGAAGAAAGATAAGTTCTCTCCCCTTATTCTAAATGTCAGTCTTTTGCAGGGACACACTTCAACTTTTCCTCTTTATAATCACACATCTTACTACATGAAACACAGCGTTCCCACACCATCCTAAACGTCCACATGCCTACAGAGCAGAGGCAGATGCTACATTTAGCTCATTACAAGGTGGATTTGGAACCACCATGGATCAAGTCATGTCCCAGGAAGCACCGCCGTCGGGCAGCCAAATAGAAAGCACATCACTCATCGCATGTGTGGGCTGCACTATCGTTATGAAGGCTTTTAGCTGTGCACTACATACAGAGCCTAACAAGAAAAAACATCCCCTCCTGAGATATTTAGATTTCCTATTCCCTTTGCATCTTTTTGCCCTAAATGACAAGTGGTGTGTTTCACAAATGCATCTTTCAAATGGGATCGCTGAAACGCAGTTACATCTTCATGTGCTAAGACAAGAGACTCCATTAGCCAAGATTTTTCTCCTGGTCCAGTCTTGTTTCTCATCCACAGAGCCCCCGTTTCATCAGATGCTCTCAGTATCAATACTTGCCCTTTGTGTGGCATCTTTCTGTGATGAGAAAGGCACCAGGGGGCATTTCATGACAACATATTCCTGCCTGAGTAAGGAGATAGTAAATTCCAGTGAATGGAAATCCAGGCATGTCCAATGAACCTCGGTTTGCAGGTCTAGACACACCTCTGAAGAAGTTGGGTTTAAGTTGCATTTTTGTAAATTGAATTACAGCTTTCTCACAGAGCCACAGGAAGAGCGCTAAGTAGTGGTGATTAGCGCTGGTGTTTGTTGAGTACTTACTGCCTGCCAGTCACACTATATGGGTACTCGACATGCATTATCTCATTTCATCCTTAAACCCACCCCACTGGGGCAGATACTGTAATTAATCCCCTTTTTCATAAGGGGAATCTGAGGTCTAAAGAGGTGAAGTAATTTTCCCTTAACCTGTAGGCTAGTCTGCTTCCTATGGACTCGCCTGAGAAAATGAGTGGCCAGCACTTAGCATGTAGTAGAAATCTTAATAAGTGGTAGCCATTGTTGTTAACAGAACATTTTGGTTTAGGATTATTTTAGACCACACCTCTTATTCATTCTGAGTTAGATTTTTCCTTTGCTTCATCCATCCCCTGAAATCCATCATCGTAAGTCCCCACCACCAGCTCCTACCCAAGACCACTGGCCGCCAGTCCCGCTGGCCTACCTGCCTTCTCTAACACCTCCAGCCGGGCAACCCAGGAGGAGGAGAATCTCCCCTGTTCCTTCCGGGGCACAGGGCCCACTCCCCACAGGCCTTTCAAGTCAGCATCTAGCATGCCTTTGATTTTATCTGCCCCCAAACTATGCGTGGTGCTGGTAGACATTTTTTATTTGCAAATATATTAATGTGCCATGACAGAGGCACAGAAGTAAAATACATTTAGTTGTATATTTAGCGAATCACCCTTTGTAGAGAATAAAGTTGACTTCCATAAGAACTGACACAGAAAATCAGGCCATTCGGTGGCTGCACTATCCCCAGGAGAAGCCGGCCAAAGGGCAGGCCCTGCGTGTGGTCTCCACCGTCTGCCTCCCCTTCCCCCACATTTCCAGATGTAGCTGCCTTGCCTTCACCTCCCCACCTCATCCTTCCCCAGAGAGGAGAGATGCCATAGGAGTGAATTTCACACTCGGCAACACCCCTACACACACGCCAACACCTGTCACAGCATCTCCTGAATCAGTCCTCACACTCTGTGCCCATGTTGTCCCCACCCACAGCAGCCACGGACCTCTCTTCTCGGTGCTTTCTTCCTTCATCATGTGAGGTGCCCACCCTGTCCCCCACCTTTGGGAAGTTAGGGAAGAGATCATCTCCCATTTCCAGGAGAGAACACTGAGGCCCAGATGGGTTAAGTCAAGGGCCTGCAGGTAATTAAACATAGAGGCTCCCCCTTAGAGGTCCTTCTTCCATCTTATTTCACTTCACCAGAAAGTAGCCTTGTGAAGATGCTCAAGTGTGAAATGGTACTAACCTCCACAATCACCCAGGTATTATGTATTGATATATCCAGCCAGCACTCACTGTCACACTTGGTTCCCAGACAAGTAGCACAGCCCCAGCCCTCCATGACTGTCTGAGGCAGCGGGGCAGGGGGGGGGGGGGGGGTTGCATGGGAAGATTTTTATACATCATTACTTCATCTCACTTTCCATTGACTAGAACTCAATCACTTGGTTATACCTAACTGCTAGGGATGCTGGATAATGTAGTCTAGTTGTGTGCTCAGAAGAAATGAAAATGGGTTTGATTGATGGGGAAAAAGATTGATATGTTGTGTCATGAAATAATCCAATGTATACAGTCCCCATCTCTGGATATCTGTCAGAGTGTCACTTGAGAATACTGACTCCTTATTTAGCTACTGTGAGCATTGATCAGTCTTGCATTCTGGGCCCCATACACAAAGATTCCAATTCAGTAGATCACATATTAGGTCCAGGAACAAATATAAATATAAATATAAATATAAATATAAATATAAATATAAGTATAAAATTCCCTAGGTGGCTTTGATGTCTAACCTCATTTGGAAGTCACTGGCATAAAATATCCAATTCAGCTAACTTGTGGGCAAGATGGGGTTAAGTAACTGGAGAAGTGCCATTAGCTGTCACATTGTCAGCAAACATATATTTAGCCCCCAACAAGTGCAGAAATAGAAAGGGGTATATGACCCAGCTCCTTGCTGAGTCACAGGGCCTGCACACTGAGGAATACACAAAGCATGTGCATTGAGAGGCAAACAGTAACACAAGGACCCTTTGTGCAGGCCCCACAGAGCATGGCAGGTTCAAGGGCACAGTGACCTCCATGTCTCAGGGGAGCTGTCATGAAGAGAATGGGATGAGGATAGGATGGAACTCGAGGGAAACGCAAAAGGGACGTGGCATTCCAAAGAAGGCCACTAGAATGAGCTGAGACTTAGAGACAGGGCTGTCTTGTGTGGGTTCAGAAAGGTTGTGTCAGAGAATCCTGAGAGGGTTAACATGGACATTGTGCTCTGGGCTGTGGGGATAGAGCTTCTGAGCCCAGAGATGGGCTGGAGATAGGAAACCAGAGCCTGGAGACTGTTGGATGCTTTTGGGAGGGACCAAGTGTGAAATGATTTGAGTCTCAAAATGGAAATCAGAAAGTGGGGAGAGGAGCTAGAGAAGAAGAGGTCCTTATAGCCCAAACAGCCTTGAGTCGGCCCCCTGAGGAGGAGGAAGCCGGGGCTGGTGGCTCAGCAATGCAGTGTGCAGTAAGGCATTCATGTATACAAATCAAACATTCATAACTCTGGAAGGATCTGGCCTTGTTTCTTTCTCAGAAAATATCCCAGATCATTGGAGCAAGGAGTACTTAGCAATTCTGAGCTTTACATCCCATTTCTCACACTGATTTACTGTGACGTTTGGGACAAGTTGTTACTTTTGATTGCTAAGTCTCCACAATCAAGAGTGCAAAGCAGTGAGACAGATCCGGCCTATGAGCCTGGTTTAAGAAGTAGTCGCTCAAAATGGCAACAGGGGAGGGAACCCCTTTAGAATAATGGGATGTTCAGATCTGCTCAAGATTTTCCTGGTAATACCCACAGCTTAGTGTACAAATCAACAGAGGCATATGTTTTTCATATGTTCTTGTGACGGCCCATTTTGCTGATATTTGAAGCCAAGCAGAATCCAGTTCTCTACATGCTGTTTTCCAAGAGCCTCACTGTTGTTCATGGCTTCCATCCTCACCACCATGCAGATCACTCATAGTCTTCATTTCTACCTGAGTCCCAACCCAGTTTCCAGCTGCCTGATTGGCACTCCATCCACACCTTGGACATAGCCCCACAACCACACCTGCTCCTGAGGGATCTTCTGCCCGTTGTTGTACGTTTACCTAGGCATCCAGTTCTTCCAAGCTTGACTTCTCTCACACTGCCCAGACTCAGTATTTTCCCAGGTTATATAGGCTGTAGCTGTATGAGGGAAGGTCTGAAAGGGACATTAGAAATCCCCCTCATCAGTGAATAATGGGAATTACAAATCTGTCCACACTCATCAAGGACAGGATCCTTATTATGAATCTCTATACTCCCAGCTGTAAACACAGTGGCTGGTTCATAACATAAGCTTTGTTTGGAGGCATATAGGGAGATATGTAACTTAAATTTCCACCTGGAGAAACAGAGATTTCTAATGAAATGTAATATAAGATAAGAACAATGAACTGGAATCCCCCATGTTAAAGAAGGATGGATGCCCACTGTGGAAATACCTACTTTTTTTTTTAAACCAAGGTGGCGCTGGCCAAGTTTCAGTGACCTGCCCAGGATCCCCAAGTGTATAGCCCAGTCTTCACTCTCCCTTTCACTCCACACTCCATCATAGGAGGCTGCTAATTAATTCACCCACGTGAGATGTTTTGTCAGGATCCCTTTTCCTATGTCTTTTCACCTTGGGAGGTGCCACCATCTCCGGCACCATCTCGGCCCTCCATGCCACCAGCCAGTACTACAGCAGAAAGGGCCGTGTTGGAAATGTCTGTGTGTCCGAGAAAGGTGCAGCGGCCATCCCAGTCTCTCTGAGAAAAGTGGATGCAGGCACTTTCCAGCTCTGGATACCCTCCAGGTCCCCAATTGCTCCAAAGGGGCTTATTGTACTTCACCAATGTCATGGGGTTCATGAGACTAAATGAAATGAAAGAACCGGGGTAGTTCTACAAGGGATAGTGAGAGAGGTTGCCCGGGATCAAAGACCTGCTATGGTCTCCTGGTTCCAGGCAAGTCAGATGATGCTCTCCTGAGCTTTCTGCTCTTCCTTGCTGGCCTTCCAGACCATCTAGCTTCAGAACATCCCTCCCCACCAAGTACATTCCTTCTCTTTCCTCATTTGACACATTCTCACTGCTCTTGGTGTCTTTAAGCCCAGAGGGGAAACCAAGTCAGGAGATGGTAAATTACTTTTGAGAGTGGGAGAGATCCTTGAATGTCCAGCCACCCCACCACTGCGCAGGCGCCGAAGACTCCTCAAGTCAGGGCTCCACTGTGTGTCCATTAGAACCACCTGGAGCCCATTGTGTTCATTTGGTCCCAGACAGTGCTGGTCCCAGGAACCCCACGCTGGCCATCAGCCCCTCCTTTTTGATGGTAACTGAAGTCATTTGCACAGACAATAGGGCGGACTCGGCAGGGCTTTTTCATCACATACATTATTCTCATAGAAATGCATACTGCGACCCAAGCTTTGTGACGGTCCATTTTAGAACACTTTGCCGAGCAAATCAATTGTGCAGTGAGCCATCGGAGAAGGTGCTTTTCCTCAGCAGAATGTGCCCGCTCTCTCGGAACAGCCAGAGCCCAGCCAAGCCTCAGCTGCCAGAGGTGTACTAGGCACCCCTCCTTCCGAGCCCATGGTGGTTGACAGAGGAATCTGAGACATGGGGCCCATCTGTCAAGAGCCTTTTCCCCACTCCGGCCATTCTGTCTTGTCCTCTCTCCAAATAATTCCCATTCCCTCAGTCCACGTTCAGACACACCTTTTTGTCAGCTACTTAAGATCATGAAGTGAGCTTAATTAGCTTTGTCAGCCCCTAAGGCTGGCCGGGTGGCAAATAAGGCGTTACATTCACTGTCCATTAGTGGTCTGTGATCTAAACTAGATTGAGCATTTTCCGAGCTGTGCATGAGCAGCATCAGCACTTTCTACACAGAGATCGCCCGGAATCTGGGAGATGCCCAATTCCACAGCCACCCGTCAGCCTCACCCACTGCCCTAATGGCCACCTTTCAGAATCCTCCAGGGCCAACTTTCAGCAGTCCTCTTTGAAAGCTGTGCAACCTGGAGTCAGGGCCTGATTCTTTATGAAAAGCCAGACTTCAGCCAGGATCCCCAGCCAAATCTGTTTCAGCAACAAGTTCCAAACTCCACCAGTTAGAAAAAAAGAGAAAAGGCAACAACAACCCATTCAATTAAGTGTCTTCTTTGGAGAAACCAAAGAGTTGAGCAGTTGTGAACCATTGAAGAGCAGGAAGTGACATCTGCAATGCTGAGGGCTCAAAAGAGGGAGCTCAGCTGCCACCATCTTAAGAAGCACAGATCAGAGAGGGAGCTGGAGGAGCCAAAGAGTTGCCTCTTCCCTTCTCTCTGCCTAGCCACCCACGTAGAGGGAGGGCACAGCTTTTCTGGACATGGGGGCTTGGTTCCCTTCCCCCACACAGAGCTAAGGCTTTGGGGAAGGGGCAGCAGAGTAACTTGCATGTGCATTACACCACCTGGCCCCTACGCTCCAGACAGGGATGGACTGGCTTTCCCTCAAACCCAGAGCAGCTCACCTAGTACCTGCTAGAACTTTTCCTCAGGCCCGGAACACTCCCCCCAGTGCATGCTAGAACTTCCTCTTCATCCCAGAGGAGTCCATGGGGCACATGCCAGAACTGAGGCCTGAGTCCATGGCCCACTCTGGAGAGTAGCCTGGTGGTGGGGGTGGGGGGTCAACAGAAAAGAGTGGTTGGGCCAGGACGATGGTGAGAGCCTTGAGGAAGCCTCACCTACCTCCATCAGGGAGAGGCTGAGCAAAGCCAGGAGCAACCTCTTCTTCACCTGAGGTTCCGGTAAAGACCCACAGCCAGCTACCATGCAAAGTATAGTAGCCTGAATCTGGTGGCCCCAGTGGCCACCTCTTGGCCAGTGGCCCCACAAAAAAAAAGAAACTCCTAGATGGTTCTGCTGTCTCCTCCTGCCCCATCTCCTACCATCCCCAGACCCCATTCCCAAACTGCCTCTGCTTCACCCCTGCCCTCCCCACACCCTTTGCCCAACTGTCCCTTCCCTGTAGCCTCTGGAATCTGGAGCTTGTAGGGAAGGTTGGCTTCCTAGGTAGGCAGAGGAAGCAACGTGTGTTTACAGCTGATGCGACATCGGATTGAGTCTTCCCTGATTATTGTGAGTGTTCCTGACTCAAAATATGAGCAATTCCAAGTGTCAATCAAGCTCTTTTAAACAGCAGCTGTCACCGCCATTTCCTTACAGAGCACTTAGAAACTATTCTATTTAGAAACCATCTCAGCCCCAGCCTGCATCATGCCGTCCATGCTAAGAGTCCCAGTGGCTGGTTGAGAACTTTGCAACTCTAATCTCTCAATAATAAAGCCGGTAGGAGGGAAGAAGTTCAGTTTCTCCTGAAGGGCCCATTTAGGGGGAAACAGGAGTTTTTGTCCCCTTCCACCACCACCCCCCCATGCTTGATAGGCACACATATATAATTTACTGGCTCAGGCATTCCAGGCCCATAAAGATGGCACACCCATGAGGCAGCTCAGCACTGAAATCAGTGCCCAGGGTGGCCCTTGGCCTATGGATGTCAGATTAGATGACCTAATCAGAAAGGGGAGACTCAGGAAGGTGGCTGTGGGCCCCTTGCCCATGGTTGTCTAGGAGCATCAGGCAGCTCTGCCTACTGTGTCCTGGGACACTGAGGCTCCGGCCAGGAACTCAACTATGGACCACATGTCCCATGGAGATCTGGGGAACTAGAGCTATAATCGTGCCAAGATTCAGAGAAGCCACTGAAGGTGTGTGATACACCTATGCCTCTCACCATCTCCACCTCCTTCCACACCTCTCACACCCGAGCCAGAGGAGCCCTGACTTCCTCTGAGACATCCCTCACTCCAGTTCCTCTACTGGGAATGCCCTCTCTTCGCTACCCTCCATCCCCACACCCACACCTTTGAGTCCTTTTATTTTTTCAACACCATCTCCCCTGAGAAATGCTCCCCACCTCCCCAGCCTGGTGGACTTCCTCCTTTCTCTGAGCTCTTAGAGGATTTTATTCACACCTCATGTGGCATTCACCTCCCTCTACCTATTCTACACTGATGTATGTATACACTCTTCATCTCCCCACTAGACTGTAAGCAACTTAAATGCAGTATTCCTGTCGGATTTCTCTTAGAATCCCCCATAGGCCTGTGTCCTGTGCGTCCTCTGTCCTCTCTGTCCCGCTGTCTCCAACCCATCAGTCTCCCATTCCTGCCAACACTCTGATTTTCTGCTCTTGCTACCCATGGCTGCCAATCTATTGTCTGGGTTACTTCTCTCTCTCCTTTGTACTGACAGATTTATTGAGCTATAGGTGTGCATGCTGACAACTTTTAGCAAATGCACGGTTGTACAAAGAGCACCACAATCCAATGTTAGAATAGTTTCATCCCCCCAGAAAGAACCCTAGGCTGGTTTTCAGTCAATACTCTCCTGACTTCCAGCCATAGGCAACCTTTGATCTGCTATAGATTTGCCTATTTTAGACATATATATATCCCAGGCTGTTCCTCACACACACTCCTCTTAACACATGTACAGGTTCTGGCTGCAGATTGTCGTATGGTGGGGACAAGGATCCAGAGCCACCGTGGCTTTTGACAATATCTCCATCAGCCTGGACTGCTACCTCACCAGTGAGTCCACCCTGCCCCCAGCACTTGTTCCCACCCAGACTACCCGGGCTCACTGTCCCTCCTACACCTACGCCACTTTCTCCCACCTTCCCTTGGGGTATGCTCACCTCCCTGCAGTGGAGCCTCACTTAACTCAACCAATGGGGTCTTCTCTATTCCAGTCAGTGGGGAGGACAAGATGCTGCAGAATACAGCACCCAAGTCAAGAAATCTGTTTGAGAGAAACCCCAACAAGGAGATGAAACTCTGGGAAAATACACCAAGAGAGACCCCCATCTTTGACCCTACAGGTAAGGGTTCAACTTACTAATTTGAGCAAAGCAATTATTTGTTGCAAAAGGCAGAAGAAAGATGGGTGCTATGATCGAAATGGGGAGCTAAGTTTAAAGAATAAGAAGTCAGCTTTTAAAAGGAACATTACTTGCACTTTGGCCATGGGCCTCCAAGAAGAAGCTGGCTCTCTTTCTACAGGGCTTCTGAAAGGTGTGAGAAGGAGGACTCCTCCATGCTTGGGGAACACCCAGGCTCCAGCACAAACAGAGAACCAGGCTGGTGACCTCTCCTCAACTCAGCACCCTGAAACCAGTCTCTATTCACTGAACAAAGCAAACCTTCCGTCAGATCTTTCCTCCACATAAAGAGAGTTGTGCCCAAGGCCATGGTTACCTGTTGCATGAAGGCAGGCTAACCCATCCTGGGTAAACCCTCCAGGGCATCAGGTTCAACATATTTCCCCAGAGCTTGGCTCCCATCAATGCTGCTTGATTCAGCAGTCCTGGGATGAAGGACTACTTGAGGGGGCTCTGCCATTTCCAACACAGGCCTCTTCAGCCTCATGCCCTAAACCATGGCAGTGACTTCTCAGCTTCTCTTTGACCAGGGCATCATTTGGGGTCAGTCTCAAACCCCAGCATGATGTTCCTCAGCAGCTATTAGCTCCATGAGCCAGCCCCAGGGAAGCTGATGAAGGCCTCTGGGCCACACCCTCAGGTTAGGGTTCCCCAGGTAAGTGGTGGGCCTGGGCACTGAGTCTTCTTCTAACATGAGTAACCGGGAGACACTCTTCCTCCTGTAAAAGGTCATACGGATAGATAAATGATAAATCATTTCTATTTATAAATGTGCAATCCTTGTTTACTGCAAATTACATTGAATTCATTGACTCTCAACATATTAAGTATTAGCTTTGCTTTGTGTTTGATGTCATTCTTCCTTTCCTCCGAAAAGCTACCCCAGGACTAACTATCCCATCCTAGCTCCTGCCTAGCCTCACAGCTCCAAACCAGGGGGAAAGTTCATGGCTTTTCCCATTACCTCCCCCTTTCTCTCTTCTCCCTTAACTGGAAGCTCAAAATACCTTTCCAGTTTTCCACGCTGCAATCTCTGTTTCCCAACCCTGCCTCGTGGTTCATGGCTCATGAAACCGTCTAAGACAAGGGAGGACCTGCTTTCATTGTTCAGTGGCCTTCCCCGCACCTCACCCCATAAGGGAGCAAGAAACTCCCTGACTTCCCGGCCCTTGGTCAACCATGACTCCTGTGATAAATTCAGGTCATACTAAGCAAACGTCACCACAAGCCACCACCTACCTAACCACCAGCACTGGTTACACCGCAGGGGTTCCGGAAACACTTACTGATGGATTGGTGGACACTTAATGCTTGAGCTCGGTTCTCAGATGTCAGCTGCTGGCTCCCCTGCAGCCAGCATTCAGAAACCTGCCATCCACCCTGCCTGACTCGGGTTTATTGCCATATAACTCCCACTGTCCCTACAGGGCTGATCGATAAGGGCCTGGCCAGTGGCCACTCAGACTAATGAAATCACACAGCGGCTCAAAAGCGTTGGTACTCCCCTACCACCTCCAGATAAAATTAGAAGTGAGTGGCTGCCTGATGGCTGGGGATGACAATGGCTGGGACACAGCTTCCTCTACTGAGCGGCCCAGCCTCAGAGCAGGGTGAAGTGCAGATGGCTGTGGGTCAGCATTGGGTCTTCAGACCCCCCTTTGGGAGTAACCCCAACTCAAAGGGAAGAGGACACGGAGGCCCTGGGAGGCTTTAGAGAGCCCAATAAAGAGTTAGTGCTTCCCCAGGACCCATTGCCACATCAGGGAGCAGCTCAGGTGAGGGAGAAGCTGAAGTAGGCTTCCAACACCCTTTCCCCTGCTGTGTTTCAGTAGCGGGAGGCATCTCTCCCCCAGCCTGACAGACTCCCAGTCCCACCTTGCTGTGGACCCTAGCAGTGTGTGGTGGGGGTGCCTCTGTCTTCATCGAGAGGATTTATAGGGGGCGGGGAGCAGGGCCTCCTTTCCCCACCACCCACAAGATAAGGTCCACCGGGCCCTCTGCATCAGCACTGGCCAGGACTCAGGCTCATAGGCAGGGAGAGGAGGCTGGCTGCCCCTGGATCCATGTTGAGCCCACAGTTCCAACAGACTCTTCTGAGGGCAGAAACGCTGAGCAGGAACAGATCCAAGCCAGGAGCTCGGAGAACTCACAGGTTAGAAAAGGAGAGAACAGGTAGACAAGGATTACGTCCAGTTACATGCCTATGGCAAGAGGAAGGTCATGGGGGAGGAGGGTCCTGTAGAAGGGTGGTCCTGGAGGAGGAGGGATTCAACGGGTAAGGCGTAGGTCAGGGCCCCACCCACTCAAATAATCGCCAGGCAAACACTGGCCTGACACCCACCTTCCATGCACCCAACACAACAGGGGCAAGGTGAGCTTCTGGCCCAAGGGAGCCACGTGGCCTGGGAACGGGGAGACCACAGTCTGCAACTTAACCCAAACTAGAGCTCCTACCTGGAAGGCCCCCTAGAGGGGACAGGAGGGCTGGGGCCCCGAGGGAAGGGAAGAGGAGGAAAGGAGTAACCCATGAGCACACCTGACCCTGGCTAGGTTGTCCCACACGTCAGCTCCTCCCGTCCTCACTGCCCAGGGACAGCTGCTGTGTTCCCACTGTAGGGAGGAGGAGGAGGGTCTGGAGGATTGTAAGTGGCCCACAGCTGGTCAGGAAGGGGGCCTGAAATCTACATTTTTTTCCTGCCAGCTGAGCTACTTCTGAGTATCCAAGTCTCCAACCACAGATCACCACCAAAAATGAAAAATAGGTAGTGCGTCCAGTTGAGAGCCCCTGCATGACCAGTAAACAAATCAGTTGTCAGGGGAGACAAGATAAAATTTTCCTCCAAAGTTCAGCGCTGTCTGTTTCTGCTGGGCTGGAACGGGGCGGCTGGCTAGGGCACCGCCTGGAGACGCAGAGGCAGTTTCAGGAGATTCGCTCACAGAGCTTCCAAATCTCCCTACACATGCCTAATCCCCCCTTCCCCTGCCCCTCCAGCCAGCCGTCCCCTCCAGTGAGGGCCTGGCAGGGAAAAGCCCGGCCAGGTGCCTCACGAAGCATTCTCGGAAGCCTGAGTCACTAGCTAATCAGAAAAAAGAAAAAAAACATACACAGAGAGAGAGAGAGAAAAAAAAATGGGACAAGTATTAAGCCTGAGAAAATTACATTTGTCAGCTTTGCACATACAATTACACTAACCAAATGGTTGGGATAATGCAATCACTGAGCTCTGGAGCGCTCCCCCTCTCTCTAATGAGCATTAGTGGTGAGGAGGTGGGAGCAGGCTCCGCCGTCCTGTCTCTCTGACAGCCCAGGTAAGGACAGGCGATCCTGCCTCTGCTTCCTGACCTCTCTCCTCCAGCTGTGTGGGGAGAGTGGGAAGGGATCAGCTCAGTCTAAGGGAGAACCAGGCTCAACCTTGGGCCCAACCCACAAGTCCTACAACTCATGGAGTCCTGGCTCAACCCACAGTCTTGCCTCCCAGTTAGTTGGTGACAGTTGGCTTACCGTTTTCTGAGTGGGATTATGGAAAGAGCACGGGACCGGGAGTCAGAACCCCTGGCCTGGCCTGGCCTGGGGGGGGGAGGGGCCTGCACTAGCTAGCTGTGATGCTGGGTGTCCCCTTGTCTGGTGCCTGGATGTGTTACCAGATAACAGAGCTCATGTAAGAGGGGCCAACATGAACACAGACAAGGGAGGGAAAACTGGTATTTTTTAAAGCCAAGGTTTGAAGTAGACAGTCTCCAGGTCCTACCCATCCCCAGCCCCATGGTCTGAGGGGGAAGGGTGTGGCGTAAGGAAGCCCGAGTGTCACCTGGCCCAGCTCCCTAATTAACCCAGGATACAGTGGATGTGCCCAGAAGTGAGGGTGACAGACCTTCCGTTCCCACACACGCTCCTGTGATTCAAGAACAGATGCCAATTCCAATGAGAAAGTTTTATGTGTTTCATATAAATTGATTGGGTCTATTTCTGCTAAACGCATTATCCATTCACCACAGAACAACTATTAGAGTTAATAGAATTTGTAGCGAGAGCCATTATCATCCAAGCACGCCTTCTGGGGATGACGGCATTGCTGGAAAGCAGGCTTTGCGGGGCTGGCCCCTCGCTCGGAGCCTGGCCTTTCACGCACTGGGGTCTTCGTTCCAGAGCAGCCTTCTGCACTCAGGCCCTGCAGGCCCAGCCAGGCTCACCAGCGGCTGTGGTGGGCTCTCTCGTGTGCAGTCTCTCAGTTACTGGTACTATATGATCCCCCTTTTACAGGCAAGGTGACCAAGGCCCACGGAGATTAAGTAACTTTGCCCTAAATTTTACCAGATGTAAAAGGCTAAAGGGTGGCTTTTTTTTAATTGCATAGAAAGCTAAAATCTTCTAAGCCAAATAACAATTGGAAGGATACAGCTGTGATAAATTTTAAAGCAGGGGTGGGGAAACTTTTCTGCCAAGGGCCATTTGGATATTTATAACCTTACTAGAGGCCTGGTGCATGAAAATTCACGCACTGGAGGGAGGGTCCCTCAGCCTGGCCTGCCCCCTCTCACAGTCTGGGAGCCCTCAGGGGTGGGAAGCAACCCAGCAATTAGGGGAAGGCGACGCCGCAGCACACCTTTGCTCCTGCCACTGCCGGCAGTGCAAGCCTCAGCCAGCTCTGGTTACCTGAGCCTCAAGTGGCCCTGGAAGGCTGGACAGCTGCCATCCAAGGCTTGCTGAACCTCGGGCCAGCCCTGGGCAGCTGGGCAGCCACCTTCTGAGGCTTGCTGTGTGCCTCAGAACAGCCCTGGGGGGACTGAGGGGAAAGGGAGACTCCGGAGGCAAGCTCTCGCACGGGGGCTGAGGGGACTGGGTGCCACCATCTTGTGGCTGTGGGTATCACCATCTTTGAGTGCGTGGCCATCCATTAGCATATTCCCTCTTTATTGGCTGTGTGCACCGCCATCTTTTTTGCAACTGTGTGAGAGTCAATTAGCATATTCCCTCTTTATTATATAGGATTTGCAGGTCCTACAGAAGTATCAACTTAAAAATTAGCCTGCTGTATTTGGTCAAACATTTGGTTAACTCCCTCCTAATGCCTTAGCAGAGACAGACCAGATGATTTTGTGGGCTTTATGCAGCCTGTTGGCTGGACGTTGCCCATCCCTGATTTAAAAGGATCCCACGGTTAAAAGGTCTCCCGGAGGAATCTCCAAGCTCTCAAACTCCTGTTTCTAATGTCAGTTTTTGCTTAAACAGAGCACATCTGCATCTTCACTAATATTCAAAAGAGTGCTCGAGGCACACAATGCACCACGCACAGGCAAGAGAGCTTATAATTGCAGCTAATCGGCGGCCCTCTGTGGCTCCAGCCTTCACTAATGTACATGGCCTGCACTCGGTCAGCACCCATTCTATTGGGGGAGGCACTCGAAGAGCTCAGCAGGCGTAGGGCCACAGGTGCAATTCCTGGAAACTGTTAGGCACTGGCCGTTTTCCTGCTCAGCTGACCTACTATTGAACCGAGAGCTTCATGTTCTCTCCTGTTTTACTAATTTTAGATTCTCATCTATTTATGGCAAATGATGACGCAGGAAGCACCAGCCTTAACAAGGTTCGTGGGTGCCCAGTCACTGCAGCAGGTGTGGCCTCCTAATTAGGATGTCACTCTTTATTTCTCTGCGCCTCTCTCCCCCAAATGCTCCAGGAAGAAAGCTGGCATGGAACTAATTCGGATTCATGATCCCCATTACTGACATTAAGGAGTCTTGTCCAGTGCAAGCAGCTTTGCCCACTGGAGAGCCAGCCCACCTCCCTAATGGGTGGCCAACACCGAGGCGCAGGGGCTGCTCTGTTGCACTTGCACAGGTGGCAGGTTAGAATTG
The DNA here is from genome assembly GCA_963924515.1 of Vespertilio murinus. Taxonomy (NCBI): domain Eukaryota; kingdom Metazoa; phylum Chordata; class Mammalia; order Chiroptera; family Vespertilionidae; genus Vespertilio; species Vespertilio murinus. Next base: position 56,316,879 of record OZ004713.1, on the reverse strand, counting down.
GAGGCTGCCCGGCAGAGTGCCTCCTGCAGCAGAGCTTCCCAGGTGAATGGTCCCTGGCCACAGGCTGCCTCCTTTCACCTGCCCCCAGTTACTTAGCACATTTAGCATGTCTCATTGATCCCTCCAGCCCCCTCCCCCACACCCCCCTCCAGATGCAGCATGGCACAGCTTTTAGAGCACTGACTGCCTTTGTTCAAGTCCCAACTCTGCCACTTACTGTAAGTCACTCCCTTCTCCTTTCTGTGTCTTTGTCTCCCCACCTTAAAATATGGTGTTTGCATCCAAAAGGATCACATGAGTGAATATGTGTCCAGGGCTTATGTGAGCCACCATTATTTTCCCCAATGTAGAACTGAGGAAACAGGATCAGAAAGGCTTTGGTAGTTGCTCACTTGCCCAGTAAACTGCAAAGCCAGGGACCAGTTCACTCCAAAGTCTTCCCCGCTAACTCCACACACACACCCCTAGGAGCAATCCCCTTGCCGTCTGGTTGCTGGCCACAGTACAAAGGAGAAGCTTTGCTGCTTCTAGGCCCACTGTTTCCTCTTTCCAGCCAGGAGATTTGCCTCAGTGTTCACTGTAGAAGACATTGTTTTCTAGTTGATGGTTTCACAATTTCCTGAATCCCAATTCTAAAATATATATCTACAATAATAAGAGTGAGATGCAAATTGACCATACCTTTGTGACACCCACCAGCCAATAGGAGTGTGTATGCAAATTATCCCAACAAAGAGGGCAGGTTAATTTGCATATGTAGCTGCTCTGGGCCTCTAGGCAGCATGGGAATGAAGCAAAGGTGGTGCCAGCTGCCAGAGGAAGGAAGGTCGTTTCTTGCATGAATCTTCATTCATCAGGCCTCTAGTATATACATACATACAGACATATATATTACATATATATGTGTGTGTGTGTGTGTGTGTGTGTGTGTGTATTAGATGCATCAGTGCATCATCATGCATCAGGCCTCTCGTGTGTGTGTGTGTGTGTGTGTGTGTGTGTGTGCGCGCATGCGCGCACTCGCGCGCGCGTGTGTGTGTGGGGTGGGTATATATATATATATATATATATATATATATATATATATACACACACACACTTTATCCTCCCTGGAGGGTGACAAGGTCTCATCCAAGATGATGCTTTGCAATTTATACTGAACTGATCATCCTTCTTTAAAAGAAATCCAGTATCATTTGAGAAAGCCAGGAATCAATAGTGTTACTTTAGAACTGTCTGACCGTGGGTGCCACTGGAGAAATAGTGTAGCATTATCCAACTCTGACAGAGTCCAAAACACCTCACAAACCTCTAATCTAACACTATAGACCAGTGCTGGAGTTATGGCAAATGAAGGCCAAACAACTTAACACCATGCCCCGGCTCCTCTTAGCCATGGAGAGGATTCTGTCATCTCTCTCCCGGCTGGCCTGAGAAAACATGATTTTCCCCCTTTGGTTCAGTGAAAGGTTACATAAGTAGGAGACAATAAATGGTCCAGGAACTCTGGTCTCTGCATGCCTTGATTAAGATCATTTAGCTTCAAGACCATCAGTGCAAGTGCATTAAGCGCTTATTATTTGGGAAGTCCCCTTTTAATTACCATCCTCCCAGACTTGCTGGTTCTGCCTCAGAACCACTCTGCATCCCCCTCGGAACCTGTTAGCTCTCTGCTTGCTTCAGCAAAGCTTCAGTGTCCTGAGCAGATGTCATTTTGTTTAAATTCATCTAGGCTTGGAGCTGGACAGAGGAACTAGGAGGGGAAAGGCTGAAATGCTAATTCTAGATCACAAAAGAGGATTCTTCCCATTTGCTCCTTCACTGGGAAGAGGAAAAGCAATGAGAGGTGGAATTACCTTAGCCATTACTGAGTCAGGGAAGAGAGAGAGGGTACTGGGAAGGACTTGGCCCAGCCAGTGCCCTCCACACTGGGTGCTTACACAAATAAGGAGGCCAAAGAAAGGACTGGCTACTGGGGCAGGGTGACTGGATAGTTATCTATTGCTTCATAATAAATGACCATAAATGTGGTGGCTTAAAATAACACACATTAGTTATATTAGTTTCTGTGGGTCAGGAAACCAGCAACAGCTTAGCTGAGTCCTGTTTCATAATTTCTCAGAAGGTTACAATTAGGTGTTAGCCAGGGCTGGGTTCTCATCTGAAAGCTAGAGCGGGAAGGAGTCATCCCTCCATGCTCACATGGCTGTGGCAGTTCCTGGAGAAGCAGTGAGGGAAGGGCAGGCAGGGTATGGGGAGAAAGATACATTTTTTCAAACAAATCCCAGGCCATTGGATCTAGGATGGCTGGTCTGTTTTTTTTATAGTGCATGTTGACTGTTTCTTCATAATAACTGTTGAGAGCAAATTTTATTTATTTAATTATAGTTAATTAAATAACTGACAGATTGAATGATACTCTTCCAGGATCAATGTTCACAACTAAGGAAAATAAGGCATAGTTCAAGCTTATCCAGCATTCTAAGGATCATAAAAATTCTCCAGAAGAGCTCCCTGGAAAATAGGACTATTTCTTTTCTCTCAGCCAACTTTGTGACTTTGATTCTAGTAATGAATCCATTCAGTCAATCAACTGATCAGTTCCATCAGCCATCGGGTCAGTGGAGTGTCCACACTGCTAAGGAGCAGGATTCGAATGTTTTCTTATAGACTGTGGGGCTCCTTAGATTTCAGTAATGTGGGTGTGGGTGTCCAAATGAGTGTGTGTTCTGCCTACTACTTTTCTTTCTGTTCTTGACATTTGGATTTCACTCTTTCATGTGTGCCCACTCTCCAGTTTATTTTAGAGGGTCTGGACCCCAGACCCAGGAACCAGGACATGCTTTCTTCCTAGCTTCAAATCAAGAGGCCTCTTGGGCTCCTGTGCCTCCATCAGCTCACCTGCCAGAGGAGTTCAGTCACACAGGCCTTGTAAAGGTTTTACCCTTTATGATCTAGACCAGTGGTCGGCAAACCACATCTTGTGAGCCACATAGGACTCTTTGGCCCCTTGAGTGTGGCTCTTCCACAAAACACCACATGTGGACATGCACATACAGTGCGATTGAAACTTCGTGGCCCATGCGCAGAAGTCGGTTTTCAGCATGGCAAGTCTATTTTGAAGAAGTGGTTCTAACACCGAGCCACACTCAAGGGGCCAAAGAGCCGCCTGTGGCTCGCGAGCCGCGGTTTGCCAACCACTGGCCTAGACCAAGGCTTTCTCTCCCCAGTCAGGGGACAGAGCAGATAAAGGCAGAAATCAATGACGCTTCAGGCCTGAGTGTGGCAAAGCTCATATTTGGACTGTAACCACTTCCCCCTTAATTCCCAAACCACATCCATTATGTGTAACCACCAGATGGGTGAGTCCGCAGCACCCATCTCAATTTAACACAGCTCTGGCCTGAAGCCAACTTGGGGATAACCAAATTAGCCCCAAGGCGTCCCTTAACTTAATTTTGACAGTTCTGCTTTCAGGATAGTGTTTTTCCCTGTGACCTTTCTCTTCCCTCGCGTGTTACCGACATTCCCTCGGGGAACAGGGGTGGCTGAGAGCACAGCGCAGCAGCCATCCCAGGCGCCATTAGAAATTCCCCCCAATTGCCAATGTCAGAGCTGTTTAGGGTAATGCAGTTCTGAAAGCAGCTTTTATCTCAACAGCCCTGACTTACTGCCCCTGTTGTTGGGGAGCTGACTCACTGGGAGGTTCCTCTAGTGAAACAATGTCTGCCTCCCAGCAGAGAGGGCCCTGGGCCTCTGGCCTTTATTCCTGGGAGACCTCAGCATTCTCGGGCATCCTGTCTGTCTGCAGGAACTGTATGAGGGCAAAGGAGTCAATGATGGCAAAGGGAAAAAGAGATCACATGTGTGAGCACAGCCGGTACAAGACAGGGCTAGTGTTATAATTACTGATGTTACTACCTGCTAACTTCTCATCAAAAAACACCCCAAGAAAGAAACGAAGCGGAAGTTTTGCACAAATGAACGCACTCGTGAGCATGTGCAAGTACGTGCAAACAAAGTCAGTCTGAGAAACTACCTAGAACAACATGGAAAATGCATCAACTAAAAACGGTGCTGCTGAACAAGTGACTGCACGTGCCCACCTCAGCCTCAGGTTTTCTCTGTAACCACAGGCCACGTGGTCACCTCTCTACACTATTGCCTCGCTGATGAGACACATGTAATGTGATGACCTACCCGTTGTAAGAAGCTAAACCTACTGGAGGATGGAGGTGCTACATAAATACACCGTAACTAAACACCTTGAACTTGGATGGCCCAAAGATTCCCAGCCCTGGTTGCTCACAGCCATTGTAGCATCCTTTTATCTGAGATTATTTCCCATGTCTTCTCCCATCCACCAAATATGTTTCAAAATATAAATGCATTCCAAAACCATAAAACAAAGGCTCCTGAATCTAGCTGTCCCTCAGCCTGATACACAAGAGAGGTTTAGGGCCGCTTTCACACCCTCACCCAGCAATTGGGTATAAAATAGATTAAACATAGGGAGATATCAGCATGAACACTAAGGAAATATATCTAACAGTAGAGAGAGAAGAAAGCGAGTCCGAATAAGATATTTATATCTGAAGCCATTTAGTGAAGGGTCAAACTAGAATAACTAGCTAAGTCTGGGTGGCACTATGAAGAAAAAGTTAAATTCCACTTAGTGGGCTGCATGATATAGCAGCAGCTTCTAGGCCATGGTCATTGGGAATGTCAATGAGGTGAAATCTGAAAAACCCTACAGCCCCAGTAATAGGAATGCAGGTGAGGAACTGATCAGATAAATGGTATAAAGGGGTTAATCATAGCAAATGACCTCAAGTAATTCCTACGTTAAAAATTTTTCCCCCACGGATTCTGGGAATACGGTGGTGATGGCAGTAACAGCATAATTCTTTTTATCTCTCTGAATCCTTCCATGAAAACAGAGTGACCATATATCAAAACTGAAAACCCATGAATATTTGCAACAAACATGTTTATATGGTATTCCTCTCAACCCCAAAATACAAGTGGGTGAGAACAAGCACAGACAACCACAAGGCCTGCATAGTGTCAACACCTAAGCAAGAGAAAGGTGAGAAAAGCTGTGTTACAAACCTGAGAGCAGGAGGAACCCCAAATAGCTAACAGCTATTTGCTGTAAATGACAGAAAGCCAATCTGAGATCCCTTTGCCCAGGTCAGTGGCCCATGAGTACAAGGAGCCCATGGTAAGATCTGAAGCAATGAGTGCAGTCTGGCCACCAATCCTCCTTTCTAGGAAGGGCCCACACTGAGAAAACATTTCTGGAAGTGAAATCAGTATTTAGTAATATAAGGATCATAGAGATTTTAAAAAACAAAAATAAAAGGGTTTTTAGATAAAAGTGTATGGGGGTGGGAGGTGTGAAACAGCCAGAAACATTAGGAAGCAAACTGGCTTATTTTAAAACACTATATAGTTTTAAAATAACAAGAAGTATAAAGGGAGATCTGTGAAATTAGAACATCTCCTGAACCCTGGAAGTTCTAGAAAACTAATTTCATATAAATATGCATAACAGAGAAATATCAAGATTAAATCACATACAAAATTACAATAAAAATTTTTAAAGAGCATAGAGGACAGAATAATAATTGGACACCCCCTGGCAATGGGCAAGGAGATACCTGATTGGTGGTGTTGCTCTTATATCAATCAGGGGCAAAGCAGATGTACAGTCCTTAGTTCATCCTAGCTTGATGCCTGTGTGAGTGGCCAGAGCTGTTTCATGCCTGAGGCACATAAAAAAAAAAATGGACAGAAAAATGAAAGTATAACAAAAATACATGTCCACAGAAGAGATCAAAATTATAACCTTCTATTTCAAAATGAGTTAAATTACCATAAAAACAATGTTATAAGGTATGAAAAATAGCATGTCAATATTATAAAACATAAGAGACCAGGTGGTAGAACTCAGAAAAGAATGTAAAATGAAAGGAAAAAAAATAATTCAGAGATGAAAACTAAATTAGGGAGCAATTCAAGAGCAAATTAACACAACAGTTAATGCCTTATAAGAAATAGAAGGTAAAAAGAGAAATGTTTAAAAAATAAAAAAGATGACATTCATCAGAGCTAGACAAAGAAGATGCAACATACAGATAACAGGAGTGCCTGAAGACAAAAACCAAAGAAGTGGACCAAAACAAATACTTAAAGCTGTAATTCAAGAAAAACTTTTATAATGAAATTACTTATTAAAAGATTATTGTATCCCTCTGAGAATATTAGCCAGGAATAAGCAATAACAAAGAATATTCTAGTAAAATCACCAAACATTTAAAGAAAATACAAATGATTTATTTGTGAATAAAATTTAGATCATCATCAGAGTGTTTTACAATTACACTTTATGCCAGAAAAAAAAAGAAGAAAAAAAAACAGAGTAGCACATGTAATATATTCAAGGATAAAGAATTTTACCCAAGAACTCAAAGAGTATTCCTCCCATGAATCCTAAAAAATCTATATGAAAACAAGCTTCAGACAACCAAAATGCCTGGGGATAATGACCGATGTAAGCATTGAACACATAGTGCTTACAAAGCAAGAAGTAAGGACTTAAGAAAAAAGAGTACCATGTGTAATCACAATATGCCCAAACAGTGTAGATAGAATACAACTTCAAGGAATATAGGAGAATAGAGAGCACGTATATTTTAAAATTTTTAACAGGTCTCAGTTTTTATATTGATGATGGTATTGTAGTAGTGTTACTACTCTGATACTATTGTGTGCTTAATGATGGAAAAAAATAAATGAGCAATTATAGAATATTTTAATTCTATTAAAATGTTCCTGAGAACCAAGCTTCTCAGTGTGGAAAATAAATATGGATTAATATAGAAGAGATTAAAACTCTAATCCTGAATTGGAATTGAAAGTATCAGTGTGACAATGGAATACTACACTGCTGTAAAAAGGGAGGAACTCCTACCATTTGCAACAGCATGGATGGACCTGGAGAGCATTATGCTAAGTGAAATAAGTCAGTCAGAGAAAGTTAAATATCACATGATCTCACTCATTTGTGGAATATAATGAACGACATAAACTGATGAACAAAAACAGATCCAGAGACAGAGAAGCATCAATCAGACTGTTAAATCTCAGGGGAAAGGTAGGGGAGGGTGGCGGTAACGGGGATAGATCAACCAAAGGACTTGTATGCATGCATATAAGCCTAACCAATGGCCCACTGGGGTGAGGGCATGAGTGTAGGTGGGGGAGGGGCAGGAATAAGGACATATATGTAATGTCTTAATTAAAAGAAAAAATTTTAATAAAAAATAAAGTATCAGTGAGAGTTCATGAGGTATTTTGTCATATCCATGTGTGTATTTTACATATGTGTATGTTTATATTGATACACACATATAGATATTTCATAGCTCTGTCACTAAAGAAGCCTAGACAGAATCACCAACCGGTAGCAGTGTCTATAGCCCTCAAGGTGTGTAATTAAAATACCTTTTCCCAAAGAATCAAAGACTTTGGAAAAATGGCTGAACCCAGGTCTAGGGAAGGCACATTTGTCACACCAGATAGCAAGAAAGCAAAAGAACCGGGGAGGCTTACCACTGATTAAAAATGTGACATTTTGAGCTTCTAAAGGAAAATAGAAGTTAATTAGAACTCAAAAATATGTTTGAATTCAAGAATTTATATCATGAATAAACAACTAATTGGTCAACTTTAGAAGATGATAACTAATTCATTATCTTGAAAACTATGAGAAAAATTGATCATTTATCCTGCCTTTCCTACATGGGTAACCAAATAGTAGATGAGAGGAAGCATCACAACTGATAAGAAGAAAAGGTATAATTTGAATCTCATTATTTTGCAACTCCCAATAAATACATGGGCCTGGCCATCAAGCTTCTACAACTTTGAACATCAAAAAAAGAAAGCAATCATCGGGCATTGATTGTATATCTAGAAGAGGCACTGCTCCACTGTTTAAAGAGTTGAGACAGATGGTAGAAATGTTTTAACCTCTCAATGGCTACAATATGTACATTATTTTTATTTCATCATAATAAGGAGCACAACTTATTAATTTTCATTATGTATTCAATTTTTCAAATTTACAGTGAAGAATGGTGTTGTATACATTATGGATGATGAATGATTATATTTACTTGGATTTTGGTCCTGGTTTGATGTAATGGGATCTATACTGGTCATCATAATGGTTTGATATATCACAGGTCCCATGAAGTTCAACTTAGTCAACAGATAAGGGTAAATTTCAGTTCCAAGGATCAGAATCAAATTGGTACAAAAGAGCCCTAGACCGTTTGGCTCAGCCTCGGACTGGGCCCTAGTGGAGGAGCATGCAAGAGGCAACCAATTGAGGTGTTTGTCTCACATCAGTGTTTCTCTCTGTCTTTCCCTCTCTCTTCCTCTCTCTCTGAAAATCAGTGGGAAAAAATGTCCTCAGGAGAAGATATATATATATATATATATATATATATATATATATATATATTTGATATTTTACAAAGAGGAAGGGAGAGAGATAGAGAGCTAGAAACGTCAATGAGAGAGAAACACCGACCAGCTGCTTCCTGCACACCCCCTACCGGGGATGTGCCCGCAACCAAGGTATATGCCCTTGATCGGATTCGAACCCGGGACCTTTCAGTCCACAGACCGACGCTCTATCACTGAGCCAAACCGGTTTTGGCAAGATTTTTTTAATGTTACAAAAGGTCCTCATGAGCCTTTGAGTGCTCTTCTGTGACACAGCCCCCTCGGCATTCAGCATGAGGCAGATCCTCATTATTGCGATTAACAGCCATAGTTGAGAACTTATTTTCTTTTGTATCGTGCTTTATTTCTTTGCATTCCGTTGAGCAGACAAGATGGCTTAGCAACAGTAATAAAACCAGTACAATCACTGTCTAGCCCATGGTTTTTCAGCATTGTGCTGTGTATTACTAATTGATTTGTTTCTTATTAGAGGGTTCTGCAATATACTTAAAATGAAACCCAGTGCTTAATGGATTTTTTCTTTACTCGGATGTCTATAACCAATCAGTATTTTGATGTTTGTGGGTTCTTTATACAATTTAGATGTGAGTGAATATTAAACTAGGCTTTCAGTGTGTGGTTAAAAAAAAAAACCACACAAGATAAATGATAAGTAAGGAGATAAAACTCCATAAATGAGTTTTAACACAATAGTTTTTTGTTTTGTTTTCAAAGTAAGAAAAGAGGGCAGAGCCAGCCTTCCTTCCTTCCCTGCCTTCAATTCAGGCTCCTCCTTAGCGGCCATTTGATCCTCTCTAATGCCAGATGTTGCCCTTTGCTTAGGTCATAATATAATGCCAACAGGATGTCTAAGTAGTGGGTATTATTAGGGCAGAGTGCCAAGCCCACACCTTTAGCTCTCTTTCTCAGCACACACACAAGGGAAAATATTTATGTTGTTATCTTACGTTACGTTACGTTACGTTACGTTACGTTACCTTATGTTACGTTAGTCCCAAAAAAAGGTATACATACTTTAAAAGCTGATAGCTCAATTTTGGAAATGAAATGTATTTTAATAAACACTGCCCTTATTACTATTCAAATTGTGTGTATACATTTTTGAGACACCCTATTGTATCACACTTGTCTAATCAAATTAAATATATATTCATATGTATAATTTGTAAATACATATTTACAAATATGCCTCTACCCAGATTGATGAGGCTGAGGCTGTCCCCAAACACGGGCTGCTTGCTGTAGGCGCAGACTGGGCCTGCAGAATAGACTGGAGATGATGGGAGGAGTAGATTTCTCAACTTCCTGCACCTGTCCTCATCCCCAACCCACTAAGTTTAAATTCCTAGGAGCTGCTGGCAGAGATCTATTCACATTCACAGACACTAACATCGCCATATTTCCTATTCGTCACAACAGCACCAGCTTTGGGTGTAGAGCAGAAGTCATTGACACAACTCACGTGTTTAGAGTTTTGAACTTTACAATGACCTTTCATACCCCTTGCTTCCTTCAATTCTAATACCAGTGCAGCCCCTCTTACAGATGAAGGAACTCGATCCAGGCCCCACAGTTAGCAAGTGATGAGACTACTCCCAAACTCAGGTGTCCTTGCCGATTTCAAAGCCTGTGTCCTTTCCATTTCGGACAGCCCACTCCCCCAGGTCCCCACCTCCCCACACACCCCCACACCCACCTCCACCCCCTGCACAGCCCACACAGGATTTGGGCAAGAGAGCCCTTCTGCTAAAATGCCTTCAGGAAAGAGTTCCAACTTTGAATTAACAGGTTTACGCCTTTCTAATACAAAGAGATCAGAAAATTAGCATTCAGCCTTTCACACTAAAGAATTCACCAACTTCTTGCCCTTGAAATGACCTTCAGAAACCAGACAGAAATCAACATCTTCATTTGGAAAACAATGAAGTCTGGAAAAGTGTTGGGCAGCTGCGTGCCTCTTTCAGTCTCTGACCTGGGGCCAGGGCAGTGTCACCGAGCCCCCCACACCTGGCCCAGGTTTCAGGTGACCCTCACTGCCCCGTGTGAGCCCAATCTGACCGCTTGTAGTTAGTAGCCCAAACTAATCTTTCATTTTTTGCATCATTAAGTTATTTGAAAGTTTCCCCCCCCAAAAATTTTTTTTTTACTTTAACGTTTTAGTGAACAAAATTATATATGCCCAAATTAATCTTTCCATCATTTCCTATAGGTAGACTTTGACTTAATCTCTTTAAAGGGAAGTAATTACTTTAATCTCACAGTGACATTTTTGTATTTGAAGTCAAAGCCATTTATCAAGAAACACAGTATTTTCAAGTTTTTATAGGTCACAAAAATGTTAGAATTCCAGCCAACATGAAATCTGGTTCACAGGCAGTAAGTGTGAGAGGAGACGGCCCAGGGACGGTGGAGAGGTGGGGTGTGCTGAGTGTTCCAGAGACGCCCAAAGGTCATCTAAGGACCTGGGGTGCTCCAGGTGGTGACAGATCCCAGGCAATGGCAAGGGGCTTCGAAAAAAGAGGGCACGCACCGAAAACAGTGTGACCCCCAAAACCAAATGTGACCTGCTTTCCTATTTTTTCCACTGTTTCATTGAGAGCCCAAGAGCTGCTTATTGCAGTTATAAACCGCAATGATTATGATTAAGGAGGCTGAGCCTGTTGGAGCCTGACAGACAGACAGACAGACAGACAGAGACACCAGCCAGCCAGGCATACAGGTCTTCCTAATTCCAGTGTCCTGGGTCCCTGAGCCAGTGAGGGGTCATGGAGCTGACTCTGTGTCCAGGTTACTCTTTCAATCTTCTCCACACTAAGAGGATCCTACATGAAGATGCCAGCACAGGGCACATGCCTGTTTTCCCAGCACTGCGCTGGACTTGATGAGACACCGGCGGGTGGGTTGTGCCGCTGCTGCCTGCACCTGTCTCCCCTGGAATGGACCTTCTCTCACGGTGTCTTTTTGCTGCTCTTGTTGTAGCTGATTGCCTCCTTTTTTTCCTCCCTCAGTAGGCTCTGAGCTTCCTAATGCCAGGGTCCGTGCCCCCTCCATCTACCTAACCATCTCTCATCTGACCCAGGGCACGTAGTTGACCCCAACAGCGGTTTCCAGGTTGAGTGCCGAGCGGCGTTTCTTGCCCTGATCTTGGTGCCATGTTAATGCCATGGAGCACACAGCTCGAAGGCAGCCAGAGAGGCCCACGTGAGTCAGGCCACGTGAGTGATTGTCTTTCTTCTTGTGTCACAGTTCACTGGCTATTTACCACGTGTGGGGCCAGTGGGCCCCATGGCCCCACGCAGGCCCAGTGCAACAATGCTTACCGGAACACCAACCTGAGCGTGGTGGTGGGGAGCGAGGGCCCCCTCAAGGGCATCCAGACCTGGAAGGTGCCAGCCACCGACACCTACAGGTGCGTATGGGGGAAGGGGGCAGCTGAGGGGCAGAGGACTGGGGTCCTGTCTATGGGTGCATGTCCCCGGGTGCCTGGGTGACACACCAAAGTTCAGAGGCCACAGACTCCGGCCCATCGTAAGGACTGCAGAAGGAGAGATTGGAGATGCTGAAATAGGGGAGCAAGGAAGATGCGTCCTCTATCCTCCAGGGGCCCACGGACTATTTGTGGAGAAGATCTGCATGCGTGAGCTGGCTTCAGAACATGCTTTATCCTTATTATTCGTAATTGTAATCATTTCTGTTCTCTGAATCGCACTTGGTGCTGTTCCAATGAGGCAGTGCATGGACCAACGTCTGGGAAACACGAGTGCGATGCACTTGCAGGACCACATTGTTATCCCTGTGCCTCCTTTCCCGGGACTTCACTGTTCTCAAGGGAAGTAGCTGTTCAACTCTATCTGTGTCCAACCCCACGCCCACGGAATTCCCTTAGAGCAGGGGTGGGGAGCGTCTGGCCCACAGGCCGTGTAAGGCCATCCAATCATTGGGTCTGGCCCTGCCAAGGCATTAGGCATTAATTAAAGGTTTCACCAAATATAGCAGGCTAATTTTTAAGTTGATCGTTTTGTTTGGCCCATGAATGATGTTATAAATATCCAAATGGCCCTTCGGCAGAAAAAAAAGGTTCCCCGCCCCTGCCTTAGAGCCAGGCCAGGCTGGAGGGAGGCCGGTGACTCCCCTGGGCTTTTGGGAGGCCATTAAGCAGAGCTAGTGGTAGAGCTTAGACCAGCGGTTCCCAGTGGGCGTGGGGATGGCGGGGCTGGTTAAAGCGCAGGTGGCTGCGCCCGCTCTCGGAGCATCTGACTGTGTAGGCTTGGAGTGGGGTCAAGAATAGAATTTCTGGCCCTAGACGGTTTGGCTCAGTGGATAGAGTGTCAGCCTGCAGACAGCAGAGTCCCGGGATCGATTCCAGTCAAGGGCCCATGCCCAGGTTGTGGGCTCTATCCCCAGTGTGGGATGTGCAGCAGGCAGCCGACCAATGATTCTCTCTCATCATTGGTGATTCTATCTCTCCCTCTCCCTTCTTCTCTGAAATAAAAAAATATTAAAAAAAAAAAAAGAATAACATTTCTCATAAGTTCCCAGACGATGCTGATGCCGCCCTGAGGACCACTGAGTCAGGTCAGAACTTGGGCAAGATCAGGGTTGCAGTCCGTTTATAAAGGAGGAAACTGAGGCTCGGAGAATCAGAAGCCTCCTACAGCCCGGACATCCCCTCCTAGCCCCTGAACTTCGGGGGCACAGCCTCGCTGTGGCTCCCTCCATCGCACAGCCAGGCTGTTTAAACGGGAAGCATCATAACGATGTCCCGGTTGGTGTGCACGTCCCCAGAGTCTGAGCAGTGGGAGCCGAGTTTTCCTTCCCTCCTGCCGCCCCCGAGCCCCAGCACAGCCTCGGCCTCCTGGGAGGAACAGAGGCAGCCGCTCCCGGGGCCTCGGGGTAAAGGTGTTCCAGGGAGAGCCCTAAGTGCTTTCTAAATGCCATCGGGCAGGCATGCAGTAACGAGGTTTGCCTGCAATCACATTAGCTGCTCGTCCTGCACGTTCCCAGGAAATGGCCAAAGACACGCACCACCCTGGCCCCACCACCCCGAGCTGGCCGCCTCCCCCCCCCTCCCGCCTCCCGACTGAATTTCCATGGACACCCCTGTCCCAGAGCAGGAGGAAAGGACCCCAGGGGGGAAGGGGATGGATGTTTGTTGAGGATCCGCTGGGTATTTCCCCTCTGTGCAGTGATGAGGTGGAGTTGTTATTGACACTCGCTTGTCTGCACCTGCGGAGCCGGGGTGAGAGGAGCTTTGCGCTGCTGGCCTGACGCCGCGTGGCCAGAGACGGCAGTGCCGGGAGCAGGCCGGTCCCGCAGACAGTCGTTTCCGACTGTCCCTGCTTCCCAGGACTTGCTCCCAGCTTCCCAGGACTTGCTCCCGGCTTCCTCAGATGGGCCCCATATTGAAAAGATTTTGCCTGCCAGAAAACCGCACTATTAGATAAAAATTAATCCGTTGTCCCATCTGCTGTGAATTATAACCGTATCCAAGTCCAGCCGGGTCTCTGATCCGCAAGGATTGCCACGGGGTTGCCGCACCACGTTGACATAAGCCAGGCCCTCATCGAGAGCCCGTTCCTGTTTCTCTCTTTGGAACACTGAGACCAGCTCTGCCTGGCGAACACTCGCTGGAAACACGCACATGCTGTTGAGGCAGGACACCGTGAAGCGGCCAGATGGGTGAATTTCATCTTCGGGATTCTGTTGAATTGGCCCGAGATAGCATCCTGTCAAAGTGAAAGAATCCAAACCGAAAAAGCACTGGGTTGGGGTCGCTGTTGTTGAATCTTTGTTCTTTAACCAAGGAAAGGCTGTCACAGAGGCAATCCTCCTTCAGGGTCCGAGGGGAATTGGCTTCAGGGTTCCTTTGGATACCCAAATCCCGGGATGCTCAAGTCCCTTATGTGAAATGCCATAGTATTTGCATAGGAACTACACACATCCTCCTGTATGATTTAAATCCTCTCTAGATTATGTACAGTACTGTAAATAATGAAAATGCTGGCAAATAGCTTTTATACTGTATAGTGTAGGGAATAATAACAAGAAAAAAATGTCCACACATGTGCAGTACCGACACTACCATTCGTGGGCATAGTGCATGTCACCAACAAGGTAACATGCACAACTGGACAGCGAGGAGCAGATGCCTTGAAAATATTTTTGATCTGCGGTGAGTTTGCACACGTGGAACCCACTGATGTGGAGGGTCACCTATTTCTGACCTTCGCTTCATCCCTGACCCTGGATAGGGCTCTGGGCTTGGATGTTCATGTCTGTTGGCCACATCACTTAGGAGTCAAAGAAGCAGAAGTTGAAGGGTTGCATTTTAGGCCGCATCAGAGTGCCCCCAGGTGAGAATATCCACGTGGAGAAGCCAGGGGCCCTTCTTCTGAAGAACAGCCTTTTCCTGTTAACTGAGTTTTATTTGGTAATTGCAGTTCACCTGGTGATACAAACGTAGGGCCCATGAGGGGACGTGAGGAAAAGGTTGGTGGAAATAAAAGGGGTTGGCAGCACCCCTGGTGGAATCCATCTACTACTCCCGGGAGTAGTCGGCACCCAGCTAGTGCCGTCTGGCTGCTGCCTGAGGCCTGGCACTATTATTGCTGCAGCTGACTTCTCTCCCCACTGGTCACCCAGATGAAGGAAGGGGAGTTAATACTTACCAAGCACCTGCTGTAGGCAGAGATGAGGTCACCATTACCTGGAGCTCTCTCGGGGATGCTACTGGTGAAAGCACCCCACCCATGGCTGATCATTTATCCTGGGCCTATCTGCCACCTTCTACTGTTCTGCCCACCCCCACTCACCACAGGGGAAGAGGCCCAGAAAGAGGGAGAGGAAGAAGAGGCTGGGGAGGAGACAGCGGGGTGGTGGCGTTGATGGGGGGATAGGGACAGCTCCTAAATCCCATCCCTCCCCTGCCTCCACTTTCCTGCCCAGGGCGTCCCCGTCTCTGGATTTGCCACTTCCTCTATCCAAGCAGCAGAGGCGAGTAGTGAGCCCCCTCCATGCCCTTATGTCCTGGTGTCCACACCTGCTTTGCGAATCTCAGTGGCCCATTGGAAGCACCTGTCAGGACACTGCCTGGCGCTAAGGTAGAAAGGCGACCAAGAGGCACCCCTGCCCCACAGGAGCCCGGCCCGTGGGGGTGGTGGATGCAACGCCACAGTGGAGGTTCGCACAAGCACCCAAGCACCTGAGGCGAGGAAAGGGCTGATGCAGGAGTGGCTTTCACAGGAAACAGGCTCAGTCTTGAAGGTGACCTGCATTGTCTGCAAAGAAGAGGGGCAGCCTCCTGGTGGAAGGAGGTCCTGGGGCAAGGCTACCTACCAGCTGGGCCTGGGGCCGAGCCCCACCTGGCAAATGCCGTTAGCTACCTGTTAGCTCCCCCTGGTGACGGCCTGGGGCGGCACAGAGAGAAACAAGCCTAGAGGCACAGAGAGCAGATAGATGGAAGGCTGAAGGTCACCCAGGCAAGAGTTAGAAAGGGCCACACCAGGGCAGGGGAAACCGGAGGAGAGAGGGTGCAGGGCCAGGAAGCGTTTAGGAGGTACAATTACACAGAGGGCTGGAGAGGAGGCAGTGCCTGGATCACAGCCTTGTTTGGGGTCTGAGGAAGCCAAGACGATGACCAATGCATCGTCTCTAGGAGCTTGATTAAGACAAGGATGAAGGTAATGGTGAGAGGAGCACCTGATTGAGGAGAATGTCTGGGTAACGGTTCTGAGCGAACGCATCTAGAGTGTGCCCATGGGGCTCGTGGCTCACGGCAAAAGCATCAGATATGGGTATGTGCTGGGCTGGGCGAGACCCTCGGCCTCACTGCATGAGGGAGACGGTGCCCACACCGCCTGGCTCCGGGGACGGCTAGGGACGCAGTGTGGTCTGTGCATGACGTCCACAGGCAGAGGCGGTCCACCTCTGTGGATGGGGGCCAGCCATCTCTCACTCTTCCAGACTTCCTTCCCTCCTCATCCTCCTCTTCCTTCCTTCCTTCCTTCCTTCCTTCCTTCCTTCCTTCCTTCCTTCCTTCCTGTCTTCCTTCCTTCCTTCTTTTCTTCCTTTTTTCCTTCCTTCCTTCTTTTCTTCCTTCCTTCCTTTCTTCCTCCTTCCTTCCTTCCTTCCTTCTTTCCTTCCTTCCTTCCTTCCTTCTTTTCTTCCTGTCTTCCTTCCTTCCCTCCCTCCTTCCTTCCCTCCCTCCTTCCTTCCTTCCTTCCTTCCTTCCTTCCTTCCTTCCTTCCTTCCTTCCTTCTTTCCTTCCTTCCTTCCTTCCTTCTTGTCTTCCTTCCTTCCTTATTTTCTTCCTTCCTTGCTGTCTTCCTTCCTTCCTTCCTTCCTTCCTACCTACCTCTCCAGGGCTCAGCATCCTTCCCAGCCCTCGGTCCTCCCCCACTTCACCACACACACACACACACACACACACACACACACACACACATAGCCTATAAAAACATTTGTCAAGCACAGCCCACAGCTCCTGGGTGGCCATTCTCTCATGGTCCACTTGTCCCTCCGACATAACGTACAAGAGGCCCCCGATCCCAGCTGGAGCCAGCCATCCTGCCCGCTGGCCTGGGCCACAGCTGTTCCTGACGGTCTCCATCACTGACACTCATTTCCTCACCTGGCTGAGGGCCAGCATGTGCAGCTGGGTGACACCATCATTCCACCCAGTCCACAGACAGCCAGGGGGCTCCTACTGTGTGCCAGGCACTGAGCCCTGGGGCTCCTACTGTGTGCCGGGCACCGAGAAGGTGCTGAGGGACTTAACGAGAGGACTGAGTCTCTGGGGTGCCACCGCCTTTGGAAAGACCACAGGGCAGGCAAGCTAAATAACAGTCCACAATACCAGTAAAGCTCTAGGCAATCATAGAAGAGAGTGACAAGCCATGACTAATTGTCAGCCTGATTGTGCAGCTAGCCATCGCCATGAGAGCACAGCGCAGGGCAGGTCAGGAGAGGGAGACTGCAGAGACCGATGATGATGGGCTGCAGGCTGAGTGCAGTTTGGGTTTATTTCTGCCCCTTGCACCCCGTGACCTTGAAAGTGTGCTTCCCCCTCTCTGCAAGTGCTTTCAAGCTCCGCCCCCATCTGAAAGAGGCAGGGCTGTAGAGAGTCGCTGAGGTCTCCTCCAGCTTGGATAGGGGTGAGGTGGGGGGGGGGTGATATT
The DNA here is from genome assembly GCA_963924515.1 of Vespertilio murinus. Taxonomy (NCBI): domain Eukaryota; kingdom Metazoa; phylum Chordata; class Mammalia; order Chiroptera; family Vespertilionidae; genus Vespertilio; species Vespertilio murinus. Next base: position 56,299,165 of record OZ004713.1, on the reverse strand, counting down.
CCCAGGTGGGCGGACCCTGTGGTTGTAGGGCTGCCCTGGTCTGGTGGGCCAGAGTCAAGAAGTGCACCTTGCTCACGGGTGCCATCAGGACTAGAACTGGACAGCGAGGAGCAGGTGTCTTGACAATTGGCCTTCTCCGCTGACCCCAGGGGTGTCTCCCGGTGGCTCACACGGCCTGTCTGGGTGATCCGGCTACACTTGAACGGGCATTTCCCACTGACCCCGCTCACTCTGCACACTCACTGGCCTCCCGTGGGCGAGGACAGGCAGGGCAGGTCTGACACCCTGATTCCCGGGGAGGAAACTGGAGACTCAGAGGAGGGAAAGGGCCTGCCCAAGGCCCTGCTGGGAATTAGAGGTGAAACCCAGAGTGGGGTGCAGGAGAGACCAGGTGCTCCATGCTCGTTCAAGTGGGGCCCACTCCCTCCTTCCCCTCTCTTCCCCCCACCACCCCTCTCAGCCCCCCTCGGGGTGTGGAGTCCATGCAGCCTTCCAGCACAGCCAGCTGGGCTCCTGTTTCAGCATCCCGCAGGCAGCTGCTTTGATTTGCTGCTAATTCTTTATTTTAAAAAGATTCACAACTCAATTACAGCAGGTAACAATAGCTCACAGTCAATAACACAACACAAAAGCCTAATAAACATCCATTTTGACCAGGGGCCTTCGCTGAGGGGGGAAAAACACAGCCTCGGCTTGTTGAGAACAGTATCTTATAATTTCCGGGAAATTGGAATGGCTGCGAGTCAGATTCCCCCATTTGAGTGGCAGGCAAATTAATTTGTCGTTTGTCAACCATCAAAAATAAACTGTTTACAGGGGGTGGGGAGAAAGCTCCCAAGATTCCAGGTGAGGTTATCACTCCCACACAAGTTTGGGTGGCACCATTCGTAGGGCTAGGGGGGGTGGTCTTCAGAGGGGCCAAGGCTGGCCTGTGCCCCGCTCTCTACCGTGGTCAACAGCCTTGACCCCTGACCCCTTGGCCACACCCTGCTCTCCTATTGCTCTCTGGAAATCAGGGGCTCCTTCACTCTCTGCCTCCCAGAAGTCACCCCGTGGAGAGGTGTGGACAGGCTCAGCCATGAGCTAATTCAGAGGGGAAGCTGTTGTTCGTCCCTCCCCGGCTCCCCTCCAGCCACTGAATTAGGTCCCTCACGGGCATTATCTCATTTAAATTTCACAACAATCCAGCCAGTTTGGCTCAGCGGCTAGTGTGTTGGCCTGTGGACTGAAGAGTCCCGGGTTCGATTCTGGTCAAGGACACATGCTGGGGTTGCAGGCTTGATCCCCAGTGAGAGCATGCAGGAGGCAGCCAATCAATGATTCCCTCTCGTCATTGATTGTTTCTACCTCTCCCTTCCTCTCTGAAATTAAATTTCACAACAGTCCTTATTATCGCCCTCATACAGATAAGGAACCGAGATCAGAGAGGGTGAATGACCTACCCAAAGCCACACGGTGACACTGGCAGAGCCAGGGCCAGCAAGAGGGTAAACAAGGTGTCTGGGACACAAAATCCGAGGAGGCATGGGCTCTCGAGGTCACTTGAGCTCAGGGTTGGCATCGGGGAGATGCCTCTCTTGCCACACACCCCAGTCCTAGCCCTGAGTCACCGCTTGCGTTTGCTTCCGGGGCTGACTGCCTTTGAGCCCTGCTCTCTTCACTGGGCCAGAGGCGACCAGCCTTGTAGTGGCAGCTGAGAGCTTGCAGAGGCGTGAGCTCAGTAGCTGTCTGCTCCCCATGGCTTTCAGCAAGTCCACAGTCCAGGTTACAAATGTGGGGCCGAGGCCAGCACACGGGAAAGTAAAACCAGCTGTTGACACCTGCTCATCAAGCCCTCTGCCTGCTTTGGGATCTGCAGATTGGACCCAGCCCCAAGCCCTGCCCTGCACCTGCCATCAGTTCGTCATCTTCCAGATGCACTTCCTATCCCCAGGAGGCCAGGGGTCCTTGTTCTCATTTTTCTCCTTGGGGGGAGAATAAGGTTCACAGTGGTTATAACCAAGTTGCTGCAAGTCACACAGTAGAGGGCTCTTTCCATCCAACCCCCTTTCCAAGCACTAGGTCAAGACCTAGATGAGGCATTCAGATCTAGTTAGGGATGGGAGAAATAAGAAATATGGCTTACTGAAGGGGGGAACCGTGTCAGGAATAAACAACATATAAAATACTAGAGTCCTAGTGCATGAAATTCGTGCATGGGGAGGGAGACAGGGGTGTCCCTCAACCCAGTTTGGTCCAATCTGGGACCCCTCAAGGGATGTTCAACTGCCTGTTTAGGCCTGATCTTGATGGGATCAGGCCTAAACGGGCAGTCGGACATCCCCCTCACAATCCAGGACTGCTGGCTCCCAACCACTTGCCTGCCTGCCTATATAAGATAGCCCCTAATTGCTTCTGCCTGTCAGTCTGATCACCCCCTAACCACTCCCCTGCCAGCCTGATTGAAGCCCAACTGCTCCCCTGTTGACCCGATTGTTCCTAACTGCCCTCCCCTGCAGACCTGGTCCCCCACAACTGCCCTGCCCTGCAGACCCGGTCCCCCCATCTCCTCTCCCCTGCTGGCCTGGTCCCCCAACTTCCCTCCCCTGCTGACCTAGTTCCCCCCAACTTTCCTCCCCTGCAGCCTGGTCACCCCCAACTACCTTCCTCTGCAGACCTGGTCCCCCACAACTGCTCTCCCCTGCAGGCCTGGTTCCCCCCAACTGCCCTCCCCTGCAGGCCTGGTTCCCCCCAACTGCCCTCCCCTGCAGGCCTGGTTCCCCCCAACTGCCCTCCCCTGCAGGCCTGGTCCCCCGACAACTGCCCTTCCTTGTAGGCCTGGTCTCTCCCAACTGCACTCCCCTGCTGTTGTCCATCTTGTAGCAGCTATCTTTTGTGTCCACATGGGTCAGCCATCTTTGACCACATAGAGGCGGCCACCTTGTGTGTTGGAGTGACAGTCAATTTGCATATTGTTCTTTTATTAGATAGGATAATAATTTGGCTAAATTTAAACAGGTGAAAGCATTCATAATGCATGCAGATTGATGCAAATGATGCCGAAAATAACGAGAAGGGCACAGCGTACCTCTCAGCCATCAGCAGGAATGGCCAGGCTGGGACTCTGTCTCAGGCAACAGTTTTCTAAGCAAACCACACGTTCAGTGGAAAGGACTTCCTTGGGCAACCAGGCGAAGCCCAGAACAGAGGCAGCGTCCACACTGCTAACTCAGGACGCTCCCCAGATTGCCCCTGAACCCCCACCACCAGCAGCACCCCCTCTGTCCCAGGTCTCTCTTCTCTGAGCTAAACAATTCTCCTCGCTTTCCTTTCACTAATAAGCCTTCCTTTTCCCTCAGCTTTTTAATTATCCTTATCACGGCCTCCATTAGTAATGGGTCGGGAGTAAGGGTTTGGCTGGGGTCTCCTCTGGCGCACACAGCTTCATGCCACGCCAGCATGCAGTGACTCCCATCAGTGCCCGGCCACAGGCAGCCGGTGGGCACCTGACCCTCCTTTGCAGCCCATGGAGACCTCGGTTCCTCGCCTGGACAGAGGCCAGCGCTAGTCAGCCCTCTGGGCCTGTCTCTGCACAACAGGCCTGAGCCCCACCTTAGGGGCTCCCAGGGGGTGCCTCACACTCTTGGAACCTGGCCATTTCCTGGGGTTATAGGAGGAGAAGCCACTGTGTGTGGGGTGAGCGCAACTGCCTAGAGGCTCTGTGTGCAAATTCACAGCTCGGGACCCTCCCCCCAGTCTCTTACCCCGCAGTGGGCTTCTGGGGAGGCATTTGTAGCTGGTGAGCTGGCTGCCTTCAAGACAGACCCCTGGGGGTCCAGCAGCTGAGTTACTTCTCCCCAGCCTGGCTTGACTATCGCAACAACCTAGGAGGCAGCGGAAATAGACCCACACACCATGCTGCTTGCTTTCATCCTGATGGGTTGCGTGCTGTCTGCACAGAGATCGCTCCAGAAGGCATTCGTGGTGGGGCGGGAACCAACAGTCTGGGCTGCACACAGCGCTCTCCCCACCCATTCCACAGGGGCCTTCTCGTGTTAGACCCACGGGGAAACTTTAAACTTTCTGCCAAGTCAGCCCCTGCTAATTCCACCACCACCAACAACAACAACAATAAATACTTTTGAGTGCTTAGTAGGTGCCAGCCACGAGGCTAAAACTGCACGTACTAATTCCTATAATCCTGACAACACACGGGAGCTAGCTAGAAGCTGGGTCCTCTATTATCCCATTTTACAGACGTGGAACAGGGATGGTAAGTTACTTGTCTAAGGTCACAGGAGTCCTCTGATTTGGGGCAGGGAAGTAGATCCATGATGGGGAAATCCCAGGAACTCAGAACGACCTCCCCCCAGTACCCCATGTTAACACAAACCCTCCTGTCCTTGGTTCTCCTCCCTCCCCCCTTTTTTTCCTCTCATTCTCTCTTGTGCCCTTTACTAGTCCTTCACCTTCCAAGCTCTGCCTCACTGACACCTCACTGACACTCTCTAGGTAACCACCCTCCCCCGACGTTGGGAATTGGGGGGCCCTCATGGCTGCTGCAGGGGAGAGCCATCAGGACCCACGTGTGGAGGTGCACCTGGCCCACTGGAGGTGCCGGGTGGCAGGAGGGAGTCGGGCTTCACCCCGTGGCCGAAGCCCATGTGCTTTGTCCCATTGCAGCATCTCGGGCTACGGAGCGGCCGGCGGGAAAGGCGGGAGGAACACCATGACGCGGTCCCACGGCGTGTCTGTGCTGGGCATCTTCAACCTGGAGAAGGACGACACGCTGTACATCCTGGTCGGACAGCAGGGGGAGGACGCCTGCCCCAGCGTAAGTGCCAGCGCTGGGCTGTCTCCTCCATGTGCAACCCGGGCCCACGGGGGCCCTCGGAGGGCACCAGCACCCCTCGAGTTCCTTCTGGGGACCCTTCCCTTGTCCTGCCTGCAAGTGTATAAGCCGTTTGGGTTCCGGGAAGGCTGGGGGTGTGGCTATGGGGGTTTCACCTTCCCACAGGGACCAAGGCTGGGGCATGGGTTGCACAAGGACCCTTAAAACTAAAGGACTGCATCCCCGTGGGAACGGGCAAGTGGCTGTTCCTTCAGCAGAAGTACAAGGTTGAAGCCACTTCCTAAACTTTCTTGCTAGGGCATCGCTGTCTTTGGCCATATTATTACAAACAGAAAAACACCAGCTTAAACATTTCTTGTCTAGCCCTTAGGCACATGTATATCCCTAAGTACATAGAATAAGCTCTAAACTATACACATAACTGGCTGTTTCTGGAGCAGGGACGGCAATTGAGGGCACTTTATCAGTCATGCCCGGTATGGTTATAAAAAGAATGCCTTCATGTAGCATTTATTATTTGTGTGATTAAAGCTTTCTAAAAACATAAAGCAGCCAAAACCAGTTTGGCTCAGTGGACTGAAGGGTCCCAGGTTCAATTCCGGTCAGGGGCATGTACATTGGCTGCGGGCACATCGCCGGTGGGGGGTGTGTGTAGGAGGCGGCTGGTCGATGTCTCTCTCTCATCGATGTTTCTGGCTCTCTATCCCTCTCCCTTCCTCTCTGTAAAAAATCAATAAAATATATATTTTTAAAAAAAACACATAAAGCACAGATGAGAGCTGGAAGAAAAAGGCAATCCAGATGTCCCATTTTACAGATGAGAAAACGGAGACCATAGCGGTGAAGGGACTTCAAAGTCATTCACAGCACAGGACAGAGTAGGGACTTGGGCTCCTGTGTTTGCTGTGCCCCACCCTTGCTTATGCCTCGGTTTTTATGGCCTTTTGTTCTTTTCCACTTACAGCCCAGACCGCCGTTCTCTACAGCCCCAGACATAGCCCGTCCTTCTCACCTCTAACCCCACGAGGTGTCTCTCGGTCACACGGGAGAACTCCAGCAGCAGGAGCTAGGAAAGCTGGGGGAGCCCTAGCTAGTTTGGCTCTGCGGTTGGAGCCTTGGCCCGTGGCCTGATGAGTCTCGGGTCCGATTCCATTCATGGGCACCTACCTTGGTTGCAGGCTCCATCTGAGGCCCTGGTCGGGGTGCAGGTCGGAGGCAACCAATGGTTGTGTCTCTCTCACATCGATGTTTCTCTCTGTGTGCCTCTCCCCCTCCTGTCCACTTCTCTTTTAAAAAAGCTGGTAGAGGTCTGACATGACCAGGAGCATGAAAAAGTGCAGACTGATGAAGCAGCTGGCATGCAAACGCCCAGCACCTCCTGGTGGGCGTCTTGCTGTGCCAGGCCCCGGGCAATGCTGGCTGTCCTGGCAGGAACTCAGCCCCCCGCAGGGCATGTCCCCCTGGGGCCAGGCACCACCCTGGCCTGCAGCACAGCTTCCTCCCGGGGCAGGGAGCAGCCTCAGAGGACAGATGCGGGGACAGGGGCTCCTGAGGAAGCCATTCAATTCCACAAAATAAACTCAGGGCTCTCAGAGCTGCGCTGGGCTGGGAGCGAATCCTCGCCCCCCCCGCCCCCACCACGTTGCGGGTTAAAACAAAGCAGCGGGCGTAAGCTTCGCAGGTACAGCCTCGTGAATGAGGACCGTCTGGACTCCCAACTTCTACTCAGCAACAATGATCAGGACTTCCAACCTGATATAATATATTAAGTCATTAAACTGCGGGCTCCGTAATGTTCACAGGAATTTATCGAGTGCTAATGTAATTCTTTCATCTAAGCAGGAAGATTGCATTGACTTTTGCAAGGGACTTTGACTTGATTGGATTGTAATCAGTTATGTCTTTTCACAGGACCGCGTCCCTTTTATTTTAATTCAATTGTAATCTGCTTGTTCCTCTGGGTTGCTCCACTTTATCATTTCATTAATCAACTGGCTCGCTCTTAGACTTGGTGGATGTGCGGGGAGCGCTCAGTTCTCAGCCAGGGACAGAGGGCAGCCCCCTCTGCTGGCCAGGCCAGCGCAGCGCAGCGTGGGCCTGGGGAGAGGAGCTGGTCTGCCCTGTGCTCCACGCCTCCAATCCCCCCTCCTCCCCACCACTCCTCCCCCCCCCCCATCTCAGTCATTGGGAGAAGGAGAAAGAAAGACCTCTTACAGGCACTCCCTCAACCTCAAGTTCTCCAAAATGGTGTCCAGAGGGGATCCTCTGGAAGACGAAGTGGACTCTAAGCTTCCATAGTTGGCGGCTTTGCTGGGTCCGCTCACATTGGTGCAGTTGCTCTTCCCGTGTGCTTGGCCACACGGGGCCTGGAGCGGGCTCGGCTGCTGGAACCCCCGCAGGGATGTACATCCCTCAGCCCCCACTGCTCCACTGCCTTCCTGGACTCATGTGGGGGCATGTGCAGGGTTCTTTGCATTGGTACGATTGACATCTGGAGCGGATAATTCTTTGAGGCGGGAGCTGTCCTGTGCACGGTAGGCGGAGAGCAGCATTCCTGGCCTCTCCCCACCAGATGCCAGTAGGATCCGGGTAATGACCATCAAAGATGCATCCAGACGTTTCCAAACGTCCCCAAGGGAGCAAAACCACTGATCTAAATGTTAAATCTCACCACCACCACCACTTGCAATGCAGATAATTTTGAGAGGCTAGGGCACACCCACACAGCTCCCAGTTGGTTCAACCATATTCAGCAAATAAATACATACTCCATGCCCATCGCTGTTCTAGGATATATCTTGGGATATATCCATGAACATATATCCGAAGAAATATCTTTGCTCTCACTCTTGGCTTACATTCATGCCAGGGGTAGAGGGGCGAACAGAGAATAACTAGTTCACCAGTTTATTAGTTAATCAGGGTGTTAAGAGTGTAAGGGAGTCAGAGGTGCCAGAGTTTGAGGCAGGTTGCTGTTTTAAACAGGGTGGCCAAGGAAAGCCTCCTAAGAAAATGGCAGTTGAGCCCTGGCTGGTTTGGCTCAGTGGATAGGCTGTTGGCCTGAGGAATGAAGGGTTCTAAGTTCGATTCTGGTCAAGGGCACATGCCCAGGTTGTGGGCTTGATCCCCAGTAGCGGGTATGCAGGAGGCAGCTGATCAATGATTCTCTCATCATTGATGTTTCTATTTCTCTCCCTTTCCCATCCTCTCTGAAATCAATAAACCGGCCAGGGCAGACCCTATCTTTAAACGTAGACGATCTGTCTGCTGGGAAGTAGAGAAACTTGGACGCAAACCTGAGGTGCTTTTTGTTTCTGCAGACAAACCGACTAATCCAGAAAGTCTGCGTTGGCGAGAACAACGTGATCGAGGAAGAAATCCGCGCGAACCGAAGCGTGCACGAGTGGGCAGGAGGGGGCGGCGGAGGGGGCGGCGCCACCTACGTGTTTAAGGTGAGTGGGCTGTGCGGGCTCCCAGGGGCAGAGACTTCTGTGTGTCGTGGGGTTGCCTCGCGACAGCCCCAGGAACCAAATGCTACTAGTGCCATTTAAGGGTGAGGAAACCGAGGGCCAGAGGGACATGGGCTCCCTGTCTGTCCCAGAAAGGCAGGCTCTTCTCTCGCCGATGTGCTGGCCCCATTCGCCCCCAGGCCTGTGCCATGCCTGCCTCAGGCCTCCAGAGGGGCCGCCGTGCCCTCCTCTGTCCTGTGGTGGACCTTCCCTGCCAGGCCCGCCCACAGGGACAGTGATGCTGAGTGCCCGCTCTGGAGGTGGTGGGGGTCAGAGCCAGAGACCCCAGGGGATGAGAGGAGGGAGAGAGCAAGGAGACCTCCTGCCACCAGCACCCAACCTCTGCGGCTCCCTGAGCTCCGGGCAAGGGGCTGAGCCGGCGGCGTCTGAGCCCCCGGGGTTGCTGCCATGTGAGTCCAGAGCCCTCAGCCCACCAAGGTGTCACCCGCCACGGTCACCGGGGCGCTGGCTCTCCGGAATGTCACTCTCTCCGTGTCTCTCTCTCCGGCCAGATGAAGGACGGCGTGCCGGTGCCCCTGATCATCGCGGCCGGCGGAGGCGGCAGGGCCTACGGGGCCAAGACGGACACGTTCCACCCCGAGAGGCTGGAGAGTAACTCCTCGGTGCTGGGGCTCAACGGCTACTCCGGAGCCGCAGGTAAAGCAGCCACTCCCGCCCTCTCCCTCCCACCCCCACGTTCCCCCCGGGGCCATCACACCCGTGGGTCTCGGTCACCCGTACTTGGGGCGCTGGGAGCTCCGGGCAGGCGTAGGGACCAGCCTCAAGGGAGGAAGGGCAGGCGGCACCGTTAGGCCCGGGGACCACCTCGCTGATGCCATTTGGACTTGTGGGAGGCCACTGAGAAAATGGGCACCAGCATTCAGACCGCCAGCCCAGCTTTGGGAGGCATTTAAAATTGGAGATTAGTTAAAGCAAATACCCTGGGTCTCACCACACGCACCTGGAGGTGAGCGGAGGGGAGGAATCCGGAGCGGAGTCCCACCCTCCCAACCCCCGGGGTTCCTACCTCGGCCCGGCCCGGGCTGCCGGCTCCCCCGGCCCCTCCTCGCTGGGAGCTCTCGCTGGAATCTTCGAGGCTGGGCTCCGTGCTACCCTGCATCCCCTGAAAATAAGACAGTGTCTTATATTTAATTTTTTTTTCTCCCAAAGACGCGCTAGGTCTTATTTTCAGGGGATGTATCAGGTTTCCATGAAGTGGGTCTTATTTTTGGAGGGTGTCTTATTTTTGGGGAAACGCGGTAGTTGGGAGAGCAGCCGCCCCGCGGGACGGGCCCTGAAGGGGGTGTGGGCCCTCCGATTCTCGGAGACCAGCCATCTCTGGAGAGAAAAGGCAGTTTCCTTCTTGGATTTTCTCCACGGCCGGAGGGAAGGAGGGCTTGGGGAGGCATTTAAAATTGGAGATTAGTTAAAGCAAATACTCAAACTTCCTCTTTAACCAAGGGATGAATGGGGCTAGAAGAAAGGAGAACTGGTTATCGGTAAAGTTAACAGTAAAGAATGGCCCCAGCACTGACTGTCTACAGCGCCCTGCACACCTGTCTGGGTTTAATAAACCCCAGAGCACTTCGGCAGCTATTATACATGTGCTTTTCAAAGCATAGTCTAGGGTTTTCCAGAAAGATATCATTATTCCCATTTTTATAAGAGTCAGCGAGCTCACAGAAAGTTAGTGGATTTTTTTTCTCTCAACATGGCCACACTGTTGCATACTCAATCCATTTTTTTAAACAACACTATTGTTGATGTATCTTTATGGGCATTATGTTCGTTTCCACATATTTGCCCAAAGGCTGCAATATAGCACGAGGTGTCAGAGAAACCACCTCAGCCGGGGACTGCAGAGGGGGCAGGTAGGAGGGTGGAGGCAGGGGAGGTGGCAGGCCTGGCACCACTCAGTGCGCCCTGATGTGTTCGCTCTGCTCTGCTCGGGGCTCGCTCCGCCTGGCCAGCTGCCAGAACGCACCAGGCGCTCCACGGAGCAGGCCTTCCCCCACCACCTGACATCCACACCCCCTCTGGCTGGAGAAGAGCCAGCCCCTGGAGACCTAAGCAACCTGTAGCTTCCAACGGACAGAAGGTTGCCTCTGTGAACTCCTTCTGGACCAGCCTTGGGCAAACTTCGGCTGTTCTATCCGGCCCTCGGAGCCGAAAGAGCGGAGGGTTCTCTTGCTCTCCCCTCCGCTCCTTCACCAGCAGCCCAAGAGGAGAGTGCCAGCATGGTCAGGCTGCTTTTGTGCCTGCCCTCCGGTCCAGTTTAAGAACCCACTGTGGCCCTCGAGTCAAAAAAGTTTGCCCACCCCTGATCTGGACCCAAGCTTGTTCCTCGCCTTTCCATTGTCCGAAACCTGAATTCCTCTTTGTAGCATAATAGCCATCTCTATCCACAGCTCTCTGCCCCCCCCTCGGCTCCCCCTGCTCCCCCCCCACACACACACACACATAGCCTCCTTCTGCTGCCCCCTCTGGGTCCAAAGGACTCCCAGGCCAGCTGACCCTTAAAAACCCAGCAGACCTGGCCCTGCTGTTTCCCCGAGTCTCACCACCCACCATCCACCTGCCAGAGCAGAAAGAGCACCGGGCGCTTTGGGAGGAGGCTGCCTGTTGAACTGCCACATGAGCCAGACTTGGGGGAGAGAGGCCCTGGGATCTCAGGAGCCGGCAGGAGGCTTAGAGCAGTCAGCCTCGGCCTCCGGACAGAGAGGCACCCCGCCCCAGTCCGCAACCAGCACTTCCTCCACCAGCGCCCGCCGCAGCCCAGGCCTGGTCTCTCCCCACCCCCACCGGCGCTGCCCCGGACCTGGGGGCAGCTCCTCAGAGGCGGGCACGCACGCACGACCCGGCCCGAGCTCAGAGCGGGAGGCCTCTGCACATGTGTGTGCTCTGCCTCACATGCACACCGCCGCACGTGGTGCTTTATGAAGCATTCCACGCTCGCTGCCTCCTTTGACCCAAATGTCAACCCGCTGAGGCCATATTATTACCCCCAGGCTAAGGCCCAGGATGGGGAAGCTCTTGCCCAGTCAAAATAGCACGGCCCGCTGGGTTATCCAGGCCTGGTCCAGGCTCCTACAAGGAGCGACCTTTAGCAGGGTGCCCAGGGAGGCGGGTCCTGTTCTTACTGACGCGGGAAGCAGCCAACAGAGGCCCAGGAACATGCCGAGTGTCACGCTGCCTGCCCCCACCGGCCCCTTTCCCAGCCAAGCAAGCTCAGGCCTGCGGGAAGCAGAGGTCCCAGGCGTGCACCCATCAGGACGTCCCGCTGTGGACCCAGCAGGTCTCTCCAGGCCGGAGGCCATGCCCCTGGACCCGAGCCCCAGGCCCACCGAAGACACGGCCCCCAGCCCCCCCTCCCCCCCCCCAGAGCGCACGAGGCCCTCCTGGGCCTGGCCCCGCGGCCTCACGGGCTCTCTGTCTTCCTGCAGGCGGCGGAGGCGGCTGGAATGATAACACTTCCTTGCTCTGGTCCGGAAAATCTTTGCTGGAGGGCGCCACCGGAGGACATTCCTGCCCCCAGGCCATGAAGAAGTGGGGGTGGGAGACCCGAGGGGGTTTCGGAGGGGGTGGAGGGGGGTGCTCCTCCGGTGGAGGAGGCGGAGGATATATAGGTAAAGATGATTTGTGTTCAAGGTGTCGCCCCCCCCCTCCCTTAGTCCTAGGCACCTCACCTCCCCTCCCCCAGCCCCCGCCTGCCCTCCCCCGGCCGCCCTCGTGTGAACTGTGATGTGACCCTGCACGCCTTCCTCGGCCCGAGGCAGGGTGTCGGCTTGCGAGCCAGCGCCCTGCCTCGAGGCCCCCACGGCATCCGCATCCAGATCCCCTGTGATTCTTGATCGCCCCCCAACGCCGATCGATGGCCAGGAGGCTTTGGCCTCCCGGGCTGTTCTCAGAGCCGCCCTGAGGGTGTGCTGGCTTGAGAACCTCGGAGGCCAGACTTCTGAGCCCCTGCCCCCCCCCCTTCGGGTGGCCTGGCCCCCGTCTTTGCAAGCCAGCTCCCTGAGGGCCTGCCTCGTGGCTTCCGGCCTCAAGGACGCCTCCCTTTCCCTCTCCTGCCCCAGCCCACCAGCTCCAGAACGGCCCACTCTCCATGCCAATGGGCGCGCCTCCTGGGGGGCAACTGCGGGCAGCCCCGGCCCGGCCGGCCCGGCCCAGCCCAGCGGCCAGCTTTGGGGCAAGCAGCTGGCCGCTGGCCCCGCGCTCCTCTGGGCCGGCGCAGAGCAGCAGCGCCTTCTGAAGCTGAGAGAGGCGAATGGTGTCTCCTCCATCCCCCACAGATTAGGACGCAATGCATGCTCACTCCGTGATGTTCTGTCTGTGTTTTGCTTTGCGCTGCGTAAGATGCTTGCGTTAACCAGATGCTCTCTTTTCTAAGCCGTGGGCGGGTGGGGGGGTCTGAGGGGGGGGGGAGCCCCATGGGGGGAGCCCAGAGATAAGCCAGCCCCAGCTGAATGGAGGGACAGGAGCCTACAGGCACAGGGCCCCCCCCCCCACGTCCCCACCCCGACCCAGGGGACCTCTCGGTGCTGCTGCCCGGCCAGTCCCGGAAGAGGCCCTGGGCTAGCCCAGCCTGGGCCAGACCAGAACTTGTCCGAGTCCCGTGCACTGCTTCCCGCGGCCAGCCCCGCAGAGCGGGGACGCCCCGTGGGAGCTGGCCTGGACCTGGAGGGGAAGGGGGCCCACACCCAGCATCTCCGGAGCCCAGGGCAGCCCTGTGCCTGAGCCTCCCTTCCCTCCTCACCGCCCGCCCTCCAGGCCCTCCCCACCCCTGCCCCCTGCCCCCTGCCCCACATGACCCGCTTACGCGCACACGCGTGCTGAGATTGGGCGCCCACGTCTCTGCGTTAAACTTCTCTGTCCGCCCCAGGCGGCAACGCAGCCTCGGACAACGACCCTGAGATGGACGGAGAGGACGGGGTGTCCTTCATCAGCCCCCTGGGCGTCCTGTACACCCCGGCTCTGAAAGGTACCCCCCCTCTGCCAGGAGCAGGGCCAGCTTCCTTAGGCCAGTTCTCCCACCCAGCTGGACCCCGGGCCGCTGGCAGGAGCCCAGGAGACGAAGGCATGGCTGTGGGTCTCATCCCACCAAGCGTCCTGGCCTCGGCAGTGGGGTCTCCTATGGGCACCGAGGCGGCAGACTGACGGCCGGGCAGGCCAGTCCTAGGAAATCCAGCAGCATTGGGGCTGTCCCTGTCCCAGCCAATGGGGGAGCAGGTGTGTGGACCCCCCACACACACCCCCACCCGCACCCCAACCTACATAAATACATCCCATCAGCCCCTGCGCCCCCCTCGCCAGAGGCACTGGGACCTCCCCACACAAAGCTGCGCTCCAGGGCAGTGACCTGGGGACAGGGACAGGGACCGGGACCGGGAGCGCCCCCTGGCTGCTGGAGATAAAGCGCGGGCTCGGCAGGGTACAGGGGTGGGGGGGCGCACAGGTCAGCCCGCCATCCCGCCTCCTTGCCCGCAGTGATGGAAGGCCACGGGGAGGTGAACATCAAGCACTACCTGAACTGCAGCCACTGCGAGGGCGACGAGTGCCACCTGGACCCCGAGAGCCACCAGGTCATCTGCTTCTGCGACCACGGCACCGTGCTGGCCGAGGACGGCGTCTCTTGCGTCGGTAAGGGGCCGGGTGGGGCCCACAGAGGGAGCCACGGCTGGTCTCCGTGGTTCCGGGGCACGTGGCACCCAGTTTGGTAATCTCCCTGCCCCCTACCCCTCTCCTCCTTGGTCTGCCCCAGCTTGAGCGCTCTGACAACGAGGCAGAGACCTGAGTGTGAAGGGTGATGGGTCACAGCTCACAACGGAGTCTGGGTCACCTAGTGCCGCCCCGAACCCAGCGTGTGAACCCCCACATCCTCACCGGGGCCAGCCGTCTCCGCTAGAACGGCCTTGGCTCCCAGGCTCGCTCTTCCTCCAGGGCGCTCCAGAGCCAGACCCGCCCTGCCACGCCCGCCCCTCGGCCTCCCCAGCCTTCCCAGTGTCTCCCCTGCAAGTCCCCTCCAGGCTCAATGCCCGGGTTCAGTCCGCTGGCACAGGACACCGTCGTCCCCTCTCCTCCTGAGTCCCACGTCTGCAGCTGTCCCAGTTGTCACGTCCCGGGACCAGGCAGGACACCTCGGTGTGGTCTGTGGGACCGCCCTCCTGGGCTCTGGATGGCTCTCGGCCACAGGAGGTGATTCGGCCTCACAGTTACTGAGGGTGCATCCTGATGTTGGGTCATCTGAGGTCACCATCATCCGAGGCCTGGAAGTCCTCTGGGAGCCATTGTGGGCTCACCTTGTAGCCTCGCCCGCCATCGGACAGTCTGTGTTTTGGAGGAATGTCCATTTGGAGTTGTTACATGTTCCCTCCACCCAACGCTGCCGCCGAGGGCTGTGAAGCCAGGGCGAACCTGCCTCAGGCCCCGTCCTCTGAGAGGGGAGGGGGCATGTCTCCGGGGCTGAGAGGAGCAGCGGCCTTGGGCCTGGCCGGGGAGGGCATTGCTGACGGGGCCAGCTCGCAGCAGTGTCAGCGTGGTCACCGCCGTCTCGTGGGGACTGTCTTCCAGTGTCGCCCACCCCCGAGCCCCGCCTGCCTCTCTCACTCATCCTCTCCGTCGTGACCTCTGCCCTCGTGGCCGCCCTCGTCCTGGCGTTCTCTGGCATCATGATCGGTGAGTGTGCCACAGCCCTGGCTGCCAAGGGGAGGGAGGGAGGCAGGACAGAGCGGCGTCTCAGGCTCTGCACGGACCCCGGGTGACAGGGACACTCTGTCTGGGTTGTGAGCAGGCAGCCCAGGCCCAGCACGGAAAAACAGCAGGCACTGCTCCCGGCGGCTCCCTCCCCTGCACCGCCTCCAGCCCCCTTCCCCCTTCCCGCCACAGGCAGAGAAAGCAGAGTTGGCTTGTGGGTGTTTCCTGTTAGGCCTGCGAGCCCAGGGGAGCTGGTGGGCAGGTCGCAGAGGGCTCAGCCTGGTCCCGCCAGGCTCCTCCTGCTGGAAGTGCCCAGGACAGGTGGGCAGGGACAGGAAGGCAGGCAAGGGAAGGCTCAGGGAAGGCACTGAATCCCAGGTCACCCTGTGACCACGGTTGCACATGTCACGGCGCAGGGAACTGAGAGCTGGCTCACTCCCCGGCTGAAGGGGCAGAGCTGGGCTTAAAGGCAGACTCCACCTGAGGGTCGCAGTGCCGGGCCCCCTCCCCTGGCGCTGGCCTACACAGTGTTCTCACTCTGTGCAACAGAGATGATGGTTCTTTTGCATGGTGGAGCTCTTCAGGGTCTTTCAAAACCATTTCATATTGGTGAATTTATTTCATTAAGACAACTCTAGGCGGCGGTGGGGTGTGGGGCAGGGCAGGGGTCACTTTCCCTGCTTACAGAGGAGGTTGGGGTCCAAAGAGGTCACATGACCTCGTCAGTGTCACTGGGCTTGTAAGCAGCAAAGGTGAAATTAGAACTCGGGGCCTCAGGCAACAGCTTAGACGCCAGGTTAGAGACCTATGTGCTCTGGCAGTTCAACTCCCAGAAGCTCAGGACGGTGAGCCCGGCTGCTCTCAGATCTATACCATGTTTGCACAAACACACACACACACACACACACACACACACACGGAGACTGGGCATAGCGAGACACTGAGGCGGGCCTCTTCCTGAGGGACCCGGCTCCTCCAAGGGCCACTGTGGTTCCAGAATGTCCCCAGGGCTTTGCTGGACCGTCTTCACACTGCTTGGCCATCAAGGACTGTTACTCAGCCTCCCTCACGCTTCTGCGTGCCGGACCAGACCTTCAGCACAACCCGGTGGTTCCCCCGCCTTCCAGGGTCCCTCCCCATTTCCTCTCAGAGCCACCTGCCCTGTGAAATTCTGCATGTTCAGTCCTGTCTTGGGTCTGCTTCTCAGGGGACCCAAACGAATGTATCTCTGCCCCTATACGATACGGCAGCATCTTTGATTTACATGACATCAAGCTTCACGTTGACTTCAAATAGTATGTCGCTTAAAAGTACACTGTCGCTTCCGTAGTCATTTTGTCAGTGTTACTAAGTGTGCCGGGAGGTGTAGATCCCAGAGGAGGAGGTGGAGGTCCAGGAAGGCTTCCTGGAGGAGGTGGCCTGTGGTGGGCTTCCAGTGCCGGGCGCCTGGCCCAGGCCCCTTCCATCTGTGCGCAGTGTACCGCCGGAAGCACCAGGAGCTGCAGGCCATGCAGCTGGAACTGCAGAGCCCCGAATACAAGCTGAGCAAGCTCCGCACCTCCACCATCATGACGGACTACAACCCCAACTACTGCTTCGCCGGCAAGACCTCGTCCATCAGTGACCTGAAGGAGGTGCCACGGAAAAGCATCACCCTCATCCGGTGAGTGCCCCGGCAACCAAAAGTTAACTTTTAATCGAAACTCCTAGGGCACCCCTAACCTTCCCAGAGGGAGGAGGTTTTAGTGTTCGGGGCCATTGGGGGGTATTACATCACTCAACACCCTGTATATCCATGGGGTTTGTACAATGAGGGGAAGAGCACGCGGGAGGGACCAGGCCTCTCAAAATGCCCCCTCCCTGAGCCTTCCTGGCCCCTTTCTCCCCTGATGGAGCCGAGTGGCCTCCTCAAGCTCCCAGACGCCCTGTGCACGTCACTCCCTGAGCACCACACAGAGCGTCTGTCAGCCTTTGTCCCTCCCTCCCCCCAGAGTGCACACCTTCAGGTCTCAGTCACCTCTGTGTCCTTGGCAAATGGCAGACTCCGGTCTTCCCTGAATGGACCGCCCACCACGGCCACGTATCCCAGGTTGCAACGCCTCTTGGGAGTTCTCAGACAGAGCAATGGAGGCCTGAGGCCGAGTAGCAGAGCCAGGGGGAGGTGTGAGTGTGTGTGTGTGTGTGTGTGTGTGTGTGTGTGCCCCGCTGCCCCTCCATGGGCAGCCCGGCCTTCCTCTCAGCATGCCCGCCTACGCCTCATCTGGCCTTCTCCTTGGCACAGGGGTCTGGGCCATGGTGCGTTCGGGGAGGTGTATGAAGGTCAGGTGTCTGGGATGCCCAACGACCCGAGCCCCCTGCAAGTGGCGGTCAAGGTAAGCGGGGCCCCTCGGGAGCCTGGGCGTGGCCCGCGGTCTCTGTTGGCCACAGCCTTTGCCGACAGCCCGCCGGCGGCTGACGGCCTTCTTCTCCCCTCCGTGCCCAGACGCTGCCCGAGGTGTGTTCCGAGCAGGACGAGCTGGATTTCCTCATGGAAGCCCTGATCATCAGGTAGTGTCCCAGAGACACCCCACCGCCCACACGCACATGCTTCTGACTGACGTCCCCGAGGGAACCCCCGCCCGCACAACCCTCCCTCTCCAATAGCAGACTCCCCCAGTTCTCAGCGTGGCCCCCCCATGGTTGTCACCGGGAAAAATCTCCCTGACCAAATAACCCAATTGGTACTATTCTGCTGCCTTCAGCTAACATCCACTCATTCTTTTCCCTGCTCCTGAAGAAACAGAGTGTGCTAGCTATCATCTCTCTCCAGGCTACTCCTCCACCAGCCCTCCACCGCCCCAGCTCTCACGTGTGCCCCTCACGTGGTGGGAGGCTGCCCCACGCTGGCCCACGCAGCAGCCTGCACCCTGCAAGCCGTGGCCTGAGGCCCCTAACCGGGAATCCCAGTTGTCCGGGGCTCTGACAGCAGATCACGCTGAGGAGGACTCAGGGGTTTGACCTTGCAATCTGGCAGCTCATAGCCCCCTGTTGCCCTGCAGAGCCTCACCCATCCTGGAGGTTGGGGCGGCCTGGGCCCTCCCCTCGGTGGAGTTGGCTGAGGGAAGGAGGCCCCAGCAGTGTGTGTGTTGGGCCTGTGGCATCTGGAGCCACAGGAGGACCGATAGCAGGCTCTGTGCTTGCTCTAAAAGTACTGACTTTCCAGTTAGACATGTAATACAGGATTATTAAAGAAAACTTGCAAAGTATAAGATTATATGAAGAAGATCAAGTCACTTAGTCTCACTGCTTGGCAATAACTACCCACCGCCGTATTTCACCTCTGCGTGTGGGTTCCCGTGTGGAGTGCCCTGGCCCATCGCCCCACGAGTGGTCACAAGATCACATGAATAAGAAAACCCAAATCTGCCGAGACCGGTTTGGCTCAGTGGTAGAGCGTCAGTCGGTTTGTGGACTGAAAGGTCCCAGGTTCGATTCCGGTCAAGGGCATATACCTTGGTTGTGGGCACATCCCCGGTAGGGGGTGTGCAGGAGGCAGCTGGTCGGTGTTTCTCTATCATCAACGTTTCTAGCTCTCTATCTCTCTCCCTTCCTCTCTGTAAAATATCAATAAAAAATATTTTTTTAAAAAAAAAGAAAGAAAGAAAGCCCAAATCCCAGGGCCTCCAGGAGGAATCCACAATGGGGGCCATACGCCCCTCTTTCACCGCCATCACCCTGTCCCCGGGGAAGGAGTCCCCGCAGCTTCTGCCTGAGGCCGGCCTCGGAGGACTCACACGTGAACCCTAGCAAGCAGCCCGTGCATCCGTCTCAGAAAGATATTGGACGCTCCCCTGTCTCCCACCCACTCTCTCACCCACGTGTGTGTGCAGGGGCCTCCCACCGCCCACTACATGCTCTCCTGCAGCCTGAGCTCGGCCTGGCCCGCCCTCTGGCTCTTCACCTGCTCAGGGACCAGACAGTCTCAGCTTAGGCTCAGCACGGCCCTGCCTCCAGCATCTACGGAGTGCATTTACATAATGTGGCTGCCACCAGCATCACTGTGTCCTGCTCTCCCCGCTATGGTTTTCACTATGGTTTTCCAGACTCGGCTCAGTTACATTTGCTTATCCCCCTCCGCCCTACAGCAAATTCAATCACCAGAACATCGTGCGCTGCATCGGAGTGAGTCTGCAGGCCCTGCCCCGGTTCATCCTGTTGGAGCTCATGGCGGGGGGAGACCTCAAGTCTTTCCTGCGGGAGACCCGCCCTCGCCCGGTGAGTCTCCCAGTGCTGGTGCCAGGAACGGGAACGGAGCAGGGAAGCAACTCCTGGGGGGCCCAGGGAGTCAGCCCCTGGGTGTGGATGTGGGCGATAGCCAGGAGAATGAACAAAAGTGGGCAATGGCCCTAGGAGCTCATGCAAGGCCTGTGCAATGGGTTCTCCAGTCTGGGTCCATTTGTATGGCCTGCTGACTACGGACAGGCACAGAGAGGGACAGTCATGCCAAACAGGTCACTCACTCAACCAGCTGACATGGGGCGGTCAGTCTATTATTTCTTCACGCTGAACCCCACTGTCATTTTGCAAATGGAATCCTAACCTCATAGTTTTACTATCAAAATCAAGTACTGAAATATCTAGGAAGGTGCTGTGTGTGTGTGTGTGTGTGTGTGTGTGTGGTGTTATAGTAAAAGGGCTAGAGACCTAGATGCATCCAGAAATGCCACACCCCAGCCCTGCGTGGCCATTACACAGCCCTGTGGCTTAGGGCAAAGACCCAAGCTAACCTCAGTATCTGCAAGGTAAGGTCCAAGGGCTGGACTGGAACATCTCGGACATGGTCCTAATCTATAAAACGCAGCACACTGGGTGGGCCCGGAATCCAGCTACCCACTCTTGTCACTGCCAGGGTCTTTGGGAGGCCCCAGGCACCAGGAGCTGGAGCCGAGCAGACCCTGAGCGAGGCCCTGGCTCCTCAGGGGCCGCTGGTATGTAAGGACTACAGGGGAGACTTGCACCCTCCCCACTCCCCCAGAAAACAGGAATACGGACAGACACCCGCTACAGAAAGCCCAGGACTGAACTTATGCTCTCGGGGCCTCCACGTGGCCGCAGAAACCTTGAAAGGGCACAGCTGCTCCACCCCCACCGCCAGTCAAGCTCATTTTAGAACAGCTTAGCCTGAGGGGTCTCCATCCTGTTCCTGGGAGCGCCTGGGGGGCCCACCTTGGCATTTAAGAATCCCATCGGATGCCTTGGAAGATGCGTGTGTGTGCACCAGAGCACACCTGGCAGGCGGCTATGGGCAGAAAGAAAGACTAGCCCCGTGGTCGGCAAACTGTGGCTCGCAAGCCACACGCAGCTCTTTGGCCTCTTGAGTGTGGCTCTTCCACAAAATACCATGGCCTGGGTGAGTCTATTTTGGAGAAGTGGCGTTAGAAGAAGTTTAAGTTTAAAAAATGTGGCTCTCAGAAGAAATTTCAATTGTTGTCCTGTTGGTATTTGACTCTGTTGACTAACGAGTTTGCCCACCACTGGACTAGCCCATTTCACAGTGGTCCTCATTAGCGTTGTCATCCTCCTCACAGCTTTCACGTTTCTCAGAACCACTCTGTGAAGTAAACAGCACAACCTTTCTCAGCTGAGAAAACTGTGGCTCAGAGAGGGCCTCACAGGAAGTGGGAGAGCCGGGACCGGAACTCAGGACTAGGCCTCCTGATCCACTGCTTTCCCCAGCCCGCTGTGCTCTGTATCCCAATGCTCCCCTTTGGGAAGCTGTGGACTGTCAAGGAGAGGTTCGGCCACTCAGGGCCAAGCCTGTGAGCCATACGGGCATCTCTGCCAGGCTCTGAGCACCAACCTCAATGGCTCTTCCATCACCGCCCGCCAAGGCGGAGCCCCCAGCCCCATGCCGGGACTCTCAGCGGAGCTGGCAGAGGTCTAACAGGGCACTTGTGGCATGCACTTCGGGAAGAGGCACAGCTCTGGTTTTCCCACTGGGCATTCCTGAGGCTTGAGGAGGAAACGCATCATGCATGCAGAGGAGAGCTCTGGGATCTGGGAGTCCATCACTTGGCAAGTCCAAGATCCTGACCTTGGACTTGGACTGGGCATGGAAGGCAGGGCTTGGTGTTCCAAGGACAGAGAGTGTCCCCTCCTGTCGTCTGCCCCGGGATGAAGCGTGACTCCCCTCGCCTCCCCCAGCCCGCTCTGTTGCTCCAGGGAGTCCCGGGGAGGCCCTGATCGGTGCCAGAGCAACTCCCAGCTGACAGCTAGGTAACTCCTCGTTCATGTGGAATCAACTACGCCCAATATGTATTGAACCACTACAGTGTGCCACGCACTGTGCTGGTACCATGGAGGTGGCCCCTCCTGGCTTCCTGTAGTTCGGGGCTCCCAGCCCCGGCTGCACCGTTACTCACCTGAGGGGGGCGCTGTGAAGCCTGCAGGTGCTGCACCCACCTGGAGTGATTGGTTTCCTGGCGGGGCTGACACCCGGCATCCCTATTGGTTTACACCTGCCAGGTGATTTTCTAATGGGAGGCCAAACTGGGATCCCGGGGAACAGCGAGTCCAGGTTTGGCCTCCTTGGGAGCACTTGACCTTGTGTTTCAGGTCTTCTCTCCTCTGCAAGCCTCTCACCAAAGGATCATTCCTGTCTCCCCACAGAACCAGCCCTCCTCCCTGGCCATGCTGGACCTTCTGCACGTGGCCCGGGACATTGCCTGCGGCTGCCAGTACTTGGAGGAAAATCACTTCATCCACCGGTGAGTCCACGCGCCCTGCTCGCCTCCCACTTTCTGCTTCTTCCTTACCGGTCGCGGGCCCAGCTCTCCCTTCGACTGCCATGATGGGTCTCCCTCAAGTGAGGACTCGGCTTTCTTTGTCTTTACGGTGACAGCTTACTCTCTCGGGGCTTCACTTTGCCCCGTATGTAAAATGGGTATCAAAACACCCATCCAGCTGAGGACCCAGAGGAGCTGCTCTTGACGTCCTATGGGGACCCCTGCCTGTGTCTGGAAGTGAAACCTTCAAGTTCTATATCACTTAAATGCTCCCCTCTTGCCTGCCGTTGTGACTCTGTGATTGAGTGTCCATCTATGAACCAGAAAGTCATGGTTTGCTTCCCTGTTGGGGCACACGCCCGGGTTTGGGGCTCGATTCCCAGTGTGGGGCATGCAGGAGGCAGCCGATCCATGATTCTCTCTCATCACTGACATTTCTCTCTCCCTCTCCCTTTTCCTCTCCCTTCCTCTCTGAAATCAAGAGAAATATATAAATTAAATTAAATAAAAACTGAGCTCCTTAAGGCACGTTAAAGGAGTTCATAGTTTCACACACTTGACTATGAGTGCTCAAAGGTGAGGACCCTGTTGTATTCATCTCCATATCCCTGGCACACAGTGAGGCACAAGGAATGTTTGTTGGATAAATTTTTCTGAATACCCTGAATGAGCATGATGATTATTTGATTTACTTGAACACCTGACTTCTACTCCACCGGATCCTCGTGTTTCAGTGGTGTTTGGGCTGCGGCCCAAGGCCACGGGCAGTGCTGTGGGCATCAGAGCACGCTGATCTCTGTCCGCTGGCTGCAGGGGACTTTCTCAGCCGACACTTTAATTCTGAAATCTGAAAAGTCCAAGAGGCTGTCGGCTCTCTGCAAAGCTCTTCTAATGATTTCCTTCTCATTTCCTAAGTAACAACCTGGTGGATTAACAAGTATGTGTTAGCTCACATCTCCAAAGGGAACAGGCATATTCCTAATAATTAGAATATTAAGTACGAAGTAGAAAGGAGAGGCGCTGCCTGAGGCTGGCAATGGAAGAGCATGTGCGTAGCAGGAGGCCACGCCCGCTCCCTGATGAGAGTGGGGAATTCGAGACCAAGGCACACACGCATCTGGCTGCCCAAAGTTATTCCCAAAACCAGGCTGCAAACTCTCACACGGCCTAATCTTGTACTGTCACGTCACCGCTGGTCTTCAGTTCTTCCTCTTAATTCTAAACCAGCCGTGGGCAAACTACTGCCCACGGGCCAGATCCGGCCCATTCAGCTGTTCTATCCGACCCTCGGAGCCGAAAGAGTGGAGGGTTCTCTTGCTCTCCCCTCCGCTCCTTCCCCAGCAGCCCAAGAGGAGAGTGCCAGCATGGTCAGGTTGCTTTTGTTCCGGCCCTCCGGTCCAGTTTAAGAACCCATTGTGGCCCTCGAGTCAAAAAGTTTGCCCACCCCTGTTCTAAAC
This sequence comes from Vespertilio murinus, assembly GCA_963924515.1. Taxonomy (NCBI): domain Eukaryota; kingdom Metazoa; phylum Chordata; class Mammalia; order Chiroptera; family Vespertilionidae; genus Vespertilio; species Vespertilio murinus. The sequence goes on along the minus strand of OZ004713.1, from coordinate 56,275,911 downwards.
CTTCCCAGCCTCTGGGTGACTTTTCCTGATGGAAACAGCAGAAGCAGAGGAGGAGCGCGGGCCAGGCCTCTCTCTGTTCTCCTCCAAAGCCACAGCCCCTCCTTCAGGGCGCAGGGCAGCCTGCCGTGTGGTTCTCACCCTGTCTGTGTGCCCAGAACTTTGCCTGCATCTCGGCTCTTTACTGTCGCTTGGGCACGACAAAGCTGTGCCCTTTGTGGAATTCATTCTTGGTTGCAGCCACCTTTGCATCCATGTCTATGTCCTTGACGACTGGACTCTTCCGAGTCACCTCGGTGCCTTCAGATGTCCCCCTTTGCTTCTCCCCGAGAGCATCTCTGCCTTGTCATCACCGAGCAGACACTCTCCCTGGCCGAGGGATCCCATCCATCTTTCCTCCGACGTGTTGAAACCTGCTTCCCGGGAGCCATAATACCTGGGACCATATCCAGGGCTCTGTTATTAGAGATGATGAGATAGCAGGGCCCCATTGTCAGGATTTCCATTGCCTCCGTATCTGTGAAGAGTTACTGAAGGTCAGAATTTGATCCCAGAGTAATAGCTTGTTGCTCCTTTTATCTTTTTTTGAGAAATGAAATTGTCAGAGATAAATCAAGAATGTATCAGGGATGATCTGCTTTATAAGCAAAAGGCGACTTCTGGCAGAAATTGACTGTCTCAATCCAGGCTTTTCTTCTGGGGAACGCGGTGTTAGGAAAGCATCTGTTGCATCTCCAGCAGGCTGCGTGGTCTGTGGCGCATGCCCACCAAAGGATCACCTCCCATTCTCTCTCCTCCACCCTTTGTCTGCCCCCCAATTCCCAGGCCCCCATGCAAGGGCACCCCCTGAATTCAGAGTGAACACCCCACAGGCTCCCATTTTCTAGGTCTGTTTCCTTTGTTGGTAGTGTATCACCACTTCACGAATCATGCGTCATGCTACCAATCCCTGGTGTGTTCTGTGATACTGTATTTACTTTCTTGCCATTACATTCAAGATCGCTTTTTGAAGCAACCATTCCACGCACATCAGCGTGAAGACCTTTTCTGGAGCCATAAATACTGTCCCCGCTCTACTTCGATGTATTTCTCTTAGGAAGTAATGGCTGTATACCCCGCTATTTTTCTTCTTTTTGGTGTCATGCATGTAACGCATCTATGGTTTTATGAGGGCATTTTATGCACCATTGCTCCTCGAAATTCAACTTAAACCTCTGGGTCAGGGAGGTGGTGTCAACAACATCCGTCTCCCTCCCTGGCCCACCGTTCCGGTTGCCTAAGCCACAATTTCCAACCCAGACCCTGTTTTTTAAAACACTCGACGGTTGTTTATTCTGCGCGTGCTTCTCGACCAAAGATCAGGACCTTCATGAAATCAGTCAGAAACATGCAGGCCCCAGCTGTGGCCCCCAAGAACCGCTGCTTGTTCCTGCCCCGGACTTGTTAGGCCCCCCGAGACTCCGCTGGCTGCACCTGCTCCCACGGGCAGGCCAGGAGTGGTGGGGGGGATGGGGGCTGCAGTCCGTGACAGGAGGGGCAAGGCCTCTGGCTGTGCCTTAGGATGCTGCGAGCAGGTAGACCATCTGGTGCTCAACAGAGAAGAGAATGTGACTCCAGAACCTGGAAGAGGGGATTCTTCAGCCACTGGCTAGGCAGGGGGCAGATAGCTTAGCACAGGCTTTGGAGGAAATCCTGGATGGAAGAACCATAATCGCCAGTTAACAAGGACAACTAGAGCCACGTGGGCACACCTTAGCCTACTTGGATTTGGTAGCACGGAAGCCATGCTGTTCCAGAAGACGCCTTCAAACAGCTGGCACACAGTCGCTGTACACACAGTAGCTTCGGGATGCCTTGGTCCCTCTATTATCTGCTTTTAGCGTAATGTGTTTAATGAGATGAAGATAATAACAGCACCCTTTATCTCATAGGGCTGTTGTGAGAATTAGATATGAAGCACTCAGGACAATACTTAGGACATAGTAAAAGGCCAATAAATTCTAGTTTCCATTATAGTTATTTTCATGTTATTGTCCTAATAAACATTTTCAGTCATCTCCCTAAGCATTTCCCATTTCCCTTGAGTTCGGAGGCCCAGAGTTGGCACGGCTATCTCTTTTCTGCTGACGTGTAACGCAGTCGAGGAGACACAGAGTGGAGGAGGGAACTCCTTGACCTTCTGGATGAGAGGTGAAAATCCTAGTGCTGAAACGACGCGTGTGTTCTCCCCGGGGGAATGAGGAAATGTGTTTCCCGTTTATTTGTTCCCAGGGACATTGCCGCCAGGAACTGCCTCTTGACCTGTCCGGGCCCCGGAAGGGTAGCCAAGATTGGAGACTTCGGAATGGCCCGGGACATCTACAGGTGAGCGAAGACCGTGTCCGCTTCTCAGCCCAGCCTCGGGAGGACGGGATGCGGCAGCTCGTGTCCTAAGTCATCGCTGGCACCTTGTCAACTTGCTGCCTAAAGTTTCATTAAGTTCCTTCCCGGGGTGTGGGGTCCCTTAGTGGCCGCACTAAGGTCTATATCCAGGATCCCCTGCCCACCATGGCTGACACCAAGTTCTTCACTAGATCGTCTCCAGTTTCAGTGCTCTAACCCTAGCACACTCTGAGACACAGTAACTGGGATGCGCGATACGGAAGGAGTTTCTACGTGAACATTAACTCGGGAATTCCAAGCGGCCTTCGTTTCCATGGCCAGCCAAGAGCACCCCAGAACTGGCCGGATGCGGGCCCGGCTCATGGGTCGCCTTTACCCACACGAGAAGACACGGAGAATAGCTCAGAGCCCATGGGTACATTCTTTTTCCCATGATACCCTCAAGACTACATTTTAAAATGTAAAATAACTTTTAATTAAAAAACTCCTTGTATTGCCCTTTATCTCACGTTGCTTCCTTATCTAATCACTTACAACAGTGGCCTGCTCCCTGAGCTGAGCAGCCACTCAGTGTGTGGTCACCACGCACGTCCCGCACCCAGAGAGAGAGGAGGGAGGCCATGCAGGGCTCTTGGAGGGTTAGGGAGAGCCCGGAGGCCCCGTCCGAACTGGTTGTCATCTGCGGGGGAGAAGGCCGATGCCATGCTTTGCCAGGTAGCAGCTCGGGGAAGATTCTGAGTGAGGAATATTCTTCACCACAGTCATCAGCCGCTGGTCTCCACCGCGTTACCTTGGTTTGCTGCACTCTGCCTTCTTTTGCTACCCAGTCTCGGGGTTCCCTCCCCTCCTTTCTCAGAGGACCCCTGCGTGCCTGTGGCTTAGTGAGCCCTTCTCCTCCATCCTAGCTCTCACAGCCCTCCGCCCCCACTCCTGACTCCAGGCTTCACCCCCAACCTGTCCCACGGCTCCCACACGCACTGCAATTTCACCTTCAGGTGTTCTGGGGGAGCTTCATCACCATCAGCCCCTCCATGCCCCCTCCGCCCTCCCCCCGCCATGAATCACTTCCTGCCCCACCCCGAGCAGAACATCAGTTCTTCACCTGTGTCACCGGGTCCTGCACTCTCCCTCACTACATGCTGCCCTGTGCTGCACGTGTTCTTGCATCTGTTCCTCCCACTAACCCTTTCCTCGGAAGGCTTATGTATGTCCTCACCACATGGCAGAGCACCTGACACACTCTCAACACTCAGTGTTGTGTGTTGACGTGATTAACGAAGCGAGGCAGCTGGTCGGAAGGCTGCCTCCCACGTGGCAGGAGAGCACAGGCCAAGGGTGGAGCTGGCGTCAAGGGCAGGGAAGGTAATTGATCAGTTTTCATCAGTGACTTGCACTGATGACATCGCCGGAGCCCATCACTCGTACCTTTGAAGCCCGCTGCCCCCCGGTCCTGTCCTCTGCTGGGCTGTGTGCAGGGGGCAGCGTCCCGGCCTCTGCCTGGTGTGTTTGTCGGGTGCTGGTGTTGCTCTGACGCCGAGTGGCACTAGGAGGGAGCCAAAGCCAGGGTGACACAGCCCTACGGTCCGTGCCCCCAGGAGGGCCTTGCCTTCCTGTGGCTCCGCAGGAGCAGGCTGCACGGCCATGGCTGGCTGGGGCGATGTTGCTCGTTGTGAGTTACAGCAAACAGCCCAGCAGGGAGATCGCGCCGTCCTCTGTGGGAGTTCAGTCGTTGTCTAGAACTTGCCTCTTATGCCTCCGGTGGGCAGTTTTGTGTGTGAGTAAATGACAACAATGTTTTTTATCCAAATGATGTGTTCCCCGCTCTCCTGAACCACAGACCTCGCTGGCTTCAGTCCTTTTTATGGGTAGATTGGTGCGCTTCCTCAAGTTGCCTGGAGCTTCCGCTCTGAGCCGTCCCCAGAACCAAGCTCACTTTTCCTCTCCTCCCCACAGAGCGAGCTACTACCGAAAGGGCGGCTGTGCGATGCTGCCAGTGAAGTGGATGCCCCCGGAGGCCTTCATGGAAGGAATATTTACATCCAAAACAGACACGTGGTGAGTCTCTCTGCTGCCCTCCCCCTGGTCCCCCGTGGGCCTTGGGTGGCGATCCCACCCCTCAGCAGGAGGCCCTGGGTCTGCACACCCGTCCACCAGCCGCTCTGGACGCTGGCACACATCCGCACCATCAGAAAGGCTCCTTAAAGCAGATCACTGGCCCTCCCTGAGAAAGTTTGTGACTCGGGAGAGCTGAGGATCTGCATGTCTTACAGGTTCCCCGGGGGCGCTGACACTGCTGGCTGGGGCACACCCACGGAGAGCACACGTAATTTTTTTTTTTTTTTTTACATAACGAAGTTGGATTTGGATTTATTCCAGGAGTGCAACATTGAGTTGGGATTAGAAAAATTGAGCAATAAAATCCTGCACATTAACAGAATAAAGGAGAAAGGGGCGGGGGCACTAAAGGGCCGCTGAGGGTAGCAGTGAGACCCCTCCTATAGCTGAAGATAAGATGGGCATCGCTGCTACACATCAGCTCTGCCCACTCAGCCACCCCGCAGGCCTACAACTGTGCGCCCAGCCCAGCACCCACCGTCCTGCTCTCTGCCGCTGTAACGCCACACGGCCATGGGATCACGCAGAATGTCTCTCCGTGGCCGGCTGATTTCACTTAGCATGATGCCCTCCAGGTTCACCCAGGTTCTCAAAGAAGACAGATTTCCTTCTCTTTAAGAATAAAAATAATGCACGCGTGTGCGCAAACACACACACACACACGAATAAAAAAAGTGATGTGTGTGGTATACATACATATGTGTGTATATGTTTATGTATTAATATATGTATTAGTGTATATTTATAGGATATTAATCTAGACACCTATTAATTATTATATTGTTTAATAAAAAGGTTAGGTAGGTAGGTAGGTAGGTAGGTAGATAGATAGATAGATAGATAGGTAGATACCACCTTTTCTTTATGCTCTCATCCACTGACAGACACTTAGATGTTTCCATATGTTGGCTCTTGTGAATAGCACTCAGTGAACATGGAGTGCGGGCATCGCTTTGAAATACTGATTGTTTCTTTGGCTAGATCCCCAGAAAGGGGGTTGCTGGGCCATAAGGTAGGACTGCTGGGTCTGTTTTTAGCTTTGGCTTAACCCAGTGGTCAGCAAACTTCAGCTTGCAAGCTGTGGTTTGCCCCTCTGTTGACTAATGAGTTCGCCAACCACTGGCTTAACCCAATGGATCTCAAAGTGAGGTCTGTGGATCCGCAGCATCGGCACCACCTGGGGACTTGTTAGAAGCAAATTCTCAGCCACCACCTCCGGCCTTGGAAGCAAAACTCTACGGGTGAGCCCAACACGCGTGTTCTAACAAACCCCCAGGTGATTCCTGTGTGCACCCCAACCTCTCCCAGATACAAAGAGTAATGCAGGTAATTAAGTCCTTATTCTGAACACATCCTATTTCCCCGTGATCCTAGTTCTAAGTGGAGAGAGAGAGAGAGAGAGAAAGAGAGAGAGAGAGAGAGAGAGGATGACACAAATAGACTTGAGCAAGGATGTTCATTTCAACATCATTCACAATAGAAAAAAGGCTACCACAGGCTAGTGTCCCTCATATAGGGAATAAAAACACAAGCTGTGGTTTACTTACATCGTGGGGAATTACTCAGCAGTATAAGAGCACACCCTGTACTCACATACATCAACACAGTGAATTCCAAAATGACGTTTAGCGAGTTCCAAAAAGGGACAGGATGTTATTTAATTTTAATACAAACATTAAATCCACAATACAGAAACTTTATTGTTTAGTAGAGGCCTGGTGCACAAAAAACTGCACTCTCTCTAATCTGGGACCCCTTGAGGGATATCCAACCACCCGTTTAGGCCCGATCCCAGTGGTCTATCCCAACTGTCCTCCACTGCAGGCTTAGCCCCCACCCCCACCCCGCAACTGCCCTCCCATGAAGGCCTTCCCTCCTCTGCTGGCCTGGTCCCTCCCAACTGCCCTCTCCTGTAGTCCTGGGTCCCCCCAACTGCCCTCCTTTGCAGACCTGGGTTCCCCACCCCCAACAGTTCTCCCCTGCAGGCCTGGTCCCCCTCAACTGCTCTCCCCTGCTTTCCTGGTTCCCCCCAACTGCCCTCCCCTGCTGGCTTGGTCTCCCCCAAATGTCCTCCCCTGCTGGCCTGGTCACCCCTAACTCACTTCCCTACAAGCCTGTCCTCCTCCCCAACTGCCCTCCATTGTAGGCCTGGGTCTCCACAACTATCCTTCCCTGCAGGCCTGGTCTCCCCATCCAACTGCCCTCCCCTGCAGGCCTAATCCCACCCACCCCCAACTGCCCTCACCTGCTGTCCTGGTCCCCCCCAACTGCCATCCCCTGCAAACTTGGGTTCCTCCCAACTGTCCTCTCCTGCAGGCCTGGTCCCCACTCATCTGCCCTCCCCTGCAGGCCTGGGTCCCCTACAACTGCCCACCCATGCTGTCCTGGACTTCCCCTCCCCTATATTATCCTCCCCTACAGGCCTGGTCCCCCCACAACTGTTCTCCACTACTGGCTTGTCCCCCCACCCCCACAACTGCCCTCACCTGCTGTCCTGGTCTCCCCCCAACTGCCCTCCCCTATAGGCCTGATCCTCCCACAACTGCCCTTCCCTGCAGGCCTGGTCCCCCCCAACTGTCCTCCTCTGCTGGCTTGGTCTCCCCCTCTGCTGGCTTGGTCTTCCCTTTTCTGATGGCCTGGTCTGCCCCAATTGCCTTCCTCTGCTTGCCTGGTCAACCCTAACTGCCTACAACTGCCCTCCCCTACAGGCCATCTTGTGGCGGCCATCTTGTGTCCACATGGGGGCAGCAATCTTTGATCACATGGGGATGGCCATCTTGTGTCTTGGAGTGACAGTCAATTTGCATATTATTCTTTTATTAGATAGGATGCTTTTTCACACATTGAGAAGAACATACATGAAAGGAGACATGCTAACTTCAGGGAAGGGGAAAGAGCAGGAAAGGGTGGAGGGTGGGGCTTGCCTCTATCTATTTTATTTCTTCAAAAAGAGGGAAACTGCCACAAAGCAAAATATCAACATCTAGAAACAGGTATCTATTATTTTTCCTTTTTGAAGTTTAGATTGTTTCATAAAATGTTTTAAGAAGCAAATAAGTCACATAACTTCAGGTGCTAATAAGAGCTATGGAGGCAGAGAAGCAGAGGGCCCTCAGAGCAGGATGCTTCAGGGTGGGGGTAGGAGTGGCGGTAGGTGAGAGGGGTGGGGAAGGCTCCGGAGGATGGGCATGCCCACACCTGAATGGCAGTGATGTGCCCCTGGGAAGGTCTGGGGAAGGCTTCCCAGGCTGTGTGCCAGGGACAGGGATGAAAACTAGTCTTCCGGCAGGAGTTGGATGGCAGGGCAGGCAGGAAGGCCTGGGGACCCAGGCTCGGGATGCGGAGTTTATTCTGAGCACAACAGGAGCCTCTGAAGAGTTAGAAGCAAGAGTGTGTGACATGATCACTTCAAAAAAGAAAAATCACTTGCTGCCATTGAAAGCAGACTGGAATAGGACAGGTGAATAGGGGAAACCATTGGGAAAACACTGCTCATTTCTAGGTAAGAGGTGAGAGGGGCTAGGCCTTGGGGTGGCAGTGGACGCGTTCAGAGTGGTCCAGTTCAAGCTCGGTCTCGAGTAGTTAGGGAATAGGATGCAGACTGCTGGTATGGAGTGGGTGTGGGAGGGGAACAGGATGCTGACCACTGGTATGGAGTGGGTGTGAGAAAGAGTGTGGTGATCAAGGACGGTACCCACATCTGCAGCGTGAGCCAGTAATGAGCGATGGTGCCGCTGAGCTGGAAAGAATGAAGCAGGAGCTGGTGGTGCAGAGAGGACGCTGGGTGTTGGTGAGTGTCGGGCGCATTCTTGCGCGAGGCTGGCCGATGGTCAGAGTGACGCTTTTGGAAGTCAAGTGGAGAGTGTGTGTCAAGTGGAGAGTGTTGGTATTCTTCTGATCTAGTCATGTCATTAGAATTATCTTAGAACTTACTAGGTCATTCTAACACTAAATTCAGGGAATTTATGTTAAGCAAATTGTCCTTTTAAAAAAAATGCAAACATGTTTATCATAGTATTCTAAATATTTAAAAAATGTTAAATGATAAGGCAAATATGACAAAACTACTTAGTGGGAATTTTTATAGCCATTTGAAATTCTTGTTACAAAATGTTTTTATTAGCATGGAAATGTTATGCTATAATGGAATTTGGGGGGGGGGGGAAATCAAGGTTCAGAAAGCCCTAGCCAGTTTGGTTCAGTGGATAGAGCATCGGCCTGCAGACCAAAGGGTCCCGGGTTTGATTCCGGGGAAGGGCACGTACCTAGGTTGCAGGCTTCTCCCTGGCCCGGGCCCTGGTTGAGGCTCATGCAGGAGGCAACCAATCAATGTGTTTCTCTCACATGGATGTTTCTGTCTTCCCCTATATCTTCCACTCTCGCTGAAAATCAAGGGGAAAATATTGAGTGAGGATTAACAAAAGGGAAAAAAAAATCTAAGCACAGAAACTTGACTAGAACCAAAAACAACAACATGCTAATAATGGTTATCTTTTTACAGAGCATCAGATGTGGCTTTATCATTGATCCATATTAATAACTAGAAGCTTGGTGCATGAAATTTGTGCACAGGGTAGGGGGTATCCCTCAGCCAAGCCTGTACCTCTCCAATCTGGGACCCCTCAAGTGATATTCAACTGCCCGTTGGGATCAGGTCTAAACAGGCAGTCAGACATTCCTCTGACAATTCAGGACTGCTGGCTTCCAACTGCTCACCTGCCTGCCTTCCTGATTGCCCCTAACTGCTTCTGCCTGCCAGCCTGATCACCCCCTAACCACTCCCATGCCAGCCTGATTGATGTCTAACTGCTCCCCTGCCAGCCTGTTTGACCTCAACTTCCCTCCTCTGCTGGTCTGGTCACCCCTAACTGCCCTCCCCTGCAGGGTTGATTGTCCTCTGTCTGTCCTCCCTTGCAGGCCTGGTGCCTCCCATCTGCCCTTTCCTGCTGGCCATCTTGTGGTGGCCATCTTGTGTCCACATGGGGACAGCTATCTTGATCTTGTGTGTTGGAGCGATGGCCAATCTGCATATTACTCTTTTATTAGATAGGATAGAGGCCTGGTGCAAGGGTGGGGGCCCGCTGGTTTGCCCTGAAGGGTGTCCTGGATCAGGGTAGGGGTTCCGTTGGGGTGTGGGGTGGCCTGGACCAGGGGCCTGTGGTGGTTTGCAGGCCGGCCACAGTCCCTGGCCACCCAAGCAGAGGCCCTGGTATCTGTAATTTATTTACCTTCTACAATTAAAACTTTGTAGCCTGGAGTAGAACCAAGCCTCCTGCTTGCTCCATGGCTGCAGCCACTTCTGTTTGGATTTGTTTAACTTCTATAATTGAAACTTTGTATCCTTGAGTGGAGGCCTAGGCTGGCCAGGGCAAGTGGAAAGCTTGGCTTCCTCCGTTGCCGGGGGCAACCCTAGCCTGTTCTCTCCAGCTCTGTGGCTGCCGCCATTTTGGGGGGATTTACCTTCTATAATTGAAACTTTTTTATCCTTGAGTGGAGGCTTAGGCCGGCCAGGGTGTGTGGAAAGCTTAGCTTCCTCTTTAGCTGGGGAAACCCAAGCCTCTCAACTGCTCTGTGTGGCTGCAGCCATCTTAGTTGGGTTAATTTGCATAGTTGCTCTGATTGGCTGGTGGGTGTGGCTGGTGGGCATGGCTCATGGGTGTAGTGGAGTGATGGTTATTTTGCATATTACTCTTTTATTAGGTAGGATTCTCTATTGTGGAATGTGTGTAATAAAAAAAATTAAAATTTTACATCTGTGTACGTGTATATATGTGTGTGTCCATGTGTCTGTCCATATGTGTATCTATGCATGTGTTCGTGTGTGCACGTGTGTGTATCCACATCCATGTCTTCTGTCCTCCGCACAGGTCCTTTGGAGTGCTGCTGTGGGAAATATTCTCTCTTGGATATATGCCATACCCCAGCAAGAGCAACCAGGAGGTCCTGGAGTTCGTGACCAGCGGAGGACGGATGGACCCCCCCAAGAACTGCCCTGGGCCTGTGTACGACTCTTTTAGGAGCATTTCTGCACATTCCTAAGCAGTTCTCCTTTTCAAAGCATGTGCAGCCCCATGTGCTTTGTTAAGGTGAAAGGGCAGGTGGCTGGCTCCCCTTAATGCGCCCGAGATAGGAATATGTCTGTGACTCCAGTGGGATGGGTTAGTCTTCCGGCCCTAAAAGCAGTAACTTCAACCCCAAAAAGATGTCCTTTGGCCGGCTGGAGGCCATGGGCTCGCCAAGCTCGCACTCCTCAAGGAATGTGTGCCCTGGCCTCCACCCCTTCTACCCAACACCATTGTACTTGAGTCCCCTGAATACAAGGTGGGGCAAAAGTGGGTTTAAGTTTGTTCATAATAGAAGAATAACCTCTGTGCTTTGCAGGCTCAAAACTGTAAACCCACTTTTGCCCATTCCCTGCATTTTCTGCTGTCCTGCCTGGCACCCCTCACTTGCTAGCCACAAGCAAGGCAGATGGGAAATCTATACTAATAAAAGAATAATAAGCTAATTAGGGTGGACGTCTTCCAGGCATCCATCTGGACAAAGCCACAGCGGCTGTGAAGCCCAAGGCTCACGGCAACTGTGGGCTCATGACAGCCGTGGGCTCAGGTAGCTGTGAGCCCCGGTGGCTGCAAGGTCCAGGGCTCAGGCCTCACAGCTGCCGCAGCTGGCAGTAGCAGCAGCAGTGGAGTGATGGGGGCGGCACCTTCTGCTGATCGACCTGGTCACCTCCCACAGAGAACATCCCCTGAGGGCTCCAGACTGTGAGAGGGGGCAGGCCGGGCTGAGGTACCCCCAACTCCCAGTGCATGAATTTTTGTGCACCGGGTCTCTAGAATAATCAGAATATTCCTCCTTAGAGGTGACTAACTCAGGAGTGGAATGAGAGGGCCGTATTTAATCGGGACACAGGATGGTTGTGTTCATGGCTCTGGCGTTATCTTCTGTACTTGGCATGATTCCTTGACCTATCAGCAGAGGGCAGCATATGCCAACCACACCGGACCTCGGGTTACCATCCTCAAAGGCAGTGCCACCCCCAGTCCCACTTAGAAAAACGTGTTGGGGGGGGAGAGAAATGTACGTTTTTATCCTTGTTTCTCCCGGTTTTAGTGATTGTGCTGGTCCTTCTTTCAGATACAGGATAATGACCCAGTGCTGGCAGCACCAGCCCGAGGACAGACCCAACTTCGCCATCATCCTGGAGAGGATCGAATACTGCACGCAGGTACAGACATGCCCCCTTGTCAGCGTCTGTGTGGGAAAGTCTTAATGACGGCCAACACCGGAATGTGAAATAAAAGTTAAACCGGCCAGAAAACGTGAGTTAGGATCATGAGAATGAATGTTACCCATAAAGTAAAATGACTGGGCCCTCAGTTTGCAAGTTTTATAGTCAATACTAGTAGCTGCTTTCTTCAGCGGCTCGTGGCATGTGGCTGACAGACAGTAGGGAGTCCGTTCCATTCCACTAAATGCCTCCCAGGCACCTGATGTTTTACTGAATAAAACTGGATCTTCAGGGAAATATGGAAAACCCCTGCTCTCCAACAGAGTACAGCCTCTTAAAAACAGATGGCTCTAGATGAGCACATTTTAAAACATATACCTTTACTGATTTTTAGAGGGAAGGGAGAGGAAGCGATAGAAACATCAATGGAGAGAGAGAATCGTGGATTGTCTGCCTCCTGCACGCCCCGCACTGGAGATCGAGCCCTCAACCCCGGCATGTGCCCTGATGGGGAGGTGAACCATGGCCTCCTGCCTGGTTCATGGGTCTTCGCTCAACCACTGAGCCACACCAGCTGGGCTGTCTGAGCACATTTTGAATGACTCACTATAGACATCAATAATTAACAGAGAAGCTAAAATATAAATGAGAATCAGAAGGTAGTTATTTTTTATTCTTAAAACTCTTTTACTGATGAATACTAGAAAGATGTGCTTTCTGTTAAACTGCAGTCATGGTTGTCCCAAATTGCATAAAACATTAAAGACTCAAATTTTCCCAAGTTTAAATTTCCTTCCACAAATTTTTCTCAAATCTCTGGCAACCGCTTTTGCTTTCCTCTACTACATTCCGTGGCCATAAATATGATCTGTGGACGAAAATAGCACAGAGTTGGTGTGTAAATGGTTTTCCTCGCAGCGTTTCAGCATTTCCTGGGGTTCACAAAGGGCCCGTCATATCCAGACTAGAGAGGCACTGCTCTGTGACATCTGATGTGTAACAATATGAAAAATATAATCACCCACCCAAACATGAGAAGAGCGGGAGTTAGCCAAGAAGAGATAAATCTTGTAAACCAACATGGGACGGTGTGTCTCCTTCCTCCCCACCCCCATGCCCCATTTCACACACAAAAAAAAACTGAAGTCAAACGCAGAGAATCTTTCAGAAAGATTTTATTGAGAATAGACTGGAATAATTTTTTTAAAAAATATTTTATTGATTTTTTACAGAGAGGAAGAGAGAGGGATAGAGAGAAACATCGATGAGAGAGAAACATCAATCAGCTGCCTCCTGCACACCCCCCACTGGGGATGTGCCCGCAACCAAGGTGCATGCCCTTGACTGGAATTGAACTGGGACCCTTCAGTCCTCAGGCCGACGCTCTATCCACAGAGCCAAACCGATTTTGGCTGGAATAATTTTTAAGGATAGTTTATAATTTTTTAATCCACTAATCTGCAAGATTTGCCCAATAGTGGTCTCTGCAAAGCCTTTCCTGCCCCCACCCCTGCCCCAGGCAGTTGGGTGCTTCCAGCACCCTGCCCAGCTTCTATCCTAGGGCTTATTCTACACTCTTCAAGGGTGAGGGGGGCTTCCCACTGGATGCTTTTTTAATACTAGAGGCCCGATGCACGAAGATTCATGCAAGAATAGACCTTCCATCCCCTGGCTGCCAGCACCGCCTTTGCTCCGGCTGGAGCTGCCTTTCCTGCTGCCCAGAGGCCCAGAGCAGCTGGGGCTCTGCATATGCATATTAACCTGCCATCTTTGTTGAGTTAATTTGCATACTCACTCTTGATTGGCTGGTGGACGTTGTAAAGGTATGGTCAATTTGCATCTTACTCTTTTATTAGTATAGATGTTTTTATTGGTTTTTAGAGCAAGAGGAAGGCAAAGGGAGAGAGAGAAACATTGATGAGGGAGAAACACCAATATCAATCAGCTGCTTCCTGAACGCCCCCTGCTGGGGATCGAATCAATGACCACTTGGTGGATGGTTGATGCTCAACCATTGAACTACACTGGCCAGGCTCCCGTTGGTTTCTTCTTCCCCAGTGCCTATAAATTAACATATTCCCAATAAACATTGAATGGTTTCCTCATCAGTGAAGTAAATTTGGGTGAGATCATTGCTCAGGTATCTTCCAGATCCGACATTGCATGCCTGTGATTGAGTTTTAATCAGTTCGTTTCTCCTACCTGTAGGATCCAGATGTGATCAACACGGCTTTGCCAATAGAATACGGCCCACCCGTGGAGGAGGAGGAGAAAGTGCCCGTGAGGCCCAAAGACCCGGAGGGGATCCCTCCTCTCTTAGTCTCTCCCCCGGCCGGGAAAGGGGGGGACAAGCAGGACCCAGCCGTCCCAGCCCCCCTGCCCTCCACTTCCTCGGGCAAGGCGGCGAGGAAGCCACCGGCGGCCGAGGTCAACGTTCCTGTGGCCAGAGGGCCGGCCGTGGGAGGGGGACACGTCAACATGGCATTCTCGCAGCCGAACCCACCGCCGCCCGAGCTGCACAAGGTCCAGCGATCCCGAAACAAGCCAACCAGCCTATGGAACCCCACGTATGGCTCGTGGTTCGCAGAGAAACCCGCCAGGAAGGCTCGCCCTCCAGCACCAAAGGAACCGGAGAGGGGAGGCCCGGGACACGGGGGCGGTGGCCCTATCCCACCCAGCGCTGCGGCAGGCCGAGTCCCCGGGGCCGCCCTGCTCCTGGAGCCGTCCTCGCTGACGGCCAGCGTGAAGGAGGTGCCCCTGTTCCGGCTGCGGCACTTCCCGTGCGGCACTGTCCACTACGGCTACCAGCCGCGGGGCCTGCCCCTGGAGCCCGCCGCCGCCCCCGCCCCCGCCCCCGGGGCCGGCCACTACGAGGACCCGGCCCTCCGGAGCCAGCCGGGGCCCTGAGCCGGCACCCGCTGCTTCTCCGGGGGACCCTGAGCCCGTGGAGGGGGCCAGCCCCGGCCCCTCCGCAAGCCAGACCAAACGTCACTTTTCCTTTTGTGCCAACTCGTTTTGAAGAGCCACACAGCAGCTGTATTTTCCAAATGCTTTGGAGAGGTTTTGAGCATGGGTTCATCCTATCATTTCAAAAAGAAAAAACAAACTGTCATCAGCACAGGTGGGAGACACGAGGCCCGGATTTGGCTGCATAAGGCAGTCCTGCCCGGCTGAGGCCCAGGTCCTCAGGCCTCCCCAGCTGGGCGGGCATCACACGGCCTCAGCTGGAGCCAGAGATGCACCCTGACCTGGGTGGACTGGACCGCAGGGGCGGGGGGGTGGGGGGGACAAAGAGGAGCCATGTGTGAGGAGTCGGCATGGGAAGGACGTTCTCTACTGGGAAATTCATGGACAAGTCACTGAAGCATCACGTGTCAGATGGCAGGCACGTCCCGTTGTGCTGACTCCTTGACGATGTAAAAGGCGACAGTGCGGCGGTTTGGAGAAAACCTGTGCCTTCTCGCCTGCAGGAGGTCCATGGAGTGGCCGGGCCCAGCGCGGACGCTCAGCGTTCTGTCGATATACCTCATGCCTTAAGGAAACCTCCTCCCAAAGCGCCCGACCGGCGTGAGGTGTCCCGCCAGACTGAGGACCGGAGACCTAAATCGATCACCTTAAAACTTCCCGCTGAACAGACTCCGATCGTGTACACATAAAGACTGGAGGCAGCAGTGACGCAGCGAAGCATAGAAAACACACCCCTTCTCATGGGCTGATGCCAGTCCGTCTGGGCCAGAACCTCCTACGTTTGGTCATGAACGCTACCGGGGGGAAGTTCCCATGGGCGGCAGGCAGGTCTTTGGAGTCAAGGTCTCCGGGGGGCCCTGAGGGGTGCGACTGCGGGACCAGCATCCTTCCTCCCCATGTGCACCTCCTTTTCTCTCCCGGTCATGTGACCCCGCACACCTGGGCGCAGAGCTGCTGAAATACACACAGCATCGTCTGCAGGGCTACCGAATGCAGATGAAAACCAAGCGTTTTTCCTCTGGGGGCCGTGAGTGCCGGAACTGAGGGATACCGAGTGCTGAGGCTGCAGCACATGTCACACAGAGTAGGGGTTCTGAGCTTGGTTTTCACAGATAATTTATCTCCGCCCAAAAACTGATGCACGCCCTTAGGCAGCAATGCCATACTTACCAGGATCCCATCCTCCCTGTTCGCTCTGCCTCCCCCCTCTGGCCCGGGTCCTCTCCTGGGACAGCCGTGCCAAAGCCTTGCGCTGGGAGGAAAACCTCGTCACCCGCGGGACTCTGCGCGTTCCCAGCAGGAGGACTGTGTCCGCACCACCTTCCCCGCCTCCAGGTCCTCCCGCATCTGGAGCATCGCCGCGGGCGTGGGAAAGCCATTCTGTTCTCACAGCACCAGGCCGCGTTCAGGCCTCCCGCACAGACAGACAGACAGACAGACCGACCCCTGGCCCGGCCAGCAGTTCTGCGCGTCGGCAGATGCGCGGACCACTTTTCCTTACCTTCTCACCTCCATGTTTTCATCGGGCATAGTGAACTCATCTCTAGGTAGCCGTATCAGGAACGTTGTGGCCCGTGCCAGGCGCAAAAGTAAATAAGTCTAATTCTGTCAACATCCACGTCTCTCACAAACCACCTGAAGGGAGCCAAGCATCACGCCTGGAGAACCGTGCTCCCGGAGGATGGCGGCGGAGGAACGCCAAACACGGAACACGTCCCTTCGCATCCCTAACCAGCGACCCATTAAAGGGGGAGCATGCACACGCCTCCGCAGCCGGCTCCTCGTTGCTGTTCACGGGGAGGGGGAGGGAGGGACCTTACCCCTGTCTCTGCTAAAAACCACAAATCATTACATGTTCAGGCTGTGCCCTACCACAACATCCACATCGAGTTCAAATGTCGGTCGAGTCTTAAAAGTCTGTGTAGCTAAGTAAACGACTCCACACTGAGGCTCGGCCGCCTCGTGGTGTTCCATTGAACTCGCCGTAGGCTGAGGCACCAGCATCGGTACAGCGGCATTAACCCAGGCCCGTCCCCCCGGCACTGCCCCAGCCTTGTGGCCACGGCGATTCACACACACACAGGCTGGGATGCTCATGTTCACTATGGGCAGGCGCAACAAAGTCTGAAGAGGCCGCGTCAATGAAACCTTACACCAGAATAATTACTTCCATTCCATGTCTATAGAGAAGTGCATCAGAGTTCACATCCCACTGGGAGACTGGCCGCGAGTGAGGAATGACCAGCTAATTAAATGAGGCCCCAAAATGAGAGCAAACCCAAACATCAGGGATAGGCTTTACTTCCTTAGCACCACCTACTGAGGAGTCGAAAGTCTGGAATGTCCTCTGCCCGTTAGGGTGAGTTCTGGCTCCCCTGGGGTCACTGGACCAGCCTGCACCTCGGTGTCTCCTCTTGAATTGCCCAGTGATTTCGGGTTGGGTGTGTGGGGGGGGAGACTACAGAATGCCTCTGCCCCCAAGCACTGCAGCTCCGGGGGGTCCTGTGCCCACGCCCACGCCCACCAGTGTCCCTGGCTCCTCAGCTGTCCCTTGTTTAATGACAGTAGCGAGAACCCTACCGGAACCAAGTCCTTTTCGGCTCAAAGCATGAATGTAAAACTGTCACGCTTAGCACTAAGTGTTAACGCAAGCACCACAGAATAGAAAAGGTTTAGTCAATGGAGTAGTACTTTTTTTTTTTTAAATTTCTGGCATCTCCATATGACACTTAGCAAACTAGATAGCTATAAGATGTCTTATGTAACTGCAGATTAACTTTATTCCACTCAGAACATCTAAGTAATCAGGCTACTTTAATAGATTTCCCTCAGTAATAGCAGGATTAAAATTCACACGAGCTTTATAGACTAACACAGAAGCCTATGAATTCAGACTACTCGATAACAGACTCCCACGACAAGATTCATAAACTTGTCTGGAGTGTTGTCAGTCTGTCTGTGGCGATTTTTTTAAATGGGTCCCCAAAGAACATGCAATTTGACTTTGCCAATTTCGTCACAGCAGATGGCTCCCGGTGTTGTGTGAATGTGTGAACAGACAAAACAAAAACCAGCATTTCTGTCACCCTGCACAAAATGCCCTAAAACAAAGACAGCTGCTGAGAACGAACAGTAAGGCTTCTGCGTTAAAATGCTATTTTCATTTGGTAGCCTGAGCAGGTGTATTTAACTTTCAAGGCACTACTACCCATTACGAGCTATTTTTAGCTCTGGATTCACAGCTTTAAAACATCAGAAGAATCCAGAGCGAGCACAGGCTATTCTTACCTACAACTGAGAGGCGGGAGGGACCTGAGCCACAAACCAAAGCCGCTGACTGTCCTCTCGTGGGGGCTGAGCAACGGTAAAACCAGTGCTGCCCGCCCACGACCGGACGGCAGGGCCAGGCTCACCTCGGGAAGCTGCGAGGACCTGCCTGCGTCTGTTTGCCCCCCCGTCCGCGGGCCTAAGGCCCACCGCCTCCTGAAAGCAGTTATCCGCCATCACTGAAATCAGCAGGCGCCTATCAGCGGGTTGAGTCTTAGCAAATGAACTCACTCTAAGCCTTAGCAGCTAATGGATTAGTGCCCCAAGGATATTTACATGTTAAGAAAGGCTATTTTGCCCTCACGGGTTTGGCTCAGTGGATAGAGCGTCAGCCTGCAGTCTCAAGGGTCCCAGGTTAGAGTCTGGTCAAGGGCATGTACCTTGGTTGTGGGCACATCCCCAGTAGGGAGTGTGCAGGAGGCGGCTGATCAATGTTTCTCTCTCATTGATATTTCTAACTCTCTGCCCCTCTCCCTTCCTCTCTGTAAAAAAAAAAAAAAAAAAAAAAAAAAAAAAAAAAAAATCAATAAAATATATTTAAAAATAAAAGAAAGGCCATTTTCCAATATAAATGAGTAGCAGACTGATAAGACTTCACAGGTGTATAATATTTGGGGTGGTTTAACACCCATAAGTTACTTAAGAAACATTAAGCGAACTGGGCAGGAGTTAAAAGACACAGGTAGTAGACTGCAATTATCTATCTGTGGGGGGTGGGGGCAGGATAGGTTTACAGTTGTTCATATGGAAAATAATCTATACTAATAAAAGGGCAATATGCTAATTAAGCCAGACATCCATCTGGATGCCCTACCCGACAAAGCCACGGTGATGGGAACCAAGACAGAGGCGGTTAGGGATGATCAGGCCAGCAGGGGAGGGTAGTTAGGGGTGACCAGGCTGTCAGAGGAGGGCAGTTAGGGGCAGCCAGGCCAGCAGGGGAGGGTCGTTAGGGGTGACCAGGCCAGCAGGGGAGGGCAGTTAGGGGAACCAGGCCAGCAGGGGAGGGCAGTTAGGGGGAACCAGGCCAGCAGGGGAGGGCAGTTAGGGGAACCAGGCCAGCAGGGGAGGGCAGTTAGGGGCGATCAGGCAGGCAGGCAGAGTGGTTAGGGGTGATCAGGCAAGCAGGCAGGTGAGCAGTTAGGAGCCAGTGGTCCCAGATTGCAAGAGGGATGTTCAATTGCTGGTTTAGGCCCGACCTCCAAACCAGCAATTGGACATCCTCCGAGGGGTCCCGGATTGGAGAGGGTGCAGGCCAGGCTGAGGTACCTCCGACCCCCCGCCAATGCACAAATTTCATGCACTGGGCCTCTAGTATAATAAATAATTCAAGACTAAACTGTGTTTTGCATATTCACAGCTGTAAACCTGCTTTTGCCCCACCCTGGTTTTACTGTTGCTCAGCCCCCGAGAGAGGACAGTTACTTAAACTCCTACTCTCTCATTTAAAAACATGAGCAGTTTGGTCTCAAAGGCCCCTTCCAACTTGAAGTCTGGGATTCTGCAAGCCTTCTCCTCGGAGGATGTAAATTCCATCCATCCACAAGACATGCCTGGGGTGTATGTGTTCTTGACCTTGACTCTCAGAGCATTTAGAGCCAATTAATTCAGTGCACACAATCCCGGGGAGCCAAATTATACTTAATCTTTATACAGAAATGGACCAGAAAGAAGTTTAGTATTAGATCACTGTTTACTCTTTCTATTCAGAGATTTCTTCAACAAACGATAAAACCGCTACCGTAGCAGAATGGGGTCAGTCAGGGTAGATTCCTGGAAGCAGCAAGGCTGCCAGGACTGAGACTCCTGTCCGTCAATGACCTTCACCCCTTCGGTGGCACACACTTATCTCTCTCTCTGGTTACACGTGCCACAAGTGCGGCCTTATTATCACAGTAAAATTTAACATGTACCTTCTGAAAGTTACCTTTACCACGCCTAGTATCCGATGACAGATCTGATGCACTTTCTGTCGGCTGTCAGTTTGCACCTCCGGGGGCCCATCCCAAAGCGACGTAACAGCCCCCAGCAGAGGCCCGGGACCCTGGCCAGGAAGCACCTGTGGGCCCAGCACCCCTGAGCACGTGTCCTGGTGCCATGGTGATGAGGCATTCATGAATAACAGGGGTCCTTGCTCCCAATTACCACAGAATTGGGTAGAACCTCACTTTCCAGATTTGTAGCGACACCCACTGCCATTGGATGGCGGTTTCTGGAAACCTGTGGTGAATGCTTAGAACTCCCTGGTGGGTCTAGATTAATCCCCCAAAACAGCCGATTCAAATAATCCTCCAAAAGACAAGACTGGGAAGGCAAAGTTACCTACATTGTAGTGCATCTGAAAGTTGAAAAAAAATATTTTTGTATTGTTTCAAAGCAATATTTATATAGGCCTTCATAGTTCTCAAAAGAAATGACATCATAAAAAAGACATTCTTTTCCTCGTGCCTGGACCAGGAAGCAGCTGGTGACAGAAGGTACGAAGCTAAGCAGAACAGGACACTGGCTCCCCCGTGTCACACACCCGGGTGCAGGGGGGCCCCAGAAATCTCATTCCCTGAGCTCTACCCCCTCCGAGAAAAACACCATTTGAGAAAATTATACTTTAACGCAAATGACTAACCGACTGGAATTCTTACTAGAAACCGCTGTCACTGGCAGGTTCGGGAAAGGAGACTGAAATTGTTCACCTTACTCTTCTCCTCTGTCCCTCGTCCACAATGCAAACTCCACCTTCCCTGCCGCCAACAAGGGACTTGTTATGACTACTAACACATTTCAGAATCCACCCCAGGATGCGTTTTCCAAAAGCTTTGGGTGGCAACACCCATCCTTCCTGAGGGGAACTGGCAGGGACAGCCCACATGGCGACCCCAGCTGACTGGGACCGACGCTGAGCCCAGAGGTCATGCTCAGAGGGTCATGAAAAGAACAGCCTGAAGCTGTGCCTATACTTTTAAACATGCTTTGCTGCCACGCCGGTTTGTTTTGATTTATGTGGAAAATAATCTGTTCAGTCCTCAAGAGGGTACATCTAACTTCGAGGAAAGCGGAGGTGGAAGAACTTACCCTCCGCGAGGTCTGCCACGTGTCAGGAACACACGTCTGGCTGCTTAGACTTCCTACACTTCGGAGATTGCTTCACGTTCACATTCAGTGCAAGCAGATTTCAGAGACTATTTCATTTACCCAATTTGGACAACACTAAGTGCCCACTCCCGAGACCACGTGCTCCGGACAAAGACGCCGGCCTCGCATCCCTCCATGTACGCTTCCTCTCCCCCCGCCAACCCCCGTAACAAAGAGCATTAGCAAAGATGTTGGTAGAAAAATTCCATCCGCCTATGCGACAGCATCACACCTGCTTGCAATGAAACCATGACGTGGCCCACTTGTTTGGCCCACACAGCTTCGCTAGGGATGCCTGCTGTGGATCCGAGCCACGTGTGTGTAAGGGGCCGTGTGTGGACCGAGGGGCATTCCTAAACATTACTAAACACGTGTGATAATGTGAGCTTTGTATTAACCGATGTATTTGTATCATAAATAAGTGTAGTGAAGCCAAGGGCATGAAGACAAATAAAAGGTAAATTCTCCTTCTGGCTTGCAGTGTGGCCGTGCACGTTACCTGTCTCCGAGTGAATCGCTTAGATAACAAATGTCTGGTGGGTGCACGACTGGACCTGTTTCTTAATTAAGAATGAGTCTTCACACATGAGGTCTCCAGCCATCGGTCATTGTGGCTTAAACAATGTTGTCACAGAGTCCACATGGGTAGATCCAAAACAAGCCTCTGAAATAAAATGCTGGGCACACTCGGGTCAGATCCAGTTCACTCTCCCTCTGTCAGACACACGCATCACCATGTCCCCTAAATGATGGGTCAGCAAACAGGAATTCAGAGCTGGCCCCGGGAACTCACAGAGGCAGCTGCCTGAGCTGAGCCTGTGGCGTCTTTCTTGCCCCCTTTTCTACCCAACACCCAGCATTTCCTACCTCCTTCCTGCCACTGTGGCAGGAGAAAGCTGGGCTGCATGCCCTCTCTCCTCCCTTACTAGCAAGACTCCCAGGTGCATGGCCGGCGCCCAAGGCCGGGTGAGGCTTGTCAGCACCTGCTGCCTCTGGAACTCAGTGAGCATTACCAAGCACCACAGGAGCCGAGAATCATGCAGGTGCCGGGAACTAAGCAATGGGTGAAGCAGCCAAATAGCCAGCCCTCGGGCCACTGAGGGGAGAGAGAAATAGCAAGCGAAAATGTTACCGTGACCAAGAGTGCTAAGTGCTAGGGAGATAAACTAAACACGAGGCGGAGGACAACGGATCGGGAGAGGCTGGGGGCCCTCAGTCTCGGCTCAGATCAGTGAGCATCTGTATCTGAACACTTTTAAGCACTCTCAAATATCCCCATCAAGTTACCCTAAAACACAGACGAAGAGTTTTTAGCAGATAATCCTATATAATAAAAGCCTAGGTGATATAATGCAATGTCATCACAAGAGAGTCACCCCACATCGTCATAAGATGGCTGCCACAAGATGCCTGCCCCATGTCCTCATAAGATGGCCATCCCACATCATCACAACATGGCCGCCCCCACATCATCATAAGATGGTCAGCAGGGGAGGGCAGTAGTGGGCAATCAGGCCAGCAGGGGGGGCAGTTGGAGGCGATTGGGCTGGCAGGGGAGGGCAGTTGGGGGCAATTGGGCTGTTAGGGGAGCAGTTAGGCATCAATCAGGCAGGTAGAGGAGCGATTAGGGGGCAATCAGGTAGGCAGGCAGGCGAGTGGTTAGGAGGCAGCAGTCCTGGATTGTGAGAGAGATGTCTGACTGTCGGTTCAGGCAGTTGGGGGCAACCAGGCCAGCAGGGGAGGGCAGTTAGGGGTGACCGAGCCAGCAGGGGAGGACAGCCTGACAATCTAACACCCCCCAAGGGGTCCCAGATTGGAGAGGGTACAGGCCAGGCTGAGGGACACCCCCCACCCCTGTGCATGAATTTCATGCACTGAGCCTCTAGTTATTTATATATTTTTTTAAATCTAACTTCAAAGTGTTCTGCCCTACCTTACATAAACCAATGAAATCCCACTGGTATAAAAGACAGTTAAGCAATTTTAGAAAACTGTAAAAACACATTATTTTCTTAGGTGGCTCTCTGTCCATCAAGACAATATAATAGGGGGTGGCTAGAAACATATGTTTATTGTTGAGTGGAAAGCATGACACTTCTTAAGATACTTTATGAGGACAGGACAAATCCGAATCACTACTGTAAGGAAAACAAGTTAAGTCACTGAGAAAGGCAGAGTGGTGCAGGGAAGGAGGGGGAAATGACAGGATACCATTCCAAAACCAAATAGCTTCCCTTTTATTAACGCTCAAGAAGTGAATTTTGACATCAATAAGCAAAACAAATGAAAACATTGGATTTGTATGTATAGCATCTGTAAACACATATATTACATGGATTTAATAATCCTAATCTAAATATGAGAATTATTCTGATCTCAAAATGCAACACTGAATTGTGTTGCATTACTTACAGTGTTTTATAGTCAACAGGAAGAATTATAGACACCCAAGTTCAGTATAACCAGGGATTTCATGTCAAGGTATAAATAGAGTCTTTAAGAAATAAGCTATATAATAAAATAAGTTCACTTTTGAATATCAGTACAGTCATTTTCTTCAGTCAATAAAAATATTCCTTGGTTATAAAGCAGCCTTATTTTGCATATGTATTTCAGGAAAATAGCTCTAACAATATTTGAAATGCCACACTTCTTTTTAAAAAGGTAGCAAAGCAACAGAATTCTGATTTTAAATAGTATATTGCAAAATAGTTCAACCTAGTATTTTTAAGCACAAAGCAAGCTCCATTCTGAAGGATTTTAATCTTATAAAGCAAACTGTTCCGATATTTCCGTTGTAGATTAAGGTCTAAATATCTGCAAATAGGGATCAATCATTACACATATAGGACCATAAACTTCAATACGTATCCACCACACATATGTTTTGCATTATCACCTCACTCTGTTATGAAGAGCAGTTTGTCAACACGTGCTCAACAAGGAAAATAAAACCATGGTGACTCAGCCCCACAGCTGTAACAGAATGGCTTGCAACAAATGAAAATACAAAACAGCAACAAGAGCGAACACCAGATTTATGAATAAAACAAATAAAAGGAGAAATCATAAACATTTAAATGATTAACTACTACATTCTTACTAACACATCTTAAGTTGCTCTCTTCAATATAATTTTTTTAAAGTATTTCATACCCCAGGAGGAAAAGATGGCAAAGATGAAAGTGCATCATATTGTAAAAGTGCTTCGTGTGTGTGTGTGTGTGTGTGTGTGTGTTAGAGATCTGTCCAATAAGGAAGTTAAATAAGTATGTGCAAAAATCCTCATTATGACTTGAACTCATAGACCTAATCATCGTTGTTTTTATAATTCATCCAGATGAGGCAGCACCGATGCAGAAGAGAAAGCTGAGTATCCGCTCGGCATAGAGGAGAGAGAGTGAGCACGCTCAGGAGACCCTCTCCCTCCTCAGGCCGTAGCCACCCAGCGGCCGAGGGTGGGAACCGCTCAGGCTCCCGGTCTGTGCCCGGCAGTGGGCTGAGGCTGAGCTCGGCGCCTCCAGGCCCCACCCACTCCAAAACCCTAACCTAGCCCTCCACGCGGCCCTCCTGAAAGGGCACATTACTGCCCCAAATATGAAAAATACACCAGTCACAGAGCTTCTTATTGCACGACTAGTGCGGAACGAAAGGAAAACCCCAAAATACTTGACAGGAAAAGGCCCTGTGACATCAGATGTGACCAAAGCCGGCATGCCGGCCGGCAGGGACACCAGCGCTGGGCACAGGTGACACGTGGGCGGCGGCAGTGGGCCAGCCGCGGGCACGTTCACCCCGCGTCTCGGAACTGTCTTGGGTCTAGCGTTTCAAAAGCTTTTAAAAAGGCTTCTCTCAAACTGTTCTGAGGGGGCACGACCCCCACAGCTCACAGTGCTCGCTTCTCAAAGGAGTCCCTCTGGATTGTTGTGTGGTTTTTAGGAAGATGGCCATATTTTCAAATTTTAAATAGTGGCTAATTAAAGTCGACATTTGCCACCGACTCTCTATGTCTACATTCACATGCGTATGTACACACGTACACACACACACACACACACACACACACGCACACACGTATACACACACGCTCGCGCACACGCTCACTCACCAACCACGCCCGGCGCCGAACTCAGCAGTTCTCATCCACGAGCTTGGAGCCGTTTATTCCGCGGTAGGTGACCCGGCTGGGCCGCACCAGGACGCCGTGGTTGGGCCTGCAGGTGAAGTAGCGCGTGTCGCCCACGGCGCCGTCGTTCCTCCCCTTGGCGCTCCGCAGCTCGAGCCCCAGCCAGATGCCCAGCGCGAAGTCGGTGGGGCCCACGTAGCGCACGGTGCCCATCTCGTTGGAGCTGGTGAGCAGCACCTGGGCGCCCTCGTGCAGCCGGGCGCCCTCCGCGCCGGGGCCCGAGCCGCTCCAGCTGCGGCGCAGGGCGGTCTTGGATCTGTTCGGGGGGGGGGGGGGGGGGGGGGGGAAAGGAGAACAAGGTGAGGGCGAGGGCCGGCTGATGCCACATGAGGCTGAGCTCGGCGCCTCCAGGCCCCACCCAACTCCAAAACCCTAACCTAGCCCTCCACGCGGCCCTCCTGGGGCCGGGTCAGTCACAGGAGAGAGCACTGTATGTTCACAGCTTGAGTTTTCCAGTCTAAATAGCAATAGCAGAATAAACTTTGGTTTGACATTTTGAAAGGTTTCTCTTTTGACTCTTTTAATACTATTCTAATCTGGATTTAAGAGAGGGGAGGGGGGGGAGTGTCCTGGATGGTGTGCTCAGTGGTTGAGCATCACCCCCTGCACCAAAAGGTCACGGGGTTCAATTCCGGGTCAAGGCACATGCCTAGGTTGTGGGTTTGGTCCTGGTCAGCGTGCATATGGGAGGCAACCAATCGGTGTTTCTCACACCTGTGTTTCTTCCTCTCTCCCTCTCCCTGCCTCTCTCTCTAAAAATCAATAAAACATGTTTTTAAAAATATATACACACACGCATACAACAAACACCCGCCCAGCCCTGCTAGACAGCATCTCACAGTACCTCCCCGAGCCTCAGGACCCGCCAGGGCTCTCAAGTGACATGTCAGCCCCCCCCCCCCCATCTCCCACATTCTCGCCAGGTTGTTACATAGATGTCTGCCTGTGGCTCAGCTGCTGGCCACGGCCTCGAGCTTGGGCTCTCGTTTCTAGCAGCTTCTAGGGGCCCAGGACTTAAGCGAGGCTATGTACTTCCCCATTCAGGAACAATGCCCCTCTCCTCCCCCAACCCCCGCATTGTTCAAAGATTCACTGGAAGGAATTAAAATTAAAAAACAACTCCTTAACCCAAACTGTCTAGAAGAGCCTCCCATTTCTCTAAGAGTAGAATCATTTCTAAAAGTCTCAGAAAACGATTAGGGGAAGTAAAGTGGGTGTGGGGTAAATAAATGTAAATGAAAAAGAGAAAAAGAGATTCTCTCTAGTTATTTACACATATAATACCTTAATTTTAAAAAATGGAAAAAAGAAGAAAAAAAAAAGAAACAAACCAATAGACAAAATGCATTTTGAGCAGCAGAGTCCCCAGGCAGAGCGGGAGTGTTACTTTACTGGTAAGATTACCTCATGCAAACAGGCCTGGCCTGGCTTTCACGCACTGCTGAAAATAGTAAATCAACTCTAATTAAACAGCATTTTTTTATTAATCAGTCCCCCTATTCAGTGGTAACACAAATGTAAATTCCTGCGACCTTTATTGACGTACTAAACCAATTTGAAAATAGATGCAGCGCAGCACTCAGTTCTGCGACTGTGTACCGGCTCCCCCAGGGCTCAGCCCGCGTCTCCCGATGATGCAATCCGGCCCGCCACACGAAACGCCCAAAACCCTACGTTTCGCCCCCACAGGCTCCTGCCCCGCTCCTCCCGGACGGTGTGCGTCTAAATCTTCTCCATACTCACTTGGCAAAAGCGTTTCTCCGGTTCATCTCTTTCTGGGAAGAAGCAGAAGTGGTACTGAAGCTTCTCCTGAAACCTAAACGTGCAGGTTAAAGTCAGAGGAGGAAAAACACCGCCATGTGCAGCCCTTATGAAAAGTTATCTTTTATCATCCCCCCTGCAGATGTCCTGCCAGTTCAAATGTTCCTTCGGAAAGAGAAAGCACGGAACACAGTCACATCCAGAATATAGACATAGTTCGGATTTCACGACAAATTTGTATCTGACCTTTCTCACACATAGTGCATGTTATGATCATGATACTACATTCAGAAGTTTTATTAGAAAGGTTCTTGGAAACCAAATTACACTGAAGTATATATCGATAAAGCTGAATCGTTTTATCTCAAATATTAATCTGGATAAATCATATTTAAAAAAGATAAAAAGGTTTAAAAACACTATCACTAAATATATCCAATTTATTAAATAACAAAATTTCAGAGCCAATGACTGCTGCCATCCACAATTGACAGCGTAATCTAAAAAACAAAAACAAAAAAAGATTTCACAAAAGGTAAAGTTCTAAAAGGATGTTTTTAAAAAGAAGGGACTCCCAGCTCTGGCAGTTAATGCAGACCCAATGAAAGACGCTCTGGACTAAAGCGAGTACCATTGTAAATAACTATGGTGCACTTCATGCTGTTGAGCTGACTCAACAGGCCCAATTTCAATGAGGCCAAAACCTAGAAAGAGTAACCAGGAGAGGTAACCAAGCACCAAAGCCATCTACCATCTCGAACCACAGGTGCCATTGACTTCTGGGGAACCGGCCGCCGCCTCGCTGCCTGCCTGACACAGGACACAGGGACACGGGGACGGCCAGCCAGCCGCTGCCAACAGGGGACTCTCTCAAGACTCCTGGTTCAAGTGAGGGTCCCAAGCCACTCCCCTCAGTGTAAGGTTATCAAGAAACAAAGCAAAACACCATTTGGACAACGACAAAGGTCAACCTAAATGCTCAAAAACGCAACATTTCCTCCCTCAGAACTCAGGGTCATGTGCGCAGTTCATTTTGTCTGTGTGACATTTTAAAAGCTGCAGAGGCTATAGATTATAACAGCCCCAGGCTGGGCAGTGCCTCCAGACAACAGGCGGAAGTAAATACAGTCTCTGGAGGCATCAACCTAGGCCTCACAAATCCCCATCCGCTAGATCCAAGTAAAAGGAGCATCTCACAATAATGAACTACAAAACCCACCGCACAGAGTTGGGCTGACAGAAACAGATGGCAAACTCGGATTCACAAAGGCGTCAAATATTGAATGATTTGACATAAAATAAAAGATAACATTGAAAATGTAGCCGAAACCGGTTTGGCTCAGTGGATAGAGCGTTGGTCTGCGGACTGAAAGGTCCCAGGTTTGATTCCGGTCAAGGGCATGTATATGGGTTGCGGGCACATCCCCAGTAGGGGGTGTGCAAGATGCAGCTGGTCTATGTTTCTCTCTCATCGATGTTTCTAACTCTCTTTCTCTCTACCTTCCTCTCTGTGAAAAATCAATAAAATATATTTTTTTAAAAAGAAAATGTTTAAAGACATATAAGAAAACTTGAAAATATGGGGAAAGAATAAACGACAATAAGTAACAACCAAAACAGATTTACCAAAAAAAGAAAACTTTATAATTAAAGACTTTGTGGTTAGGTTATGCAACAGAATAAACATGGCTAAAGAAAGAACCAGGAAATGAAAAGATGGACGTGAAGATAACAGATGCTGTCCAGGGAGACAAAGCTGTGAAAAGGCCGAGAGAGGCATAGGGAGGTGAGAAAGGCTACTGTACAGCTCGTCCGAGTCTGAGAGATAGATAATGAAGAGAACGGAGGAGAAAATATTGTAAGTCTGTGGACAAGAATTTTTACAGAACTGATCAGATACTAGTTCCCAGATTCAGGAAGATCCATTATTCCAAACAGGATAAACAAGAAATCCCCACCTACACACATCACAGTGGAGCTGTGCGACACGAAGCAAACAGAGATCTTGAAAAGCAATCAGAAAGAAAAGATAAACCACCTACAGCCGTGTGGACCGGGCAGGCTCGGAGCTGGCTTATCAAAAAACACACTCAACAGAAAACTGCAGAATCACACTGCCAATGTGCAGGGAAGAAAACACCTCTCCAACTAAAATGGCCACCAAGTTTTCCTTTCACCCAGGAAAACCATCGTTAGAAAAAACAAAAACTTGGTATAAGCAGACCTCTCTCTAAAAGGACTTTTAAAGAATATACATGAGGTAGGAATAAAACAATTCCGAGTGGAAGTTTTGAGGACAAATGATAAGAGCTATTTGTAAATATGTGAGCAAATTAAATAAACAATGATTACATATAAAAACTATTATAATAATGGAAAATTTGTGGGGAAAATAAAATAGAAACTGTGTAACTCAGTTTTAAAACTTTTCTATTATTTGGAAAGAGTAAACATAATGATTATGTTTCTCTCTCTCCCTTCCTCTCTCTCTGAAATCATTAAAAGAAAGAAGAAGAAACAAAGGCACCAGCCCTGGCAGAGGTGGCTCCGGTGGTTGAGCTGAGCTCACGCACTGAGAGGTTGACGGTTGATTCCTCGTCAGGGCACAGACCCCCTCAGGTTGGGGGTTCGATCTTCAATCAGGGAGGCATATGGGAAGCAGCTGATTGATGGTTCTTTCTCACATCGATGTTTCTCTCTCTCTCTCTCTCTCTCTCTCTCTCTCTCTCTCTTTCCCTAAAATCAATAAAAATGTGTTTTAAAAAATATCAGACAAGCAATCAGAAAGGATAAATAAAATAGAAACTGAGTAACTCCGTTTCTATTTTATTGAGGACTAAAAAAAAGGAGTTAGGGGAAAAACAAGGAATTCTGTCATTCAGATAATCATCTTCAGCTTGGGGGCAGGTAATAGATCTGAGTATGATTATATAAACTATACAAATACACTTCACACACTTTTTATATACATATAACTTCATAATAAAATGCTTCAATAAATAAAAGCCAAGGAATAGTTATTAGGAACATAAAACTGTAATCTTACCAGGATAAGAATGATTCTGTTTATTAGTAGAAATTTCTGAAAGTGTATCCAGGGAATCCGTTACTCTGTAAATAAAACAAGTAATGCAAACCTTATTAGAAGTTGCTGGTCCTCAGATTTAAGATCGGCTCTTAACGGTCTGAGGTTTCACACTAATGGTTTTCTCACTTCACCCATTCAACAAACATTTATTGAGCACCTATTATGAGCCAGGATAAACTTCAGTCTAGCATCAGGAACAGACAATAACCAAACAGAAGAGATCTTTGTTATCTAACAATAATTTGTATAGAAAAAAAATCAACTTAAAGTGAGTTCACTTAAGATAGGGCCTTGACTTTACTACTTCGCAACTTTATCTTCAAGGATGAAACTGAAAACTATGAAGATAAATTTATGTTATGTTAAATTTAACAAATGTTATAATTGTAAAAATATCACATTCTTTTTTTCTTATTAATCCTCATCCCAGGATATTTTTCTTTTTTCTTTTTTTTTTTTTTTGAGAGAAAGTGGGAAAGAGAGAGAGAGAACATCAATGTGAGAGAGACACACTGATTGGTTGCCTCCCACACACACACACTCCAACCAGGGCCAGGGATCAAGCCTACAACCGAGGTACATGCCCTTGACCAGAATCGAACCTGTGTCCCTTCCGTGTGTGGGCCGACACTATCCACTAAGCCAATCTAGTTAGGGCATCACAGTCTTAAGTTTAAGAAAGATATGAGCTGAGTCTGTATGTGTGTGATTTTTCTGATAAAATTATATGGCTCAAACAACTCAACATTTTTTTACTTTATATTTGACTCTAAGCATAAACATAAAGGTCACTTTCCTGACAGGTTTGTCTTTATTTTTTAACTAGAAGCCCTATGCATGAAATTTGTGGCCCCGACCCCCACCCACTGGTCATTCCAGAAGGTCATTTGGCCATCCGGTCTAATTAGCATATTAGCTCTTTATTATATAGAAAGATGTTCAAATCGTTACTTTTAAAAGGTCAATCCTAACAGTCTTATTTTCTTTCAATTGTTTGCTGACCTAAATCTGCAAAGCCTTCGCTGTCAATCACTTCCTCCAGCACGCTGCTGCCATCAAGAAATCCTGCAACTCTTGCAATGTTTGCAATTTCATCCTGCAACTTATATGCATCTTTTTGACATGATCTTCATCATACAGCAAGCAATGACAGACTCACGAACACAGAAAATATGACTTGATGAAAAGACAGATACTTGAATTAAGTGGTGATGGATAGTTGAGAACTTAATTCTAAAAGTGATTAGTTAATTCATAATAAGAATCTACTAGTGAGAACTAAGAATAAAAAAAAATAATACTATACTGATGCCCACTTGGGTAAAAAGATGGCTAGATACTAGTAAATAGCTAGATTCTTAGAATTTCTCTAAGTAAATAAATGTTGGTTGATTGATAAGTTAATGGATGAAAGGTATAAACTAGATGGCAGTTAGGTGTTAGTAGAAAGCCTCCACACAGAGGAAATAACGTGTGCAAAGATGCTGGACAAGAGGCACGTTTTTTAAATAGAAAAGTGGGGCCGAAACTGGTTTGCTCAGTGGATAGAGCGTCGGTCTGCTGACTGAAGGGTCCCAGGTTCGATTCTAGTCAAGGGCATGTACATTGGTTGCGGGCACATCCCCAGTAGGGGGTGTGCAAGAGGCAGCTGGTCGATGTTTCTCTCTCATTGACGTTTCTGGCTCTCTATCCTTCCCCCTTCCTCTCTGTAAAATATCAATTAAAAAAAAGAAAAGAAAAGTGGGGTGCGGTGGTGGGGGTAGGGAGGCCAGCCACAGTGTGGGAGAAGTGCTATGCCACTATCTTATTAAGACTTCCTCACGCAGCCCCTAGTTTTAAATTCTCCCTTCTTCACCCCAATAAACTCAATAAAAAGGGTTAAACATTCTTCCCAGTGGAAGATCAGCGGTGTCTTTAGAGAGCCCCAAAGCTGGTTTAAACGAGAAGCTCCTCACCGCCAGGACCGCGTCTGTTTGGTTTGCTCACAGAATGCCTAGCACAGCACAAGTGCTAAAAGACACTTAATAGTATCTGATGGGGATGAATGAGACAATCAGAGGATGACAGGAAGACAGCTGGATCGAGACTGCGGTTCATTTAGAGAGAGAGCGCCCTGTTTCTTTTAAGAGGGGCTGCTTTTAAATGAATCACCTTAAAGAAAACGAAATAGAAGGGAAGGGGGGGAAACAAATTAGAAAACACGTGTTCCATTAACAAAGCGAGAAGAGGATGAGACCCTGTCAAAGAAAGCAGCTTCGTAATCCAGCGGCGGAAAGGCTGTTACCGCATAAAAACACTGCGCCCCACTTGATCGATACCTGCGTGCCTACAGTGAGCCCCCCTCCGTTCTCTGGGTAATCGAACGTGAAATGAACAACCCCTGTCCCCCTGACTGGGAGACAAATAAAACCTGTAGGAGACTGTAGCAATGTGTTAAAGATCTTCCCAAAGTAATATGAGAACCCAGAAGACACTCATTCGGCATGGGTTTCACTCCCAAGCCAATCACTGATGAGATACGGGCCCTGAAGAGAGCCGCTGGGCCTCTTTTAACCATTACTAGACTGCGTGGGTTCAAACCCCCCTAACCTCTCTGTGCTCACTTTCCTCTTCTGTGAGGGAGGCATAACCAAACGCCTGCCCGCGGGGCTGCTGCTGCCAGATGTGCCGAGCGCCTAAAACAACGCCGGCTGGTAGCGCAGCAGCCGGACCAGCTCAGCCTCTCCAACAGCTTCTTGCGCACAGACATGCAATCATTGGAGGAATTCTGCTGGTGGCTTGATATAAAAAAAAAAAAAAAAAAGCCCCTTCCAGCCACGAAGACCGAAGAGAAGCAGTCCAGAGATGGAAGACGCTGACGTCGCTTTGCCACACTAGCAGTCAGCAGCCGTGCGTCACTGCAGGATGCCCAGGACCAAACCAGAGAGGGTCGGACCTGCAGCACCACCATTTGGCCACCATCCAGAACTGAAATATCATTGCTGACATGTACACACAAGGAACTGTTTGACATTGAAATTGGGTCTCAAAAGAACTGTTGGCCCAGAAAGAAACTCCCTACAGACTGATTCATTTGCCTTTCAGCATAACCATTATGGCTTGTCTCATTTTCGGTTCTTATAAGTGTATTTCCAGTAGGACATGATCTCACTCATCTAGGGAAAATGATAAACAACATAGACTGATGAATAAGAACAGACCCAGAGACAAGGAGGCATGGATAAGACTGGCGGACCTCAGAGGGAAGGTAGGGGAAGATGGGGATAAAGGAGAGAGATCAACCAAAAGATGTGTGTGCATGCATATGAGCCTAACCAGTGGTCAAGGACAACAGGGGGGTGGGGGCATTCGTGGGGAGGGGTGTGGGATGGGAATGGGGGGATGAGGACAAATATGTGATACCTTAATCAATAAAGAAATTTAAACAAACAAACCAAAAAATAAAACAAAAAAACAGCCCCTTGCCAGAAGGTGCCTCTCTGGAGGGGATGGGGAAATATGTACAATGATGATTGCTTATCAAAGATTTGCAGAAGCCTCCCGAAAGGATGCAAATCAACTGGGGACAAAGAACAAAGAGGTTTCCGGTCATCCTGGGGCTCCTGCCGGTGCCCAGACGTGTGCGGTTGCCCTTGTCTGTCCCCTCTCGCCCCTCCCATTCCCCCTTCCCTTGACATAAAAGAAGCCAGCACTTTCTTGGGATGGATTTGAGGACTCCCATCGTCTCAGTTGTTGACTTCTCTATCAATAAACCTTTTCTTGCTCCAAACGCTGACGTTTTGCATTTTGGCCTTTCGAAATGTCAGGCACACACAGACCTTGGACCAGTAACATAAATGCTAATCATTAGCTATGACTTTTTCTTCATTATGAAATGACTACCAAAAAAAACCAGCACAACCTTTCTCAAAGCGAGGTCTTTGAAAACAAAATAGCAAACCTGGGCTGGGAGCCGCTGTGCCCTTCACTCACAGAGGAGATCAGAACACCCCCCACCCTCCCACCCCGACCATACACACGGGCCATTCTGACATGAAGATCCAGGAGAATCAACACACACAGGGGAAGACTTTCTCTGGATGCTGCCAAGAATGGACCCTCAAACTCAGAACTCGGCTGTCGTAAACCCCCTCCCCAGGAGTGTCACCGAGCAGAGAAGACCGACTCAGCCACGAGAGGAGCCTAGAGTCCACACCCCACCCAGAGAGCCATCGTCACAAACCGCCCTGCCTCCTGTCCGTCTTCCTAAGTGCCCACCTACCTTTCCTAACAAGCATTTGCTCCCCATGGGCAGCCTTCCCTGCCTCCTCCCCTACTAAGATGCTCTATCATGCTCCAACCTCGCCGCTCCTTTGGGCATCCATTTCTTTCTGTGATGTCCGTGCATGCAAAAATGAAATTTAATGAACTTATAATGTCTTTTCTCCTGTTAATCTAGCTGCTGTCAGTTTAATTCACAGACCCCCACCCCAGTCCAGCTAGCTACTCATCCTGAGGGTGGAGGAAGTTTCTCCTCCCCTACACTAGCTGTGAGACTTGAACTACATTTCTCTCTCTCTCCCACGTTTCTTCACTTGCAGTCTGGGAATGCTCATAGTAAAGGTCACTGCACGAGCCCACCGCTCACCAGGTGCTCAGTGAATGTCTGGATTGGCTCCTGCAACTCCCAGCTCAGCTGACAAAAACTTATTAGGATCAAATAAAGCAACATTTAACTGAAGACACTTTATAAACTGGAAAGCATGTATTGAATGCTATAGTATCATAAACAATAAGAAAATTATATCGAGTACATCATAGCAGAAAATTAATACAAAAATTGTAAGTCATTAGAGTGAGAAAGCAAAAGGATGTAAAGCCTGTTAAACGTGCCAGGAGGTGGCCATACAGTCCGGCTGGACGTGAACTGGGGGAAATCCACGGTGTGACTGCAGCCCCATCTCACGAATGTGGTCCTACCATACATGTCATTTCCTACTTAAGATTCGCATCCCTCTTCCCAGCCACTGGAAAGCATACCAGGCCAACCTCTGGCCGCACCTAAGTCATGCTAATGCTACGGAGCGGCACCTGGCATTTCATGACGACTGGTTTTTTGAAGCCAGAGCGAGCTGGCACAAAAGTGTCCTATGCTAAGAGGAGCCACTGAGGAGGTACGTTACACATAAATACTTGAAGCTTCGCTTCCCCCCGGAGACCTACTGCCTATCTATTTTTGAAGACTGAAGAAATCAGAGGAAAAGCCGTTTCGGTCCCATTAGGTTTGCAGGAGGATGAATGGGGCGCCTGGAGCAATCAGAGAGCATTTTCGCTTTTGTTTGCATGCCAGATCCGCTCGCTGCTCCCAGTGTGCGCGGCAAACGCCACTTCTTACAGCCTGCACGTACTCATAGGGTTTGCAAATGAGGAATAAAGGAGGATTTTTAAATTGCAAATCCTCAGCAAAGCAAATTTAGCTTTCCGTGAGCCTCTCTGAGAGCCGTGGCTGGTTAACCCCCTGAAAGCAGACAGGAGCGGAATCGGTGCGCGGCTTCAGGATACAATTAGGGGCTCTAACTATAAACCATGGCAAACGACAAGGCGCTCCTGTGAACAAACATGCACTCCACTCTTCCTCACCTTTGCACCCTGGATGGGGGAGCGAATATTCCGTATCTTGGAGAACAGCTGAAATACTGCACGCCGCCGACGGAGCCGTCATTCTTGCCGTGCGGCTTCTCGAGCTCTATCCCGTACCACTGGCCTGGAACGAGATCGGGCGCTTTAACCACCGGCATCTGCACCGCGGCCAAGGCGGCGACGCTGTTCCCCAAACCCAAAGCCTGGATGGTCTCACAGCTTCACAAGTGACCGAAATGAGGAACGACTGTCCTGATCGTTCAGCTGTCAAAGGATAAAACTGGAAACGTTGGGAACGAACGGGGAAAACGTTTTTACCAGCCTCACTGCAGAGTTGCACATTAAGAGAGAGAGCTAAAATGCACAAACACTAATTTGGCAAGATTGGCTGTAATGCCAGTAATGTGACCAAACCGTGCCTGCGAGCTGTGAGAGCAGAGCCTGTCCTGGGCTGGGTGGCATGGCTGTGTCATGTCAGTACTGAGATGATAAAGGAACCAACAACCTCCTCATTGTACTCCCAACGTTAGAACACCACAAACAGCTCCTCAATGATTACAGGACACAAATCAAATGGAAAATATGACTAGACATCATGGTAACTCTTATTTTTCTTTCTGTTTTTCCCCACTCGGGGTGAAAAGAAATATTCTTTTTAATCTAAATGAAAAGATTTAGGTTATCTAAGAGGAAGGACTTTCAAAAAGGCTTTTGAATATTTAAAAGGGTCTAATCTGAGGAAAGTCAGAGGATTTCCTTTCCTAGAGCCTAACATGACATTCGGGTGGTAAATGGTAGGTAAGTGGACAAATACTCCGAATGAGTCTCAAATTGAGGGTGACTCAGACCAGTTAAAAGTGCAAAAAAAAAATCCCATTTTTTATTAAAAAGAATAATACAGTACTCATTATATTTGGTCTCTTCAATCAGTATCAAATAAAAAAATGAGGATGTAGATATTAAGAAACATATTACAACTTATAAATTCCAAAATACAAAAATATTGTTTGCTTCCAATTACTAGTTCAGAGAGCCAATGATATGATGTCTAAAGAGACAACAACCTGGACGTTCTTAGTATTTTTCCCTCTTGAGCTCATTTCCAAATACTGGAGTTTGGGTTGGAAAGACTGCATGACTGGTTTGTATTAAACGGTCCTACTATGCACAGGTACAGAGCAATGGATACAAACCTACCGCTTGGCCCTAACTAACGCCCTGAAGCAGGTCATCACATTTCGGAAGGTCATTAGCCAGGCTCAGCTGGTGGCTGCTGTTATTTCTCTGAGTGCCAGAGTTAGAATTTTCCAAGTTTTACTTCCTTCTCCCGCTGATGTTTTCCTATTTAATTTTTTTGTATTTTCCCTTTTTGCCAGTGATATACCATGCAACTGCTACATGCTTGCCATACAACTCTTGAGAATGTGTGGCTCACACGCAAAAAGGCATTATGACAAGTGTTATTAACAGCGACTATGCATTGTCGGGTCGTGGTGAGGTACAGGTGTCTTCCCATTCGAAGGACAATATTCTTTCAGAGGTGGCTCTGACACAAACGCTGAGGACACTGAACAACTGAACAAGACCCTCTCCCGGCTAGATCTTATCACCTACAAAAGATTGACCACTGCTCCACAGAACGGAATGACGTAACTTCTGATGCCACGAGAAATATATGCTGCTACTTTCTAAAAGGCAGAATAACTTTAACCAAAAAAAGTGTCTAACTTTTATTATATTTGCTTATGACTTCCTAGATTTCTAGATGCTTCACATTAGGAATTTAAAAATTAACAGTCTGCCGAAACCGGTTTGGCTCAGTGGATAGAGCGTCGGTCTCCAGACTGAAAGGTCCCGGGTTCGATTCCGGTCAAGGGCATGTACCTTGGTTGCGGGCACATCCCCAGTAGGGGGTGTGCAGGAGGCAGCTGGTCAATGTTTCTCTCTCATCGACGTTTTTAGCTCTCTATCTCTCTCCCTTCCTCTCTGTAAAATATCAATAAAAAAATATATATTAAAAAAAATAAATAAATAAATAAATAAATAAAAATTAACAGTCAAACTAAACGATGAACTGCATCCAGCAAACCAAACCACGCCAGCCTTGTCTAACGTAACCACAGAAAAGAAACCCAGAAGACATACAGTGACTGTGAAAAAGCAGCATGCCTTTGGGATTCCTGAGTTTTTGAAAACTGGATTAAGAACATCCTAGCTATGCTCAATTACTAGCCGGAGGCCTATGAGAAACATGAACAATAAAGCACATGGCCCCTCTCAATCAGCTAGCTTACAAGTGACGTTAATGAAGCAAGAGCGTGTGGGAAGACAATGCTGCATGACGCACTCATGTTTCTGCGTGTTCCGTGGACAGAGGCACTGACTGGCTTTTCATGGGTGTCTGTTCAGAAGACAGGCTTGGAGGAGACAGAGTCTCCCCCGGAGCGAACGACAGGCACGCTTACTGTCTGGTGTAAAGGTGCAGGTGCCTTGAGCTCACAGCTCCTGTCCTAAAGCGTTACAGTGTCACCTGGCCCCCTAGCTCACCTTCAGGAACTGGGGCCCAGGGGACAATTGCAAAAAAATAAAATAAAGGTGACACTCTGGCTCCTGCTATTGTGAGCATTGAAGTCCTCTGTCTCTGACCTGGAGCCCCACTGTCTGCCTGCACCCAGGAACCACGGCAATCTACCTGGTCAGCTTGCAAATAGGATGAAATCTCAGACCCTTCACAGGCTGCCGCAGGCTTTTTAAAAAAATCATTGTTCTGGGCAACCTGGTCCCTACATGCAGCGATGCCACCATGTGTCAAAGCAGCACATTGCTACTTAAAACATACGAAGGTGGTTTCACTCAAGTGGCTTCTCCCTGAAATGTCAGTCACTGAAAATGCAAAGGGAAAATAACGTTTGCTTCTGGACGCAATACAAGTCTGGATGGGAATTAATATATAAACACACAAACGTATTTCTAAGGCCCCAGGACACGAGAAAACTGTCATTTTCCTGTGAACCTTGCTTGCCTTTCTCTGGTAAAAGCTGTGCAGTGAACTCACCACCATCCACTCATTTTCAAGATTATCCTCAGTAAAAACCTGACGCTAACGTGTCTTGTCTGCCGCTGTGCACACTCGGCAATCAGTGGGAGTGAGACTGGAGAGTGACAGCCACTTCTAGCACTGGGCCACTTAACACACAACTGGCAAGAAAATGCCTGCGTCTTAATCCCTGTTGTGCATTTCCTGCGCCACAGCTACCCACGGCTCCTCGGAAATTCTCTGCAGTCGCACGTGACATGTGAAACCATTTGCACTCTACAGGATGCAAGCTGAACGAAGAAGGCACACACGCATTACCTGGAGCAAAGTTTGTCGTCCCGAAGAACCTGATGGTGCCAAACCGCTGGCCAACCACCAGCACCCTGTCCCCCAGCTGCAGCTCCCCCGCGGGGCGGGCACTATTTCCTCCAGATGTGGATGAAGAATTCAAGCCTGTGTAATTGGTTGGGGGGGGGAAGGGGTCAGGGCAGGAAAAGAGGAGAAAAAACAAAGGGGAAAAAAAAATAAGAAAACAATTAGCCAAAAACTCACCACGTTTTCTAACCAGTCCAGTTGGTTGAGATTTTGTTATAGGATGCCTTTCGTCAGAGATGTGCCGACCTGTCCGTCTCATGGCACACATAAGCTAATGACTAAAATTCTGCGCATGCCAAAAAATATATTTTTGCCTATCTGACCAAAAAAATATAGATGCAATTTTGATTCCTTCACACCATTGTCATGTTGGCTGTTGTCATTTTTTTATTTGTCAAACTAAGGGAAAGAGGTCAGTGCCCCTGACTAAGTCGTCAGGAATTGCAAGTTTTGAAAGTTCTCGTGGTGCATCGGATGGAGATTGCCGAGCTACAGTTCTGTTTCTCCCGTGTGAGGTCAAGCTACTCAAGGAGACGGCAAGAGTTGCCTGAGAACATTCTGGCCGTGGGAACTGAACACACACAATTCCTGATCAATCTGTCCGGACTGCCCGGAGGCATCCTCTCCGAGAACAGAGGTTAGCACTCCCTGCCAAGGGCTGGACAGTAAGAGCTTCTGGCTTTGTCACAACGACTCAGCTCTGCTGTTGCAGCACAAAAGCTGACATGGACAGAGTGGGCGTGGCGTGTTCCAATAACATCTTATTTACAAGTGCTGGTGGCCGGTTGGATTTGGCCATGGGCTGTCATTGGCAATTGTAAAATCCTCCAATTAGAGTCCTTCACTGGGACTCGGCGTAAATGATACACACAGGAATGTGATTTGAGGTAAAATCGCTATAAGGTTCCAGTGACCCCATCTGATTTCCTTATTAGGAACAAAACCCCTCACCTTGACTCAACCCTAAACCCTGAAATGCCGTTAAACGTCAGAAGTCCTGGGGAATCCTGCCCAGAGAGCTGTCCAGTGATTACAGAGAAGAGGTGGGCCTGGTGGCTTCTCCCACCCCACAACCAGGCTGTTATCTGGGGAGACCGGGAGAAGCCGCAGGAGGGCGGGGGGTAGAGGGTACGTCACCCTGTGAACGGGGAGAAACTATGGCAACAAATAAACCCAGGGAGGAGGAGGAGGGAGGCCTGGATAGAGGGCAATGCTGAGCAGCCCTCGGCCCTCAAGTAACTAATCCTCCATAGCACTTCACAGTCTCAGCATGTTTTTCATGAGAATTATAATCTTAGGGAAGACACAAACTCAGAAATTTACTAAGACAGGTGTTCACAGGAGCCAGGTGGCACACCTGGGTTAAACCCAGACCCTGGGGTTCAAGCTGCACAGATGCTGGCAGGGCTCGCAGCTGGCTAAAATCACATCAGAGCAGGTCATCGTGGCCAACCTGTTAGGAGAGCCTCTGGCCCTCCCTGCGGGTTTTAAACAGTGGGTGAAACTGGAGGAAGCATGCTTTTAAAATACGAAGATGACACAAAAGTGTGTGCAGAGTGAGCCAATATGCACAATGTGAGAAACAAAGTTCTAAGGTGCGAGCTCTTGCATTAAAGGACACGGAAACGTCCAGTCCTATAGGGGCAGCTACGTGAAGAGGCTCCACGAGGCCTTTCTGAGCCAGCAGCACTGCGGTTGCCCACAGGGCGGCAGCGCGAGACTCGCTTGTACTGGGGCAAGGGCTCAGCTCGCTACGGCTGCCTGGCGGGGACTGGGGACCCTGTGGCGTGGGGAAGAGCTGCGAGACCTGGGAC
Source organism: Vespertilio murinus (assembly GCA_963924515.1). Taxonomy (NCBI): domain Eukaryota; kingdom Metazoa; phylum Chordata; class Mammalia; order Chiroptera; family Vespertilionidae; genus Vespertilio; species Vespertilio murinus. The sequence goes on along the minus strand of OZ004713.1, from coordinate 56,234,883 downwards.
GGAGATGGACTAACCAGCAGCAGAGAGAGCAGCAGTCAGACCGGGGGGTGACACCCGAGGGAGCCACTTACACACGGCCATGACTTACCTCCCTAAGCCTCAGTTTCCTCATTCTTGAAATGAGGATAGCAATGGTACCTACTCCATAGGTTTATTTTGAGAATTACATAAAATAAGATAACAAAGTGCCTAGAATAGTATCCCAAGTAATAAGTATATAGTACATGTTAGTTATTATTTAGTTTATGTTGGGAAAGAGATAAGGAAGATAGTAAACCATACATTTCCAATTATCTGAGGGTGTGTCCCAAAGTTCTATAATGAACCTTAAGGGGTGGGAGGCTTTAGACACATGGGGAAGAGAAGTCAACCAGGTGGTGAAAGGCGTGAGCAGAGGTGAGGCGAGAGGCTGAGAGTTGGGAAGGAGGCAGGGGCCGTGGGGACACGGGGAAGGGTGCAAGGGGTTCAATCTGATTGAAGTCAAGGGTTCCTTCTACACATTTAAAAAGAGCAAATCTACTTACAAACAGACCAAGATAAAAACCACCAAGAAAGCCTGGTTGAAAAAGCCATAGATACCAGCGCTGGCCCTCGATGGCGCAGACGGGCTTTTGCTCGTGGTCTGCTTGCCATTGCCACGGGCGTTCGGCTTCCTGGGCTGGCTCTGCTTGTGCTCCAAGGAAGATGCAGAGGACAAGCTGCTGATGGATCCAGGCAGGTGAACTGACACGGGGGAGGAAAAGAACGCATCAAAGGGCGAGCACGGGCAGTGAGCCGATGAGACCCTTCTCCAGGTAAAGCCTCCTGAAACTCGCCACTCAGCTTCCCCAATTGTGGGTTACCTGGTGCTGAGTTACATGCCTGGTTTCATGCAAAGACAGCTGATACATAAAAGACCTTATAACCCAAGCAGCTGTATTTTAAGTAATCAGACTGTATGATGACAATCTTACACAGGACATCGTCGTCACATCAGGAGACGTCAGCTCACTACCTATCACTCCCTCCACCTCTCACTTTAGATGGGACAGGAGAATCCCATCTTATTATGCAAACAACACCGCTAATGTGTTTTAAGGTAACAAAGTTGAATGTTAAAATGTTTTGAATTAACCTGAAGGCACGCAGGAATACTTCTGAATTTTTTATTCATGCTCTATTCACCTGGTGATTTGAAAGCTAGAAGCAACTTTAAATCTTTTTATCAAGCCATTTACACCATGCAATGTCCTTTTGCTCTCAATATAGTTCTCTAAAGTAAGTACACCAGAATCACAGTATAGGATTTTATATAAAAACATAGACACACTTGAGTAAGTGCTGCTTAGGGGATTTTTCAAGGGTAAATCTTTACTATAATGATTTTTCCCTGAAAAACCTTAAAATTTAGCCCTATGGAAGCTATGTCATTAAATTATTTTAAAGTGCCATCATAAGGTGTAACTTTGAGGACAGAATTATAAAGTATGATACCATCTTTCTCCGTCGCTGGCAGCGAAAGCGTGGATTCCGAAGCGCTGTCTCTTTTTGGTGGCATTAACCCTGGAACACAGCAGGAAGCACGCTCAGCAAGAAGAATTTTGCTTATCGTTACACATAAAACATACTTTCTTTTTCAGTACAGACAGCTCTCCCACCTAAATCGTATTCACTTCTGAAAACATGCTGGATAACAAATCCACAGACAGCAGGGGCCAATACTTCATTGTTTAAAGGGAGAGAAAATAATGCATTCCTAGCCCACCTGAAAACCTGTTTCCCCAAATATCACTACAGTGTATTTTAAATGTACTTACCACTCCATTAAGGAATCTAAATAACAGAAAGCATTTACAGCTTTCTGAACTGTCAGATGCGCATGCACAAGGCTGGCCGGTAAAGCAAACAAATGCAGCTGAGCGGGGACAGTTGCACACTTGCGAGGACTTGCAAACGATTTACATCATTTCACAGGTGCGAGCATGCAAGTTCGTTATAGCAGATTCTCTATTTAGATACTAAACTTCAGGTAAACACAAATTTTGTAAGTAATTACTCATTTAAGTGAGAGTCGGGTAGTAAAATATCCTGTATCCTTTGCCACTGGTATTTTGAAAATGACCACCCGACTCTCAATACACTCAACTCCCACAAAAAAATTCACTAAAGAAAAAAAGCTCATGAATAATACTCTACCTCATGAAGACTCCTGTTTCAATTCTACAGAACCAAATTATGTAAACAATAAACCTAGGGCACTGTGCCAGTTTTAAATTCCACCGACATCCATTCCCGTTCCACTCCCTCACAAAGCACTCCGGTGGAGAGCGGTGCTTGGCACTGTAGCTCGCCAACGTGAACAAGGCGTGGTCTGAGCCCTACGGGAGACCTTTCCCCATTGGTGAGGTACAAAGACATGGAGATGAATAACTAGAATAGGAGGACAGTTTGATATAAGCACTAGCAGAGGAAGAGGGGACAAGAATTGTGGCTACAAAGATAAATAAATGCCTCCACCAGATTGCATGTTGAGATGGGTCTTGAGGGGTGGGTCTGATTTCTTCTAGAGAATACTAGAGGCGTGGCCAGAAAGAAATGGGGGGTAGGCATTCCGGAGGAACCAAATAAAGTCTTAAAGACAGAGTCAGACAAGGGTGAGCAGTGTGGCTGGAATAGAGTTGGCTGGGGCTGGGGGACACGTAAACTGGATAGATTCGGTCAGAGTAAAATCTTAGGAGGGACAGTGCTGGCTAAGGACTGGAACCCTTGGGTAAGGAGTGAGCCTCTGGCAGGATTGGAGAGGAGGACTGGCATGAACAGTCACAGGTGAGTGATGAGACCCTGACAGCAAAGTTGAGGTGGAAACTAGAGGAGAGATTGCACTCAGAGACCAGGTAGAAGTTGTTACACAGGCCAGGAATGAGGCCAGAGCCACAACAGCAGGAGTTGAATGGACAGCTGAATGGACTTTGTGAAACAACCCAGAGTGGATTTACTTTTCAGTTACATTTTTCAGTTCTAAAATATCTGTTTGGTCCTTTCTTTCTATTTTAATATTTTGTTGAGATAAACCGGAGATTCACATGCAGTGGTAAGAATCAATACAGGGAGATCTTGTACACTTTGCCTAGGTTCCCCCAAAGATAGCATTTTACAAAACATATTATAACTACACTAGAGGCCTGGTGCACGAAATTCATGCAAGGGACTCAGCCCTCGCAGCCCTGGCTTCGTCTGGAAGGATGTCCGGAAGGATGTCCAGTCTAATTAGCATATTATGCTTTTATTATTATAGAAGACTAGAGGCCCAATGCACAAAATTCGTGCAAGAGGAGGCCTTCACATCCCCAGATCCTGTCAGCTGCCTCAATCCCTCACAGCCCTGGCTTCATCCAGAAGGTCATTCAGAAGGCTGTTTGGCTGTCCAGTCTAATTTGCATATTACACTTTTATTATTATACTAGAGGACAGGCATCTTTTGATCATCCTTTTCCTTGAGAGATGTTGATATTTTCCTGGTCATTCATATTTTGAGCAATTTTGGGTTGTATCCTATAGACTGTGAATATTATTGTAGAGGACTCTGGGTCCTGTTTAACTCCGATGGAGATATTGTTTTGTTTTGTTTTGTTTCGTTTTGTTTTGTTTTGTCTTGGTTTGGCCAAGAGCCAACCCAGTTAGGTTCAGGCTGAAAGTTCCCCACCTTCTGTGACTGTGGTTCCAATGTCAGTCCAGTTTCCAAAGCCTTTTTGTGATCCATCTCATGCCACCCAGCACCAGTGTGGGACCAGGCAGATCCAAGATTATCCAACCTGGGAGTAAGCCCAAGACTTCACACTCAGCATGTTCAGCTCACTTTCTTGAGTTCCCTCCCATTCATGGTCTCCCTGATACTTTCCTGCCCCTAGGGGGCGCCCCCTCCTGGCATTCTGGATACAATGTCTAGGTTTTAATTCTCCTGCTCTGTCCTACAATCTCCTGAACCAGATTCTGCCTCGGGGCAAGGTGTGAAAATAAAAGAAGGAAAACTAATGGGGATTCCAGGCATGTTCTTGGGACCCCAGTTTCTCTGGTCAGAGGCAAGGGTTCTCCCTTGGGGGCCAGGGGCCTGTTGAACCACACAGCGCTGCCCAGGGTGGGGTGGGGAAGAGCCAATGGGGGAAGGACGCACTCAAGGAAGAAGCAAGGGATTTCCTCCACGATCTGTCTCCCAAACAGGAAGTGGAGGGCTTCTCTTTGAGCTTTCATTCCCTGTCTGCTGGGAACTTTGGTTTGAGCTTAAAGGATTCCATTACAATAGCTTCAAAAACTATGAAGACCTAGGAATAGACCTAACAAAACAGGTACAAGACGTCTGTAGAGAAAGTTATAAAATCTGATTAAGATACTTCTGAAAGACCTAACTAAACAGATATCCCAAGCTCATCATTCAAAGACTGAATATTGTAAAGATGTCCGTTCTTCCCTGATTTAAAGTTTAAATGCAATACCCGTTAAGACATGAACAAATACCTTTTAAATGAAACTTAACGGCTTTTCCTAAAATTTACACAGAAGTGTGATCTAAAAGGGCACAAATAGGTAAGACACTGTTCAGGGTAGGAGGCTTTCTTCTGCTGGATGCCAAGAAGTATTTTTTTTTAACTACAGCAACCAGCAAGTGCAGTGTTGCACAGGGATATTCAAATAACCTAACAGAACAGGTTGGAAAGGCCAACGACGTTTCTGGACAGAATCCTTCGATCACAGCAGAAAGCCTTTTCTGCATCGGGTATGAATGAGTTAGCAAGTATGCGTTGCACTCCTGTTTTGTGCAAAGTGCTACAGTGCATACACAAAGACAAAATGCCCTCGCCATTTTGTACAAAGTTTCAAATTTTGGTGACAGAATAAAAGACCTGCCCAAGTAACAGAGTCAGAGGACAAAACCCAAAAGAACAAAGAACAGTCAGGTGGTGTGGATAAAAGTGTGGACCAGTTAGGGGACGAAGAGATCAAAGAGATCTGGGGTCACTGGGGAAGTTTTCATGGAGAAACAGGATCTGAAAAAGGAGGTACAGAGTCGCTGGGGCCTCAAAAGGCAGATGTCAAATGACTGCGCTGGGGAACTAGCATGAGACCAAGCTCTCGGGGAGGAGGGAGAGCCACGTGCGGCACGCTGCCCGGGAGACGGTGAGATGCAGCAAAACATCCTCAACCCGGAGGCCTCAGACGCCATCACACAGACAAAGCGCTCTGGCTGCCAGGTCCAGGAGTCAGACATTTTCTGATAAAAAACCAAGTCACTGAAACTCCTGAGCAGGCGACAAACATAGAGCAACTATGAAAATTTTTTAGAGGTATAAACTCTAGCTCTGAGGTTAGGTGAGGGGGACGGTGAGGTTATGGAGACAGTAGGAAGGGAAGGAAGGAACAGATCCGAAATACTCTTGTCAGGAATTAAAATCATAAACTATGACTGAGCTTTAAAAGCACACTAAGGTGCAAGTTTTAGTAGACTCGTAGTTAGGTAGCAAAGGGGGTGTGAAACAATCTACTTATGAGGCATTCCACAAATAAGATTGAAATGCTGAAGGAGATACTTAACTTTCCAGTTGGACCTACCAGTATTTACTTTCGATGTTACGTGAGCCACATCAGTTTTCTGGGACCTGATGAGAGGCACAGCTTTTGTAGAAGGAGAGTGGATTATATTCTTCCTTCGATCTTTTGCTTTACTTATCTTTGAAAGAGGTGCAAAAATGCCTAAGGGACAATATAGAATTTCGGTATTAAGCAATTAAAAAAGCACTTCAAAGCCAGTACAACTACTTAGTAATATAAATTAAGTTCTTTTTTAGCACCCACGAGATGTCCTGTAGTGACAGACAGAAAGACACAGTACATGCCCTCAAAGAGCTTACAACCTAGTTGTCAAGACAAACAACATACACAATAACTTGAGAATCCCATACAAGACACATAATCAGACGTTAAGTGAAATACAGGGGAAAGAGAAAAGAGTAAAGGTCACAGTTTTCCATTACAATCATTTCTATGATATTGACAAATAGTGCACTATATAATATGAAAACCACTCTTCTATGTCACTTTATTGCTACCTCCTTTCAGACTCATATTTTCCCACATTAAAGCTTTTTATGTCCACGTTTTATCTCTTTTCAAGCCTGTACAGCTTTAGAAGACAAAATTCAGTATTGCTCATCTCTGCATTCCCCCGCTGTTCCGAATTGCAGTGCCTTACACATACAGAGAAATAAAAGAATCCTTTGAGTATAAAATATAACCTTCCCTAAACACCTAGCCCTCGGCTCCTACCGGTCGGAAACAATACAGTGTGTGCTGGGGGAGGAGGCATGCATGGACAAAGGGAAGGGGTGTCTATATGCAATGGCTGGGAGCACAGAATTCCATTTAAAAAGGAGTTTATCCCAAAAAAAGTATGCAGTATCAGTAAGTATGTATAGACATCACAGTGGATATGGATTATAGATAACAAGATGATCTTGCTAAGACATTTTTATAAAGAAAATGAAGTCCTGATATTTAAAAAAAGATAAAGTCCTAATATATATATTATACACTTCCATTGAGTGTTTATAATCTAACTGAAATCATGAGTAAAATATAATATATTAGAACCAATTTTTTTAAAAGTAAAATTGTAGAAATGTTCAAGATCAGGGGTGGGCAAACTTTTTGACTCGAGGGCCACAATGGGTTCTTACACTGGACCGGAGGGCCGGAACAAAAGCAACCTGACCATGCTGGCACTCTCATCTTGGGCTGCTGGTGAAGGAGCGGAGGGGAGAGCAAGAGAACCCTCCGCTCTTTCCGCTCCTCGGGCTGGATAGAATAGCTGAACGGGCTGGATCCGGCCCGAGGGCTGTAGTTTGCCCACGGCTGTTCAAGATTCTACAAAATGTGTTTTGTACTAGCTCACAAGTATAACAAGTGTCAACGGTGATACTTTGCTGCTGATCTTGACTCTTTCCTCCCCCTGGACTCTACAATGCCGTACCCTGATTTTCCTACTTCTTTGATTTATCCACAGTGTTCTGCTCTGTCTCCCACCTACCCTATTTTCCTTGACTTTCTATTCTTTTCTTTGACAAACACATACACACCCACACATACACACACTAGCCCTTGATGATGATCACATTCTGTGTTGCCAAGAATTGGGGGGGGGTATTTTATATCTGGGAATATAAATGTATGCAATGTTACTGAAGAGGTGTGCCCAAAGATTTCGAGGTCACAATTGCATATTGTGAGGAGAAAGTAGATTTCAAGAGCCAAAACAATTTCTGGTTTACCTGTTTTGGAAACTGGCTGGGCTCAGAACACCAAGCTGGCTCGGCAGGAAGATTACTCCTATTCTTTTGCATAACCCAACACATGATTCTTGCCCCCCAACTTGCCTTCAAGTTTGTAAAGGAAGACAGGGGCAAGGTTCCTGGGGGTATCCAGCTTTGTCCTAATCAAGCATGCCTCTCCTTCGGATGATGAGATCTGGGGAGCCCACTGCATCTGTTACAATATAAGCACTTCCCAGCCATCTGATTTACATCTGCCATGTGTGTTGCTAATGGTTTTGATCTTGCCCTTGGTCTGCTTGACAGGTGCCAAAATTAGATAATAGAGGAAAGTTAAAATTAAATTCTTAATCTCTCACAACTAACCATATAAATTCCCAATTGTTTAAGTAATGTTGTTTTAAAAAGTTAAAACATTCAAAAGAATAAAACTTAGAACTAATTATTATAGTAGGAAGATCTAGCTAAGCTTAAATGCAATGTAAGAAATTTTAAAAGGCAAAGGCCTTTCAACTACATAAAACTATATGTTCAAAAACACTGCAAATGGAGTTCCAAGGCAAACGACAAACTGAACAAGGTATCTGGAAGAAATATAAGGGCTTCATATCCTAAATATATGTATTTGTATTTTTAAAAACTCTTACTGCTTTAAAAAAAACAAAAAAATACTAATATCCCAAAATGTTAATGGACAAATAATATGAATATATCTTGGTAACTGTCAAGATAACATAAAAATTACATATACTATAATAAAATAAGGGTTTTATTTATCCACAATCAGAGAAATATGAATTCAGACAAAAATTTCATCCATCAAATTAGGGGAAAAAAAGGAAATGGAGACACAAAAATCCAATATTTAAAAATTTGGGGAAATTATATTGGTTGTGAAGTAAAAGTATAGAATATATAACTATATATAATCTAAATTTTGTTACAAAGTTAAACAGAAAAGTATATAGATGATTTTCTTCTTTTTCCTTTTTTATGTTTTTCAAATCTTATACAATGATCATTTTTAAACAAAAAAAAATTTGTAATGGACCAAGCAAATGAGGCTCCATCATAAGTGTATGACAGAAGGAAACTGGTCATTTGGATACATTTGTAACAGCTAGCATTTTTTGAGTGCTTACAGGGAATCGAGCACTATGCTAGGGGCTTTATTATATTCATCAACACATTTAATCCTCATATGAGTCCTTGTAGTATTGTTATCCCCATTTTATAGACTATAAATTGAGGCACAAGAAGAGAAAAAAGGTCACACAGCTGGTAGCTGGAGAAGCTGATTCACACCCACGCACTCAGACTCCAAAGCCCACACTCTTCAGCAATTTACCGTACGCCTCCCCGCCGGGCTATAAGATGAAATACGGCGCAGCCAGGGAAATGAATGTTCTAGAGCAGTGGTCAGCAAACTCATTAGTCAACAGAGCCAAATATCAACAGGACAATGATTGAAATTTCTTTTGAGAGCCAGACTTTTTTTATTTTAAACTTCCTCTAATGCCACTCTTCAAAACAGACTCGCCCAGACCATGGTATTTTGAGGAAGAGCCACACTCAAGGGGCCAAAGAGCTGCATGTGACCAGTGCTCTAGAAGAAATTTTCATGGCAAGGAAAAATATTCACAATATAATAAGCGTCAAATTGAAATCAATGTGTCAAGGGTACGTGTGTGCATGTATGTGTGTGTGTGTGCACGTGTGTGTGTGTGTGTGTGTGTGTGTGTGTGTGTGTGTGTGCTTGTTAGAGAAAGAGAATATGAATTTAATTAAACAATCATTTCTCGGAAAAAGAAATGTCCCAGCTCAGGAGTTTGGAAATAAAGTTGGCCTCATTTGTTTTCCAATCTGTCAAGTTTCCAACCGCCAGGCTCTGAATTTCCTGGATAACAAAGTCCTCCGCTCAGCCATGATGCCAGCACAAGCAGGAGTTTGGAGGTCCGAGGAGCTGGCGTTCTCCTGTGAGCGCACCTCCCAGCCCTGAGCTGCTCTCAGCAGGAAAAAAGCAGCCCCTTCAGTTATTAGTAAGCAATGGGAGTGGGGGCAGGGAGACAGAGAGTTTTATTTTCAGATAATAAAAGAATAAAATTTTAGCTTAATTATCATTATGTCAGGCTCTTCCTTACCATATTTGGGGGCGCATTTAAAGTACTGGACTCTCCCAACACTTCCATTGTTTTTCCCTTCTGGTTCATCCAACTCAATGCCAGCCCACTGCCCACTTGCAAATTCAGTTGTTCCACAAAATCTTAATGTTCCAACCTAAAGAAAATGTAAGTTAGAGTAACTTTTGAGTATGACTAGTATATGTACTACTCTTGCACTTTACCATAGAAGTTTAAAAACAAAACAAAACACATTCTCTCAAAGTAGACTTCAGAACAAGGAAATTACCAGGGATAAAAAGAGGTATTAAGTAGTGATAAATAAATCAATTCACCAAGAAGACATGAGTCCTAAATCTATATTCACCTAACAATTGAGCCTCAAAACCAAAAATCACTAACAGAAAGATATATGGAAAATCTTTAAATATTTGGAAATTAAATAATGTACTTCTAAATTATCCATGGTGACAGAAAGTCCCAGGGAAATTAGAAAATATTCTGAATTGAATGAAAATAATACAATGTATCAAAATATATGAGATGCAGCAAAAGCAGTGCTAAAAGGGTAATTCATTATATTAAAATACTTGCATTAGGGAAGGTCCCAAATCAACGATATAAACTTCCACCTTAAGAAACTGGAAAGTGAAGACTTAAAGCAAGCTAATGGAATGAAAAAATACAGGGAAGTAATTAAGAACAGAAAAACAATAGAGAAAAATCAATGAAACCAAAAGCTGGTTCTTTTGAAGAATAAAGAAAATTAAAAACTTTCAGGTGGAGACCAAAGGGGGATAAAAAGAAGACACAAATTACAAATATCCCAAGTGAAAGAGGGATATTGTCACATTCCCCCCATCTCTTAAAGAATAGGAAGGAAATACTATGAATAATTCTATGTCTATACTTTTGACAAATAAGATGAAATGTTCTAGTTCCTTAAAAGGTACAAACTATCAAAGCTCACACCTGTATTGAATTCGTAGTTTTAAATCTTCAACAACAAAACTTTCAGACCCAAGAGGACCCACTGGTGTATTCTACAAAAGAATTTAAGGGAAAATAACATCAGTTCTATATAAACTCTTCTACAACATAAAAATAGATGGACTAGCTCCCAAATCAGTTTATGAAGCCAATATTACCTTGATACCAAAACCAGCCAAAGGCATTACAAGGAAACTATAGACCAATATTCCTCAGGAACACAGACATAAGAATCCTCACAAAACAAGAGCACATTGAAGCCAGCAATATACAGAAAGGATGATGCACCATGACTAAGTGAAGGTTATCATGAGAATGAAAGACTAGTTCCACATTTGGGAATTAATATAATTCATGTCCACAGATGAAAGGGTAAAGGCAAACTTGTCCTTTCTATATATTTTTTAAAAGCTGTAGCAATTTCAACATCATCCTATCTCATAAAAGAGTAATATGCAAATTAACTATCGCTCCATCATAAAGATGGCAGTGCCATAGGCACAAGATGGCGGCACCCAGTCCTCTCAGCCCTGCTGGAGTCTCCCAGTCCCGGGAGGGGCAGCTGCTGAGAGCAGGCAGTGTGAGCAGCCTGGCGTAATGCTAGCTTCATTGCCACAGCAACAAGGCAAGTGTTCCACCCCAGCCAGGGAGGGCCTCTAGGCAGCAAGCACGAAGAGGCTGGCAGGGAGGGTGCTTGAGTCATCGCCCCAGTGATATGGCAAGCATTCCACACCCAGCCATGGCTGGGCCTCTGGCCAGGCTGAGCACAGAATGCTTGCAGAGGGCCTCTCGTTGGGGAGGGCAATAGGGGGACGTGAGGCCAGCCAGGGTAGGGCTGTTGGGGGCCATGAGGCTGGCAGGGGAGGACATTTGGGGGCAATCATGCCAGTGGGGAGGGGAATTGGAGGAAAGCAGGCCAACAGGCAGAGTGATTAGGGATTATCGGACAGGCGGGCAGGTGAGCAGTTAGGAGCCAGTGGTCCTGGATTACGAGAGGATGTCCAACTGCTGGTTTAGGCCCGATCCCACAGGGACATCCCCCAAGGGATCCCAAATTGGAGAGGGTGCAAGCTGGGCTGACTGACACTCCCCCTTCTTCCTCCCACAAGCATGAATTTCGTGCACCAGGCCACTAGTTTCACAATATTAATTTAAAAAAAAAAAAACTCTCAGCAAACTAGGGATAGAAAATTCTTCAACTAAAGACATCTACACAAAATCTAGAGCTAACAAGTCCGTGCTTAATAATGAAAGACTGGTGCTTTCCCCATAAGACTGGGAACAGGGCAAAATGTTGGCTCTTAGCATTTCTGTTCATCCCGGGCAATGAAATAGGTAAGAAATAAAGAAGGCATACAGACTGGAAAGAAGTAAGACTGTCTCTATTCAAAGAAAGCATGATTGTTTTCTTGGCTACCTTAAAGAATCCACACAGAAAAATAGACCAATAGAACTAATAAATATAGCAAGGTTACAGGATACATGGTCATACAAAACGAACTGTTATATGCTAGCAATAACCAAATGGAAAATAACATTTCAAAACACCACCATTCACAATAGCCCAAAAGTCATGAAAAGCTTAGGTACAAGTCTAACAAAGAATGTGCCATATCTATATGCTAAAAACTATAAAACTGATGAAATAAACCAAAGGCCTATTAGATACAGAAATATAGTGTATGTGTGATGGAAAGACTTGACATTTTTAAGATGTCACTTTTCTGCAGCCTGATCTATGTTTAACATAACTCATTTGAAATCCCAGCAGGATTTTTTAATAAAAATCTATAAGCTGATTCTAAAATGTCCATGGAAAGGCAAAGGAACTAAAAAAAGAAAATATTGAAGATCTAAAAATATCTGATGGCAAGAATTGCTATAAAGCTACAGCAATCTGACAGAGTAGTTCTGAAGAAAGGATAGCCATTAGAGCAATCGAGCAAAATGGGACCCAGAAATATGCCCACACATATACGGTCAATTGACATAGAAGCAAAGGCAATTTGAGAGAAAGAATAGTCTTTTCAAAAACGGTGCTGGTCCAGAGACAGAGAAGCATTGATCAGATGGTCAAACCTCAGAGGGAAGGCAGGGGAAGGTGGGAGTAAGAGGGAGAGATGAACCAAAGAACTTGTGTGCATGCATAAAGCTTAACCAATGGACACAGATGCCGGGGGGGGGGGGGAGTGTATGAGTGAGGGAGATGGGGGAGCAATGGGGGAATAAGGACACATATGTAATATCTTAGTCAATAAAGAAAAAATGGTGCTGAAACGGATGGATGGAGGGGAGGAAAACAAGAAAGAGAGAGTAGGGGAGAAGGGAAGAAAGGGAGGGGAGGGAAGAGGGAAGGATTTCTATCTACAACTAGTACTTTATACAAAAATTAACTCAAAACTAAATGTAAAACCTAATATTATAAACTCCTAGAAGAAAATAGAGTAATCTATTAGATATACTAAGCCACAATCCATAAAAGAAAAAGTTGATAACGTGGACTTCATTAAAATTTAACATTTCTGCTCTTTGAAAGACACTCCTACGAGAATGAAAAGCCAAGCAATCAGCTAAAAGAAAATAAAAATATAGAGAGACTGGGGAACAAGAGGATGAAGTTGAACCCGGCTGGCTGGCAGGTTCATTACTACTAAAGAAGCTGAATATTAAATCCTAAGTTAAACCAATGTTCTGAATTCATAATTTCCCGGTACGTTAGCCCACAGATAGGACAACGAAAAGCTAACAAATGTCCTGTGAGTGTATTCTCTTGGAAGTCGGCAAAGACATTCTCAGCATAGCAGTCTGCAGCTCACCACCCTCTCCGAAGCCATTTTCTCAGTAAATCAGACCTCGTCTCTGAAGCACTAGTCGCCGTGGGGGAAACATCACGGAGGCGGTCGGGGGGCTGCCCTCCATTCACTCAGCAGCTCCACGAGAGCCGCTCCTTTCCCGTTCAAGTGAAATGTCTTAATTATTCAGTTCAAACAGTTTATACTCTTAAATCATGCTTTATGGCAAACAGGCATTTCAATTCCACGTTTTCCATTAAGTATCTTTCTACCTACATACTGAACTTTTGTCAAAGACTCAAAACTGGCCACACGGGACGCAGCCGTGGCACCCAGACCGCGGGCACAGAGACCTGGAATGCAGCTGTGGACACTGTCGTTCGTTACTGTACCTTCTGTCCTGCAATGACCACCCGGTCCCCCAACTTCAGGCCGGCGGCGGTCAGCACCGCCTTGCTAGCGGCACGATCGGAACCCGGGGGGACCGGCTTGGAGACGTCGCACGGCAGGGGCACCGCGTCCAGCAGCATCTGCTTGATCTCCTTGGCAGTGGCCGCGGCATCGGCCATCTCCAGCGGCATATCTACCGGGTCAGGAACCACATCGGCGGGCGTCTCCCCTTTGTCGTTCTGCAAGGAAAGAGAGAGTTTTCACTTCACAGTTACTTGGAGCTCCACAAAGTCATATACTTTTTTTTTTTAATATTTCACCCAACCAGCGTGGCTCCATGGTTGAGCAACGACCTATGAACCAGGAGGTCTCGGTTCGATTCCCCGTCAGGACACATGCCTGGGTTGTGGGCTCAATCCCCAGGAGTGGGCTTGCAGGAGGCAGCGGAACAGTGATTCTCTTTCCCTTCCTCTCTGAAATCAATAAATTTAACATTTACAATATGCCAGGCACCATTCCAAGGGCTAACCATACCACATGAAGGACACAAAACGCCCTGCCCTCCAAGAGCACATTCTATTGGGGGAGAGACTATAAACAGTCACACAAGGGAAGTACGTGATGTGTTCATGGAAAACGTGGCGGCGCAGGGAAGAGGACCCGGGGGCAGAGGGGCTGCTTGTGCAGGGGCAGGAAGGCCTGGCTGCTAAGAAACGCTGGCGCAGAGGCCCTAAGCGGGCAGCGGGCAGAGAGGAAGGCACTCCAGGTTCCTGCAGAGCAAGTGCTGAGGCGTGAGCACAGCAGCGGCAGCACCGGCTGAGAAGGCCGGTGTGGAGACAGAAGCCACGGATGACTGGCTTCCCAGCCCCAGACCTGAGCCTCTCCACCGCCCCACAGCCGCCACCTTGGCTCCGTGACCTCTGCCCCTCCGGCCCACTCCGGGGGTGACTCAGATTCCAGGAATGGGAGCTACATATAAGTTTCCACACTTTCCAGATCTGGGCTCTGAATCAAAGAAAACAGCTCTGTTCTCACTCTGAGGGCCTTAACCCCGCAGCAAGAGGAAACTGGAAGTTACCAGCCCACTAGCAAATGCATGGTGCTTATGGAATGAAAACGCTCTCGCATAAATTAGCTCACTTGGTTGTCACACGGATACTAGTAAAAAGCCTGAATAAAACAACTAAAAATCCTCACCCGCTAATGTATCATAGGAGAATTTGTAGTAGGAGAGACAAACACCAACTAACCAAGTAAAAATAGTACTTACATTTCTAGCTTGTGAGTGAGAAAAGCAGGCCAGGAGAGATTAATAACGCTCAAAGTCACTAACACATGACCGCTGGCGGAGGTGACTTCATAACCCGTGTGTGGGCCCACCTCTCTCAGGTCTCTCCTCCGTGTGATGCTGCCCCTCAAACAAGTGATCTTTCCCGGGTTCCCAACCCAAAACCTAGAGCTTACTAGAGGCATTCCAGATTGTAATCTTTTAACAAGAGGAATCAAGATTCTTTCACTAAGAAACTTTTTTCCCTTTTCTTCTCTACTGATAATTATCTTCAAATAATCCATATGGTGCAGGTAAGTTTACAAGAACCATTTTTTTGTTTAAAATTTGACTCAATTTGGTCCTAAGTAAAAATGTGGCAGGATCGTAAGAAGCTAGGGACATTCATTGCCAAGTGGAATAAGGGCAACTGGGGCAAAATAATTAAACAAGGCCAAACGGAGCAATTTGTAGGAATCAAACCGGTCACAAGGTGTTAACTTCCCTAACCAAGAACACTTCGGAACAAGGCTCACGCATTCCAGACAGTCCCAGGGCAGACCAGCCTCGGTCCTGGTCCCTCTTCAATGATGTTCTTTAAAAATAAAACCAACCAGAAAATAAACCTTTCCCCCTATACACACGTTTTGATGACTCAACATATTGAAGGACCCCTGGTAAGCCAATGAGTATTCTATTAAGACCCTCCCGAGTGCTCCCCTAAGATTCCCGAAGGCTGAAGACAGACAAAGGACCATGGTGCACGCTCCCTACAACACCCCCACGCCTTGTCTCTGTTCTGTTTCTCTAAGGGATCCCATGGGAGAATGGGCAGCGGCAGCGCGTCCCAGGCTAACCCTCACCCTGTCTCCCAGGCCCCCTTATCTCTTCCTCTCCCTGCTGCTTCTTCCCCCTGAAGCCCTTCCTTTGATTCACTGTCCCGTTTTAATAAGCAGCCTCTCAAAATTACCTGAACTCGTATCGTGAAACTTTCCTACACGAAGTTAAGAGCCCACCCACGGGGCCCAAACAAGACCTGCTCTGGCCCAGTCCCCGTCCAGTAACAGAAATATAAGAGGAAGACGTTGCACATTTCTGGGATGATGATGGACTACTTTAATCCCAGATTTCTAAGAAAAAATACAAAATATAATGAAGATATGTATATGAGTGCATTAATAAGATACTAATGTACTCAATAAATGAGGAAATGTGAAAAATAATATGTTTTCACTTATATGTGAGATGTAATCACATATATGTGGGATATAAAACTGAAAGCAATACACAAACAAGTAAGAAAAACAAACAAAAACTCATAGACACAGACAACAGTATGGTAGTTACCAGAGGGCAGGGGTTGGGGGGATGAGTCAAGGGTAAAGGGGGTCAATTATATGGTGACAAAAGATTTTATTTTGGGTGGTGGGCACACAATGCAATGTGAAAATCATGTATCATAGAAATGTACACATGAAACCTATATAATCCTAATAACCAATGTCACTCCAATAAATTCAATTAAAAAAATAAAGAGATGGAAATTTTTTAAATAAATACCTGTACTGATAAGTTGTAAGCTATATTTACAATGATTATTTCACTTCATATTTTTGTTAAGTCTTCGCCTTTCTAGAGCAAGTCACAATCTTGTTAATTCCTATAAAATTTAGCAACTAAAACTTGTTAAGAAAAACATTAAAAAACAATGATTATGTCATGCTAACATAAGAAGGCTTGCTCATGGTTAATTACAGAATTCCTTTTTTTTTCTGAAATAGTGGTTATCAGAGCATGATCTACATGGTGACTAATTTTTTTTTTAAGTACCAAACTTCAAAATATGGTAATCTATTATTATTTCTGGCATAAGTTGGAAATTTACCTGGATGACATACCTCGCTGTGTGGTAGGCAGTTGGACAGACCTGAGCAGAGCAGGCATGAGGGGCGAGGTACAGTAGATCACTGGAGCGGAAAGGCCCTGCTGCCTAGCCAACAGGCAAAACTGGAAAAACAGGCCCTTCCTCCCCTAGGTATCTGGCTGGTCAGATGGTTTGACCCCCTGACCTTTCCTGTCACTGATCTTGCCTTTCAAACACTCCCTGACCTTTCCTGCCCTGGCATGTTGCTAGTCTTGCTGGTTACACAGCCTTGGAGGGGGAATGAATGAGGGGGCAGGAGAACAGCCCTCAAGCATTACACCCCCAGGACAATGAGGTTCCGACCCACGTCATACACATCTAAGCCTCCGTTGTGTTTCAGCTTCAGGCCCAGAAAAACAGCAAAACCAGAGGAATAGGTGACACCAGAGCCAGCTGCACTGACTAATGGCCCTGCCCTGGCATCAACCAATCAGTGGGGACCATGACCCTGACCGCACACACCTGGAAAGCTGATGGATATTCTATTAAGATCTCCTCCTTGGACCTGCCCTAAATCTCCACCTTTAAAAGCACTCAGGACGAGGACCCTGTGGGCTCTCCCTCCTGGAAGCAGCCTTGTGCCTTTCCCCTCCCCTTCTTCTCTACTCTCCCCCCTTCTTCTCCCCCACCACCCCGCCCATTACCATTACCTTCCTCTCCTAAGCTCCAACACCCCTTCCTTTACCTCTGTAACTTGTTGCCTGAGCCCACTTCCACCATTCACTCTACCTCTGTTACTCTTATAGCGCGAGCCTTGGCTCCGAGTTCCTTCCTGGCCAGAACTCAAGTACCGAGGGTGCTGAACCCAGGTCTGCTCTGACTCCGGTGATCTAACGTCTGGTGCCTTTCTCGCCACAGCCAACAATGTTGTGGGGTCGAACCCTGGGTTCAAAAGAAGACCACCGGAGGCTGATGATTGATTTTAAAAAAACAAAAACAGGCAAGGATTTATTGAAAAACTGGCCAGGACAGCCTCAAGAGCACCACATGCAGGTGGACTCCACATGACCGCACTGTTTCAGGTGTAGCTAGCCCTTTTAAAGGCTCAAACCACAAGAATTTTTCCTTTGTTCTAAATTCTAAATCCTAAAGACTACATTCTAAAGACTGGGGTCAGCCCTCAGGGTCGTTCCCAGTCACATCCTGTTGGGCATTGGAATGTGGCCCTGTCTTGCAGAAGCAGAACTCAGTGGTTAATCTCCAAAGGTTATCTATAAAGGTTATCTACAGTTTCTACCCCTAAAGCCACCGAGTCCGTGGGAATCTATCTTCTGTATTTATGGTCCCAGGCACAGGAAAATTGCCTCAGCCCCCAGGTCTCCACCTGAAAGCTGAGGTAAATATCTTTGTGTTTACTCAGATGCAGGAGCAAGATCAGAGGGGCCGAAACCCAAACAGCAGTCTTTACCAAAATATTATTGCCACTATATTTCAAACAACTGCATCTTGCTAAGTTCAAAATATTCTCTCCACTAAAGGGGCTTTGTGAACAGTTTACTAGCAAAAGCAAACACAATCACCCTCACATTCCGGCCAAACTGAATTATCACCTCCTAGCCGTTGCTCATGCTACTGTCTGTGCCTAAAATGCTTTTCTCACCTCCTTCCTGTATGTACCTGGTTAAAATGTTAACTAGGTTTGAGCACTCACTGTCACCTTTGCCAGACACCCCTCCTATGTAGGCCCTCTGTGCACACCGCACCCACCCCTCTACCACTAAACGTAGCACACTACAGCAAGACCAATCGCTACGTGACCATCCTCCCCTCTAGACTCTGTTCTCTTTAAAGACAAAGATTTTTACCTCCTTTATTGTTGTTTTCTCTCAGTAAACAATAGGGAAGAGGAAGAGGAAGGGAGGAAGAGTTAATAAACCAACTGATGAGGTTAAACAGAAAGAAAAGTGGCAAAGAAGTAGAGAGGAGTGAGGGGGGGAGAGGGGAGGGACCAGGGAAGGGAAGAGAAGAGGCCCTTTCACACCTCTGCCTCCCTTGCCGTGAAGAATCCCTGTCACTGGCACTGAAGAAAGAGCCACCGTGGTGAAGACAATAGAATACCACAGGATTTAAAGTTTATGAAAGTCAACCCTGTGTGGTAACTTTGTAAGTCAGTAACATTACCATGAAAAAATACATTTTTTCCCTTTAATTTGATTTTTTAAAGTTCACTCCATTTTTAAATGTGCATCTTTCAAAATTGTCTGGAATAAAAGTTTATTTCCAAAAGAGTTCAAAATATAGTAATTTAATACAGAGATATAACTTGAATATATGCATTTGTATTTGACAGTTAACATGTATAAATACATCAAAAGCCAAATGTAAGATCCTTAAACTCAAAGATGAAGACACTTGAAGGAGCTTCTCACTGAACGGAAGCGGGTTTATAGGCTCCTCAATGACAGGGACCAGCTCCCCGCTGTGCCTCACATTTATTTGAGATGAAGTTTAACACCAATACTCTTTACAGGGACACACAAATATAAATTATTTGTTTACATGGAATTCAAAAACAACATCTGGATTCAACTCTCTATTGGGAGACAATGTTAGATGGTTAAGTGGTTTTAATTTAACTTCCTTACCCTAAATGCGGGATTGGCGCCAAGCTCCAATAAGCATTTCACGGTGCCTGCACACAGGTTATACGCAGCGATGTGCAGAGCTGTTCCGAAATTAAAGTCACTGCAAGTAGCATCCACATCTGCAACCAAACATCACAAGTATATTAACTAGATTTCTAAACGTAGCTAGTGTAACGTAAAAGGGGACAGGCTGGGGCTTTGGGGGAATGCTGGAGGGATGAGCTTTATTGGCCAATTTTTGAGACTTAACCCACCAGAAGCAACATTTCACAATGGAACAAAATTTTCATATTACAATCTGGTTAACCAATTATGTTCTTGGCATAATAAAGTTTCATTATAAAATGGATTAATGTTATCATCGGCTTTCTAACTATCACAGACTAAACTATATTTAAAAGCAATTAATGGCGATAATACACATTTGTGGAGACAACCATCTTCACGAAATCTCTCATTAAACCTCTAATCTATTTACCAGGATGACTACAATGAGGCAGTAGGGTTTAGGTCAGGCCCAGAAAACAATGGCCCACGAGCCAAATCAAAGTCACCACCTATTTTTGTAAATAAAGTTTTACTGGGACATAGCCACACACATTCATTTACACATTCTCTATGGCTACTTTCATGCCACAACTACAGAATCTGGTAGTTGCAACAGAGACCATAAAAAGCCTAAAATATTTACTATCTGACCCTTCACCAAAAAAAAAAAAAAAAAAAAGAGGCAGAATTTTCACACCAGGAAGAAGTTTAAAATATAAATGTCTACATATTGTACTCTTTCATAATACTTTATTCAACAAATGAATTTGGACTTCAGAATAAGGAATAAAATCTTACAATTCTAAGGACATTTTAATAACTTCCAATAAATTATCATGATCCTATACTTAGAAACAAGAAATCCTTCAGATTTGGGAATCCTATTGTGAATGTTTTCTACAACAAGGGTTTACTATACCTCTGGTTCTGCTCATCCTACCTTCATCTAATCACCCCAGCCTACATGCCTCACCGCAACTGAAAACAGCAGGATGTGCTCAAGGCAAACTCTCCTGCGTTATTAAAGACACTGTACCATCAAGAGAGGCATTCCTCCTAACATTATTCAAAAGGCAAACAGATGTAAGTTAAAGAGAAAGTGGACACTTATACAAAGCAGAGGTTAGAAACCAACATTCTGGGAAATTTATTTACTGAATCTCTAAATCAAGTCCTCCAAAAGTGGGGAAACACTGCCTTTAACTACTGTGCTTGTTCTCCTAATGCCCTGAAAAGAAAACTGACCCCTGCTGAAACCTGTTTGGCTCAGTGGTAGAGCGTCGGTCTGCGGACTGAAAGGTCCCAGGTTCGATTCCGGTCAAGGGCATGTACCTTGGATGGGGGCACATCCCCTGTAGGGGGTGTGCAAGAGGCAGCTGGTCGATGTTTCTCTCTCATCAACCTTTCTAGGTCTCTATCTCGCTCCCTTCCTCTCTGTAAAATATCAATAAAATATATTTTTTTTTAAAGAAAAAACTGACCCGAGACAACCAGAGGAAAAGTCAAACACTAGGATGCAATTTAGACATTCTTGTGTTCAAGTTTAAGATATCAAGACAGGAAGACAAAAAAAAAGGGGCCATATAAAAAGTTATCGTTTCATAGACTCACAGAATTTCAGAACTGAATACCATCTAAAATAAATACTCTTTATGATTTCAATGCTTAGCTCTGAAGATTTTATTGCTCTATTTCTGGCTACTCAAATAGGACAAAAGAATTATATAGCACAAAGATTCAATTACACTTTATAAAATCCATGTTATCCTGGGAAATTCAGAGAGATAAAAACCTGGAGAACACTTTTTATTTTGTATCTCTTTGAGCCTTTTTGTGAAAGAATAGTAACTAATCTTCACTATAGAAAGATTAAGACTATTCTTGAAAAAAATGAGATGGGAGGTCATATGGAACAAGAAGGAAAAAATTCTTTGAATTATCATTTTCAGGCCACTAATAAAATAAATGTTCGATTAGTAACATCTAATGGCGATCTTATAGTACTTGCCTTTTGGTTTGGATGTCTTCAAAATCACTCTTACAAGCTCAGGGACATCAAAATAAGCAGCATAATGCAAAGCATTCATATTTGTCCAGCGACTCCGCAAACTGGCGTCTGCTCCCAGATCAATAAGTTGAGTTGCAAATTTTACAGCTGTATCAACATCACCTACGGAAGGTTTTCTAAATTATTTTTCTTCAGTACAAATTTAAGTTCCAATGGATGGCTAACCACTACCTCATTTTAAAAGCCAAAGCAAATAGTATATACTGCATATACACTTATACCTTATAGGAATTTAGTCTAAGAAAATAAGCAAATACTCAGAGATGTGGATAAACACTTAGCTATAAAGATGTTCATCACAGGGCTGTTTATTATGAATAAAATTCTGAAACAGCCTAAAAGTATAATAAGAAATCGGTTAAATAAATGATGAGGCATCCATAGAATGGAATACTATACAGCCCGTAAAAACAATACACGGGCCGAAACCGATTTGGCTCAGTGGATAGAGCATCGGCCTGCGGTTCGATCCCAGTCAAGGGCATGTACCCTGGTTGCGGGCACATCCCAGGTGGAGGGTGCGCAGGAGGCAGCTGGTCGATATTTCTCTCTCGATGTTTCTAGCTCTCTATCCCACACCTTTCCTCTCTGTAAAAAGTCAATAAGATATTTTTAAAAAATAATAATAATACACTCAGAATGGGCTGCATGGATTACTGCCATTCCCAAACTATAATTTGTTTGTACTTTTTATAGCCCTTTTCTTTTTTCCTATGTAATCATTTCTTATGAGTATATTAATTGAAATATCATTTTATGTCTTTTGAAAAACATTTGGGCTTGTATTTTATATCTTTACTAGAGGCCCAGTGCACAAAATGGACAGTGGGGTGTCCCTCAGCCCAGCCTGCACCCTATCCAATCTGGGACCCCTCAATCTGTAATCCCTCTCACAATCCAGGACTGCTAGCTCCCAACTGTTTGCCTGCCTGCCTTCCTGATTGCCCCCGAGTCTGCCTGCCAGCCTGATCACCCTCTAACCACTCCCCTGCCAGCCTGATTGATGTCTAACTGCTCCCCTGCCAGCCAGATTGCCACTAACTGTCCTCCACTGTAGGCCTGGTTACCCCTAACTTCCCTCCCCTGCAGGCTCGGTCACCCCAAACTTCCCTCCATTGCAGGCCTGGTCATCCCCAGCTGTCTTCCCCTGCAGACCTGGGTCCCCCCACAACTTCCCCCTTTCCTGCAGGCCCAATTGCCCCAAATTTCCTTCCTCTGCTGACCTGGTCACCCATAACTGCCCTCCCCTGCAGGCTTGATCACACCCAACTGCCCTCCCTGCTGGCCATCTTGTGGTAGCCATCTTGTGTCCACATGGGGACAGCCATCTTTGACCACATGGGGACAGTCATCTTGTGTGTTGGAGTGATGGTCAATTTGCATATTGCTCTTTTATTAGATAGTATTTCATTTTTCTATTATTTCATTTTATAAAAGTATAAGTCCATGATAGATAGCAAAAAAAAGAAGAAAAATCTTTCACCATCAATAGCTTAAGAAGCACTGTATCAGACTATGGTAACACAGGGAGATGGTCACAACAGTTAAATAACAGAGGCAAGTTTATACAATGGGAAAACACCAATTTTGGAAAACATGAGCACATGTTATGTATGTAGGAACAGACCCAAGACAGGCCTGAAGATTGGGGTCTCAGGGGTTGGGTTGCCTAGAAAACTGAGCTTGGATCCAGAAAGGCTGGGAGGTTCCAGGAGGCTATTAAGACCACCTTGAGAAAAGGCAGAAAAGGCGGTAAGTTTCTGGAAGGACCTAACTGAATCCTCACCTGTTCAGGGAATGTTATCATCAGAGCCAGGTGCTCTCCCAGGGAGTATGGTTGTACAGGTACCAATACAGATATTCTAAGCAATTAATAGGTTTATCACACACTTACCAATACCATGAGCTCCAGACTTGCAAGTATAATGTAGAAGAGTCATATCTGTCAGTCCATCTCTGTCATTCACATTGCAGCCTCTCTTAAGAATCTGAGGAAACCCAGGAAGAGATGATGACAACGACTACTGAAGTTGACTGACTTCGAACCAATGCTGGGCAACAGGGGAGCCTGCTTTTCTGGGCTAGTTCTCAACAACAAGTGTAGACAGACCTGAGTCTCTTGAGGAGAGATCTTAGGTCTGCACCCAACAAGAATGAAAACTGAACTTTCCAACCGACTGAAGGAAATTTATGAAGAGTATTACAAGGTAATCTAGCACTCCAAATATGTCCCTTTACCTCTCAAAGAGTAAGCAAAATTCTATTTCTCATGGGTATAAGGGTATTTGAGAAGAGTATGCTCTCTCTCTTCCTACAATATGATAATATGCTGGTCAAGGAAACCAGTTACTCTTTCATCCCGCCTTCAAAAAATATTTTTAAATTATATTTAAGCTTAGATCTTTAACAAACTACCCAAAAGTATAGATAAAACATGATGGTAATAAAATACCCTCATAAAAGAATTTCTTTAAGTTTACAAAATTAATTTGTACAAGAAAGAGAGTACCAAAAATGCCTGCTCCTGTGGAGAATCTACAATGTTAGAATCCCATACGTAAGAGAGTGAGGAGCATGAGGGAATAATGGAAAGAATTTATAGTACTAACTATTTAACTATAGTAAAAACCTGGAAATACAAAGAACAAACATCAGACTCGTTAAAAGGCCTCCCCTTTATCACCATCTTTCCATTTAGATTTTTTTTTTTTGGGGGGGGGGGATTTATGTGATTAACAATCCTAACAACATAAAGCTTAAAATGTGATAATTTCTTACCTCATTCCCAATAATGTCAATATTCTGCTGGACCTGAGGAACCCACTGTCTTAAAATGGCAAATAATTCTGATACAGAAGTTTTGGGATCAAAGAGAATCTCCTGGCATGATGTATCATTTGGATCAAAGAAAGAGAACTCTGAAATAAAAGGTGTAAATTAAATTTATTAAAAGTTAGAAATAAATATCCTGAAAATACTAAACAATAAAACCAGAGCTTAAGTGATACCAATATTTTTAGATGTTAGAAAAAGTAGATTTTTACCTTAAGCAATTCTCAAAAACAAAATCAAAATTGCCGAAAAGTATTAGGCATTCTTGAGTTGTTGTGAGAATGAGATTTTGATCTACTATCCCATAATTTATTATAAATGAGACAAAAACATAACCCCGATCTCAAACCCCAAACTTTCCAAAAATTATTTTTAAGGCAGATAAAATTTGTCAAGTCTGATCAATATTTTCACCTCTAAAAATATAAATGTGTCATGAAGAGTAAGTTCACAACTAAACAAATGAATTAGATATCTAAGCCATGAATTTATAAAAAATAGGTCTCAAAAAACATTAATCAATAAATTAAGTTGCAGAATAATATACAATATCGTTTATATTAATTATAAACATACAAAACAAAAATGCATATTGTTTATGGGCACATATTTATAATAAAAGTATAATAATAAGATTTGGAATACTCACACTCAATATAAAATAGTTGTTACCACTGGGAGCAAGGGGAATTGGCTCAGAAAGGAAAATGGAGGGGATTTATCTTTAAAGTTTTATTTCTTTTAATAAGAAAACAAGAGCTAAAGAAAATACAACAAAATGCTAATATTTGTTCATTCTGATGGTGGACATGTGTGATAAACATTTTGGCTATCACTGTTCTTTGCATTTGTAAATGATTTCCTATTTTTTTTTAATGAAATACAATGAGAAAAAAAATACACGACAACAATAAAAGTAACAAACATGCCAATAAATTTGTGAGGTTGCTTAGGCCTCTATATATATATAGATTTTTCATACAAACAATTATAAGCCTGCATTTGCCCCACCCTGTACTCTTTATGTAAATTACCTTATTTCATCCTCATAACAACATGAGATAGGTGTTATTATTCTCATTTGATCAAAAAATAAACAAGGGGATAGAGAAAATAAGTAATATGCCAAGAGTCAGTTTCCCACTGTTAAAGATAGCTAAGTGGCTAAATGGGTGGCTGTCAAGCTTCTGAAAATAGAATTTCTATGCTGGAAAGTGAGTAGGGAAAGTTCAACTATAGGTCCATTCAGATTCCAAGAATCTATAATTCTAAAAATAGAGACAATGTTTAATTTCAGTTATACAAAAGGGTCAATATTGTCACCTTTCATCCAATGTATTTATTCAACACAAACTGAGCAACTAAGCAATAAATTACTATATTAGCCCTACGGAGAGAAATAAAAACAAAACATGATTCCTGCCCCATCCCAAAGACTTACATAGTCTAGGAAAGGAGATAAGACAACTATGACCCAAGGTAGAATCAGATAAATGTCATAAGCAAGGAACAAAGTGCTTATGTTTGAACAAAGTGCTCAATGCTTTTCCCATATAACTAATTTTGCTATATCTGACAATAAACCCAGTCAATTTGTGTAAAAGCCGCAAATAATTCCCAGAATCTAGGCACAGATTTGTGTAATACTTTCGATGCTTTCAAGGTAATCCACTGCAGAATCTGAACACATAAAAAATAGCATCCTTAGAAATGAATAGTTATTAGAATGGATATGACTAAAAGGACAAATTCCCAATCCAATAATTTTTATATCTACTAATATTTAAAAATTGTATTATCTCTACCTTCAAAGATGATTTGAAATGGTGACCCAATATTTTACCTCACCCTCCCTGACTTTTTAAAGTTTTTCTGTATTTTATTTGTGTACTTAGAGGCCCAGTGCACAAATTCATGCACGGGTAGGATCTCTCGGCCTGGCCAGCAATCAGGGCCCATCAGGGCTCTCTCACCCAGTCCTGATCAAGGCTGATCAGGGTCAACCAGCCAGAGGGAGGGACCATGGGAGGTTGGCTGGTCGCAGGAGGTTGGCTATGGGAGAGCACTGACCACCAAGGGGCAGCTCCTGCACTGAGCATCTGCCCCCTGGTGGTCAGTGCACCCATAGCTACCAGCTGGTCATCCAGCTATAACAGTTGCTTAGACTTTCATATATATAGTGATATATTGATAATTATGATGATTGAGACAAGGTCCAAATTAGGCTTGCTTGTGTACTAAAACTTGTTACATTGTCACCTGAGTTTGGGACCTTTCAGGAGAGAGGATTTCCTGTGTTAATTAGAATTCTAGCATTTCAAAGACCACAGGGCCCCTAGAGATGGCTAGTTGACAGTGCTTTCATGTATTTTTCTCAGTATATGGCTTTGTAAACAAGTCACTATATTTAACCAAAATAAATACATGAATAGCAAAAGAATACTAGATGTCTAAACACCACTGCATCCTGAAAATAAGTTCCTCTAAATCCATCATGATGCATAAAATGAACTTTTACCTAGTAAAAATGCTGATAGTAGAAATGAAATGTTTCATTTAAGTGGCAGAAAAAGCAATTGCATTTTTGAAAAAGGAAAACTTTAGCAATTTTATGAAAACCATAGTAAATTGTTTTAGGAAAAATTATGAGCATAAAACAGACATAAGGCAGAAGTTACCAGTTCACAGACAATAAAGTCAGCTACTTCACGTACCACAGTCGGAAGGCATTGGTGCTGCAGAAATGGAGAAGGTCACGGGTGTTTCTGAACCTGAAAACAAAAATGGGTATTTTCCGATCAAAGACTCTCCTTCTAGTGGGAACTCTGGGAGGTCCTCTATGGTCATCTTTTAGAAAGCCACCTGCAATGGGAGGAGAGAGAAAGCACGTTACTTTTGAATGCCACTAAGAGTGACTGCCTGCACCATAAACCTGTGTTCTTTTAATATCTAACCTACTGGCCTTACTGACACTTTCAACTTCAACCTTCAAGAATCGCTTTTAGAAAGGAAGCGGGGGGGGGGGGGGGGGGGCTTCCTTTTAGCAAACATATCGCTTATAGAGTCAGTAGCACATATTATCTTTCTAGACAAAGCTCAGAAGTCATATTATTTCCCAATTATAGGTGGAAAATTTTTTTAATGTTGAGCTAATCTAAATGGATGATGTTTTCTTTACTCACAGATATTATCCCTGGTCAATGGACCTTTAACTTCTCATGGAATCTGACACCCAATAGCTCTTGCACATGCTCATCACAGGAACCCAATCTAGTTTAGGGTATTCTCATTATTTCCTGACATCCCAGAAAACTTTAATGCATGTTAATCACATCTCTCATACATATCTAAAAGCCTACTTCTGCTGAAACCAGTTTGGCTCAGTGGATAGAGCGTCGGATCAGTGGATAGAGCATAGGTCTGCGGACTAAAAAGTCCCAGGTTCGATTCCGGTCAAGGGCATGTAACTTGGCTGTGGGCACATCCCCAGTAGGGGATGTGCAGGAGGCAGCTGGTTGATCTTTCTCTCTCATTGATGTTTCTAGCTCTCTATCCCTCTTCCTTCCTCTCTGTAAAAAGTCAATAAAATATATTATAAAAATAAAAAGATAAAAGCCCACTTCTTAACAATGATAGGATTTGTTCATTCCATCATAGCAGGAGATGAAAGGCCATGCCCTTTTTTTTTTTCAGATACAATTTTAAATTTAATTTTACTTGAATTTCACAAAAGAAAGAGAAGTTGATGAAATTGCTGAATTCATAAGTATTTCCTCTAGAGAAGAGATAATTCCCCTAAAATGGTGGTCGGCAAACTCATTAGTCAACAGAGCCAAATATCAACAGTATGATGATTGAAATTTCTTTTGAGAGTCAAATTTTTTAAACTTAAACGTATTCTAACACCACTTCTTCAAAATAGACTCGCCCAGGCCATGATATTTTGTGGAAGAGCCACACTCAAGGGGCCAAAGAGCCGCAGTTTGCCTAAAACATCCCTTCAAGATTAAAAAAGAAGAAGAAAAGAAAAGAAAGAAACTGTAAGAACGTTAAAGGCTGAAGTCATTATGATTTTTCCCAAGGATGTACTTTTATGTTTGTGTGTATAGGTTGACTTCTGTGAAAGATGAGTTCATGGGCCCAGCCACACGGGCATGAACACGCAGTTGTGAAAATATGGAAGCCCTTCTGTACCAGGTAGTAAACACCAGCCACTGCACTCTGCCCAGGGCTCTCCCTCTCTCCTGGCTGCCCCACCCCACCACCAGCACCAACCCCGAACCCCATCTCCCCAGGACCCATAGCTAAGGGAAAGGAGGCTCCAATAGGAGCCTTAAACATGCACTACTTCGCCCCAAGCAGCTTAGTTCCCATCTGTTTTATATAATGTTTTATATAGTAAGGCTTTACTTGCAGAAAGTGTTCAGTGTGAAACCCCTTTGAAAACCCCTACTCAAGGTCAGAAGTCATATTATTTCCTTAGGCCCTTGCAAGTTTGCACAGTCCCGGATCTCTGAGAATGAAGCTCTTTCTCCCAAACACACTAGCTCTTTATGAAACTAAGTGCACGTCTGCATCCGTGACAGAGTCGTCAGGGCGCTAAGGAGGCTCCCGCTCTGTCTTCCTCGTGCTCAGCTGGCAGATCAAAGGCTGGGTTTTCGAGGGCTCTAATGGGTTTTCCGGAAGGCCATACCTTTTAAGCCATATCCCTGATATTACCGTTTCCCCAGACAACATGAGTGGTTTGAATAAATTTGCTATAAATTGGACTGGTGTTGCACCAAGCCAACCCATCAGAAATGATGGAGAAAGAAGAGAAAATGTTAGTGAAACTGAGCTATGAAGCAAAAAATCTTCCCAATTTCTTTTGCATCAAATCTTCAAATATGAAATATTATAACTGTCTATATACTTTTCAAATATAAACAGAAAACCAAATTACAAAGCCAAATAAAAATGATTTTGTTTATTTCAGTAGAAAGAATAGAATACGTGGAAATAGCCAATTGATCATGTCCTCTAGCAGATTATGCCTTGCTATTCTTACTCGATGTGCTCTACTATACTTGGTTAACCAACCTGCCATCTAACTTAATCATCTTTTCCATCACCACCCTTGTCTAAGGAAACATCTCCTCTTTAAGATAACTGGTTCCTTCCCAACTTGACTCACATGTTTTCTAAATACTAGCAGGAACTGGTAAAGAATAAGACGCTTTTTTCCCCCTTCATATGGTGCATGTTTATATGGACAAAGCGATTATCACATATTAAATAACCTAATTCAGTGTTACTATGTTAACGGTATTCAAGTTTTCACGGATGCTAGAATGACTTGCCACCCAATACTTTGAATCATTTTGACATTAACCCCGCTAAATAATCCTATATAATAAAAGGCTAATATGCAAATTGACCAATTGGTAGAACAACCCGTCGCTATGATGCGCACTGACCGCCAGGGGGCAGACGCTCAACAGAGCTGCCCCCTGGGTGGTCAGTGCGCTTCCACAAGGGGAGCACTGCTCAGCCAGAAGCCGGACTCAAGGTGATGCCGAGAGCCTCTCCTGCCTCCTTGGCAATGCTAAGGATGTCCCATAGCTGGCTTAGGCCAGCTCCCCAAGGCTTACAGTCAGACATCCCCCATGGGCTCTCAGACTGCGAGACCCCCCTGGGCTGAGGGACCCCCTCCACCGAGTGCATGAATCTCATGCATCGGGCCTCTAGTAGGAACATAACAAGGAATTGGTGTCATATGGCACAGTGATCTCCCTTAAATACTATCCATTCTAAAAAGTAACACACGGCACAAAGACGACCCTCCTTCAACACTGTAGCTTCTCAGTGTAGAAGTAAATCCGCATTTCTACCTGTTGGCCTCTAAGTGTTTGGCAATAAGTTTGGACAAACTATTCCATGCAGAGAATGAAGCTACCTTTAAATGAAGCTACACATTAAACATGTAACCACTGCCTACAAGGCACTACACTGATCTAGATGTTTCAGAAAATAAAATTAAAAAATGAGTAACAGATGGTCTCAGGTTTACAGTCTACTAGGGTGAATAAAATAGCACTAATTACTACAGATGATGAAACAGGGGATTTGTTCCATAACATAAGTACCTGGAACATGCCAATGGCAGCTCCTGAGAATCAGAAATGGTGTGGGAAAGGAGGCATTACCTAGGGCAGTGTTTCCCAAACTTTTGACATATGTGTATCCCTTATATAATTTTCATAACACTGAGTACCTCTCATCAAAAAAAAATGGATGTATTTTAAAAACAATCAAAATATATTATTTTATTTTTACATACACAAAATAATAATAAATGAAAAATAAAATTATTCATAATAAAATACAAATAAAAGTTACCGTACTTGCCGGCGTATAAGACGATTTTTTGGCCCTGAAAAATACATATTTGCCGGCGTATAAGAGACTGGGCGTATAAGACGACCCCCTAACATTTCCACTAAAAAATACAGAGTTTGTTATATACTCGCTGTATAAGAATACCCCCCACTTGGAGGCATATTTTTCAGGGCCAAAAAGTCGTCTTATACGCCGGCAAATACGGTATATTATAAATAACATTTATTTGGATCAATGAGAAGGATGAAATTGACTTGACTCATGAGAACGTAGAATTAGGCCCAGCTAAGCATGGTGCAGTGCATATCCCCACCAAACTCCAGTGCAAAGCATACCCCCACCAAACTCTTCCCGTACCCCTGACCACACTTTGGGAAACACTGACCTAGTGTATAGGTCTTGAAAGATGAGTAGGCAGAGATTGGGGCAGAAATGTAAAAGGGGAGCACTTAGGGGAACAGTAGGTTGGAATGTGCACTACATCCTGGAGAACAGTGAGAGGTAAGGTTGTAATGGCTTTTTAGGGCTATACTCAGAAGTATTTTAAATACCTGATCCAAGACGAAACCTTTTAATTCCATGAGCACTGGGAAGCCATTGATTATTTCAAAGGAGCCTGTCCTACTGTTCAAGCTGCGTTCTAGGAAGACTAACCTGACTACAATCACGTTTGGAGACTCAGGCATGTCTTTTGATACTCATAATTCTTCAGCAGAGTGAATAAGTGGTTATCATTCTGAGTTGGTTAAGAGGAGCCACCTTTCAAATTTCCTTTTCAGAGTGGGTCTTACATTCAAAAATGTTTTCTAGAAGTGATCCCCAAAGCACCTTTCATTTCCTTGCAAATTGTTGAGATTCTTAAAAAACAAAAAACAAACAAAAAAAACTGTATATTATATAACTATCACTTGCCACAGGAGTTAGCTTAGTGGCCTTCACATACTTAATTAATATTCAAGTCCTAGATTCAAGGTGGAAAGATGAGTCATTCAACACAATGTAATCAACTCCATCATTTTACATGTCAGCTACTTCAAGCTCAGAGAGCTATATTACCTAACCAATGGAGTGAGCATTCTTTGTATTTTGTCTTCATTCCATTTTTCCCCAGTTCTGTTTCCTTTCCTTCATGAAACCCCACCAGAGAAATCTATACACCTCTACAAACTTTTGTATAGTCTTAGAATCCTTTTGCAAAAGAAATTTCTAGATGGCATGACACCTGGGAATATTGGTCAAACTTGGAGATATACTAACCTGACTAGAGTACATACTTTCATTTCAAATTCTACTATGGTTAACTGGTGATAATGGGTTATACAAAATAAGATTTTTTTTAAGTTGGCCCTATTTAGCTGTGTACATAACAGATACATTAAGTAGATTCAAATTCCCCAAATTTTTATTTATACATAAACCAGAGGCCCGTTGCATAAAGAGTTGTACAAGAATAGGCCTTCCTTCCCCTGGCTTCGCTCCCAGCTGCCAGGGAGCCGCCAAGTCTTCACTCCCGGCTGCAGCACTGCTCCTATAGCTCCCTCCCACCCCCTGCTCTCCCCTCATAGCAGGTGTCCTGCCCCACCCGGCTGCTCCATGCCTGCATATGCAATTTAACCTGGCATCTTGGTTAGGTTTATTTTCATACTCACTCCTGATTGGTTGATGGGCGTTACCAAGGTACAGTCAATTTGCATATTTCTCTTTTTATTAGAGTAGATCCTATCCTATCCCATCACCCCAAATCAGCTCTAAGCAAAGCATCTTGTAATATGGCTATAATATCTCATGATTTCTCAAGGATTCCTGGTCCTTGACCTAACTCAGAATGGTGGTGCGTGGAGAGGCCCACTAACTTCTTCAGAGTAGTTGAAGGCTGGTTAGGGCCTCAGGAAGGAACCTCCCAGAGGCCTACAAATGCCCTGGGATTTATGTGGAATATGGTTAAAGGGCAGCATCCCTGAGCTACGCAACTAATGGGAAACCCAAGCTGTGTCCACACAAGTTGGAATCATTCGACTTCACACAGCATTTTCTCATGAGTCTTCAAGAGATTCCAAAAAAAAGGTCGCCCAACCAAAATAAGCTATTAAAATACGTCTTCAGCAGCCCATGTACATGACATCTGTTTAACCACTACGCAGAGATTTGCAGTATTTGATACTGAGTTTGCTCTAGGCCTAGAGAGAACACAAAAGATACCTGCCCTCCAGAAGTTGATTTAGTCCTTCAGCAAATATTTATCCAGTGTTTCTTACTGAATCCCAGCCTGGGCATGGCTAACATACAGGAAACAGACAAGCCTTCGCCCTCCTGTAGATTACAGCCTGCAAGAAAGGTGTAATTCCTGGGTAACTGTACTAAGTTCTGGGGTCAAGGGGGCGGGGGGAGCTTCCTGAGGGACTAATAATCAAAAACTGTGGTGCCCGAGCAGGTAGCTTCTAGTTACATGTGGCAATTTAAATCACATTAAGAGCTCAGTGCCTCCATTTCTCTAGCCCCACGCACGTGCTCAAAAGCCACATGTGGCCAGTGGCTGCCATGTGAACGTGGCAGAGGAAAACATTTTCCTGGTCCTGGGAAGCTCTCCTGAAGGAAAACTGTGCTGCTGAAAGGCCAGGTGAGAAAATGATACAGAAATCCTAACACAAACAAACAACAGCAACAAAAAGACTAACAAACTAAGCAAGCCCGTAACAGCATAGATAATTACAGCTCCTTAGCCAGGGGACAGAAAGCCTCAAAAGAAGCAGACATTTGTAGGTTTAAACAGGGGGAAAGAATTAATCCTGTCACATGAAGAACACTAGCGTATGTTTCCAAACGGAAGCTGTTATAAACCATAAAAGACACCATAAAAAACGTCATTTTTTTTCTTCTTAAAGGCCTTGCTGGTGGGAACTGCATCCGGTCATCTGAAACGTCTGAAATAAAGCCCTACCCGTAACATATCCTGTGCCAAGTTTTCTATAAAATAGAAATAAATATATTCATTGCATGTCAAGATCCAATCTTACAGCCCACGCCCGTCCCTTATCGAACGATGGCACTTTAAAAAAAAATGCATTTTTATGTTAGCCAAACAAGATAGGACCCAGGAGGCTTCGCAGCACGAAAAGGAACAAAGCTAGGCTTCTGCCATTTTCCGTTCTGGTTTCCCTCCACAGCCGCGGCCTGTCCTGCGCCACGTGACCTGCCATTTGGGCGGCTTGGAACTGTGCATCCTCCCGCCGTATGGCAAATGCCAACGTGCACGTGGACGCACAATGAAAAGATTCGGGGGGAATGTTTCTCCGAAGAGGGCTGAAACATGTCAAAGGCCTGATTTTTTATCCCATCGATATCGCCCCAAAGGGAACCACCATCCAGCTGGGCGCACAGAGCAAGGCGTCACCCCAGGGGACCACCATCCCCTGATCCCTATCAAAACACTGTCTCCGGGTGTACCCCCAAACCGCCTGTGATTCACCTCTGCGGGGAGGAGGCCCCTGGCACCTGATGTGGAAGAAAGCTGGCATTACAAACCCATCGCTGACCCACCAGGGCGACGGTGCGCCGCGCCTCTCTGGGGGGCCGGTCTCTCTCCAAACTTCCCAATTCCCACGATTTAAAATTAGGGAATCTCGGGGTAGCAAAGCCATTTGGTTTAGTCTTTGCATCCCCGCTGGCAAAGGGTTTCTTGTTGGCAATTTAAAAAGCAAGGCGAGGGCGGGAGAGGCCCATTTCGAGAGCCGGGCCGAGCCAGCAGCACGCTCGCCCGTGGGCGCGCGGGAGGCGCCCCGGGGCCGCCGGGCGGTCAAGGTTGGAGCCCGGAGCCCCGCCGCCGCCGCCGGCCTCTCCTCCTCAAGGTCGCCCTTCGCGAGGAACCGGCACGGACACCCACATCCCCTCCCGGGTGGGCCGCGCCGCCCCACGGAGGCCTCCGGGAGCCGGTGACCCCAGAGCCGCGGGCAGCCGCCGGGCTCCGGTGCCTCCGCGCGCGCGGCCCTCCCGGAACCGCCAACCGCCCACGGGCACCCGCGCCCCGCCCGCCCGGCCCGGCGCCCCGCGCGCTCCCGCCGCACCTGCCTCCTCGGGTCCCTGGGGGCGGCGGGCCGCGGACGCGGGGGCGCGGACGACCAGCCGAAAGGCGCGCCCCTCGGCCCGGCCCGGTCTCCGGTGGCCGCCGCGGAGCCTCCCGCCGCGCCGCTCCGGACCTCCCGGGGCCCCCCTGCCGCCGCCGCCGCCGCCGCCGCCGCGCGCGCGCCCGAGCCGGGCCCACGCGGGCTCTGCGCGCGCGCGCAGTGCGGCCGCCCGGGTCGCGCGCACGCGCAGCTGCGGGGGGGGAGCGGGCGGGGCGGGGGCGCGCCTCCAGCCTGAGCCCCCAGCCCGAGCCCCCAGCCTCTCGCGGACAGAAGGTTGGGCCTGGAGGCTGGAACCTGGTGGGGTGCTTCCTGGGTTCCCCTGGCGTGGAGCTGGGCCGCTGGGACTCTCCCCCGACCCTGCCCCGCAGCCCGAGGCGGGCTCTGGAGGAACCCCACCTGGCCAGGGCAGTGACCTGGGAGGCAGCCCTTGGCCCGCTGCACACTCTTCTGTGGAAGCCCTTAGCCGGCCCGACCTGACCTGCCTCCCGAGCTGGAAGAGCTCCTGCCACCTCCTCTGGGGCAGGGCCCACCTTCTCTGGGGCAGGGATCACCTTCTCTGGGGCAGGGACTTGGTCTCCTCCTGTTGGGGTTCCCCAGCATCCAGCCCGCGCTTAGCCCGGAGTAGGTCCATGGGTCAGTTGCCAGTTTGCAGGTCTGACTGTAAAAAGCCCAGTGGGTGCTATGCCCAAAGTGGAACCATTACACCCAAGGGTGTCAGTGTAAGAGGCAGGCGTGAGTAGCCACCCCAGAAGTTCATTTCCCCGGCTGTGTGGGCCCTTCTCACCCCTCCTCTCCTGGTCCCCTTCTCCCTCCCCCCAAGAAACAGAAAGTGGTGTGACTGTGACAACTAACAGCACGAAGGCTAATATCCCGGATCTCCATCATCCGGGGGGAGGGAAGGTGTTCTGTGACACTTCAGGAGTCCCCTTGATAATAAATCCATTGCTTCCCATGACTGAGGTTTGTAACTCCCAGTCAGTAGTGCTGCACCCTAACACCGCTCTCTGAGGCCCTTTGTTCTGGCTCTGATGTACAGATTGCTGCCCTTTGCTTCTGTGTTCACCAAGCACTGTGCCTGGCAGGGGCTGATACTGAGTGCATACCTATGCATGTCTCTGCAAGAACGCCCTTCCTTTGAAAGCAGCCATTTTCCCTGTCGTCAGCCTTAGTCTGTCCTACCTTGGGAGCTAATGTTCCCCTCCCCGCATCTCCTCCTCTTTCTACCCCAGGGAACATACACATCGGACCGACTCCTAGGCAGGGTCCAGAGGACAGGCACTGTCTGTCCCTGAGGCTGCTCCTTACACGATGGGGCGATGGCCCCACTCACCCGCACGTTGAGGGACTCAAAGGCGTGCATCGCAGCTTGTCTGGAGCTCAGGAAGGCAACGGGGTGTCCTGTCCCGTGGAGAGGAGAGAAACAGCCACCTCTTCCTACGGCCTAGGCTCCCATTAGCACAGCTCAAAATACCAACACCGGGGTTTGCAGCAGTCGCAGCATCGCATTGCTGAGTGGGGCGGGGCATGCTGTCACTAAAACCCCTAGCACTTGCACAATATGCAAATGCCATGACCATCCCACAGCTCCTGGTCAGCTGCCAGTGCCTCTGTCCCTGCAGGTTTAGCGTCTTCCTGCTCTCTCGGGGATGATAAGCGAGGCAGAGGCTTGCTTCTCACTGTGTGGGAGTGGGGGGGGGGGGAGTACACCTCCCTCTCCCTGCTCTCTTCTACCCTGTTCTTGCATGACCCCGCCTAACTCTTGAACTGATGAAAAGAAGGAAGGCAATATTGCCCCTGGCTGGCTTTAAGTAACCATAACTGTTCCCTATTGCCAGTGAGCCACAGAAACTCATAGAGATCCACGTGTGACAGAAGAGGCCGCTGGTGAAGTTTCCACGGGGATACGGTTCACTTTTATTGCTGGTTTAAATTATTCCCCTGAGACGGCCCTTTTCGTAAATGACAGGGTGTGGCTAGCTGAGTTGTTCTTAACGATGATAAAAGTCTCTGTTAGAACCAGCCAGGCCACTGGCTTTTTCTGCTGCACCCAAACACTGTATAGGTCACACAGGCAAAGTCCCAGGATGCCAAACCATTGGAGAGGGTTAGAGGGAACATGGGAAAGAAGACCGTGTCGCTGCTCTTACAGGCACTGTGGCAGTGAGCAGTCTGTCATTCAGAGGGGAGAAGACAAGAATTCTGCTTCCAGAATCCGGGTGTACAAGAGACATCCAGCTATCAGAATTGGGGTGCCAGATTGGAGTCCAACTAGCAGAGGCAGTGAAATGCAAAGTATCAAAGCAGAGCACCAGTAGAGCCCCTAAAAATATTTCTGTTTGTAGATGACAAAATGGTTAGCCTGGAAAATCTAACGGAATCAACCATTAGAAGTAATAAGTGAGTTCAAGAAGGTTGCCAAGTACCAGATCAATTTCTAAAAATCAATAGTTTCTTATACATCAGCAGTAAGCAACCAGGAAATATAAATAGGCAATGAAATACCATTCAGCATAGCAATTAAACTCTAAAGCCTACTATCCAGGAACTTTATGGAGAAAAAATTTTAAAACTCTACTTAAGGACATACAAGGAGATTGGATAAAGGAAGCTATCCCATGGATAGGATGACTTTACATTGTAAAAAATGCCCATTTAAACTCTAAGTGTACTGCTGTAACCACCAAAATTCCAGCAGGAACTCAAAGTTTAAGGAACTTCCGTAAACTTATAAAATAGGTAAGGGAAAATACATTTTTTAAAATAGTTAAGCCAACTTTGAAAAGCAAGAGCCAGGAGGGAAAACCGGCCCTGCCAGGTACTATGTCACTACCACACGGTGATAAAAACGTGTGGTACCGCCGAAACCGGTTTGGCTCAGTGGTGGAGCGTCGGTCTGCGGACTGAAGGGTCCCAGGTTCGATTTCGGTCAAGGGCATGTACATTGGTTGTGGGCACATCCCTGGTAGGGGGTGTGCAAGAGGCAGCTGGTCGATGTTTCTCTCTCATTGACATTTCTAGCTCTCTCTCTCTCTACCTTCCTCTCTGTGAAATATCAATAAAAAAATTTTTTTTTTAAATGTGTGGTACCAGTGCCGTCACAGGGCAGTGAAACCACAGAGAACTCAGAAGCAGACCCGCGGCGCCTCAATATTTGTAAAGGTGGAACCACAAATGAATGAGAAAATGTGAATTATTTAGAAGATGGTATTGGTGAAACTGGCTTAGTTTGTGAGGAAAAGATGAACTTGGGATTTCCCACATCCACCGTACACAAAGGTGAGCTCCAGACAAATGAAGACCCACATTTGAAAGGGAGAAAAGAAATCTAGGAGAATATCTTGATGAATGTAAGGTAGGAACTGACTTCCTAAAAACAAGACTGCAAAAACCTTAAAGCAAAAAAAACTGGGAGATTTGGCTACACTACAACCAAGGTTTCTCTTCAGTGAAGAGAACTATAGAAAAAGTCAACAGATGGCTGACAAATTGGGGAGAATACGTATATATGGAATGTTCAACAGCCGCTGCCAGGGCCCTGGCTGGGTGGTTTGGAGCATCAAAAGGTTGCAGGTTCAATTCCCAGTCAGGGTACATGCCTAGGTCACAAGTTCGACCCAGGGTCAGGGTGCTTATGGGAGGCAACCAACTGATGTTTCTCTCTCACATTGATGTTCTTCCTTCCCTCCCTCCCTTCCTCCTTTCCTCCCTTCCTTCCCTCCTTCTTTTCTCTCCCTCTCTAGGGTGAGTATTTTTTTTAAATAAAAGAAGAACCGGTGAAAAAATAAAATAAAATAATAAAAAATAAAATACCTGCCTCCAAGAATAGTCATGAGCCCTAGGCCTGACTCAAAGTGAGAGCTCACTAAACAGCTGGGTAAAAACCGTAGTGTGTGGTCATGAGAAAAGAATATCAACAACTTGCAAAACACACACACACACACACACACACACACACACACACACCAGCGGTGTCAGTACTAGGGATTTCCCAAGAGGGAGCGAGCGTACTTTACAGGATGGGGTCCCTGGGAAAGGCATCAAGACAGAGACATTCTGAGCCAAGTGGAAGGATAATGAGATCCAGCTATAAAAACAAGGAGTGCTTGGGTGTGATGTGTGTTGTTCATGAGTCATTTCACTCCTGATGGAGAAATACCATGTCAGTTTCAGTTTCCAGTGGGAGAAATCAAGGCGCACTGTAGTTAGGTAGCCTACCCAAGATCACACCGTAGTAGCAGAACCAGGATTTGAACTCAGGCAGTCTAGTTCAAGAGATTCAACGCTTAACCATGACACTTTGCAAGAGGAAAGCTTGGAGGCCAAAAAGCTAAGCATGTGTGTGGAGGAGAGTAAAGAGTATAGCAGGCCCTAGCCAATTTGGCTCAGTGGAGAGAGCATCAGCCTGCAGACTGAGGGGTCCCAGGTTTGATTCAAGGCAAGGATACATGCACGGGTTGCAGGCTTGATCTCCTGGAAGGGGCATGCAGGAGGCAAGCTGGTCAATGATTCTCTCTCATCGTTGATGTTTCTATCTCTCTCTCCCTCTCCCTTCCTCTCTGATATATATATATATATATATATATATATATATATATATATATATATATATATATATAAAATATATTTTTTTTTAAATATTTTTTAAGAGTCTAGCTGGAGGAGAACCTACAGTTCAGGCTGGAAATAGGCTGAGGCTTGACCAGGATGGCCCCAGTTGTCCTGTGGGGAAAAGCCACCACCCACTTCTAAAGAAGAAAGGGCTAGGAATCTTTCAAAATAGAAACTCCTGGCTAACTTTTACGCCCCATGTCTGTTATGCTTTCTCAAAAGGCTGAAACAAAAGCATATTTAAAAACTCAAGCATTTTAAAGTGAAATTTAGCAACTGGAAATAAAGTTGCCTTGAGATCTTCGCATTTATCAATATGATTTAAATAAATAATTTTAAAACAGCCAATGGTTTCTACAAAGGATTGCTCCACAGACAGCTTACTTAGTTTTCATGTTTAGCG
This sequence comes from Vespertilio murinus, assembly GCA_963924515.1. Lineage (NCBI taxonomy): Eukaryota > Metazoa > Chordata > Mammalia > Chiroptera > Vespertilionidae > Vespertilio > Vespertilio murinus. Next base: position 56,195,059 of record OZ004713.1, on the reverse strand, counting down.
TGTGCTCCGGCATGACCTGTGTTCAAAATGAAGTTGAGACAAGCCATGCAGATGGCCTGGGAGAATGAAAAGCCATTGTTTCTGCCCTTCCCACCACACCTCATTACCCACTCTGCAGCATAACGACGACACCTGCCTGGCAACATGTTAACAACTTGATTATTATGTAATAATATAACCATGTTTTGGATATGTGCCCATTGCACAAAAGCACAGTCCTAGTAAAAAATAAAATAAAATAAAATAAACAACACATCAGATTATCAGCTTCCTTGGTCGCTGTCCATCCAGCAAGGTGCTGATGGAATTGCCGCCCACCCTATGCAGGCCTTCTCTTGACGCAGTGGTTTCTGTATCTCCAGCCTTCCCCACGCCTTCACTCAGACTTCAAAGCAGGGAGTCTCTCAAGGTTCCATTTGTCAAGAGAGGCACCACACGCCTACTCTGGAGCCAGTGAGCATTCACTGCTGCATTTTCACCGATTTAAAAGAACTGTTGCTAGCAACGATGCCCTAACAGTGGTCGGCAAACTCATTAGTCAACAGAGCCAATTATCAACAGTACAACGATTGAAATTTCTTTGGAGTGCCAAATTTTTTAAATTTAAACTCCTTCTAATGCCACTTCTTCAACATAGACTCGCCCAGGCCGTGGTATTTTGTGGAAGAGCTACACACAAGGGGCCAAAGAGCTGCATGTGGCTAGTGAGCCGCCATTTGCTGACCACTGCCCTAACATCTTTGCAAGCAGTGCCCAGAGACATCACAGATGCCAGCTATGCTCAGGGCTCAACTGCATCTAGGATTGGCCGCCCCAGCACACTGGTCCACACAGTCCACAGTGCGGGCTCTGAGGGGAGCTCCTGGTCCTCGTTGGTCAAGCCTTTACTAAGTAATTCTTAGTATCAGTAAACACCCTTAGGTTAAGAACTCTATAACCTGAAAGAGGAGAAATTAAAACTCTAAAAAAGGGGGGAAATGGGAGAGATGCCCAGGCTTTAAAGTCAGATACTACAGATTTAGTTCAGAACTGAGAGGGTTCTTGGGAAGGTACTTTCAACAGTAAAATCAGAACAGTGCCAAGGATACCAGAACAAGATGGCCACCCTACAGACAGATCAAAGTTCAACTTTGAATTAGTTTTGGGACCTTGAACAAATCAAATAACCTCTCAAAGACTCATCCTCCTCATTTATAAAATGGATATCACACATTTCTTGCAAGAATTCAATGAACTATTATATAAAAATTGAAAAGTACAAAGCCTGATATTAAATAATTGCTCGATAAGTGTTAATTCTATGTGCATAGTCAACAAGTAGAAGATAGCATATAATGGAAAACTGAAGTAGATATTTTAGGGAATAAAAGTCAGAGATAAGAGAGAACTGGGTCATTAAACAAAGGTTCCAAAGTGGTAGGGTTGGCAGGTAAAATATAGGGTGCCCAATTAAATATGAATTTCAGAAAAAAACAACAGGCATTTTTCAACATGAATATGTCCCACATTTTTAAAAAGCTTTTGTTGTTTATCCAAAATTCAAATTTAACTGCATATTTGGGTATTTTATTTGCTTAAAATTACCGCCCTACATAGAGGAAGTAGAATTTAAGTTGTTCTTTAGAGGGAGAGAGAAAAAGAATATGCAAACCAGAGAGGGGGAAACATGAACAGCAGTGGGCCAAAGACAGGAGCAATGCATGGGACGGTCTCCTACGTTTTAGAGGAAACTCCTTGAGATCCAGGCCAGAGAGCCCAGATCTGATGCAGAATGCACAGGAGTGAGAGGTAAGGTGCTGGGGTCCTGGGATGAGGGGGAGATCAACAGGAAGAGATGCTTCAGAGGGGGAAAAAATGGGACCTCACGAAGGAAAAGTCTGGGTCCAGTGCTTTGAACCCAAATCACTGTGAGAGGGACCGAAGAGCCCAGGAGATCCAGCAGGTGGCTGTTGTAGGCAGTGGGCGGCCTGAGTGAGGGGGCAGAGAATTGGATGTAGAGACAGACTACAAAGGAAAGTGACGTCAGTAGAGAAGGCAGTGACTCACGTTCTGAAGATGAATGTGTCCTTTCACTAGGACAACTCTTGTGAGTCTCTGTAGGGTCGGTCTTGGTGACCTGAACGAGCAACTACATGCAACTCCAGAGAAGCTTCTTGAGGGAAGTTAGCTCAGACTAAGAAAAACAACCCCCTTTGTTCTTCCCTTAGTGGTGAGACGAGGACAAAGCAGTGGAACGCCTACGTTTCCTTAAGCCTCTCTCCCCTCCGAAGAGACTACCCAGGGCTCTCCTGTCCACGGGAGGTGACTGCGCTCTTCAAAGAGCTGGTTCCATGCGGCCAGCCAGCGAGCTGCTGGGAGCTTAGGACCATGGTCAGAAAACAGTGGCTTGCAAGCCACATGCGGCTCTTGGGCCCCTTGAGTGTGGCTCTTCCACAAAATACCACAGCCTGGGCAAGTCTATTTTGAAGACGTGGTCTTAGAAGAAATTTAAGTTTTAAAAATTAGGATCTCCAAAGAAACTTCAATCATCATACTCTTGATATTTGGCTCTGTGGACTAATGAGTTTGCCGACCACTGGCTTAGGACAATGTCCTTTGGGGTCTGCCTTGCCATTTTTGCCCTCCCAAGCTTTCTTTTTTCCCTGGTGTGGGTACAAAAAAATTTTATTCTTATGTCTAAAATAACAGTATGCTTTTTCCAGTTTGCTCAGCTGTGCCTTAGAAGGAATGGGGTCTCCTCAGGCCTGGGTGGGGACAAGAAGCGTCATATAAATGTGACTTACCCAAATCATGTCACTGTCTCCTCAGTGTCACCCAGGAAAAATTCTTTCAATCCCTCATAGGTCTCTTCCTCCGCAAGAGTGCAAATTGTTTAGAGTGTTGGTTGGGAGTGTATGGAAATAGGTGTTTGTCTAATGGGCCCCTTTGAGCCCATAAGCTGATTCCAATTACAGAGCCTGGGTGGTGGTGGCAGGCTGCGACTTGCCTCCCTGCTGGTGGAGTCCTCCTGTGAGGGCACCGGCCTGCTCCCCAACAGGCAGCGCCTACATCATAATGGCACTGCCTCGGGTGCCATGGATACCAGATTTAAAGGGCCGGTGACCATTGGTTAAGAACCTTTACCAACCTCTTCGGCCACCATCAGCAATGGCAGAGGCAGGGCCTGGTCCTTCACTCCCCGGCAAGGAAGTGTGGCCTGGGGGCTGAAGAGACTCTCCCAAAGGGAGATGGCGGAATCAATACCCCCACCCACACTGCTCCCTCCCTCCAAGTCCCACCCATGTCTCTGAGGGCAGGACGCCTTAGGCTCTGCCTCCCAGGGCTCTGAGAGAGATGGAGAGGTGGGGAGAGGGTCGGAGGGCCAAACAGAGCTAGCCAACCACCTGCAATTTCACACCTTCCCCCTTTGAGTCACAGGGTTCTCACCCAGGCTGAGCCTCCTCGGAACTTTAAAGATCTATTTGTCCCACCGCCAAGCCACTCCGCTCTCTGCTAAAAGGGGACATCCTGAACAGAAGTTTCAATAGATTTTGTCATGACTGTCGGCAAGGCATTGTGTCGGCCTTTTGAGATGCAGCTGCCCATCACGTGGAAGAGCAGCCCGGGATGGCTCCGTGGTCCCCCCCGAGATCTTGCTGCCGCGTGGCCGCCCGTAATTAAGGGAGCCGGCAGAGATTTCACAGTCACTGACTCAAGTGTGCGCCCACGTCGTCTTCTTTCTTCCCCCGTAATTGAGTGTCATTTCTGCCCTGAGCCTCCATTCTGCCTCAAAGCACAGAAAACGCCATCTCGTCACCCTCAGATAAAAGCACCCAAATCCAGTCATTTCTTAGTCGATGCAGGTTTATCATTCAGCCACGATTAGGTTTGGAACTCTTCCTCCTTCCCCCTGTCTTCCCTGGCATTGAGTCTCAGTTCCCAAGGGCTTACCCGCCGCTTGGTCTTAGTCTGTCCTACCCAACTCTGGGCATGGTTTGGGCTCCCTGAGAGGTGACCGGGGTGGTCGGTGGGACCCGAGGGCGCTCTCATTCGTCCTCCCCATGTGGGGCAGCTCCCGCCTCCCTGGTTCTCCCACCTCACCTGGGCGGGCCCGCGGGCTTCCTCCCCGTCTCTGCTAAGTGTTATTCTCCAGGGAAGCCTCGGGACATTGAGGTTGTGCTCTTCTGCTGCTCAGACCTGTAGGGCCTGGGACAGACAATCTCCCATCCTTTTGTACAGACGTGCCACACCAGCATTCCGACTGGGCCACGTCAAGACGACACGGGGCATTCATTTCTCCCCAAGGTGCTTCCTGGCCCTCTGCAGCCCCAGGGTGGGGCCCAGGAAGAGGCACAGGCGTCTCTTCTCTCAGGACCCTGCAGATGAAGCCCTGAGACCAGAGGTGGGGCACGGGGCGTCCCACACCCACACACACAATCCTGGGGCTTCTCTCCAAACACTTTCCCTCTCCTGGCTCGGGTATTTAACCGGTGGTGAGGGGAGGCAGGGGGGCTTTTCCAACACGGCTGTGACCAAGTCTGGGAGTACCAGGAGAGAGGAGAGCAAGCCCGTTAACATTCTGTCCACATCCCGGACTGCCACACGTAGTCTGGTCTAACGCCACTTACAATTTTACCTTGTGGAGTACAACCAACAGTAATTAGACTAATTTTAAATCACAACCAAAAATAGCTCAGAAGAAGCTTCTGAACGAGATTGTTCTAAAAATATTTTGGGGAAATAGCTGCTTGTTGAAATACATGTCCTTGGCTTCCCACACCACCCGGTTACCTGAAAGGCTCTCTTGCTCTATTCTGACTGCTCATTAGCATATGCAAATTACCGAAGGATGGTGATCAAAATAGCTTCTTTATGAACAACCACACTTACCCTCCTTCACCTTAAAGCTTATCCCTCACATAAGTGCTCACTTATACATGTTCAAGTCACCCCACTCGTTCGCCATCAGTGGCCCCAGAAAACTTAGCATTATATGTCAGCCAGTTCACTTTCATTTTGAGAATTTTAAAAACTATGTTTTTATTGGTTTTAGAGAGAGAGGACAGGAGAGGGAGAGAGAGAAAAAAAAATTATGTGACAGAGAAACACCAGTTGGTTGCCTCCTGGCAGGGATAGACCCACAACCTGGATATGTGCCCTGACCAGGAATCGAACTAGCAGCCTTTGGGTGCATGGGACAAGGCTCAACCAACTGAGCCACCCTGGCCAGGTCTCATTTTGAGAAATTTTAAAACATTTAAACCAGCCCCAGAAACCCCTAAAAAAGACCATAATTTACCATAGTGATCCATCCTGAAATGTGTCCACTGTTAACAGTCTCAGAGACAAAGCCCAAACGGCATGTTCGCCCATTTCATGGGAGCTCAACTTCCAAAACTAATAATTCAAAACAAATAATAACTTCCTAAATATACATTTGTGTCCAGGAATTTTACAAAGTGTAAAGTTAGCCTTTCTAAATGTGACAACAAAGAAATGATGAAGAAAAAGACCGAAAGAGTTGATTATGTAAAATGAACATTTGTGTACTTCCAAAAAGGATCATAAACAAAATTAAAAGGAAAACTTAAAAAATAAAAAATAAAACCACTGGCAGCATGGCAACATATATGACCAGTTAGAATGTTAATATCCTGAAAATTAACAAAATGTGGTTAAACACCTTAATTTCAAAAAACAAAGATGTACAAGTAAACCTGAAAGAAATATGGAAATGTACCACATATCATATAATTTTTAAAATAGGCAACCTCTTCAGTAAATTTATAAATGCAAATTAAAATGTGATGCCATTTTCCTCTTTCAAATCAGAAGTGTTTTCTTAAGGACACTAGCCAATGCTGGCAAGTTTGCCATAAAGTAGATACGTTTTGTTTGTTTGTTTTTAATATATTTTATTGATATTTTACAGAGAGGAAGGGAGAGAGATAGAGAGCTAGAAAGGTCGATGAGAGAGAGAAACATCGACCAGCTGCCTCTTGCACACCCCCTACCGGGAATTTGCCCGCAACCAATGTACATGCCCTTGACCGGAATTGAACCCGGGACCTTTCAGTCTGCAGACTGACGCTCTACCACTGAGCCAAACCGGTTTCAGCAGTAGATACGTTTTCACACGGCTGCTGGGAATGTAAACTGGTGTGATTTTTCTGGGGAGTAATTTCACAACTTGTGCCAAAGCTTTGAAAACGTTTATATTGAGGGGAAGCATAACTCCCCATTCCCTACATGTGGCTGCTCCCAGCAGTTGCAAAGAATACAATAGAGAAAGGTTTGGGGGATAACTTAGCTGAGCAACCTGACGCACAGTACAACAGCCAGGTAGGTGACCAAGGTCAACGTCAGCAGTCATAAATCACGTAGATAGGATGTATTCTTAATATAATGTCATAAAAATGGTACATTACCTCTGTGACCTCCCTCTCAGAAACCCACAACCCCAATCTAATCATGAGAAATACATCCGACAAATCTCAATTGAGGGGGGGCAACCTACAATAGGACCAGCAATTCTCAAAAATTGTCAAGGTCATCAAAAACAAGGCCAGTCTGAAAAACTGTCATAGCCACGAGGAGCCTAAAGAACCATGATCCCTAAACGTCACGATTTGTTATGGGCAGGCTCCTGAAACAGAAGAACAAAAACTAAAAAACTAATGAAATCTGAATAAAGTATGGACTTTAGTGAATAATTATGTGTCAATATATTGGTTCATTAATTGTATCAAATGTACCACACTAATAATATAAGATGTCCATAATAGAAGAGACTGTGTAGGGCATGAGCAACTCTGGATGGCTTGCTCTGAGGAACATAACAGTAGCCATGTTATTTTTTAATGACTGTTAATGATTCTCCTCAGCAAAGCAGGGGAAGTAAGCTAATGAATGGTATCTGTAACACAGTGACCGGAACACAAACTCTAGCTCCCTCTACCTACCAGCTCTACCCATACAGTAGTTGCTTGCTTGTTGTCTGATCACCCGCATCTGGACCAGGGAATTGTGTTGCAAACAGCATCCCTTCTCAGATCTGGCCTGAGAAATTTTTCTTACCTCTCATGGTTCAGGGGAGCTCACTGTGCAGCTGATAGGATTTGAGAAACAAGGCTTTTTTTTTTCATGTTGCTTAAATGACCTCCAATTTTGGCTCTAAATTAATGCCGCATTAGAACTACCTTTTGCTGATCAATTAGTTCAGGCTACATGAAAAAGAATAAAAAAACAAACAAACAAAACACGGGGTGGACTTTATTTAACATGCCAAAGGGTAAGGATGAGCTCTTCGTAAACTAATGTACACTCTACAAAGTTATGTTTTGGATGTCATGGTTTAACCTATAATATGTCCAGATATTGTGTGTGTGTGTGTATGTGTGTGTGTGTGTGTGTGTGTGTGTGTGTGTGTGACTTTTTGAATGTAGAGCCTAATTTTTGTTTCCTTGAACATGAACTATACTTAGTGACTGGCTCCTAAAAAACAAACAAACAAACAAAAAACCAGAATGTGGAGAACGTGAAAGTGTATGGCTTCTACTATTGGGACAGAGAAGCCTGCCCCTTGCTCTCTCTTGGACTGCCCAGTCTTGGGTGAAGCCAGCTGCCATATTGTGAGGGCACTCGGGAGCCTTGTGAAGAGGTCCATGCGAAGAGGACCAGAGGCCTCCTGCAAATACCCACCAAACAATCGAGGCCTTCATGTGGATGGTCTACCTTGTATAGATCAACCAGCCCCAGTCAAGCCTTCAGATGACTGCAACCTCAGCAGAGACCCATAGCTAGAACCACCCAGTGAGCTTCTCCCAAATTCTTGACCCACAGAAATAGGTTTCATAACAAGATAACATTTGCTCTTTTAATCTGCTAAATTTGGGGGTAATTTGTTATGTCACAACTAGTGGCCCGGTGCACAAAATTCATGCATGTTAAAAGGTAAGAGACGCAAACCTAGCCGGCCTCACCCCCATCAAGCCCCGCTGCCAGAGGACACAGCGTCACGTCTCTGCCCATCCTCTCCTGCTGCGCACGCAGCTTCCTGCTGATCGGTCATTATGGCATGAGGGCGTCATGACCATTAGCCTATTAGCTCTTTATTATATAGGATAGACAACTAATACAGAGGCCTTTTTCCAAGACCAAGAGCATTGCAGCTGGAACTCTTTTTAGGCACAGAGTAAAGTATACAGCTTAAGTGTGCAACTCAAGTGATTTTTACTTATGTATGTAAGCATGTGACCAAAACCCAAGTCAAGATATGGAGCATTTTCATTACTCTAAGAAATCCTTTTACCCATCTCATGTGGCTCAGTGGTTGAGAGTCAACCCATTAACCAGGAGGTCATGGTTCCATTCCCATCAAGGCACATACCTGGGTTGCAGGCTCAATCCCCAGTAGGGAGTATACAGGAGGCAGCTGAGGAATGATTCTTGTCATTGATGTTTCTCTCTCTCCCTCTACCTTTCTTTCTCTGATATATATATATATATATATATATATATATATATATATATATATTTGGAGGAAAAAAGAAATTCCTTCATGCCCACTTAATAACTCTTCCCAGAGGTAGCCACTTTTCTGAGTTTTATGGCTAGAGATTAGTTTTACATGTTCTTTAACTTCATATAAATGGAATCACTTCATATGTACTCTGTTATGTCTGCCTTTTTTCACTCAATATTATACATTTTAAATTTATGTTGTTTCATGTTTCAATAGTTGGTTCCTTTTATTGCTTGGGAAGTATTCTATTGGGTAATTAGGCCAAACTTATTCCCCTGTTGACAGACATTTGAATTCTTTCCAATTTGAGGCCCTTAAGTGTTAAGTTTGAAGGGAAGCAGGAAACTGGCCACCAGGGAATTTTAAAGTAAAGTTTATTCCCCGGTAATGAGCGGGACTCATTACGGAGGTAGAGAAATCAGAATTGAAGGAGTGGGGAGGGGGCAGGGGACCCAGCCGGGCTGCTGCCTCCTGGACATGGCTTGCCATGTGGCTTGCCTGGGGGTCCCTTTAAGGCCCGGAACGGAAGGGGGTTGGACCCAGGGCAAACAGGAAGGGGTGGGCTCTAAGGACACGCGCTGATTGATGGTTCAATGTCTTGGAGATGTCTCTGTGACAGGTGCCAATAATGTGGTAAACTCTGCCCATCAGTTGGGATGGGGGGAGAACCTTACATTAAGAATAACACTAATGTGAATATTTTCATGCCAGTCCCTTTTGTGGACCTATGCTTTCAATACTTGGGCAACTTCTTAGGAGTGGAATTGATTGGGTCAATCAATTGAATATTAGGTGCATGTGTCACTATCAAATCATTTCCCAAAGCTGTTGGGCCATTTTACATTTCCACTCAAAGTAGTGTTCTTGTTTTTGTTTTTGTTTTTGTTTTGTTTTGTTTTGTTTTGTTTTTTCATTTGAAGCACCCTACCTCGAAAAGAAAGAAAAACAAAAGTGAGTCTTAATGAAAAACTGAGTAGCGATGCATAAAGAACTTACTTAAGTTACTTGGAAGAAGCAAGAAAACCAGTCTACAAGGCAGAGCTATCTGACAGCTGAGCCTCCTGGCAAATACTTATATTTTGATCACTGGTTTGGAAATACCTTTAGCCTCTTAGACGAAAGGTTTTCACAAAGATGATCCCAGCAGGGACCCCAATCCGAGAGGGGGAGCGTTTACATGCAAGAAGCCTTCTGCTAACGGGAAGGGGAAAGAGCCTTCCTCCCAGTGTTGCTGTTTACTGTGGCAAACTTAGCAACTTCTCCCTGCCTGCCACAGCAGCCCCCAGGCTCCGAGGCAGCTCTGTTTCCCAGGCGCTCTGCTTCAAACAAACAGGCCGGAGAGCTCCATAATGATGCGCGCTGGGGCCGTGGGCTGTGTGACAGGCGTCGGCCAGGCACGGGCCCAGGAGCCAGTCTCCAGCTGGCTCACAGCGGACAAGCTGCCGCTGAGTCCCTCCTGCTTCTGAAGCTGCCCGGACACCCTCCGTGTTGTTTTCCTGGGCTGTGCAGGGCTCTGTGCGAGAAAAGAAAAACTACAAAGCCAGCATATCAGCAATGCCAGCAGCTTCCGAAAAAGATGCTCCGTGTGTTTTCTTTTCTATTAAGGAAACTTGAAAATCGCTGCGAGTGACAAGTCCAGAACCGGGGAATGGTCACATAAAGGACCCTCTTCCTCCCCCCGTGGGTGTGGAAAAGCAGGTTGGGGCACACGCCGCAGCCGGTTTGCCCTTCGCACACTGTGAAGGTCGCTTCTCCGCCAGGAGCTGTCACCCTTGCTTCTTTCCCACAAAATGTCCCTTCCGGAGCTTGGTGCAATTACGGCTCGTTTCCCCGGGTTCCGTATGGCCTCTGAACGGAATTAAAAGCATAAGCACGTGCAGAGATAATCCGCTTCCCAAGCGAGTAAATGCCCGAGGAGTTCTATATATATTCGAACACACGGCCGGCGCTGACTGGCTGGGGGGGTGATTAGCCTAATAGGCTTACCGTCCCCTGGCCGTCCACATGGGCCAGGACACGCGCTAACGCGGGCCCTAATCCAGGAGGAGCCCGCGGGCCTTCGCGATTGCCCCGCCGCTCGCTGACCGCAGAGGGGTCAAAACGTGGGACAGCTTCGGACCGCAGGCCCCATCCCCCCCGCACGGGGGCCGGGGAGTCGGAAAGTTCGTTCCGCGTTGAGGACACGACGCCTCGGACTTCAAAGGATTCTGGCCCGGACGCTGCCCGGATGGACCAGTAAGACTGCCTGCCGTTGGCTGCTATCCCGATGTGATCCTCTGAGGGCTGAGGGTGGGGGATGCACGCAAGCTGAAGTCATGGGGTGCACACCTTCCCACGGCGGCATTATTAACAGCGTGGCTAAGAGCGGCGTCCAGTTTTTTAAAAAGCCCAGAGCAGTCCTGCCGGGGAGTGCGGGGGCCGGGGAGCGGGGCGCCATCCCCGCGCTGGACGGAAGCTCCGCCTGCTATGACTCTGGGGGGGCCCTGCCCCAGGGACAGAGGCCCACAGAGGTGCGGCCAGGCCCCCCGTGGGCCCAAACCTCGGCCGAAGGTCACTGCCCGCTCCCAAGAGACCCCGCTGCAGGCAACAAGGGACATCCGGGAGGGCTGATCCCAGACACCAAAGCCTCCCCCTCCCAGCTGAACACACCCCAAAGCCCCATGGCTAGGGACATCCCGTTCAAGGCACGGAGCTCCCTCGAGTCCCAGGGGGAAGAGACTGGGGGAGAGAGTGCCACCCAGGGGCCCTCCCTGTGGGAGGAGAGCCCCACTCAGGGCCCCGGGGGCAAAGTGGACTTCCCCGAGCCCCTGGCGAAGGCCCACCGGCTCGCGTACGCCTACCTGCACTCCTGCCTCTCCAAGTACGAAGCCATCCTCGGCCTCGCCCACCAGGCCACCCAGGCCCGGGAGCTGCTGCAGCCTGTGGCCACCTTCCTGCTGCTGTGCTTCGAGGAGGCCAGCCGGCTCCTGGGGGAGCTCTCCCGGGACGGAGAGGCGCTCCTCGGGGACGTCGGGGGGGACCTGGCCTGGCCGCGGGGGGAAGGGGGGCCCCCGGAGCAGCCGGATCTCCTGCAGCAGCTGCTGCAGTACACGGTGAGCCAGCTGCGGGCGCTGGGGGCGGCGGCGGCCTCGCTCTCGGGGGGCTGCCTGGAGGGCTCCGGCAGCCACTTCCAGGCCGCGGCCCGCCGCCTGGGGAGCCAGCTGAGCGAGCAGAGGGCCGCGGAGGAGCGTCTCCTGAGGACCCTGGGGCGGCTGGAGAGCTTGGCGGGCGGCCGCAGCGACCCCGGGGGGCAGGGCCTCCCGCTGTGCTCCGAGGACAGCGGCATCGGGGCGGACAGTGAGCCCGCGCCCCCGCCGGACAGGCTGGGCGAGCAAGCCAGCTGGGACTTCCCGCCTGAGCCGGCGGAGCGGGAGCCAGGGGTCCCCCCGACGGCGGAGGCCGGGCTGGTGGGACCCACCTGGCAGCAGAGCCCGGTCTGGAGGGGTTCAGACCCACCCCAGGACTGTCTTCTCTCCGGCCCTCCTGGGGCCAGGGTGCAGCCCGCAGCACAGCGGGCAGCAGGGAGCCGCGGCCCCTCCGGCTCCGGCCCAGAAGGTGCTCCCTGCGGGCCCGGGGGGCTGGGCAAAGGCGATTCGTGTGACTCCGTAGGGGCTGGGGTCTCCGTGGGAGCACCTCTTCCTAAGGGCTCCCGGTCGGCGCACACTCCCTCCCTCGGGGCAGGAGCAGACAGCAACCCCGAGGAGAGGGAGGACCCTCGGCCGCGCTCTTCCCCTGCGGGCCCCGAGAGCCTGTTCCAGCCACACCCCGGGAGGCTGAGGAGCCCCCACGCGCGGGAAATGGTCCTGAGGATGAAGGAAGCCATCAGTGACAGGATCAAGTTTGTCCCCGTGTCCTCGGGGCACCCGGATTGGGCTGAGGAGGAGGAGGAGGAGGAGACAGCGGTCCCACCAAGACGGAGCACGGCCCCCGGCGGCAGGAGCGGCCCCCGGGGGCAGAGGAGGTGCGGGTCAGAGGCCTGTCTTCAGGGCCACGCCGAGGAGCTCACCCTCCAGGAGCTGCGGGGGGTCCAGGGGGACCTGAGCCGGCGGCTGGAGGCCTTCTACGCGGCCCGGGGCACCCAGGGGTGGGGGCAGAGCAGGGGCCAGGCCCTGGTGCCCAGGGCAGCATCGCTGAGGCCCCACCGCCATGGCGGGGCCGCCCCCAGCGGCACCATCGGCAAGCTGAAGGCCTCTCTCACCCAGAGCTTTGGCATTTTGCCAAGTCTGGGCAAGGGCATCCCGCAGACACGCGGCCCCCGACCGGAGGGAGCACGGCCCTGGCTTCCAGACGCCATCCCTCCGGGGGAGAGGGCCGGGGAGGCTGCTGGGGCCCGGGACCGGGCCGGTGGGGGCCAGCCCCCCAGAACCTCAGTCAAGAAGCTCATTGAAACCTTCAGTCCCACCGAGAGTCCACAGACACCGGGCCCCTGCCTCCGGAAGTGGGGGGTCCCCATCATGCCCCCCCGATTCCCCATCGACAGGGGGCTTGCCCCTCTGTCTCCAAAGCCCCACGTCTCTCCCACAGCGGGCCCAGGCCGGGGGCCCTGCGCCCCCCTGCTCCCCCCTCTGCCGGCAGCGCCCACACACGGGAGGGGGGACCTTCCCTGGGACGCAGAGGACCCGGAGCACCTCCCCCCGCCGCCCCTGGAAGTCCTGATGGACAGGTCCTTCGTCTCTCTGGGGCCCCCCGAACGCAGCAGGCTGGCGGGGAGCTCCCCGGAAGGGACCCACGGGCCAGGGCCGGGAGAGGCCGGCTCTGCCCCGACGACACGGGCTTCCCCGAAGCGAGGAGCCTCCATGAGCCCCGCGGACCTGTTGCCCAGCAGGCTGGCGGCCACCCCCACCGGGCCCTGCAGCCCAGGGCCGGGGGCCCCCAACCCTGGGAAGCCGGCCGGGGACCTCCACCTGCCGCCAGCCATCAGCAGAGACCCAGGGGCAGAGGTCGGCGGGGCTCGGGGTCAGGCACGCGTGGACGGGGCCTCGAGCCTCTCCAAGCACCCCCGGGGGGCAGGTCCCTGGCACCGCCCCGGCCCGCCCGGACCAGCCCGGGGGCCACGTTCTTCTGAGGCCCCGAGGCAGAGCCCCGAGCGCAGCTCCCCCCCGGGCAGGAAGGCCTCGCCTCCCAGGGCACACGGGCCGCCCAGAGCCGACAGGAGGCACCCAAGCCCGTCCTCCTCACCCAGGCCTGCTCAGCCCAGTGCCCCCTCTGTGCGCGGGTCCCCCGGCCCCACGGTCAGCCCTCCGGCCAGCCCCCGGGCGCGGAGCCCCCCAACGGCGACACCACCCCGGCACGAGCTGCCCGGCCCTCCCCCCGAGAGCCCACCTGCTCAGCACAAGATCTCCGACCCCCCGGCCTCTGGCGGTCCCTCCCCGCCCCCTCCAGAGTCCCCCCGTCGGGGGCACCAGGGAACCAGAGGTTCCGAAGGCAGCGGGGCGGCCACCGCCAGAGCCTCTGGGAGCACGTGTCCCCGGTGTTGTCCAGCCTCCTCTCTGCTAGAAGCCACATCCTCCTTCGCGGCAGCCCACCCGCTCACCCCGGCGCTGCCCCCTCGGGGGGGCCCGCAGCGGGGAGCGACTCTGGGCGCCCTCCACCCGCAGCCCTTCGTCAGAAGGACCGCTTCTGACCGCCAGCCGGGCGCCCGCCTCCGCCTGCCCGCCCCGGGCGCCGCCGGCAGCGCTTGTGAACCCCGGCGTGGCCAGAGCAGGTAAGGAGAGCCCTCGGGCCATGGCCCTCCGTCACCGGACTAGACCCAACCCGCCCTGGTGGTTGTCGGGGTCCTTAGCTTGCGAACTGTGCGCTGAGAGAAGAGGCAATTAGACAGAAGGGTCTAGGAAGGCCCAGTCCCGCCCGCCCCCCTCCTCCCTGGCCCCCCGAAACTGTGAGCGGCTGTGGTTGCATCTGTCACTCCTTTCGGGCTCCTGAGGTTTGCTGTGAAAAGCGGTTCTGCGGCGTTACACACACAGCTGAAAGCAAGGGCGTCAGCCCAGCCACACAGCCCGGTATTTCCAAGGGGGGAACGGAGGTGGCCTGCTTCGGCCCCGGCGGAGTCCCCGGCACCCTGTCCAGGCCCAGCGGCCTGGCTTCCCTGCATCAGACCAGCATCGGGGGGGGGCGTTCGTCAAAGGCTTTAGTCCCAGAACCCATTCAAACTCTTAAAAACCACAAAGAACCCAAAGGAGCCTTTGAGTATGCACATGGGATCCATCCGGGTTCACTGGATTGTAAGTTAAAATTGGGAAATGTTTGAAACATTATTAGATCTTGAAAGCGTGGCCCCCTTGTATGGGAACGTGAATAACACATCTTTGTGAAAGTATTCCGGTATTTCCACAACAAAAACCCCCATGCCCAGTGGCCCTGCCTCACCTCCCTGCCGGCCTCCTTTGCGGTGGCCTCAGGAAGAGACAGCTGACTCTCAGATGTCATGGCAGTCGGTCTGCTGTGATGTCCCACGTCAGTCAGACAGGAAACCTGCCCTCACTTCTCCCCGAGTCCAGCCCCCTTCTCCCTTCTGAAGTCTGGGGGGTAGGAAGGAGACTCCCCATCAGCGCCCTTGGCAGGCTGATCTAAGTGTGCTTTCTCGTGAGGGCAACCTACTCGCCTGCCATGGGCCCTCACAAGCAGACAGGCCTGGGCACTCAGTGCCACGGGCAGGGGCCACTGTCTAGCCCAGCCGTGGGCAAACTTTTTGACTCGAGGGCCACCATGGGTTCTTACACTGGACCGGAGGGCCGGAACAAAAGCAACCTGACCATGCTGGCACTCTCCTCTTGGGCTGCTGGTGAAGGAGCGGAGGGGAGAGCAAGAGAACCCTCCGCTCTTTCAGCTCCGCGGGCCGGATAGAGCAGCCGAACGGGCCGGATCTGGCTCCGCGGGCCGTAGTTTGCCCACGGCTGGTCTAGCCTGAAGGAGAAGTGTGTCTTTTCCAGAACCATGGCATGGAAGGGGCAGGGTGGGGGCGCATAAATCTGCGGCCCATTAGAGAGGAAGTGGTATCAGTGTGTCTGGATATCAGCTCAGACACAGCTCCGCCAGCGCCCGCCCCGCTCTCTGGTGCTGCCCGTGGTTCTGTAAATCAGCAGCCCAAGCGATACAGCCTGCAGCCTCGCAGTCTGCCGAGGCATAAGCGGCCATTTTTCAGCAGCGTGCTCGGCAGTCGATTTTTTTAAATAAAGATATTATCTCGGGAAAATTGTGCATCATTACAGTTACACACACTTCCCCGGCCCCTTGAAAGAAAATGAAGTATTGATTTTTTTTTTGATTTTTTTTTTTGGCAAGAATCTTAATACAGCCCTGCTCTTTTCTTAAATCCACAACGAGCTTCCCGCGGCACCGGGCCTTTCACGGGAGAACCGCTCTAAATGGTAATGCGCGAGCCTCCGCGCCAGCCCCTCGCTCCGCTGCGAGGCTTCTAAACCCGGGCCCTCCGGGGGAGAGCTGCAGAGAACGGGCACAGCAGAGTGGCATTCATTAAAAGCACTGCCGTTTTAAAACACCAGGAGCGACAGCAAAGCGGCAGAAAATAGTCCAAGGAGAAAACAGTGCCCTTCGAGGAGGCTTTTCCTCCGAGAAGGGCAGCTAGAAAGTTTGTTTTACGTCCTGAATCTCTGTGCTTGGCGATATTGGGGGGGTGGGGGTGGGGGCGACACTGGGGTCAACACCAGCTGCAGGCCAGCTCCAGATCCCACTGGTGTGGCTTGAAAGAGAGAGAACTCAGCAACAGGCACCTTCCCAAGGTCATGTGGAAGGTCACGTAATGACTCGCACCCATTCCCTGGTCTCCCGGTGAGACCACACCCCTGAGCCATCCCCAGCTGCGAAACTGCGCATGCCAGGGACCGGCTGGGACACGTCACCCCCCACATCCACCCCAGCCTCCCCGCCTCCGCCCCTACTCAGCCCTGTAATGTTGGCATCTCGGGGCAGAAGTGTGCCGGCCGTGAGAACACCAAGCCTTCTCCCCTCGGTAGAGGACAGGCATTTTGTCCTGCCCTACTGCAGACGGGACGCCACGCCAGGAACCTGCCCGTGCGCCGAGCCGGCAAGCCAGTTCGGAGAGCCAGGCCCAGCCAGAACCCGCAGGGAGCGGCCGGTTCCCCGGGCAGGGACTTGCAGGGACACAGCTGCACCCATGGGACCAGGGGGTGGCCTGCAGCCGGTATTGACCCCTTCAGGTCACCTGTGCTAGGCACAAGCCCTTTTATAGAAAAAAACGATATTTATATTTAGCTGGGCTCGTGGCTCAGGGCTCGGGGGACTGGGAACATCCTCGGAGGCGTGCCCAGGAAGCTCCGTGGTCCAGCTGCCACTGTTCTTCTGTGGGACGCCCTGGTGGGGGCTGCTCTCAAGGACCCTGCATGCCAGAGCACTTGACCATTTGGGAAGGATCCAGACTTTCTCCCCTTTGGTGCTACCAGTCTTTAGGACTGGACCCCCCCCCCCCCCGCAGGCAGGGTCTCTCTGTAGAACACGCGCACACACACACACATACACACGCACACGCACACGCACACGCACAGGCACACGCACACACCATCTCCTGGCTCAGGCTACCTATCCCCACAGCAGCTCTGGGAGCGGGCAGAACCACAGTCACGTGGCAACCCAGGAAATCGGTCTCCTGACCTGAGCTTCACGCGGGTGTGGAACCTGGCTGAGGCTGGGCGGGAGTTCTAGGACCACATCCTGGGCCAGACCTCGGAGCCGACCTCCGCGGGCCCTGTGTGCCACAGCCTCTCCTCTGGGCACGCCCCTCCCGCTCCTGCCAGCGGCTCCCGGGAGCAGGGAGGAGAAGTAAGGTGCGAGCTGTGGCCCCCCGGGGTCCTGCAGGGATCTGGGGTGGGGCCAGATCCCAACACGGATGAGACTGGCTCTAGGTACCATGGTGGGTCCCTCACAGCCTGAAAATCATATGTGTGTACCAGTCTGATTCACCCCCCCACACACACCTCACAACCCCTGATTCCTGCCACCGTAATCTCGGTGGAATCCAAACTCAACCTTGTCCTCCACTGGACATCCCCGGGAGCGTAGCCACACGGAGTTGGGCCCCCGGCGTGCCAGAGCCCACGGAGCAGTCAGGAGCGCACTGGCACGGGCAGAGAGAAGGGCCTCTGGTCTGGGCACACGGGGAGCCGGGTGTTACCCTGCCCGGAGGTGCCCGATGGAGAGGCTCTGGCCTCGGTGCTCACCGGCCGTAGACAGGGTGGTCCCAAGGGCCCTTTCCCAGGGTGACTTCCTCTTCCTGCCACAAGGCAGCACAGAGTGACAGCTGGCCGTTCACTGAGCACTCACCACGAGCTGACTAACACGCTCAGAGCTTTGCAGGCTTCGTCCGATGCCGATGCCTCTGAGCGCCCTATGAGATGGGTCCTATTCTCATCTTCACGTTACACAGAAGAGAACCAGAGGGACGAGTTAACAGGCCGCAGGTCACACAGCCAGGGAGTGGAAGAGCCAGGACTTGCACCCAGACAGCCAGACTCCACCCTCCGTGCAGAAGTCATGAGGCTTGCCGAAACCGGATTGGCTCAGTGGATAGAGCATTGGCCTGCGAACTGAAAGGTCCCAGGTTCGATTCCGGCCAAGGGCATGTGCCTTGGTTGCGGGCACATCCCCAGTAGGGGGTGTGCAAGAGGCAGCTGGTGGATGATTCTCTCTCATCGATGTTTCTAGCTCTCTGTCCCTCTCTCTTCCTCTCTGTAAAAAATCAATAAACTATATTTTTTTAAAAGAAGAAGAAAGAAAGAAATCATGAGGCTCGCCTGCCTGCACACAGCCAGCGTGGCTCTCGGAGCTGGTCCCCCTTCAGGTCCCAGCTGGCTCCATCATCGTAACCACCCCCCATTCTGCGTTCCCCACACACCCTGGGCGCCCCTCCCCATTCAGAGCCCCGATCTCTCTATCACTTAGCAGCCAGAGGGTCTGTTCTAGCCACAGGCCAGCCCCGGGGCACTCCATTCGGGAAGAGGGTGGCCGCTGAGTAAAGCAGGGGGGTGGGGGGGAGGGCTGTGTTGTTGGTGGTGTTTTTACGTCAGCTTGCTGAGGCTAGCCCTTTACTAAATAAGAGCTTTAAAAACAAAAACAGCGTAAAGGCCGGCTCCCCCAGCTCCGGGGGGAGTGGCTTTGCTCAGAGCAGCAGGATCCTGGGCACGAGAGGAAGAGCAGGACTCAGCCTGTCAGTCGAAACTCCAGGAGCTTGGCTTCCATCGTGCCAGCCACTGCGGGCACCTTGGGACAGACGGGGAGTGCCAGAGGGAGGGCGGAGAGCAGGGTGTGGCCAGAGGGAGAGCGGGGGGCTGTTTGATCGCCACCTGTCCTTTCTCTCGGCAGCAGCGGCAGTGAGGAGAGCCCCAAGAAGGACAGCGAGCCGTGGAGCGGCCCCGGCGCCCCAGAGCCGAAGGGCGGCAGCGCTGCGTCTCCCCCGGAGCTCTGCGTGCTGGGCCACGGGCTGCAGCGGGAGGCCAGCGCCGGCCGCACCCAGGACAAGCCCCAGCGGAAGGAAGTGGCCTGACAGGGTGGCCAACGGGGTCGCACTGACACCCATCACCCCGAAGGCGAAGAGAAGAGAGACACCCAAGAGTCAGGCTGCCCCTGGACGGTGGGCCAACCAGCTCCCCCTGGGGTGTCCCGGGAAGGCCTGGGGGTGCACCGGCCCACAGGTCTGCTAAGTCGTGAACAAGCACTGTGTTCAGGGCCAGCTCCTGGGTCCTCTTGGGATCCAAAAGTCAACTCTAACTCTTGCAATCCTTCCAGCACCGGCCTTCTCTGAGGGAGGGATGTCTTTATGGCCGATGGGCCAGGTGATCTACCTGAGCCAGCCCTCTGAAACCGCCGTATCCTCACCACAATAAACGAAGCGGATAGCACGTTCCCGGTGTTGCAGGTCAGAAAACCAGCGCACCCCTCACCCGGAGGCTTGCCTGAGCCAAAACAGGAACAGGTGTGGGGGCCTAGCATCCATTGCCTCCCGTGACATTTCATCGCCCGTGCGTGTCCCATCACTCGCCGTGCAAATGGTTGGAAAGCTCTGCGTTTTAAGCTCCGCATTCACGTCCATTGTTCATTTTCTAAACTAAAGCTGGTTGCTCCAGAGATGAGAAGACTGGGGTGGAATTAAAATACACAGTCCCACCCACCCCCACCCTCCTTTCTCCTCTCCCCCTTCCCCAGCTCAGCACCAAAGCCCTAAACGCAAAGCTTCCAGCCCATTCGGGCAGCCATGTCGCCTCCCGGGCTGTGAGTCTCAGAGGCGCATCTCAAGAGCTCCGCCCTCCGCGTCCGCGTGCCTCTCACACTGAGTGGGCACGGCCACGCCGTCCAAACAAGCAGCCTATTCTCCAAGCCCCGTGGGCCTGGGGCTGGAGGGGGGAGGGGAAGAGAGGGTGTAGGTAAGGTCTCTCGTGCATGTGCCATCCCCCCCCCCGCACCCCCCCCGGGTCTTGTTGGCCACCTCTACCCGGGTCACCTGCAGAACTTCTGCTGGAGTTGAAATCGAAGTGAAGAGCGGTCATTTGTGCCAAAAACCCGCTTCTGCCAACAAGCTAGATCTTTGCTGCGGACCTTGGAATTTTTCCATTGGGGGCTGTGGAGTGCTTTCTATTTAGGAAAGAATTTGCAGTGATTGGGTGACTCAATGCCGGCTCAGTGGGTTGTCACAAGGCAGGAATTCTCACCCACGGGGTTCAGCTGAGAGGCAACCCTCCAGTTATGCTGCAGAGCTGACTTTTTAAGCTTGGGGAAATTATAGACGTCAAGTCCTTTTTTTTTGAGAGAGAGAGAGAGAGAGAGAGAGAGAGAGAGAGAGAGAAACATTGATGTGAGAGCATACCACCTATTGGCTGCCTCCTACACATCCTCTCACCCTCTACCAGGGATCGAGCCCACAACCCAGGCATGTGTCCTGACTGGGCATTGAGCTCACATCCTTTTGATGAATAGGATGACACCCAACCAACTGAGCCACACCGGCCAGGGCTCAAGTCCTTTCTTGTTGAAACAGACCATGATGCAAGAACATGCTCAACTGGGTCCTGGGAACCAAGCTAGGACCTCGGGGTAGGCCATGAGTCTGAGTAAATGAATCCCACCCAGATGTGTCCAGCTACTAAAATAGGGGTGGCAGGGGTCAACCCTTCCAAGGCACCCAGGAACAGTGATGAAACTACCAAGAGGGGCCACACCGGACCCCATGTTGGGAATGTCTGTGCGGCCCGCCCGGCTCAGGCAGCGCACGCTTTCTTGGAAGCAGCCCTGATCCCCGGGGCAGAGCGCAGGCAGCAGGGCGGGTCCTGGGGCCCAGCCAAAGCCCGGAGCGTGTGGGTGGACCCTGGGAACGGCCTGGGCTCCGGGAAATGGGAGGAAGTCCAGCTGCCAGGCAGGGCCTGTGTGATCAGGTTTAGGAAACCTGCTTGAGAGAAAGATGGGCAGTCTACCTGCAGCGCCAGGCCAGCCGCGGGGTGACGAGGCGGGAGAGGGGGCTGGCCGCTGGGCACGCAGGAAGCCGGAGTGTGGAAAGCACCCAGGCCAGGGGACTGGACAGGAAATGAAGCCCGCCCTGGGCCAGGGTTTGGGGACAGGACTCCCCCAGGTCTGAAGAGACCGAGCAGAACCCCAGCGGCAGGGAGACAGGATAGGGAGGGACATGGCTGAGGAAATGGGGATACCGCGTGCGGGCCATAAGAAGTCTAGTGACCAGCACCGGGATAGATGCGGGAGCCAGGCCCGCAGAAAGGAGGAGTCTGTGTGTCCAGCCCTCCTCCCGCCCCCCACCCCACGCTGGAGAGGGCCTGGTCTTAGAGGTTTGGGGCTGGCCAGAGGGTGTCGGTGGGGTCTGAGCACCTGGCTGCCATGATGGGAGCTACGGGTGGGCAGCCGGGAGCCGGGCAGCATTATACCATGGAGGGGTCAGCGTCAGAGAGAACGCCCTGGAAGAGTCGGGGATGACCCATTCTGGCCTCCGTCCTTGTGCCCGGTGGGAGGCTCTCTGAGATGAAGGGCTGCCCCTCCCCCAGAGCGAGGCTGGTGGGCAGCAGCCAACACCCACGCTTCGAGAGCTGCAGGCAGCCTTCCTGCCATCAGCCGTAGGGCAGTCCATGCCTCCTCACCCTCTGCGATTACTGAGCACCCCCTTGTGCCAGGGCATTGCTGGGCACCGTGTGTCCCCCCGTGTGATGTGATGAGAGGTCCCGGGAGCCTCCAGGCTCAGGCAGCGGGACAATGTGCTCATGTAGACATCACGGTGCACGAGGACCCACAGGCTTCAAGAACCCTGTCAGCTTCCCTGGGGCCTGGGAGGAGGGGGGGGGGTGCCAAGCCCCCGGGGCCGCGAGGCAATAAAAGTCAAAGGGGAAGCAGGGCCCAGCTGGCACCGGAGCAGGTGGGCCACCATCCCAGCTACCAGAGTTAGCCCAGATCATCTGCGAATCAGACTCTGGACAAGAGAAATTAAGTCCACCACGGCGGACCGCTCGCGTGGGTGGCATCAGCTGGGTTTTGAGCCTCCTGGAGGCCAGGCCTCCCTTTGGTCAAGCCCATGCCTTGGCTTCTGCCTTGGAGAGCACAGCTGGCAGCCAGGAGGACAAGCGCAGGCCCACAGCCTCCCAGGGGGGTCACTCTTACCCGCGCCCCAGGAACCTCGGCCGTGGCGGGCCCACTCCACTTCCTGTGCTCGAGGGAAAGGGGAGGGCAAGTTTTTGGTTTTATCTTTTTAAATTAATTAAGCCATGGACCCAACCCTTTGGGGGACTCAAGAGTCTGCACCTTTCCTTCACAGGGTTGGAAATCAAGAAGAAATGTTGTTTATAAAGACAAAAGGGAGCCCAGCCCAGGAGAGTCGTTGAACGGGTGCATAATACACCCCTGTTCTTATTTGGGCCAGCTCCTTTCAGGGTGTACGACCCCCCCCCCTCCTCCGCCCCCGGAACCATGCTCTCCATCAACACATCGGTCGCACAGCAGACAGTTCAGCCCCAGGGAGAGCACAATTTCCCCGTTCCATCAGAAAGACTCCTGGAGGAAACAAGCAAATATAATATTCTGGCCGAGCGGTGACAGCTTTTTGCAAGTATGAATACAACCTTGAAAATGAACTGCACCTTCCCTCCACCTCGCGGGTCTGAGCGGTTGTTTACTGTAAGTGGCATCTATTTTCCTTCCTCGCGTCCCACACCCAGTTCTGAACCTAAAATAACCCACGTGGCCAGAGTGCGCAGAGCAGGCGGACCGGACTTTTCTCTCATTATGAAGAGCGTATGTTTGGCAAGACGTGCCTCATGAAGCCTACACCATGAATGAAAGGGATTTTGAGAAACACGTTCATTTAAAAAATAAAATAAAATAAACCAGTGTTTTGCGTGTATCAGGGGAGCTGGTGCAGTGAATGGTAAATGTCAACACGTCTGTCAATTGATCATCTGGTGGGCGGCCTGCATGCTGCCAGCACCCAGCCCGTCTCCCAAGGCGAGCTGTTCAAAGACAGCCTATTGGCCGAAACCGATTTGGCTCAGTGGTAGAGCGTCGGTCTACAGACTGAAAGGTCCCAGGTTCGATTCCGGTCAAGGGCATGTACATTGGTTGTGGGCACATCCCCGGTAGGTAGGGGCTGTGCAGGAGGCGACTGGTCAATGTTTCTCTCTCGTCGGCGTTTCTAGCTCTCTATCTCTATCCCTTCCTCTCTGTAAAATATCAATAAAATATATTTAAAAACAAAAACAAAGACAGCCTATTGGTCAGTAGCCCTGTGTCAAAGGTCCGGTGGAACTGCCACAGAGTCAGTGTTCTGAGCCCGTCCTGGCCCATGTTACCCCGGGCTGTGCTTGCCTCCCAGGCCTACCTGCATCTTAGGTCAGAGCATCTCAGGGAAGCGGGGGCTTCTGGCCTCACACACAACCATGCTGGGAGTGGAGGCTCAGCTCAAACCCACCCTGGCTCCCAGGACAATCTAGATCCCCCACCACTAGCCTTCCATTAGCCTCATTCATATATATTTATATTATTTTTTTATATTTATATTTATATGTTTCAGAGAGGAAGGGAGAGAGAAACATCAATGATGAGAGAGAACCATCAATCACCTGCCTTCTGCACGCCCCCCCATTGGGGATTGAGCCCAGACATGCGCCCTGAGCAGGAATCGAACCGTGACCTCCTGGTTCATAGGTCGACACTCAACCCACTGAGCCACATCGGCCAGCCCCATTCGCCTCGGACTTGCTGACCCTGACTTTCGCCAGACCCCCGGCCTGTCACCCAGAGCCCAGGGTGCCTGGGATGAGATTTATGCCTGAAATAATGAAGGAAAACAGGACCAAGGCAAAGCACTATTGTTTGCTTTTCAGCTGTTTCCGGTTGTTCTAAACACCTTCCCCGTGGGGGGTGGGTACCGAGCACGGGGGACCCGGGAAGTTTGGGGTTTGAAAATGTACTTGGAAGACAGGCCGGGCACGCAGGGAGTCGGGGCAATGACCTTGAGCTTAATTAACCTCTGCCTTCGAAATCCCTGCCGGGCTCTGTCCCTGAGCCCCTCCCCTTCTAAAAAGCCCTGGAATGTTCTGCTAGCTCCTAGGATCTTGACAAGCAGAAAATTCAATCTACTGACCAAACCCAAAAAGCTTGCTCAGGCTCCCGCAAACAAAACCAATGACATGACATAAAAACAAGCCAACGCTTAAAATCAGCCTCGAGAGCATCTCGGATGGCTCCCAGCACAGCAGGCCTTTAACCGGGTCAGATGGAGCCCACCAGGGGCCGGGGGAGGCCATGAAGCCCCCGCTGGGGCCACAATTAGGTGAGAAGTGCTCACATTGGGGCTAAATCACCCAAAGTCCCATGTAAGCTGCCTGTTAAAACCCCAGGATGGCCATGTGGTGCACATGCTCACCCAGGGCATTTGGGGGAGGGGAGGCACGGCCTAGTTACACCTGGCAACGTGGGCAAGATGGGAAAGTGGCCTCCTTAGCTGGGTACCCACAGGGTTTAGAAACACAGAGGTGAGTCTAGTGGGGGACTGTCTCCCCAGAAGGGGCCCAGAACAGTGGCCCTCCGCCCTGCGTCAGGCGGGGCCTCAGTGCTGACCCTGTGACCTGCCCCCGAGTGTTGCCGTGGGCCTGGGCTCCGGGACTGGGACCGGGAGCACACACTGCCCGCGTGTCTGAGGTAATGCTCTGAGCCCTAATTCTTCCTGGTCACACCACTGTCCACCCGCCACCGGCCCTCGTCCAGGCAGAGCTGCTCCTCCGGTGCCCAGCGGCCAAGCCCCGGCCGGCCCCCTCTCACCTCCGGGACGCCACTCCTCTGGCCGCTCCATCCGTGGTTCCTCGCGTCCTGGCCCACCCTGATCCAACACACCTTCCGGCTTCGCAATCCAGCCCAACTGGGGAACCTACGCGATTCCAGAGCCTCCGGGGCCCCGCCTTCCGCGTGGAGCCGGATGCTCCAAGCGCTGTCACCGATGCGCTTCAAGTGGAAAAGCATCATCTGCTTCAGAAGGAGCCAGGAGGTCCCTTCCGGGGAAGGCACCCAGGAATGCACATGTCACACTCTCCTTGCCTCTCCACGAGCTGGACAGACGTCACGCGCAGGCTCCCATAGGACCCACCGACGCTGCACAGAGCGTACCCAAGGCAGAAGCACAGCGTCCCCCCGCCCAGGGCTGTGTGTCACACTCACCTCCCATCAGGCCACTGCACACGGACTGGAATGGAATGACCAGCTCAGGGTCCTGGGACTGGGGTGGGGGTTGGCCAGCTGCTCAAAGACTGGGGGCTTCACCCCCAAAATGGCCTGCACCACGTGGGCCTGTGCTACACTTTTCTCCCTCATGCCCTGTCTCCGTATTATCCTAAGGTGACCAGACGTCCCGCTTTTGGCGGGACAGTCCCAATTTTCAATAATTTTTCCCGAGTCCCGAGGCATTTAAAAAAAAAAACTGGGACTCTGCTGAAACCGGTTTGGCTCAGTGGAGGAGCGTCAGTCTGCGGACTGAAAGGTCCCGGGTTCGATTCCTGTCAAGGGCATGTACATTGGTTGCGGGCACATCCCCGGAAGGGGGTGTGCAAAAGGCAGCTGGTCGATGTTTCTCTCTCATCGACATTTCTAGCTCTCTATCTCTCTCCCTTCCTCTCTGTAAAATAAAAATATATATTAAAAAAAAAAAAGATAGTGGCAGCTTTAAAAAAAACAACAACAAAAACCGGGACTCTTTTTAAAACGCCGCGGGATGCGGGACACGTTGTTAAAAACCGGGACTGTCCCGCCAAAAGCGGGATGCCTGGCCTCGTATCCGTGTGGCTGTGCTCGTGTTTTGTTCCGCTTGCGGCGAACCTGGTCGCTGACAAATCCTCTGAGGTCCAAAGAATGGAGGGTACGAAAAAAAACCTTAGAAAAATAAGTCGCTCTTTTATTTCTACTTCAAAATATACACTGTGTACATCTGGATCGCTAAGGGAAGCGGACTGGGCGAGGAGGCCATCATGGACCTGACAGAAGACACAGAACCGGGGCCGCCTGGTTCCGATCCGTCTCTGACCCGCTGGCGGGGCGGTGCCGCGGGTGCCATCCCTCCGTCTGGCCGGAGGCCGGTGGCCTCACCGGGCCTCGGCGGCCAGGAGCTCCTGCAGGGCCCGGGGCACGTGCGGGGGCTGCCCGGCGGCCAGGGCGCGCAGCCGGGGGCCCAGGAGCGGCTGGAGGCCGCGGGCCAGCCGGCTCGCCGCGGCGCGGACGCTGCCCCCGCGCCCCGCCCCGGGCCCGGTCACGTGGGCCAGGAGGTCCCAGAGGACCGGAAGGACGAGGCGCTCCGCGGCCTGCGGCTTCCGGGGGTACGCCGCGGCCGCCAGCCCTGTGGGGAGGAGAGAGGGGAGGGTCACTCCGCCGCCCGGGCCGCCAGGGCAGCAGCCGCCCGCGGGGCCCACGGATGCCTGAGGCACGGCACCACGGGGCCTCAGACTGCTATGGGCCCAGGAACGTGTTTTTAATTTCTTTTAAAATGAGAAGCAGGAGCCGAAACCGGTTTGGCTCAGTGGATAGAGCGTCGGCCTGCGGACGGAAGGGTCTCGGGTTCGATTCCGGTCAAGGGCATGTACCTTGGTTGCGGTCACATCCCCAGTAGGGGGTGTGCAGGAGGCAGCTGATCAATGTTTCTCTCTCATCGATGTTTCTAATTCTCTGTCTCTCCCTCTTTCTCTCTGTAAGAAATCAATAAAATAGCGGAAACCGGTTTGGCTCAGTGGATAGAGCATCGGCCTGGGGGGACTCAAGGGTCCCAGGTTTGATTCCGGTCAAGGGTATGTACCTTAGTTGCGGGGAACATCCCTAGGTGGGGGTGTGCAAGCGGCAGCTGATAGATGATTCTCATCAATGTTTCTAACTCTCTATCCCTCTCTCTTTCTCTCTGTAAAAAAATCAATAAAATGTGTGTGTTTTTTAATAAATAAATAAATAATAAAATAATAAAATGAGAAGAAGGAAATTTGAAGATATGCAACCTGGTGCATATTTGTGTTTATCCCAAATGGTCATAAAATAACATTTTAAAAAATTTTTAATGGAAGGAGGGGCAGACAAAGGCCAAGTGCGGGGGTCCCAGCAGCCCAGGAGAGAGGAAGAGGCGGGCACGCCCGATTCGATCCTGCCTCTGCTCTGTTCTGGCTTGTGGGAGCTTGAGAAAGCCGCCCAAGCTTCTTGAGCCAGTTCCCTAGCCAGGAAAGATCCTAATCCTGAGCCAATCTCTTGCGATGGTTAGATTAGGTAATAAATGCATGGGAAGTGCTGAAATAGGTGACAAATACTACTAGTATTGCTTAAATCCTCATTACCACCGATGAGACGTCACGCAAAAATAGAGAAACCTGTACTCGAGGGAGAAGCTGACACCCTTTCAAATGGCGTGTTCCGGAAAACAGAACAGCCCAGCCTGGCCTTCCCGGGGTCTGGCTGCCAAACCTCACTGTGCGGCCAGCCACCTGCGCTGAACACCTAGACTCAAATGTTTCCTAAATCTCCGCCTGCACATGAGGGTGAAAGCTTCCCCAAGGACCAGGCCAGGCAGGGCCCCTGCTCCCCCAAAGGGGCGTGGGGGGCGGTCCACCTGCCCCCACAGCTCACACCCTTGTTCTGCCACCACCACCACCCTGGACTGCACACACACACACACACACACACACACACACCAAAGGAGGCATCAATCCCCACAGGAGTCCCCACTCCCTGGTACAGGGAGGGGGGCACCTGGCTGATGGATGCGTCTCTCAAGCTGGCAGAGGCTGGCAGTGGCCCTCTGGGAGTCACCAAGAGGAAGAAACCCCCATTAAACGTATGCTTGAAAGGCAGCTAAAGTAATTAGCGAAAGATTTACGGGTGGTAAGCTGCGCTATTATTAGTCCAAGCCTGTGTGGATTGGAATGCCTCCTGTGTTCCTGACTGGCACCCAGTTAACAGAAGAGCTACTCAGAAACTCTTGCTTTTCCGGGGAGGAGAGGAATATATATAGTAAACAGGTCATCTAAATTGGGGTGCACACGGACCTCTGGACCCCATAAATGACCAATACAAGGACAGGGAGGCTTTTTACCCAGAAAATATGGATTTGGAGGAGCAGAAAGGGTTCCCTGTCTGGTACCCAGGCTGGTCTGGTTACGTGGCCCAGGTCTCACCTCCGGGCACCCACAGCATGGCACTGTGGCTGCACGTGGCCCCAGCCCTGCCTCACCCGCCTTGCCCGCTTGGGGAAGGCCTGACGCCAGGATGGAAGGTTAGAGGCCACTCTGGGGTCACTGGGGTAACTAAACCAGGCAAGCAGCAAGGCCAGGAGCAAGAGAGGGGCGGTGGGGGAGGCGGCATGATGCCGCAGTCAGGCTGCATTGCTGAGCTCCCCGGGGCTGTGTGCGGCGAGGCGCTGGCTGGGCCAGCAGAGGGAGGCGGGCACAGGGTGGGCTGTGCTCTGTGGAGGCACCTGAAACCAGGCAGGAGGGCTGGGGAGGAGGGGGGCAGAGGAAGTGATGCCAGACTAAGTGGGCATCGCCCAGGCGGAGGAAGAAGGGTGGAGAAGGAAGAAGGGTGCAGGCAGAGGTGAGAGCGTGGGCGACCGGCCTCTACAAGGAGGGTGGCATGCTGGCACCTAGGGGGCAAGGCCGGGGCCGCTCTGGCCGAGGCCCATCGCACAGAGGCTGAGGCTGGCCCTGCAGCCAGGCTCCTGGGACAAATCCCGGACTAGTCGCCCAGGGACGTTGGGCACTTGACCTTCTGAGCTTTTGAATTTTTAAAAAATATATTTTATTGGCTTTTTACAGAGAGGAAGGAAGAGAAATAGAAAGCCAGAAACATTGATGAGAAAAACATCTATCAGCCGCCTCCTGTACACCCCCCACAGGGGATGTGCCCGCAACCAAAGTACATGCTCTTGACTGGAATCGAACCCGGGACCCTTGAGTCCGCAGGCCGACGCTCTACCAACTGAGTCAAACCGGCTTTAGCTGAGCTTTTGATTTTTGGTGGTTTTTTTTAAAAATTTCTATTAAAGGCATAATCATGAAACCCCACCCTGCTTGCGGGGTTGTTTTGAGGATTTATGACCCAGGACCTATAACTGGGGGTGGGATAGAGGGGCAGAGTCTAGATGGCCAGGCAGAGACGGGCCCTCAGGGAGCGGGTCACTCGCCTGAACGCTGCTGGGAGCCACGCAGGGGGGTGGCATGATCACCTGCATTTTAGGGGGCCCTCGGGAGTCCTGCCTCTTTCCTTGATGGGACCTCCCTAAGATGGGGAGGAGGCTTCCGGCAAGCAAGCAAGAGGGTCACACCAACTCGGTAACCTGCCCAAGGTCAGAGTTGGCCGGTGGCTCCTGTCCCCGCAAAGCCCGTGTCCTTCCCACGCTGCCTCCCCCGGGGCCACGGGAGAAGGTGTCGGCCCTGGGACGAACCACCTGAGGCTCATGCTGCGCTCTCGAAGCAGCCAAGCTTGGCCCGGCTTTCCCGGCGAAGCCTGAACAAGGCAGAGCCCACTCAGGCCAGGCCCCGTCTGCACGCAACACAGCCCCGGGCATCTAACTGTCAGGACCACGCTGCTGCTGACCAAGCCCTGGACCAGAGGGGGGGGGGCTGCCCAGGCGGGACCGGGTACCCGAAGGGCCGGGGTGGGGAGGAAGAAAGCATCGTGGTCTCTGGAGAACTGTTTCAGTGGTGTGCCAACCTGCTTCCTTCTGACCACACGCAAACATCCTCTCCTGGACATATAGGGGTTATCGTTAAACACCAGATGATCAGCCGAAACCGGTTTGGCTCAGTGGATAGAGCGTCGGCCTGCGCACTGAAAGGTCCCGGGTTCGATTCCGGTCAAGGGCATGTACCTTAGTTGCGGGCACATCCCCAGCGGGGGGTGTGCAAGAGGCAGCTGATCGATGATTCTCTCTCATCGATGTTTCTGACTGTCTATCCCTCTCCCTTCCTCTCTGTAAAAAAAAAAAAAATCAATAAAAATAAATAAATAATAAATAATAATGATAAAAATAATAATAAATAAACAGCAGATGATCAAAAAGTGTAAATGGCCTGGAATTACTTCTGGTCTAAGGTAAGTGGGCTCAACCACATGCCCGGGGAGGAGCACAGAGACTGACCTGGGGGTGGGGGGAAGGGGCATGTTTGGGGGTGCTCACCTGGCAGGCGGTCTGTGACATCAAGCGCTGCGCGGCCGCTGAGGAAGCGCACCCGCCCAGCGAACGCCTGCAGGAGGCAGAGGTCGTCTGAAAGAGAGGGCGCGGCCGTGGCCGTGGTGCTGTGGCCTGAGCCACAGCACCCACGTGTGGAAGAGGCCCTGGGCGGCCCTTCTGTGACTACAGAGAGGAAGCATGGCGGTACCATCCCGGGGGCTGGGGGGCGGTGTTTCGGGATAAAGAGGAGGGTCTCCGGCCTGCTCTGGCGTGTTTCTAAAGTCAGCCCCCGCAGGGCCCCGCCGGGACTGAGTTCGGAAGCCGAGAGTTCTTCCCCGACCTGGTGGATGTCTCCCAGCTTCTCCAACGATTGAACTCGAAACCCTGCGTTCCTCACAAAGACACGTAAGGTGAGGAGAGTCCCCTCGCTCAAGGAAGGGACCCTGATCTGGAAAATACACACGGTCGGACCAGTCCTCTTCCCCTCCGACTGCCTCTGCACGGACCCTGGAGGCAGCCGGCACTCCCACCCCCAGCGTTTTGCGACCACAGCAGTCATAGCACGATCCAAGGGGAGGTGGGACCAGTAACAAAAGGCACTTTTCGGGGATGTGGCTGTGGGTCTGGGACGTGGGGGGCGCTACCAGAGCAGACCCCAGCCAGTCCTGGGACCCCAGAGCTGACCAGCTCAAGGCCAGATTTCTCTTTACAGGGGACAGCATTTAGGGACCCGCCGGAGGGAGTCTTTCCAGGTGAGTTGCACCTTCTCTGAGTTCCTGCCTTACCCCAGCACGGAGGCTCCGTGTGCCCACTGGTATGCAAGCAAAGCTTTCTTTTTCCACCAGGTAGCCATTCCAGCAAGAGCTAGTTCCTGTCTCCCTTGCTCCCTTCCTGAGACTCGTAAGGTAGAGAGAGGAGAAAACGTACTCTCTGCTGCTTGCAAAAGCTCTATCCCACAAGACAAGAGTCTTGAAAATAATTCGCGCCGGGAGGTAAAGAGACTATTGCAGTTTGCGAGAAGTGGTCTCCGTGTCTCGGTGAAGCCGTGATTGTGTACGTTTTTTTGTCATCACCTGCATTATTCTATGCGGGTGTCTCTGTTTCCCCCATTCCTCTCCCCCGACCTCATCATCAGCCGTGAGCTCACCTCTGAGGACAAGGACTTCTCCCTCCGTGCTGTCCCCCCACAACACAGTCCTGGACGCTCTCTGGACGCAGCCGGGTCTCCCCCTCCTGGCCACTGGCATGGCCTCCCAGAGCAGGAGAGAAGAGGGGACGTGGGAAATGCTTAAAAATGCAGGACCCTCAGACACCTGCTCCAGAGCATGTCCCAGGCGCCTGGCACACACAGGTGCTCAGCAAATGCTTGCCTTCCAGCCAGCGTGGCTCAGTGGTTGAGCGTCGACCTATGAATCCAGGAGGTCATAGTTTGATTCCTGGTCAGGGCACATGCCTGGGTTGCAGGGTCTCCAGTAGGGGGCGTGCATGAGGCAACCAATTGATGATTCTTATCATTGATTTTTCTTTTCTTTTTTTAAAATATATTTTATTAATATTTTACAGAGAGGAAGGGAGAGAGATAGAGAGCTAGAAATGTCGATGAAAGAGAGACATCGACCATCTGCCTCTTGCACACCCCCTACCGGAGATGTGCCCGAAACCAATGTACATGCCCCTGACCGGAATCGAACCCGGGACCTTTCAGTCCACAGACCAACGCTCTACCACTGAGCCAAATCGGTTTCGGCATCATTGATGTTTCTATCCCTTTCTCCCTCTTCCTTCCTCTCTGAAACCAATAAAAAAAAATATTTTTTTTAAAAAAAAGGAAGTATACAAAACATGGTGGCATGTGAACAGCAGCAGCAGAAACTGAAATCACACTGGACTCCTGACGATACGCTGTTAGGGTGTCGCAATGCAATAGGCGCAGTAAGTTACGATGTCACATGGCCCTCTTCCCTGTGGTTGCCAAACCTGAGCCCGTCCGTCACATGGAAAAAACCGGAATGAGCCGCCTAAACAGAAAATGCGAGCGATGGTGTAGCAGTGGCTCAAGCGTGTAACGATATGTAAATGCCCGTGCTTTGTCTTTAAAGGGGAAAAAAAAAAAAGAAGTCAGATTCAAATGTGTAATGTAATC
The DNA here is from genome assembly GCA_963924515.1 of Vespertilio murinus. Classification (NCBI taxonomy): domain Eukaryota; kingdom Metazoa; phylum Chordata; class Mammalia; order Chiroptera; family Vespertilionidae; genus Vespertilio; species Vespertilio murinus. Next base: position 56,162,728 of record OZ004713.1, on the reverse strand, counting down.
ACAGCCACGTATACAAACAGGCCCAGAAAAATATCTATAATGAAAAATGCCACGCGCTAATGATGGTTTATTTTAGGAGCTGGGGCTGTAATGAGGTTTGTTTGTTTTTTTCCTCCCTCCAGATGCTTTGCATTTTTACTGCCTCAATAATTAATAAGTATACTTTTACGGTGGTGGGAAGTACACTTTATATTTTTACATTAGCTAGAAAGACTGCATAATGGCAGGGGAAATGCAACCGGGTCGTGTTGCATGAAAGACAAAGTCAGAACTGTGCTCGCATGATGGTTTGTAACCGGGGAACTCTGTGTGCACGCACACAATGGAGTATACGTGATGTCCTCGGGCGGCTGGTGGGTCAGAGGGGCACCACGAATGGGTCCGTAGATTCCATGAATAACATCATGGGGGTCACATGATTTATACAAGGTAATACGCTCCCAGTCAGAGAGAAAAATAGCCCACGTAGATCTGAAGCCACCCATTTCCGAGCTTATCTGCCCTCTGGCCGGGGGCTGCGGTGAATGGACGGGGCAGGCGTTGGGTGCTCAGAAGCCTGAATGTGGGGATCTGACCAGGAGCAGGTGAGCTGTCAGCAGCCTGGTGCTTACCGAGCCCAGAGCACCCGCCAGTCGGCTCAGGAACTGCCGTGGCACTTGGGCTATGGCTCCTAAAATCAGAAGGTGTCGGTGCTGTGAGAGGGGGTGCCACTCCAGCCCCGCCTCCGGAGAGGCCCCAGGCAGGCGGGGACAAAGGGCAGAGGTCGGAGCGATGGGCCTCCTTCCTCGCCATCTCCTCAAACGCGGGAAAGGACGGGAATCCCACCTGCTCTGTAACCTACACACCTCCTGTCCCTAAAAAATAAAAAACCCTAAAAGCTAGAAGAGATGCGGTGGCTGATGAGGCGCCCGGATCACTGACTCCCAGAATGAAGAGGGGTCTTAGGAAGCGGCCCGATAGGCCAGCACCCGGCATGGCTGTGCTCCTGACCCCCTCGCCCGCCAGAGCAGGAAGTGAATACAGCCTGTGGAGCTGTGGCTTGGTGACTTTTCACATTTAAGTGCTTCTCAGCATGGCGCAGATCCTCTGCTGCTCGGGGCCAGAATCCCTTGTGGGGCAGAAGGACCAGGCTTGGGTGAGAACCCCCTCTGCTCAAAGGGCTCCGAGCCACTCCCAGGAGAAGCCGTGGGGTGCCAAGGTCACCCCTCCCGCCCTCTCCCCCGAACCACCAGGGCCACCAGGCTCATCCTGGGTGACGTGGGCAGGAAGATTTCACCCCTTCTCTTCTGTCCCACCTGTGCCATCCCTGCTTCTACAGCCCAAAGCCCCGGGCCAGGGGAGAGTTCAGTTACCGCCTCCATTGCACCCTCTGCAGGCCAAGCGTGGCCATTCCCGACAGGAGAACCCCTCCCGGGAAGAGTGTGTCTACCGTTGGCACACCTGGCACAGATGAGTTCTTCTTTTTTTTTTTTAATATATTTTATTGATATTTTACAGAGAGGAAGGGAGAGAGATAGAGAGCTAGAAACGTCAATGAGAGAGAAACATCGACCAGCTGCCTCCTGCACACCCCCTACCGGGGATGTGCCCGCAACCAATGTACATGCCCTTGGCTGGAATCGAACCCGGGACTTTTCAGTCCGCAGACCGACGCTCTACCACTGAGCCAAACCGACCTCGGCAGATGAGTTCTTCTTGTTGCCACCCTAAATCCCGCAGGTCTGACCTGGGTGGACACAGAACTCGGCTCACCACTCCCTAGTGAATATTTCTTCCAAAACCCATGCTGCCGGTGGGGCGGAGGGGGTACGGCTCACAGCAAAGCCACGTGGCCCGGAGCGCCCATGCCACACCTGTTCAACGGGACCTGGCCCACGGGCCCCTTTGCCGGGGATTTACTGGACCCCTCCATCCCTCCAAGGCCAGCCCCATTCCAGCCCAGCCTAGCCCTCCCCCACGGAGCAGAGAGGAAGACAGCTCCCCTCCCACCCGCTCCCAGGCTCCCTGCACCCAGGCCCCGAGCCGGTGGGCCCGAGGGGGCGCACCGTCAGCCACCCTTGGGGACACCCTGTCCCCGGCGGAAATGAGGATTCTAGGGGTCCTCCTGGGAGCTGCAACCTGCCTCAAGGTGTGGTCAGCTCCCAAAGGCAGACCATCTCCAGGATGCCCAGCCCGGGCGCTCACGGCAGGGCCCCCCGGAGAGGGGGCCTGAGTCTTAGGACAATGCGAGACGCCAGCTCCCGCGGCCCGAAGCTGGCCCCGCGGCGAGCCCGGCGAGGAAGAGTTAAGCCTCCTCCCCCCAGACGAGGCTGCTTTCCTCCTCAAACCGCTAGAGCCTGTTCTGCCCGGTGTAGGTTTCCCCCATAAATCCAGGGCCCGCGATGATTTACCAAGAGCCTGGGTTACTGGCAACGGCAATCTCACTTACCCACAGCAGCCCCGAGAACAAGCCATAATTTAGAGCTGGATTTATATTATTTGTTCTACGGCAACAAAACCAGCAAATCATAAATCCCCTCCGAGATGAAGGGAGGAAATTGACAGTATTTATGAGCCCGAGAGGCGGAGGAGGGCCCGGACAGGCGTCTGATTTGTAACTGAAACTTCTCCTGGAGGCCCCAGCCAAGGACACGGTGCTGGGCTCAGGCTAGGACGTGGGGGGGGGGGGGGGATGTGGGCCAGGCTGGGTCCCAGCCTCACGGTGGGGGTGCTCTGTGGGTGCTAAGGAGTGGGCATCACTCTGGGCTCATTGGAACATACAGCAAGCAATGGGCAAACAGCAAAGGCTCTCTTGCATCATGGGCGAGACTGGCTTGCGGAAACTCTCGGCTCCGCTCCTGGCTGGGACACGAGTCTAAGCGTGCACTACATTCTCGCACGCCCTGGGAGTTCTGACCTTGCACATCAGCCTGAGCGCTAGGTGCACCGAATAGCACCTTCAGGTACTCTAAAAGGGACCGAGAACCGCAGTCTATGCACCAGAATGCCGCCTGACGTTCGAGGACCCAGATGTGATACCGCAAAGCCCGCAGCCTCTCCTGACGTCTCTCCCATAGCTCCTTCCGCCTTCTCTTTTCATCCCGCCCCCGGCTCCATTCCAATGTCACTCCCACCCCTCACACCAAACCCCTCACACCAGAAGCGCTGGCCCCAAACAGTGTTGTTTAAAGGCAGCTCTCAGCTCTTCCACCTTCAGAAAGCCAGCAGGACCCCGGCCTGCCTCCTGCACCAGACAACCAGGGGCGGCCAGCCCTCCCGGCCGCCTGCCCATCACATCAGCTGGGCCCTCACCAGCATCGCCCGGTCCCCATCCAAGCTGCATTCACTGCCACCGAGTCTACAGCTGAGACAGTTCTTGACAGCTCCGCCCAGATCCTTCCTGGCAATGCTGACCTGTTCTCCCTTCAATACCCAGCCGGCCTTGGGTGAGTCGTTTAGGTCGCGTGTGCTAAAGGAGGCAAGACCGCATCACCTCCACGTCTCCCCCCGTTTCACCACCTAAGACACGCAGGTTGATGGGACAATGAAAAGCTGCCAGCCAAGAACCTCACAGGCCCGAGGCCACCTACCCAGCCTCTGGGAACACACTGAACCTGTGCCTTTCACCACTCTGCCGATTGCCAAGCAGGAAGGGTGGCCCAGCCCAGGGTGGCACTAGGGACGGACGGAGCCAGCTGCCCCCCCGAGCCAGGCGGGACCGCGGCAGGAGGCTCACCCAGACTCCCGGTCATGGCGTCCAGGGCGGACACGGCGGCAGCATGGATCCCCGGGGTCCTGGAGTTGAGGTTGTCGGCGACGGCGGCGACGATGGGGGGCAGCACCGGGTGCAGGCTCTCTCCGAGGAGGGGGACCATCTTGGCGAGGGCCTCCAGCGCCCACTGGTTCACTTTCCGGTTGGAATCCTGAAGCCGTGGCGTGAAAGCGTCGAACACCTATGGAGAAGACAGGATCCAAGAGCCCGTGGGAACCGGGCGGGCGGGAATCGGCAGGGCGGCCCCCGCGTCCCTGACATCCCCTCATCCAACCTGGCCAGAGCTCTCCGTGGCTCAGAGTGTGCCTCCTCAAGGGGGGGTGGGGGGGCGTGTAGGAGGGAAGAACCACCCCACAGTGAGCATCGTGTCAGATGCCCTCACTCTCTCTTTTCTGCAATGATCTTCACAGCCCAGCAGGCCTGTGTCCTCCTCCTCGCTTCACCATTAAAAACAAAAACTGAGCCAAAACCGGTGTGGCTCAGTGGATGAAGCATCGGCCTGCAGACTCAAGGGTCCCAGGTTTGATTCCGGTCAAGGGCATGTACCTTGGTTGCGGGCACATCCCCGGTGGTGGGTGTGCAGGAGGCAGCTGATTGACGTCTCTCTCTCATCGATGTTTCTAGCTCTCCATCCCTCTCCTATCCTCTCTGTAAAAAAATCAATAAAATATATTTAAAAAAAAAAAAAAAAAAAACTTCCGAAACCAGTTTGGCTCAGTGGTAGAGCGTCGGTCTGCGGACTAAAAAGTCCCAGGCTCGATTCCGGTCAAGGGCATGTACCTTGGTTGCGGGCACATCCCCGATAGGAGGCATGCAGGAGGCAGCTGCGGTCCATGTTTCTCTCTCATGGACGTTTCTAGCTCTCTATCTCTCTCCCTTCCTCTCTGTAAAATATCAATAAAATATATATTTTTAAAAAACAAATAAAACAACTGAGGCTGAGAGAGGTGAGGTCACCCGCCCAGATCACACCGCCAGGAAGGAAGGGAGCCCAGCCCGCTGCCTCCATGCCTGTGTCCGAGCTGCTCGCCATGAGGCTGGGCCGCCAGCAGCCTTGCTCCTGGAAGAAGCAGGCGCTGCTCTGGTTTCCAGCCTGTGCCAGCTCCTTGCCCATCCTGGCCCAGTCCCCTGGCCCACCACCCGCTCTGCCCCGGAACCTCATGCACACAGCTAGACCGGGAGTGCCCTCGGCCACGGCACCCTCACTCTGCCCCCTCCCCACAGATCTCCAAGAGGCTGAGGGGTGCCGGGCACCTCTGAGCGGTCCTAAGGTGCCCTCATCCCTCCAGCCACTCCCACGTAGTCTCAGATGGTTACCAAGGCAACTGGCTAGCAAATGCTTGTTGGGCTCCCTTTACCCTGAGGGCCAATGTCTAACCCTGTCCAGAGATTTCCAAACCGAAGGTGCACCCATGGGGAGGGCGGGGGGGCAGCGCTCACCTGGACCAGGTTGGCGGTGACCAGCTCCGGCGTGGCCTCGCAGTGCTCCAGGAGGCGCCCCACGCCCGCCTCCCGGGACTGGTAGTCCCCGGCCTCCAGCAGCCGCGTCAGCTCCCGCAGCTGCTCCGCCGGCTCCACCGGCTCCGGGCCGCCCGGCCCCGAGGAGCGCGGCCATGCCAGCCTCGGGCCGTTGGAGCGGAGCCTGAGCAGAAGGAGCATCTGGCCTGGGGGCCGGGCACGGACACACCTGTCCCAGGCCCCTCCCACGGGCAGGTGGAGGGGGGGATCTGGAAACCCCTCTTCCTCCAGGGGCTATGTGGCTGCCCAGAGCCCCAGGGGGCAGAGCTGTCTCTTTCTCTTCTCTCCTCTCCTCTCCTCTCCTCTCCTCTCCTCTCCTCTCCTTTTCTTTTCAGCAGACAGGGGAAGAACGGAGGAGAAAGCTGGAGTGAGGGGGTGAGATCACGAAAGGATACTGGGACACGTTTCATCTAAGAGTCAGGGAAGATCTTGCCGGGTGCCCGAATCCTGCCCCCTGGCTGTCTAGGGCCAGGGGTGAGCAAACTTTTTGACTCGAGGGCCACCATGGGTTCTTACACTGGACCGGAGGGCCGGAACAAAAGCAGCCTGACCATGCTGGCACTCTCATCTTGGGCTGCTGGTGAAGGAGCGGAGGGGAGAGCAAGAGAACCCTCTGCTCTTTCAGCTCCGCGGGAATGGGCTGAATCTGGCCCGAGGGCCGTAGTTTGCCCACGGCTGGGCTAGGCCCTGCTCACAGTCCTCCGGTCACCGGGGAGATGTTACGAAGTCCTGTTCTCTTAGGCGGGGAGCACGTGCCCACCGAGCCCCTGGCCCGTTCCAGCCAGAATGAGAGCAGCTCCACTCAGAACTCCAGCCCCATCCCAGCTCAGAGCCTCGCTCCTCTGCGCTTATGCCTCGCACCCGAGTCCCACCGACGGAGCCCGACGCCATTCCGTCATTTATTCCCACACTCCGCCCTCTGTCTACTGGGAGTGCCGAGGCCTGGGCCGGGCGCTGAGGACAGGAGATGAGAGACGGCCTTGTCCTGAGGGCTCACACACCCGGGGAGACAGCACAGCGAGGCCCATGGTGGACAGAGGACTGACGGACGAGGACCTGTCCACCCAGAGGTCGTGGGGACACAGTGTCAGACAGAGCTCCCGGGAGAGGGTGGCAGGCGAGCGGGATCCCGTGGGACGTGGTAGAACGAGCAGGCATGCTCTGGGTGCGGACGGCCCACACAAGGCAAAGGCACAGCAGAGAGAGGAGCGAAGGGGCAGGGAACCCGGCTGCTCTGGTCTGGCCCAGAGGACACGTGGGAGAGAGGGCAGGAGGCTACTCTTGGAGAGGGGGGCGGCCTCCCTGGGGTCCTCGCCAAGGAGACCAGATGCGTCCTCCCAGGATTTGGGCAGAGGAGTGACCTTCAGATTCCCGCTGGTTTCTACCCCCCGGCCACAGCCACCCCGGCTGCCCCGTCGGCATCTCGGAGGGGGAGCCCCAGAGGGACAAGGGCGGCCGTACCCATCCTCGCCGGGCAGCCCGTTCTCACACGCCGCCAGACTCCTCGACGCCCTGTGGCCTCTGGCAGACGGCAGCTCCTCGCTCTCCTCTAGGCCCTGAAAATGCACACAGAGCGTGAACCGGAAGGAGTCGCCCCTGGGGAGGTGCCAGATGCTCCAGCCTAGATCTTAACCTCTCCCCCGGGTGACCTCCCAGCGCAGCTGAGCCTCCCAGAGCGCTGGCCAAGTATTGGGGGTCAAGATGCCCATTTCACAGATGGAGAAGTGGAGGCCCAGGGAGTCTCAAGGGACACGGGCCCAGAGGGGCAGACCCAGGCTGAGTAGAGGACGAGGAAATCACGTGGACGTCACCCGGCGGGAGTCCCGGGTGAAAATAAAAGCCTCCGAGTGCAGCCCCCACCCCCTGACCTGCGCCCCTTGACCTGCGTGGAGGGTGGCCAGGCTCAGCTCTGGTCCCCCAGCCAGCACCCACCACACCCACCAGCTCACCCGCTGTTTGATGGCCGCCATGACCTTCCGCAAGTCGTGGGACGGCAGGGACTGCTTCAGAAATGCGTCAAACTTGGCGTTCGACATCAGGATGCTCACCATCTTCCGGCCATAGAACCTGCCGCGGGGCGAGGGGCACGGTGAAGAAACAGCCACAGAAACACATCGTAAAGTTGGGGTACGACTTCACACAGCTTTCTCGTGATAGTCAGAGAGGTTCCAATACTTTTTCTAATTATGACAATTATGGTTCTTTGAGGACAAGGCTAGCGTCGGAGCCAATTTGGGGGCCACTATAACCAGTCCCAGGCAAGAGAGGACTCAGGCCTGGGGCGAGGCGGCAGAGTGGGGGTAGGAAGGCATGGTCAGACCCCAGAGCTGCTAAGGAAGTCGAAACTGCAGGACTTGGCAGTTGACTGGAGGTAGAGCATGAGACCCTGAAAATGGCTGCTCAACGGAAGACTTTATTGATTGTAAAATGCACCGTTAGCTTATTTTCCACGAAGGAAAAACAGGAAGGAAAACACTGGCCACACTGGCTGCCCGCGATGGCGCTGCCTCGCGTGCGAAGACAGCCCCTTCGCCCGGCTCTCAGAGACGGAAGGGAGCCGTACGTAAGGGGAGCTGGTGGCTTTTCGAGAAGATGTGGAATGTTGGTGTCATCCCTTCGGTGATGAATTAGATGCATTAATATCTAATTTATACCCCACCACTCTATTTCCATGCCTTCCCTTATATGCAACAGGTTTTCACTTCGATGCCAAGTAATAGTATAATATTTCTAAGACATTTTAAACAGCAATTAAACTCGGCAATTCCCCACCGAGCAATCACAGTGACTTCTTAAAACAAATATGAGAGGCTCAGAAAGCCTCTTAGGGTAGTTCCTACCGTGCGGGTTTTAATCTAAAGGTCTCTACCATGAGCAGCGATGACCAAGTTTGCAAATGTGCACATAGTAAAACCTGGGTCCCAATTGCTCCCTGGTCAGTAACTGTGAGCTCCTGGAAGATATTAAAATGTGGGGAGGAAATGTGTGTCTCAGAATCAGTGACGTATGAAATTCCCCGTTCTGCCTCTTCGACGACTCCGTAACTAACGGTGGCTTTTAACAGCAGAGGGAGGAAGCAAGCTTGGGGCGAAGGCCATGGTTTCATTCAGGAGCTCTTTGCACTCGAAGACTGCGGCTGGGCGTCAGCGATGTGGCCCCGAGAGGGCACGGGCTGCAGCCAGAGGGAGGGAAGCGTCGGAGTCTCCTGTGGCGGGGGCCACCGGAAGTGATGGACCCACCATTCAGAGAAAGTCACACCAGGGGGACAGGGACTAAAGACACTCCGGCGGCCACCGACATTCCGAGGGCAGGGCGGGCGGGGAATGGCCACGGAAGGACAGGGAGTAGGTGCCCTGGGAGCCGAGAAGCCTGCGGTTCCGGGAACGGAGGGCAAGTGCGGTCAGCACGATCCAGTGTGAAAGGAAGGTCAGAGGGAGGAGGTGCTGGGTCTGGAGACATGTTAGACGTTGATGTCCATCCCCCACAGCAGCTAACACACCACCCAAACCTCCTCGTGTCAGTAAAGCATAGCGCCATTCACCCGGCTGGTGGTTTACGAACCTCAGTGTCATCTCTGCCTCTTCTTTGAAAGCCAACCTCCTGAGGGCTCTGCCCTAACCATAGCCCAACCCACCTCCCTTCACAGAGCGGGGGCAGCCGCGAGCAGCCCCTCTTGCCTGGGCCTTGGGGTAGCCTTCAGTCTGCACTCCCTTCTCCACCCAGACTCCACCCCCCACTATCCATCCTCCGATGAGCAGCCAGGGTGTTTGCTTCCTTGTTTCTTAGTAAAAGGCTAGCAAAGCACATAAAGACACCCTCAAACTAGTAACCGGGTTAAAAAAAAGCACGCTGCACCGAGCTGGCACTGTTACTGTTAGGTCAGTAAAAATTAGAGACCCGGGGTGGGCCCAGCACCTCTGGGGCCGTACCACGCAGGTGCAGTCTGCAGTGATGGTGACAGCGAGCTGTGAGCAGAGTGTGGTTGACTGGACCCCGACCCTGGGTTTGAAAGCCAGTCAATCCGAGCCCATCACTCTGCCGCTTAGCATCGTCTAACCGCCTCGCGCTCCTGCTGAAAACTCCTCCAGTGGCTCCCGGTCACGCACAAACCAAACCCTCCACCCGGACTGTGGCCTGGGCGGCCCTCCTGGGCCGGGCCCTGGCCCCTCGGCCTCATGGCCCACACTGCCCGCCACGCCCGGGCCCCACCCAGCCGGGCCCTGGTCTCCCACGAACGCCCAGCTCAGTCCCATCCAGGGGCCTTGGTACCATTTCCTTTGCCTGGGACACTCCCTCCCCAGGCCCTCAAAGAGCCGAGCTCTCAACTCAAATGTCACCCTTTAGAAAGATCCCCCCAACTCTCAGTCTAACATAGCCCCCGCCCCATTCTCCATGACATCTTGTTTTTCCCTCTTTATCCCTTATCTGCATCTAAAATTACCATAACTATTTATTTGTTGATTGTTCCTCCACCCCACTAGGAGGTAGACAGTCGAGGCATAATTTTTCTTATTCATGGTCATCGCCAGAATAATGAAGAGTGGCCGAAACCAGTTTGGCTCAGTGGATAGAGCATTGGTATGCGGACTGAAAGGTCCCAGGTTCGATTCCGATCAAGGGCATGCACACTGGTTGCAGGCACATCCCCAGCAGGGGGTGTGCAGGAGGCAGCTGGTGGATGTTTCTTTCTCATTGACGTTTCTAGCTCTCTATCCCTCTTCCTTCCTCTCTGTGGAAAATCAATAAAATGTTTTTTTTAAGAGAATGCAGTTCTCCAAATTACAGCCTTCTTTAAAAAAAAATAATGAAGAGTGCTCATTAATGATCTCTTGAAAAAATGAATACATCCCTAACCAGTTTGGCTCAGTGGATAGAGCATTGGCTCGAGGACTGAAAGGTCCCAGGTTTGATTCCGGTCAAAGGCATGCACACTGGTTGCGGGCTCATCCCCAGCAGGGGGTGTGCAGGAGGCAGCTGGTCAATATTTCTCTCTCATCGACGTTTCTAGCTCTCTATCCCTCTCCCTTCCTCTCTGTGGAAAATCAATAAAATATATATTTTTTTAAAAAATGAATACAGAGTCTTGACAGAGAAGGGAGCTGGGGCGGGGCAGGAAGAAGGATAAGGTCGCTGTGGCTGGAGAGAGGAGGAAGGTGGACGGTGGGCGTGGGCGTGCTGACCGTTCCCTGAGCAGCCCGGCTCTGACGACGGGGAGACCGGACAGCTGTACGGAAAGACCCCGCTCCCTCCGTCCATCTGTCCCTCCATCCATCTGTCCCTCCCCGTGACCCATCTGTCCCTCCGTCCATCTGTCCCTCTGTCCACCTGTCCCTCCGTCCACCTGTCCCTCCGTCCATCTGTCCCTCCCCGTGACCCCATCTGTCACTCCGTCCATCTGTCCATCTGTCCCTCCCCGTGACCCCATCTGTCACTCCGTCCATCTGTCCATCTGTCCCTCCCCGTGACCCCATCTGTCCACCTGTCCCTCCCCGTGACCCCATCTGTCCCTCCGTCCATCTGTCCCTCCGTCCACCTGTCCCTCCGTCCACCTGTCCCTCCCCATGACCCCGGGGAAGCGAGCGGTGAGGGCCAGGGCTGGCTGGTCGGCCCACCTGCCCCGCCCTGCCCACCTGGTGTCCTGGTTGGAGTCCTGGGCCAGCCTGACCAGGTGCCGCAGCAGCGCGTCCGTGCTGTCCCTGGTGCCCGAGAGCAGCTTGTCGGCGCCCATCCGCTCCAGCGCGGCCGCCAGGTGCTCGGCGGTGCACCGCCGCACCGCGGGGTTTCTGTGGCTGAGGGGACACACGGCATCGCTTGTGGGCCGCACCGCATCATCAGCTTCGCATTTGTCCTGCTGTACTCGGTCGGTCAAGCATTTAATTAACCCACCCTAATGCCTGGGCCGGGCCAGACCCAATGATTCCGTGGGCCTTATACGGCCCGCAGGCCGGACGCTCCCCATCCCCCGCCTAAATGCTCATCCCCATCTTTCTCCACCAAGAAAGGTCCTCCCCGATCGGGATCTCTGCCTTCCCAGCCCCAGGCAGACCCAGGCACTCCTGAGGGGGAGCACTGTCCTGGTCCCGGAGGCACAGGCCTCATCCCCCGGCTCCAGAGGCCGGACACCCCACCAGGAGTCCCCCAGCTACACGAGTAGCTCTCCCCCTCCTCTCCCCTCCCCTCCCCTCCCCTCCCCTCCCATCCCCTCCCCTCCCCTCCCCTCCCCTTCCTGGGCCACCCCACCCCTCGGACAGCTGGCCCCACGTACTAGACGCCGGCGGAGGTGAGGGCCGCCAGGGACCGGGCGGGGGTCACGTGCTCCACCATGGCCGCCAGGGCCCGGCTGGCCGCCCTCTGCAGGAACTCGCTGGCGTTGCCCATCCTCTGCAGCAGGCAGCGGGCGGCCTCTTCCGCCTCCTGGTCCATGGTCCTCCTCAAGGCCCGGAAGAGGCCGCCCAGGACGCGGATGGCCAAGCGGGACACCTTGGAGCGGAGGTTGGTGACCTCGGGGGGAGACGGAGAGGATCCACACTGCTGACCCCGTCAGGGGCTCCAAGAATGGCCACTGCACCCCTCCCGGCCTCCACCCTCGCCCCAAGCCTAGGCCTCCTAGCCTGCAGCGGCTCTGGGCAATATTTTGTCCCGTTTTTACAAAACATGATTACTGTTGTTACCATCCTAATGACGAATTCCATCATTATCATCGGACATTTGTGCAAAAAAAAAAGTCTTCCAAGCACTTTTATAAAGAATGTTCAATTGGCCGAAACCGGTTTGGCTCAGTGAATAGAGCGTCGGCCTGCGGACTGAAAGGTCCCAGGTTCGATTCCGGTTCAAGGGCATGAACCTTGGTTGCGGGCACATCCCCGGTGGGGGGGTGTGCAGGAGGCAGCTGGTCGATGTTTCTCTCTCATCGATGTTTCTAGCTCTCTATCCCTCTCCCTTCCTCTCTGTAAAAAAAATCAATAAAATACATTAAAAAAAACAAAACATGATTACTGTTGTTACCATCCTAATGATGAATTCCATCATTATCATCAGACATTTGTGCAACAGTCTTCCAGGCACTTTTATAAAGAATGTTCAATTGGACTTTCACAAGCCCCCCCACCTCCTTCGCCCCCCCACCCCCAGCCATTCCCCCACCCCAACCCAACCCCACCAATGAAACAACCTATTCCCAAGAGATTGGGGGGCCGTGGCCCCCATCTGCGATGAGACGCATCTTATGGCCCATCGGGGCCCGGCCACGCCCGGCCCAGCCCAGCCCAGCCCCTGAGAGAAAGAAAGGGCTTGGGAAACGTTACAACCACCCGAGGTTGGAGACCTGGCCCGGGACACGCCGTCCCTCCGCTGGCATGTTGAGTAAAAGGACAACGCAGGCCGGGGGCGTGGAAACAAGGAAACCCCAGGCCTCAGTTTTCTAATCTGAGACCTGGGCGGCCACCTCCCACCCTGGTGGCTGAGGGCTGAGACATACGTGGGGGCGCCCCCGTTCCAAGGGGCCGTGTGTGGCTTCTCCGCGGCTGCCCCGTGACCGGGGAAGGGGGACCGGCCGGGGGTGGGCAGGGGGCCCAGGACCCGGGCCGTCTGGGGGCCTCACCTCTCCCGTCACAGCCAAGGTCACGTCGTGCAGCCTCCCCGCGAGGACCTCCGGGTGCCAGGCTGCCAGGCGCTGGACGCCCACCAGGCCCTTCTCCTTCTGGTGCCTGAGGAGCAAGCCCGGGCCGGTCACGGGGGGAGCCCCACGCCCTCTGCTGACCGGGCGCCGCACCCCCACCCTCTCCGCTCCGCAGCGGGGGGCGATCTGAAGGCCCGAAGGCACACCCAGGCCGAACGCTTCTGTTTCTAAATATGTTTTTAGAGATTTTTTTTTTTAGAGAGAGAAAATGGGACAGGGATAGAGGAGAGAGACACTTCAGGGAGAGAGAGAGAAACATCATCGACCAGCTGCCTCCTGCGTGCCCCCAATGGGGGTGGAGCCCAAAACCCAGGCACCTGCCCTGGCTGGGAATTGAACCGGTGACCTCTTGGTTCATGGGCCGACGCTCAACCACTGAGCCACACGGGCCAGGCCGAGGCTGGAATCTGAGCAGACCAGTAAAAGCCATTTTATGGGGCCCCTGACTCAACCTCACCCAAGGGGGGAGCCCACCCCCAGGACCAGGAGCACCACCCCTGGGACAAGCTCATGCCTTCAAGAGGGGGGGGCACTCGAACATGAATGCTCTGGACCCCGAGTCATGGCGCTGCCCACGACTAAGAGTGCATGTCCAGCCCTGGCTGGTTTGGCTCAGTGGATAGAGCGTCGGCCTGCGGACTCAAGGGTCCCAGGTTCGATTCCGGTCAAGGGCATGTACCTTGGTTTTGGGCACATCCCCAGAGTGGGGTGTGCAGAAGGCAGCTGATTGATGTTTCTCTCTCATCAATGTTTCTAGCTCTCTAAACCTCGTCCTTCCTCTCTGTAAAAAAAATCAATAAAATATATTGGAAGGGGGGAAAATGAGTGTGTGTCCACCAGCGCAGGGGCAGGACCTGGGAGCAGGGTGACCTCGCTCAGAGAAATGAAGGGCTGTGACCTTTCTAAGGGCTCCTGAAGAAGCGTTGGGAGCCACGTTTATGCCCGCCAGGCCTGGCTCTGTGCGCACATGGGCAGTATAGTGGGCTGTTGGAGGTCACAGGGCACACGCACACGCACATGCACACGCACACGGGTGCACACACCTCCCTCCCCGGGACCAGCCCCCAGCAGTGGGAGAGGTGGGGGGCGGGGGCCGCAGCTCCCCACTGGCCACCACACGTGAAGGGGAAGGTGTCACCTCACCAGTCACTGCTGTCGAGGCACCGGAGGGCGTCCATCAGCCCCAGCTCCGGGTTCGAGAAAGGCCTCAGCTCCTCAAAGGCTCGAAGATACATCTCCTCCTCCTCTTCTTCCCACTCAGGGGACCCGAAGGTTAGCACCGCGGGTAAGGAGTTAGCTGCGCTCACAGGCGAGAAACGAGGGAGCTGTTACCAGAGGACCCAGGCCCGGCCCACAGCACTGAGCCCCCCGCCCCGGCGGGCGGTGGGCGGACTGGGCGCCGCTCCCCGGGAGCCACACAGACTTCCCATTCCACCTTTCCCTGAGTTTTCCATTCCTGCCTTTGCCAACCTGTTATGAGACACAAGCTTGCCTGTGATATGCCACTTGATGCCACGTGATTGAACCCACCCCTCCAGCGATGCTCCTCCAATCCCGCCCCCTCTGGGCTTGGGGTGAGGCCAGTAGGTCCATCAAGGAATGACTCCCCAACTCCCTCTAACCCAGGGGTGGGCAAACTTTTTGACTCGAGAGCCACAATGGCTCTTAAACTGGACCGGAGGGCCAGAACAAAAGCATGGATGGAGTGTTTGTGTGAACTAACATAAATTCAAAGTAAACATCATTGCATAAAAGGGTACGGCCCGCTCTTTCGGCTCTGCGTGGGCCGGATAGAACAGCCGAATGGGCCGGATGCGGCCTGAGGGCCGTAGTTTGCCCATGCCTGCTCTAACCTCACACCCGCCCCTGAGCCTGTGCTATCAGCCTCCCCATCCCCCACTCTCTACCCTTCTGAGGATGCCCACGGGCAGGGAAGTGACCAGAGGCAGAGGCCGGAGGGAGGGGGGGGACGGGACACACAATGATGGCAGCCAGGCACCTGCATGGTGCAGACGTGGCCACACTGGCAGGGACTGACAACAAGCAGGGACGTTATTTAAAAATCAGGTCATGTTCTTTAGACTCTCCTTCCTCGGGGACAGATGCTAAAATCGTCACCTCCTACAAGGGAAGCATCTAGCTGGTCCAATGCAGGAATCGCATCATTGAGGCATCAGAGCCCAGAGAAGCTAGCACCCCCAACCCCAACCCCCCACACCCCTTCCCTGCCGACAGCCCCTCAGCTCCTGCGCCAGCAGAGCCCAGATGGGAAGGTCTCAGAGCCCAGAGCTCTCACTGCCACACTAGCTCCATCCCCTCTGGATGCTATTTGCTCTGGTGTGCCCAGGAGGTCCCGGGCAAATCTCTCCTCAGCACAGGAGTCATCAGCCAAAGTCTTACTCCCGCCCAAGGGGCCACCATCCCCGTGCATGACCTTGGATGACCTTGAGACTCTGGGTCTCGGTTCTGCTGTATAAAATGGGTGGGTTAGATAGAGCACTATTTCCCAAGTATCAACCATTCAGTGATCACTTTCATGGTGGGTTGTTTTTTTGCTGTTTTTGCCATATCTCTTAATCTCCTATACTTTTATTGTTATGGTATTTTTTTCTTCAAATTAAACCACTTTTCAAATCCTACATAAGTTTATTTTAAAGGGAAATTTATGTCACTACCATAATTGGTAAACTAATATCATTTGTCATAAAATATGGTCAATGCTCACAGTAAAACTAAAAGAGCGTCCTAGCAGAAACCGGTTTGGCTCAGTGGAGAGAGCGTCAGCCTGTGGACCGAAGGGTCCCAGGTTCGATTCCGGTCAAGGGCATGTACCTTGGTTGCGGGCACATCCCCAGTAGGGCATGTGCAAGAGGCAGCTGATCGATGATTCTCATCGATGTTTCTAACTCTCTGTCCCTCTCTCTTCCTCTCTAAGAAAAAATCAATAAAAAATATATTTTTTAAAAAGTTTCAGTTTTAAAAAATTTGGCTCTCCAAAGAAATTTCGGTCGTTGTGCTGTTGCTATTTGGCTCTGTTGACTAATGAGTTTGCCGACCACTGTCCTGGAGGAATGGGGACTGAGCCTCCCTGACCCTTGACCCCTTCCCGAACGTCCCAGAGAACCTTTCGGTCCTCAGATCCCCTGTGCACCCAGCACTGTCCAGCCCTGGCATCCTATGAGGCGGCATACAGGACCCCCAGGTCTTCCCAGAACCCTCTCCTCTTCTTCCTGGCGTGTCCAGCTACTTCCGGGGATGCTGTTCCCGTCCATGGTCTCGGACACGTCACACAGGCTGGTCACACCTGTCCAGCCATCGCAGCTCCAGTGGCGACACCCCGGGGGTCCCAGCCCGGCCCACAGATGCTTCTGACTCCCAGACTTTGTTCCTCTCTCTGGGGGGAGGGCCACCCCTCCTCTAGCATGGGCAGCCAGGTTCGCCTCTGCCACGCCCATTGCCACGCCCACGGAATCCCACGGCCACCCCGCGAGAGGGGCCCGTGCCCCCCGCCAGCCGGTCTGGGCCCCACCTGACGCATGGCGGGCGACGCGGGGCTCCCGCCTGCTGACGGGGATGCTGGGCAGCGAGGCCCGGCTGGCTCGCTTCCGCAGGACGACGCCGGCGGTGTGTCTGCGGGGGCTGCGGGTCCCAGTGGGCACGGACAGGGTGCCCCTGCCCCGGAGGGGAAGGAGGCCTGTGGGGGGAGAGCAAGTCCTGGGACGGAGCCGGTTCCGTCTGATCCCCGACCCCAGCGCCCTCCTTTGGAAAGGGGCCCGAGGGCAGGCTGCCAGAGAGCGGGTGTGGCTCCCTGTCCAGTCTCAGGAGAGGACGGGGGGAGGGAGGGAAGAGAAGAAGAGACGGGGGGAGGGGGAGAGACTGTGGCAGCCTCTCTTGGGCCACAGGTGCTGGCCACGAAGTCCCCCCAGCCTGCGGGAATCCCGCCCCGGGCACCAGTACCTCCCTACCTTCCTTCATCGAGGTCCTCCGGGCGCCCAGGCCCTGGGCCGTGAGCTCCCTCGCCCTCCCTGGCTCCTCCGCCCTCTGGACCGGCTCCACCTCCTCCTTCTGCTTCGGCCGCATCGTCTCCTGGGCGGCCTGGGAGATGGTGACCGGGATCTGGCACAAGGTCAAGGCAAACCCCGTTACCCTTGGGGACCCCACTGTGCTTTCTATGCCTTCCTTCCTTCATTCCTTCAAGCGTGTGCGCCAGTCACTGTTCTGGGAATCAACAAAATGACAAGTCCTGCTTCCGGAGGGCTTCTGAGGAGTGGGGGACCGGGGACAAAGAACAGGCAGGCCGGTCCCCACCGCCTCCAACGCCGGGCCCTGCGTGCCAACAGGAGACAAGGGGCAGAGGGCGATGGCTTCCGCGGAAAGAGGCCACACCTGGACAGCAGTGGTCCTCGGCGGCGTGAACGTGGGCAGTTCGGGGACAGGGGCTGGGGCGATGGGGACTAGAGCCTGACTCCCGTGGACTCGGGAAAGAATGGTTCCGGCTTTGTTTTGTTAAAGACGAAAGAAATAGCAGAGATCGGAGACGCTAATAGGAGCGGTCCAATTTCAGGGAGAGTGTTGTTTATGCCCAAGAAGGAACAAAATGTCAGAGCTGGAATGTTAGATGGGCTGAGCTGGAACCACAGGAGACGGAGGTGCGTGAGGGGGCTGCTTGAATGTGAGGTGCCGCGGGGGGTGGAGTTAGTGGCAGTGCCAAGGGCTGCGGTGTGACCACGGGAGTGAGCGGCCACGGGGAGGTGGAGGATGAGGCCACGCCACAGCACTGGGCCACTCTTCCTTCGTTTCTCGGAGCCACGCTCGCTGGAGTGGAAGGACTGTGACCTGGGCCCGACCCCCACCCTCCCTGGACCCCAGACCTAACGCGGCATGGGCAACCAGCTGGCCTTGGAGCCCTGGTCATGGCGCCCCTACAGCTCCCGCAGAGAAGGAGCACCAGCCCCCCTCCAGCGCCTCTCCCTCCCAGCCTTACTGGATTCACTCGGGGAAGAGAATCATCGGGGCCAAGGTCACCTTCCTAGTGCGAGCCATTTGTCAGCCTGTCAAGCCCAGCCTCTGGCCGATCTGTCTCCGTCAGCTGCCTCTCGCCTGCTATCTTGGTGCTGGCTCACATTACTGGGCTTGGGCACCTAAGTCCGTCTGTGCTCTCCCCCGCATCCTGCTTCCCTCCGAACCAGGCGTGACCTCCTGCTGTCCTCCCTTCCTCCCTCCCTCCCTTCCTCCCCACGGCCCTCAGCTCCCCTCAGTACTCTTCCCCACACCTAGTCCCCCCCCCTCACCCCTCTCTCTCGTTCTTTCTCTTCCTCAGCCTTCTCCCAGGCCCTCGGCAGCACAGGCCCAGGGGACGGGCTGGCTGCTTCCACCCTGGTACACTTCAGAAACACGCTTGCGTTCAGCCAGGGGTCCACTCTGACCCCCACCTCCTCCCCCTCTCGCTTCCCAGACACCTTGGTGCTGCTCCCCTTCAGTTCCCCTTCGTTCGGCACGCGCTGGGCTTCTTCGGCACGGCCGGAGGAAAAGGCCGTGGGCGCTGGATCAGACTGAGGTGAAGGCGGGGCAGGCTCCTCGGGGGCGGCAGGCCTGCCTTTGACATGCGCGGCCGAAGGTGCCGGCTCTGAGGAGTCAAGAACAAGAACAGAACTGAGGCCTGGCCAGTGTGGCTCAGTGGTTGAGCATCGGCCCGTGAGCCAAGAGGTCCCTGGTGTCTGTTCCCAGGTCAGGGCCCATGCCCGGGTCGCGGGCTCAATCTCCACTAGGGGGCATGCAGGAGGCAGCCGATGGGCGATGTTTCTCATTGATGTTTTTTATCTATCCTGCTCTCTTCCTCTCTCTCTCTCTCTAAAAAAAATCAATAAAAAGCCAAAACCGGTTTGGCTCAGTGGATAGAGCATCGGTCTTCGGACTGAAAGGTCGCAGGTTCGATTCCGGTTTAAGGGCATGTATCTTAGTTGCGGGCACATCCCCAATAGGGGGTGTGCAAGAGGCAGCTGATCAATAATTCTCTCATTGATGTTTCCAACTCTCTATCCCTCTCTCTTCTCTCAGTTAAAAAAAAATCAATAAAATATATTTTTAAAATAAATAAATAAATAAATAATAAAAATAAAAAATCAATAAAAACATTTTTTTTTAAAAAAGGAACTGGAGCAGCAGCAGTCCCTTAGGAAGCCTGAAGGCTCTATGGCCCTGCGACTGTGGTGACGTTTACCCCTAAGCCCTCCACCCTCAAGTCTTCTGCCCACCACTGCTTGGGCGGAGAAAGGCCCGGGTGAAATGTACTCTACAGAGATGCACTGACAGGCGTAGCTCGGGCTGTCCCAAGACCAGTGTCCTCCTCCTTCCATTCATCCATT
Source organism: Vespertilio murinus (assembly GCA_963924515.1). Classification (NCBI taxonomy): domain Eukaryota; kingdom Metazoa; phylum Chordata; class Mammalia; order Chiroptera; family Vespertilionidae; genus Vespertilio; species Vespertilio murinus. Next base: position 56,143,416 of record OZ004713.1, on the reverse strand, counting down.
CACTCACCCCTTGGTTCACTTATCCAATAATCACTACACACCTTATTCTAATACTAGAGGCCCGGTGCATGAAATTCATGCATGGCAGGCTTGTGGGGGGGGGGTCCCCTCACCCAACCTGCATCCTCTCCAATCCAGGACCACTTGGGGGATGTCTGACTGCCGGCTGCCTCCCTTCCAACTGTGGACCCTACTCCCCTGACCCTGACCCCTCCTGCCTGACTGGGGGGTTAACTTCTCTCCTCCTCTGGCCAGGATGCCCTCCCCCGCTGACCACAGAGGGCAGGGCGGCCTCGCCAGGTGTGAGGAGGCAGCTTGGGAGCCACGGCCCTGAGTGCAGGGGACGGGCTGGCTGCTCCCACACTCAGAGGCCAGGAGACGGCCCCCTCTCTGGCTGGTCGCCATGAAGCTACACGCACCGGTGCCAGCTGACATCAGCATGGGATGAGGGGCGTGGGTCCGACAGCTCTCGGGTCGCCTCCGGCCCTAATTCCGATCCCACCACCCAGCCCAGGCACCCGAGCCTGAGTGACGTGTGGGGGTGCACAGGGACAGTACCTACCCAGAGATTTAGGGGTCTTCTCCCGCGGCCCACTCTCCCGAAGCAATCTTAAAAGAACGGGGGAGAGAAAAGCGCCGTGAGGGACGGCAAGGGCGGGGCTGTGGGGCCTGGGGTGGCAGCGAGGGGGACGCCGCGGAGGGGGGTGGAGGGCGCCCTGTAAAGAGAGGGCCTGGGGGTGCAAAGCCGTGGCTCCTTCTGCAAACCCACCCGGGTGTCCCAGCACGGCTCCGAGCATTGAAGGTGGACGAGAGAGGGCAGAGAGGGCCAGCGGGGAGGTGGGGAGGTGGGAGCGGGCACAAGAGTGCGCCCCGGGGAGAGCTCAGGGCAGTAAGCGCCAGCGTGCACAGTGAGGAGCAGTGGGATGGGCGGGGAGGCCTCCGGCCCAGAGCCAGAGAGTCATTCACTCTGGTCACTCCAGCCCAGACCGCCCCCGGGGCGGGGCCGGATGTGGGGGCCGGAGGGGAGGGGTGTCTGTGCTGAGGGCCGGGGGGCGGTGGAGCCCACGGCTGGGTGAGTCCAGAGCGCGCTCTGGCCCAGGAGCAGGTGCACAGACAGGCCACACTCCAGCGGGCTGGGGGAAGGGGGGACACGGGGACAGACAGGGGGCGGCAGCCGGGAGACAGAGCGAAGAGCTTGAGAGCAGAGGGAGAATTCAGGATGTCAGGCTCCAGAGAAATGGGAAAGAAATGCATCAACAGGGTCTCTCTCTCTCTCTCTCTCTCTCTCTCTCTCTCTCTCAAGCACACACTCTCTCTCTCTCTCTCTCTCTCTCACACACACACACACACACACACACACACACACACGCTCCGATGTCAGCCTGGACTCTCTCTCTCTCTCTCTCTCTCACACACACACACACACACGCTCCGATGTCAGCCTGGACTGACCACACGGATGTGCCTGGCCACGTGCGGAACAAGGTCTCTCCGGCTTACACTCCATAAGCTCCCCCTCCTTACAGCCCGGGGTTCCCCCACCCCACGGTCCCCAGCCTTCTTGGATAAGAAGACCCTTTCAAATGTTGTGGCTTTACCCTCCCTCCCACTGCCTCAAACTCAGAAGCTTGTATCTTTAGTATGGACTTATTAAGAGAATGCATAATAGCCCTAACCGGTTTGGCTCAGTGGATAGAGCATCGGCCTGCGGACTGAAAGGTCCCAGGTTCGATTCCGGTCAACGGAATGTACGTTGGTTTCAGGCACATCCCCAATAGGGGGTGTGCAGGAGGCAGCTGATCGATATTTCTCTCTCTCGTCGATATTTCTAAGTCTCTATCCCTCTCTCTTTCTCTCTGTAAAAACTTAATAAAATATTTTTTTTTTCAAAAAAGAGAATGCATAATGGCAAAGAGCCTCCTTGCAATAGAGGTTTAAAACCCTGTGTATCTGAGCCATGGCTGCAGCAACCACTCACACCAGGAAACTGGCAGGGGCCAGTTCAGACCAGAGCGGGGTCACAGGGCTGCAGCCTCCCCCGGTGTGTGGCTCTCGGCGGGGGACCCTGCTCCTCCCCCGCCTGGGCCCCCAGAGCTCTGCTCTGGAGAAGGCTCAGCCATGGGGACCCCAAGCAGCTCTCGGGGGGATAGAAGGGGAGTGGCCTGCCAGGGGCTTTTGACTTAGGGCTGCTTACCGCGTGTGGGGGGCCCCCGGGCCCGCGAGGACATCCCCGCCTGGAGGCAGGAGGCTGGGACGGGAGCCAGGTGAGCAGGAGGCGGCCCCTGGGGGCTCCCCCGCCTTCGGGATGGGGGGGATCACCGTGCCCCCCGGGGGCTGGTGCAGCTTCTGGTCCCTGCGGTGCAGGTATGGCCGGGAGGGGTGCGTCTGGGAGCAGAGGAGGAGGAAGGTCCGGCCCACAGTCACGTGCGCTCGGGACCCTCTTCTCGGGGCCCCTGGCCCAGGGCACCCCCTTCCTGCGGGAGCCCCCTGGGCAGGCGCGGTGCCGGATGTGGCCCCGGTTTCTCTTCCCAGCCGCTCGGCCCTGGGCCCCGGGAAGCTGGTTGTTCCCTCGCCACCCCAGGCACCAGCCCTGGCCAGGGGACCCTCATCCCTGCTCCACCCCTTTCTCACTCTCCTTTTCCTCCTTCCAGAAAATCCCAGAGCACCGGGGCTGGGAGGGACCTTCGAACGCATCTGGTCCACCCCCTCCTTTCAGAGGTGTGCACCCCGCGGCCCAGGGCGGGACGGGACGTGGCCGAGGCCACACAGCCGGCCAGGAGCAGAGTGGAAACCAGAGCCCAGACCAGGGGTGGGCAAACTTTTTGACTCGAGGGCCACCATGGGTCCTTACACTGGACCGGAGGGCCGGAACAAAAGCAACCTGACCGTGCTGGCACTCTCCTCTTGGGCTGCTGGGGAAGGAGCGGAAGGGAGAGCAAGAGAACCCTCCGCTCTTCCGGCTCCGCGGGCCGGACAGAACAGCCCAACGGGCCGGATCCGGCCCGCGGGCCGTAGTTTGCCCATGGCTGGCCCAGACTCCCGAGTCCTCAGCCGGCCTTCCTCCCCCTCAGCCATGCGCCCCGGCCTCACACGGAAGGGCCAGAGGCGGCGGGATTCGGGGGCCCTTAGACCCCGGAGGCCTGGGGCCCCCAAGTGGCGGGCAGGTGGCCGCACAGCCCCGCTCAGCGGGAGCTCGGGGACTCGGGGGACAGCCTAAAGGGCTCCAGATGCAATGGTGTTGGACACTGTGGGTGGGGGGGTGGGACCCCAAGCCCCTTCCCACCCCGAGGGCAGCACCGGGGAGCCCTCTGGAGAATCGGGGGATCGGGAAAAGGGGGGTAGGGTGGAAGGGAAGACAGAAGGACGGAGAGTAGGGGAGTCCTTACCGCCTGGACGCCGGGGCTCCTCTCCCGGGCCCCCCGGCCGCCCCCGGGCTGGTCCGCGCCCCTCTCTGTGGCTGCGCCGGCCTCGGGGGTGCTGGGGGCGCTCTGGATGGGGGGCATGGGCCTGGGCAGCCGCAGCAGCCTCTGGGTGGCCCGGGGGAGGCCCCTCCTGGGGGCCGCTCCTCTGGGGCCTTTCCCAGGGTCCGGAGGGGCTGTGTGAGGAAGAGGGGGGACCAGTCAGTCCCAGGAGCTCAGAGAGTGGGGGTGCTCAGAGGCTGGCCCGGGCGGGTGGGGGGTTGGGGAGGGCAGCACCCAGGCTCACCCCGGGACGCCGCCGCCGCCAAGCCCTCCGAGAGCCTCCTTTTCTTGAGCTTGTCCTTGATCTGGACGGTGTCCCGGGCCACGCTGCGGGCCTCCGACTCCGGCGAAGGGGGGGGCCCACTCGAGGGCTGCGAGGGCGCCTCCGGCAGGACGCGCGGCGCTGGCGGGAGGGAAGCTGGGGGCACAGGGGCAGAGCCGCTTGGCACCCGGAGCCCAGGGCGCCGCCGGCACCCACAAGCCCCTGGTACGGCTTCCCTGGGACAGACAGCGTCCGCCCAGGAGTCCGGCCGTCCCCGCTGGGCCCTCGGGTCTGTTCGTTCCCTCGGCGTAAGGTGGCCAGGCGTCCCGGGTTTGGCGGGACTGTCCCGATTTTTAACAATTTGCCCCGAGTCCTGCGGCGTTTTTAAAAAGTCCCGATTTGGGGGGAAAATGCCTTGGGACAAATTGTTAAAAATTGGACTGTCGCTGAAACCATTTTGGCTCAGTGGATAGAGCGTAGGCCTGCGGACTGAAAGGTCCCAGGTTCGATGCCGGTCAGGGGCATGTACTTTGGATGCGGGCTCATCCCCAGTGGGGGGTGTGCAGGAGGCAGCTGATGGATGTCTCTCTCATCAGTGTTTCTAACTCTCTATCCCTCTCTCTTCCTCTCTGTAAAAAATCAATTATATACATATACATATATATATATATATATATATATATATATTTTTTTTTTTTTTTTTTTTTTTTTAATCGGACTGTCCGGCCAAAAGCGGGACGCCTGGTCGCCTGAAGTCTCGGCGGCGGCATCTAGAGGGCACGGAGCCTCAGAGGCCGGAGCCGAGAGGTGGCCAGAGGGCTCGGGGGCTCGGCGGGCGCCCTGTCACCGCACAGGCAGAGGCCTCCTGCCCGGGGACCCGCTCCAACCTCCGGCACCCGCCACCCTCCAGGGGCACCGGCACCCAGCACCCGGCGCACCACAGCAGGAAGGAGACGTGCAGGCTGGCCGGAGCCCCAGCGGACACGGTGTGTCCAGTCTCTCCTCCGGCCAGCGCTCCGGCCCAGGCCGACCACACACACACACACACCACATACAAACACACACACACCACACACATGCACACACCACACACCACACACCACACATACCACACACACACCACACACACACCACACACACACACACACCACACACACACACACCACACACACCACATACAAACACACACACACCACACACATGCACACACCACACACCACACACCACACACATACCACACACACCACACACACACCACACACACACAACACCACACATACACACCACACACACACACACACACCACACACCACACACCACACATACCACACACACACCACACACACACCACACACACACACACCACACACCACACACCACACATACCACACACACACCACACACACACCACACACACACACACCACACACACACACACACACACACCACACACACACACACACATGCACCGAGTGTTCTTTTGCTTTGGGGGCCTCGGGTGCGTATCCCCCAGTTTAAGGCCCACCGGCAGCGCCCCGCGGCAGACAGGCTGTGGGTGAAGCAGCTCAGGGAGAGCCGGGTCTAGGTCACGTCCACGTGAGCCAGGCTCTGTCCTAACGGCGCTCGTCCACGGGGAGTGAGAGCTGCTCCCGGCGGCTCCTTGCAGGGGGGCCGGAGCCGGCAGCGGGCGCCTGGCGCACGGAGGGGGCGGGTCCGGAACCCCCCGGAGGGAGTGTTTGATGGGGCCTGAGGGCACCTTGGGGAGGGGGGGCATTGTCTGGAGGGAAGCTGGGGCTCCACCTCACAAGCACCCCCTCCACCGAGGGCAGGACCCGCCGACCCCCTCGCCTCGCTCGCCAGGGGAAACTGAGGCTCCCTCAGCGGCTCCCACAGGCGGTGCCCGGCCTGGACCCCTGACCCCTGGCCCTGAGCCGGCCACACGCTCCCTCTCCGGCCTGTCAGCCGAGGGACCGGACACAGCCCGCCCTGGGGCCCGGCCCGTCCTCTGCCCTCCTCCCTCCCCACCTCGGAGCGGGCAGCCCGGCTCTGAGAGGAGGCGGCCCGGCTCAGACAGTCCCTAGAACATGCTCAGCTCCTCCCCGGCCGGGAGCCCCGACAGCCCGCCCCCCGAACCCCCAAAGAGGCCTGCGCCGGCCACGGGGAGCTGGGCGGGGACGGGGCCACGGCGCCCGGCACGCCCCAGGAGAGCCCCAGGAAGATCCCAGCCGGACCCCCCCCCCCCCCGGCACCTTACCTGGGGGCGCAGCATCGCGGTTGCCCATGCCCCGGGCAGGGGAGGCGCCGGGGGGTTGTCCAGAGGCAGCGGCGACTTTCTGGGCCGGGAGGACGGTCCTCGGGGGTCCAAGGGCCCCGACCCGCAGCCTGCAGGGCCCTGGGGCGGCGGGCAGAGTCAGCGCACGAGTAACCATGCTTCTTACACCCCACACCCTGCCCCCCCAGGCCTCCGGGCACTCCACGGCCTGGGGGCCAAGGCCATGTGGCTGTGGGCAGAGCTCGTGATGGACACCCACACACCTGGCTCTCCTGTGGCTCCCACAGGGCCGCCCGGGGCCCCGGGACGGTGGGGACGGCGGAACCGTCTCGGGGAGCTGACCCTGAGCCTCCCCATCGGCTGCTGCCGAGCACCCTGACGTCGGGGTGCAGGTCGGGCTTGTGACCCTGTCACCCCTCGGTACCCGGGGGCGCCTCCCAGGACCCAGCCCGCGTCGTCTTTCGGGGCGTCCTGTCTCTCTCTGTCTTTCGGGGGACAAAGCTCCGGGCCTCCTCCTCACCCGCACTGCCAAGCCAGCCCCCGGCCCCCGCAGCCATTTCATCGATCTGCGCTGACCGCTGGACCGCCCAGGCCTCCTCCCAGCCTCCCTCGACCTCTGGGGCCCTCAGGGTCTCCTGGGAACCAGCCCCAGGGGAGGGGCTACAGCTGGGCGTGGACAAACAGCCATCTCTGTGTCTGACGTGAGGGCAAGGAGACCACCTGGGCCGGGGCCTGGTGGGGAGAAGCGTACCAAACCACGGAAACTAGAACCGGGGACGCCAGCCCACAGGCAGACGCAGCTGGGGTTCGGGGGACAGCCCTTGGCGCCTGACCCCGGGGCGGTCACTGAGCCCCGCTGGCGCCCAGCACTCTGGGCACCGCGCGGGGCTGTCCCCTTTGGGCGGGCCAGGCTCTGGCCCGGAGGGAGGGCAGCCGCTGTGGGTTCGGGGGCCAGGGCGCCGTCCTCGCCCCCGGCCGGCTGAGCCTCCCCCTCGGCCTCGGCTTCCAGCTCAGGGCACTGGGCCCTGTCCACTCCCCCCGGCTCTGGCCAGAGGTTCCGGGCCGACCGGCGCCACAGGAACGAGAAAGGGCAGAAGGGATGCAAAGGCTCGGAAAGGAAACAGAAGCTAGGGGTGGCTCTCGGTCATCCCAGGAGGGGTCAGAGCAGGAGGGCAGGAGGGGAGGGAGGGAGGGAGGGAGGGAGGGAGGGAGGGCAGGAAGGCAGGGAGGGCAGGGAGGGAGGGAGGGAGGGAGGGAGGCGAGCACAGACGTGTACCTGGCCTCCCGGGAACCAGGGAAAGACAAACCCAGCAGAACGAGGTGCCCCCACCCGTCTGCAAAGATTGGCAAACGTTAGGGCTGCAGGCAGTGCGGTGCTGAGGGCACGCAGGCAGAACAGCTCTCACCCGGGCAGGCGAGGTGCATGCGGCCCGCCCCCTCGGGGACTCGGGGCTCTGTAATAACGTGAGCGACAGGCAAGCCCAGGCCCAGCGAGTCCGCTCCGGGGCTGCCCCGGAGATGCCACTCGCAGGGGAACCAAGGACCAAGGGCGAGAAAGTCCGCTGCCGCTCCCTGATCACAGTCAGAAACTACACACCGTCCCAGCGCCCCTCAGGACCATGGGTCGCGGTGACTCATGCACGGCGGCTCCACGGCAAGGACATCAGAAGCCGCTGCCCCACACCGAGGACCCCCCCCCCCCGGCCGGGCTCCGCGAGGGGCATCAGGCCCCAAGGACCACGTAGTCTGGTCCGCTCACAGCAAGTCCACAGGGGGACGAGTCTCCCTCCAGCCCGGGGCGGTGGTGGCCACAGACATTCGCTGCATAATCCCCCCTTAAACTGAGTTTTACACGTTCTCTCTGCAGGAAGTTCAGCCGAAAACAAGCAAACTCCCAACCATCCGGCCGCGGAGCCGGAGTGACGGGCCACCTGCAGAGGCAGGTCTCTGTGGGCCAGGGGTGGGCAAACTTTTTGACTCGAGGGCCACCATGGGTTCTTACACTGGACCGGAGGGCCGGGACAAAAGCAGCCTGACCATGCTGGCACTCTCCTCTTGGGCTGCTGGTGAAGGAGCGGAGGGGAGAGCAAGAGAACCCTCCCCTCTTCGGCTCCGCGGGCCGGAGAGAACAGCCGAACGGGCCGGATCCGGCCCGCGGGCCGTAGTTTGCCCACGGCTGCTCTGGACTCAGCTCCGCCCCCATAATGTGCTCCCTGACATTCCCCTTCCTCAGACCCGAGCAGCTGCGGCTCCCTCCGGGGATGGGGAGTGTGGGGGCTGAGACAGACCGGCCCTGGGAGCCGGCCCGCCCCGGGCCAGGAGGCTGCAGGCCCCGACCCGCGGGGACAGGGCTCCACCGAGCTCTACCACCGGCCTCCCCCACGCACCAATAGGGCCCAGCACGCTCAGTGCCCTCGGGGCCCGGAGGACACGCCAGCCCTGGGGTCCCTGGTCGTGAAGAAGGGGCTCGCAGGGCCCCTGTGTCAGGGCCAAGATCTGCCGAGGACAGGAACCGATCATCCCCCAAATAACAGCGGCATCAGCCTGGCCCAGGGGCCGACTCTGCTGCCCTCCTTCCCGTCTCCGTCCCGAGCAGCTGCCAGGGGGGCTACTGAACCCCCGAGTCACAGGTTCGGAGACCGAGGCCCAGGACGGAGAGCCTAAGCCAGCCGTGGGCAAACTACGGTGCGTTCGGCTGTTCCATCCGGCCCGCGGAGCTGAAAGAGCGGAGGGTTCTCTTGCTCTCCCCTCCGCTCCTTCCCCAGCAGCCCAAGATGAGAGTGCCAGCATGGTCAGGTTGCTTTTGTGCCGGCCCTCCCGTCCAGTGTAAGAACCCACTGTGGCCCTCGAGTCAAAAAGTTTGCCCACCCCTGGCCTAAGCCCACACAGCCAGGAAGAGGGGGCTGCGGGGCCAGAATCCCACCCAGAGCAGAGCCCCTCCAGGCCTGGGGGTCCCGCCCCACCCCTACCCGTGCCCCTGAGCACAGGGCCCTCCCATCTCCGCCGGCACAGAGCCCTGGCCCCGGCAGGGAGCCTTGGCTGGGGGGCCTGTGCCGCGTGCGGTCACCCAAAGGGCACGGCGGGGTGGGCACAGCCCGGGCAGTGCTCACAGTCCCCCCCCTCCCCAGGAGCTGAGGCCCTGGAGAGGAAGGGATGGCCCACGTCACACAGCGCCCTCCCCTCACCGCCCTGGTCCTCGCCCCGAGCCGCTCCCGAGGCCCCTCCAAGGGCTCCAGGGCCCGAACCATCCCCCACTCCCCCTGCCCACAGCGGAGGGCACCTCACCTCTCACCGCCCCGTCAGGGCACAAACTCCTGTCCCCGGAGGAGTCCGGGCTCCATGGTCGCCCCAGACGCTGCCGGGGGTCCGGGGAGGCGAGGGCAGGGGCCCGGTGCCGGCTGCCAGCTGGGCCGGCCTCCTCCTGGCGGGAGCTGGGAGCCGGCGGGCCTGCTGCTGGTCTGCTGCCAGCCTGGTCCTGCTCCTGCCGGGCTCTGGGCACAAACAAGCTGCATAGCAACCACGGCTCGGAGGGAGCCTGGCTCCCGGCACGGAGGCCAGGCAGCCAGGAGACCGTTCCCCTGGGCCCCGGCCCGCTGGGGCTCCCCCGGCACCGGGCACTCCCCGGGGCCGCCTGCCTGTGGGGCCACCGGAGAGCGGAGAGCGCCGGGCCCGCTGCTCGGCGCCCGCAGTGAGGGCGTGCCTGGCAGATTCGGGCCGCGAACCCCCTGCGTTGGGGGCAGTTGGCCTCCGGGCCAGCCCTGGGCCAGCTCCCAGCTGCTCCTGGAGGCAGGGGGCGTGGACAGCGAGCATCCAGGCCTCCTGCAGGCCGGGCTGGGTGCTGAGCCTGATCCTGCGTCTTCAGCTTCGAGCCCTCTGGCCACTGTTCAACCTTCCCCAGCCCCCCCTTCCTCGCCTATAAAACAGGGTGACAGCCGAAACCGGTTTGGCTCAGTGGTAGAGCGTCGGTCTGCGGACTGAAAGGTCCCAGGTTTGAATCCGGTCGGGGGCATGTACCTTGGTTGCGGGGACATCCCCAGTAGGGGGATGTGCAGGAGGCGGATGGTCGATGTTTCTTTCTCATTGATGTTTCTAGCTTTCTATCCCTCTCCCTTCCTCTCTGTAAAATATCAATAAAAAAATATATTTAATAAATAATAATAAATAAAAATTTTAAAAATTTTAAAAAGGGGTGACCACAGCACGGACCGGAGAGGGCTGCTATGAGGACCGACCGGGGCTTGTCACAGGCGTGGGTGATGGCTAGCCACCCCGCGGCAGGCCCCCCATCCCTGCGAGCGCTGTTCCCCGAAAACGCCTGGCCAGCAGGGAGCCCGTGGCCTCCTCCACCTCCACAGCCCCAGCCCCGACTTGACTCGGGGGAACTGGGAACCCCAGCAGCCGGCATATGCTTCCTCACCGAGCCCAGCCCCCCGACACACACACACCCCAGCTGGCGGCGTCTCCCCTCAGAGGGTAACTGTCCCCGCTCCTCACCCGCCCCCTCCAGCCCTCACCGCCACGGGCACGGGGACCTCACCAACGCCACGCAGCCTTGCGAAGAACCACCTGCCCAAAGACACCAAGACTTTTTTCCAGGCTGGCCCTCTTGCCCACCCCTTAACACCCCACCCCCCAACCTCCATCCCCACCTCCACCCCCCACCTCCACCTCCCCCGTCCTTTGCAGAGGAATCGGCAGGCCTGTGAGATACAGAGCAGGGAGGGCTGGCTGGAGGCTGGTCACACACCCAGGGGGCCAGGCCGGCGGCGTCCCCTGTGCCCAGGGCGGCTGACCCACGGGCTCCCTGCCTTCCCAGCACCCCGGGCTCCTCCCCTCTCCTCGGAGGGAGACACCGCCCCGGCGGCCTCCTCGGAGGCCCTGGGGGAGCAGCTTTCATCAGCAGGCTCCGTCCGGGAGGGCCCAGGAGAGCAGCCAAAGGGAAGTGAACCGCAGGCACGCTGGGCTCCACCAGGGGGCGCTCCACCCCGCGGCCCCTGGGATGCTGGCTGGCTGGCTGGCTGGCTGGCTGAACTCATGGAGCCGCCACCAGAGGCCCCAGCAAGGAGGTGCTGCCCCCAAACCAGGCCTTGCAGCTGCAAGAGGCCCCCTGTGCTTTGTGTGGGGTCCCCCGAGAGCTAGGTATGAAGATACCAGCGGTTACAGGTGGGAACTCGGAGGCCTGGAAAGGTAACCCCTGTCCCAGTTCAGTGTGTGTGTGTGGGGGGGGGGGGGGGGGGCGGGGAAGGGGGGAGGGAGACAGGATAAAGTCGGCCTTGATGTCCCTTCGCTCCACCAGGGAGAGGGCACATGTGCAACGCCTCCCAGACCCACCTCACATCACAGCCCGGGAGCCAGAGCTTCTAAAAGAGAGACCTGCCGAAACCGGTTTGGCTCAGTGGATAGAGCGTCGGACTGCGGACTGAAGGGTCCCGGGTTCAATTCCGGTCAAGGGCATGTGCCTTGGTTGCGGGCACATCCCCAGTAGGGCGTGTGCAGAAGGCAGCTGATCGAATCTCTCTCATCAATGTTCCTAACTCTCTATCCCTCTCTCTTCCTCTCAGTAAAAAATCAATAAAATATATTTTTAAAAATAAAAATAATATATTTTTTAAAAATAAAAAATAGCCGAAACTGGTTTGGCTCAGTGGTAGAGCATCGGTCTGCAGACTAAAAGGTCCCGGGTTCGATTCCGGTCAAGGGCATGTACATTGGTTGCGGGCACATCCCTGGTAGGGGGTGTGCAAGAGGCAGCTGGTTGATGCGATGTTTCTATCTCTCTCCCTTTCTCTCTGCAAAATATCAATAAAATATATATATTTAAAAAAAATAAAATAAAATAAAAAATAAAAATAAAAAATAAAAGTGAGACCTGGTCACTGTCAGGCGGTGTCCTTGGGATCATGGCCGCTCTCAGCCCCTCCGCCAACAAGCCCCTCCAGCCTCGCCCGCTGTCCCTCAGCAGCGCCTCTGCGTGCTCCCCTCGCTCACACCCTGTCCCCGCTGGGACGTCCAACACCCAGCATCTCCCGAAGCTGCCTGGCCACACTCTGCGCCGGATGCTGGAAGCACAGAGCACGGGCTGTGCTCGGGAGCTGAGCGATGGAGAGAGACCCCGACAGGTGCGTGTTTTTTGCATTTACATTTGTTTCACAAAACTGACGTGGGGAATGGCCGGGCTGGAGACCGCCCTGGTCCTGGGACAGGTCTGGCCGACGGCGGCATGATTCCAGAATGTAGCCGGATTGAAACATGGGGCCCACCTGAAACGCAGGGGACTGCATGTCCCATTTCCCCTGTGTTCCAGAATCGCCCGCTTACAGCGATCATAGGGGGACAGGGAATGGGAGGGCAGGGGAGGCATAAGAAACATTCACCAAGATATATCATGTACCGGGTCATTTTAAAAAGTCTCAGGCCAAAACCGGTTTGGCTCAGTGGTAGAGCGTCGGTCTGCGGACTGAAGGGTCCCGGGTTCGATTCCGGTCAGGGGCGTGTGCATTGGTTGCGGGCACATCCCCGGTCGGGGGTGTGCAGGAGGCGGCTGATCGTTGTGGAAATAAATGGAAATATAACTTAAAATCTCTCTCTTAATAGATGTTTCTAGCTCTCTATCCCTCTCCCTTCCTCTCTGTAAAAAAACCAATAAAATATATTTTAAAAATAAATAAATTAAATTAAACATGCAATACCTGGCTATTTAATCAGGGACACTGACCTCTTTAAAAAGTAATAATAAATAAAATAAAATAAAAATGTCTCAGTAAATATAAAGAATTAAGTCATTCCGAGGATGTTCTCTGACCACAACAGAATTAAATTAGAAATTATTAACAGAAAGCTCTTTGGAAAATCCCAATATTTGGAAATTGAAAATCACGCGTCCAAATAATCCATGCGTCAAAGGAGAACTCACAAAAGGGAACTAGGGAATGTTTTACACTGAATGAAAACGAAAACACAGCCCATAAAACCTGCAGGGTGCAGCTAAGGCAGTGCTTAGAGGGAAAGGTCAGCTGGAAACAACCCAAATCTCCATCAACAGGGGAATAAATAAGTTGTAGTATATCCATACAATGGAATGCCACTTAGCAACAGCCAATAACCTATGGATACAGTGTCTCAAAAACAGTATGTTGAATAGTCTTCATGGATTTGATACTCAGAATCAAAAGAGGGTATGAAGCCAAAACCGGTTTGGCTCAGTGGATAGAGCGTCGGACTGTGGACTGAAAGATCCCAGGTTCAATTCCGGTCAAGGGCATGTACCTTGGTTGCAGGCACATCCCCAGTGGGGGGGGGGGTGCAAGAGGCAGCTGATGGATGACTCTCTCTCATCAATGTTTCTAACTCTCTATCTCTCTCCCTTCCTCTCTGTAAAAAACAAAAAAACAAAAGAGAGTATCTTATACATACATTTTATTTACATGAAGCTCTTTGAAAGACACCTCTAGTGACAAAAAGCATATCAGTGGTGGCCACAGACTGGTGGGAAGGGGGATATTGGGGATCTTGGGGGTTACCTGGAAAGATGCACAGGAATCTTTCGGGGTGATGGAAATTTCCTATAACTGGATTATATCATGGCTATATACAGGTGTAAACATTTGTTGGAACTCACTGAGCTGTGCATATAAAATGTATGCTTTTATTAATTGTAAATTATACCCAGTAAAGACTTTTTTTTTTTGATCAGCATCACTAACAATGGGATGATGTTTCATTTTCTCAATTCCTGGCGTGTTACAATGTGAATTAAACATCATGATAAGATCTCTTGTCAAAACTATAACACCTAGCCGAAACCGGTTTGGCTCAGTGGTAGAGCGTCTGTCTGCGGACTGAGGGGTCCCAGGTTCGATTCCGGTCGGGGGCATGTACATTGGTTGTGGGCACATCCCCGGGTGGGGGGTGTGCAGGAGGCAGCTGGTTGATGTTTCTCTCTCATTGACGTTTCTGGCTCTCTATCTCTCTTCCTTCCTCTCTAAAAATATCAATAAAATATATTTTTTTAAAAAACAACTATTACACCTAAATCCAATCAAGCCTGGAGATCTGTGCTGCTCCATACCGTAGGCACATGTGGCTGTGTAACATAAATCAATGAATGGAAACATAACTTAAAATCCATTTACTCAGCGGCACTGGCTACGTTTTAAGGGCTTAATGCCCACACGTGGCCAGTGACTACCTTACTGGGCATCAGCGAACATTTTCGTCCTCACAGAATATTGGATAGTCCTGGCATACAACAGCCCAGATTACAGGACATACAGGGATAGAGGCCTGAGTTAAACCCACAATAAGGAAGCAATCAATCCGGCATGCATAACACAGGAAGCAGCCACAACCAGCAGCTTTCCTCCAGGTGCCTGGTCCAGGATAAGAAGAAATTTGCACAAAGTAAGGCTGCCACCTAGTGGCTGCTTTTTATATTGACATTGTTCTTCTAAACCAAAAAAAATAACCGGGCAACCTCGATAGGGCTGTGAGCAGGCAAGAAAACGCAGTGATAGCGCCCTGGTTCTCCGTGCAGCCACCAAATTCAGCAAATCAGAGCAAGAGCAGCGAGCAAGCCCCACGTGCGAGCTGAGCTCCACCCGCAGGATGTCTGGCGAGGGAGAGAGGATTTGGGGACACGAGAAAAACTGGCTGCAGCCTCTACGGCTCATCAAAACTCATTTTAGCATCTCAAAGCCAGACCGTCTCCCGCCCGTATCCGTACTCGTAGAACTGAATCAAGGACCTCAGTTCCAAGCTGAGTTGCTAGTTTCTAGAATGCACCTGTTAAGCACCTGTTAGCAGCTGACCAGTCATCGGTGCTTCCTACAAGGCCTGGGCCTGGGTCACGTTTTCATCCTTCCTTACAAGAAGGCATTTCTGTGTTTACTTATCTAATTCTAATTTATTTTTTCAGTGTGGTGTTTAACCAAAATCATAGAGAGGAGAAAACTGGTTGAAAGTGCGAGGGGGAGTGGGCAGTTATTTTTTTTTAGTTTTTTTTTTAATTTAACATTTTATTTCTTTTTAAAAATATTTAATTGATTTTTTACAGAGAGGAAGAGAGAGGGATAGAGTTAGAAACATTGATGAGAGAAAATCATCGATCAGCTGCTTCTTGCATCCACCCCACTGGGGATGTGCCTGCAACCAAGGTACATGCCCTTGACCGGAATCTAACCTGAGACCTTTCAGTCCGCAGACCCACGCTCTATCCACTGAGCCAACCGGTTTCGGCGGGGAGTTAGTTTTTAATGGGGACCGTTTGGAGAGGATGAAAAGGTGATGGAGACTCGGTGGTGATGGTGGCACAACAATGTAAATGGACTTAGTGCCACTGAACTTAAAACTTAAAAAATGGCTAAAATGGTAAATCTGAATTAAGCATATTTTAGCACAATTACAAAAATAAAGAAGGCATTTTTAAAACGCATACGCTGTCTGTGAGGTTGACACCAGCTCAGCTCACCACGGACCTGGCTTCTGGCAGGGGTAAACTAAGTCACGGGCACATTCCCCAATGGGGGGATGTGCAAGAGGCAGCTGGTCAATGTTTCTCTCTCATCGATGTTTCCAACTCTCTATCCCTCTCAACTCCTCTCTGTGTAAATCAATAAAATATATTTTTTTAAAAATAAAAAATACATTAAAGGGAAAGATATTTAAGTAAGTAATTTTTCACCCGCGGAAAAGGACTGGTTACCCACAGGCTGTTTCAATTTCTTAAAAGCGCCAGAGAACACGGGGACTTTCCCTTAGAAACGTGGGTCTCCCTTCCATCCTCCCCTCCCACTGGAGAAATGTCTAACCATTCAGGGTTCTACAAGGAACCCCTTGGTCGGGTGCTGAGTTTTGGGGTTCAGTGTCCCAGACATTGTCCCATTTGATTCTCCCAGCATCCTTGTGACACCAGCATTACCATTGTTCTCCTGTTACAGACCAAAGAGAAAAAGGAATCCAGCAGGTTTTTCATTGCCATGCTGCAGTCTACGCCCAGAATTGGAGCTTCTGGCCTCAAATTTGGCCTCTTTGCAACAGACTGACTATATTCATGTTCACCTTTCCCCTCCTGGACCTGATCGTATCACAAAAATCACCACTTGAGAGACTGCCAGTTGCACAGCCAAGTAAATGTACTTAATGCCACAGGACTGTACGCTTAAAAGGGTACCGTTCACATAGAGTTTACCACAATAAAAAAATGAGCAGGCTTGGCTGGGTTGAGATTAACAAGATCGAAGTTTGGCTAAAAATAGCACGTTTGTTTCACAGATATAACCATACTGTGGTGGTGCCCGTGGTCAGAAGCTGCCCCTACATTAGAACGAACCCTTAGCCAGCCGTCCTAAGTGGTGCTGAGGAGAGCCATCCACAGTACCTGTGCTGTCAGAGCAGTGACAACCAAATACAGCGTGTGACCCTTGCTTTGATCACGAATGGTTAATTTTTCAAACTCAAAAGTTGGAAAGAAAAAAAAATAAAATCACAAAAGACACCGCACACACAACTTTCTTGTCCAGATTAGGAGAACACAGTAAAAATACCCTGTAACAAACATAATTTAACTCTGGATTCATCTAAACCAAAAACAATTAGTGCCTGAGTGGTGTGACTCAGTGGTGAGCATTTACCTATGAACCAGGAGGTTACAGTTCAATTCCCGGATAGGGCGCATGCCCAGGCTTCAGGCTAGATCCCCAGTTGGGGGCGTGTAGGAGGCAGCCGATCCATAATTCTCTCATCGATATTTCTCTCTCTCTCTCTCTCCCTGAAATCGATTTAAAAAGTAAATAGTAAGCAGCTGTTAGACACGCCTTTATGGACAGGTTCAGGGAAATCTGACTGAGACCACAAAACGGAATATGGAAGCACAGGATCCTGGAAGGCCAGACAGCCGCGACCTGGGCCGGGTGACCCAGCTGAGTGGGCCTACATCAAGAAACAAGCACTGGCCGAAACCGGTTTGGCTCAGTGGTAGAGCGTCGGTCTGCGGACTGAAGGGTCCCAGGTTCGATTTGTCAAGGGCATGTACACTGGTTGTGGGCACATCCCCGGTGGGGTGTGCAGGAGGCGGCTGGCCGATGTTTCTCTCTCATCGACGTTTCTAGCTATCTCTCTCGCTTCCTCTCTGTGAAATATCAATAAAATATATTTTTTTAAAAAGAAGAAAAAGAAAGTCACTAGCCGAAACCGGTTTGGCTCAGTGGATAGAGCGTCAGCCTGTGGATTGAAAGGTCCCAGGTTCAATTCTGGTCAAGGGCAGGTACACTGGTTATGGGCACATCCCCGGTGGGGGGTGTGCAGGAGGCAGCTGATAGATTATTCTCTCTCATCGATGTTTCTAACTCTCTATCCCTCTCTCTTCCTCTCTGTAAAAAAAATCAAAATATTTTTAAAAAGAAAAAGAAACAATCACTAGATTACAACCGAGTTCTTGGCTCTTTCATTTCATTACAAATGTTATCCAACAAGCACAGGAAGCGCATTTCCCTATTAATGCTAGTGGAGTAAGACTGCTTTTCAAAAAAACGTTTATACCACAAGGCCAAACGTGTGGCCATTTCTCTACATACATCACAAGACAAGCAATGGGTAAAGATGAATATTTATTCACTTTACAAAGAGAATGGTATTAAATTCCCATAAACAGCTCCATTTATAGACAAATATAACTGTACATTATAACAGTAGCTGGCTGAAACTTACTTCCCAAGATCCTTAGCCCGCTCCAGCGCTAGTAGTTGAGCATAGAAATCTGTTTCACCATGGATGGTTTAAGAAGTCCCTCCAAGATAATGGCTTTGTTTTACATATTCACAGATGGGAAAAATAAACCTACCTCCCCCCCCCCCCCAGCCTTCCTTAAGAGGTGAGCTTCCATCTGAATGTTCCCTAGAGAGCACTAAACAAATACTGGCATGTTTAAAAAAAAAAAAAATCACTAATTTGAAAAGGCGTTTGTGGCACACCAAAATACGTATTTATACATACATAAAAAATCTTGGATCAGATTTATTATTTCAAAGGTAAACAGATACCCTAACACTGCCAAGAGTGGGTAATGAAAAGAAAGGAAAACATTAAATTACTGAATTATAAAAATATTTTCTTTGGAAAAAAACTCCAACAAGGTTATCTTCAATATCTAAAACCAAAGAGAAAAAATAAACAATTCTTCTTTGATCCATTAGTAATTTAAATAAAAATGAAAACCTCTTCAAAAGCAGCTACAACTGAATTTTTTAAAAGTTGCAGGTAATGAGCGCTCCTAAATCTGCACACTAATGATTCTTTACAGGCAATTGCAGTCCAGGAAAATCCTTACTATGGCTAACTCTTGAATTTTAATCATCATAATTTTTTGTTTTTAAAAAATATCTCACATGACAGCTTAAAAAATAAGTGGTTATTTATTTAGAGAAGCCCTCCAAATATCCAATCTGACTCAAATCAGATTACCACGGTTAAGAGACAATCTAGGGACACTGGTGATTTCATTTTTTAATCACATTTTTACTCATTCTGTTATCCCTTCGTAGTTTATAATTGTCAAATTAAAACTTCTTTCACTCGGCTGCTTCACGTCTGGATGTGGTGGGAGATACCAACCTGAGAGAAGAGCTGACTCCTTCACACAAGTCCAGTTCTTGAACCCTATCTGGGAAATGTCTTTATCTTCACTGATGCCAATTCTTGGTATAACCAAGTGATACTAGGATATTATATTATAAAAATATACCATATATTCGACACTGGTGTCAGTACATTGCAGAAAATGTGTCTATTTACTGTGTAAAGTTTATTAACATTTGAATGAAACACTCTTATTTACACAGTGAAGTCCTGCTCGGGACTAGGGGCCGGGGCCACCGTCAGCGGTCGGGAAATGTGCAGCGGTCCCCGGCATCCTGCCAGCTCCTCCCGGGAGCCCGCAGCACTGGGGATGGTGAGCCAGTCTGTGCAGTTCCACTGGCCTGTTTTCCGTCTTCATTCCTCTTCACTTTCATTGTCAGGATCTAAATCAGAATCTCCATTTAATTCTTTTTCACTTGTCGCATCTCTGTCCTCACCATTTTCTTCATCTTTTTCTTCCAAATCCTCATCTTCCTCCTCTTCATCAACCTCCTCATCTTTTTCACTTTCTTTCTCTTCCTCATCTTCATCCCAATTATCCTGGCAAAAAATATTAAGCAAGGAAAGCGCTCATGAAGGCTTTGTTCTTACAAGGTACAAGGTTATAAAAGCAGATTTATGTACCAGCAAACAAATTACTTACATCAGAATCTTTATCTATTTCATCATCCGATTCCTCTTCAGAAGATTCTATAAGAGGGGGGGAAAATGCTGCCTTAATTTTGTGATCAAAGCAGAGGGCAGAGCCGTGAAAACTAAACATCACCAGATACCTGAATTTACTTTCAGAAATATTATATTCAACTATGATCCATCTAAGTAGTAACATTAATATTCTCATCTGCATAAAAGCACATTATATTATTCTATCAAGATTTCATTGAGCAGGATGAAGTACCAAAATTCTAACAAAATACCATCTTAAAAAACAAAGCTATCAATGTGGGAGGAAAATGGAACCTTAACTTATATGCACGTATCTAAGCATAACCAATGGACATAGACAGCAAGGGGGGGGGGCACATGTGCCAAGGGGTGGGAGCAGCTGGGGGGTCAACTGGGGAAAAAGAAAACATACAGAATATTTTAAACAATAAAGTTTTGTCCTCGCTGGCTTGGCTCAGTCAATAGAGCGTCAGCCTGCGGACTGAAGGATCCCAGGTTCAATTTCAGCCAAGGGCACATGCCTGGGTTATGGGCTCAATCCCCAGAAGGGGGCTTGCATGAGGCAGCCAATCAATGATTCTCTCTCATCATTGATGTTTCTATCTCTCCCTCTCCTTCTTCCTTCCTCTCTGAAATCAATAAAGAAATATATATGTTTAAAAATATATATATTTAAATTTTTAAAAAATGGAGCCTTGTATTATTATGGAGGGAAATGTAAACTGGTGTAGCCACGAACAGTATGGAGTTCCTCAAGAAATTAAAAATAGAACTACCATATGATTCAGCAATCCCACTTGAGTACATGCTGAAGGAAACAAAAACAAGAGCTATCTACAACCCATATTCACTGCAGCATTATTTGTTAAGTGTCCATAACGAATAAATAAGAAAATATGGCACATATATATAATGGAATGCACATAAAAAAGCTTTTTAAAGAAATCCTGCTGTTTGTGACATGGATGGGCCCTGAAGGCACCAACCTAAGGAAATAAATCAGATATAACAGAGTGGTGGCTGCCAGAGGTGAGGGGTGAAGGTCAAAAGGTACAAACTTTGAATTATAAGTCCTGTGTATGTACAGCATATGCTTTTATGTCCTTCAAATGTGTTTTATAACTTACAAAGGTTTTGCTTCACTTTTAGGTACTTAATAGTTTTTTATTGCTATGAATGAGATATTATTTTTCTAATACAGTTTTTACTGGGACACACACTAGTGGACACACAGTACATTACTGAGACATAATACTACCAGATTTCCTTTCTTCTGGCCTTGGTATCCAGTAAACTTGATTTACATACCTATTAGTAACAGTGTTATTACAGATCTTGCTGCATTTTCTATTGGAGAAGGATAACTGCAAACTTCAACATGCTAGAATTCTTTTTTTCAGTCCAGTATCAGGCAGGACATGCAGCAGTAAGTTACATTAATATCTTGTTCCTATCTTTCTGAAAATGCTTCTGAACTTTGTTTGATGTAGATTAAGGAAATTCCCTTACATTCCTAGGTTGTTCACTTTATCAAGTACTGAGACACATTCAATTTAACTGAATTCGTTCTATTAAAATATATAGTGTTCCCTGTTAATCTATTAATATGGTGACTACATTAACAGATTTCTTGATGCTAAATGACCTTATAATCTTTAAATAGATTCTACTCAGTAATGACTAAATGATTACTTAAGTACTTCCACAGTCAATTTGCTACCTAAGATATTTGAGTATGGTCTAAAATGTTCTTTTCTTCACTCTCCTTGTCTGGTCTGGATTCATCAAGATGCCTAAATTTCACAGGGCAAAAACTTATTCATCTACCTGGTAGCTTATGAGGGGAAATTGTATTATTCTATTTAAATTTAAATATCTTCCCATACCTAATGCCTTAACATTTTCCCATACTTCTTTTTCTAAATATATTTTATTGACTTATTACAAAGAGGAAGAGAGGAATAGAGTTAGAAACATTGACAAGAGAGAATCATAGATCAGCTGCCTCTTGCACACCCCCTGCTGTGCCCACAACCAAGGTACATGCCCTTGACCGGAATCGAACCAGGGACCTTTAAGTCTGCAGGCCTACGCTCTATCCACTGAGCCAAACCGGTTTCGGCCCTAATGCCTTTTATTTGTGCCTTTTCTTACTAGTCATATTTTTGCCACAGGCATGCCCATTTTCTTAGAGAAGGTGTGCCGAGAATGTGCTCATTCACATTAATATTTTTACAAAATAACAGAAATGAGTCAGTAACTAAATGTTCCAATTGTAGACTCTACCCCAGACGCGCGCACCCCTGCTCCCCGTCCTTCCAAGCTTTACCTTCTTCATACACCAGTTTTGCCTTCTGTTCAGGAGAAGTCGTTCCCTTTGTTTTTTCTGAAGCTGTAACCTGGGAGACAGTAAAATGCTGTTAATACAAGTGGAGTGTAAGTTTATCTCAAATAGCACAGCAGAACCTTCTCCAACAGTAAACTCACCCTCAACAACCATAATGGATTACCCAATATGACGTAGATCAAATACAGGGGGAAAAACAAATTCATCAAATGCAATAAGGAAAGAATTACTCTGTAAAAGTTGAAAAATCTTTTAAAAAGATGATAAGAATTTGTTCCTGTGTCAACTTCTCTTAACTATTTAAATACCCTGTAACTTTTTAAAATATATTTTTATTGATTTCAGAGAAGTGAAGGGAGAGATGGAAACATCAATGATGTGAATCACTTTTCGGCTGTCTCTTGCATGCCCCCTACTGGGGACTGATCCTGCAACCCAGGCATGAGCCCCTGATGGAACTGAACATGGAACCCTTCAGTCTACAGGCCACTGAGCAAACTGCCTAGGGCTAAAGACCCTGTAAGTTTTGTTCAAAGTGCCACAATCTTCTTAACTGTTTTAACAACTGAAATGAGAACCTTTCAGTGAAAGTTAAAATAGGCATAACTGAGTTTACTGTGCATGTATGTTAAAATATATAACATTTTGCCGAATCCGGTTTGGCTCAATGGTAGAGCGTTGGTCTGCGGACTGAAAGGTCCCGGGTTCGATTCCGGTCAAGGGCATGTACATTGGTTACGGGCACATCCCCGGTGGGCGGTGTGCAAGAGGCAGCTGGTCGATGTTTCTCATCGACGTTTCTAGCTCTCTCTCTCCCTTCCTCTCTGTAAAATATCAATAAAATAATAAAATAAAATAAAATATATAACATTTTCAAGTTCAAGACTGGACCCTGATTTGCCATTTCTTACTGAGATAGGGAATTTTCAATGTTCAGGTAAACGATCCTTATTCCTCACACCATTCCTACCACATCCAAAGTTTTAGCACAAAACACTTGAATTGACTCACTTGTGTGATAAGAAGGATAAGCTTTCCATGAAGGTGGGAAAGTTTCTGAAAAGTTTTTACTCTGCTTTCCATTAACTGGTAGAGTGTACCCAGCTGGGGTATCAGGTCAGGCAACTAAAGGAAAAAAGAAAAGGTTTTATATTATTGTGACATAAAATAGATAACAAATGTACCAGTCATGCTTGGATGTGCCTGAGTATTTAGCCGTTGCACCACGAGCCCTCTGTTTACATGTCCAGCGGTGTGGCTACTTACCACCCAGCCTAGCTAGCAGCAGCATCTCACACTGCGTTTTTCTGACCGACAGCGTTTTCCCTGGTGCTGCTGTAAGACAGTATGCTCCCTCCCTTCCATGTGCACAGACAACCAAGAGCTGAGAACAGCCTCAGCAAAATGCCACGTGCTGAATGCTTAATTTAAGTCATTTTCATCACAAGCTACCTTGTGACAATGTAGGGACAAAGTAGGGCAGACATGTTA
This sequence comes from Vespertilio murinus, assembly GCA_963924515.1. Taxonomy (NCBI): domain Eukaryota; kingdom Metazoa; phylum Chordata; class Mammalia; order Chiroptera; family Vespertilionidae; genus Vespertilio; species Vespertilio murinus. The sequence goes on along the minus strand of OZ004713.1, from coordinate 56,120,287 downwards.
GCACATATACAAAACTTCTGAAATCTGCTAAGTTTTTAAGAGGGAAGGGGTGAGGGTAGACACATACAATGTAAAGATAATTTTGCTGAACAGGTTATAGATATGGGAAAACACCCGAAAGCTAACATGTCAATCTATGTTAAAGCATTTCTCTTACATGTAGTAGCTATGGTTGAAGGCGGAGAGATTGGTTTTGTTAGGCCATCAGTTTATAATCCTTATCAAAGTCAAACTATTCAATTGTAACTGAAAAGACTTACTGTGGATAGGTATGATGCATGGACTGTTAACACACACTTTAGCCACTGAACCATTAAAACAGCACTGGAAAAAAGGGGAAGAATCCAAGTAAACAAACTTGAAATTAAATACAACCGAGTAATAAAATTAGAAAAACTCAGGCAAAGTGACGATCTACAAACTATTATCTGAGAAAATAACTATATGAATAAACTTCTGAGAATTTAACAGTCCTTACATTCTTCCACTGAGTATTTCAGATCTGTGTAATATACTGATCTCTTGGGAGTGAGGGGGAAGTAAGATGGACTGAAACACAGGACAAATTTCCCTCCTCTAAAATATTTTAAGAATAAAACTCAGGCCAAGACCGGTTTGGCTCAGTGGTAGAGCGTCGGTCTGCGGACTGAAAGGTCCCAGGTTCGATTCCGGTCAAGGGCATGTACATTGGTTGCTGGCACATCCCCGGTAAGTGGTGTGCAAGAAGCAGCTGGTCGATGTTTCTCTCTCATCGACGTTTCTAGCTCTCTATCTCTCTCCCTTCCTCTCTGTAAAATATCAATAAAATATATATATAAAAAAAAAAGAATAAAACTCAAGCTTTTATTTCATAATTAACTGCTATCAGGGCACATAACCTGAGCTCAACTTTGTATATTTTACGTTCATAATATTTGAGCTCATCATCTACTCATCATCAGGGACAATTAGCAAAAGATTCCCACCACACCAACATTACAAACAAATACAGACCACAAATGTGTAAGCCGAGCCCAATTAATTAATTCTTTAGCAATAACTTAGAGAAGAAAAAATGCATATTGTAGAGTAATAATACTATAGTTAAGCTTAGGATCTCTGAAATATCAACTTCCTGTTTAAATTTAACTATCAAATTAATAACAAAAAGACCCACAAATTCAGTCTTTTATAACATACTAGAGACCCAGCGTACAAATTCATGCATTTGGGGGGGAGCGGTGTCTAGTTGGCAGGGCCCCAATCAGGGCCTGCCAGGAGGAGAGGGCCCTGCCCCTGATCTGGGGCAGGGCTGAGAGGAGAGGCTGCAGGAGGTTGAGGGCAGGGCTAGCCAGGGGAAGGGGGTGTGGGCCAATCAGGGTGGGGCAGGTCAACTGGGGGCGCAGCCAACCAGGAGGGGCCAAGGGAGATTGGCCGGTTCACTGGCCACAGTGGGTGTCATAGCAAACGTAGCTGGCTCTTTATACATATATATAGTCTTATCTTAGCTGCTACCAGAGGTTAAGTTCTACAAATGGTAATTTTACACCAAATCATTAAATAAGATTAACTCATTAAATGACCTGATAATAAAATTTAAAAACCTACACAGGCATTTTCTAAAAGAAAGAAAAAAGCCATAAAATATTTATAAAATCAAAGCAATTTAAGTCACTTAAACATCTTACCTGTTAGGATGTCCTTGCAATCTCTTTGTAAGCTGAGGGCGAGAAAAACAATATAAGCAACAGTACTTCAGAGACAGTCAATCTCCACCAATTCCCAGGATACACACACCCACAAAAACAAATGAACATAATGAACATGTTAGGAAATCATCATTCCTAAGTATCCTAATTCCTAAACAACAGAATCTGAATATATGCTCCCACAGTAAGAATAATGACCTGATAAAAATCTAGGCTAAGATTTATATGCATGAATGTCCAGAATAGGCAAATCTGTAAAGATAGAAAATAGGTTAGAGGCTGTCAAAAATGGGATATGGCCGAAACCGGTTTGGCTCAGCGGTAGAGCATCGCTGTGTGGACTGAAGGGTCCCGGGTTAGATTCCGGTCAAGGGCATGTACGTTGGTTGCGGGCACATCCCCGGTAGGGGGTGTGTAGGAGGCAGCTGGTGGATGTTTCTCTCTCATCGATGTTTCTAGCTCTCTATCTCTCTCCCTTCCTCTCTGTAAAATATCAATAAAAAATATATATTTTTTAAAATGGGATAAGGGAGGATGGAAGTGACCAATAGGTACAGGATTTCTTTTCTTTTTTTTTTTTTTTTGGTGTGATTAATTGTACAACTTGTGAATATAGTAAAAACAATGAACTATTTATTTTTAAAGGATAAAGTTTATGGTATATGAATTATATCTCAATAAAAAATGCAGCCAAAATCATTAGGCAAGTATTGTTTGAATAGACCTATTACGTTTCACCCACTGTGATTGCTCTGCTTGCTTACATATTGCAAATCCATTTCTCTAAATACTGGATTTAGTCTTAAACTCCTAGCATTAAAACCTTAAAATGAACAGAGTACTCAACGTTACCTCTTGCAACAATGGAATAACAGCATGCAGGGGCATTCTTAACACAGTCCTCTTTATTAGGTTTAAATTCCTAGTCTGAAGTACTTTCTGTGACAAAAGGAAAGATACATAAGCATACTCAGAAGCTAAGAACACTACAGAAAAAAAAGTCAGTAACATAATTTTGAAAACCAAGCAATAAACTACGAATTGAATTTTATCAAATAAAGGTTGGAGGGACTGAAGGAGAATGTTATCTTATGGCTATCAGAAAAGCAGTCTTCAGTTACGAGACATTCACGTCAATAAACTTTCAGCCAGTGTGGTTCAGTGGTTGGTCTTTAAACTAATGAACCAGGAGGTCAAGGTTCAGTTCCCAGTTTGGGCACATACCCAGATTGCAGGCTCAATTCCCAGGCATGCAGGAGGCAGCCTAGCAATTATTCCCTCTCATCACTGATATTTCTCTCTCTCCCCCCCCCCTTCCCTTCTTTTCTGAAATCAATAAAAATGTATTTTTTAAAAACCTTCAAAAATAAGTCATCCCAAATGAAGCAAAATTATTAAATGGATATAGAAGTTAGCATTCATTTCTGCCAATAATATATTTAAAGGACAACCCTAAACAACACAGTTGCAAATGGTAAGATAATCTTGATAATTTGTTCCTTCTTTTACAATCTCACTGCAATACACCTGACGCATAATAAACTGTGTGCACTTAAAATGTACTATTTGATATAAACATTTACATATGAAACAAACTCTAAGGTAAGCATTCTATTACCCTCAAGTCTCCTTCGGCCCCTTTGTCCTATCCTTCCTTGCACCTGCACCCCTATATATTGGTAGGTACTTTCTGGAATTATTATATAAATGAAATCATACAATATAATATGTACCTTTATTTTTTGTTCTGGATTCGTTCTTACCATCTAAATTTGAGATTCACCCATGTTGATGTATCAATAACATATTTCTTTGTCTATCCATTCATATGTTAAGGTACATTGGGGTTCTTTCCAGTTTTTGACTATTATAAATAAAGTTGCTATGACAGTTCACATACAAGTCATTATGTGAACATAGTTTTTTTATTCTCTTGGCAAATATCTAGATTGGCTGGGACATATGACAGATGTATCCTTAACTTTCAAGAAACTGCCGAACTGTTTTCCAAATTATTTGTATCCACAGTACATTTCCATCAGCAAGATGCAAGTTCCAGCTGCTCTACATCCACATAGGATCACACAGTCTGTTTTTTAAATTTTAACCAATCTATTGGTTAGTAGTTATCTCAGTGTAATTTTAATTTGCATTTGTGATGGTTAGTGATATACAAGAGCTTTACATGCATTAATTAGCCTTATGAATTCTTTGAGTTAGGTCTCACAAAGTTAAGTGTTTTTTATATATTCTGGATATAAATTCTGAGTCAAATATGAGTTGCGTTTTTTCCCAGCCTGTGGCTTGCCTTTTCATTCTCTTAACTGTCATTTCATGAGTAAGTATTTAATTTTCATGAAGTCCAAATGACCAATTTTTCTTTAGCATCCTATGTTGTTGTTTATAATGCATCTAACTAGCCTTTCTCCACTAAAATTTTCTTCTTTTTTTTGTTTTCCTCTAGAAGTTTTGTAGGTTTTGGATTTACATTTATGCCTATGATCTATTTTTTGATGACTTGTGTAAGGTGTGAAGTAAAAGCCATTATGTTTTTTTTTTCCATGTGGATATTCAGTTGGTTCAGAACTAGTTTCAAAGAAACTATTCTCTCCACTGACTCAACTTAGTGCCTTTGCTGAAAACCAGCTGTGTATGCCATGCTAAACTATAATCTACCTTCTAAAATATATATACTTCCAAACTATTTAAAAAGTCATTTTAACTTTAGAGATACTGATTTCCCCTCTCCTTTTGCAAAATCACCTTAGACACAAACATAGCATATTCCCATTTAAGTAAAAAATATAAATCAAAACTCGGCCGGTATGGCTCAATGCTTGAGCACAGACCCATGAACCAGGAAGTCACAGTTTGATTCCTAGTCAGAGCACAAGCCCTAGTTTGCAGGCTCGATCCCCAGAATGGGGTGTGCAAGAGGCAGCCAATTCATGATTCTCTCTCATCATTGATGTTTCTCTCTCCCTTTCTCTGAAATTAATAAAAAAATATATTTTAAAACATATATGAATACAAACTCCATAAGTTACATATTATATAAGTCACATCTATACTAAGTGGCACTGTAATATCGCTGAGTTACCAAAATTACATGCATCCAACAAATGTAAATTGCCCTAAGCTAATCAAGCAGTGCTTAAATCCAATGTTTTACATTTAAATTTTCTCTACAGACCAGTATCAAATTCTGGAATTTAAAAATACCTAGTTAAGTAACTTCATACAAGCAGTCACCAACTTACAAACACAGAAATCATAAATGCCTTCCTTTATACAAAGTTTTTAGTGCTTTTTACCTCTAAATACTTGATAACATAGCCCCCAACCCTCCTGAATTTTCCCCCAAACCTCCTACCCATTGCCAAGGTTCCACCTCACTGCCCCCTCTCACGGCCAGGGGGAAATAAGTTTCTGGAATCCAGAGTAAAAACTCAGGAACGCATTTTCCTACAGAAAAAAATATAAATTGTGATCTAGAATGCTGAGTATTGTAATTCGGGTATACTATGTCTACAAAGGCTTTTGTGAACTAAAGCCTAAGATCCTAATAACAATCTGAACAATATTTCTATGAGAAAATGCATTCCAGGTTCAAAATAATTTAATACAATCCCTTTGTAGGTTAGTGACTGTCTGTATAATGCCACCAAATTATATACATTTGATTCAACTCATATTGAATTTAAAATAGCTATATGACATGACAATTCACTCTAAATGTAAATGTCAATCATTTCTAAGAAAAATTAACCATCTTAATTCAATTAAAAACTGCTATAATACTTACGTTTAGCATTTCAAAATCATTACTTTCTAAGCCCTGTGCCAGAAGAACTGGAAAACTGTTTGTCTGTAGGTCGTCCTTTTCTTTCTTTGATTCTATATTCAATGATCCCAGGCGTTCTTCAATGCTAACCTACAAGAGAGAGATGACTCGTTAATGATAAACCATTTAGGGCATCAAGTAGTTTGGTCAAATTACTTTTGCTTATATCTGAGAAGACAAAAGACACTGACTGATCCGCACTTCAACCCTGAAAAACACAAGCCTGCTTTCTCATTCCAATAGAACCGCATTGCCACAAAGCCAAGTGTAATATCTAGAATTCCAATTTCCAGGGTCTAGTGAAAAAATAACTGCCCAAGAAGCCATAATTTAAATATTCCATAATAAAAGATTAGTATGCAAATCAATCAAATGGCGGAAGATCAGTCGCTATGACGCACACTGACCACCAGGGGACAGGCGCTCAACACGGGAACTACCCCCTTGGCGTTAGTGTGCTCCCATGTTAAACTCATGGCTGGTGAGCACATGAGCGGTGGTGGGAGCCTCTCCACCTCTGTGGCAGCACTAAGGGGCAGCAAGCAGGCAGGCGGTAAAGACTGAGGGGTCCAGACATCCCCCGAAGAGCTCCCAGACTGCAAGAGGGGGTAGGCCAGGCTGAGGGACCCCCCTCCTTCCCCAGTGATTGAATTTCATGCACCAAGCCTAGTGTAATTGATAAAAATCCCTCTATATATGAAGACTCAAAAAGGGCAAGGATCTAGCAACTGATTACTAAAACCCAAGAAAAGACCTATTTTCACAAAGTGAAAATATTCATTGTCATCAACCTGAGATCTACAAAAGGAAACAAATTCTATTAAAAGAGCATAGAGACTTGTTTCCAAAATAATTTTTAAATTTTTCCCTTAGTCAGTCCCAGGTGTTGATTTATCTATATCTATAAAAGCCTAAGAGACCAAAAGACAGAATGACCAGTTGACCGGTCGCTATGATGTGCACTGACCACCAGGGGAAATATGCTCAAAGCACAGGACTGGGCTCCCTCCTGTCTGGATCGGGCCTGTGGGGGATATCCCACTCCCTCCTGTCTGGATCGGGCCTGTGGGGGATATCCCACTCCCTCCTGTCTGGATCAGGCCTGTGGGGATATCCCACTCCCTCCTGTCTGGATCGGGCCTGGGGGGACTGGGCTCCCTCCTGTCTGGATCAGGCCTGTGGGGGATATCCCACTCCCTCCTGTCTGGATCGGGCCCGCGGGGACTGGGCTCCCTCCTGTCTAGATGGAGCCTGCGGGGATCAGGCTGAAACTGGCAGTCCAACATCCCCAAGGGAGACCTGGATTGCAAGAAGCGCAGGCCAGGCTGAGGGACCCTAGTTTTCTATAAGATACAAAACTACAACCAAGTTCCCCTGATAAATATCTAAAATATAAGTGTAAATAAGCATGATGAAATCTGCTATACAAAATCTTAAAATGTATAGAACTTATCCCTTATCCCTTATAAAACCAATCTGACTACATAAAAACATAATGTTCTCTGACTAGCAAAGCAAAAAGAGATGCTTTGGTAAAGCCTCCAGTTTGGAATGTTTTAACTTATGAAAAATATGAAGAAGGCAGGAGGAAATGAAAAGGTCAGACCTAAGCCAAGCTCAAGAAAGTTGGCACATTATTTTTAATATCAGAGGCCCGTTGCATGATATTTGTGCGAGAATAGGCCTTCCTTCCCCTAGCTTCGCTCCCGGCCACCCGGGAGATGGGAGACGCCAAGTCCCTGCTGGCAGCTGGAGCACCACTCCCATAGCTCCCCTCACACCCCCTACCGACTCATAGCAAAGGTCCCTTTGTATATGCAAATTAAGCCGCCATCTTTGTTGGTTAGTTTGCACACACACTTCTGATTGCCTGTGGGCATAGTGGAGGTAGGGTCAATTTACATGTTTGTCTATTATTACATAAGATACATTTAATGTTACTGAGAAACAGTTTTTATGAAAAGCAATGTTATTCCCAAATCCCCACTATACAAAGACATTTAAAATCAGGTAAAGAAACATTAACCATCTTTCTCTAATTAATGGTAACAGTTAAAATGCTAGATTACTTAGACAACAGTGACACATGACTGAAAAGAGGATTCTACATATGTAAGTATAGTAACCACAGGAGGGTTTGAAGAGCTGAGAAAAAATAAAATTTATAAGTACTTTAAGAAGCTATAATAACTAACACTTTTAAAGACCAACTAGGACTAAACCAGCCAGGCATGCTCAGACAGCCAAGAGAAGAGGCATCACTGGAACTCAGCATAATGCGAAACCCAATGAAAATCATCACAGCAAGTCCCGGCTTAATCTATTCAATTATAGCTAACCTAACAAATGGCTAAAACAACCCTCTCTTCAATTAATAGAAGCGCTGTCTTCTTCATTAACAGTGGCTTTGTAAGAACCACCTGTTAACTCTATGTAGGTCTTACGAAAGTCACAATCTGGAATTTCAGAATCTACACAGCTGGGGATAAATAATGAGATAACAGCCACAATCTAAAAGTAGTTTCTCAAGTTTCAAACTCAATGGTCAAAGTGATTACATTACCTCCTTTTCCCCTAATTTTCTCTTGTTCTCTACTTCCTCAGTCTGTGGAGGAGCAGGCTTGATGGCTGCATGGTGACCAGGTAGCCCGGGCACCAGCACCTTTGCTTCAGAATTCATCACCGGTGTTCTCACCTGTTAACGAGGAACAGCAGGGGTATGGATTATGCCTTGGTCCTTATCCCCATTGAGAAAATGAACAGCTTTTAAAGGGTTTTCTACTGGAAAACTTATTGACTAACTTAACACAGTTATTAAAGATAAAGTTTAAATGAATGTTGGCAAATAAGTATTTAAATTATAATTTGAAGCCATAGTTTTAAAGCATTCAAAACTACATAAGATTAAAAGCCAGGAAAAAACAGTGTCTACAGATTACACAAGGACACAGAGACTTAAGAACGTTTAAGAGTAAAGCTGTACATCTTACAACCACCGCCAGTAATTGATCTTTGCCAGAAATGCTCAGACAGCCAAGAGAAAGGTGTCATCTCTGAAATTCAGCCAGAAGCGAAACCATATGGATGTCATCATAGCATGTCTTGGCTTTCCTTTTCTCATTAAACTGGCCAAACAATACCTACATGTAAATGTCACATTATATTCAAATAAAGCATCACAATGAGCTTAGCTCTTATTCATGATCTTAAGTTCCAGCCCCATCATGATTTTAGGTCTTATTTCACCCTGAAATATAACATTCCTCTCAACAAATGTATGCTCCTTTAAGTACTGGGTTAAAAAAAATAATTGATTGGTAATTTGATTTTTATATTTATTCGATGAACATGCATGGAGGCAGAAAGAACTAAATGCAAGGTCTTCAACTTCTAGTCATCTATTTACTTATTCCATTTAACAAGTCAAGAGAATAGAAATGAAGTTTTATAATCTTGAAATCTAAAACCCAATCCCACAAAATTTATTAAAATTATAAAGAGGATATTAAAGAATCCAAATATAATATTATGTAACAATTCAATTTACCCAGATCTTTTTTTCTCACCTTCTAGTACGTAAAGCACTTACCTTTGTTATAGCTGTTTCTACTTTTGGAGCCCAGCAGTTTGAAATATCTCTTACTAAGCACATATGAGGTTCTTTGGAATTTAAAGCCTGAAAATATAATTTTAAGGGAGGGGACAGTATGTCAAACAAAGTAACGGAGAATAAGAAAACCAAATGCCTATTTGTACATTTTCATGAAAATACAGAAAAGTATGAAAGACTTCCACACAAGACTGTGAGCAACTCAGACTGTCAAATTAATAGCACTGAGGAAAATGGGGAAATGGAAGATACAAGGCATTATGTTTACTTTTTTCAGTTAGGAACTGCTTGAGTTTTTCAAATATCAACAGAAATTTTACGTGACAGACTTTTTAAAAAAACGTAAGTTCATCACCCTTTGTAAATAATTAATCTGTGCTAAGAATGATCCTACCCCAGATTTCCTACTGTTGGCCTTTCCATAAGTGAGGCAAAGACAGCAGTGCTGATTAACAAAGTGCTCTGAGATACGGCATTAAACAGGGGAAGTCAAACGCAGCAAAGTCCACATGTACCCATAGGTTTAAGATTACAAGTAATTCTCTATTTCCATATAATCAATCTGTCTGGAAGGATAAAACAACAGGAAACAATGGCTGCATCTGGAGGGGTCCGGGGGCAACAGGGTCGACATATGGCAGTAAGACTTTTATTTACAGCTTAAATTTTTCTTTATTATACCAAATCCACATAGATGTTTTTAAGGTATTTTTAAATAAACTCAACAAGAGCTTGCTTTGGCATGTAATATTCCATTCAGTCTCTCTGAAGGTCTTACTGAATCAATGTTTTATAAATGTACTAGAGGGGGGGGGCCCTCAGCTGGGCCTGCCCCATCACAGTTCAGGGGCCCTCAGGGGAGGGAGGCAACCAGGCAATCAGAGGAAGGCAACACCCCCATCACACCTCAGCTGCTGCCACTGCCAGCAGTGCAAGCCTCAGCTGGCCCTGGTTACCTTAGCCTCAGGCACACTGGGCGGCTGAGCAGCTGCCATCCAAGGCTTATCTACGCCTTGGACCCGCCCCAAAGAAACTTCTGTAATAAAAAGTCAGATGAGCAGAAACTGGTTTGGCTCAGTGGATAGAGCATCTGCCTGTGGACTGAAAGGTCCCAGGTTCGATTCCAGTCAAGGGCAGGTACCTTGGTTGCGGGCACATCCCCAGTAGGGGGTGTACAAGAGGCAGCTGATCAATGATTCTCTCATCGATGTTTCTAACTCTCTATCCCTTTCTTTTCCTCTCTGTAATAAATCAATAAAATATATATTTTTAAAACGTCATATGATTGCACCACCCATTTCATTTCCACTTAGAAAATTCAATGGGTGCTATCACTAAGGGCCCTTTTATTAACATTTATCTTTTAGGGCCCTAGCCAGTTTGGCTCAGTGGATAGTGTGGGCCCGTGGACCAAAGGGTCCTTGGTTCAAGTACAGGCAAGGGCAAGTAACTTGGTTGCAAGCTCTATCCCTGGCCCCACTAGTACCGAGTGCCAGAGGAACCAATCGATGTGTCTCTCATATCTCTTACATTGACTTTCTCTCTCTGCCCCCTCTCACTCTCTCTAAAAATCAATGGAAAAATATTCTTGGGTGAAGATTAACAAAACAAAACAAAATTAACTTTGGGTAGTTGGGCAAATTCATCCTTATCTGTGAATAGCAGCCATGCCCTTGTTGGTTTTTTTGGTCAGTGGATAGAGCATTGGCCTGTGTACTGAAGGGTCTCAGGTTTGATTCTAGTCAAGGGCACGCCTGGGTTGTGAGCTCAATCCCCAGCAGGGGGCATGTAGGAGGCAGCCAATTGGTGATTCTCTCCCATCACTGTTGTTTCTCTCTCTCCCTTCCTCTCTGAAATCAATAGTGGGGGGGGGGGGGGGGAGGAGAGAAGCCACTACAAATGTGTGGCTACCAAGCATTTTAAACATGGATAGACCAAACTGATACGCTTATAAGTATAAAAGAGGCACCAGATTTCAAAGCCATAGCACACCAGAGGAGGAGCAAGCATCAAACATCTCTAATGTTTTATAATAACGGACTGAGCATTAAAATATTTTAGATATGCTCATTTAAGAAAATTACAGTTCACACAAATGAAAATAAACCACCCAGTGAAATGTTCTTTTTAAGTATTCCAATAAGCAGACCAATGTATCATTTAAAAATCATTGTTTTCCACAGACATATGTTGTTACTGCTTTACTCCAGAGTAGCATCTACGTACCACTCGCTCAATGGTGGGCTGAAACCAATTGCCATACACAAGCCACAAGGAATTTTTGTCTGAGCAAAAACCTGCCGCTAGAATAGGGATGGGTTTTGGTGTTGATTTCTTGCCTTTCCCAGGTGTCGCTATCTGGATTGTGCAGTTTGAAGTAAAAGGCTTTTTGCAGTATCTAGAAGTAAAAACAATAAATTAGAATATTTGCAATAACATCGCATACTATCTTTGAAGTTGGCATGAAATGTGACCCTCTTCTAGCCTGCCCACACCAGGGTCCCCCGAGTAGCTGTCAGGACTTCATCTATCCCAGCCTCACCCAACCTCAAGACCTCACCACCAAGCACTTCCGTCAGCCCATCTGCCCTTCTCTCCCACGTGTCACCCCCACAGGAGGCCAGGCTCCCACCGGCTCTATCCTCACCCTGAGCTTCAGTCCCCAATGGCTCTGGACAAGCCCTAGTCAGCCCCAACTCCAATTACTCCCAACTATTAAAAGCCTCTCCAGGATTTAGCAACATAGTTCCAGGGGAAAAATTATCAGCAAAATATAAACAACAAAACTATATCCTCAGTCTTCTCTAAGAGATCTCTTCACCTTCTTGCTCTACACTAGCTCACCACAGCAGCCCTTCACAAAGCTGTAGCTGTTTGCTCTCCAACACTCTTTGTGCCAGAGGTTTGGACATAATTTAATATGCTCCTTGTTCTCCAAGACAACAAATAGTCCCTCTCCCTCCTTCACCTCTAAAACTTTTGAAACTGTTGTCACGAGATACCAAGTGCCTCCCCCTCCTGCCACCATCCAAAGCCCTCTGGGTCACTCTCCCGCATTTCTTAGAAGATTTTAGTGGCTCCCTGTCATTGTGTCCAACACCACTCCTGAGGAATTCCTCTTAGTGGTTTCTATATTTAGCATGCAGGTCAATGCTCCTCCTGGCACTGTCCTCTCATTTCCCTAACCTGCCTACCTCCAACTCTGCCCTTTGCTGCATCTCAGCCACTCTCTCTCACATCACAGACATCTTGTCACCAGTCATCTTAACACCCCTCCCGCCGCCCCCCCCATAATGCCATAATGTCAATTGTAAGCACTCCACTATCCATCTTTCCAATTCACCCTTCCTTATACCCAGACTCCAAAGCAATTTCTATTTAGGATTTTTGGCCTCTGCTTTGCCCTTTATACCTCTATAGTCAATTTTCAACACACCAAACAGAATGCCTCAAAACTTATGTTTTAAAACTGTTAAATCCCACTTATAATTGCTTAAAACCCTTCAATGGCTTACTTACTATAGCCCAAGGAGAAATGCCCAAGTCCTCACCATGGCACACTACTTCTGGGCCCTCAATGATACAGTCCAAGTATATATGACTATGTAAATTAAGGCATCAAGTTATTAACAATTAGCTCTAGAGAGTAGAATTCAATACAGAGAGACTTGGGTTATAATTGTCTCTGTATACTGAATGTTTTAAAATAAGTGTATATTGCTTTCACAAATAGTTTATATTTAAACAAATTACTATACTGCCGAGACCGGTTTGGCTCAGTGGTAGAGCGTCGGTCTGCGGACTGAAAGGTCCCAGGTTCGATTCCGGTCAAGGGCATGTACCTTGGTGGCGGGCACGTCCCCAATGGGGGGTGTGTGCAAGAGGCAGCTGGTGGATGACTCTCTCTCATCGATGTTTCTAACTCTCTATCCCTCTCCCTTCCTCGCTGTAAAAAAATCAATAAAATATACATTTTAAACAAATTACTATACTAGAATTATAAAAGGAAATATTAACTGACAATAAAAAGCTGAAATTATTTTAAAGTTTAGTATAATTATGCACATGACTGAGTTCCAACCATGTTTATAGTGTATGGCAGAGGTTGGCAAACATTCTGTAAAGAACCAGGCAGTAAATACTAGTATGTTAGTTCTGGGAGGCCACATGTGGTCTCTATTGGAAAAGGCCTCCAGCCCATCATTTACTGACCCTTAACCTGACTACTATACAGCCTACCAATAACACTCCCTCTGTCCACCAAACTCTAGCATCACCATGCTTTACAGATCCACGTGTGGTGAGGGGAAGTACTATCAGAGTTAAAGATTAAGGCTTCACCAAAAGTTCACAAGCAAAACTCTCCAACTAAACCACTTTCTTTTAAAGTTTACCTTTAGAACACCCAACACTTATTGGTACTAAGTGTGTATCACAGAAAGCCATTCGCCTAACCACAAACATGAAGAAATGATTCACAATGCCAAAATCTTGAGTTCTCTCTGGGAATGTATGTAGTCATATGGATAAAGAATTAAGGATGCTTTCAAAACAATCTCACTGAAAATATAATGCAAAGAATATTAGGGTGAAGGTATAGAGAAGTAACAAGCCAGGGAAGGAAAATAAATTTCTAATTTAAGAAAATTCTTACTTACCCATTTAATATGTGTTCAAAAAGGTGAACTTGACCATCTCTGCAAACAACAGCTAACTTAACGGGCTAAAAGAAAAAATGAATCATAAATAAACTTCAGTCTACCCTAATGGACAGTTACTTTCATACTACACTTACAAAACTCCAGAGAAAAATTAGAACAGCAAGAACGCACAGTTATTGCATTTAAAAATAATTACTCTTAAAAATAACAATTCAAGTTGTTGTCAAGCTTATAAATAAAAGTTTTTAGGCCAAGAAGATAACACAGTCAAGGAGAATGCAGCTTGGAGGTAAGATGAGCGAAAAAGCAGCCATCAAGAAACGGTAACAGTCCGGATTGCTGAAAGTGCCACTGCACCTGGTCCCTTCCTCTCAGGAGAGCTAACCAGTGGCCTAATTGTTACTTCAAACCATCTAAGATTTTTGTCATATTTCATTCTTCCTCCCCCTCTTTCCATATTTCATTAAATCATCAAAACCCCATTTTTAAAAATATTTGTAAAATCAGAAAACAAATCCTCAAAAATTGAGCCATTTACCTCTTCTTTGTTTTCTGACAAAGTCAAGTCAATATAAATAGGTTCATCTGTGACTGTGAAAGACATCACTGCATTCTTCTGTTTGTTTTCTGACCGGACCTGCCTAGATAACAAAACTGATGATTAGGAAGTAAAACAATTTTTTTTAAAGGCAAACACCAAAAAGTAGTCACAGCATTAGATCCCCAATAGTTTTTCATCTTTTGAAAACTAATAAGGTAACTAAAAATCAAAGTAAGAGAAGCACTTGTATCACTACTGTATAACATGGTTTCCTGGGAAAAGAGAAAGCATTAAAGCATTTCTGGCAGATTTAAACAACGGATAACATTCTCTTATTCTTTTCCATTAACCTATCTGTCTATCTTTACTGATGCCACGTTGGCTTCATTACTGTAGCATGACAAGTCTTGAAATAAGATGAGTCCTCCAACATTTTTCTTCTTTTTCAAATCTGTTTTGGCTATGTCCTTTGCATTTCCATTTGAACTTTAAAATCACATTGCCAATTTCTACTTGAGTCTGCTGAGACTCTGACCAGGTTTGCACTGAATCTATAGGTTAATCTAAGAATAGCATCATAGCAATACTGAGAATCCAGTAGTGTGTGTGCGTGTACAAATGATCCTCCTTATTTGAGAATTCACCTACTTGCTAAAATTTATTTGTAAACCTCAAACTCACTATTTGTGGAGCTTTCATGGTCTTTAACAGTTCTGCGTACTGGCGGTGAAAAAAATGAGTTGCCCACCACCCATGAGGTTAAACAAGGTTATGCTCTGCCTTCTTTTTTCAGTTCAGTATCACTAAATCGGTGCTCATTAAATTGATACAAGAAAATTAAGAGAGTTGATTTGATAAATTCTAAGTTTTTCAAACAAGACTGATTCTAACCTGGACATTTATACTAGACATGTTCAAAATTACTGCCATCAGACCACTACTTGCAGAAGAAACTGCTATCTTAGCCCAACGATAATAGACAGTAATATCTATCTCCTTATGTGAGTTTTAAAAATCTTCACTCAGCAGCAAAAAGCCTTCAAATGTTATTTCCTTCTATAAATGAGTCTTTCAATGGTAATTATCAGGGAATTTTAGATGGCGTTATTGGGCAGCCTTTCAATATAGGTTTTTACATTTATTCTTGTCACAGATCTTAACACAATAGAAATCACCATTTCTTTTACAGAAGAAATTTTGTAGCCAGAAACCCCTAGGTCTAGGGGTAAAACATTTAAGTCTGAAGCACCTTAGTAATGTCAGAAGTCTTTGGTGGCAGATTTTAGCTTTTTGGCATTACTAATTTCTTATATAAGTATTAAACCCTTTTCAAGAATGAAAAGAAATCACGTCAATAGGTACTCCTCAAACATCAAACACAGAATAGAAAACCAATGTAATCTGCCCGGCCGATGTTGCTCAGTGGTTGAGCATTGAGCCAGGAAATGAGAGGTCACAGTTCAATTCCTGGTCAGGGAACATGCCCCAGTTGGTGTTTCTCTCTCATCAATGTTTCTATCTATATCTCTCCGATCCTTTCTGTCTAAAAAAAAATCAATAAAAACGTTTTTCTTTTAAAAAAAAGAAAAAAAAAGAAAACCAATGTAACGGGACTGAAACATAATTAGAAACCACAGCTCAGCTGATGGTTTGAAGATAAACGGAGTGGCCTCATGGAACCTTTCCTCACACTTTAAGGAACACATAACTTAATGAGCCCCACTTATATCTGAATATTACTTGATATAAAGAGTAACTTTCTATGGCCAAGATAATTCAAGTAACTGATTACTAGAATGAAAATATATACTTCTATATTTTAAATCTCTATTTATTTTGTCCATGAACAACCAGTTGGAAAAAAGTTAACTTCATCATCAGATGATGCCATAAAATCCAATAAATTTCACATATTTCTTAAATTTGAAAACTTTTTGATGGCACTTTTTAATACAAAATTAATTTTTGTATTAAATTAATTAAGAGAGGAAGAGAGACAGTTAGAAATATCGATGAGAGAGAGTCATCAATCAGCTGCCTCTTGCACACCCCCCACTGGGGATGTGCCCGCAACCAAGGTACATGCCCTTGACCGGAATGGAACCCGGGACCCCTCAGTCCTCAGGCTGAGGCTCTATCCACTGAGCCAAACCGGTTTCGGCTTAATTTTTATTTTTAAAAGTAGTTTAAAAAACATAGCCAAGTGGCTTAATGTCCTCAGTATATAATCCATAAATAAACATTACTGTACTAACATAGTAGCCATCTATTTCATTCATATATATATATATATATATATATATATATATAATTGATTTTTTTTTTTTGCAATTGTCTGAAATTTCTATAACCTTGCTCCGGATGCAGCAGAGCAAGGCCTCAAACCGTTCCAGAATGTTCTCGCAAGCACTGTAGGAATGCACAGGGCCACCCCAGGCCCAAGCACGCTGGAGGCTTGCAGTATAATTGATTTTTTTACAGAGAGGAAGGGAAAGGGATAGAGTTAGAAACATCGATGAGAGAATCATCGATCAGCTGCCTCTTGCACACCCCCTACTGGGGATGTGCCCGAAAACAGGGTACATGCCCTTGACTGGAATCGAACCTGGGACCTTTCAGTCTGCAGACCGAGGCTCTATCCACTGAGCCAAACGGTTTCAGCAGTAGTCATCTATTTGAACCAACTAAGATTTTCCTGAAAAAATTTGAAGGTTACTTTTAAATTGCCCACTCATAAAAATATTGAGCCCACTACATCTCTAAAGAATGGAGGAAGTTTTATTATACAGTGCTCTTACATTTTTTTTATATAGGCCTGTTTAAGGCAGGCTCAATTCTTCATTGTAAGTCGATATAAATCTAACATTAAGTACAATAAAGCAAGTCTCATATTCATCATTTATATTAACCACATAAGCTGTGATGGATTCTTACAAGGCAAAGTTACCAACCAAACCCAAAAGATTACGTACCAGACATTAAGTAACCGGTCATGAACTGCGCCAGATAAAAAATAAAGACCTGAAATTCCATCAAACGGCTGGCTCTCGTTAGGAGGTCTGATAGTAGTGAACATAAGTGATGAAACCGGCGTTGCATGTCCCGTGAAGTGCTAAAAAAAAGTTACATCATGTTTATGAGAGAACATAAAACAGTAAAAAAGAGTCCATATGTATCATAAGACATATCTGAAATCAGAGATCCAGACTAAAGTTAACAAATTTAATTCTAAGAACTAAGGTTACTTGTGCTATATAACCACTTCTTTAAAAAAGTCCAATGGAAAATAATAAAAATTAAGATGTCCTTTTAATTTTTAAAATTAAACACGACAGGACTCCACTACCTGTGGTTCTGCCATTTTTGAGTTAAAGATCGACTAAATTCTATCTATTTTTAAAGGGCTGAAAAGGTGCTCAGACACAGCCAAGGAATTGTTGGTCTTCATTTTACTCTCAGTGAGTCGAAACCACAATTTTAAGGCATCATCACAGCACCACAAGTTCAGTCACCCCTGAGAACACTCAAATCTAATACTAATCTTCAGTTAAGTACTTTAAGTGGACCAAATGCTGGATACAAGCTTCTAAATCACTGCATAGTAGAGTAAAAGATTTTTAATTGTAATTCCACTCATTTGGTCTATTCCTTTTTCCAATGCATGTGAAGTGGGCATGTATAACCTATTTAATATTTAATACCAACAGCCCTAGCCAGTTTGGCTCAGTGGATAGAGCTTCGGCCCGCAGACTGAAGGGTCCCAGGTTCAGTTCCAGTCAAGGGCATGTACCTTGGTTGCAGGCACATACCCAGGAGGCAGCTGATCAATGTTTCTCTCTCATTGATGTTTCTAACTCCCTATCCCTTCTCTCTCTGTAAAAAAAAAAAAAAAAAATCAATAAAAAATATATATTTTTAAATAATAATAAGATTCGCCGAAACCGGTTTGGCTCAGTGGTAGAGCGTCGGTCTGCAGACTGAAAGGTCCCGGGTTCGATTCCGGTCAAGGGCATGTGCATTGGTTACAGGCACATCCCCAGTAGAGGGTGTGCAAGAGGCAGCTGGTCGATGTTTCTCTCTCATTGACGCTTCATAGCTCTCTCTCTCTCTCTCTCTCTCTCTCTCTCTCTCTCTCTCTCCCTTCCTCTCTGTAAAATACCAATAAAAATATTTTTAAAAATAAATAAATAATATTTAACACCAACCAACCAGATTTGGAAGCTTTGGAAGCTAACTTTTGTCTACTAATTCTACATATTCTATAAATAATAAACATATTTGATATGTTTAAAAACAAAGAATGTGTGTTTGTTTTTTGGTGTGTTTTTTTTAAATGATTTTATGTAAAGAGAAAGGGAGAGGGAGAGATAGACCCATCAATGATAAGAGAAAATCACTAATCAGGTGCCTCCTATACCCTCTTCTACCCACTACTGGGGATTGAGCCAGCAACCCAGTATGTGCCCTGACCTGAAATCAAACTCGGGATCTCTTCGTCCATGGGACAATGCTCAATCCACTGAGCCACACTAGCCAGGCAAGAATCTGTATTGTTAAAATAATATACTATAGCCCATACTTCTGATTTCTCCATACTTTAGATTACTATTATGCTTATAACTAATTTGATTCACTCACTCTGTAGAGTTCTTTGGTCTCCAAAACCCATAGTTTGATTGTTCGACCAGCTGAAAGCAACATCTTTCCATCTGGGCTGATACACAGGGAACTAACGCTGCTATTGTCACCTTTCCATTTGCTGTACAGTGAAAAGAAACAAAAACATCTCAATACAGAGAAAACTTTATTCAGAGCAAAAACCTAACAAAAGACAAATCAGACATTAAAAATACCAACCAAGGTTTAATGCCAAATTGCATTTCCTAAAAGCTAGTGTCAGGAAACTAACCTTGAACACATCACTAAGATAAAGCCTCTCTGATAAGATTGGTTTTTAAAAGGTATCAGGAAATGGTTAAGAGATGTAAGAATGTAAAATGGGTAGTTGAATACCTTGTGATCCACGAAGTGGATTTGTTAATGCCGGGAAATTACCATGCTGGCTGGACCTCTGCAAGTCCATCCTATCCCCCGCCCCACCCTGCCGCCAATGGTTCCTACATGCTCCGGAGAATGCCTTTTAAAAATATATATATCTTTATTGATTACAGAGAGGAAGGGAGAGAGGGGGATAGAAACACCAATGATGAGAAAGAAGCATTGATCAGCTGTCCCACGCTCCCCCCACATGCCTCCTATTGGGGATTGAGCCCGCATCCTTGGGCATGTGCCCTGACAAGTAAGCGAACCTTGACCTCCTGGTTCATATGTTAATACTCAACCACAGAGCCACACTGGCAGGGCTGGAGAACTCACTTTTAATTTACCTAATAATACAAATGATTCCTCAACCAAAAAGATTATTTCATCCCAAATCCACATAAATGAGCCCCATCTGATAGGGTAAAATAAATTAGTTGTCGATTATTCCTTTTTAATACTTCAAATACAATTAGTAACATTAGTCTTTGCAGTTTGCTGCATACATTAATACTGTCATAGGCAGCAGGGAGCTTAACTATTCACTTTAAGTCAAGAAATAACAGTAGCAAACTTATGACCAAAAGAGGTTAACTCAAAAGTGAAAGAAAATGTATTGCTCGACCATTCACATTGGAATGTCAAATTACTCATTTGAAAAAAGCTTAAGACTCTACCTTATACTATATGCACATAACACTTACTAAAAGTAAATACTGAAAAATATATAGAACCAACTTTACAATCCTGGGTTAGGACAGATTTCCGAAGTAATTATAAACCAGAAATCATAGAGGGGAAAAATGACCTTATATCTGTACCACCAAATAAGTGATAAAATAAAAGCAAAAGGCTAGGAGAAAATATCAAATATATGTATTAGCCCCACCGGCGTATCTCAGTGGTTGAGTGTCAATCTATGAACCAGGAAGTTACGGTTCAACTTCCCAACAGGGCATATGCCCAGGTTGTGGGCTCAATCCCCAGTGTGGGGCATGCAGAAGGCTGCAGATGAATGATTCTCTCTTACCATTTATGTTTCTATGTTTCTCTCCCTTGCCCTTACTCTTTGAAATAGAAATGTTTTTTAAAAAAAAGAAAACAGAGCTAGTAATATCATCACCACTTCCTCCACCCGTTCCCCATTAAGAGCTTTGCAAGCAAAAGTGTAACTCTCCTATATTAGCATTACCCGAGAATCTGTTAGAATTACATATTACCAAGCCCCAAACTAGACCTACGAAACCAGGTCTGTATGCACAAGTACTGTGTATGCACTTGCTCAGCTTGAAAAGCACTAGATCAGAAGACTCCACTCTGGGAAAGGTGACTGGTTCCAGAGGAGTGACCCACACGCTGAAACCTGAAGGCCGCCCAATCATTCTACAAACGAAGCCCAACCATTGAGCCACAGAAGACACACAGTCCTTTGATTAAGGTTTTTTATTTTTTATTTTTTTTAACATATTTTATTGATATTTTACAGAGAGGAAGGGAGAGAGATAGAGAGCTAGAAACGTCAATGAGAGAGAAGCATCGACCAGCTGCCTCTTGCACACCCCCTACCGGGGATGTGCCCGCAACCAATGTACATGCCCTTGACCGGAATCGAACCCGAGACCTTTCAGTCCGCAGACCGACGTTCTACCACTGAGCCAAACCGGTTTCGGCAGATTAAGGTTTTTAATGTTTCATTTTAAAAAGCAACAGCCAGCCGAAGACCTGCACTCATTTGAAAATGCCTTTAAATTAAGAGAAAGAGCTCAAAAATCAAACAAGACAAAAGGGAGAAAAGAAATAAACTTTAAATCCTATAAGTAATATTTTTAGAGTTAGAATATAGTAAATGCATAAAAGGAGTAACAAAAAATATTCAGAGAACAAAAAATAGTTCCTATAAGCTAAAAAATGGTAAATTTAAAAATTCAATAAAAGATTTGGAAGAGCCGAAACCAGTTTGGCTCAGTGGATAGTGTCAGCCTGCGGACTGAAAGGTCCTGGGTTCGATTCTGGCCAAGGGCATGTACCTTGGTTGCAAGGCACATCCCCAGTAGGGAGTGTGCAAGAGGCAACTGATCAATGATTCTCTCTCATCGATGTTTCTAAATCTCTATCCCTCTCTCTTCCTCTCTGTAAAAAGTTAATAGAGAAAAAAAACACAAATCTTAAAGCAGTAGTCCAGGAGATATAAAATCTAAACAACACTGAGTTCAAGAGAATGTGTGAAAAAAATAATAACACAAAACCACAGAGGGGACGAATATAGTATAAGAATATTAAAGAATACAGATTTCCAGGCTAAATATTCCCTCAAATTCCAATATAATTCAATGATTAAAGAAAAAAAAATCTCAGGATATTTTAGAGTACTAAGGATAATTAACACTGAAAGCTATAAAACCAATGAACCAATGCTCAAAATCCTGAGGGAAAATTATTTCCAACTTAAAATTACTTATTCTCAAACTATGAATCAACTGTGAGGCTAGAATAAGGACTCTCATGAGCCAGCAAAATTTCAATAAATTTATCATCCGTGCACCCTTTTGTAGTAAGCTTCAAGAAGAGCAACAAGATCCCGAAAAGCCACAGCAATCCTGAGGAAGAACAAGTTGGAGGGAATACAATGCCAGATATCGAGCTATACTACAAAGCCACAGTTCTCAAAACTGCCTAGTCTGGCACAAGAACAGAGAACCCAGAAATCAACCCAAACCACTAAGCTCAATTAATATTTGACAAAGGAGGCAAGAGCATGCAATGGAGTCAAGACGGTCTCTTCAATAAATGGTGCTGGGAAATTTGGTCAGATACATGCAAAAAAATGAAACTAGATTACCAACTTACACCATACACAAAAACAAACTCAAAATGGCTAAAGGTCTTAAATGTAAGATAGGAAACCATAAAAATCCTACAAGACTCCATAGGCAGCAAAATAGCAGACATATGTCGTAGCAGTATCTTTACCCACACAAGCTCCTAGGGCAATGGAGACAAAGGAGAAAATAAACAAATGGGACTATGTCAAAATAAAGAGCTTCTGCACAGCAAAGAAACCATCAACAAAACAACAAGAAAGCCCACTGCATGGGAGAACATATTCGCCAATGATATTTCTGATAAGAGTTTAATCTCCAAAATTTACAGAGAACTCATACAACTTAACAAAAGGAAGATAAATGATCCAATAAAAAAATGGGCAAAGGATCTAATAAATAAATTGACACTTTTCAAAAGAGGACATACAGAAGGCCCAGAGGCATATGAAAACATGCTCAAAGTCACTAATCATCCAAGAGATACAAATCAAAACGAGATACGATCTCACACCCGTCAGAATGGCTATCATCAACAAATCAACAAACCACAAGTTCTGGGAAGGAGGCGGAGAAAAAGGAACCCTAGTGCACTGCTGGTGGGAATGCAGACTGGTGCAACCACTGTGGAAGACAGTATGGAGCTTCCTCAAAAAATTAAAAATGGAACTCCCATTTGACCTACTAATCTCACTTCGAGGACTATATCTAAGAAACCAGAAATACCAATCAGAAAGGATATATGCACCCCTATGTTCATAGCAGCACAATTTACCACAGCAAAGATTTGGAAACAACCTAAGTGCCCATCAGCAGATGAATGGATTAAAAGACTGGTACATCTACACAACCGAATACTACCCCGCCATAAAAAAGGACCTTTTACCATTTGCAACAGCATGACTGGAACTGGAGAGCATTATGCTAAGCGAAATAAACCAGTTGGAGAAGACAAATATCACACAATCTCACTCATATGTGGGATATAACGATCAACATAATTTGATGAACAAAAATAGATTCACAGACAAATGGCAGACACAGACGCTGGCGCAGTGGGAGCTTGCCCAGGGTGGGAATGGCTGGGGGTGTGGGGGTGTCAATCGGGGGGAAAAGGAAACATGTAAAACTTTAGACAATAAATTTTTTTAAAAGAAAAAAAATGAATAAACTTGGTTTATGGGGAAAAAAAGGAGCAAACCAACAATGAAACATGGGATTTAAGAAATAAGAGGCTACTTTTTAAGATGATAGAAAAAGGAAATCCCAGGACAACTGTTTAGCAGACCCTCCAAGGCAGAAGTCTTCCAAAAAATAAACGTAATTGGAGGAAAGCCTCCAATAAATAATAAAACTGATGTGTCTAAAAATAACTGAGAATTATACTACAGAAATGAGAATGAAATGACAAGCATATACAAACCTAAGCAAGTCAAGACAGTCTTGTGAGACGTGAGATGGTCCAATGTGCAAATAAATGTTATTTATAATATAACTTTTATTTATATTTTATTATGAATAATTTTATTTTTCATTTATTATTTTGTGTATGTACCAAAAAGAAAAAATAAATATATTTTGATTGTCATTAAACTACATCCATTTTTTTTTATGAGGGGCACTCAGCATTACGAAAATTATAGAAGGGGTACACATATGTCAAAAGTTTGGGAAACACTGTTACAGAGCATTATTTTGGTTACTTTATTATACACCAGTAGGGGGTATGCAGGAGGCAATGATAAATGTTTCTCTCATGGATATTTCTCTCTCTCTCTCCCTACCTTTCTGAAATCAGTAAAAATCTTTTTTTTAAAGTTCCTTGAGAAGAGTCTATAGCCTTATTAGTGTCAATATTCCACACTATGCCCTATATAAAATTTTACTTATAGCAAGAATACAATCTTGGGGGAAAATTAAAAAGTAAATAAACAGTCTTCATTTGTCAAATTCTAATGTATCTCCAAGTCACTCCTCCAATACTACAGAACCATCGTTACTCACCACTTTACTTTACACGTCTGTGTATTCCATTCCACAATATGTTTATCATCTGAACAACTATACAAACAGCCATTGTCTTGATGCCACTGTATGCAATTGACTTTGTTGTCATGTCCACCACTCTGTAGATTTGAAAAAAGAGAGATTAAAGGAAAAAAATCTCATATGCGCTCCAGTTAACTAAAACATTAGCCTTAGGTTAAACTAAAAACACCTACATCTATCTGTTTCCAAAATGAGATAAATCACCCATAACTTCATCAATGTTAACCTTCTCTTCTCTGCTGGAAAAACATACTTCTACATGCTAAGTTAAAGGATCCGAATCCTAACTGCCACTGCTTTTAACAGGTATGCCAACATAAAGCAGGGTACACTCTTTAAATACAGTGGCAAAAAAATTGTTACACTTGACTGAATTAGTCAAGTCCAATCCTAAGAGTTTAAAGTCAACATTTTAGGTAAAAATCATGGCCAGTCAAAATTATCATTGAAAATCCTTTTTAAAAGGTGCCAAAACTCTCTCAATAAAGAAATCACTGTTCTTTTCAGGCAAACACTAAATGTTCCCTTGGGTCTTAGATATCATATTAATGATACTTTAAACATTCTAAACATGGCAAGATGCTCGCTTTCTCAGAGGCACAAGATTTAAAACAAATTTCACCACTTATCAAATTAGCTGTTTTCTTGCTATTTTAATGTGAATACTCAATGGAGGCAATAATGCTATTGGTACCATCCTTTTATTGCTAATGTAAGTACAAATCAGGAAAACTCTTCCAGCAAGTATTTTTATACTATGTATAAAACACCTTAAAAAATAAAATAAATAAATAAATAAAACACCTTAATATTCAAAACCTTTGTCTCATTAATTGCAGGTTAGTAATTCTGGGAATTCATATAAGAAAAAAAATTAGAATATCAAATAAATACCAGAAACCACCTAAATGGTAGTAGTTAAATCACCAAGGGACTATGCAATTTAATGGTATTTTAGGCACTCATTAAAAGTGTTTATAAATAATTCTTGACAAATATGAAAATCGTTTATGTTGTAATGGAATGGAAAATATCAGGATACAAAACAGATGAACAGACAACCCAAAGGTACTTTTTAAACATATACATAAGGCCAAGAAATATATAAACTATCAAACAGGATCTTAAACTAAAAACAGATTAAGGCATAAAATTTTTCACTTTCAACATTATGTAGTTCAAAAGTATCCATTGGTAAGATGTTACTTTAAAAAGAAAACATTTATTCATGTCTACAGAAATCATTCCTATATAGTGAACACCAAAACATACAACAATAAACCTTGTCTGAAACAAAGTATGGCAGAAGTTACTATCTTGCAGAGGTAACCTCACTTCTCTGCTCTGCAATGCCAGGGCTGGCTTCTACACACCATATTTCTGCTTTGCCAGCTGGACGGCCAGGAGGCTCCACCAATAGGGGGTGCTATGGGAGACAAGTCTCCAGGGACAGGGACTTATTCCTTCCTATCTCCCAGTTTGCATCATCCCACTGCTTCTTCAACCCAGCAGCGGCAATCTTTCTAGCAGTGGCTGAATGCAATTTTTCCAGCACTTGGAGAACAGTTTCATCACCTCCCTTCAGACACCAGCAGTCAGCTGGATCTCCCCACCCCCCACCCCCCAGCATCCTCCTCAATTCTGGAGCCCAGGCCCATGGGGCCAACTCTTGCTCAAGAGACAGCACCACATAGAGCCACATTTGCTCAATGGTCTGAGTTTCAGCAATAATTCCAACCATCTTCTTCATTCTCTGGACTGAGAGATGGTGGACTTCTTCCAGCAGTTATCTGTGATACTTAGAATTCTTTTCGCCCTTTCTTATTTTCAAGCTAGTCGATATTTTTTCATATCCTGATCTATAATAAGAATTATGTTGCCTACCATAGCTATGATCAAATATCATGTTCAGAATTTTAAATGTGCAAGGGGCAGAAAAATACACCCATAGTGCACCTGTAGCTCCTACTGCATATCCTAAACAGTTTTTATTTAACAAACCTCTAATATACCAGTTTCCCTGCCATATCTTTTATAGCACAAACACACATACTTACTACTAATTTACTGTGTAATTCTCCTTTTACTGTACTGTATAATAAAATACTACCAACTGCTGTACCGAGAGCCAACAAGTCAATCTGGTTACTTGTTTCTATAGGTTCTGATTTCCTTTTTTTCCTCTGGGGACTTTCCTAAAAATAAAAGAAAAAAAATGTTTAGTTTGTATTTAGAACACTGAAAGATCATTAATGCATAAATGCAAATTCCCAGTAGCCCACAAAGGAAATGTAATTGCTACTAAGTGACATTGCTTAAAAAAAAAAGTGGAGGTAGGATTCCCACTTCCTCACTACTTAGAAAAAGAAAGCCAAGCCAACAGAAGAGGAACTCTAATTCCCATCCCCCTATCTCCTACTTCCCGGAAGGAAGGTGTCAAATAGAACAACCTGCTATGCTCTTGATATTCTCTTAACAGTGCAATGCTCCACTCCCAAGCAAAGAGATGACAGACCCATGCCTACTAGTGAGCAGCCAGCCTTCCCCCTTCCACCTCACCTTTTCTTTCATATTCTAGCTTTGTTTTAGGAAAACGGGCACAAATACCTTAATATTTATAGAATGCATTTAGTACTTCAATTTGAGTGAAAAAAAAATGCTGTAACTAAACAGCAACACAGAGCTATTCTAAAAGTTGTCTTGATTCCAATGACAGAAGAGGCACAAATTTAAATCTAGTGTCAAAGGCGACAAGACTTGGATTTATTTCAAAAATGATAGTTAACAGCTGTCTGTCCATCAAGACAATCAATGATCCCAAATTCAGAGTACTGCATCAGTTTATAATGCTACAAAATTGTAATTTCCAAAATTCCATATTTGTAATATTTTAAAATTAAATCCCAGCCTATATTTTAGCATTTAAAAAAAGCTGAGAAATCCGTTCTTTTAGTGTAAAATGGACCAATACCCAAAGGGACCTTTTCCCAGTAATGCACGATCTTTGCTCTACAGCAGTGTTTCCCAAAGTGTGGTACGCGGACCCCCAGGGGTACGGGAAGAGTTTGGTGGGGGTACGCATTGCACCCGAGTTTGGTGGGGATATGCACTGCACCGTGCTTAGCTGGGCCTAATTCTACGTTCTCATGAGTCAAATCAAGACAGTCTTGTGAGGCGTGAGATGGTCCGGTATGCAAATAAATGTTATTTATAATATAACTTTTATTTATATTTTATTATGAATAATTTTATTTTTTATTATTCTTTTGTGTAGAAAAATAAATATATTTTGATTGTTATTAAAATACATCCTTTTTTTGACGAGGGGTACTCAGCGTTACGAAAATTATACAAAGGGTATACATATGTCAAAGGTTTGGAAAACACTGCTCTACAGCACAAAAAAGCAGTCCAGGATACATAAAAATCTGCTCAACCCAATACCCACCAATGAAAACTATGTTACCAGTGTATAAAGAATACCAAGGAATAGATTTATAAAGCATTTTCCATGTTTTTCTTTATGTTATTATATAGAGATGGTACATTTGAAGAATTTGATCCACTGGACATACTGATGAACAATAAAAAAGATTTAACTAAAAATAGGTTAACTTCTACACACAGAAAAAATAACATTTTGAAAGTTCTGAAAAATGTATCCACATTCATAGACCCAAGAGATGTTACAATTAAAAGTCAAAATATAAATCAATCTGATAATCTCAAGAGTAACATTTAATTTGCTTGAAGCTTTGAAACTTTAGCACAAGGTTTGTCCTAGATCCCAGCTTCAGTTAAATGAATTTCTAAAACCACATCTGAGTGACCCCAGAAAGCAAACGTGGTTTCTGCATATGGTTATGAACACAAACCCCCATTTCAGGGGAGGCTAATCCGGGAAAGTATACCCATCCATAACTACGCATCAGGAAACTCTAAAAGATTCCAGAAATTATTTCTTCTGCTTTTGGTTTTCCCAAATCAAATTAGGATTATCTACACTGGGGTTTCTAACCTGTACAACACAGGCTTGCCCAAATACCGTGTTTCCCTGAAAATAAGACATCCTCCGAAAATAAGACCTACTTATTACAGGTTTCCTTCTGAGTGAAATATAAGGCATCCCCCCGAAAATAAGGCCCCCAGGCTCTGTCTCAGAATGAAAATTAATTTACTGTGTCATTTTGATTGGGAGAAAAATCACTGACAGTTGCATTGCAAATGCACTGCGAGCAGGCTACCTTGACAAGAAGTACTCATTTAAAGACAGTGCTATTGCCAAGACTGGTTTGGCTCAGTGGTAGAGCGTCGGTCTGCGGACTGAAAGGTCCCAGGTTCGATTCCGGTCAAGGGCATGTACATTGGTTGCGGGCACATCCCTGGTAGGGGGTGTGCAGGAGGCAGCTGGTCGATGTTTCTCTCTCGTCGACGTTTCTAGCTCTCTATCTCTCTCCCTTCCTCTCTGTGAAAAATCAATAAAATATATTTTAAAAAATAAAATAAAATAAAGACAGTGTTATTGCTAACCATGAGACATTTGGTCCACTGATTCTGAAAGAAATGGAGTCACAAGAAATTCACCAGTAAATTCAGGAATTGGATTGTTGTGATGATGTTCCAGAAGATGATGACATGATTGTCATTGAATAAATGAGTAAATTCTTGATACTGTAGGATTCACAGTTTGTCTGGTTTGTGTTGACAACTACCGTACCGTATACAGGTAATAAATTTCCTTTATTTTCATTTAACAATAAATGTGTACCGTATTCTTCTTCATGGAAAAATAAGACATCCCTTGAAAATAAGACCTAGCGCATCTTTGGGAGCAAAATTAATATAAGACACTGTCTTATTTTCGGGGAAACAAGGTATATATAGTACGTTTTTCTGTGGATTTGCATTTAAAAGCACAGAAATTTGAGAGATTAAACATTAACATATTCAAAGCCCTATTTTTCCTATCAGCAAAATGTGTTTTTGGGAGAAGCAAGCAGAGTGAACAAGTGGTAGTAGTATCCAATTTTGAGGATTAATGATCTAGACCTATATATAATCTAATTAATTGGAAAGAATTACTGACTCATTTGTTTTCTCAGTGTTGGAAGATCTTTTTAAAAATAACTTCCTATTCAGCTGGATGAACATGTCCAAACATGTAACACATCAACCAGTTAAGAAGTTTCAATAACCAATGCGCATTTTAGTGAACTCTAATATTTTTTAACATTTTATCTTTTTAAAGGTATTTTTATTTATTTGTTTACTTGTGTATTTATTTATTTACTTTTTACAAGAGGGGAAGAGAGGGGGACAGAGTTAGAAACATCCATGAGAGAGAACCATCAATCAGCCGCCTCTTGCACACCCCCTACTGAGGATATGCCCGCAACCAAGGTTCATGCCCTTGACTGGAATCCAATCTGGGACCTTTCAGTCCGCAGGCCATCGCTCTATCCACTGAGCCAAACCGGTTTCAGCGAACTCTAATATTTAAAGTACTATCTCATTACTAAATATTTCTGAAACCAAACGTTTAGTGCACCTGACGATAACAGGTTATGACAGGTCTTTGTTGGCATTTTCTATCTGAACCTGTTATTCCTGTGATCAAAAATGTTAAAGGCTAAAAAAAAAAAAATTTAAAAGAAAAAGTTAAAGGCTCCCCAGAGAAGAGTAAATCAACAACATCTAGCTGGCATTCAAAAGCATCCCCAGTTTGCCTCCAACTCGCCTTTTCCGGCTTATTTTCAATTCCATCCTTACATTAACCTCCCTAATCACAAATAAACTTTCCCATTTTGCCTTTGCTTTTACCTGCACTTGGAGGAGCCTACTCATCTCAATGATCATTTGGTTAAAAAAAAAAAAATCTATCCATGCTTCGAGGTCTACCTCAAATATTTCTCCACAAAAACGTCTTCTTTTTCTTAAGTCACAAGTGATACTCTGCTTTGCACTTCAGATGCAGTGTATATGAATTGTCTTTATTCTAATCATATTGTTTTGTTAGCACAATGTCACATGCACATAAATTGTACATGTAAATGTGTAAAGTAATGGAAAGGGTGGGCTAAAAATTTGGTTCCTGTTGTGTATGTGATTGGAAATTCTGAGTTCTTGAAGGTACCAGGAGTGAAGACCAAAAGAATATGATTTTTTTTAGGCCAGAATCTTTCTCAAATATGAAGGTGCAAGTGAGCTAAGCAATCAATACCAATACTAGTCTGAAGACAAATGATCAGAATTTAATCTAGAAGGCAATAAGACTGAGTGAGAGAATGAATGGAACATGTGCAGAATTTATAAAAGCAAGACACAGGACAGATGTGGTGAAAAAATCATATCCAGGTAATGGGAAGTCTGAATTTGATCAATTAAGCAATGACATTTTAAACTAAATCCCAGAAGAAAAGCATTTGCATGGAGAGCCAGTGCATACTCATAAGAATGTGTGTATATATAAGTGAAAGAAGTTTCACCAAAAAATGTATCCTTTACCATGCAAAAATACACTCAACTACTGTCTTATGCCATGACAACCCCCTAAATCTATTTCAAAATCCACTAATGCATCAAAACCTATTTTTGAAAAATACTGACCTCTAGACACTGAAAATTATGCCAAAGTTTGCAATTAGTGTTCTCTGCCATTTCTTGGCCTTAGTCACTTACTCTGGCAAGTTTCATGGATAGCAATGAGCAAAATGTGTGCATTTTATATATAATTATAGTATTTACATAAAAAACAATTACTAGTACATCCTAATACAAAGGAAAGTCTATTTCTGCCAGTGGGATCTTATCTGCACAGTTTACCTTCTTTAGACATTTAAATGCTGGAGACCTTAAGACAGAGCATTGTACAAGAACACAGCTGGATTGCGCTAAATCTATAAGGGAAAGGAGGGGGATGCTCAGCTCAGGTCCTTCCCAGAAGCATCCTTTATACTAATGTTTGCCCTGTCCAATGTCTGAAATGCCATCTGCTTCATTCAGCAAGCCCTAAGCAGTGACAGCAAAACAGCATAACACATTCACTGTGGTAGCCAATAGTAAACAAGGTGTACTTCTCCATGCTCTCTGGCAGATAAAGCAGGAAAAGGAGGAAAGTTTGAAAGATTTAAGGGGAGAATGAAAGAGTAAGTCATTTCCTAGATGGCTTAACCACTTACTGTGTGACTTTGGCATATAATGTGACATCTCAGTCTTAGTTTACACACCTAAACCCAAGGAGCTCAAACAATAGCTTCCATCCATAGTCCACCAATGTCTCCCTGTACTTCTCTTGTCACCATTCAAGGTCCTCTTCGCCCAGGCTCCCCCAACCAAATGGAAATGCTCAGCTATATAATATGTACAAAAACCCTTTAAAAACTACTGTGGCATAAATGCAAGGTATTATAATCATTCTGTGACTGAGAACAAGAAGCAGCAGTCGAAATATCCTACACATTTATGAACTGCTTTAAGTCCTGTTACCCAAGAAAAGCGACATCACCCCATTTTCTCTCCATTGATAACATCACCAAACTTGGTCCTTGGGTGATGAATTGCCCATCACTGAAACATAGAGGGTATTCTTACAAGCTGATTTTCACTGAGGAGTGGAGCAGCAAATGAGTCCATATGGATCACTCATTGACTCTTTCAATAATAACTGGCATTGAGCACTCACCACATGCCAGACCATGCTACACCAGTCACAGTATCTCAACTCCAGGGGCCACAACTACTGTATTGGTGATTAAGGATTTGGTGAAGTCATTTAAACTTTCTTAGTTCTGATTCTTAGTTTTAAGTTTTAAATATGTAATAACTTTAGGGCATTTTATAGAGTTGTGAGGCTAAAATGAGAGAATACAGGCAAAAGGAGAAGAAACCTATTAAAAAAAACTTTTTAACGTAACCCCCTCACACTTTTCAATGAGGCCCCCCAAATTAAAGTGCCTAATGTGACAAAACCAAGTTTGAGTTGAGTCCCGGTTATGAAACCAAATCCAAATACTTGTCTATTGTATTAGAGTGCTATATTTAATTCAAAACTATGACTTTTAACAGGAAATTTAAGACTAGATAAATGTTTTATTTCTGAAGCATTCCATGTGATTTTAAGTCTACAGAAACCAGAATGGGCAATTTTTTTTTTACCAGCCTAATATTAACTATTTGTTGCATATAATGGAGCTCAATTTTTTGCTTTCTGCAAGTTGTTTAATTTTCCAGAGCCCGTTTCTTCCCAAACAAGTCAAAAAGTTAGCCTTTACCTTGCAGAAGTAACCATACAAATATAATACTGGTAACAAAACTTGTAGCACTTACACCAAGAACTATTCTAAATGCTTTACACATTAAATGTGTTAACCTTCACAAACACTCTGTGAGTTGGGTACTATTATCTCCATTTTACGAATCGGGAACTGGAGGCAAAATTACTACCACGAAGCTCAGCCTATCCGGATCCAAAGACAGGCAGTTTCGCTTAATCGCAGTCCCCACGTGCGTGTGAGCTAGAGCAGATGCGGTCGTGACTCACCAGGGAATGGCATCTTACCTGAGAGGAGTCCCTAACAGAGAAAAGCCTTCCCACAGCCGGCAGTGTCCCGTCTAAGCCAAACTTCACCTGGACTCATATTTGAGTTAAACTACTCCATTTTACCTCCATCCCCTAATGCAGACTTCAGACTTGGAGGGGGAAGGATGCACTCAAAGGGAAGTCGAGCCACTGTTAAAAGTAAAAGGCAAGAAGCTGCAAACGGTTGAGGATGGAAAGGAGCCTGGGAGAACCCGGAGGGCGAGTCCCACACGCCTCGGGCGTGGAAGACAAACACGTGGTGTGAGCCGGCACCCAAAGGCGGGGTGCACGGAAGCAAGGAAACAAGACTTGTGGATTCCAGCCGCCCAGGGCAAACACGGTGAGAGGGTAAAGAGTGAGTCGATGAGTGGTGTGGCCCCGAAGTGGGGCTCTGTCAAAAGCCAGGGCTCGGAAGACCGCATCCCGTTAAGCGAGGCCGGGCAGCCGGAGGGGCCCGGGCCGCGCGGCGAACATGGCGGCCCCGGAGACCGCGGCGGGGGAGAGGGCGAAGACCGCAGGCAGCCCGCCGGCAGGACTCTGGTCCGCTGCCCGTCGGATCAGGCCGGGCGCTCAGTCGCTGCCCTCCGGACAGCCCGCCGGAGACTGGCGCCGCGGGGCCCAGTCCGCGCCGCCGCCGCCATACTCCCGGCCTCCACGCCCCGGGCTCCCGAGGGCCCCGCGAGACGCGGGGCGGCGGGCCGTGGGGCTCGGGGGGGAGCCGAGCCGAGCCCGGGCGGACGCCCAACCCCCGCCGTCCCGCTCGCTTTACCTTGGCCTGCAACCGCGTTGGCGCCCATGCCAGGCAGGTGCAGGTACCGCTGAGGTGCGCGGAAGGCACGTACTCTTGGTGGAGCCGGTTGTTGGCCGTCTCCCACACCCGCAGGTGGCCATCGGCAGACGCCAAAGCGAAAAAGGCCTGACTGTGCGGCGAGAAGGCGCACGGGACCCCCGCGGAAGACAGGGAGTCGGCTGCTCGGCCGCCACCCGCCGCCATTGCTGCTCGGCTCCGCGGCAGCCACGTGTTCGCTGGCGCGCATGCGCACCGGCGCGGGGCGGGGCCTGAGGGCGGAAGTGGGGCGGAGGAAGTGGGCGCGGAGGGAGCCCTGGGAGTGGCTTCTTCGCGACGCCAGAGAACGTGGGGCGGGCCCGACCGACGGACGGTGGCCCGCTGGGCCCAAAGCTCACTTGTACTAAGTACGGTGGATGCGTGGAGTAACTGGACGGTGCGTTGCAGGGCAGGGCCCGTTCCTTTAAAACAAAAAAGAGGTTTAAGTCATTTGTTTTTGAAACTTTTTCATCCCCTTTATTTTCATTCCGTTTAAGAATTTGTGGAAGAACAACTGAAGACCACGCAGTGGGTGTCCCTACCCATGCAGTGGCCTGAGCTTGTGAGGGCTGCAGACCAGTCTTGTGTGGCAGGCTCAGTGCTGAGTCTTCAATAGCAAACTGCTGAATAGGCAGAGAGGGCACCTGCTTGTCATCAGACCCATCCTTGGCCTCGGGCTGAGCTGCTGGGAACTCCGGAGCTGGAACAGTCCTTTCACCCTAAAATTCTCTCTCTCCCTTTTCACTCTCTTCAGGTTCTCTGTAGTAGAGACCAGGCAGAACCTCCCATGGATGTTCACGGGAGATGGTGCCGCGCTTGCACAGAACTTCCCGAGCCAGCATCCACCACGTTAGACCCACTTAGTGAGCTCCTTGTTGCAAGGGCTGGTGAAGTCCACATAGCCCAGAGGAGAGTCTGCGTTACACAGAGCGGTGGTAGGCAGGTTATAATATACTAGTAAGATGTTTCTATGAGAAGTTGGTCATCAGCGCTAGAATCAGTAATCACCAGAGTCTGGGCTCCAGTATGACTACCTGGATCTGGTTAATGAAGATTCCAGGAGTAAAGCAGCTGGCAGTCAGAGTGGCTCCAGTGGCAAACTTCAGCTTGCGAAGGTATGACACTGCCATCAGCAGGGTTGTTTTGTGTGTTTTTTTAAATATATTTTATTGATATTTTACAGAGAGGAAGGGAGAGAGATAGAGAGCTAAAAAACGTTGATGAGAGAAACATCAACTAGCTGTCTCTTGCACACCCCCTACTGGGGATATGCCCGAAACCAAGGTACATGCCCTTGACTGGAATCGAACCAGGGACCTTTCAGTCCGCAGGCTGTCGCTCTACCACTGAGCCAAACCGGTTTCAGCATCAGCAGGGTTTCCAATGGCAACAGTGGCTTGAACTGCCAGCAGAAGCCTCTCCCAGGTTCTCTTCAGATCGATGGTGTAGATGCCATCACTTTTCCCTTTGTCGATGCACTGTTCCATTTTGGAAGTGAAGGTTGGTGCCACCTAAGTGGGCAACAATCAGTTTGCCTCTTTTACATGCCCCAAACGGGGAGTGAACCCGTAACTGAGGTATGTGCTCTGACTTGGAATGGAACCCAAAACTAATTTCGGTGTACAGGGATGATGCTTCAATCAATTGAGCCACCCACACAGGACAAAGCTGTTTTGTTTTTTTATTTTTTGTTTTTTTAGTTTTTAAAAAATATATTTTATTGATATTTCGTAGAGAGGAAGGGAGAGAGATAGAGAGCTAGAAACGTCGATAAGAGAGAAACACCGACCAGTCACCTCTTGCACAGCCCCCACTGGGGACGTGCCCGCAACCAACGTACATGCCCTTGACTGGAATCGAACCCGGGACCTTACAGTCCGCAGACCGACGCTCTACCACTGAGCCAAACCGGCTTTGGCTGTTTTGTTTTTTTAAAAATAGCATGACTAAACAAATGTTTAAAAGAACTACTTATAACTGCACGGTTGTAACAATCATTTCCATTTTTGCCTATCCATTTTCAATCTATAATCATGTATACACATAATGATGTATTCAATCATAACAGTGTAAAAGTAAGTGAATAGTGCCACTAGTTGAACTGGGAAAACAAGTTTGGGTGGAGTTCTATTATGGACAGTTAAGTACAATATGCATAGTAGAAATCTAAATAGAGTTGTTCAGTAGGAAATTGGATATGTGAGATGACTGCTAAGAGATACAGATTTTGGGTACATTAGAAGACAAATGCTATTTGAAGCTGTGAGGCTGATCAAATTATATTGAGTGGTGTCTAACAGAAATGGAAATTCACAGGACTTGACCACTGATCAGAGGTTATAAGTGTTTGTCTGTGCCAGAGAGAGTTTCACAGAGAGAAAAGTCACAAGTGACTTGGAACTTTTTAGCCTAGAAATAATAGAAAATTGTGTGCTTTTAACTGATACAGGGAATAGAAGAGGACCAGGGGTCCAGGGAACTGGAAGAAAAGGAGAAAGGAGGAAATAATGAGTTAGTTCAGTTTGGGTCACGCTGAGTTTGAGGCACTACTAGATCAACCAGAGATGGTGTCTAACAGACAATTTAAATTATGAATTTTTTTTAAAGATACAAGGGCTTGTTTATAGTTTTTCATTGTCTCTTCAATAGTGAACACTGCTTCAGTTATTTTACCCCTCAACAGACTTTTTCCCCCCACCTGCCATATTTTAAAAAAATATTTTTTATTGATTTCAGAGAGGCAGGGAGAGAAGAAATAAAAACAGTAACGATTAGAGAAAATCACTGACAGGCTGCCTCCTGCAATGCCCCACACTGAGGATCAAGCCTACAACCTTGTCATGTGCCCTGACTGGGAATCCAACTGTGACCTCCTGGTTCATAGGTCGACACTCAGTCACCAAGTTACTCAGGGCAGGCAATCAACCAACTATTGAGTAGATCTTGGAATATAACCACTATCTACATTAGACTGAAAATGTCCTATTTACAAGTTTTAGGGATACACTCATTTATTAAGTGAGGATTGCCTAAATTAGCAAGCATGCACCTGTGAGAGAAAATACTATTTGCCTCCAAACCCACATTTTTCTCTTCAATAGTAATAGAATTTCATATTTTTAGCAGGTTTGGCCTCTTGAGACCTCTCTCCTTGGCCAGGAGATGGCGGTCTTATGCGTGTGTCCCAATGTCTTCTTAAAAGGATAACTGTCAGACTGGATTAACGCCCATTCTAATGACCTCATTTTAATTTAAGCACCTCTTTAAAAAAAAACAAAAAAAACCCCTATCTCCAAATACTGTCATATTGTGAGGTACAGAGGCATTGATTTCAACACACGAATTCTGGAGGGACGATTAAGCCTTTAAACACCCCGCTGCCCTGACACCTGTTTCAGCAGTGGCTTCTATTTGGGGGGTGGGGGGGTGTAAAATACAAAGTTAACTAAACGTCGTATTTTAATTATTAAAAAGAACTGTTTCTTTATTTAAAAAAACAAAACACCGTTTTAATAAATAGATAAGCACACGGTGAATCCTGCCACTACCATCTCTGGACCGGGGCGAGCGCGCAGGCTAAGGAACTCGGCAGGGCCGGGGAGACGTTGCGGGCGGCGGGGAAGGGGCGCGGGTCGGCGGGTGGTCCTTCCAACCGCCGCCTGTCAAACGCCACTCGGGGCGTATTTGCTTGTCCACCTGGGGGCGACCTGGAGGCGCCCGGGTTCCGGGCCACGACCGAGCCGGCCCCGGTATGGAAAGCAGGCAGCGCTTCCACGGGCCTTGGGGCTCCTCACCCGCCTGTCCCCAGGCGAGGCTGCGGGACCCTTGCCAGCGGTCGGCGGTTTAGGAGGAAATGAGCCCCGGGGGGCTTGGGGCACGCTCCCGGGACGGTTACGGAGCGAGGGCTCGGCGGCCCCGCGCGCCCAGCCCCTCCGGCCGCGGGCGCAGGCGCCGAGCTCTCCCCGCGGAGACGCTCCCGGGCTCCCCCGCTACGGCGCCTGCGCGTTGGGCGGCGAGAGGCGGGGCCTCCTCGCCAGGCCCTACGTCACTTCCCCGCGACGGCGGCGGCGCGGCACAGCATGCTGTCGGCGGCTCGCCGCGGTCCGGTCCTGCTCCGGCTGCGGCGCTTCCGGCGGCGGCCCGGGATCGCGCCCTGCCCGTTCCCGCGCGGCCTCGGGCGGGAGCCCGCGGAGGCAGCCCGGTCACGGTGTAGCGACTCCTCGCAAAGAGATGCGCGAGACGGACCGAGAGAGCACGGGGCGGCCCCGAAGAAGGTTCCCGGCGCAGAGCCGCCTCCTCCATCACTCCCTCCGAGCAGCCGGGGCATTGGGACCAGATGTCTGTCGTCCCCGGGAAGCCCCCGACTGCCGACGCCTCGAGAGGAGCCATCCCTTCGAGGGCGCGAGGACTCGAGTGGAGACCTGGCTCTGCCCGATCCCGCACACCGGGCGCCCGGGGATCCCTCACCGCCCGCCCCGATGGTGGTAGAACTTCACGGCGCCGCTCCCTGGCCAGCCTCCAGAGAGGAGCCCTTCCGGGCTGGGGAGCTGATTTTAGCCGAATCTGGGAAGAGAGAAACACAATTTAAAAAACTATTTCGGTTGAGCAACGCCGGGCATTTGAATAGTAGCTGGGGGGTGGTCCCGTTCAGCGACATCGTGGGGAGGTTCCCTGGCCAGGTGCTAAGGAGCTCCCAGGGAAAGCGCTTTATGCTGAGGAGGCCGGCCTTGGAAGACTATGTGTTACTGATGAAAAGAGGCCCTGCCATAACATACCCAAAGGTAACGCGATGGGGGTTAGGTGCACATGGGTTCCAGAAAGAGCAAGAGAGATGCAGCACTACAGACCTGATTCACGTACTTAAAGCACTTCTCAGGTGGTTTGAGTTTTTATTGTTCGCAGTCTACAAAAAAATCATGGATATGACTTTTTAAAAAATATATACCGTATTTGCCGGCGTATAAGACAATTTTTTGGCCTTGAAAAATATGCCTCCAAGTGGGGGGTAGTCTTATACGGCGAGTATATAACAAACTCTGTATTTTTAGTGGAAATGTTAGGGGGTCGTCTTATACGCCCAGTCGTTTTATACGCCGGCAAATACGGTATTTTATTGACTTTTTTACAGAGAGAGAGAGAAAGAGGGATAGTTAGAAACATCCATGAGAGAAACATCGATCAGCCGCCTCTTGCACACTCCCTACTGGGTATGTGCTCTCAACCAAGGTGCATGCCCTTGACCAGACTCAAACCTGGGACCCTTGAGTCTGCTGATGCTCTATCCACTGAACCAAACCGGTTAGGATGGATATAACTTTTTTAAAGATAATTTTTATTGATATCAGAGAGGAAGGGAGAGAAAGAAATATCAATGATAAGAGAATCATTGATTTGCCTCCTGCACACCCCCTACTAGGGATCTAGCCTGAAAGTCGGCATGTGCCTCTGACTGGAATCAAACTTAGGACTCTTCAGTCCGCAGGGTGACACTCTATCCACTGAGCCAAACTGGCCAAGGCTATGGATATGACTTTTATGCTAATTTTATGAGGGAACAGCCAGATTTTAATTTGAGAGTCTCAATTCTCTAATCTGTAAAGTGAAGATAATATCAATTTACTATATAGAGTTAAGTGAACTTACTAAGCACATAAGTACTTATATTTGTTCCCCGTAACTTTTTAAGTTTGCAAGTTCAGCACTCAATGTGTTGAACTCTTTTGGAGACTTTTTATTTTATTGATTATTTACCGAGGAAGGGAAGGGAGAGGGAGAGAGAAACATTGATCAGCTGCCTCCTGTCCCCCACTGGGGATGTGCCCACAACCAAGGTACATGCCCTTGACCGGAATCGAACCTGGGACCTTTCAGTCTGCAGGCCAACGCTCTATCCACTGAGCCAACCCAGTTTCAGCATGGAATAATTTTTTTAGTACCATTATGGTGATATTTTAATTATATTTCATTTGATAAGGCATGTTACTAGATGTGTGTTAACAATAGATATATTACCATGCTTTCCCTTTAGAAAAGTTTTATATTAACACAGCTAAAATTAGACACTAAACATAAAAGGAATATCCTTTATGAATAAATTAACTACCTACTTCCTTGTTAGAATCTTATACTAATCATCCATTGCTAGTGGTTTATTTCAATCCTTAGTTATAGTCACAGTCCTTGAGCAAATTGCTCTTTTGTAACAACTATTCTCATGAGGAAACACTCATTATTTGTTCAGCAAATAATCACCTACCTTCTATGTTCAGGGCACTACTTTAGGGAGGTAGCGAGGTGAGCCACAGTCTTTGCTCTTAACACAGACCTTACATCCTAGAGGGGGTGACAAAGAAAAAAACAAGTAAATGAAAGAATAATATAATTTCAGGTAGTGCTAACTGTCATGAAGATACAGTGATACTGTATTGGATGGCATGGGGAAAGAGAATTTTTTATGTCTAGTGGTTAGAGAAGGTCTCCAAAGAGGTACATTTTTAAAAAAATCCTCACCTGCCCAAAACCGGTTTGGCTCAGTGGATAGAGCGTCAGCCTGCGGACTGAAGGATCCAGGGTTCGATTCCGGTCAAGGGCATCTACCTGGGTACCTTGGCTGCAGGCACATCCCCAGTAGGGGGTGTGCAAGAGGCAGCTGATCGATGATTCTCATTGATGTTTCTAACTCTACCTCTCTCTTCCTCTTTGTAAGAAATCAATAAAATATAAAAAATAAAATTAAAAATCCTCACCCAAGGATAGTTTTTCTGTTGATCTTTTTAAGATAGAAATATCCATGTGAGAGACACACATTGACTGGTTGTCTCCCACATGCGCCCTGACCAGTCCTGGAACGACCAGACCTGGATCCAGTCTACAATTGACGTCTGTGCCCTTGACCAGGAATCTAACTGCAACCCTTTGGTCCACGGCCGACATTATAACCACCACTGAGCAAAACTGTCCAGGACTCCAAGGAGATACATTTGATAAGAAACGCAATTTAAGGAAAAGCCACTCAGGCAAAGCAGTAGTAGCCAAATGTTCTTGCAAAGGGAAAAGTATTGCAGAATTCAATACTTCTGTGTTAACCACTGTTTTGTTCAAAGCTGTTTCTACCTTTTGATTGTTTCCTTAAATTCCCCACTCTGTCTTTAAACTAGGATAGTCTGCTGATTTCTCCTTTTTTCTGAGCTCCTATTGTACTTATTGTCTATAATTACAATATTATACTGCTTTATTAGCTAATTGATTCTTGAATCTCTTATTTCATCAAGTAAAATATAAACTCTTGCTAGGCAGGGCCAGGGTTTAATCCTTTTTTTGTCACTTCTCCCAAGTGCAACACAATATTTGATAAGAGGAAGTAAGAGTAGGTGCTTAGTACCTATTTGATTGCTTTGTTTAAATCACAGGATATAAGTATGATGCTGTTGATGATGAATATCCACCCAGGAGATACTGTTTTGGAAGCTGGCTCTGGCTCTGGTGGAATGAGCTTATTTTTATCGAGAGCAGGTAAGAAAGTGGGATAAAGGAGCAGAATGTAGATAGCAAAGAAAACATTTAGTCTGTGTTCATAGTAACAGAAAGTTAAATAAAGACGTTTCAGAAAATATTCACATGACTTTGGGATGCAAAGAATTCTCATTAAAACAAATGTAAGCAACTAAAATTTCCCCCCATTTTGTACATTTTTCCAGTCACTCTTTCTTACCTTTTGTTTTGCTTTCTCTTGCTCCTCTCATGTTTTTTAATGCTTTTACTTAAAAAAAAACAAAAAACAAAAAAACCACTAAGCTTTTTTTAAAAAATATTTTTTATTGGTATTTTACAGAGAGGAAGGGAGAGAGATAGAAACGTCGATGAGAGAGAAACATCGACCAGCTGCCTCTTGCACACCCCCTACCGGGGATGTGCCCGCAGCCAAGGTACATGCCTTAGACTGGAATAGAACCTGGGACCTTTCAGTCCACAGACCGATGCTCTACCACTGAGCCAAACGGGTTTTGGCATTCCTCCATTCCTATATATAGGAAGTTAGAGGACACAATATATCACAATGTGTGTTAAAAATAAAGAAGTACTTGTACACTGTGTAGGCACCAACTATCTTGGGAAGGATAAATAACTAATATGGTTACTCCTGAAGAGAGAGATTGATTGGGTATCTGGGATGGGATAGAGACTTTTATAAACTTGAACTATTTGAATTTTTTTTTCACATCCATATAACTTTTTTTAATGTTGGGGAATCAACCCAGGACCCATATAATACCTTTTTAAAATATAATTTTATATTATTTATGAAATTATTAATACCATGAACTGTCATAAATTATCTGTTTAAATTAAGTTGGATCACAAGGACGGGTCATAAGTTTTGAAATGCGAAAAGACCACCATGAACTGGCTAAGAAGAATTACAAACACTGGTGTGATTCATGGAAAATTAGTCATGTAGAAGAGTGGCCAGACAATGTGGATTTTATTCATAAAGATATTTCAGGAGCAAGTGAGGACATAAAATCTTTAACATTTGATGCGGTAAGTTTTCAAAAGTGGTTCCTATGATAATATTACTGTGTGTGACAAAAACAAGGATCACACTTATTTTGTATGGGAGAGAGTCTTCTTTCATTATTTGCTCCACCCACTTCCATATCTGGCATGGAAGGAGTATTTTTTCTTCAATATTATGGTGGGATTTAGAGCACAGAGACTTACTGAACTAGTTGCCAGAGTTATTAATAAATATGGGGTAGTGAACCTGGAGGAGGAGTTGAGCATCATAAACCTCAGCATTTCTAGAGTAAGCAGTGTTTGGAGCATGTTGACTTCATGCACTTGGCTTCATGTTGTGAGATTTTTGTGGAAAAATAGCTTCTATTTGAGAGGGAACAGACTGCTAAAGTTGGAATGTAAAGGAGTATTCATTAACAATGTTGAGGATTCATTCTGACTCCTGTGCTTCTCTCACATTTCACAGCCAATCGTATTTGGCTCTTACCTTTTCAAAATTTATACCACTTCGCATCACATTCAATGCTGTTTGCTGTTTGTTGTAAGCCATCATTATCCTTCCTTGCCTTCTCCCAGTCTTTTTTTAAAATTTAATTTTTATTTTTTATTTATTTCAGAGAGGAAGTGGGGAGAGGGAGAGATAGAAACATCAATGATAAGAGAGAATCACGCATCTGCTGCCTCCTGTACGCCCCACACTGGGAATTGAGCCCGAAACCTGGGCTTGTGCCTTTGACCACAATCGAACCTGGGAACCTTTAGTCTGCAGGGCAATGCTCTATCCACTGAGCCAAACCAGCTAGGGCCTTTTCCATAGTTTTAAAAGTATGTCATAATGTACTTAATGACACTAAATTATACACTTAAAATGGCAAGTTTTGTTATATTTAACATGGAAAAAAAAGTTTATAAAAAGTCAAATTATATCATTATTAAAAACTCAGTGGCTTTTTCTCCTCCTAAGTAAGATTCTACATAATCTGTCCCTATCCTGCTCCCACATCTCCACCATTCAGAACTCTCACCATCCTTCCCAGTTTGTCTCCACTGCAGCGACAGTGACCTTTTTAGACTCTTAACTATCATACAGCCTCAGAGCATTTGTATTTGCTGGTCTTTCCGCTTGCAGCACACTTTCCCTTTAAGTTCCCACAGAGTAAGCTTAATTATTTTCTTCAGGTCTCATCACTGACCAGCATGTATATAAAATAGCACTTTCTTTTCCTGCCCTCATATTCTCTATCCCTCATATTCTGCTTTATAATTATGTAGGTATTCATGTCACTCATCGTCCTCTGATATATTTATTGGGTATTTGCTTAATGTCTATGCCTTTATCTATATATATAAAAGCCTAATATGCAAATTGTCTCCTTGGGAGTTCGATCACTAGCTATGATGTGCTATGATGTGCACTGGCCACCAGGAGGTGGTGCGGAATGAAGGAAGGCCCCAGCCAGCAGCTGGAAGGCCCTGATTGGCCCTGATCGTCAGCCAGGCCTAGGGACCTTACCTGTGCATCAATTTTGTGCACCAGGCCTTTAGTTAGAATATAAGTTCCTATAGAAAAAATAGTATGTAAGCTTCTGTTATATCCTTACCACTTAGCAAAATGCTTAGCACATGAAAGATGCCCAAATGGCAAATAAATTAATAATGATGTTCCTTGACTCATTAATATATTTTAAACAAAAATTAAAAAACATCA
Organism: Vespertilio murinus; assembly: GCA_963924515.1. Classification (NCBI taxonomy): domain Eukaryota; kingdom Metazoa; phylum Chordata; class Mammalia; order Chiroptera; family Vespertilionidae; genus Vespertilio; species Vespertilio murinus. The sequence continues at coordinate 56,076,406 of OZ004713.1, read as the reverse complement.
TCATAGAATAACTTCTAATTATGTCATACTGCATTATGTCAGTATATTGATGTGCCAACTACTCATAGCTGTCTGGAATTATCCTATATAATACAAAGGTAATATGCAAATTGACCATCACGTCCTCACACAAGATAGCCACCCCCATGTGGTCACAAGATGGCCAGCAGGGGAGGGCAGTTGAGGGCAATCTGGCCAGCAGGGGAGTAGTTAGAGGGTGATCAGGCTGGCGGGCAGAAACTGTTAGGGGCAATCAGCCAGGTAGGCGAGCAGTTGGGAGCCAGATTGGAGAGTTTGCAGGCTGGGCTGAGGGACACTCTACCCCCTCTTCCCCACTGTGCAAGAATTTCATGCACTAGGCCTCTAGTCTTTCAATAATAGTTACTTTATTTTCTATTTTGACCATATTTATTTTGCATGCCCCTGACTGGGGATTCAGCCCACAACTTGGGCATGTGCCCTGACCAGGAATCAAACCAGCAATTCTTTGGTGCATGGATGATGCCCAGCCATCTGAGCCACATCAGCCAGGATTCAAATATGTTTTGGTTTTGTTTTGTTTTGAAATATATTTTTTACTTCAGAGACGAAAGGAGAAGAGAAACATTAATGATGAGAATCATTGATCAGCTGCCTCCTGATCAATGCCCCCTACTAGGAATTGAGCCCGCAACCTGGGCATGTGCCCTGACCTAGCATCAAACTATAACTTCCTGGTTCATAGAGTGGCTCAACAACTGAGCCACTCTAGCCAGGCTCAAATATTTTATTTTTATATTCAGAAAAAAAGTATGAGTATTAATTTTAGGCATTCTAAAACATAATAATCATGTTCTTTCTCTCTCACATTGATGTTTCTTTCCCTTAAAAAAATCAATAAAAACATATTTTAAAAAATATGAGATGTGAATTTCTATTGCAAAAAGCTCAACTAAAGCATTGAAACTGTGTGTGTGTGTATAATGTATATAAAATATAACTAAAGGATTCCTTTATTACCAGCATTGCTCAGTGCAAGACATGCCGCCACCATTTTTTTAAATTATTGATTTCAGAGAGGGAAAGAAATATTAGTTATGAGAATCATGGATCATTTGCCTCCTGCACGCCCCCTTCTGGGAATCGAGCCTGCAACCCAGGCATGGGCCCTTGACCGGAATCAAACCTAGGACCCTTCGGTCCCCATATTGACACTCTGTCCACTGAGCCAAACCTCTAGGGCATGCCATCACCATTTTTATGTAGTAAAGTACTATGACAAATTGTGTGATAATATATCTTTTGAGGAGCAGTAAAGTAACAGTAGTGAAGTATTCAAGAAAATGCAATACTTTAACTGGGTAATTGCTTTCCAAAAGTGTATCATTATACCATGATAACCTATACCGTAATTAAACAGAATTCAGTCTAATTCTCTTTTTCCCCCACAGGTAGCTTTGGATATGTTGAATCCACAAGTTGCTTTGCCTGTTTTATACCCTAATCTTAAACAGGGTGGTACATGTACTGTATATCTAGCAAAGTGAGTGATGTGGCTATTATGTGATTTGAAACACATTCATTTTGTAACTGAGTTAGATATATATGTCATCTTGTAAAACTTAAGAAACTACATATGTCCCAAATTACTTTTATTGCTTAAATCATCCTTTACATAAATGGCAATATAAGATGCATTTTCTTCGGAAATTTAGAGCTACGTTTAAAAAGTATAATGTGAACAAATAATGTTAAATTATGTTCTCTGTATTTTTTACTTAGTATTCTTTAAAATTGCTTATTATATGTCCTAACTTGCATTTTTAAGTATAGTAAATTTAAAGTTGTATTAGAAATTTAAAGTACATTTTTTACTTTTCTGAAAGCATCACACAGGTTATTGAACTTTTAGATGGAATTCGCATCTGTGAACTTCCTCTCTCTTGTGAAAAGATAAGCGAAGTCATTGTCAGAGATTGGTTGGTTTGCCTTGCAAAACAGAAAAATGGAATTTTAGCTCAAAGAGTAGAACCTGAAATCAACGTGGATTTACAATTACATTCTCAAAAGATTGGAGCTGAAGGTGAGATACTTCAGGAGGATGGCCATGGTGAGCTTCAGTTTTATTTTATGCATGTGTGTGAAATTATAAGTGGAGAATAGGTTCCTGAGAGTATTGACCAATAAATTATAAAAATGTTTCTGAAGGATTTTTTTTGTATTTAAATTGAAATGTGGTATTTATGCTGTTAAAATCTGTAAGAAACAGAATGACTTTGCTTGTCTTTTATATAAAGCTCTGATACCTCTGAAGTACTTAGCTTTTTATAATATTCATATTTTACCTGTGATAAGGTTGACTTTTGAAATATAAGTGATAATATATCTTTTGAGGAGCAGTAAAGTAACAGTAGTAAAGTAAAGTATTAAAAATTTAAAGAATTTTTAAAATTTAGATCACTGATTATTACTGAAGGGAAATAATTTCATAGGACCTGATATGCAAATAAGCTAATATGTGCTATTTATGAGGCTGGAATTCTCTAAATTTAGGACTTTGTTGTATGTACACATTTAGGCTATGAGTAAATGTTCATATATACCTTGATTTATTATATGAGTTTATCTGTTTAGTTATAAAACCATATATATACGTTTATTATGTAATCCTTGATACATTGTTTCTGTGAGGTAACTGACATAGTAACTCCAAAACAAATTGCTAAAAAAAAAAGTGAAAGAAAAACTTACAGTAAAAAGACATTAATTTGTATTTTAACAATTTTGAAATATTTGAACAAATTATGAAATATTTTATATAATTTACAATATGTATTTTGTTTTACAACAGAAGAATCACATTCTGATTTTCCATATGGATCATTTCCCTATATTGCTAGACCTATGCACTGGCAAGCTGGTCATACAGGTGAGTAATCTTTTCAGGCCATATTAAATTGTATTTTCTTCTAATTATTATAATGACCTTTACTTTTCCCCCCCTTAAATTAGCTTTTCTTGTCAAGTTGAGGAAGTTCAAACCACAACTCAACTGAGTACCTCAGATGACAGCAACTAACATGAAGACAGAAAAGTATCAAAATAGAACTTTATGTTGTAAATCATTACTTTAGTAGATTGGTATTTTTAGCTATTAACTGATTTGTATAACTTTTACTTATAATTCTGAAAAATAACAAAAGCTAAAGAAAGATGTGTAACATTTTAAAACTGCTTAAATGTCCAGTTTGACATTTGTCTTATAGTTAGACATATTGTAGTTAATGATTCCAAGTTGTTTTAATTGAGCCATCTCATTCTTCACTTCCTGTAAACCACTCCATAGATTTGTCTTTCTTCATGAAATTAGTTTTCATTTCTTTGTTTGATTGATGGTCATTGGCTACTGAAATAAAATATGCATTTTAAGATAAATTTTATGTATCTGTATTTAAAATACATAAGTTAATGGCTTGCATGTCTCTTAAAAGGTACAAAGAAATCTGGGTTATCCTATATAATTAAAGCCTAATATGCTAACTGTCCGACTGTTTGATCAGTCACTATGACGCACACTGACAAGCAGGGGGCAGATGCTCAGATGGTAGGTTAGCTTGCTACAGGGGTTTGGCTGATTGGGACTGGGCCAGATAGGCCACAAACACCCTGGAGCCCTCCTTTGGTCCCTCCCTGGCCCTGGCCGTGCACCAGTGGGGTCCTTCAGCTTGGCGTTCGCCCTCTCACAATCTCAGACCCTCAGGGGATGTTTCCACTCGATCCCTGCAGGCCAGTCCAAGGTACCCCACCAGTGCACCGAGCCTCTAGTAGTAAATAATATGGAGAAGCTGATAAGAATGATATAATCACCAAAACCAGTTTGGCTCAGCGGATAGAGCATCGGCCTGCGGACTGTAAGTCCCAGGTTTGATTCCAGTCAAGGGCATGTACCTTGGTTGCAGGCACATCCCCAGTCGGGGGTGTGCAAGAGGCAGCTGATTGATGTTTCTCTCATTGATGTTTCTAACTCTCTATCCCACTCTCTTCCTCTCTGTAAAAAATCCATTAAAAAAAAAATATATATATATATATATATTTTTTTTTTTTAAAGAATGATATAGCACCTTAAAAATTATATCAAAAGATGTAACAATTCTTGCATCACTTTCATCTTTCCCAGACTCATTTTAACTAGCTTAGAACAGTGATCGGCAAACTCATTAGTCAACAGAACCAAATATCAACAGTACAATGAATGAAATTTCTTTTGAGAGCCTAATTTTTTGCATAACCTTCTTCTAGCCGAAACCGGTTTGGCTCAGTGGATAGAGTGTTGAACGCCTGTGGACTGAAGGGTCCCAGGTTCGATTCCGGTCAAGGGCATGTACATCCCCAGTAGGAGGTGTGCAGGAGGCAGCTTATCGATGTTTCCCATTGATGTTTCTAACCCTCTATCCTTCTCCCTTCCTCTCTGTAAAAAAGCAATAAAATACATTAAAAAAAAATAGTAATGCCTGGGAGGATAAATGCTATTCCTTGATTTATCCCTTCAGGTATAGCTATTTTAAATAATATATAAATTCTAAATAATTTTTACATGGTTTTCATTATGTGGAAAATTTTAACCTAAAATTTCTGCCTTTATAGACTACAGTCCATGGAAGCTAGACATTAATCACATAAATATGAAACTAAAACTGTTTTATATGCTCCAAAGAAGATCAGGGTGCTGTAATAAGGGTTTTGCTCTTGTTAAGTAATTACCTGTGAAGTAACAACTGAGCTGAGACCTGACTGGTAAGTAGGAATTGATTACAGAAGGGAAAATGGAAACAAAAAGGCCAGTGATGGACCTAACCTGTTTGACTCAGTGAATAGAGCATCTGCCCACGGGCTGAAGGGTCCCAGGTTAGATTCTGGTTAAAGGCATGTACATTGGTTGCGGGCACATCCCCAGTATGGGGTGTGCAGGAGGCAGCTGATAGATATTTCTAACTCTCTGTCTTCCCTTCCCCTCTGTAAAAAAAAAAAAAAAAAAAGGCCAGTGATGTTTGGGTTGAGTGAAACGGACTGGAAAGATAGGTATGGGTCAGGCCATACAGAATCTTATAGCCCTGTGAAGGAGTTTGTCTATCCTAAGAAAAATGGGGTGCCATTTAAGGATTTAATGAAGGGGTAACATGCTTAGATCTATGTTTTAGAAAAAACCACTGTGGCTGCATTTGGAGGACTGATTGAATCATAGTGTGTGTTGTTGCCACATTTCTGTATGGCAAGTACTATCTGAACACTCATAACATTTCCAGATATATAGAAGCTCTGAAGTACATAAATTCCATCATGGAATACTCCTTTTTGTTTAATTAGCACCAAAGTTCTGCCCTTCATTTGTTGTTTTGATTGCAGGCCTTAATTGTACTGCTTAGAAAAGGGGACTGACCTAAGAGCAAAGAAAAGTTGTGCCTTCTACTCCTATTTCACGTAAAATAGTTTCTGCTCGGTACACTGTGCTCAGATGTTGAATTGAACAAGATCTCTCTAACAGTTTCCATTCTAATTTAAAGTTGAGTTGAAATCCAAACTACATAAGCAAAAAAGGTTTATATAATTAATCAAAGTTCAGCTTAAGACCTTTCTCCATCTCTCCATCGAACACTAAGTGTGTTTACAGTCTGGTTTATGAGAAATACCTTCTTCTAAAGTTAGATTTCTGTTTATGTCTGGCTCTCATTTACCATAATGTGAATCCTAGAGATTTGTGAATAGCTCATAACTGTCTACCCAGTGTTTTCCAGGGGCCCTGCCATTTCCAACTAGTATATACAGTCAATAAAAGTGCTGATGGTTGTAAGTCTTCACTGGATCATGTATTGTCTCATTTGTTACCTTGTTTATTCTAGGGAAAACGTTAGGTGTATAGCTCTTGGATTGTGGAAGACTAAGTTCAAACTTTAGACTTCAGAGATAATAGAGAACTTTTGAAGGTCATATGGTTATGTAAAAGAAGGTAATTTTTTAAAGTAGGTTAATGGTATCTGAGTATTCAAAGGAAGGAAAAACTGTTAAATCAGAAATTTCATTGTAACACATAGTATACCACTATGAGGTAGTAATAAATAATAATGTGAGGAAAGGGGGCAGATGTAAAAAAATATATACTGAAGGAAGAGTCAGACAAGCTGATAATTTATTAGATGCAGTGGGAGAGAAGCAATATAGTTTCAAACTTTTATCCTCTATTCAGTATTCTTTTCCCTTCTCTGAGCAAAATTGGACTCAGTCAATGGCCAGTTCACATACTTTCTCTGAAAAGCCTTCACCAAGTCCCTCACACACAGAATTAATTTTGGAATCTTTTGTGTTCCTAAATGTTGGTCATATAATTAGCATTGCCCTTATTATATAACTAATTTATATTATATAACTAATTTAACTAATGATTATTCCAAAATTAAGTGTAATGGTTTTAAACCTGAATGACTAGATTAGTGGTGACAAAAATAAGTTCAGAGAAGGATTTTTGAGGAAAAATTATTTGATTTTAGATTATATAACAGAATGTCCCACACCTGCCTACAAAATCCAGGACTAAGGTTTGGTATACTGTTTTTTTCCCCTTGGCCTCATTCTAAAATCTGAAGAGTCTGTAGGTAATATGTACTAATACACATCCATGTTTCAGATGGACTACCCTAGGTGTCATAAGGCTTATGTAAGATAGCGCAAGGCAAAGAGAAACAATGTACGTTGACTTTTGAACAATGTTGGGGGGTTAGGGGTGTATAACTTGATTTCCCAAAATTGTAACCATAATTGGCCCTTTGTATCTGCAGGTTTCGAATCCATGTTTCAACTGCAGATTGAAAACAGTATTTTCAACCAAGGGTTAGGAATCAGTACAATCTGTCTTCTGCACCTACTAATTGTCTACTGTTGACTGGAAGTCTTACCAATAACCAATAGTCAGTTAACACATCTTATATATTATTAAAGCAAGCAAGAGGGAAAAAAATGTTAAGAAAATTGAAAGGATGATATATTTACTGTATTTCTTGAAAGAAAAAGGTACATGTAAGTAGACCCATGCAGTTCATTCCTGTGCTAAGGGTCAACTAGTTTATTTAATATAAAAATAGCCAGTTTGGCTGAGTGGATAGAACGCTGGCCTGTGGACTGAAGGGTCCCAGGTTCGATTCCTGTCAAGGCCACATACCTTGGTTGCAGGCTCCTCCCTGGTCTGGGCCCTTGTTAGGGCCTTGCAGGAAGCAACCAATCAATGTATTTCTCTCACATAGATATTTCTGTTTTTCTCTCTCTTCCACTCTCCCTAAAAAAAAAATCAATGGGAAAATATCTCTGGCAAGGATTAACAACAAAAAGAACAAGGTGCAGTACATTCTGATAGAACTGGATTTCCATCTTGCTGATTTTGTTGTTTTACCTTGCAACGGTGACTTTTCTTTTTTTAAATATATTTTAATTTCAGAGAGGAAGTGAGAGATAGAAACATCAATGATGATAATCATTGATCGGCTGCCTTCTGCATGCCCCACACTGGAGATTGAGTCCACACTCTGGGCATGTGCCCTAACTAGGAATCAAACCATGACCTCATGTTCATAGATGAATGCTCAACTTACTGAGCCATGCCAGCAGGGTACAACTGTGACTTCTTTGAGTTTGTGTCTTCATCAGTAAAATGAGTATCATAATGCCTCGCGAGAGATTTTGGGGAAGGTGTTAAATGAAGCTTCATTTATAAAATGCCTAGCACATGACTAGTTAGTGATTGTGATGTATCTAAATTTATAAAGAACACTTCATCTATTCCCCCAGCCTTGTCAAAAGAAAAATATTATGTTCTTAATAAATGTCATAAACATGCTTATATAAATTTATTTTAATATATTTTATTGATATTTTACAGAGAGAAAGGGAGAGAGATAGAGAGCTAGAAACATCGATGAGAGAGAAACATCGACCAGCTGCCTCCTGCACCCCCCCCCCTACCGGGGATGCGCCCACAACCAATATACATGCCCTTGACCGGAATTAAACCCGGGACCCTTCAGTCCGCAGACCAACGCTCTACCACTGAGCCAAACCAGTTTCGGCTATAAAATTTATTTTTTGAACATTTTGTTTTGAGGAAAGAATTTTAATGTTTTACCTGAAAAGATGAGAAGTTACTTGCTTGTGTTTGAAAGAAAGATGGAAGCATTGGTAAGCATCTATTGCTAAGTTTTGGCATAAGAGCCTGGAGCAGAGCATCAGTTCTTTGTGTCTCTTCTGGAGAAAGCTGAATTGAGTTTTCTGTAACCACAAACTGTTAGGTGATTCCAGTCACCTTACTGTTGATAGGAGGAAGAAAATTTTGCTAGCAGAGAATCAGCAGCGCTGAGGCAGTGAGAGACCAATCATTGTTCCTGATAACATTGTGACCCTTAAACCACCCTCCCTTCTCTACCCTCCCTTTCCCAAATACTCCCTTAATAAGCCTTTTTAGGGGAAAGGAATGTAAATGTTTAATTTTTCTTTGTACTGCCTACTTTGTCATCCTGAAACAAAGGGTCTTAAATTTATTCTTGAGTCAGTACTCTGAATGAAAAGTTGATGAGTAAATATTTGTTCCTTCCTGTATAGGAATTGCCTATCCTAAACCAGGGCTTTATGGCTTTCATCAAGGGAGAGAATGAGCCCTCGCTGGTTTGGCGTAGTGGATAGTGAGCCCACGATCTGAAGGGTCCTGGGTTCAATTCTAGTCAAGGGTACATACCTCAGTTGCAGGCTCAATCCTCAGCCCTAGTTGGGATGCATGTTGGAGACAACCAATTGATGTGTCTCACATGTTGATGTTTCTATCTCCATTCCTCCCTTCCATTCTCTAAAACTCAATGGAAAAATATCCTCAGGTGAGGATTTAAAAAAAAGGGGGGGGGGGGGAATAGGGACAGGGTGAAAGCATAGTTCCATTTATTCCATTTACAACTCCCCTTTTAAAAAATATATATGTTTTTATTGATTTCAGAGAAGGAGAAACATTAATGAAGAGAATCATTTATTGGCTACCTCCTGCACGCCCCCTACTGGGGATCAGCCTGCAATCTATGCATGTGCCCTTGACCAGAGGACCCTTCAGTCCCAGGCTGACCATCTATCCACTGAGCCAAACTGGCTAGGGCCTAACCACAGCTTTCATCCACAATCCCTCAAAGATCTGCTTTTTTGTTTTGTTTTTGTTTTTTCAGAGCAAGGTGACTGGCATAGCCCTATTCCCTGGTTGCATTCTGATTTCCTGTTGAGATATCAAAGCTTAAAATATAGTACCACTGTTCCTGAAACTACAAGAGCTAATTTGTATAAAATATAATGCTTTTGTAAATATTTCCTGTAAAAATCAAACGGTGGTTGGCATTCTCTTCCAGTTCACTCCATTTAGCCTTTCATTGGGGACTTGGTTCTTAATGCTTTCACTACTTCCTTAATCCATAGCAGTCTGCTGACAGACTTGTGTGGCACCTTATTTTTACCATAAAGGCAGGTTTTCATCAAAAGAGGCAGTAAAGCATAATAGTTAGGAACTCAGGCGCTAGTCTAGAGTCATTCTTGGATTCAGATGTCACGCCAGCCTCTTGGGCAAATTGTTTAACTTCTCTAAACCTCAGTTTCTTTATCTGCAAAGTGGAGATAATAGTAGTATTTACCTTAGGTTTGGCTGTGAATATTAAATAATATTATGGTGTAAAAGGCTTAACACATTACCTGGAACATTTTAAACATCTAGTAAATCTTGCCTATTAGAGGATCAAAGAGTATAGGTAAAAGGAGTTGGGAAATAGGAGAGGGATGCTAGAAGGAAATTTTTATTTTATTATTTCCTATAGTGTGCCCTATTTACCTTCAATTATGAGTGAACCAATAAAAATTATGCTTGTAAGTGCTGTAAGGCAATAGGCTATATATTTCATGAGTCAAATTTGTGTAGTGATTACTAAGATCAGGAAATGGAACAATGACTGAGACATGACCCCCTACCTTACAGAATCTTAAGAGTCTAGTTTCTCTAAGTCAGTGGTCGGCAAACTCATTAGTCAATAGAGCCAAATGTCAACAGTACAGTGATTGAAATTTCTTTTGAGAACCAAATCTTTTTTTTTCTCTCATTTTTTTATTAAGGTATTATATGTGTACATATCTTACCATTACCCCCCCACCCCACTCCCATACATGCCCTCATCCCCCAGAGTTTTGTGTCCATTGTTTATGCTTATATGCATGCATATAAGTCCTTTAGTTGATCTCTTATCTCCCCCACCTCTCCCTAATCCAGCTGTGAGAGCCAAATCTTTTAAACTTCTTTTAATGTCACTTCTTCAAAATAGATTCACCCAGGCTGTGGTATTTTGTGGAAGAGCCACACTCAAGAGGCCAAAGAGCCGCATGTGGCTCTCAAGCTGCAGTTTGCCAAACACTGCTTTAAGTGAAATTTCAGTGGCCACTATTAATCTCATAAAGATGTGGTAAAAATAGATGAAATTCTGAAATAATGTGGATCTCACAGAGTTAGAAAGAACCATAGAAATCTATCAGTCCTGTCTTCAGATGGGTGAAAATTTGGAAGTCTCTAATAAGTAAAAAGGATTTCTGCTAGGATACTATTCTGATTATTTCAAATTGAGAAATATCAGAGAAATACTACCTTTATAAATTTAAATAAAAATTGTGTAATTGACTAAAAGTATTTCTAGTTTATAAGATTATTTTCCAATATAAAACACCATTCAAAGATACTTAAATCTCAACAAAAATGAAATATGCAAATAAATATGGCACTTGTACCATGTCATGATTTAAAATCAGGTTTTCAATGTATAGTATTCCAAAGCTAGAGTAATTAAAATGGCATGGTGTTAGCATAAAAACAGACACACAGATCAATGGAACAGCATATAAAGCCCGAAAATAATCTCACACTATTATGGTCAATTAATTTACAACAAAGAAGCCAAGAATATATGTGTAATTGGGAATGGATAATGGTGTTGGAAACACTACAAAGGACTTAAAATTGACTACTAAACCATGCACAAAAAGTCCAGGAAGCACAGAGAATCTCAAATAAGATGAACCTAAAGAGGTACACACCAAGATATCATAATTAAAATGCCAAAAATTAAAGACAAAGAATCTTAAAAGCAGCAAGAGAAAAGTTACTTACAATGGAGCACTCATACAAATGTAAGCTGACTTCTCAACAGAAACTTTGCAGGTCAGAAGGGAGTGGCAAGAAATACTTAAAGTGATGAAAATCAAGGCCCTATAACCAAGATTACCCAGCAAAGCTACTATTTTGAATTGCAAGTCAGAAAGAGCTTTACAGACAAGAAAAAGCTAAAGGAGTTCATTGCTACCAAACCAATATTACATGAAATGTTAAAGGGTCAAAGAAGAAGAAGAAGAAAAAAAAAATCAAAGTATGGGCAATAAAATGGTAGTAAATACATAACTATCAAAAATTGAATCTAGCCGAAACCGGTTTGGCTCAGTGGTAGAGCGTCGGTCTGCGGACTGAAAGGTCCCAGGTTCGATTCCGGTCAAGGGCATGTACATTGGTTGCGGGCACATCCCCAGTAGGGGGTGTGCAAGAGGCAGCTGGTTGATGTTTCTCTCTCATTGACATTTCTAGCTCTCTATCTCTCTCCCTTCCTCTCTGTAAAAAATCAATAAAATATATTTTTAAAAATTTGAATCTAAAAATCAAAATAAATGAACAAGGAATCTAATGAACAAAATAAACTTATAAATAAAATAGAACCAGCCCAGCTGGTTTGGTTCAGTGGTTGAGCATTAACCCATGAATCAAAAGGTTATCAGTTCAATTCCAGGTCAGGGCACATGCCCAGGTTGCATGCTTTTTTAAAATTAATATTGATTTTTTTACAGAGAGGAGTAGAGAGTTAGAAATATCGATGAGAGAGAATCACCGACCAGCTGCCTCTTGCACACCCCTACTGGGAATGTGCCCGCAACCAAGGTCCATGCTGTTGACCAGAATGGAACCTGGGACCTTTCAGTCTGCAGGCCGACGCTCTATCCACTGAGCCAAACTGGTCTCGGCCCAGGTTGCATGCTTGATCCCCAATAGGGGTTGTATAGGAGGCAACCAATCAATGTGTTTTTCTTTCATAGATGTTTCTACCTCTTTATTCTCCCTTCCTCTCTCTCAAATCAATAAAAACAAATTTTAAAAAATAAATTTAAAATAGCCCTAGCCTAGGTTTCGGGCTCAATCCCCAGTTGGGAGAGTGTACAGGAGGCAGCCAATCAGTGATTTTCTCTTATCGATGTTTCTATCTCCCTCTTCCTTCCTCTCTGGAATAAATAAAAATATATTTTTAAAAGAAATTTAAAATAAAATAGAAACAGGCATGGAAACATGGAACAGACTGATGAATCTCAGAGGGAAGGGAGGTTGGGTGAGAAGAGATTAACCAAAGTATATGCATACATGCATTACTCATAGACACAGACAGTAAATAGGTGGTGAAGGCCTGGGGTGGGGTGGAGTGAAATCCAGGTGGAGTGGGACATCTAATACTCTCAACAATAAAGGTGTTTTGGTTTTTTGTTTTTTTAAAATATGATCCAGCATCACTGAAGGAAATAAAAACACTATCTTGAAAAGACATCTGCACCCCCATGTTTATTGCCATCCTACATAAGCGTAATATGCAAATTAACCATCATTCTGCTACACCCATCAGCCAATCAGAGCAAGTATGCAAATAAACCCAATCAAGATGGTTACAGCCACAGAGAGCAGAAGGGAGGCTTGGGTTTCCCAGGGAATTGAGGAAGCCAAGGTTTCTGCCTGCCCTTGCTGACGTAAACCTCTACTCAAGGCTACAAAGTTTGAATTATAGAAAGTAAACAAATCCAAACAGTAATGGCGGCAGCCACAGAGCTGGAAAGAGAGGGAGGCTAGGGTTGCCCCTTGCAATGGAGGAAGCAAAGCTTTCCATACACTCTGGCTGGCCCAGGCTTCCACTCCAGGCTACAAAGTTTCAATTGTAAAAGATACACAAATTCGCCAAAACTGGTTTGGCTCAGTGGATAGAGCGTTGACCTGCAGACTGGAAGGTCCCGGGTTTGACTCCGGTCAAGAGCATGGACCTTGGTTGCGGGCACATTCCCAGTAGGGGTGTGCAGGAGGCAGCTGATAGATGATTCTCATCGATGTTTCTAACTCTCTATCCCTCTCTCTTCCTCTCTGTGAACAATCAATAAAATAAAAAGAAGATACATCAATTCCAACAGAAATGGCTGCTGGCCATGGAGCGAGCAAGAAGCTTGGCTCCACTCCAGGCTAAAAGTTTCAATTGTAGAAGGTAAATAAATTCCAGATACTAGGGCCTCCACTTGGGTCGCCAGGGGATGTGGTTGGCCTGCAAACCATCACAAGGCCCTCTCAGGCCACCCCACATCCCAAGGGAACCCCCACCCTGATTTAGGACACCCTTCAGGGCAAACCAGCTGGCCCCCACCCATGCACTAGGCCTCTATTCTATCTAATAAAAGAGTAATATGCAGATTGACCATCACTCCAACACACAATATGGCTGCCCCCATGTGGTCAAAGATCCTGACACTAGATGGCCAGCAGGGGATGGCAGTTGGGAGGGACCAGGCCTGCAAGGGAGGGCAGTTGGAGGCGATTAACCCTGCAAGGGAGAGCAGTTAGGGATGACCAGGCAGAGGAGGGAAGTTGGGGCAAACAGACTGGCAGGGGAGCAGTTAGGCATCAATTAGGCTGGCATGGGAGTGGTTGGGGGGGATCAGGCTGACAGGCAGAAGCAGTTAGGGGCAATCAGGAAGGTAGGCAGGCGAGCAGTTGGGAGACAGCAGTCCTGGATTGTGAGAGGGATGTCCGACTGCCCATTTAGGCCCGATGCTGGTGGAATGGGGCCTAAATGGGCAGTCAGACATCCCTCGAGGGGTCCCAGATTGGAGAGGGTGCAGGCTGGGCTGAGGGACACCCCCTCCCCCTGCGCACGAATTTTGTGCACCAGGCCTCTAGTATTATTTATATTAGGCAAGGCATGTAAACAATCTAAGTGTCCACTGACAGATGAATGGATTTTTAAAATGTGGTATGTGCATACAATGGAATATCATTCAGTCAGAAAAAAAAAAGGAAACCCTGCCATTTCAACAACATAGATGGACCTTGAGAGCATGATGCTAAGTGAAATAAATTAAAGAAAAATAATGTGTGATTTCACTTATATGTAGAATCTATAAAAGAAAAACTAAATCAAACTCATACATAGTACCTATTGGTGGTTTTAAGAGGCAGAAATTATGAGAACAGGCAAAACAAATGAATGTGGACAAAGGGTACAAACTTCTAGTTATAAGATAATTAAGTCCTGGGTATGTAATGTATAGCATGATGAATACAGTTAACAATACTGTACTGTATATTTGGAAGTTGCTAAGAGAAGAGATCTTGGAAGTTCTCATCACAAGGAAAGAACTACAACCATGTAGATGATGAATGTTAACTTATGTGGCAATCATTTTGCAATATATACATATCAAATTATACTGTACACCTAAAACTAATACAATGTTATGTATCAATTATATCTCAATTTTTAAAAGTGTATAGAAAAAAAGAAAGGGTAAAATAAAGGACTTCTGTGTTTTTCAACCTTGTAGCATAGTGGTATTAAACTTTTTAAAAAAGTATGGAAGAAAACCAATAGTTAATCACTGATAAAACTAAATGATGAGATTACAAATAAATTTATTTTCCTTTTAAAATTTCTTTTGAATAAACATTTCAAATGCTCTTAAAATATTTGAGACCCAGAGTGATTAGGTTTTACTTTAACATAAATCACATTAAAAATCTTTTAGTTTAGGTAAGCTACCAACAAAAACAGTAACACAAAAAGTAACTGAAAAGGAGACAAATTTCAATATTAATTTAACTCATATTGTTGTAGAATATGTTATGTATCCCTGCCTATAGGTCAATAACTAACTTGAGTTAATAACGTGCATAAATGTGATTCTGACATATCATTAAATCATACCTTGAGGATAGCTATAAGCTTGAGAAGGCTCAACTATCTTGTTCATTGAGTTGTTTGATTCCTGAGAATGTTTTTCCATCACCTCTACTGTATCACTGGATAAAGATGATGATGAAGACAATCCCAGTCTAACATATCTTCCTTTTTTACCACAGAGTGAGCAATCTACCGGTGTAGCACTAGGTCCCCGGGGCAGTTGAACTTCATCTCTGTTGTAGTTTCTAACAGCTCCACTGTGATGCACAGAGCGTTCTCGTTGCCATATATAATGGGTTGGAGCAATGGCCATAACCTATAGTGGAAAGCTTTCTTTTAGAATTTTAATACGTTTTTTAGAATTAATAAAACTAAGCACAAAAAATATAAATTAAGAACAGCTATCTCTAGCCCAGATGGCATGGTTCAGTGGTTGAGCATCAACCTATGAACCAGGAGGTCACAGTTCAATTCCCAGTCAGGGCACATGCCCAGGTTGTGAGCTTGATTCCCATTGTGGGGTATACAGGAGGCAGCTATCAATGATTCTCTCTCATCTTGACGTTTTCATCTCTTTCTCCCTCCCTCTCACTTCCTCTCTGAAAAAAAAAAAAAAAAAGAAAAGAAAGAGAGGGAGGGAGGGAGGGAAAGAACAGCAATTTTTAAAAATCTAAGTTACCGCTGAAACCGGTTTGGCTCAGTGGGTAGAGCGTAGGCTTGCTGACTGAAAGGTCCCAGGTTCGATTCCAGTCAAGGGCATGTACCTTGGTTGCTGGCACATCCCCAGTAGGGGGTGTGCAAGAGGCAGCTGATCAATGATTCTCTCTCATCGATGTTTCTAACTCTCTATCCCTCTCTCTTCCTCTCTGTAAAAAGTCAATAAAATATATTTAAAAAATAAAATAAAAATCTAAGTTACCAATCTTGAAGAAGAAAAAAAAGCATCTCCAGATACAGCAGTATTTACCTATAAAGTGATTCATTGCTTGAACCCTTGATAATAATTTAAAATATTTATTTATTTAATTTATTAAGGTATTATATGTGTACATAGCTTACCATTGCCCCCCCCCCCAATTTAAAATAATAGAAAACAGAACTGAAGCAACCTTCCAGGTTTTTCAATTCTGAATATCTCAAGTTTGTGAAAGACAACATAGTTATCCCAAAACAATTATTATTAACTTTGGTATATACTGGGCTGAGAAGAATGTTTAGTTGAGATTTCCAACTATGTATGTTAGGCTAATCTTAAAATGTTTACAGTTATGGCAAGGAATATGGTAAGAACAAAGGTAAGTTACTTAACCTTTCTGTACCTCAGTTTCCTCATCTGTAACACAAAGAGAGTGTGTCTATTATAGAGGGTTGTTGTGAGGATTACATGAATTATTTATGAAGCAATTAAGATTCCTCACTACATTATCAGTCATTGTTGTCTATGGTTTGTTAGATAAAACACTGCCTTTAGAGTTAGTTTTAGTTTCTTATCCTGGTTCTGCCACTTGCTAGCTGTATGATACTGGTCAAGTTACTTAATCTTTCTGAGGTAAAATTTGTTTATATCTCAAATGGGGATAGTATTCTGCCTCAGGGTTATTCTGATGGTTAGATATGTGTAAAATCTGTGTAAGCAACTAGAAAAGGGTAGCTACTAGTACTTAAGAGGTCAAGCTAGGGAAGTGCACCTATATGCTGACTTCATATAGAATTCTATGTTTAGCTTTCTGAAGAACACCCAGTCTGTTTACCAAAGCAACAATACTATTTTACATTCTCAAAAGAAGTGTATGAAGGTTTGAATTTCTAAGTTATCTCTGAATCCTTGCATTTCCCCTAACATTCAACAGTCCTCCTATTTTAATCTACAAATATGCATACTTACTAAATCTTTATCTCATTAATAAATATAATTAACATGGTAGTTCTGGGCAGAGTTTTATGATATGCCCCTAAAGTTCTCCCTTTGATACTAATCCATTGTCTCTTTTGGCCCACAGTCCATTTATCTGGATATAACTCCATTTAATTATAGCATTATCTAGCTCACATTTATCAAAGTTTTCTTTATTAATATTGACTTACAGTGGTCACTGATTTAATTTTTTACTTTAGAATTTTTCTTTAGTTTAAAACTTAATTTTCTTCTTTATTGAAAACCAGAACATTAAATAAAATAACCAGTCTTTTAACTTTTAGTGTCTTTCTGCTTTATCTTAATAAAATATGGCATCAAGGAAACTTTATGTATTCTGTGTGAAAAAAGGTATTGTTTTTAAACATTTAAGTTTATATAAATTTTATATAATGCAATTCACATTTAAATCTTTGGACTTGAAATTTCATATATTTTATTTAATGAAATTATTATTCGACTCCAGTGATATTGCCATAAGATATTTTAAAATATGCACACTGCCGAAGCCGGTTTGGTTCAATGGATAGAGCGTTGGCCTGCGGATTGAAAGGTCCCGAGTTCCATTCCGGTCAAGGGCATATACCTTGGTTGCGGGCACATCCCCAGTAGGGGGTGTGCAAGAGGCGGCTGATTGGTGATTCTTACTCATTGATGTTTCTAACTCTCTATCCCTCTCTCTTCCTCTCTGTAAAAATCAATAAAATATATTTTAAAAATAAAATAAAATAAAATATGCACACTTATCCTTTTCCAATATACTGGTGATCTTTTAGACAAGAGAAACACACTAAAATAAAAACCCTACCGAAACAGACTGCTCTGAAAAACAGAAATAACAATTTTAAATTCTTGTGGTATAAAATTAAAACAACATTGCAATACGTAAGCTGTATTCATGTTGACCATCAAGACTAATGATCTACCCTTATATATACAAAAAAATAAAATGTAAATGTTAGAAGCACATTAAAAAGCAAGGAAAATTATATGAACAAAAGATAGAGATTACACATATAAAGTATTCTAAAATCTTACCTCTTCACAGCATCGCCTGCTTACAATAGCCCTATAGTCAATTCTATCCCAGAGTTGGTCCCTTAACTTTAAGAAATTAGGGAACAATTTTCTCCAATTTTTCCCTAAAGCCCATGGAAAAATTTCATATTTGGATTCTTCTTCATCTTCTTCAACTGTATTAGCCAGATACCTAGCAAAGAAGACCAATGACTCAAAGAAAGAAACAGGTAAATGACAGGAATGGGTAGTTCACACACACACACACACGCACACACACACACACACACACAAGCAAAGCACTATAAACATAAAAAATGTTCCATCTTACTATAATTAAATAAATAAATAAGTAAATAAATAGAGATGCAGTGAATTTTACCTTAATGAGTTCTGAACATTTGTGAACTCTCTTTTGTGTATGTATTTGTATATTCCTATAAATCTTTTTTTATTATTTCTATAAATCTTGAGCTTTGTTTTGAGATGCAGTTACTTGGAAACATTATGATCCTTTCAGGTCATGCTTTTGGTAGATCTGGAACAATGTTCAGTCTGGGGCTAATTATTCTCTATTAGTGAGCAATACCTTCCTGAATACTCTATTCAATATCCTGTCAATTATGAGGTTTTTTTCCAGTCTGGCTAGTGGGAACAGACACTATTTCCAGCCCTGGATAAATTTTAGGCATTGTTTCCCTCTAATCCGTTTTTTTTCTCTTTAAGAGCTTTTTAAAATATTTGTATTATTTAAAGTATTACACATAGTAGTACATATATCCTTTCCCCCTCCCCCACCATTGACCTTCCCCCAGCCTTCCTTACTCCCTGTCGCATGCCCTCATCCCACCCTTCAGATGGCCTTTTGTGGCAATCCGGTAGTTTCTTATGCACAAATCGAAATCAATATCCTGTCAAATGCTTCAGAGGGATCAGGCACACACAGAAGCAGAACACAATCCAATCAATCAATCAAAACTGACATGCTAGTACAAGGTAAAAGTAACAGATAAGAACATTAAAACAGGTATAACTATTCCAAATGTTAAAAAAGTTGAGACACACTTTTAGAAATGAAAACTATGTGTACAATGAAAAATACACTGAGTGGAACTAATAGCAGATTAAATATCGAAGCAGGGAAAAACCTGTGCATTGAAGATATAACTGCATAACTACATAAACTATCCAAAATTTAACATGTAGAGAAAATAAACAAAAATAATAAATAGAATATCAATGAGCCACAAGACTTCAAGCAGCTTAATAAAAGTAAAATTGGAGTCCCTAAAAGGTGTCAGGCCGAAACCAGTTTGGCTCAGTGGATAGAGCGTCCACCTGCGGACTGAAGTGTCCTGGGTTCGATTCTGGTCAAGGGCATGTTCCTTGGTTGCAGGAACATCCCCAGTGGGGGATGTGCAAAAAGCAGCTAATCGATGATTCTCTCATTGATGTTTCTGACTCTGTCCCTCTCTCTTCCTCTCTGTAAAAGGTCAATAAAATATATATTTTTTTAAATAAAAAAATAAAAAAATAAAAGGTGTCAGGTCACAGAAAAAGATATTTGAAGAAATAAATGGCTAGAATTTTTTAAAACTTGATTAAAATTATAAACCCACAAAGAAGCTGATTGAAGCTCAAAGCACCAAGGCACATCATAATCAAATCACTCAAAACCAATAATAAAGAGAAAATCTTAAAAGCAGTGTGTGTGTGTGGGGGGGGGGGCGTGGTAAGTTGAATAACACAGGAAAGGGGGTAAGAATGGAGCAGATTTCCTATTGGAAACAATGCAAGCCCCATAGAAAAGTGGGCAAGTTACAATAAGAAAATTACCAAGCACTTAAGGTACCATAAGCTCTGAAGATACTAGAATTAATAAACATCAAGGGGAAAAAAGAGAGAGAGAGAGACCTCAAAAGCAGTTAGAAAGAAGGCAAATGATCCCAGGTGGGAGGTTTCAGATGTAAGAAGGACTAGGAAGCAAAAATATAAATATGAGGGTAAATATAAACAAATGTTGAATGTATAAAACAATAATAGTTTTTGGTCATCAGACAAAAACTACAGAATTTTTAAAAAATATATATTTTATTGGTATTTTACAGAGAGGAAGGGAGAGAGATAGAGAACTAGAAATGTCAATGAGAGAGAAACATCGACCAGCTGCCTCTTGCATACCAATGTACATGCCCTTGACCGGAATCGAACCCAGGACCTTTCAGTCCACAGACCGACGCTCTACCACTGAGCCAAACCGGTTTCAGCAAAACTACATAATTTTTTTTAAAAAAAGAGTTAAATGAATAATTGTTGGATAATTGGAGTTAAAATGCTCAAGGTTGTGTGATTATAAATAACTTGGGTAATTGCTAAAAGAATAGATATAAATTGCATAGTTTCTAAATAAGTGGAAGTAAAAGGTGTCAAAAATAATTTAAAAATCTCACCCCAAAAAAGATAAAAATGTAGGGGAAAGAAGAAACAGAATAAATGGAACATAAAGTACACAAGATGGTAGAAAAAAATCCAAATACATAAGCAACAATACAATATTATTCTGTAGTGAGAACGAACTCTATAGCTACATACTATATATCATGTGCTATTTTTTTAAAAGATCACTTTTAAAATATTTATTCTAGAGGAAGAGAGAGAATGGGTTTCTAGAAGAGAGGAAAACATTGATCAGCTGCCTCCTGCACACCCACTATTAGGGATCAAGCCAGAAACTGGGAATTCAATGAGGGATCTCTCATTGCATGGAAAGATGCTCAATCCACTGAGCCATACTGCCCAGGCCCATGTGCTATTTTGTACATATTTCACAGTAAGTCTTTAAAGGTATGGAAGTGTAGAGTATACTTCATGTAATATACACATTGCTTAATATATAGAAAATTATTTCTAGACTGATACACATGAAACAGTTGTCCTTGAAGGAGACCAAGGTCTTGAGATAGAAGGAAGACTTACTTGTAACTGTATGCCCTCTTATGTACCTTTTAAAAAATACATACTTTTATTGATTTCAGAAAGGGAGAGGGAAAGATAGAAAAATCAATGGCGAGAATCATTGGTCAGCTGCCTCTCACACGCCCTGCACTGGGAATCAAGCCAGCAACCTAGGCATGTGCTCCACTGGGAACTGAATTGTGACTTCCTGGTTCATAGGTCGATGCTTAACCACTTAGCAACACCAGCCAGGACCTCTTATGTACTTTTTAAAACCATGTGCATATTCATATTTAGTTACATTAATATAAAATGAGTATCTATATATTATTTTTCCTTCCTTAAAATAACTGTACATATTTTAGTATTACCTTACTAGTAGCCCTGTGCACAAATCTGTGCACCAGTAGCCCTCTACTTCCCAGAGGTTCTCCGCAGCCCATAGGCCCATCCGCAGCCAAGCATGGAACGCTTGCCTCATCGCTGTGATGACGAAGCAAGCATTCTGCCAGGCCGCTTACGCTGCCAGCTCTCAGCGGGTGCTCCCCCCAGGACTGGGGGACTCCACTGGGGCTGAGGACTAGGCACTGGCATCTTGTGGCTATGGGTGCCGTCATCTTTGTGATAGAGTGATGGCTAATTTGCATATTACCCTTTTATTAGATAGAGAATTATAAAGCACTTGTTAAAACCATTCAGTTAGCCAAAACCGGTTGGACTCAGTGGATAGAGCAGTTGGCCTGTAGACTCAAGGTTCCCAGGTTCAATTCTGGTCAAGGGCATGTGCCTTGGTTATGGACGCATACCCACATTGTAGGAGGCAGCTGATCGATGTTTCTGGCTCTCTATCCCTCTCCCTCTCTGTAAAAAAAAAAAAAAAAAAAATCAATAAAACATATTTTGTTAAAAAACCACCCATTATATGAATCAAATCCCTATGTAATTTACTTGTAGTATCCCTGAGAATTCTTAGTAAAGGATAGAGAGTTTGGAAGATTGGTTCCTTTCATGTTTGCTAAGTGAAACATGAATAATTTATACCAAGATATCGGACATCATGATTCTAGATTAACAATTTTTCAGTCTCAACATGATGAAATATCTGCACTGTATACATATAAGTCCCCTTCTAATTTGAAATAGTTAATATTTTCTTGGAGCAGAGTCCATTTTTTGCATAATAATTGTGTTTATTCAAAGTTCAAAGAATTAAGAACCTTTCATATGTTAGCCACTAAAGGATGCAAAAATAGGTTAAATACATGCTCCTTGTCCTTATGCCTACAGTCAAGTAGAAGAGGCAACTGAGTATGAAAAAAGAACTGTGCGGGTGAGCAGGGCCCTGTGTGTAGCAAGACACATGTGGGTGGGCGGGGACTTGACCCCAGGTCCCGCGGCACTTGGGGTCTGTGTCTCATGCGATTTCATGTGGTGGACTTTAGTACAAATAGAATACAACTAAAGGCCCACAAATATTGTACACGGGGGAGGTGGGTAGTCCCTCAGCCCAGCCTGCACCCTCTCCAATCTGGGATCCCTCTCACAATCCAGGACTACTGGCTCCCAACCACTTGCCTGCCTGAATGCCTGATTGCCCCTAACCACTTCTGCCTGCCAGCCTGATCACCCAATCACTCCCCTGGCAGCCTAATCGATGCCAAGGTGCTCCCTTGCCAGCCCGATTGTCCCTAACTGCTCTCTCCTGCTTGCCTGGTAACCCCTAACTGCCCTCCCCTGCAAGCCTGGTCCCCCTAACTGCCCTTCCCTGCAGGCCTGGTCCCCCTAACTGCCCTCTCCTTCAGGCCTGGTCTCCCCCAACTGCCCTTCCCTGCAGGCCTGGTCCCCCTAACTGCCCTCTCCTTCAGGCCTGGTCTCCCCCAACTGCCCTTCCCTGCAGGCCTGGTTGCCCTCTACTGCCCTCTCTTGCAGGCCTGATCCCCCCCAACTGCCCTCCCCCGCAGGTCTGGTCCCCCTGAACTTCCCTCCCCTGCAGGCATAGTCTCCCCCAACTGCCCTCCCCTTGGTTGCAGGCACATCCCTAGTGGGAGGTGTGCAAGAGGCAGCTGATCGATGATTCTCTCTCATTGATGTTTCTAACTCTCTATCCCTCTCTCTTCCTCTCTGTAAGAAATCAATAAAATATATTTTTTTAAAAATACCTAAGTACAGCCCTAACTGGTTTGGCTCAGTGGATGGAGAGTTGACCTGTAGACTGAAGGGTCCAGGGTTTGGTTTTGGTCTGCGGCATGTGCCTTGGTTGTGGGCACATCTCCAGTGGGAGGTGTGCAGGAGGTAGCTGATCAATGTTTCTCTCTCATTGATGTTTCTGGCTCTATATCCCTCTCCCTTCCTCTCTGTAAAAGATCAATAAAATATATTTTAAAAACAAACAACAACAAAAAACGCAAAGTACAAAAGAGGAGAATTTGGGACAATTTATATGAAACACTGAAAAATGTACAAGTACAAATTTAAGTAGAATAATAAATCTTAAGCAGAAAGTAGAATAAGATTAATGAAAAGAACATATCCTATTAAAGTTAAAAATATATAGCTTTTATACAGGAAGGTTTATTCAAAAATATACATCAGGTTTGAAACAGCCTCTGCTGGAAATAAAGTATCATCTATATTATAAATAACTACCACAAAAATCACAGTAGAATGCATACTTACAGAGCAATAAAGAAATTTATCCTGGTATGCTCATTTATAGTAAATTTAGCCCTCTTGAAATAAACAAAGGTCATAGCCAAAAGATACTACAGGAAAAAAAGTTTAAAAGTTAATATGAATGTTGTGTTTTCATAAGTAAAACTGCTTTAAAATAGTTACCTTTAAGATGACTAACAAGCTAAAACAATAAAGCATTATTTATCCTTATTACAGAATTTCCTATTCAGGTCCTTATTTTTTGGCTTCCTGTAATCCATGTGAACAGTGAGAAGTTAATTCTTGACCATTTATCATGATTAAGATTATAACTAGAATGAACTCCTAAATTTTATTGTCAATACTTTTGAACCAAAAACACATTTTTCCTATCTTAAATATCAAACCTATAGAGAAGTGAAAATAATCATAAAATGAATAAACATATTCTTCACCTAGATTGACCATGTTAGTATGTTGCCACAATGGTTTGATGTGTGTTCTATACACATCCCCCCACCTTGAATTCTTTGTTATAAATATCCATGTTCTCTTTCTAATGTAATCTTTTAAAAATAACTCCGAATCAAAAATTATAATAACATGGACTTATTTTCATTGAAATAAATGTTTTATATTTATAACTAAAAAGACACATGTCTAGCCTGGTTTTAAGGCACTATGCTGCTGAAACTGGCTTGGCTCAGTGGTAGAGCATCGGTCTGCGGACTGAAAGGTCCTAGGTTCGATTCCGGTCAAGGGCATGTACCTTGGTTGCAGGTACATCCCCAGTAGGGAGTGTGCAAGAGACAGCTGGTCGATGTTTCTCTCTCATCGAAGTTTCTAGCTCTCTATCTCTCTCCCTTCCTCTCTGTAAAATATCAATAAAATATATATTTTTTAAAAAGACACTATGCTAAGCTCTGGTTGTTTAACTTAAAAATAAGTTGTAATACTGATGTATTAGATTTATTTCTCATAAATGCCTATTTATCCTACCTTCACAGGATTGGCCATAAAAGAGATTCCAAGTTTTAAATATGATAGTGTTAAAACAGAGTGCTCTTGGTTGGTTACTTTGAAAGCACTGCCCTCTGCTGTCCAACAACTTTAATTATTATAATGCATTTAATATAATCAAGTGTAAAACTACACCGCATGAACTGGATATTTGATATTAAGGCAGTACCATCAACATTTAAAAGTGCTCGTGACATTGTGATTAATTTTAAAAATATATCATTTTTTATAGCTACATCTTAAAATATTTATGGATACAATTATTAGGATGTCTACTTTTGGGGAGAGGGATAAGAAAAACAATGGCCCACAGTTAGAGGATAGGTTTCTGGAGGGTCTTTGTTTTAATATCTACCCTAAATTGTGTAGGGTTGAAATTTTCCAAAATTAAAAAAACAAACCTCTGATTTTACCTCTATCTTAAACCTGAAATTTTAAAAAGTTCACACCAAGAGTAACTTATTCATTTCCTTTTTTTGTTAGTTGGCACATTAAGAGAGATATGAAATCATGCTGAAGTTTCTATGATTACCTAGTATAAGATGGCATTCACAAAGCTGAAAATTTAGCTAAATTGAGAGTATAGGACAGCATAGTTCGGTTCTGAGAATGTTAAGTTGGCACGATTTTTTAAATAAAACACTGATAAAAGAACATGATGAGCTAATTTTACTCTAAGATTTTGGGATTTGTTTTATCTAAATTACCTACAAAATATTAAAATGTATAATAGGCTGCTTTAGTGGAATGAATCTCAGAATATTCTTTCTCTACAGCCTGAAAAAAGGTAGTAATTCTAATCTAAACATATTAAATCTAAATGATTCTTGTTTTCAATCAAACAGATATAAGTCTAATGTCTTTTAAATCCAATCATTAATTCTATATAATTCCCCAAAATACATAATGAATCTATGGTTTATGCTAATTTTAAAGTTAATATTGCAAGGATTCCACTTTGAAGGAGCAATGCAAGCTAGTTCTTTTTCTAAACTTAATAAGTAAATAAACTTAATAAATATTAATTATTATATTACTAAATTTACCTTGTCTGCAATTTTACAGCAGCAGTCCATCCACAAGAAATCTTGAATTAAATCATCATCTATAACAAAAGATAGCTATGACTTGTCTTTTAAAGAGAATGTTTCCTTTTGAAGATTTTCTACATAAGATTATAAATGACTAGTAGCCCTGTGCAAGAATCCTTGCTCCAGTAGCTCGCTGCCGCCCTCCTGTAGATCCTTCCGTGTCCCCCAGCCCCTCCCCCTCATAGCTTGCTGCCCTACCCCTCCTGTAGCCAGCTCTCTGCTGCCTGCTTGTAGCTGCTACCCCACTCTCCAGCTGATTCGTGGTCTGATCATTATGCGGCCAGTCCTTACACTTCTGGCGTAATGACCGGTTTCATATTACATCTTTATTTTACAGGATGCTCTGAATTGTCTTAATATATAGTTCAGATTGGAGTGGGAATGGTAAAACTTTTTGATTTATTGAATATCCCAATAGCTCTTTGAGAAACAGGTATTGGGTAACTCTTGATTAGCTTTTTGTTACTTTCCAAAATCAATCTTTAACAGGTGGGAATGGAATCTGATACAGAAGTCAGTCTTTAAAAAATAATGACTTGCCCCACTAATGTGGCTCAGTTGGTTGAGCATCCTCCCATGCACCAGTAGGACTCCAGTTTGATTCCCTGTCAGGGCACATGCCCAGGTTTCTGGCTCAATCCCAGTAGGGGATATGCAGGAGGCAGGTGATCAATGTTTTGCTTTCATATCACTGTTTCTCTCCCTTTCTAAAAATCAATTAAAAAAAAAAACTTTAAAAAAAAGTAACATTCACTGTCTCATGATCTGAACAAATTCAATAGCTCAGTTAGAGCACTGAAGAAAATCTTGAAGCTGAGTTGTTGGCTTGGCTGAGATTTTATGTAGTATTTTACTTTAAATCAAAGAAAACTCATGCTATAAATTTGAATTGCCCAATATTTACACTTAACACTTGTAGTTAAGTAGTCTAGAAGTGAAATGAGTTTGAATTTCTAATCCAAAAGAATCAAAATCTACATTCAAAAAAATACTAATAAAAATAAAAATAGAGTTGGTTGGAATTGAGAAATCTGATAGGAAATAAGAGCATCCTCTGATTATTATGAAAATGATAAAATAGATCTTCACATTCTCTCATTATTAAGTACTAATTACCACTATTACACTATTAAACCTACCAAATAATTTAAAGAAAGCAGTCATTTCCTGACGCTGTATAACTAGACAGGGTCCTTTGGGGCGTTTAGACTTGTTGCTATTCTGTGCATTTTTTTCAGATGCTGGCCAACTATCTTTAAAAATAGGACGCTTCAGGTTAATAGGTTTTTTAGGCTGATGTGATCTACTTGACCCAGATTTTACATGAACAGTGACAGTAGGTGGTGTCTCACAACACAGCTGATTATGCCTCATTTTGCTTTCCCAAGATTCCTGAAAAATAAAACATATAATTATCACAATCTTACTCATTTCTATATGAAAAAAAATTAATTGGATGATACCACCAGATGCAGTGATGTGAGATATTACTGAACTTGTTACTAAAATGTTGTGACAGTGACTCATATGAGAAAGTGCTTTTAGAATTCAGTGCTAAGAAATCCTAGACTTCCTTTGGTTAATTAATATACCTCCTCTTCCCAAGAAATAAGATCCTGTATACTGTTTTGCTTTGACTACAGGGGAACTCAAAACCAATTTTGAAAGTTAATTAAAGAAACTATACTGAATTTATAATCTATTTGTGATATTCTTTTTTCCTGATTGACATTTTGCTTGCATTGACATAATTTTATATGATTATTATATGACATTTCAAATTTCTTATAGAACAAGGCAAACAATTTCTGGAAATTAATTATAATAAATATTAAGTATTATATTAAAAAGTAATTCACACAAAAATTTTTTCTTACTAGTAAATTCCTTAATATGTTACAAAATTGACTTACTTAAGAGCATTTATTGGTATTTATTAAAGTTAAAACAATTCCAGTAGAGATGTATGGTATATGTACTTTGATAAATTCTCATAAACTGATTGGCCACTCTTTTATACTTGAGTGTACTATATGAGCATGCTATCTGAGTAGCTGATTATAAGTATAAATGAATACACTGCTATAATCTAACATAATTTGAAACAATGTTAATTCGTCCATATTTAACAATATGTATAATTGCTACCATGTTTGGTGGTAATATTACTAGTTAATATTACTTTTGTAGTCAAAGCATTTGTAGGGCATAAATGGATGTATAAATAGGCAAGTAGGAAACTACTCTAAGACCCTAATTAGAACCTCTGAATCCATACTCAGAGTAAGCCATGCCTCATTTGGTGTTCAAGGAGTTAGGTACAGCTTCTCCTTCCTGACCCTCAGAAACTTCCCTGCTAAAGAAAGAAATGGAAAACAAGATTGGATTTAGTGGGCTAGAGCAATACTGTCCAATATAATGTGAGCCACATATATAATTTATACATATACATACTTACATATGTATCTATCTATCTATCTATCTATAAATTTAACTTTATTTTTATTGTGTAATTTTGTATTTTAATGTCACATTTAAAAAGTATAAATTTAAAGTTAATTTAATAACATATTTTATGTAACCTAGTATATAAAAATATCATTTTTTAACATGTAATCAATATTTTACTTTTTTCATACTAAATCTGAAATCTGTATTTACATAAATATATTTACACTTACAGTGTATCTCGATTTGGATGTTAAATTTCCAACAGTTAAAGTGAAATGTAGTCCTACCAAAACAATCAAGTAATCTGCAAGGAAAAAAACATTTCACACTCATTCAATACTTAATTTAAAATGAAAAAAGGAAAAATTCCAATTTTTCAGTTATATTCACATTTCAAGTGCTCAATAGCCATTGGCTACCATATTAGACAGTATAGGCTTAGATTATGAAGAACTAGGCAGATATTCAATTGATTCTATAATTGTTTCCCTCATCTTTCTTCCTAGATCCTAAGGTTCAACCAAATTGAAGATGAAATGGGTGATAAATTAAGCCATGAGACTTGTGTAAGATCTTTCTTCTCTTTTCTACCCACATCATCTGGCAGACAGCTGGGGTTTCATGTGTTTCCCCCCTTAACCCTCCAAACTCCCACACCCCCCCACACCTAATAATTTAGATGAAAAAAACTATAGACTTCTCAAACTGGAGAATAGGGGCTAGGCTCAGGCATGGAATATGCCAGAATATAGAATGATGGTGAGATATCTCCCAGGAGGTAAATTTTACTCAATGTTAAGTTATATTAGTGTTGTTATATTAAAATAACCATGGATATATAATGCAATAAAATACAATTTTCTTTCAATCAAAAAGATAAATATCATGTTCACAACTTTACACTATGCCACTAAATCCTGATGTATGTGTTAGGATACTTCACATAAAATTTGAGAAAATAGACGAAGAAATGGCTCAAATTCCCCAAAGAGATCTTGAGATTAATATGCAAACATTGGCAGTAAAGTTATGAAGAAGGTGTTTAAGGACAGAAGCTATCAATGCTATATTCTCGGTCAAAACACACCTTGAGGTTCTTCTTTTATATACAGAGAATGAGGTTCTAATAAGCATGCAAGAGTAAAAGAATAAAAGACAAAAAAGATGGGCCACTCCTGGGGAGGACAAGAGATAGAGAAGGAGGAACTATGCTCCTAAGGCAAAATCCTTTAATGAGTTTTTATATGGACTCAAACAACATGAAAAAAAATCATACCAGAATTCATACTTGAATATCTGAGATATTTTTTTGGACAACAGCTAACTTATAGGCATCTAAATAATTTCTTCTCTCTGCAGGTAATAGAGTGATCAAACAATAGAAGCAGCAGTTTGGAAATTCATAGTCCTAAATGAAAACAATACCCATTGGCAATTCAAGACAGGCAGGTAAGCCTTATCTGCAGCCTTACATTGAGCGATTAATATGTGCCAGACACTTCACCATGGGTTTTGCATGCATTATCTTATTTGACTCTCAAAACATCTCTATAAAGGGAGTGTTATTTTCTAGATTAGAAGTTTGAGGCTTAGGGAAGTTAAGAAATTTGCCCATGGTCATAGAATTAGTGAGTGATAAAGCTAGGACTTGAATCCAAGACTGTTTGACACCAAAGTTCCATATTCTTTTACCACTACAGAATTGCTTTAAAGATTAAATGAAATCATGTGCAAACACTTGAAATATAATAAGCAGTCCAATATTACTTACTTTCACCTTGCCAGGAAAACATAAACCCGGCTACAAGATTACACTTTATAAAAATTTAATTCTAGCATTTGCAGTATAAGTGTATAGTAAATTATGACTTAGTGGTTAAATAAGATGGGCTTATCATATATTTTTTAAAATAAAATAACTCTTTAAAAATATATTTTATTGTTGTTTTTTTGTTTTTGTTTTTGTTTTTTTTTGTTTTTTTTACAGAGAGGAAGGGAGAGGGATAGAAAGTTAGAAACATCAATGAGGGAGAAACATCAATCAGCTGCCTCCTGCACACCTCCCACTGGGGATGTGCCCATAGCCAAGGTACATGCCCTTGACCAGAATCGAACCCAGGACCCTTCAGTCCACAGACCTACGCTCTATCCAGAGCCAAACAGGTTTCGGCAATAAAATAACTCTTAAAAAATAATGTATAATGCATGCATATAAGCATAACCAGTGGACGCAAAACTCTGGGGGGTGAGGGCATGTATAGGAGTGGGAGGGGCAATGATAAGATATGTACACATATAATACCTTGATAAAAAAAATGAAAAAAAAATCTTTATTGGCTCTGGCTGGGTAGCTCAATTGGTTAGAGCGCCGTCCAGATCCGCCAAGATTGCAGGTTCACTCTCCAGTCAGTACATATACAAGAAGCAACCAATGAATGCATAAATAAGTGGAATACATCAATGTTTCTCTCTTCCTTTCTCTCTCCCCTCTCTCCTACGCTAAAAATAAAAAAATAAAAAATTTAAAATAATACTTATTGAAATTATTATAGCATTCTTCTCTATTATAACCACAGAATCTAATTACTCAGAAACCCAGCAAATTTAGAAAATTTCCACATTTTCATGTTTAAACTTTTTTTCAAATTGAATTTATCATATAATGGTTACAGAACACTTTTCAGGGGTGGGCAAACTTTTTGACTCAAGGGCCACAATGGGCTCTTAAACTGGACCGGAGGGCTGGAACAAAAGCAACCTGAGCATGCTGGCACTCTCCTCTTGGGCTGCTGGGGAAGGAGCGGAGGGGAGAGCAAGAGAACCCTCCCCTCTCCGGCAGGCTGGGCCCTAGATGCTACAGTGTTTGTAACTTATTGGCACAACTGTTACAATAAGTTCAAATCTGATTAGAAATCCAACTCAATAGTGAGTAAAGTGGTGCAAATCATGGAACCTGGACTGAACAGAATTAAAGGAGCCGAGGAGCTGGAGAACGAGGACGTGCAGCGGCAGGAACATGCCCGCCCCCCAAAACCCCCTCCCACCACCACCTTCTTAAAACCTGGCAATAATTCCAAGGAAGGGAATGAATCTGAGCGAGAAGGAACAGTCAAATGACTTTTGGGGGAAAAAAAAAAAAAAGACAGGCCCTGACCGGTTTGGCTCAATGGATAGAGCATCGGCCTGCAGACTGAAGGGTCCCAGGTTCGATTCCGGTCAAGGGCATGTACCTTGGCTGCGGGCACATCCCCAGCAGGGGGTGTGCAAGAGGCAGCTGGTCGATGTTTCTAGGTCTCTATCCCTCTCCCTTCCTCTGTAAAAAATCAATAAAATGTATTTTTTTAAAAACCAATTTTAAAAAAAGGGACAGGATTGTAGGCCACCGGAAGGCAGAAGGCAGCGCTAGCTGAGGGGAAAGGAAAGCGCTGAGCGCAGACCCGGTGAAGAGCTGATTCGGTCTGACCTCGGGGCCCGGCTCCTCACTGAGAGGGGGGACATCGCCATTGTAACTGCTCCATAAAACCTCCCAGCCCGCCGCGTGGCTGCGCGGTTGGCGGGGACCCGGGACCCGGGAGTCCGGGTTCGGTTCCTCTCCCTCCCGCCTCGCAGGCCGCAGGCCGGGGGCAGGGGCAGCCGGGCAGGTTCTCACCGCTGATGGTTCTCCCCCTCTCTCCTTCCCCTCTGAAATCAATCAATAAAAACACATTTTTTAAAAAGCTGCCTAGGAAGCATGGCTAGAGATACCTATTTTGTAAGGTTAATGGGGAACCAGCACTGACACGGCGCCGACACCAAAACCTCAACACCGCGCAGCGCTACTCTTGTTTTGTTGTTGTTGTTGTTGTTGTTGTTTTTTTA
This sequence comes from Vespertilio murinus, assembly GCA_963924515.1. Taxonomy (NCBI): domain Eukaryota; kingdom Metazoa; phylum Chordata; class Mammalia; order Chiroptera; family Vespertilionidae; genus Vespertilio; species Vespertilio murinus. The sequence continues at coordinate 56,044,394 of OZ004713.1, read as the reverse complement.
CACGAAGGGCGTCTTTCAACGGAAAATGACAGGTGAGCCACATTGTACTTCAACGAATAAATAGTTTCAATGTAAAAACTATTCACTGGGAACAGGATTACAGTGTTTCCAGGTCTCGATTAGGTTCCTCAGGGCCCCGCTCCCCGGCTCCTCACACGTTTTTGGGGCCGAAGCTGGTGAACTGGCCTCGAGGGCCCCGAACATGTCCGACGCCCCGCTCCGGGCGTGTCACCGACAGGCGGGGCCACACCTCCGTGTGCGGGGGGCGCTCTGACCGCGGGACCCCCTCTGGGCGCCGTGACCCCGGCCCCGGCCCCGGCCCCGGCCCCGGAGGACGCGGGCGGCGGGCGTCTCCCCTCGGGGCCGGCCCTCCCAGCAGCGGCCCGAGCCGCGAACCTCGCACCCCGACCACGGAGGGCGCCCGGCCCCCCATCTGATGAGCAATACTCGGCCCCGCCGCCTTCCCGGCCCCAGAACCCAGAGCCGCCCGGCCCGACTCTCAACCCCGGGCCGCGGCGCTGGAAGGGCGCCCTCGACGCGGCGAGGCCACCAGAGCCTCCGGGGAAGCGTGTGAGGGAAGGGCAGGGCCGACGCCGCACCTCACGCTCGGAGGGCGGCGGCGCTGGGTGTGAGAGGATGGAGGGACCAGGAGTCGCCGGGACGGAGATACCTGAGAAGATCTGGCGCGGGTGACGGGCCGAGCGCGGTCACTCTCCCTCCGGACGCCGCCGGCCTCAGACGGTTGCTCCGCGGCTCGCCCGGCGCTCGGCCGCCTCCGGACCCTCGAGAACTCCCGCCCACCGGAGCGAGGCCGGCGCGGGCCAATCAGCGCACAGAGACGGCCTCCGGGGGGCGTGGCCGCGCACCACGTGCCGGATCACTGCTTCTGCCGTTACCCAGTTACCCTCCTTACCCAGTTACCCTCCGGACAGAGGGAAAGGCCTCCACCTCCCAGGTGTCCTCAGGGCCCCGAATTTAACCCAAGCTTTCTCTAGGGCACTTCCAAAGCGAGGCTTGTATCTACAGAGCCATCTGTCTGCTGTTAAAATGATTTTATGGGCAGGCCCCTCAACCTCAACTAGGAAGAGGTGTGAATACCTCGGCTCTGAGAGAAGGGCTAATGCTTCCCGTTCTGTTACATCTGTTCTAAGTTGTCAGTTCTTCCGCAGGAGCCTTTCCTTTTTGGCCTCCTCTTACTTAGCCCTGGGTCAGGTGCCTAGGATGTAGTCGGTGCTTAATGTTTGTTGAAGGAGTACAGCAAAGGATCCGTCACAGCTTTTTGGTGTTTTCTGGAACATTCCTTCCTCTTCCCTTCTCCCTAACGGGTGACTGCGTCCAGCCCCCTCCCCCTCCCAATGTCACGGCTTTTCGTGCCTATTTCCCCACTGCATGACACTCCAGCGGTGGTGCGACACATTTAACATCCGACTTGTTACACTGTATCTTAATGGCACTTGTTGATTAACTTTAGGAAGGGCACAGTGATAAAACTTTAGGTGTAGACTTACATGGATTAGTTTGTCTTATTTAACTCTAATTAATTTTATAAGGTATGCTGTCACTTCAAAATCCCTTTAACGGTGTTTGAGCTCTTCAGGGAAATCTCCTAGCAAAAGGGACATGGTCCTTCCAGGTGAATGCCACCGGTGTTGTTGGTGCAGCTCCGACTTCAGGGAGAGACCCACAAAAGAGGAGTGGATTAAGTCAGGGTACCAAGAGCAGAGTAAGCTTGACCACCTTCCTTCTCTAAAACCGTTTCCAGCATAAATATGTGAAGAAATAAATGTTGAGCCCTGGCCCAAATGACTCCGTTGGTTGAGCATCCTCTTATGCACCAAGAAGTCTTGGTTCAATTCCCAGGGGGGCAACATGCCTGGATTTCGGGCTTGATCCCCAGTAGGGGGTGTGCAGCTGATCAACTATCTCTGTCTCCCTCTCTATAAACATTTTTAAAAAATCAGAAGGACACTATAAATTAGTGACACTAGAATTACAGGTTATTTTTCTACTAAGGAATGAAGTTTTATTTCAAGTAGCAGTGTTAACTAGTAAATATCTGTAATAAACTATATATATATATATATATATATATATATATATATATATATATATATGTGTGTGTGTGTGTGTGTGTGTGTTAAAGGGATTTTAAACATGGTGAGTTCCCATCCTTTAAAATATAGTGATCAATATTAATTGGCTTAATTAGTGACTATTTTTCTACAATCAGAATTGACCTGGATAAAATATTCCAAAGGCTTAATTTCTAGACCCACTTCATTATGATTACTAAGGGTGCATCTCAAATTCTACTAGAAATTGCTCAACCCTCACTCCAGTGAAAAGGATATTTGAATCATATTAGATAAAAGCTTGTGTGAACTAATCTAATACATCGTATGCAGTACATGACCACCTTCAGAGAAGGACCAATTCAATATATGTAAAAGACCTTAAAATCATATTTGAATAAAATATATCTAAATGTCTCATTGTAAAGGGAAAAAGGGAATAAAATAACCAGTCAGGCTTCATATCAGTTAGACAATTTTACTAAATGAGAAAACTACATTTAAAATGTGCTTTAAAACAAAATTGAATTAGAAAAAAAAGACATATGCATTTGAAAGAACGTTGCACTGAGCTGAAAATCAAATCTCTTGCAGTAATACAATACACCAATTCATAAAACGTAAGTTAACAGAATTCTCAATTTAACATTTTGAACGACAATATTAAGGTCAAGAATTTCACATCTATGGTAGCACACATAAAAGGGCATTATAAATATGATGTCCATCCCTGTGAACTTACAAATTTGACAATGCTCAATAAAAAGCTTTTAGAATCACATCGAAAAGTATCACACTCAAAAATCACAAATCCGTGTCCTCTAAATTCTCCTTATAAAATCTTTATGTTCACTTTTCTAGCCTTGTCATTTGTTAATGCTAACCCTTAATGGGGGGGGGGGGGGGAGGAAAGAAAGAAAGAGAGAGAGAGAGAAAGAGAGAGAAAGAAATGCTGCAAAAAACCCTTGATCATGTACAGAAATTATTGCTACTATAGTTCACTACAAAGCATGTCTATACAATATCATATGGACTTTGATCATGAAAAATCAAAATAAAAATCTTTAGTGACATAAGCCTTACAATCGTGTACAACATTCACATGGCATTAATAGACTGTTAAGCACCCAATACCCATAGTTGACAGAATGTCCCACTGACCAGCATTCATTTAAATATGTCCTTCGTACAGAGAAAGGGAGAGAGAGTGTCAGCTTTCCAAGGCTTATCAAAAAAGGATTCCCATGTTTTATGGATCTAAACACACACACACACAAAAAACAACAACGAAAACCCAAAAAACAAAATCGATGCAGATGAGAGTGTTTCCAGAAAGTTAAGCATGCCAAAGGTGTTTCGTGCAAATTAAAACCTAAAACAAAGGTACCACATAATCACATTACCAACTAGGTGGGTAATACTATATGAACTTTATCTTAAAGTTAAATGAAATGCTACTGCACAATACAGCATCAATCAGTTAAAAATTAGAGTGCACAAATCCATATCTGTGGCAATTTCTGTATGAAGCAAAATATTCACTACCAGCTATAATGTTTGCCCAAACTGTTGATTAAATCACTGGATTGGACAGTTTGCCTACTTTTAAAATATCAACCTCTAAAATTCCTTTTCACAGCAATGAAGCATAAGCTTTCTAAGTAAGATTAAACAGGTACATAAGTAAATAAGCAAGAGAAAATAATAGTTGGTGAATGACTAGAACTCGTTCCACATTTCACTTTCAAAAATGTTTAGGGGGAAAAAATTAAATATTTGCCATTATTCTAGCAAAAACAAATAAACAAAACAAAACAAGCCCAAAGTAATTAAACAACCAAGCAACACTTAAACCACATTACACAGATGGATCATCATGCTTTCATCTGATTTAACGATCACATCTAGTTTAATTGGGATGCTTTTCAACTTTAAAATCTGTGGTAAGTGAAGATGTAACTTTAATGGGTAATTTTGAATTTGGATTTAACTTTGTTGAATATTATAACAGAGTATACTTATTACAATACAGTGTAGCACATCTTTCTATTAGAAAAAAATTTAAGATCCTTTACCCGTCTCCTTAAGTTAAAGGTGTGACATCATAAAGGGTGTCAAATGGCTGGATGGTTTTACAGTGCACACTTATATATTATGAAGTATGTCCTTAACAAATCTGATGGTTTCTTTCCACAGTTCCTTTCTTCACCTTTTCTTCGGTGGATTAGCTGTTCGAGGTGGAGTGACCGGACGTCCTGAATTCAGTCCACCATACTGGTACTTAGCTTTCTTTTCAGATGGTTTCAATATCTTAAAGTAAACAATTTATTAACAACGTTATTCTTTCAAGTGCAATAAGTTTAAGAAAATTACTGTTTTACAACAGTGGGTGTGTTTTTTTCTTATTCAATAAATGGCAGAAATTATAAAGTGAAATAAAAATGTAGAAAAAAAGCAAATTTCCCCAAATATTTCTCACATTTTAAAGTTTTCAAAAATCTGAATAGTGCAATTATAGCATTCCATCAATAATTTACTAACAAAAGCATTTGTTAGTATACAAAACCTATCAACTACCATTCCTTAGATTTAAGCGAAATTTTTTTCCAATTAGTGTATCTCTGTGGTGAGGAAAACACTCTGGCTTTAAGAGTCAAAAAGACCTAGGTTCTCACCATAATTCTGCCACTACTTAGAGAGTAACTAGTCACAAACTCTTCACACCTTAATTTTTTTATTGTAAACAGGTGTTTTCATTTAAAAAGTAGCTTTGAGGAAGCATTTGAGATCTTGCTCCCCAGCATATGCCATCAGTTTGGCTCAAATAAACTCATAAAAATTCAAAAACAAAAAACACCCCAAAACGAACCAGCTTTATTTTTATACATTACATATAATAAAGTTCACCCATTTAAAATGTGTAAGTCAATGCTTTCTAGTATATGTATTTACAGAGTTGTAGAGCAACGGCTATAATCTAATTTTGTCACTCCAAAAGAAACCTTGTTCCCATCCCCTTTCCACTCCTCTATCACTCTCCCTCCTTTAACTCTGAGCAACCACTAATCGACTTTCTTACTCTATTGATTGGTTTTTTCTGGCTCTTTCATATAAATGGGACCTGACAATATGTGGTATTTTGTGACTTGCTTCTTTCTTTTTAAGATTTACGTATGTTACAGCATATATCAGTACTTTATTACATTTAATTGTCAAACAATATGCCATTTTGTTTTTCATTCTTTAGCTGATTGACATTTGAGTTGTTTTCAACCTTTGGCTATTATAAATAATGTTCCTATGCATATGCATGTAATTGAATACCTGTTTTTAATTATTTTGGGTGTATACCTCGAATTAAAATTGCTGGGTCATGCAGAAACTCCATGTTCACTATACCATTTTACATTTTTCACTATCAATGTACATTTTTGCTATAGATGTTATGTAAGTTCCAATTTTTCTATGTCCTCAGCAATACTTGTTATTGTCTTATTAAAATTATATTCATTTTTAATAGAGATTTAAGCTCATTATAGGTAGAAAATTTTAATATTTATACAAAAAAATGCATACAAAAGGCTTATGAAATATTTCTTTGAACTATTCAAAGCATCACAGTGCCTCACTGAAAAATAATATATTAATTCAACTCCACTATGGTGACTGTTTAAGGATATGGCCTGGTTACTATTCTTAAATTATAAGTGAGAAGTCAAAAATTTACACTCAGTTATACTAGTAGTTACAAACAGTATAATATAAAAAGAAAGAGGAATGGTCTACATTTAAAAAGAGTATGTTCGTGGATATAAAATAACCTTTGCAAAAACAAAGTATCAAAGTTGTTTTGGCCTATCAACAAGAATGATTTTAAGTAGCATGTTCAAGTTCTTCACTTTTAAAATATAAATGTTTCTACATTTATAAATTGGTACTTTAAAATTATCTGGAAAGCTTTTTCTTAGGTAAATATTCTATGTTATTTTCATCTGAGTTTATAAACTCGGTTTTTAAAACCCTCAATACTAAGGACCCTGCACTCTCGGCCCCCCGGCATTTTACCTTTGCCTCTTTCTCCTGAGCTCCACTGCCCTTCTTTGGCCTCTACGGATCCAGAGCCTATCTAGCCCAGCTGGCTCACCTCTACTACCTCTGTAACTTTCTAATTAAACTTTCTCTTAAAAATGACTGATACAACTTAGGTTCCCTAAAACTCTAATATCTGATATATACCAAAAGGCCGAAACCTTTGTGAATAAAAATAGAAATCTCTACTGAGCCTATGCTGAGGTTCACTTCTTAATAAAACTAATTTTCTACACTGGCTCAAGGAAAGTACACCAGTTTAAAAGAAAATTTTCTCCTGACAATACTTTTATTAATTACATTTCCAGTTGTTATAAATTTATATTATACCTGAAATGAACACATCAAAGTTTCATCCACACTCATCATCCCACCAGCATTATCGAATTCACCACAGTAATTTGGGGCTGAAAATAGGGTCACCAATTGTCGTTTAGCAAAAAATTCATATCCATCTTCCACCACCTGTCAAAGGAAAAATCATGTAATTCTCAACCATCTAAACTCACTGAGATTTATGTAACAAAAACCTAAAAGAAAGCAAACCCCGTTTTGAAAGCTTGATTTTTATTCTTAAACTGCTTTAGAATATTTAAATTAGTGTGCTTTTTCTATGATGGTCAAGATTTAGCTTACATATCATAATAAATTTATGACTATTAAGAAGTTTAGAAATCATGCCATTTCCAGGACTCTGCATACAATAATATGTAGTGTCTACAGGGAGCTGAGACCCTAAGCACTTCTTAGATGATGGTATTACAATCCAACTACAGAATTCGTAATTCAGTGAACAATAACCAAACAAGGAAAAACAGATATGGCAAGGTTTTTCTTGCTCCACTTTTAAATTTTATATTAGTATTATGTAGCTACACATAATGCTCTACTAAATTGAACTTAATTTACACAGATAATACTCCTAAAAATTAGCTTGTTATAGGTTAAGATTTTAATTACATTTTCTTTAATAATTTAACATAATTTTTGGTATTGTCAATTTGAGTGAATTTATTATTTCTCAGCTCTACAATTTGAGAGGTAATGCTACCTAAACACTTAATATTTATCTATAACGGACAATAATACTGTTTGTTAGGTACCCTTGATTAAGCAACAATTATCCAACAATATGTGCTAAGAAAGCACCTCCAAAATAATTTACGTTTTAAAATAATTTCTTTGTATCAGGTACATGCTCATGATGTAATTATCTCATGGTAGAATTTAGATATTAACCTTTGCTGTTAAGACCCTGGCCACCTTATCTACTCCAGGCTCAGCACGGTGCTTGGCACTCAGTACATCCTTTTAATTCTTAGTTTCCTTGGTCATTCAATCACACATTTACTGAAAGAACTGGTTTGTTCCTATAGAAAATATTTGGAATTGGTGTTATTTCTCATCATAAGTCTCTTAATATTCGAGATAATATGTGTTGTATATTGGTTTGATGTGATTTCAAATCCACCTGTTTATGACAAAAATGAACTTTGTAAGAGTAAAGTTGTTTTGTTTGTTTGTTTCTTAATATATCTATTGACTTCAGAGAGGAAGGGAAAGGGAGAGAAAGAAACATCAATGATGAGAAAGAATCATTGATCGGCTGCCTGTGCTACGTGCCCTCTACTGGGGATTGAACCTGCAACCCAGGAATGTGCTCTTGGCAGGAACTGAACTTGGGACCCTTCAGTCCACAGGTTGACGCTCTATCCACTGAGCCAAAGCAGCTAGGGCAGTAAAGTTGTTTTGATATAAGAATGAGGTAAGCTGTCATGATCTCATCTGTTATCATTGATAAGCACTCAGCAGCTCAGCTGCTATGGGACACTACTAGGGGCTTAGCAAAAAAACATTTGCCCTAAGCCAATTTGGCTCCGTGGTGAGAGCATTGGCCTTCAGATTCAAGAGGTCACATATTTGATTCCAGTCAAAGGCATGTATCTCAACTGCAGGCTCTAGCCCAAAGCATGCAATCTGTCAGGGAGCACATGGGAGGCAACCAATAGATGTTCTCTCTCTCTGACTCTTCCCCTCCCTTCCACTCCATCCACGCCCACCTCCTCCAAAAAACAAAAACAAAAACAATGGAAAAACATATCCTCAGGTGAAGAATAACAACAAAAAGTAATTTAAAAAAACATGTAAAGAAGCAACTATGGCAAGGGAACATTTAAACTATAAATACCCAGTTTGTAAAGACCATGTGAGAGTTCCTGGACTCTGCTGACCTAAGTAACTCTCTTAAGGACATTAGCTCCTCTCCTGGTAGAAGCTGATCAGCAGGGAGAAAGCTGTGCCAGTCAACACTAGCTCCATCATTGCCTAACAACATGCTCCAGTGACAAGGACTTTTACTTGTCACTTCTCCTTGGCTAAACCATCTCTCCTAAGCCTGCGTACCAACCAAGTCCTGTAAAGGTGCACTTCAGTTCAATTAGAACTCTATTACTTTCTTTCCCTCTGCCTGGTACAACAGTGTGTGTAATCTATTATTGCTTTGGAATATGTTTTTTCTTTTTTAGATTTTTTTCAAAACTGATTGAGAGCGCACACACAAGAGAGAGAGAGAGAGAGAGAGAGAGAGAGAGAGAGAGAGAGAGAGAGAGAGAGAGAGATATCACTGATGTGAAAGCAAAACATCACTGCCTCCTTCCTACATGTCCTCCTACTGGGGATTAAGCCAGAAAATTGGGCATGTATGTGCCTGACTTGGAAATCAAACTGAACCTTTCAGTGCAAAGGAAAATACCCAACCAACTGAGCCACAAGGGACATAGTGAATGTTATTTCTTTTCTTTTTTAAAATATATTTTATTGATTTTTTTTTTTTTACAGAGAGGAAGGGTTTGATTCCAGTAAAGGGCACATGCCCGTGTTTCGGGCTCGAACCCCCAATAGGGAGGTGCAGGAGGCAGCCGATCAATGATTCTCTCTTATCATTGATCTTTCTATCTCCTTTCCCATCTTCCTTCCTCTCTGAAATCAATAAAAATATATAAAAAATAAAATTAAAAAATGCTTCTGAATGTACTTCACAGTAATTATGTTTTAGAAAGCATGAAGCTTTGGTATATTAAATTGTTAAAATAAGCTTTTAATTAATTGCTTTATTAAACAACACTAAAAGCATGGTATAATATGTAATTTATATGGCAGTGAATACTGAACAAGTCACAATCCCCTTCTTAAAAAGTGCACAATTTAGTGGCAAAGGACATAAAAACAATAAACAAATAAATGAATAAACCTAAATTGTATATATTTATTTTATAATGAAAATTCAAATATAAAGTTATACAAAAGTAAAATTAGTAAACTCCCATTTACTAACCACTGATTTAATAATTATCAACATTCCTTTCATTTAGCTCCCCCTTTTTTTCTGATGTTTTGTTTTTTATAAAAAAATAAAATAAAATAAAAATATATTGATTGATTTCAGAGAGGAAGGAAGTGGGAGAGACAGAAACATCCTGCATGCCCCACATTGGGAATTGAACCCGCAACCTGGGATTGTGACCTGACAGGAATTTAACTGTGACTGCCTGGTTCATAGGTCGATGCTCAACCATGGAGCCATGCTGGCAGGCTCTGTTGATGTGTTTTAAAGCAACATTTCTGATATGGACATCCTTCTGATATCACAATGACATATCATTACAGCTAAAGCAGTTAACAACAATTACTGGATTTTAAAAAATATATATATTTTATTGATTTTTCACAGAGAGGAAGAGAGAGGGATAGAGTTAGAAACATCGATGAGAGAATCATCGATCAGCTGCCTCTTGCATACCCCCTACTGGGGATGTGCCCGCAATCAAGGTACATGCCTTGACCGGAATAGAACCCGGGACCTTTCAGTCCACAGTCCGACGCTCTATCCACTGAGCCAAACCGGTTTTGGCCAATTACTGGATTTCTAATACCTCATCTATAATCAAATTTCCTCAACTTTCTAAAAACTGTCTTTTTACAGTGTGGTTGGTTCTTATCAAAATTGCCACAATTCATATGGTTATTATCTATAATATGTAAATATCACATTATAATGGGATCAAATATTTCTAGAAAGCTTCAGACACTGAAAAATTTATTAAATTGTAGTATAACTGCAAAAATATATTATTTTGAAACATTTCCTCTTAAAGTGTGAGAAAGAGTTAATAAATCATTAGACTGTTAATTATGAAACAGGCTTCACCTCTCAGTTTCCTCAAAAATAAAAGTAGACTTGTGTGAAATTAATAAATATTAAAAAACACAAAAGTTTTATATCTCATACCTGATGAGCTCGACAAATCAAGTCTAAATCATGACGATTTAGAAATTTACTGACTACATCAGCTCCAAAAGTGAAGGAAACACCACGATCATTTTCTCCCCAGCCTTGCACATCCTTATCTGGGTCAGACCATAGCAAATCACAAAGCAAACCTTTAAAGAATAAAACCAGCAATGAATAAAGCAAAACAAAGTTTATAAAGTAAAGTATACCTTCATCACATTTCTTTTCCTATCCTCTTACCCTTTATAAACAGTAACAATTTCTTGCCTCTGGTATGCCAGTTTATCAAACTTAGCTATTCTTTATTATGCTTCATACAAATATAATCATCCTTGGTTTCTTAAGGTATAGAATTTTCAACCTTTTCCACATAGAGGAAATATGTGTATATCTTACTCTAAGAACACACACAATATATGGAAAAGGCTGTTCATCTTTTGTATGTGTTTTCTCCATATTGATAACCAAGTAACACACAGCATTTCCTGAATAGTTCATCCTTTCCTTACAGAGTTATCTACACTGTCTATTTCTGGGTGCTGTAGTCTACCCCACTAATCAATTTTACTTATCCGTGAGCCAACAACACACTAGAGCTTTTAAATAAATCTGTATTTGGTAGGTTTCTATTATTTATTACATAAACCAATTCTACTTCCACTAAATAGAATTAAATTCAAATATGCCAATACTATATAATAAAAGCCTAATATGCTGTCAGTCATCTGGTTGTCCAACCAATCAAAGCGTAATATGCTAACGATATGCTAAGGCCGCTCAACCTCTCGCTATAATGTGCATTGACCACTAGGGGCAGACGCTCCAACTGGTAGGTCAGCTTGCTGATGGGGTCCAGCCACTGGGGACTGTGTGAGATGAGCTGGACCTGGAGCCCTCCTGTGGTCTCTCCCTGACTGGCCAACCTCCCAGGACCCTCCCTGGTCCCAATTGTGCACCAGTGGAGTCCCTCCACCTGGCCTATCCCCTCTTGCAATCCAGGACCCCTCAGGGGATGTTGGAGAGCAGGTTTCAGTCCAACCCCCGCAGGCTAGGCCAAGGGACCCCACTAGTGCACGAATTTGTGCACCGGGCCTCTAGTTATTTTACATAAAATGATTAAGCAAACATCGCTATATACATAACCTGTATCAGGGACATCAGTGGGCCTCATAATTCTCCGAATCTGCTCCATAGATTGCAGGTCTGGTGACAGTCCTATAAATAAAAACATGAGTCAATAGTACTGACATCTAAAATAATTTCACCCAAACAAAAAAACATATTTAATTAAGTAGATTCACTATGTGAAATTAAAGACATTTAAAATGTTCCTTTTAATAGTTTGTTATTAAATAGAATCCCATTTTGATATAACAGAACATTATAATTAGCTTCTCCACTCTTCCCTACCAGGGAATGAAATTCTCTTTCATTTAAAAAAATTTCCCAAGGAAAGAAATCCTACCACTCTTCTTTCTTTCCAACCATTCCCTGTTCTTCATAGGAACATACTCAATTCTAATCTTTCCAACCATTGTGCCACTTATCACCTACTCTTAAACATACTTCTAAGTTGAAGTGTCCCATTAGACCTTCTTATAATCCATGCCAACATGCTCATTTATCTTCACAAAAGCATAACTGTTGAACAGAATGATAAACATGAAAATACTTTGTAATCTTTCAAGTAGTACATAGTATAGCCAGTATTTCTCTTTGGTAGACAATCTAAGCATTATCACAAAGAATGAACCTAAATATTCATACTCCTTACTGCTTGCTACACTTTTCTTCTTAGCTATGCTAATGTGTAAGAGCTACAATTTCTTAAATGTTTAGTATCTATTGTAAAATGTTTTATTAATAGAGAATTATGTACCATTAGGGAATAAACTGCCTAGAAAAGTGCATCTATCCTTTTAGCATTGTCTTACATAATTTTTCCCACATACTGATAGATAACTGATTTTCTTACAGTATTTTCATTAAATTACTTCCTTATATAAAAACCCAATATGGCTATCAAACCATTCAATAAACAAATTTGCTCAGTATTCAAATCTCTATTATCTGATCCCATCCATCATTGCCCAACAAGTACTTGACATTCTAGACAGGCCAGTCCTCACTCATTTCTTATTTCCACCTCTCCAAAACCTGTCTCCATAACATTTACCCAACAATTCTCTCCTTTTCCTGACTTCTCATAATTACTGTCTCTATAAGTACTTTGACATAAATTCCTTTCATTACTCAATATCTGTTTTAAAAGTATATATTTTATCAATAGATTTTTAAATTCCTCAAGATAGCCAACTCATATATTGGCACCATATCTATATCTATCTATTTTCATGACATGTAGCCAGATTCTAGAAATGTATTAGTTTTTCAAATAAACTTTCAAAAATCAAGCTTATTTAACAAGTCACACAGAGTAACATTCTACCAAAAATTACTTTTAGAACAAAAGCAGATATATTACATAAAGCCTAGAATTCTTGGCATATGGGAATATTAAATTATGTTTGGATTCTGATAAAAGGCATTAATAAAGGCAGGAAAACAATGATCCTCTTATTTTTACAGAGAGTAGGGGCATCTTCCTTTTACAAGAGGCTAAAGGATGATGTTATTAAAAACAAAACTATGGTTATCCTATGTGAAATTTTCATTTTCATTATATATAAATATCATCAATTTCTAGGTAGAAGATATTTTAGCCATGTTTAACACAGTTTTAATCACTTGAGTTTTCACAAAAACACTGTTTAATTATTATAGGTCTTTTCTAAATAATAGAAGAGTAAGAAAAACCCAAAAGGTAAATTTAGTAATCTACCTCCATGACAACAAAAGATCTTCTCATCCACAATGGCAGCTATAGGCAGACAGTTGAAACAATCAGTGAAGGTCTTCCACAACTTAATATTAAACCTTCGTTTGCCTACAAAAAGAACAAGCAAATAGAATAAATACAATTAAACTGTTATTAGTTATCTCACAACCACAGGATTATGAATGATTTCATTTTCTTTATGTTTATCTAGCACTGTTTTTTCTATAATAAACAAGTGCTACTTGTATATTTAAAAAATGGTAATATATTTAAAAAACATTTACACCTTCAGTAAAGTTACAAAGACTTCAAAGATTGTGCTAGGTGTTCTATAAAACAAATACATCAAACACTTGTCTTTTAAGATCACTGTAACATAGCAACTTTGAAAGAATCTAACAGACTGTTTTTATTTTTTCCATTCAATATGTATACTAGTTACATAAACAGAAGCAAAAGGGGTGCCTCTGGACATTGTCCATTTTAACTCTAATGCACTGAGTAATACAGCATAAACTTATTACTAATAAAGGAGAAATTACAAGTGCTTAACTGGTATTCACTTTTTAAAAAATATATATTTTATTGATATTTTACAGAGAAGAAGGGAGAGAGGATAGAGAGCTAGAAATGTCGATGAGAGAGAAACATCAACCAGCTGCCTCTTGCACACCACCTACCGGGGATGTGCCCGCAACCAATGTACATGCCCTTGACCGGAATCGAACCTGGGACCTTTCAGTCCGCAGACCAATGCTCTACCACTGAGCCAAACCGGTTTTGGCCTGGTATTCACTTTTGAATGAATTACAACTTGGCACTATAGCAAGTATAAACAGAGACAGAAGCCAAAATTTTCCTTTAGTCTAGCATAAAAAGCTACAACAAAGACAATCTTAAGTGTCTGTTCAACTTTTTAGTGTTACTCAATTTCTCTGAATTTGGCAATAAGTTGCAACAACCAACCCAGGGAAGAGATGAAAGACGCAAACACCAATTTCCTATGGTTTTATACCTTAACCTGTCTCTCAATGGTAAGTCTAACTCAAAGCAGTGCTTTTAAGCTGTTCTCACATTATTTCATTTTATACAATTTCTATCCTGAGGATATTCAACCCTGTATTTTATCTTTTAAAACTATACCTTTATTTCTGATGTAGCTTTAGAAAAGTAGTTCTAGTTTGATATACTACAACCCACTTTGTCTGCTGGTCTGACTAAACAATTAAAACTACATACTATCCCTCAGAAATAAAAATCTATAATAATAAAAGTGTAATATGCTAATTATTATTAGCATATTAGAAATTATGCATATTAGGAATTAGAAGGATAATTTTTTTAAGTTTTATTTTTTATTTCTTTTTTATCTATACTAATAAAAGAGTTTAATATGCAAATTGGTCATGATGCCCTCACGTAACAACTGCCTCACGTAACAACTGAACAGCAGGCTGCATGGGGCGATAAGACTGGCAGGGGAGTTAGTGAGAGACTACCAAATGACTGACCAGCAGGCTGTGTGGGGCGACCAGGCTGGCAGGGGGGACAGTGAGGGGTGACCAGGCCAGCAAGGGGGCCAGTTAGGGGTGATCAGGCAGGCAGGCAGGCAGGCAGGCAGGCAGGCGAGTAGTTAGGAGCCAGCAGTCCCGGATTGTGAGAGGGATATCCGACTGCTGGTTTCGGCCTGATCCCTGAGATCAGCTGGAAACTGGCAGTTAGACGTCCCCCAGGAGGCCCTTATCAGAGAGGGTGTAGGCTGGGCTAAGGGGATCTCCCCACCCTATGCATGAATTTTGTGTACTGGGCCTCTAGTGTCCTAATAACATACTTGTTAGTTGAATGGTCCTTTTGACCATTCAGTGGCTTGTGAAGAAAGAGTTAATACACCATACATTTAATATCTGTTCATTGATATTATCTGTTCATTGCTTGATATACTTGCCAATTTTGCGAAGACAAATTAAGGGTATAGATCAGCCGTGGGCAAACCACGGCCCGCAGGCCAGAACCGGCCCGTTCGGCTGTTCTATCTGGCCCGCGAGCCGAAAGAGCGGAGGGTTCTCTTGCTCTCCCCTCCGCTCCTTCACCAGCAGCCCACGATGAGAGTGCCAGCATGGTCAGGTTGCTTTTGTTCCAGCCCTCCGTCCAGTTTAAGAACCCATTGTGGCCCTCGAGTAAAGTTTTCCCACCCCTGGTATAGATGATTAAATGAATGGCTAGTAAACTCTATATATTTGAGGCCAGTTTTCAACTGGTTAGATACTTGGGATTTCCAATTTAGGTAAATTAGCTATGAACAGTCCTTACAGTTTTATATCATTCCTCATAGACCCAAAGTATTGATTTTAGCAATTCTACCTCTAGGGCATGTCCATACTATGGATTAGGGAAGGGGAGCATGTTCAGATCCAAGCTATCTTTAGAAATGCAGCACAGTGAGAGGCTGACTGACTGGAATTCTAATATTGTAGCAATTCCAAATTGCCAGATTCTTAAAGGAGTTACCTGAGAAAACTTGACAAACCAGTAAATGCACATCAGTAATTACTATGATGATGCTTCAAAGGAAGTAAAGTTGTATTAGAGACTAGAGGCTCAATGCATGGAATCTGTGCTCGGGTAGGGTCCCTAGGCCTGGCCAGCAATCAGGGCCCATCAGAGCCCTCTGGCTGCTGGCCGGGGCCTTCCTTCGTTCTGCGCTGCCCCCTGATGGTCAGTCCACATCATAGTGAGTGATAGAACTCAGGAGGGGACACTTTGCATATTAGACTTTTATATGTGTAGAAGACAAGATAGCATCTGAGCCTTTTAAAAATAAATTATATTTTGGAAATAGAAAAACACATATTTGTGGTTGAAGTTCATAACATATAATTAAGTAAATGTTGAATCAGTTTATATCCCTACCAGTAGTGGCTGAGAGTACCTTTTTCTGTATCTTGGTCAACACCAGGAATTAACAGTCTTTGTCAAGTTAATAGGTGAAAAACAATATCAATTTAATTTATTTAATAGTTAGGCTGAAGATTTTTTCTATATTTTTGCCCACTTGTATTTCTTCTTTTATGACATGCCTATTAGCGTTTTGTTGATTTTTAAAATTAATTTGTAAAAGCTTTTTCTATTTAAGAATACTAATCTTTTGTCTATAACACATTACCCATGGGTTTTTCCCCCCCTAGTTTATTTTTTACTTAACGAATCTTTTCAGTGATTGTTTAAAAGTTTTACATTATGTACTGTCTGATCTTACAACCAAGATCATCTGTCTTGTGCACTGCGGCATTCCCAATGTATAGAATAGTGCGAGACATGTAACACTTCCTTTAACCTTTGTCAAATAATGATTATATAAACTAAAGAGACAGGAGTTTAAATAGCACTCTACCATATTTAAGGATAGAGAAAAAAGCAAAAATAGATTCTAATGGAGAACTCAGCACTGAAAAACAATAAATTCAATTTGAAAATTATTGTAGTCGGTTCTAAATTGTAATTAACCAAATATATGTTTACTTTGAAATGCTAAAAAAAACAAAAACCCACAAAAGACCAATTCAAATATAATGGGATAATTCAGTAATAACACTTGGAAGCAGTACCACACAATAGCAAATCAGTGATTTCTTACTGCCAAAAAAAGTACAACAATAAGGATACCCCAAAATATTCAGTATCTTTATCTCTCTAGTTTACAGGTATAGACAACATCCTAAAATAAACTTGAACTTTTAAAATATTTTCATAGGATGCCTCAATATTTCTTTGACAAAGAGCCAGTAAGATTTTCTGTTATATCACAAGAATGCTGAGAACTAAAACCTTAATGGACACTAGAAAACCAGAAGCTACTATCTGTAGTAACCTCTATTCCACTTGGATATTTTACTATGTAAGCTAATTACAAAAGGTCCTTTCAGCCGATCAAGATGTAGTCAACCTGAAAGAGATCCCAAGGAACCAATTTAACTAGTAATATTTCCCACTTTCAGGTTCCTCTTCCATGAAAGGTTCTCTTCTTGGGCTTATGCTTAATATATAATTTTTTTTTTTAAAGAAACTCTAAAATGAAAGAACTCTTTTTTAAGTAAAAAATTATTAGGGACTTTTTCCATTAATAAGAAATAGGTTTTTATTTTTACTTACATTCATCATAGAATCCATAAATACGATTGATGCTAGCACACTCATGGTTTCCTCTCAAGAGAAAGAAGTTCTCTGGATATTTGATTTTATAAGCCAATAGCAAACAAATAGTTTCCAAAGACTGCTTTCCTCTGTCCACATAATCTCCTAAGAAAAGATAGTTGGCTTCTGGTGGAAAGCCTCCATATTCAAATAATCGCAATAAATCTGTATACTGTCCATGAATATCTCCTAAAAAGAGAAAAAGTCAGCTTTAGAATATTTGGTTACTGTTGTACAATCACATTCTATGAAATGATTCCTCATGTTTACTCCCTTGTGTAATCCTCTCCCTTGAGTGACTTGCTTCTAATAAAGAGGATACAGCAAAAGAAAGGGGCTGTCACATCTGAGATTGTTACAAAAGATTGTGACTGCCCTGATTGGTTTGGCTCAGTGGGTAGAGTATCTTGTGGACTGAAGGGTCCCAGGTTTGATTCCGGTCAAGGGCATGTACCTTGGCTGCAGACACATCGAGAGAGAGAGAGAGAGAGAGAGAGAGAGAGAGAGAGAGAGAGAGAGAGAGAGAGAGAGAGAGAGAGAGAGAGAGAGAGTGTGTGTGTAGGGGAGATAGAAGGTGGTTGATCAATGTTTCTAGCTCTGTATCCATCTCCTTTTCTCTTTCTCTCTAAAAGAAAAAAATGTATTTTAAAACAAACAAACAAACAAAAGATTGTGACCTTCATCTCGCTTGAACTCTCTTGCTTCCTCTCACTCTTCATGATGAAGCCAGCTGCCTTCTGGAAACCCACACATGGCAGAGAACGGAAGGAGGCCTTTGGCCACCTGCTCAGTAGGAACAGAGGCCCTCATCCATTAGCACATAAGGAACTGAATCCCTTCCCAGTTGAACCTCGAAATGACCACAGTCCCAGATGACACCTTGACTGTAGTCTTGGGTGAGCCTTAGAACCAGAGGGCCCAGGCAGGCTGGGTCCAAAATCCTGTCTTACAAAAACTGTGAGGTGATAAATGAATGTTGTTTTAAGCAATAAGATTTTGGGTTGATTTGTTATACAACAACAGAAAACTAATACAGTTAATCTTATTTGGTAGTTAAACTTAGGTCCTATTGTTATACCAAATAGCAAGACAAATAAAATAGCAAGAACTCAAATAGTAGATCACTAAGAAACATGCAAAATAAATTTTTTAAAATCCTCACCCAAGAATACATTTTTCATTGATTCTAGAGAGAGGAGAAGGGAGAGGGAGAAAGAAACATTGATTGGGTTGCCTCCCACATGCACCCCAAATGGCGATAGAGCCCCCAATGCTTCAGTGCAGGGGACAACACTCCCAGACTGGCTAGGGCCAGATAAATTTCTGTGTATAGCAAATAGCTGAGCAAAAACTGATAGTTAAGTCTATAAATACTATGTCTTTTTTTATTTTTTTATTTTATTGATTTTTCAGAGAGGAAGAGAGAGGGACAGAGAGTCAGAAACATCGATGAGAGAGAATCATCAATCACTGCCTCTTGCACACCCCCCACTGGGGATGTGCCCGCAACCAAGGTATATGCCCTTGACTGGAATCGAACCTGGGACCCTTCAATCCGCAGGCCGATGCTCTATCCACTGAGCCAAACCGGTCTCGGCTATAAATACTATGTCTTAATCACTAATAGTCACTACCAAGAAAAACTGCATTATTAAACCAAAAGCCAGCACAATATGTTATTTATACCACTTCCAGCTGTTAAATGAACTATGTAAAAATGTGATCACTCTACTTAAGGTCTTAAGTTTTTACTTTTGGCCAAAAGCCATTATCATACTTAAAAGAACAAACTGTAAAGTTACATAATTTCCAAAATAAAATGATCACAGCAAAGCTAGGATAACATGAACATTGCAATATTGACACTAATTCTGTACCTGTTTTTTTTTGTTTGTTTTTTAAATATACTTTATTGATTTTTTTTACAGAGAGGAAGAAAGAGGGATAGAGAGTTAGAAACATTGATGAGAGAAAAACATCGATCATCGATCAGCTGCCTCCTGCACACTCCCTACTGGTACACGCCCTTGACTGGAATCAAATCCGGGACCCTTCAGTTCGTAGGCTGACGCTCTATCCACTGAGCCAAACCAGTTTCGGCTGTACCTGTTTTTTTTTAGTTTTTTTTTTAACTTGTGCACCGACATGCCTATTTCACCACTTCTTTAACATTAGATAATCAATTTTTTGATATTTTTTCAATCTGATTATCATTAAGGATTTGATTCTGAATTGCATTTCCCTGACTACCAGTGAGATTGAGGATTTTACATATACTGGCCATTTGAATTTCTTCTAATATCTCTTTTATTTATTTATTTATTTTTACTATACAGTCTTTTCTTATTTATAAGAACTCTTTTATATAGTGTGAATAGCAATCTTTTTATCTGTTGTATATGTAGCTAATATATTGTAACGTCATTTCAAGAAAGTTTCAATTTAAAAAAATATATATTTATTGACTTGAGAGAGGGAGGGAGAGAGAAACATCAGTGATGAGAGAGAATCATGGTTTAGCTATCTCCTCTATGCCCCCCACTGGGAACGGAGCCCACAACCCGGGCATGTGCCCCTGACCAGAATCAAACCTGGAATGCTTTAGTCCACAGGCCTCTATTGACTGAGCCAAACCGGCCAGGGCAAAAGTTTCAATTTTTATAGAATTTTATAAAAGAAAACCTATTAGTCTTCTCTTTTATACAAAAACTTTAAAACATTTTACCTAGATCTTCAATGTAAATATGGGAGAAAAACAGATTCAAAAGAGATTGTTTCCAGCTTTACCCATTTACTTACCACAAATTTTCAATGGTGCTTCCAATTCCAAAAGAATAGGCTGACTGAGAAAGATCTCCCGAGACTTGATACATAAGCCCCGAACTTCTGCTTCAGTCATCTGCACAATTTTTCCTGGACGACATCCTCGTACTGATAAACAATGAATAAATGGTCAGTTTTCTAAAACTTATCCATAAAGTAATATTTTAACAGGCAACAAACTATCAGAAAACCCGTTGGGTCCTATGATAACAGTGAAATTATTCTATGATCTTTGCTTCTATCTCCATTCATGTTAGCTCTCGATGCCCCTGCAGGCTGCTACCATGGAAACGCAGCCCTCTTTGTTCTTCTGTGGCTAACTTGAGGCTTCACAGCCCTAAAATGATCCAGAGACAGCACCTGTTGAGTGTCTGGCCTATTCTCTCAGCAAAGTCTTGCATTTAATAATAAAATGCCAAAATAGCATCATTAAGAAGCTGTGACTATGAAGAAAGGAAGATTAGGAAAAGCAGCTGTCAGGTGAATTAGCTTCACACACTTCTCCCCCCCCCCTTTTTAATTAAGGTATTATCTGTATACATAGCTTATCATTGCCCCCCTCCCATAGATGCCCTCCCTCCCCAGAGTTTTGTGTCCATTGGTTGTTCTTATATGCAAGCATACCAGTCCTTCCCTTGATCTCTTATCTCCCCCAGATCTCCCTACCCTCCCCCCCACCCCCGCCCCGGTCAGCTTCACACACTTCTTGGAATACTATCAGCAGTCCAAGAATTTTATCAACTAATGTCAGACGTTGAGCATCATTTAATGCCAGTGGTCTTGATCCAGCATCTAGAAGGGTTCAGGCAATCCGGAGAAGGGGCTATGCGTAAATTAATAAAGAGTCAAGAGAGGAAACATAATTTTGAAAGGCATTTGAGCTGAAACTGGTTTGGCTCAGTGGATAGAGCATCAGCCTGCGGACTGAAAGGTCCGAGGTTCGATTCCAGTCAAGGGCATGTACCTTGGTTGCTAGCACATCCTCAGTGGGAGGTGTGCAGGAGGCAGCTGATCAATGTTTCTCTCTCATTGATGTTTCTAGCTCTCTATCCCTCTCCCTTCCTCTCTGAAAAAAAAAATCAATGAAATATATTTTTTTAAAAGAAAAAAGAAAGGCATTTGCGGGTCTCTGTTCCTACAGAGCAGGAGGGTGGGAGGCTGAAGAAACCAAGTTCTCCTGTCTCAGGACCCCTTGCTTTTTATTAACATAAATTGTCCTAAGGCAAGGTGGAGATGTACACATCAAAGCCCAGGGTTTCTTATACAAATCCATTGTCAGATTGGGGGAGTTACCTTCCCCTGGCTGTTCAGGTGTTAGGCCAGGAGGAGGCAGTAACATGTAGATTAAGAAGCCATGAGCATGTCTGGCAGTAAACAATTATCCTTTTCAGGTTTGGGGAAATGCCTTTAGCCATTCATAGCAGGCCATAACATTTGTGACTCAACCCTTGTTGAGTCTCCAAGTTCCATCAACCTTTCGATGAAACTCCTGCAATAATGACATGCTGGAACTGGCTTCCAGAAACCAACTACCACTTCTATTTTCCAATCAAAACAAAACGGATTTTCAAAGGTGCCAGCCAGATGTTTAATAAATTTTAATGCATTATTATGTTTATAATAGGACATTATATTAAAAATTCTATAAGAGCCGAAACCGGTTTGGCTCAGTGGTAGAGCGTCGGTCTGTGGACTGAAGGGTCCCGGGTTCGATTCCGGTCGGGGGCATGTGCGTTGGTTGCGGGCACATCCCCGGTGGGGGGTGTGCAGGAGGCAGCTGGTCGATGTTTCTCTCTCATCGACGTTTCTAGCTCTCTATCTCTCTCCCTTCCTCTCTGTAAAATATCAATAAAATATATTTAAAAAAAAATTCTATAAGATAGTTAGATGAAGAAAAACACTTTTCTTTATCACATGAGTGAAAAAATAAAATTCATTAACTAATATGGTTTCCAGTAACTTCTGATGGAGTGAGGAGAAATGGTGCATGGGAGGTCCTTATTTGTCCTAATGAATTGAGCTTGTAATAATTTCCTCTCGTTATCTTCTCCACTCACTTTCCCTTTAACCTCTAAATAGTCTGCTAGCTCCCATTCAATCTTAACTGAGAAGACATTTAAAAAAGGAAAACATAGTCTATATCTTTACATACCCCTACTATTCTCCATTTACTACAGTATTAAGCCCATACATTTTAAAAAATATTTTTATTGATTTCAGAGAGGAAGGGAGAGGGATAAAGAGCTAGAATCATCAACAATGATAATTATTGATCGGTTGCCTCCTGCACATCCCACACTGGGATTGAGCCCACAATACCGGCATGTGCTCTGATCTGGACTCCAACCATAACCTCCTTGTTCATAGGTTTACATTCAACCACTGACCCATGCTAGCCAAGCTAAATTTTATCTTTCAATAACCACTTGTTACTTTCTCCAGCAAGTTCTTACTAATACTTGCCTTCTCTAAAATAGAAAGGATGCCAAGAAAAAAAGAACTAATTCTACTATCTATCATATCTGCCCCATCTTTAACATTTTAATTTTAATTGGTTCTACGCTACTTCCACACCTAATAAAGATTTACTCAAGGATACATACGACTCAATAGCAAAGTGCATTTAAATCCAGGTTTCCTATATTGCCTAAATATTTCTGTATGATAAATGTCAATTAATTTCAATATACATGGTATAGCAAAAGTAGTTTACAGTTACTTGTATGGAAAATAATACAATAATTAATAAGTAATAATACAAGATAACCTATAGCCAAGGTTACTCTATCCAGCAAAGTTATCATTCAGAATCAAAGGACATATAGAGTTTCCTAGACAAGAGAAAGCTAAAAGGAGTTCAACACCACCAAACCAATATTATATGAAATGTTATAGGGCCTTCTTTAAGGGGGGCGGGGGAGATAAAGTATGAATAAAATGGCAATAAATACATAACTAAAAAACAAAATAAGCAGAATAAAACATAATACAAGAATAAACTCTATTTGTGTACCCACAACTATAAACCTACTTTTGCTCCAACCTGTATTTTGTACGTTAAGTCTACCTTTGGCCAAAAAAGAAAAAAATATATAATTTTTACAATTGGCTAAAATATGAAATTTTAGTTTAAGTGAAAGAATTAAGCAGTAACCATTGATTTCAATGTACCCGAAGTCTGTCTGATAGGAAAAATTAATGTAGTTTCAGAGTCTACAGGTGGCCTTCGGGAGCCGTACATAATAAACCCAAATGTCTATAATATTGTGTATGTACATGAACATACATATTTTTCTGAGAAGATCCCTGGCTTTCATAAATTCTCAAAGGGGTCCGTGAATCATCCTAAGAAATAATTTCAAGTACACTGATAAGCAGATAAAGGGAAAAGAAGGGAAGTCACTGCCCTGGCCAGTGTGACTCAATTGGTTGAGCACTGGCACATGCGCAGAAAGGTTGCCCATTTGATTCCCAGTCACAGCACATACCCAGGTTTCAGGCTCAATCCCTGGTGGGGATGTGTACAAGAAAAAATCAACCGCTGTTTCTCTTTCTCTCACATCAATATAACACACATAAATGAGGGCTAGACAACCCAGGAGTAGAGGAAGGAATGCCCTAGCCCTAAGGTTCTCAAAGTGTGACCCCTTTTTAATTGTGCTGACATCTGTTCCATGTAAAAGCAATGGTTGGTAAAACTGCTGGTACCCAGCACAAACCAAATCAGTGCTGTCTAACTGTACTACTGTGGTCACTAGTGTATTTACTGCCATCCACTTTTAGTAAACATAAAAAAGCCCAGCTTCACTTAAGAATGCCCTTAATGAAGCAGTAAAAACAAGTTTATTACATCTCCACCGCTGAGTATACACCTTTTTCATATTCAGTAAGACAAAATAGAAAGTACCCATAAAACATTTCTGCCGCATACCAAAGTACAAGAGCTGTCTCCAAGAAAAGCACTCATGTGGCTGTCTTAGTTTGAAGCTCATCTGGCCACTCTCCTCCACCCCCAAACAGAACATCTTTTTTACTAGAAAGCACAAACTATGGTTATTCACACTTAGATATTCAACAGATACGCTTGAAAATGAACAAAGTGTGCTTGTCATTTCAAGAAAACAATTGGCAGCATTTGTTGCTAATGTTACATTTCAAGCTTTCAAGTGAAAATTAAAATTTGGGAAACCTTATATCCAGCACCATGAACCTGACAGCTTCTCCATACTTAAGGACTCTTCTAATATCTTGTTATATTAACAAGGTGTGAGTACATTCGAAATCTACATAATTCAGTTTAACCAGTGTTCTCCAAATGACCAATGCATATTACAAAGTCATGTGTAAGACTCATTTAAAGTACAAGATAGATTAATCAATAAACTGTTAAGAAATTACCACTTGTATATTTTTGGCATATGTTAAAGAATGCCCACAATATATAACATATGTCCTTAAACTTATGAAAAGTAACTTTGATTTCTCTAAATCTTGAACATAGAGGGTAGGATTAGGGGGAAAGTAAAAATAGTGTTAGACAAGCCAAGAAAATGTCTTGGTCAACCTGTAATTGACAGGCTGGGAACTCTGGGATATTCTGATGAATTCTAGGTATAGAATTCCTTTATAGTGAAAAAAACTGTGCCCAAACCTCCAAATTATACAGAGTCAGCACAAATGAAGAGCCAAAGACAATGTTCCCACTAGATATGCACATAGTATAAATACCTCTCCTTGTCCGTGCACAGATGTGGATAAATTTGGGAAGGGAGAGCCCTGAGGCCAGTGATTTTTCAGGAAGGTTATGTATACCTTCAGAAATCACTGTTACACATGTGAATAGTACAGAGACAGGATAAGGACAACTGTCACTGCCCTTTAACTACTTTTTCTACTATATAACAAGTACCCACTGATATCAGAAACTGAACTCACCATCAAGCTAGGAAAGGACTGGCTACTAATTATGTATATACTTCTTTATCTTCAGAATTAGTATGTGCACTTTTAGTCTTCTACCCTTAATTGTGGAATAAAGACTTTATTCCCATTAAGCATTTTCATTTTATCCAATAGATAAAAAGTCTCTGTTTTATGGCATATTTCAGAGACTGAAGTATATAAAAAAATACTTTTCACCTACTAATAACCAAGACTTTAAAGATCATCAATTCAGTCTGGGGGAATATGGAGGGTGTATCGGAAGGAAGAATTATGACATTTATCTTTCCTCTATCTTCTCTGATCCTCCATTTTCCCAGAAAGAATAAGCTGTGAAATAGCTATTTATAGCAGGTAGAGGAGCAACGATTGCTGCCTGAGGTTATAAAAATATGTATCCTCACAAGATTCCACCACATCACTAAGCTTCCTGACATTTACAAACAATTTCTCTTAGCATCTCTATACCCCAATCCCAAGACTTCCAGGATAACCTTTGTTTCAGAAACACTTAGTGACATTTTTGCAATTATTTCCAAATATCTTGCCATTCTTTTTGCACCTACATTATTTTACTTCTGTTAAGAGTTGTTTAAGAATGCCTGTCATTGGGATGGATACCCTGTTAAAGTAAATGTGAAGAATAAAATACAAGAGAATAAAAGCCTATCAGATACAATTTACTAATTCTAAATCTTAATATAACTTGAATTTAGACTCAAATGTAAATAGATGTATAAATCCCAATAAATCCTAATCTTGGATTTAGAAATTTACCAGAAAAGCTCCAGCTCTCCTTAAATAACAAAACAGAAACCTTCTGGGCTATTCAAACTGTCAAGTTTTACCTCACCTGCTGGAAGTAAATAATGGGAAAACAAACACTCCAAATTTCTGAATCAGTTAAAACCTGTACCACTTTATGCCTCCTCTAGCTTCTCATCCAAGAAGCAAGAGAAGAAAGTATTCCTCAGATGATCTCCTGCTCCCCAACCTGCTCTTTTATAACAGACTTGGCTTTGGATCTATACACTTTCTCTGCAGAAGCTGAGGCTGCCACAAGAAACTCAACACATTGCCGAAACTGGTTTGGCTCAGTGGATAGAGCATCGGTCTGTGGACTGAAGGGCCCTGGGTTCGATTCCAGTCAAGGGCATGTACATTGGTTACGGGCACATCCCGTGGGGGGTGTGCAAGAGGCAGCTGGTCGATGTTTCTATCTCATTGATGTTTCTGGCTCTCTGTCCCACTACCTTCCTCTCTGTGAAAAATCAATAAAATATATTTTTTTAAAAAAGAAACTCAACACTTCCTTCAAACTGTCTAACCTTTAGACTACTGGGTCATAATTAAACAATTTACTCAGAAAAAAAGACTTTAAACAGTCTGGCAGTTCAGAAAAAGGTTAAATATGGAGTTACCATATGACCCAGCAATTCCACTCCTAGTTACATATTCAAGGGAACTGAAAACATGCCCCCACAAAAACCTGCACACTAATATTCATAGCAGTATTATTCACAATAGCCAAAAAGGGAAAACTCAAGTGATGAATTAGATACAATTAGTTATTTTATACAATGAAATATTCATCCATAAAAGGAATAAAATACTGACATGTACTACAACATAAGTAAACATTAAAAGAAGTCAATCACAAAAGACCACGTTATACAATTTCATTTATATCAAACATCCAAAATAGGCCCAATCCTGACAGAAGATAGATTTCGCGGCTGCCCAGTGTAGGGAGAGGGAAAGTGGGGTGAAGTAAATAGAAAGTGTTGGCTAATGGGAACAGGGTTGTGCCTGAGGGCGGAAACATTCTCAAGTTGGCTGTGCCGCCCTGCTGGCCACGCTCAGTGGCTGAGCAGACTTATGAACCAGATTCCCGCCAGGGCACAGGCCGGGGTGCAGGCTCCATCCCCAGGGTGGGACTGCAGGAGGCAGCCGATCAATGATTCTCCCTCACCTCACCATCAATGTTTCTCTCTCCTTCTCCCTTCCTCTCTGAAATCACTTAAAAATTTGAGTTAAATTCAACTATCATGTGATATCACTGAAAAACAAGGCAAACACAAAAATTTTTATTTGAAGATAAAATTACTTATAAGAAAATCCAAGTCTGTTTTGGTAGGGGAAATGAGAGAAGAAACCTGGAGAATTTAAGAATCTCAGGGAGGCACTGTCAAACAAACTAAATATACTTTCCTGGATTAAGAAGCAAGTAATGGAATTCTTTTCTGATGGGGGAGATGAACATAAACAGAGAGAAGGCTAAAGAAACTCTCAAATCACTTGCTTATATTAGGAGTTTCTTGAGTGAAGAAACTAGTTTGTGTTTTTCTTTGGATTCCTGGTGACAGGCACAAAGCAGGTAAATGTTTGGTAATTTAAAAAGGGAAAAATGTATTGGACTTGAACTCCCACCAATTAAAGAAAAATGATCACCCAAAACCAAAACTAATCATTTATGTAATTTGAACTCACAAAAATAAATGGAATCATTCACTCATTCTATTTCTCACACCATATCTTTTTACCAATAACCTTGAATAATCCACTAGTAAAGATTCTTAATTATCTATAATCATAAAAAATTGCATTTGCCTTAAAAGGTTCCAGATCAAACATTGAAAAACATGTAAGTCTATTTTGTTTTATGCCTATAAAATATAAATATGTTAAGTATATGAAAAATAAAAGTGAAGAAGTTGAGATACAAACATCAGATTTTAAAATTTAAATTTACAAGCTGAATCTAAAATGCAAAAAAATAGATGTGGGCCTAAACGAAACTTCCCCCCAAATTAACATATTAAACATTTAAAAAAACTATTATTACTCTCTTAGAACAACACACGATAACAATATACAATTTCTTTCAGAGCAAATGTCTCACTCGGCAAGATGGTCAAGTCCACTAAGTGTCAGGCAGTGAAAGCTCACTGCAGGCACCAGGGGGCCTCCCAGGAATAGCTTGGTAGTAAAGGTGAAGGTAAATAAGAAAGACTTCCAGGGAAAACTTTGCTTCTTATTCAGTCTTAGATGGCTGGAAGGCTTTCACATCTGCAGCAAATACACTGTAGTTTGTTACACAACCAGTATGAGGTACCCACAACTGTTTAAACCAGTGGTCGGCAAACTCATTAGTCAACAGAGCCAAACGTCAACAGTTCAACGACTGAAATTTCTTTGGAGAGCCAAATTTTTTAAACCTAAACTTCTTCTAATGCCACTTCTTCAAAATAGCCTCGCCCAGGCCGTGGGATTTTGTGGAAGAGCCACACTCAAGGGGCCAAAGAGCCGCATGCGGCTCGCGAGCCGCGGTTTGCCGACCGCTGGTTTAAACGAAAAGAAAAGGAACTAGCGCCCCCCTTTCCCCAAAAATCATCGTACAAATCTCTGATGATTTCCCAAATATAAGTATATTGCTACACTGTATCAAGCAATTACCTTCACTGTATCAAGCAATTACCCACAGTAATCTGAAAGCATATAACAACCCTTTGACGGTTTCTGGCAGGAAGAACTCATTTTTAAAAGCATTATTTTCTCTCTATATATATATATATATTCATAAAGCAATAAGCGATGACGCAAATTTTAGGGTGAAGGTATTCACCGGGAGGAGACCACGATTAGCCGTGAATAAAATCCTGGCCTCTCCATCTCTTCAACTTTCCTTCCATCCCCACCCCATCATGAAACTATCCAATAAAAACTGAAGGGTCCAGACACTTCCAAAGCTGCGAAGACCTGTGAATACCTTTCAACACGGGAGAGGCCGTACAATAGACCCTTCCCGAGCTTGTGTGCAGACATCAAACCCTCAAACCGGAAAAGCCAGTACCTTCAGCAAACGTGCCCACGCAACCCATTTTCCATGCGAGCATCTTTAGCTCGCTCAAACACCTTTTTACTATCTTTTTTTAAAAGCAAAATAATACATGGGAGGCATTGAACTTCCATTTGTTATCCTCTCCTTAAAACAGAGTTCTTCCTATAGCATCATATGAAAAAAAAAAATGCAGCACGGGTCAAACAATCGTTTCTGTTCGGTTTTTGTCTAAAATTCCCTCCGGAGCGAGCATCCGAGGCAGCCAAGGGCAAAGCACAAAAAGAGCCAGAGAAACAACACACGTTCCACGGACGTACAAAGCCCCGGGCGCTCGCCTCCGGCACCCTCCCCGGGAGGAAGGGTCACCCTGCACCCTGGGCTCCCCGCACCCCGGGCGGGTCCCCCCCTCCCCCCGGAGGCCCGCGGGGACGCCGCCGCCCGCCGGCCCGGCCCGGCCTCCCGCGGCCACAGAGCCTCGGGCCCAGCCTCCCGCGGGCCGCGGCCCCCCCGCCAACCAGCCTCTGCTTCCCCCCGCGGCCGGCCGATCGCCTCGGGGCGGGGAGACGGGGTGGGGGGGTCCCCCGGGTTTCCGCAGCCGAGGGGCGTGAGGCCTTGGCGGGGCGGCCCCGCACTCACCCTCCAGCAGCCGGGTGATGAGGCTGTCCACGTTCAGCTCCCCGTCCGCCATCTTGTCGGCACCAGACGCGGCTTCCCGGCGGCGGCCGGAACCTCGGCTTCTCGGCGGCGGCGGCGGCGGCGGCGGCGGCGGCGACCGCTCGGCGTTCCCTCCCCTGCAAGTCACGCGGCGTTCCCACCGGGTCCCAGCTCCCGCCCGCCCCGGCCCGCCCCCCGCCCCCTCCCCGCCAAGCAGCAGCGGAGCGCGCGCGCCCTCGGAGCCGCCCACGGTAAATAAATAAATAAGCCGGCGGGGAGCCCCCCACCAACCGGGCCGCGTCAGAGCCGGCGCCGCCGCGTCCTCCCCGGCGCCGCCCAGATCCGCAGAGCTCACCAGCGCCGCCGGCCGACGGCGCCCGCTCCGCACGGCCCGGCCCCGCGCCGCGCCACGCAGCCCCGCGCAGGCGCACGGCGCTCGGCCCCCCGCGGCTCCCCCCCCCCCCCGCCGGCCGGCCTTCGCGCAGCCGCACTGGCGTCGGTTCGCCGCCGCCGCCGCCGTCGCCGCCGTGTCCATTGCGCCGAGTGGCCGCGGCGGCGGCGCAGGCGCCCAGGGGGCTCCCGGGGTTGGCGGCGCGGAGGCGGCCCTGACCTTCCCGCTTCCCCAGCCGCCCAGGCCCGGGCGCTGCGCAGACGTTGTTGTTGTAACAACCCTTCCCGCCTCGCGTTCCCTTTCTTGGCCTCATTCCCTGTTTTTGCAAACAAGTCTTCACGTTTCCGTTAACGGGGAAACAAGGGGATGCATTACTCTTGTTTGAGGCAGCAGCAATAGAGGCAGTTGGGGCCGCCATAAGGTCCAAGCGTAGGTGGGTACCAAGAAGAGAGAAGCCTGGTGGGGCAGAGGCTGCTGGCCTTGGTGTGAGCAGAGGCCTGTGGGCAGAGCGAGGCCCATCCGTTCACTTAGCCGCAGAGACAGGCGAAGGCTGCCAGTGGCGGAGGAGACATGGATTCGGCCGGACCGGGGTGGCCCCCAGCCTTATAGAGTGCCCAAGCCTGGAGACTAGCAGGCTCCGGGGGAGGGGACCAGACAGTGCTGCTGGTTGCATGTAGGAAACGGCCCTCCACTCTTTTTGGACATGTGGCAAGATTTAGAAAAGTGATCCTGCTTCTTGTTTTCTAGGATCCCCTTCTGACAAACTGAAGGGCAAATATTAGCTGGGACTCCCAAACCAGTGGGGCTTTATGTAGTGGTGTGCTGGAGACAGCTTACACTCTCATGAGAGCCAATGGTTGAACTTTCAGGAATTTTGCAAGCCAGTTGTTAAACAGAGCTATTATTTAAAAATTTAATTATATAGACTTACAAATAAATTATACAGTACTGAAAACAAAGGTAATTGTTACTCAAAGCATCCTATTTTCTAATATGTTGCTACATTTTACTATTATGTATAGTTTAGAGGTTATTTACTAGTACATCTGTCATGTATATATATGGTGGAAATACTATCCTGTCTAATAAAAGAGTAATATGCAAATTAACCATCACTGCCACACCCACCAGCCAATCAGGAGTGTATATGCAAATAAACCCAACCAAGATGCTACGGCCACAGAGAGCAGGAGAGAGGCTTGGGTTTCCCCAGCAATGGAGGAAGCCAAGCTTTCCGCACACCCTGGCTGGCCCAGCCCTCTGCTTAAGGCTACAAAGTTTCAATTATAGACTATATATAAATCCAAACAGAAATGGCTACTGCCAAGGAGCAAGCAGGAGGCTTGGCTCTGCTCCAGGCTACAAAGTTTCAATTGTAGAAGATAAATAAACCCCAGAAACTAGGGCCTCTGCTTGGGTCACCAGGGGTTGTGACGGGCCTTCAAACCACCACAGGCCTGTCGCCCAGGCCAGGCCACCCAACATCCCAAGGGAACCCCCACCCTGATTGGAGAGGGTGCAGGCTGGGCTGAGGGACACCTCCCCCCATGCATGAATTTCGTGCACCGGGCCTCCAGTCCTATCTAATAAGGAGGGAATATGCTAATTGCTGCCCCCCCTCAAAGACGGTGGCACCCAGTCCCCTCAGCCTTCCAGCTTCCCAGGGCCAGCCCCAGGTGCAGGCAAGCCTCGGATGGCAGCTGTCCAGGGCTGGCCCGAGGCTCAGGTAACCAGGGCCAGCTGAGGCTTGCACTGCCGGCAGTAGCAGCAGCAGAGATGTGATGTGATGTGACGCTGCCTTCCCCTGATAACATTTATTTGGATCAATGAGAAGGATGAAATTGACTTGACTCATGAGAACGTAGAATTAGGCGCAGCTAAGCATGGTGCAGTGCATATCCCCACCAAACTCCGGTACAACGTGTACTCCCACCAAACTCTTCCCGTACCCCTAGGGGTATGCATACCACACTTTGGGAAGCACTACCATACAACAACATGTGCATCAGTAGGAGGCCACCCCTCAATCTAGACCCAGGTTGCATGGTACACTTGGACAGGGCCAAGATTTTTCCTTAGGATTTAGTTTCGGTTTCATTTCACCACACATATGAGAGAAGAATCAAGCACCAACGTTAGCAGATAAGTCATGTTCTCAGTCATTTTAGTCCAAAAATTATAAAGCCAGGTATTACCAAAAGCCTCTTCCCCTGCTCTTGGCCAATAACAGTACCCCCTGCCTCCCCCACCTACACACCTCCGACCTCCCAACACACACACACACACACACACACACACACACACACACACACCTCCGACCTCCCAACACACACACACAACCTCTCTCTCTCACACACACAACCTTAAGCTAACTCTCTATTCTTTAAGATAAAATGATGGCAAAATAAATGCCTAGTAACTAAAAGAGCTAGTTGGTTATATAGAACTGTTAACTCTAAGGCAATTAACATTGGATGGGCAGCCACCACGAAGGATGACTATTTAATTTTTGAAGGGTTGATCGGTGGCCCTTCTTTTTCTTATAATTAGATTACAGGGTCAGCTATCTATTTAGGTCACTCCAAGTTTGTTACAGTAAAACCATGTCATCTACATATATGAGATTGTTTCTCTGTCAGTGTTCTCTGGTCCTGCTCATTTCAAACAGGATACGAGGAAATAACTAAATGTGCTTGCCGATGAAGGAAAGTATACAAAATATGAAAAATTTGTTTCAAATACAGTAATTTAAATATTTTATCTCTAATGATATTTTCTCTCTTCATGATGTATATTTAAATCATGTGAGGCATCTTTGCAGTTGGAGAAGTTTTACTTCCGAGTAGTTTTGTAAGCCTCTTGTTTTACTTAGCTTTGGCAAGCTAAACAAACAAGGCATTCAGTTTTCGAATGCAGTTACAAAATGAGTAGCTCTCCCCTAAGAACACATTAAAATTAATGGCATGTATCTTCTGAAACTGAAACCACAGATGGCTGTGAGCTGTGAAAAATATTTATTGGAATGACAATCCAACACTGATGGGTTCTTTAATGTGGGACACACTGGTTAACTAGAATACTTATGAATTATTACTCAAGGCTGTTATAAATAAGTTATTAATCGAAGTGACCCGACGGTACTTGCTATTTAAGGAAATCTTACAGTGAATGGACCTCGAAAGGAAAGTGAACAGTGGACCAATTAAGAATTTATGAAACATTTAGTATTTTTGATCCTGTGCTGAGGAAGCCATGCTCTTCCCGGCTTCCCAGTGGACTAATGACCGTGTGGGGAAGTGAGCACACGGTGGTTTGCTCAGTGGGGAAAACCACTGGCTTGGAGGTAGGAGACCAAAGTGGCTGAATAACTGTAGACAAATCCCTCTGTCTTTCTGAACCTCGCCTTCATTCACCACAAAACCAGTCCATTAACAAATGATCTCCAAAGTTTCTTCCAGCTATAAAAAGTCTTTGATTCTGAACTACACAAATGAAAAACCCAAAATGTAACACAATGTTGTACAGGCCGTCCCCAACTTAGGAACTGGATCAACTCCAAAGGGTCAATTGTTTGGAACACAGAATATATTTTCCCACAGAGACTGTGGTACAAGTAGTGGTTACATTCCCAGATCTGCCTGCGAAATCAATTTAATTCTTAATGTAACCGTAGAAGAGTATCCATGGTAATATGGACTCTAACCACCAATTATAGCGGAGTTTTATGGGAAAAAGCCAGTGAGGATTCTAATTTGGCATGGCGGAAAACATCTATCAGCGTTTTCCACCACTCTGAGCAATAGGCATGAATACAATTCTAATTCACAGCAGACCTGGGCCATAAATTTCAACAAAGGCTGGGCTGGCAGCTCGGAGAATGAGAGAACTCTGATACTTCTGATCTAACAGTGGGAGAGGGGGTGGGCTGAGGACACTTCATGATGTCTGGGGGTTTGGTTGCCAGTAAGGAGGATTTGGCTCCAACACAAAAGATAAGGAATGCAAGGGCAGAAGGAAAACAATGGAGTGAGCATATGTGCTGGGAAATGAGAGAGAGAGAGAGAGAGAGAGAGAGAGCGAGAGAGAGAGAGATTTACTTTTAATCTCACTCTCACATTGAGGAAATTGAGATCCAGGAAGGTTAAATTGCATTGCCTTAATAGTAAAACTAGTACTTGAATCTGTATCAAGCCCGGATCTCTCTCTCTCTCTCTCTCTCTCTCTCTCTCTCTCTCTCTCTCTCTCTCTTTTTATTTGAAAGCTACCACACTGTGTAAGAGTCTACATCCTTTCTCCTTCCTGTGCAGGAATCCTTTAGAGCGCTGCATCCCCAGGCCCAGCCTCGTCCTGCTTTCTACCCTCTGGTTTTTCCAGGACAAGCCTGGTCAACCATGAGCGCAACAGCTTTCTGTTTGGCTCCAATGTGTTTTAACAGTGCCACCAGCTTAAAGGACAACTTTCTAGTTGCTAAAAAGGTTGCTCTGGCCCTAGTACTTTAGAGCATGTTTGAACAGACCACTCAGAGAACGAGAGTGAATACCAAGCTCTAGTGACATTGGGATACTTCTAGAAGTGGCTGGGAGGGCCAGTGTTCCATGGCCAGGTGCCGGGCGTTGCTCCGTTGTCAGAAAGAAGGCTTCTGGCCGGAGCTTCCTAAGTGTACCAGGCGCTGGGGGTTTTTACTGGCATCATATTTAACCCCCCTGACAACCCTGTGCCACAAAGAGTTTCCCTTATATAGACACAGGGTGGAAGGCTCAGACAGAGGCTTTGGTTTGCCTCTAGTCACCAGGGAGGTCTGATCCTGTGTGGCTTAGAGGTTGGGGCTACCGTGTTTCCCCGAAAATAAGACATCCTCCGAAAAATAAGACCTACTCACAGGTTTCCTTCCGAGTGAAATATAAGGCATCCCCCCGAAAATAAGGCCCCCAGGCTCTGTCTCAGAATGAAAATTAATTTACCGTAAACTGGTCACTAGGGCCGCCCCGACTGGCCTCTAGCAACCAGTGACGTTATGCGGAGTCCTGACGTCACTGCTGTGTGAATGGAGAGAAATCAGCGTGGAAACTTGGTGAAACCTAAACTGCAAGAAGCTGTGACTTGGGTGAAGAATTCATGGGAGGAAAATCACTGACAGTTGCATTGCAAATGCACTGCGAGCAGGCTACCTGGACAAGAAGTACTCATTTCAAGACAGTGCTATTGCTGAACATGAGAGATTTGGTCCACTGATTCTGAAAGAAATGGAGTCACAAGAAATTCACCGGGAAATTCAGGAATTGGATCGTTATGATGATGTTCCAGAAGATGATGACATGATTGTCATGGAATAAATGAGTAAATTCTTGATACTGTAGGATTCACAGTTTGTCTGGTTTGTGTTGACAACTACCGTACTACCATACCGTGTACAGGTAATACATTTCCTTTGTTTTCATTTAACAATAAATGTGTACAGTATTCTTCTTCATGGAAAAATAACACATCCCCTGAAAATAAGACCTAGCACATCTTTGGGAGCAAAAATTAATATAAGACACTATCTTATTTTGGGGGAAAACCGGGTAGAAACATCAATGATGAGAGAGAATCACTGATCAGCTGTCTCCTGCATGCCCCACACTGGAGATTGAGCCTGCAAAGCATGTGGCCTGACTGGGAATCAAACTGTGACCTCCTGGTTCATAGGTTGATGCTCAACCACTGAGCTATAATGGCCAGGCCTTAATTTGTGTTTTTAATGAGCCTATCCATTTTTTTTCCAGATGGTGGTTTATTACGTTTATGACCAGATGTGCAAACTTTCATTTTTCTTGGTTAGTTATGGCATATCATGGAATGTTACCATACATATTTGAATTATATATTTGTATCTGTTTCTATCACTATATTTTAGGGGGGGAGAGTCTATTATTTATATTTGCATATGTATTTTTCTTCATTCTGTGCTTTTATTTAAATATATATTTATGTTCTGATATTTATTTGAATTAATCTATTTTCTCTTTACAAATGGCATCCATTAAGTAAAATAGCAGAATGTTAGAGACTGGATGAACTTTAGTATCATAGTCTTTTATATTTTTTAGATGAGGAATCTGAGGATCTAAATGAGGAATCTAACTTGATGCCACAAAATTGTCATTTTTTTAGTAGCTTAACATTTTTTTCTCCTGTAGCTGGGGTGAGCAGAATGTTTTTAAAAATATCTCAGATATTCCTGTATAGAATGGGATTTGCTGAAGTCATGAGACATGTAAATGTAATGTTTAAACAGAGCATGAGAAGAAATATTTGTTTAACACTTTGTGCTGACTACACATTGGTGTGTGTGTGTGTGTGTGTGTGTGTGTGTGTGTGTGTGTAATTTGATGAATGTTTGAGAGTGGTAAGGTGGAAAGCAAAAGAGAGACAAGTAGACATAAAAAGTTAACCATAAAGGAAAGATTGATAAATCTTTCAATCTTAACACTACTAGAAGTAAACCAATGTTACTTTAATAAAATTAAGAAGTTCTGTGAAAGGGTAAGTCACAGACTGAGAGAAGAATATGTATATATCTAACAAAGAACTGGAATCCTATAAATCAATAAGAAAAAGGCAAACAACCCAATCAAAAAATGGGCAGATTTGAACAAGCATTTCACACAAAAGGATGTCCAGTGTTCAATAAATGTTTGAAAAAGTGCTCAACATCAATAACCACCAAGGAAATGCAAATAAAAACCACAATGAGATACCAAGTCACACTCTACAGAATGTCAAAAATGTCAAAGACTGAAAATATCAAGTGTTGGTTAATAGCGCTTTCACACATTGCTGACGGGAATGTAAAATGATGCAATCAGTTTGGGGAACTAGCACGTGTCTAACAGCCAGCTCCAAGACTACCTACCCTACGACTTAGCAACTTCTAGGTATATATCCAACAAAAATGAATGCATATGGCCACTGAAGGACATGGACAATTTTATTTTTAACAACCAAAATTTGGAAACTAGCTAAATATCCCTCAACAGGGGAATTGATTAATAAATTACAGTGCAATTTTACACAACAAAAACAAACAAAAGGCAATCTGCTACAAATAACACAGGATGAATCTCACAGACATTATAATGAGTGGAAAAAGGAAGATATAAAAAGTATATGCTATATGATTCCATTTATATGAAGTTAAAAAATTAATCAAAAGCGATAAAAGTCAAAATATACTTTACCTCTGGGGCATAGAGACATTGGCTTGGAAGAGGCAACTGAGGACTTTCTGTAGTGCTAGAATGTTTCTTTATACTGACCTAGGTTTTGGTTAAGTAAGTATACAGTTATACTTATATGATCTATTAAAATATATTTAAGATTAGTACATTTTAATATATAAACATATATACTATACATCAATAACAAGTATTACAGGAAATTTTAATTACCTTCTTTTTGTTATGTTTTAAATGTTCTCACCTTTTTCTCAGCTATCTTTTCCAAAAAGTCTAAAATGAAGACATGATTAATTGTAACAAGAGAAAAATAGAAGTTCTTATTGTCATTATTATTATTATTATTATTATTTGGTAATCCTCACCAGAGAATACTTTTCTATTGATTTTTAGAGAGGGTGGAAGGTAGGAGAGACAGAGAAAGAGAAACATCGATGTGAGAGAGACACATCAATTGGTTGCCTCCCACATGGGGCCCCGACCAGGGTCAGGGATGGAGCCTGCAACCAAGGTACGTGCCCTTGACTGGAATTGAACCCAAGACCCTTCAGTCCACAGACCAATGCTCTATCCACTAAGCCAACTAGCTAAGGCCAGAAGTTATTATTTTTAAAAGCTAGAGCTGAGTCTCAGCTACCAAATCTAGATCTAGAACTCTGAGTCCTGGGCCCAGCTCAATGATGACCTGGGAGCTGGGTTATATTAGCAGCAACCAGTAGGTGAATGAAATGGGTGGAGCCACGTAGTCTGGTAGGCATGGCTCTCTCTCAGCAGGCTGTGTAAGCCATCCTTATCATGAGTAACTATTTCCCCCCACTGCAGGCCAACAACAGAGTGTAGACTCACAGTTGACTGGTAAGTGGAAATGAGAGGGAGGAACAAGAACCCATATTTATTAGAAGATAGAGAGGTTCAGCACTGGGGAAGCAGATTGGACCTATAGGAAGTCAGAGTAGCTAAACCCTGGCTAAATCCAGGACATAAATTCCATTTTTTTCTTCACCGGATTTAGGCTTAATTTTTGTTTTTGAAAAAAAAAATGTATTCATTTTCAGCAACTTAGT
Source organism: Vespertilio murinus (assembly GCA_963924515.1). Lineage (NCBI taxonomy): Eukaryota > Metazoa > Chordata > Mammalia > Chiroptera > Vespertilionidae > Vespertilio > Vespertilio murinus. The sequence continues at coordinate 56,005,981 of OZ004713.1, read as the reverse complement.
TTTCAGTGTCAAGCTTAAGGAAACCAGTTGCAGAACTATGTACGTTGCTACAATGATGAAAAGTTCCCTGAGTGGTTTTGCCGCTGAGTCAGCACAACCTGAGGAGTTAACTTCAGTTAACCTCTTCCTCCTTTAAAGCTCCCATCCACAATGCAGGAATGACAAGTGTAATTATCTGTGCCCCAGGCGTGTTTGGAGGCTTAATTAATGTTTGTAACCCAAAGAATTCAGATGAAAAGAGAGTTGATAGGAATGTGCTGTCCTAAGTTCTGCTGTGCCTACAGACTCTGACAAGTTGCAGAGCATGGTATGTGGCACTCTGCTTCCAGATGTGCTTGCATGGAACCTTCAGGGTTTAATTAGAATCCCTGTCACTCAGCCCATACGAGGTGGAGAGGATTCTTTCTACATTTTGTTCAGTTTTTAAAGGGAGGTGTAAATATGAGGGTAACTCATGACAAGTGACAACATTTAGAGAGATGAATTTGTCGCTGTTGTCAGTAAATAAAGAATGCTGAGATTCCCTAAGTAAGATGCAGCCCAACTTTTTAAAAAAATATATATTTTGTTGATTTTTTTACAGAGAGGAAGAGAGAGGAATAGAGAGTCAGAAACACCGATGAGAGAGAAACATTGATTAGCTGCCTCTTGCACAGCCCCTACTGGGGATGTGCCCACAACCAAGGTACATGCCCTTGACCGGAATCGCGAACCTGGGACCTTTCAGTCTGCAGGCCGACGCTCTATCCACTGAGCCAAACCGGTTTCGGCAAGCCCAACTTTCAATACGGGGCAATGATAGGTCAGATGCTGAGATCAAAGGTGAGCTTTGAGTCAAACACTGAGGGTGCCATTAGAAACCCTCCTAAACATAAATGTGTCCTGCTGCATGCGGTTCAAGACACTATCTTCTCTATCCTTAATTAGCACAAACCCTGGAAACAGTCCGGGAGATGCTATTAAGACTCTGTCAAGGGTGTTGTCTCCTTCACTATAGTAACCAACAAACTTGGCTTTGTTTCATAACAAATAAAAGTCAAATCTCTGAGCAAACAGGAGTGTGAGGGACTGAATGGTGACAATGAAGATGACGAGTGACATTAATGATGGTAATCATGCAACACAAGCATGTAGTTTGGGCTTAGTAGGTGCCAGACTCTGTTCTACAGGCTTGAAACATCTTGACTCATTTGATCCTATTATTACCCCTGTTTCACAGACAAATAAATTGAGGCGTGGACAAGCTAAGCAACTAACTTGCCTGAAGTTATACAGCTTAGCAGCCAGCAGTGGTTTTTCTAAGAACAGTCGTGTGTTTACAGTTCTCCAGAAAAGGAGGTAAAATTAATATCCCCGACAAAAAGGCCAGAGATTCTGATTCAGAAGTGTGGGGTGGGGCCTAGAAACATAAGTTCCTAATAAATAGCCGAGGCACATTTACTGCAGGGAGACGTTGGACCACCCTTTGGGAAACAGTGGCCTAGACCTAGAAACAGGAGTGACCGGGAGTAAAAGTTTGCTAGTGTTTCTTCGGCCTTCTCTATCCAGCCGAATAAGTAGATTATTTTCCCAGACGGAATCGTACGTCCGTGTAGTGAAAGAAAGACTGTAGCTAAAACCGGTTTGGCTCAGTGGATAGAGCGTCGGCCTGCGGACTGAAGGGTCCCGGGTTCGATTCCGGTCAAGGGCATGTACCTCGGTTGTGGGCACATCCCCAGTAGGGGGTGTGCAAGATGCAACTGATCGATGATTCTCTCTCATTGATGTTTCTAGCTCTCTGTCCCTCTCTCTTCCTCTCTGTAAAAAATCAATAAAATATATTATAAAAAAAAAAGGGAAGAAAGACTGTAGCAGACTGCCATTGATCAATGAAAATAGTCTTTCAAAACGCCCAACTTGATGTGTTCAGCTTCCATGTTTAACATTTAACCTTCTGACTTTAATTGGATTTCTTAAGTAAATGTTCTTACTAGTCACAGATAATGAATAAAATGGCATTGTATTTTTATTAATCCATACTTCTGACTAATGTTGAATTAGTTCCCCAGAGTCAGCTCTCTCTTGAATAAAGTGAGAACAATGAGTTTATGGACCTGCAAACTTTAGGGCCCACATACATTTTGAAGCCTGATTTATTCTTTCCTTTGAGACCCGGAATCCTGGCACCTCCATCCCTCAAAAAAGTGTTTGTCAAGTTTAATAAAAGAGTCCATAAAAAGTCATTCACCTGGGTCCTACCCTTTCATGCTTGGCTTTTAAACACATGGGACCTCTGAGCTCTTGAGGGGTAGTGATGCATTTTTAACAGCCTCGCCTGTTTGCTCTTCTCAAATGTCATTTGTCTGCTTTGGAACATGGTATCACCTGGTACATCTGAAAAAGACACAAATGAGCTTGGCCAGAGACAATGGTATAGAATCTGAACCAAACCATATTACATACTCCTCTTTGCTTATGAGATACTTTAAAAATAGAGCAAAAAACATGAGTTAGGTAAAGCAGTTCAGTTTCCATCGTCCCTCTAAATGAGGAAATTATCAAGGTATTTGCCCGCACACACTCCACATCCTTATGCTCTCGGTGGAAGACTTTTTCTTTCTTTCTTTTTAAATATTTTATTGATTTTTTACAGAGAGGAAGGGAGAAGGTTAGAGAGCTAGAAACATCTATGAAAGAGAAATATCGACCAGCTGCCTCTTGCACACCCCTCACTGGGGATGTGCCTGCAACCAAGGTACATGCCCTTGACCGGAATCGAACCTGGGACCTTTCAGTCCCTGGGCTGACGCTCTATCCACTGAGCCAAACCAGTCAGGGCCAGAAGACTTTTTCTTATTGCCACTCTCCTCCTTGCCAGCCCCACTCCATTAGCTCCTTTCTCTTCTTATTGCCACTCTCACCAAGCCAGCTCCTCTGTTTCGGGCCTTTGTCCCTGCCTTCCTCTCCTTACAATGTCCTTTACCTTCCCTTTTTCTTTTTAAACCATGATTGGCTCCTTCTTATCATTCATGTCTCAGCTTCAACATCACTCTTCAGGGGCGCCTTCACCGATGACCCCATCTAAAATAGTCATATTACATTATTCAATTGTATTCTCTGATAGTTTTCTTGTTTACTTGTATGTTCCTCCCTCCCCCCCCCCTAGTCTGTCTCTTTCAACTAGAATGGAAGCTCCAGAGGGCTAGAACCTTCTATTATATCATATTTTCACTGTTATGTCTATAGTGCAGAAAACTGTGCCTAACACAGGAGAGAGGTTGGGAGAGGAAATAAAGGAAGACTGCCGGGAAAGGCATTTCTGATCTCAGGCTGACTCTATTGTTGGAAGCACCCAACTGGGTATTTCTTTGCTTAAAAGTGAAATATTTTTATCCACTGGAAACAGATCAGAGATTTCAGAGATGTGTTGAGTTTATTACGTAAGACTCTTTAACAGCGGTTAAAAAAAACACACACCCAGATGACTTAAACTGAGAGTCCTCAATTAGCTCAGTCTTCATTAGCTCAGTCTCATAAGTTATGACAATATAAAATCAGGAAAAACTGCTTCAGTGCTTGAATTCAGGCAGTTAAATTGCAAATTATGATAAAAACAGTTATACTAAAGGTTTTTGTTTTTTCCCCCGGGAGAGCTAAAAAATACTTAGTTGGAAGTAAATGGGGTAACAGTACAGTATTTTCCAAAGAAACCTGGAAATAGAATATGAGGTTGTCTTCTAAGAGTTAAGTCAGTAAAACACACACACACACACACACACACACACACACACACACACACACACACGACAGAGGAGTCAACTGATAGGCAACTGATAAATTGATAGATAAGTATGATAAAGAAGTCTTTGGAAACACTTATAACTTCAACCAAGGTGACTTGCAGGTAATCTCAGAATGGCAAGCACCAAATGAATCATTTGTTTGGAGAAAGCCTCGTGAACAGAGGAGGTGGGCAGAGGTGCCGTCAGCCCATAGCATGGGAGACCTAAGCTGAAGAAGCCAGAAGTTGGTAGCACCTTCCAAATACTGTTCAGAGGAGATGGGGCCTTGGTCCCAGGACTTGAGCTCTCAGGTCCCTGTGGCAAATGTATCCTTTGATAAATCAACCATCTACCTCTTCTTACTCAGATTTCATGCTTTCAATATAGTATTTAAGTCACATTGGTTCCCGTCTACAGGGAGCAAATGCCCTGATCTACTGATGTGAGGGCCCATCTTCCTAGCTGGCTGCATTTATCATTAAAATAGCATAAATTTGAATTCCGGCCATACCGCAATCTCTGTAAGCTTGGGTTAGTGTGTTTCTACCCCTAAGATAAAGTTTCAGGGCAGAGTGACTTGTGTTGGCCCCATACTGCATGACAGAGAGTAGGCTAGAATTTATACTGCCGTTGACAGGCTGTCTCTGAGGAGACAAGGGCTGACCTAAGCTCAATTTCTTCTCTGAAGTTCACCAATCCTATAATCACATAACTTCCTGAGGGGATAGTGAGTGAGGGAAAGACAAGAGTCCAGGAGTGTATTCTAGCTGGACGCATCCTCAAGAATCCACAAGGTCCCAGCCAGGAAGCCGAAGACACTCTAGTTCATGGGATGAGAACATGTTTTTATAAATTGCCAGGAAATAAGCACATTATTGGGCTTTGATGGCAAAGGAGACAGGAATGCCCAAGAAGGGAACAGAGACCAGAGGGCTGGACAAGAGCTGTGGCCTCCTAGAACACTTGGGAGAACAAGGGTGGAGGGAGGCAAGATGAGACTTTCTAGAGAAAGCTCAGGGGAACATGCCTTGGCCAGCAATGAGATGAGCGCTGGTAGTTGGTGGAAGTACCAAATCCCAGGGCTCTCTGAGTCACAGTGTCCCTAAGCTTCACACTCCCTTCTCTGTGGGTCTGTGACCGCCTGGCTCTGATGGGCCCCATCAGCTCTCTACCATTCCCCTGGGTAAGGGGATCTTCCCCAGGAGCTAGGACAACACACCTAAATTATGCCCCAGTGAAGGAATGGGCACCATTTTGAAACTAGAGCCTCCAGCTACAATTGAATGTCTGTTTCCTCGAGGGAGGAACAAGACTTACTGAAAGAACCCAATGTAACAAACTTTGCTGTTTGGTTTTTGGGGTAAGTATATAGCAGGCAGTCTAAATAGATGTTTTCCACGATAGCTTTTTCATTAAATATGTCCTTCTTTGGAATTCAAATCATTTTAAAATTTTATTTATTTAAACTCAGAATATGCAATTTTGACTAGTGTAATTGACCAGAAGGTGAACCAGGATCACAGAGCTGTTGGGGAGTTGGTGACAGGAATGTGAGAGGAGTTTGGGCTCCATGTTCTAATCTATTATTTCTCTGCCCGCAGTGAATTTCAAATGCTGCAGTGGACGGGGATGGGGGGTGGGGGCACACTGTGCAGTTTGAAAAAGCTCATATCCCTCTTTACCCTCAGTTGACGTCCACTGATCTACATCTAACTCTGCTCTGGGCCTTCTTGAACCTCCTTAAACAAAACAGACAAAAGGAGTATTACCCCTGAAGCTGGGGAATGGTTCTACTTATTGGAGGTGGCCAGCGGAAGAGCTATAAAGAGCAGAATGATTTCTGAATCAGCAAACCCCCCGAGCTTAGATGATGCAAACCAAGAGCCTGGCGAGAAGCCACCCAATAAATCACAAATTGGAACCATTTGAAGGCCTTTCTTTCTAAAACATAAGAGGGGGAGCGTGCTTCAGATTTGTCTGCATTTCAAAAGGGTCAAAGACAAGTAAATCCTTTCAAAATTTGAATCTGTGGCAAGTAACTTGAGAAAGATGACAAAACTATTGTTTACTAAGGGAGGCTTAACTAAAGGGGTACTGTACTCTCTATTCCTCTCCCTTCCTCGCTGTAAAAAAAGTCGATAAAAAAAAACCCCAAGCATACTCACACCAACACCCCTTCCCCCCAGCAGATAAAATGAAAACGGAGCCTTAAGCAGGTTAAATAACATGAGGAAAACATTAAGAGGATTCTGGGACACGAAGACTACTTCTGGCATCTGCACTATAGAAGTGCCGTAGCTATATCAGTGTCTCTGTAAAACACCTTATCTGAAATAATATGAAACCTAGAGTCTATCACTAGAATCATATACATGTTAGAGCTTGCATGGGCCCTGCCTAGAAAAAATATCCAGATGAAGAAACTGAATCCCTTCTCTGGACTCAAAATCTGTGGGCTGGACTGGACCTCAGGCAGGCCACTAATGCATACCACACAGAATGCCCATCGTCTGAAGTCTCCAGACTGAACTCCTTGACTGCCAAGACTGTATTCTTTACCTTTGCATTCCTAACTTCTAGTCCAGTGTTTGTTGGACACTTAGTGAACATTCAATGATGTTAAAGTGATCAAGAAGCAAGAGTTTAAATCCTAGGGCAGCAAGAAAAAAAAAATTTAGAGGAAATATCCTCAGACCTCCCAGGTCATGGAAGGCAACATTATCCAAAAAAGCAAAAGTGAGCTTGACCTCATGCATCATTTTTTTAGGCGATCACCCAAGTCACAAGTAAACATCTGCCAGCCTATCACGTCCATCATCGCTGTTAACCGCATGGCTCATTTTATCTTATTGGGGTATTAGAATGAGCTCACTCCCAATTACATCCCCTAATTATCTTTTCTTTTTAGTGGTTGGAATCATGTGGTTCTGGTTTCTTAGCCCATTTGATGATTACAATACATTATTGTTGTCTGTATGCACTATACTGTGCATTAAATCTCTAGAGCTTATTTTTTTAAAAAATTAGGCAGACAAGTGACTTTCCTTCACGTATTATAGAAATGCTTGATTTTTGAAGTCTGAAGTATGAAGGGTAGATAACAACAGGGATATTGTTTGAAGTTAACCTTAAAAGTAGAGGTTAGCTCTTCATGGAAAATGATGAAATGTACTTCTATCTATCTTGTGATTAAAATGGTTCATCAGATTGAGTAGCTGTTTGGAAACAATTATATCTTCTCTGTATCTAAATTATTTGGTGCCTCCCTGAAAAGACTAAAAATACTCTGAGCCCTTAATTTCAATGGCACAAAGAATTGTGCATGGCACATTTATAAGCAAGCTACAGGTAAAAGGGAGGCAATAAAGAATTAAACACTACGTTCTCTGGAGAAATATTATTTTTCATTCCCTTCATGTTTTTGAAACCAGGAATCTTATGACATTTCAAAGTGAAATAACCACACACACAATTTTTATAGAGAGGCTAGGACCAGGAATAATGACCTACATACACATAGCATACTACCATCGTCCTGTGGCCTTTGTTGTTTAATTTCATATTCTGAAAATGTTTGCTTCTAAATTTAGTCAGGACAACGAGATAATGTCAGGCTGCTTTGCTGGCTGTACCTTACCGTGGATTATACCTAAACGATGTTCAAAAGTGGATGTTAAAATGTAAATATATTGTTTGTCTGCTTTGGCTTGTGAAATGTTTCATAAAGCCTAGTTACTAGTAATTTAGAGTTGCAGAGACTCCCCACCCTGAAAAAATGCTAAGTAACCATGAAGGACTGGTGGGGTCAAGGAGAGGTACACCTATTGCTAGAGGGACAAAAGTCAGTGGCTATTGCTATCCCTGAAAGCATACACCCCCCCACCCCCACCCACACCCCCACCCCGGCTGTCCCTTCTCTCCCATTGCCTCCAGAGGCCATGATGTGGCTGGTCTAGATCAACACTTAAAAAAACCTGTTTTTTAATTGTACAGTCCCTTTTTCCAGACCAAAACAAAACAAAACTATGCTACTGTGCTGCGCGTCAGGCGACGAGGAGCTGCTGGAGTTGATGTGACACTTGGAGCTGGGGTCAGAGGCACCTCAATGGACCGTGAGGGTGCATGGGATGGGGTTTTGAAATCTCTGCTCCCATGTGCCACCACCAGAAGCTGGCCCGCCTTTCCTGCTCTCCCGTGGCCGCCGCTGCCCAGGCTGGAGCAGGGTGGTGCAGGTTGGGTGCTGGGCTGGGTGCCCAGCCGGGGGGCTACCGGGGACGGAAACCCAGACCTTAGGTAGGGTTTCCCTTGCCACGCAGAGCTCCCGGGCCCTGGGCTGCGTCTGCAGAGAGGAAAGGGAAACGTGTGTGTTTCTTCTGTCCAAAGGGGATGTGGTTTTCTGACTGGCATTAGAGTCTTAGGAGCTAGCAAGACCCAGGCCCAAGGCTCTAGATGTTCCCGAGAGAGCTTCTGACCCCACTCCTGCTGCCACCCTCCTGGCCTGCATGCCCCTGGGGCTTGTACTGCTTCAGCCAGGGTGGGGAGCACAAACAGCAGCGTCTCTCTGGGCTGGTTCCTGCGGGTGGGCCCTCCTCAGCTCGGAACCACCCCCTTCACCCACCCCGGGAAGCTTGGGTGCCTGGCCCTTTCTGCTCTGCTCTGCAGAACTGCCATGGAGACAGGGCTTTTAAATTTTTTATTTTATTTTAAGGTGTGGGGATTAGCAACATCTTTTTAAAAAATATATATTTTATTGATTTTTTTTTAACAGAGAGGAAAGGAGAGGGATAGAGAGTTAGAAACATCGATGAGAGAGAATCACCGATCAGCTGCCTCCTACCTACCCCCTACTGGGGATGTGCCCATAACCCAGGTACATGCCCTTGACAGGAATCGAACCGGGGACCTTTCAGTCTGCAGACCGATGCTCTCTCCACTGAGCCAAACCGGTTTCGGCAAGAGACTGGGGCTTGTTGTGGCCTCTCCTAGTCCTCCCCCTCCACTCCACTCCTTCATTCCAAAGGGGACGGCCTTCTTTCGTGTTGCCTCTCAGGTGAATTCTAAGTGTGCTCAGAGAAGTATAGCTAGCCGGAGGAATTCCTGGAATTTTTCTTTTTTGGGGAGAAGGCAAAGATTTGGGCCTTCCTCCAAACTCCCCGGCTCAGCCCTTACATTTGCCTGGACTCCTCTGGAAGGGCCACGCAAGGACACACCTTTAAACACTGCAAAAAAGTTTTAAAATGTTAAATAAAATATGTTCTCTCCTTCTATCTTGACAAATCAATAACAAAATCCAAAAATGCTGATGAATGTTCACAAAATAGCAAAGATGGCAGAATTTAATTATTTGTGCACGTTAGTGACTTTTTTTTGAGTAACAAAAGACAAATAATTCAGACCTTATTCTTTTACTCCACAATATTTGATTTTCTTGATTTCAGCAAAACACTAATTATGTTGTTAAAGCAAATGTTTTCATGTAATTTGTGTTCAATGGACAGTAATAACAAAACAGATTAAAAATAAAATGCAATTGCATTCAAAATGCTTAATATTTGAGTATATTTTATCAATATGTAAAATATTTGAGTATATTTTATCCAAAAGTTGGAGTTCATATAAATTTTAAGTATAATTACTTTGTATGTTTTCAAGCAGTAATTGTTTTAAAAATAAAAGACAAAATAAAAATAATACGAGTATACCAACATTTTAAATAAAATAATTTAAATATAGCTGAACTTTTAAATTTAACTCTGGATATTTGATTACATTTTATTAAATATATTTATAAAAATGAAATTATTGCAATCCTAGTGTTTAATATCCATCTAGTTGTCAGTATAAAACATCAGTATTATGGTTCATGCATGCTGCAGCTACATCTATATATTCACCTTTAAAAAGTAATATGAATTGTTTACTATTGCAAAATATTCTCAGTCACCTGGATAATGATACTGTGTTATACAAGAGCTTATTGCATTCATACACTTTGAGAGGAAGGCTTTGACAACTTAGTTTGTCTTTTCTTTTTAAAAAAATATATTTTATTGATTTTTCACAGAGAGGAAGGGAGAGGAATAGAGAGTTAGAAACATCGATGAGAGAGATACATCGACCAGCTGCCTCCTGCACACCCCACACCGGGGACATGCCCGCAACCAGTGCACATGCCCTTGACCAGAATTGAACCTGGGACCTTTCGGTCCGCGGGCCAACGCTCCATCCACTGAGCCAAACCGGTTTCGGCTAGTTTGTCTTTTCTTACCTCGGAGTTTCCACCACTCAAATCTTTCCACAGCAGTTTGTTTGTTTGTTTAACCCTCACCCAAGGATATTTTTCCATTGATTTTTAGAGAGAGTGGAAGAAAGAGGGAAAGACAGAGAAATATCGATGCAAGAGAAACACATCAATCGGATGCTTCCTGCATGTGCCCTGAGGTACTACTTGCCCTTGACTAGAATCAAACCCGGGACCCTTCAGTACTCAGACCGATGCTCTATCCACTGAGCCAAACAGGCTAGAGCAAAGCAGTTTTTGTTTCTAATATCAGCAGCAATACAGCCCACAAAACCTTGTTTTGAAGATAAGGGGCAAGAGAGATATGGCACGTTTCCGTGGCTCCTGGATGATGTTATCTCAAGAAGAAAGGTTTAGGGTTAGGGGTTGCACTGGGCCAGAGGCACCCACACGCTCTCCAATCAGTTTAGTGTGTGTGGTAAACACAGGGGACGAGTCAAGGATCTGGGCTGTCTGGAAATTTAGGAGAAGTTATTCTTTAAAAAAAAACTCTGGTGACAGAATATAGCAGCAGATATTTATATGGTAGCAATCCCACTTTAATTAGCAAATTATAAATAACAGCTATGCTAAAATTTTAATTCCTATTTTGCTGTTGTTCTTTTTTTCCTTTTTCTTTCTTCCTCATTCTTTCTCATCTCCACCTACAACATGTGTTGCCAGCACAAATCTAAACTGCTCTGGAAACCATCCATCAAGTTGCATTCTGAATTTGGTAACTGAATTCTTCCTTTCTTTTTTTCCTTTTCTTCTTTTTCTTCTTTTTCTTCTTTTTCTTCCCTTCCTTCCTTCCTTCCTTCCTTCCTTCCTTCCTTCCTTCCTTCCTTCCTTCCTTTTTCTTTCTTTCCATTCTTTCCACAGTCTTATTGATATATAAGTCACATACTGTACACTTCATTCATTTTAAATGTACACATGAATTTTTTTGGTATATTCACAGAGTTTACCCATGTTGTAGCATGTATCACGACTTCATTCCTTTTTGTTGCCGAATACTATTCCATTGTATGGATATGTCACATTTTATCTAACGACTCATCAGTTGATAGACCTTTGAATTATTTCCACTTACTATTATGAATAATGATGCCATGAACATTCATGTACAAGTGTTTGTGTAGACGTATGTTTCCATTTCTCTTGGGTATAAAGCCAGGAGTGGAATTATTGGGTCATATGTTAACTCTATGTTTAACTTTTGAGGAATTGCCAGACTGTTTTCCAAAGATATTGCAAAGTTTTACAATTCTGCTATTCAGGTTTTAATTTCTTCACATCCTTGTCAACACTTGCTATTGCATGTCTTTTATGTTATTACAGCTATCCTGGTGTGAGAAGAAGAATGTCATTGTGATTTTGCTTTGTAGTTCTCAAATGATTAATGATGTTCATGGTTCTTTCTAACTGGCTATTTCTGATGAGAGAGAGAACCAAAATCCTTATGAATGCCCACACTCAATGTTGTTCTCGTGATATTTAGATACAAACCAATTCATAGGACAAAAGTGTTGTGTTGGAAGGGACCCTAGACCCAGGAGGGCTCCTGCTTTACAGTATAGCTCCCCTGCAGGGCTGGCTGTTCCTCCTTCCACTGCCAGAGAGTGTTCATCTTTCACGAGATCTTTTTTTAAAAAAAAAACTTAAAAAAATTATAAGAGTCTAGAAATGTTATTCTGATATATTTCACAGCAATTCAAATGTACATATTTTACTTATAGTAACACATGCTCTTAGTTTGATAAAGGTTCTAGTTTTACAGATTGGATCATAAAAGAACTTTAAATCTTTTTTAAAAATAATTTATTGATTTTTTACAGTGAGAAAGAGAGAGGGATAGAGAGTTAGAAACATTGATGAGAATCATCGATCAGCTGCCTCTTGCACACCCTGCACTGGGGATGTGCCCGAAACCAAGGTACGTGCCCTTGACCGGAATCAAACCTGGACCTTTCAGTCAGCAGGTTGATGCTCTAGCCATAGAGCCATAAAACTATAAATCTTAAAATCAAAATCTATATATAGCATAGCTTCTTTTAAATGGAAAGAGATGAATTTTTATTTAATGATACATGCAAATATCTTTGGAAACAACAGAATAATTAAGAAATTATAATTACAATTTCCTGTGCTCTGGGATTAATCTAACGTTTCTTCTATGCGCAGATCCACTTAGTCACTGGGCCTAGCTTTGGTCTCTGACAAGGTGAGCTCTCTTCACCCAGCGGCGTCCTCCTTCTACCTTTTTAAAAATTTATTAAATATTTTTATTGATTTTAGAGACAAAGGGAGAGGGATAGAGAGATAGAAACATCAATGATGAGAATCATTGATCAGCTGCTTCCTGCATGTCCCCTCTTGGGGATTGAACACACAGCCCAGGCATGTGCCCTTAGCCGGAATCGAACCTGGGACACTTCAGTCTGCAGGCCGACACCCTATCCACTGAGCCAAACCAGCTAGGGCCATCTACCCTGACCGTCCACTAAGTTGTTGCTTTTTCCTTTCCCTTTGGAGTTAATGAACTGTAGCCCGAGGCTGGTTTGTAGATCTGGTCACACTTTCAGGCAGCAGGCAGCTCACCAGGGAGGGATTCGCATGGAAATTCCAGTAGGTCAGAAGGGTACAGAAAAAAGAACCCGGGCAGAGGGCATTAACGACGAAAACATGTAGTAATATACAGAAAACACGAAAAAAATTCTGCTAGTACTGTGCCTTGTTATTGGTTCCTATAGCTATTTTTAAATGTCAAATGACTTATAAAAAGAGCATGTGAATGTCATGTTTACTGGGAGGGAACAAAGGTTAAAACGATGCTGAAAATGCAGCCTATAAAAACAGAGGCCTGGCCATCTTGCTTCCTGTATAAAAAAAAAAAAGATACGTTTAGTTCAACCTGGCACATTGGGAGAAGGCACTGGCATTGCCGTGTGTGTGTGTGTGTGTGTGTGTGTGTGTGTGTGTGATTATGTAAACGTGTACCTGTCTGCCCGTCCATCTTCCCCATCCCCTCCATAAACCTGATCCTCCTCCTCTGATTCACCTTTCTCCAGTTTTCAGACCTCCAAAGGGGAGTCTCTCTCCTGCATCTACTCAGACTCTGGAACTCTGTGGGCCCAATGCCCTAAACCAATTTCTCTCATTCCTCATTCTTTTTCACCCAAACGGATGATTTTCCTCCAGAAGGCACCGAGCCCTGTTCTCCCTTTCTTAGAGAGCCCTCCTCTTCCCCTTGCCCTCTGCCACCACCTGAGCCTGGTCTTGCCCTGAGCCTGGTCCGCTGCCCTGGCCTCCCGCGCTGCTCCTCGGGTTCCAGCCTCTTTCTCCTCTGTGCCACTGCCCGGGGCTGCCACACTGACTTTCGGAAACCATGGGCTCCCCAGAGCCAGAGGCCCCTCACTCTCTGGACTTCTCACCGCCGGCAGAGGACATTCCTTTCTCTCTTGGCGTGGCTCCTGCCTAGTGACCTAGCAGCTGCGAGTGGCCTTCATGTGTGGGTGACCGGACAGGAGTGACTCACCGAGTCCCTTCCTTTTCCTGGAAGGCACGGAGCTGATGCTCTTCGCAAAGCCTTTGCATCGGGCTCTTCCCTCCTGCTGGAGCCCTCTTCCTGGGGTTCTCCCGGGGCCTCCGTGTCACAGTCAGGTCTCAGCTCAGAGAGCACTGCCTCTGAGATGCCCTCCCACCCGGATGGACAACCCTCAAAAGCACCTCAATGACAGTAGGGCCCTCTGTCTGCATAGTTTCCCGCTGTGTCCCCAGCACCTAGAATAGTGCTGGCACTCGGCATGCCCGTGCTAAATACTTGCAGATTTATCAGAAGCAAGCAGCTTCTACAAAGCGTACATGATTGCAGACGTTCTGCTGTTCTCTGTTGGACAAGAAAGGTACTGAGGGATGAATGAAGAAAGGAGGCGCAGACAAGAGAAGAGGGGCAGAGAGCTCCTTGCAGAGGAGAAGAGAGAGAACAGAGCACAGCGTGCAAGGCCTGCTCTCTCCTTCCTCTGACGTGGAAAACGCTTTCTGCTGAGGTTAAAGCAAAAACCACGTTCATCTCCTCGAAAAGGACATTTTGGAGAAACCAGAGAGAAGACCCTCCCCCCTCCCCAGCCCCCTAGCCTCTTTTCTCATTTTCTAGTTTTCAACACACACACACACACACACACCCCAAAAACAAAAAAAAGTGGATAAATGTCAATTCCCATATCAACATAAGTGGGTCCAAATTGTCTAATTTGTCTGAAATTTTAAAAAGCAGCTCCTTCTGTCTAAAGCGCACATTATTCCCCAAGACTGTCTAGCTCCTCTCTAAGTGTTTTGCTCACGGCTGAGCAAATTACCCGTCATGGTAGAAACTGACAACATACAAAAGGCGCTCCTGACTCAGAAGCCCATTGTGTAACCATTTTGATACCTTTTTGTCAGACTGGATCTGCTGCTTCCTTTGCCAACTGAAATCAAATGCATGTGTTAGGTCACGGCATGAATATGAAATAGTTTTTACCCTTGTTTTTCCTTCCTCCTTTCTTACCCCCTTTTTATTACATGTCACAAATCAGACCGTGATTATGGAAGTGCGGAACGAAGGCGGCTCGCGCGGCTGAGTAATGCTGCCGGTCTTGTTTGGACCTTTTGGTGATTGTTCAGGATGTGCAATCGTCCAAGGCTGAGATGACATCACCGGCGTGAATGACTCTGGGCCTCCGGATTCTGCCATGCAGGGCTTGCCAAGGAAAATGAAAGCGTTGGCTCCTTTTGCTCCTCCCACCCCTCACGAAAGTAGTATTCCACATCTAGTGGCCCCGGTTGTATGTTGAAGAGGAACTTGGTTCTTTATTCTCTGGTCCAGGAAGCCATCACAGAATATGGAAGCCTTCATGAATATGGAATCACGACCACCTTCGGTGTTTTGATTTTTCTTGCTCAGGGTGATTACCCAGTGCTTTAGACCTCTGTGCATGCGGTGCTTTCTTGCCTCTCTGGTTTTTTGGTATGTGGTGTTTCCTCAGTCTGACATGATTTCGTTTTTTTCTTTTGTAAAATATATATATTTGTTGATTTTCTTTTTTTAAGAGAGAAGGAAGGAGAGGGAGAGGGACAGAGACGTTGATATGAGAGAGAGACATGGATCGACTGCCCCATGCACACATCCCGACTGGGAAGTGAGCCCACGACTGGGCATGTGCCCTGATCAGGAACTGAACTGGCAACTTTTCAGTGCACAGGATGACGCTCGTCTAACTGAGCCACACCAGCCAAGACATGAATGAGAACTTTTATCAGAACGCAGTGACTCACTTTATCCCAAATTCATTTGTCTGATATTAGTAATAGCCACATTAGCTTTTTTTTGGGGGGGGAGGTAATATTTGTGATTTTTTGAACATTTATTTTTTGTCCTGATCGGTTTGGCTCAGTGGCTAGAGCGTCGGCCTATGGACTCAAAGGTCCCAGGTTCAATTCAGGTCAAGGGCATGTACCTTGGTTGCGGGCACATCCCCAGTAGGGAGTGTGCAGGAGACAGCTGATTGATGTTTCTCTCTCATCGATGTTTTTAACTCTCCATCCTTTTCCCTTCCACTCTGTAAAAAAACAATAAAAAATATATACATTTTAAAATTATTTTCTATAGAAATATGTACAGCAAAATGGTTAATAGCCTGGAATCTGAGGTTTGAGAAAGACTGGTTTTGAAACCTGATTCCTCCCTGCACTAGTCATGTGATCGAAGGCAAGTTACTTAATCATCCCAAACTTCAGTTTTCTCAGATTCTGTGTAAGGGTATGATGAACATATAATAGGGTTGTTGTGAAAATGTAATAAATTAAAACAGAACAAGTTAAAAGGCCTTTGGCATAAAGTTAGTACTTAATAAAAGTAGTAGTTATTATAATGTTTAACAAATATAAATAAGGCCCTAGCTGGTTTGGCTCAGCAGTTAGAGCATTGGCCTGTGGCCTGAAGTGTCTTGGGCATGATTCTGGTCAAGGGCAAGTGCCTTGGTTGCAAGCTCCATCCCCTGATCCGGGCATGTGCAGGAGGCAACCAATCTATGTATTTCTCTCAGATTGATGTTTCTCTCTGTATCTCTCTCTCCCTTCCACTTTCTCTAAAAATCAATGGAAAAAGTATCCTTGGGTGAGGATTAACCATATATATGGAGCTCCTTGGGGGTACTAGTTCAATCCCTGTCCCTTAGCATAGAATAGTAGGCAGAGGACAGGGTCTTGAGATGGCGCTGGAACTAGGTTAGCATTGATCTCTTTGCTTCAGGGAGTTAACAGGCTGGGAAGGGTGGGAATCCCTGTGAATTTTAAGATGGAGGTCAGGAGTGTGACTTATACCCTTATAGGTGCCACCCTGAGCCCATAGATATCAGGGGAGTTGGTCAGCTCTGTTGCAGCAGCTGTGACCTCCTTGAGAGGCTAGCAGGAGCTGGAATTGGGAATGCATTTCCCTCTACAGACACATGATTATTTGTAGGTGACATGTACCCTCAGACTCAGTGCTATTGACAATGGGCAACATAAGGCCTCGAGGACCAACATGAAATCACAACCTTTTGAAATAACATGTTTCCTCATGGGAAAGGTGTGCTTCGTTCCAAATAACTGATTTACAAATTACACATTGCAACATAAGCCATTAGGGAAATAGGGCTGCCATCCTTCATATCTGTAGTGCAGAAGGAGGAAGGACAATCCCTCAGAACCCCAAAGCACAGGGACAGCTGAAAGCAGAGCATGTTTCCAAACTGGGTGTCAGCCAGGGCAACAGCTGAGCGGTTTCTCGCAAAGAGCAACACTGGCTCCTTGGGGACACTGACTTAGGCTTGGCCCCAGGCCATCCCTGTGCCCTTGATGATGCCTCTTTATTCCTTGAAGAATCTTCCTTAGAGGAGAAGAAGCCACCTTCCTTCTCAGGGCTTTCTGAAAGTTTGTGAATATTGCCTAGAAGGGGTATCTGTGCCTATCCCCCTTCCCCCCTCCCCCAAGTCAGCCTGGTTGTAAGCAGCTCTCTAAACTCTTTGCAAGATCGCTCTCTATGCTTTTGTCACTCTTGTCTCTGGTGTTCGGCCACCCTGGGCCTGGACCTCCCATTCGTCAGTCAGTTAGCAGGTAGATGCCAAGAAGCCACTGTTGCTCAGGATTCTTCTAGGCTCTGCTGGGGTGCAGAAAAGAAACAAACAAACAAACAAACAAACAAACAGGATTTCTGCTCTTAAGGAATCCACAAACTACTTCAGGAAGCAGTATGCCTTAGATCAGCGATTTTCAACCTTTTTCATCGCATGGCACCCCATAAACTAATTACTAAAATTCTGCAGCACACCGAAAAATATATTTTTTGCCAATCTGACAAAAAAAAATAGGTATGATTTTAATTCATTTACGCTATTGTTGTGTTGGCTGTTGTCATTTTTTAAAATTTGATGATCTAAGGGAAATAGACAGGTATTGCATGTTTTAAAAAATTCTAGCAGCATACCTCTTGGGGCACACCAGTTAAAAATTGCTGTCTTAGATGTTAAAACACAGGGTTCAAGTCAGCCAGCCCTGACCTGAAATCCTAGGTCTACCATTTCTTAGCTAAGTACCCGAGTCTCAGTGTTTTCATCTGTAGAATGGAAATGGTAAAGCAGCTATGTCATAGAGTAGTGAGAAGATTATGCTGCAAGGTCCACTCTTCAGAAAGCACAAGATGGGGTACTGAATAGCCGGGGCTATGTATACATAGACGATAACACTTTTCTCAATGCTCTCCTGCCTTCTCACTCCCAGGGAGGAAGCAGTGCATTGTGGGTCACAGACATGAGTGGGAGCGGGGCTTCGGGGCACATTGAAGAGCTGCTGTTGACTTCCTGGCGAAGGCATTCTGCCCGTCTTGGCTCAGTGCTGCCCTGGGCACCTTGTTGGGGTTGGAAAGCCAACAACTGGAACTCCCTCTGCCTTTGAAGAATTTACTAGCTCGATGGGGCTTCAAGGTGCACACACACACACATACACACACACACACACACATGCGCGCGTGCGCGCGCACACGCAGCTTTGACGAGATGAAGCAGCATCTCCATTTGCAAGAACAAAATGATATGCCAAAAATTCAATATACTTATGAGGCATCGTTAGGGCAAGAAATGCTCCCAGTAAGTCTACAATTTGGACGCTGGGGAAAATGTTCTGAATGTTGTTCATACCATCCGTAACTCTGTGGCCATCATAGCAGAGGTTTCTTTCTTTCCCCTACCCCCAGCACCCTGCCTCTCTGTCTCTTGTGGATGTTGTTCTCCCCAGACAAACTGCTCTGGACCAGCCAGTGAAACCTAATCCTGAATGCTGCCCGCAGCCTGCGGTGGCGGTGGGCGAAAGGCCTGTGTGATTTCTTCGGGGAGCCCCATGCTTGTTTTCATGCTTTACACAGGGGCCGGTGGAGCGATGAATGGTGAAAGAGCCCCCTTCAGACGAGCGAGCTCTGCTTTCGGTGACTGCTCCCGTGGGCTTCTGCCGAGGGTGATGTTGACTTTGCAGGCGTAGTGACAGGCCTGGCTTTCTGGGAGCATTGCAGTGAGAGCTCCAGAGGCCTCCCCGGACCTCCTCCCTAGCAAGGCTGTGCCAGCCCGGCGTCACGTGGGCAGTTCCACGGAGCCTGGGATTTGGACGTGAGACATGCTCTTGTCAGATCTGCAACCAAATGCCTGTGTGCTGTGCCCTCTGGGTAAATGTGTGTTCAGCTGCAACCATATCTCCTCGCCTCATTCTCTTGGAAGAAGAAAAGCAAAAACAACACACACAAAAATAAGGTTGTGATTCTATATTGGTTAAAAATATCCTTATGGATTTTTTTTTTTTTTTTTTTTTTTTTTTTTTTTTTTTTTTAGAGAGGAAGGGAAAGGGAGAGTGAGAGAAACATCGATGTGACAGCGAAACATCAGTTACCTGCCTCCTGCGTGCCCCCTCCCAGAGATTGAGCCCACAACCCGGCGTTGAGCCAGCAACCGGCCGGGGCCCTTATGGAATTTGAAGGCACCGTGGAATCATCAGCAGATGGGGGAAACTGAAGCCCAGGGAAGGGAAATGGCTTATCCAGGGTCACACAGCAAACAAGTGGAAGAGCTAAGACTGAAAGCCAGGTTTTCAGCTTCTGATCCTGTTCTCCTTCACTATTCTGTTTCTGTGGACAACCACGGGGAGTTCTTTCTCCTTTTCATTCGACTCATCCTCCTTTCCAAACCCTGTAATGAGCCAAGATGATCCGAGAAATCCTAATTTACTTCCAAAGGCAGTTTGCTGCCCGTTGGCCATGCTGTATGGCTTGACTATCCCAATTAAAATTTTCAGCATTTCATATGAAAGCATGCCAGTTACCCACTGAGTCTAAATAAATCCGTTTAGGTAGTTAGGGTTTATGAATATAGACAATCTCGCTTTCCCTTTCATTCTCTCTGTCTTCCCTGGCATTCTTTCCTCTACTTGCCTCTGTTAAGATGCTTACAAAAAAGGAAGAAAATATTTACTTGGGATATATAATTTGGAGAATTGCTCAACGTTTTGTTTTTTTCTTTCCGATATTTGTATTATCATCAGAGTGACCCATGCTATAATAATGTAAACTTTGTAGATTTTAAGAATATATGAATGCTGCACTGTAATGCTCTCGAGCTCTCTAATGAGGAGGAGGAGAAAGAGGAGAGTGTGGGTAGGATTGGGTAGAGAAACCTTTGAAAATTTTGGCAGGGTGTTTGTGAATGTCTGGGCAGTAAAATATTTTTACAGCATGGTGGGTGTTGTGAATGCTCTGGAAACTCACAAGCAAGCCCCCCAGGCTTCGAACAACACAGAAGCGTTTCAGAAAGAAACCTGAACGGCATCCAAGGCTAATTACAGCCCAGCATGCCAGTGCGAGTGGGGGGAGGGCAGAGAGCATCAGAGGAAACGACACTGGTCCGGGACCCCTCGGAGCCCCAGGGCCCGAGGCTGGTTCAACCACAGGCAGAAGTTTCCTAGTCTGAAAAAAGGGCTATAACAGCTCCGATCTTGTGGAGTGTATTTTTTTTAGGGATATGTGTAGTTATCAGTGCCACCATGGCTGAGAGAACACCTCTCTTTAGGAGGGAGTGTTCTCAGATCAGCAACACGGAGAGAGACGGACGGGCAAAGAGCCAAGCAGGAGCCTCCCATCTGCTCCGCCCCCTCCCCAGGGTTGGCACGTGGCTCCTGCTCTATGCCTGGCCCTGCCTGGCGCTTTTGGGTCTGCTAACGCTGACCGCTCCATCCCACCAGAGCCCCACCGTGGTCCCATCCGCAACGGGCCACTCTGCTTTCTGGCCTGGAGATTCCTTCTGGCTTCGCCTCCTGCATGTAGCGTCACCTTCCTTCGTATTGTGGATGAGAAAGGAGCTCCATAATGAACCTGACAAACCCAGTGACCTCACAGGGTAGATCTGGTCATAAATTCCTACAGGGCTAGTCATGGCTCTGGGGCACTGGGGCAGCCAGCGGAAGTTTAAGAAGGCCACAAGGAGCTGGACAAGCTTTCCATCTCACTGTGATCCTGAAATGAATGCCAGCCACACCACGGGACAAACTGTCCCGGGGCTTCCAAAGGAGGAACTCGTGGCTGGCTTCTCTCTTCTACGTTACAGTTTGGGTCAGGTTAATAATTCCACTCTGTAGACTGTAGATAACTTCTTAGTTCCAAACAGTCTCCTTGCTTTGGTGGGTCTAGCACAGTGACTGCCACACACCGCTCTCCTGTTCATCTTTTACTCTTTTTTCCCCTTTTCTGGGGACTCGAGAAAAGGGTGAAAAAGAACTTTGCCAATCTGTCATTAAACAAAAGGAATGTGTGTCTGAGGTTTTTAAATAATTAAATGTGTCTCCTCTTAGAACACATGGTCCTGGATAGCCTTGAATGTATCTTTCCATTTATTTCTCTGCAGGGCTGTGTAGCAGAAGAGGGGACAGCCTCTCAGAGTCTGTTTCTGGCCTCATTTCCCTAAACTGTTAGCTCCAGGAGCAAGCACGCAGATCAGCCGTGGGCAAACTACGGCCCCCGGGCCGGATCCGGCCCGTTCGGCTGTTCTATCCGGCCCGCGGAGCCGAAAGAGCGGAGGGTTCTCTTGCTCTCCCCTCCGCTCCTTCACCAGCAGCCCAAGAGGAGAGTGCCAGCATGGTCAGGTTGCTTTTGTTCCAGCCCTCCGGTCCAGTTTAAGAACCCAGTGTGGCCCTCG
Organism: Vespertilio murinus; assembly: GCA_963924515.1. NCBI lineage: Eukaryota > Metazoa > Chordata > Mammalia > Chiroptera > Vespertilionidae > Vespertilio > Vespertilio murinus. Next base: position 55,984,691 of record OZ004713.1, on the reverse strand, counting down.
AGTCAAAAAGTTTGCCCACCCCTGACTTAGACCCCGTGGGACCAGGCAGAGGCTGCAGGGTCATTGGTGCCTCAGAGCGAAGGAGGGGGTTGATGTGATTGACCTGCAAGAGTACTCTTCTCAGAGCAACTCTTAAAAAAAAAAAAAACAACACCAACTTTATCGTTGAAAGTATTACATAGGTCGTCTCCCTGCCTCATTGTCCTCTTCCAGTCTGCCCCTGCCCCCCCCCCCCGCCCCAGGCTTCACACCGCCCCCCACCCCCCCCCGCCCTTCCGCTAACCACCGGAGAGACACAGAGCTGGCCTGTGCTGGGCCTGGTGCAGGGAAAAAGGCAAAGGAATGCATGTCTGGAGCTCCTGGTCCCACGCAGTCTCCAGACCCTATTAGGCCATGTGGCTTCAAGTTTGAATTCCTGCTGCAACGCAGCTCTCTCCACTCCCATTCTCTGAATTTGCTAAACAAAAAATACAGGTGTTCTTAGTCAAGTCATTGGATGCTAAAATAAAAAAAAAAAAAATTAAAAAGCTACTTGGTTACGCAGGGCAAACCAGGAAGAGTAGAGATCCAGAAAAGCCCACACCTGCTGCAAAGGCCTCCAAACAGGTGGGAAGGGCGGATGGAACGTGTGACCGGCACAGGGCCTGGTCTGGGAGCGAGTGGCGCCGGTGAGTGAGGGACAAGGTACACTGTAGCCACCCAGCGGGGCGCCTCCGACACCTTCTACCGTTTGAACCCGTGTGCCCTTCCTGGAGGTGGAACAGCCCCCCCTCCACCCACCAGCCCTGGAAGGGTGGGCGGGTGAGGCTTGGAACTTGGGGCCTGGAGGAGGCAGCAACCTGCCTCATTACACCCACTCCCCCGAAGCTCCTTTTAGCGCTGGGCTGTTCCACTTTCCCTGTAGCCTAGCAACCTGGGCCCCTGACGACTCACTTACTATAGTCCTGAAAACAAGCTTCTCTTTCTCCAAACAGGATTTCCCCCCTCCTTCCTCTCTTCTTTCCTCCCTTTCTTTTCCTTCATTCCCCTCTTCCTCCCTCCCTCCTTCCTTTCCTTTCTTCCAAGTAATCAAACCTCAACTACAGGCACACCTTGTTTTGTTGTGCTTTGCTTTACTGAGCTTCACAGATGTTGCATTTTTAAAAAAAATAAAATGAAGGCAAGACCCTCCACCAGCAAAAAGATGAGACTCGCTGGACCCGAGCCTGCAATGTCTCCGAGGTCTGCCTGCACAATGAGGTCCTTGTGGGCCCCGCCCCAGGCCGCTAACTGCACCTCCCTCTGCGGGGGCACCGGCTTCCCGCCTGGCCGCCCCCCTCCGTCCTCCTCCAGCTGCAGCCAGAGCGGCCTTTCCCAAGCTCCGTTGTGGTGAGCTCTCTCTCTTCCAGCCCGTCCACAGCTCCAGGAGAAATCCTCTCAGGCCTCCCGCAAGCACGTCTCCTTCACCCACCAGCCCTTCACCGCCCGCCCCACTCTCCACCCCACCCGCCCGGGAACAACTCTCCCGGTCGCCTCCGTGTCTTCCCTCAGCCTGGGAAGCCGGCTTCTGTGTGCTTAGTGCTGAAACGTTCTGCAGGCCTCAGCTGCCACATCAGCGCCTCTGGGAGCCTTCCTGCCACCCTCCCGGGAGCACGGACCTCCCTCCACTTCTGTACGTCATGCGTGGGCCTGTCCTGTAGACATCTAAGCATGTGCACCTGCCTCATAAGCTGTCTCCTTTTCCAACGTGTCCCCTGCGCTCAGCACAGTGCCTGACACATAGAGGGTGATCCCTGCGTCATCAAATGAGTGGATGAGAAATACGAGAGGGAGGAAAAGCAAGGAAGGGAGGAAGGAAGGAAAGAAAGAAGAAAAAAAGGAGGAAGGGAAGAGGAAAGATGAGGGGAGATAGGAAGGAAGGAGGAAGGAAGGACTATATATACAGTGGTCTGCAAACTCATTAGTCAGCAGAACCAAGTATCAACAGCACGACGATTGAAATTTCTTTGGAGACCCACATTTTTAACACTTACCGTATTTGCCGGCGTATAAGACGATTTTTTGGCCCTGAAAAATACCGTATTTGCCGGCCTATAAGAGACTGTGCGTATAAGACGACCCCCTAACATTTCCACTCAAAATACAGAGTTTGTTATATACTCGCTGTATAAGACTACCCCCCACTTGGAGGCATATTTTTCAGGGCCAAAAAATCATCTTATACGCCGGCAAATACGGTAAACTTCTTTTAATGCCACTTCTCAAAATAGACTCGCCTAGCCGAAACCGGTTTGGCTCAGTGGTAGAGCATCGGTCTGCAGACTGGAAGGTCCCAGGTTCGATTCTGGTCAAGGGCATGTACCTTGGTTGCGGGCACATCCCTAGTAGGGGGTGTGCAAGAGGCAGCTGGTCGGTGTTTCTCTCTCATCGACGTTTCTAGCTCTCTGTCTCTCTCCCTTCCTCTCTGTAAAAAGTCAATAAAATATATATTTTTTTAAAAATACACTCGCCCAGGCATTTTGTGGTATTTTGTGGGAGAGCCACACTCAAGGGGCCAAAGAGCCACATGTGTCCCACGAGCCCCGGTTTGCCAACCACGGACATAGTGGAAATGAGTGAGTCTGAGCACTCAGAAGCCATCGTCCCCGGGGGAGGGGAACGAAGTCCCGAATGACCTCTGGCCGCCAGGATGAAAGGGGCTTCTCTTTGCTGTGCGGGCCCCAGCCTGTGGATCCAAGGCAAAGCCAGTGGGCTTCTGGAGGCCTGGCCCGGGCACAGGGTGAGAGCCAAAGCCGGTGCAGCTGAGCCCGTCGAGCATCTGCTCACAGATCTGCTCTTGGCCGGCTTCCTGCTTGCTCGGGGAGGCTGGCCACGCAGGCCTTGTTGTGCCAGAGCTCCCGGGGGGAGACGCGAGGGTGAGTCAGGGAGAGCGAGGGCATTTTCCCGTGTCTCTCAGCCTCTGGTGGCATTTCTGGCAGTGAATCCTTTGCCTTCTGGTTTCTGCCAGATAGGCCTGCTCCTGGGCAGCTCCTGACAGCTCCTAACCCCTGGGCTCAGGTAACTCTGCCTCTCCCCCGCCCTGTTCCTCCGGCCCTTGGGGGAAGGGGTGGGGGTGGCTCTGAGTTGCCTCAGCATTCCCTGTAGATTTTTTTAGCTCCCCTGTGACTCATGTGACCGGCTCCCCACATTCAAAGCCCTTGTTGTAAATATTCATAGTGGGCTCTGTCTGCTGGGCGGGACCCTGACTAATAAATATACCAGTTCAGGTTGGTGACCTCCCATTAGCGGAGAAGGCCATGGGGAGGAAGCATTGGACTTCTCTTGGTCTTTTTCTATGAGATGGAGTAGGGTGCGTGGTGTGGAAGTTGAAACCAGGTGGGGAGAGTCGGGTGCATTTGTTTGGTCGGCCGGACCACATTGCTGCTGAGTTTGCGCTCCGGGGTCTCGTGGTGGCCTGAGCCTCTGCGTTTTCCCTATGGGGACCGGGCGCTACCTTGCTGCCCCTGGCTGTGTGGCCCTCACGTGCTGTGCCAAGCAGAGGGCTCCTGATGAGGCGGCTGGGTTGCACGGGCCAGTCTGGTGGCCAGCACAGCTGCGTGGGTGTCGCAGATAAGCAGGGACCCTCTCTCATGTCCTGACCTTATCCAGCCACGTGGGGTGCGGGCCGGAGAGGATCAGACAGCGGCACCGGGCCCTTTCCTCTCCCAGCGGACCTCTGCTTCTCCCCTCGGGCTTTTCATGAGCCCCTGATGGTCTAAGGGTCACCTTCCTTTCGATTCACCACCAGTTGCTTACTCTCTTGTATCAGGGACCACCCTGAAATCAGGAACCCCATCTTTTCCAACGTTGATCCTTCCCACCATGTTTGCGGTGTTCCTGCCTCACTCACACCCCACTCAACAAGCTCTCACTTCCCCCGGAACTATTCAGTCCCGACGACGCGTTCGCTGAGGTGCTCAGACAGATCTCTGCCCTGGGTTAACCGGCGCTACAGGCTCTCATCGAGAGGAGCCGGGATAATAACCAGATAAAAACACTCCGGAGGCGTCAGCGCTTTCAGGATAGAGGAGGACTTGTCCTCCCACTCGGGGTTTTGTAAAGGGATGTAAAGAGTTAACTCGTCGCTGCCCACGGGACTTGGCCTTGGCCATATAAAGGCATTCCACCCAGAAGGAATGCGGGAGTCGTGCTGGGAAGCAGGTTTCTCTCCCGGCCTGAGCCAAGGCTAATGTCTGGGGCTGCACAGCCCCCCTGACGCAGGGAGACACGGGTCTCCTGGGGGCACTGAGTGGGCTGTCGAGCCCCCGGCCTCCTCTGCCCGACCTATGCCTCCAGTGGAGGTGCCCAGGAGAGTTGAAACAGTGGCATGGCTCCCGAGTGGGGAAGACTCAAAATAGTGGTAACCATTCCAGCAGCTGCTGCTCGCTGAGGGCCCACTGTGAGCAGGCCCTGAGCCACGAGATCTCCCTATGAGACCTCATGCCCCCTCTTCACCATGGCTCTTTTTTAAAAAATATATATATATTTTATCAATTTTACACAGAGAGGAATTGAGAGGGATAGAGAGTTAGAAATGTCGATGAGAGAAACATCGACCAGCTGCCTCTTGCACACCCCCCACGGGAGATGTGCCCGCAGCCAAGGTACATGCCCTTGACCAGAATTGAACCCAGGACCTTTCAGTCCATAGGCCGACGCTCTGTCCACTGAGCCAAACCGGTTTCAGCTTCACCGTGGCTCTTGAGGACACTTGTTCATGGCATCCACCTGGAATGCCGGTCCTCGTGGCCTTTTATCATCATGGGCCTGCTGTGCACCTTTGAGTTTTACTCTTGGCTGAATCCCCGGGACCAGCCACACAGTAGGTAGTCAAGGCTGAAGGACATTAGTTGTCTCACCTTCAGCGTGAGCATGAAGGAAACCGCTTGCTATCTGCCCTCAATTTCTCTGGCTCTGTGCGGGGTGGTGTCATTACCCCTTGGCTTGCTGGGTGGAAATACTGCTCCTTTCTCCTCTTGGTTGATCAACGTGTACTTGCTGTAAGACCTCCCTCAAATAGGTTTATCCTGTGGAGCCTTATGAAATTCTCTTGTTCAGATTTCCCTCAACGTGGGAGATCCACATCCAACGTATGTGGATATATGCAGACAGTTGTGTGGTTTTTTTAAAATATATTTTTTATTGATATTTTACAGAGAGGAAGGGAGAGAGATAGAGAGCTAGAAACATTAATGAGAGAGAAACATCGACCTGCTGCCTCTTGCACACCCCCTAACGGGGATGTGCCCGCAACCAATGTACATGCCCTTGACCGGAATCGAACCTGGGACCTTTCAGTCCACAGACCAACGCTCTACCACTGAGCCAAACTGGTCTCGGCCAATTGTGTGGTTTTTAACCAAGATGTGCTTTCAGAACCTGGGTTTCTGCTTCCCCAGTGGAGGGGACTTGGCACAGAAATGCAGTTCTTACAGAGGAAGAGTGTGGGGGTAAGCACTCAGACCCAAGCCAGACTGCTTGGGTTCAAATCCCAGCTTGCTGTGTGACCGTAGGCAAGCAAGCCACTCCACTTTATTTCTCTGCACCTCAGTTTTTTTTGTTTTAATTTTTAAAATGGCCGTCTTTATGATGGCGGTTTATATAATTTGTAAGACAGACCTGGGTTCCGATCCCGGCTCAGCTACTAAATAGCTGACTCTGGGACAGTCACTTAACCAGTTTGTGACCAAGTTTCCTCATAATAACCTTTACTTGACCCCATAGGGTTGTCACGAAGATCACCCGGGAGGCATGAACTTCCTTGGATGGTTAACTTTCTGAACTCTAAAGCATTTTATAAACAACATTGAATACTATTATTATTCTCCTGACTTGCAGGTAGATTATAAGTAACTGGAGGATAACACTGATTTTAAGCTAAGAAATGGATGTGCCACACCTATGTCCCATCCTGCCCCGGCCTAGCTCAGGACCCCGCCACAGGGACAGCTCAGCACATGTCTGTTATTAATGGACGTTCTTAAGGAATAGGTGTAAGTTGATTCACAAAGAAGCTGAAAACAAGGTTTGGCCCTGGGCATCAGGAGACTGTCGTCTGCTCAGGAATTGCTTAGCAGGGGCCAAAAGAATTTACAATTTTGCCCACGTCTGTGACTGGCCTGCAAGGAAAGGGGCCCAGCTAAGTGGGCCTGACCCCGGGCCTCAGTCCCAGGAGCAGGTCTCCTGGGGTCGTGGGGAACTCCCACCATCTTCAGTTCTCATTTCCCAAGCAGCGCCGGCAGAAGCACACCCATTTCACACGGGCATCCGAATCTCAACGTCACACCTGGACAAACGCGGTGACCTTGCTTGAGTTAGCTGGTTAATCCCCTTACGTCCCAGCGCCACCATCTATAACCTGTAGCCAGTACCGCCCACTTCTCGGGGTTCCCGCGGGATTAGGTTAGATCGGGCCTGCATAGCCCTCTGTCTGCACTGGGCACAGAGGAGGTACTGCCAACTTTAGTGTCATCTCCGTCTCTTCCCTCTTGGGGAGCTGGCTTAGTAGGAAAAATAAAGCAGGCGGCTGGAGTTTTCATCCTGCCATAAAAAGGGGTGGTGCGCATGGTTCGCCCCCGATAAGGGTAAGATTTCCCGGGTGTGCAGCTGCTTAGGGACCTGAAAAGCCCTCCCCATCCCCTGGGGTCAGAAAAGGGCAGGCTCCCGTGCGTCTCAGAAGCAGGGTATTGTGTTTCGAAGACATTGTACACTGTGTCAATATTTGATGAGGGCTGGAGGGCGGTAAGGGTGGCTGTGTGGGCCACAGGCTGCCCTGTGCCTGAGGTGACATGCCAAAGACCGACGATGCCTTCAGGGAAGGAGCGGCACATTGTCGTTTAGGGCAGAGAGCAGGGCTGACCTCGCTCTCCATGGGCAAGTCTCATTTCCTTGCTGCCCCCGGGGACAGGGATGTGCTGCTAACACCTGGCTATTGCCGCCACCTGTTCTGGACCAGGCGCTCAACAGGTGTTATCTCTTCTCGTCCCCGGAAGGTTCGTTTTACAGTTGAGGACACTGAGGCCCGGAGAGTGAAGACACTTGGGCAAGGTTAAATAGTAAGTCTGTGGCCCGTAGAGGCCAACGAACCAACGATACGAGGTACACGAGTCAGCCTGACCTCAAGACTGGGGACTGTGAAACTCTAGCGCAGTGGTTCTCAAACTTTTTTAAAAAAAAACATATTTTATTGATATTTTACAGTGAGGAAGGGAGAGAGATAGAGAGCTAGAAACATCGATGAGAGAGAAACATCGACCAGCTGCCTCTTGCACACCCCCTACCGGGGAATGTGCCTGCAACCAATGTACATGCCCTTGACCGGAATCGAACCTGGGACCTTTCAGTCCACAGAGCGATGCTCTACCACTGAGCCAAACTGGTTTCAGTGGTTCTCAAACTTTTTAATGCCACGACCCTTCAATACAGTTCCTCATGTTGTGGTGACCCCCCCCCCCCATCATAACATTATTTTCCTTGCTACTCCACAACTATAATTTTGCTATTGTTAATGAATTGTAATGCAGATATCTGTGTCGCAACCCACAGGTTGAGAACCGCTTAGCAGGGTCGCCTAAGACCATCGGAAAAGACAGATGTTTACATTACGATTCATTAACAGGAGAAAAATTACAGTTATGAAGTAGCAACGAAAATAATCTTATGATTGGGGGTCACCACAGCATGAGGAAGTGTATGAAAGGGTCGCAGCAGTAGAGAGGTTGAGAACCACCGTGCTAGAGAGGATCTTAGGGAAACAGAAGAACAGGAAGCCTCGTTCTCCAAAGCCTGCAGGCCTGCCTCAGTCTTAACACAAGAATCCTGGCCTTCAGCTCTCCTTCAGATTTAGCTTTCCTTTTCCCACTACGGCGTCTCTCTTTGCCTGGCCCTTTAAGAGCAAATAAAAGGGAACAGGGGTTTTCAAAAAAATTGTGTGTGTGTGTGTGTGTGTGTGTGTGTGTGTGTGTGTGTGAGAGAGAGAGAGAGAGAGAGAGAGAGAGAGAGAGAGAGAGAATGAAATAGTGTAAGTTTCCCAGACTCCAGAGGTGAAGGGATGAATTCCATGAGCAAGGGTTAGGTTAGAGCAGGGGTGGGCAAACTTTTTGACTTGAGGGCCACAATGGGTTCTTAAACTGGACCGGAGGGCCGGCACAAAAGCAACCTGACCATGCTGGCACTCTCCTCTTGGGCTGCTGGTGAAGGAGCGGAGGGGAGAGCAAGAGAACCCTCCGCTCTTTCTGCTCCGAGGGCCGGACAGAACAGCCGAACGGGCTGGATCCGGCTCGTGGGCCGTAGTTTGCTCACGGCTGGGTTAGAGCCTTCATTCAGCGGGAGGAAAGCCCTTTTCTATGGCCGTCTGCCTACCTAGAAGGCTGGAGGAGCTGCCTGGCACAGACCCTGGTGGGTGGAGTTTGGGTTGGACTCCAGCCCCTGCTTGCCCCTTGCCTGGACACCCTTGTTCTCTGAGCAATCTCTCATCTGAACATGCCCTCCCAGGAGGGATTCCAATGAGAAGAATTCCAGGCTGGGGAGGAGGGGAAAGGGGGCAGATGAAGCCTGTAGCCACCCACAAATCACCTGTAGATGTTTATCTAGTCCAGTAATTTCCAACTGTTGGTCACAAACACCTTTACAGTCAGCTGCATTTTTAGAAACATGACCTTATTGGGTCCTGTGACAATTTTGGGACGCAGGCAGGGTAAGAAGATTATGCCCATTTTATAGATGAGAAAACTGAGACTCAAGAGAGGAGCGTGCTGTGCACACAGTCACCCAGCTAGTAAATGGCAACGTTGGAACTCTGACCCTCCGGTTTTACTGGTTTGGCAGCTCTGCCATGTTGCCTCTTATCAGACAGACTCACAAAGTCCAGCTTTCATCTTAATTTGCTGGAATCTGCAAATCTTTAAGAAGTCCCTTGTGGCTCTAAACTGTGGGCCACTTGCCACACATTCTGTCATGCCCTACCAGCCTTTTTGACTGGATCTCCTAATATGACCATCTGTTTAGCACTTAATGTTTTAGAGAGATCTTTCCCCAACAATCTTGTGAGCCTGGCAGGGCATTCTTCTCATTACAGATGAGCAAGTGGAGACTCCAAGAGGCTGGGTGATTTGCCATGCTGCCTCCTCCCGAGAGGGCTCAGGAGACATAAGCAACTGCTCACAGGACATATGTCTCACCTTCCTCCACAGACGCAGAGACTCCGTGGAAACAGAACGGAGAGGGTGAGCATATAGCATTTCTTCTAGGCCCCCTCCGATTCCCATTAGAAGCTGAGAAGCCACTGCATATTTTCATGGTGGGTCAACCCTAATCTGTGTCCTCTTCAACACTATTGAATCTCAGAATAGCAGAAAAGAAAGGGAAACCACAGAATCCTCTAGTTAGACTAATTCATTCTTTTGACATATGAGAAAATAGTTTTTTGTTTTGTTTTATCTGCTTTATTGAGGTAAATTGTCCAATAAAATTGTAAGATATTAAAAGTATACAATGGAATGATTTGCTATATGTATACATTGTGAAAGAATTACCCTCCCCATTGAGTTAGTTAACTCATCTATCACCTCACTACTTATCAATTTATTATTATTATTTTTTTGCTGAGAACTTTTAAATTCCATTCTCTTAGCATGTCAATCTCTGCCCTTGACTGACGTTTGGGTTTATGGCAACTGCACATCTCCTTTCCCATGAGCTGAGCCCCAACTGGGCAACACCTGACATAACCACTGCCTACCCTGTGCCCATTAGAATGACCCACCTCCTAGATCTGTTCCTTCCTGGTCAACTTCATCTCAGGCAACCCATGGCCTGGAGCTGACCCATCATTTGAACAGGCCCTCCATAAATATTTGTATATTGAATCAACTCGAGTGGATACAAATTTTCAGGAACCTCATAAAGAATCTAGAAGAGTTGGCTGTAGTCAAATGATATAGAATGAGAATAGGTGGTGACACCAAGTTTGAATGGAGAATGCCTCTTCCTTGGTGCTCCAGAGTTCAAAAGAAGGTGTAGTGAGTCTTATGGTGGGCGTGAGATCGGGTGAGACGAGGGGCAACTTGCCTTGCAGGACTTATACATCTAGGGGTAGTTGGCCTCAGGTCCAGCCATCTAGGGGGCCTGGACAGCTCCAGATAGTGGAGCTGCTGAAGACAGGTGTCACCTGTCTAGTGAGTTTTTTCCTCTCTCCACACTTCTGCACGACAGGTCTTTCCACACAGAAAGCAGAAACAAAGCCAGCCTGTGAGGCCTTTTGTTTGCCTTGAATGCCTCTTTAGATTTCTGCACGGGCTGTTCCCTCTGGATTAGAAACCTTTGTCGGCTTCATGAGCTTTCCTTCATACCCACGTAAGATAGATGCAGGCAGCTTGCTCAAGCCACAAAGTTAAAGCCCTGTGAGTATGCCCCAGCTCAGGAGCAGCCAATGGCAATTACTTCCGCCATCTGGCGCAACTCAGCCACCAGTCACTAACGAGCACACTCTGGTCCCTACTTAATGTGAGCTTAGAACTTTCCCCAAATTCTGTGTCTCATTGATCTTTCCCCAGAGACAAAAGAAAGGTTTTGCCTTCTGAAAGAGCGATGGAGCTTTTCTATCTTGATGGGCAGGCAGCTTCTGAGGTGGCCTCCGATAATCCCATCTTCCGCTATTCACACTGTTTTGTAATCAGGTTATAAAAGGACTCCGGCTTCTTTATTGAACATTCACTTGTCTCTCCTCTCTTCTTCTCTCCTCCCCTCCCTCACTTCTTATCTTCCCCCTCTCCTCCCCATTCTCTCATTCTCTGTCTCTCTCATCAGTCACATTGGGGGAAGCAAACTGCCAATCTGTGAGCAACTCTGTGGAGAGACCCCACCTGCATGGCAAGAAGCTGAGCCCAACTGAATCCACGAGGAACGGAAGCCTGCTGACTTCTTTCTGAGTGACTCGGGAGTGGATCCTTCGGCCCCAACTGAGTCTTGAAATGATTGCAGCCCCAGTGACAGCTTAACCCTGGCATCATGAGAGCCCCTGAGCCAGAACCACTGAGCTTAACTGCCCCTGATTCCCGACACACAAAACCAAGACCATCAATATTTGTTGTCTTCAGTGACTAAATCTTGGAGCAATTTGTAATGCAGCAATGGATGAACAATGGAGACCTATAGAGGAGCTCCAAGTACATGGTTTTCATTTCTTCACTGGCCACCTATCCACATCCTTCTTGCCATCTGCCTTCCGTCCCCACCAAGGCTGCTGCTGGCCCAGAAGATGCCCTTGTGCCGGTTAAGAAGAGGGACCCATTCCTCAAGACACTTTTGTTCCTTTGGCTGGAAAATTGTCACGAACATTCACTGTGTGATGGCTAGGATGGGAGCAGTGTCTTGCCGATGGCTGTTTTTGTGCGATGGACAATCCACACCCCGGCCTGCAGCGACCCTGGCCCCACTCCTGCAGGAAATTCTCCTGCCAACATCATTAATGACTTGCTATGTTGCAAATCTGACAACCTTTTCTCAGTTCTCCTTTTCTTGGAGCTGTTTTACTTGAAGCTGTGAGCCACCCCCTCATCCTTACAACTCACTGTGAAGGACTGAAGGAAACAGACAGAGATAGATTAAGGAAACACGTGGTCGATTGCTGAAAAATGACTGATTGGCTATTACAACAACCCCAGCCCAGCCCACCCCAGCCCAGCTGTGCATGAAGTCGGTCCTTTGCGGTAATCTACCCCAGATGTTGCCTGGGGTCTTCCTGCTCTGATTCTCAAGGTCACCTCTGGTTCTAGCTTCCTGTCTCCAAAGAGTTCTTACTCTCTGCTCTTGCCTTAGGCCTCTCTCTTCATGGCTGCCCTGGTGTTTGCCAACATGGAATTCATTCTTTGCTTCTTACTTTTAACCCAACCTCCCCCGCAACCCCCCCTCTCACACGCATTCTCTAATGACGTCTGAGGAGACAGAAGGAGCATGTGTTCATTTCAGTCACAGTGGACCATGAGACCTCTCTGTTTTTACAAGTTCTCTGTCGACTCTGCAGTCCCCCTCTTCTCTCACCCCTACTGCGTAACTCTCTCTCTCAGCTTCTCTCCTGCTCACCTATGCCTCCAGTCCCATCTGCCATCTCAAGTTTGATAAAGGTTACTTTCCTAGGCGAAAACAGTTTTTCCCTAAGAGGAATTTGTTTCCAGATACGAAGCGAAGGGTTGCTTTTTGCTTTTTTACATGCCTCAGCTAGTTCTTAGTGGCTGCAGATGGATGGTGTTAAAGGCCACCTTCCCGGATTGACTCCACGTGGAGTGAGCGGTGGTAAGACAGTGAAGATCCTTTCCCAGAATCCCTTCTCTCGCCCTCTTCCTTGGCACTTTCCCCAGCACGCTGCAGGCACTTTTTATTCTGCATTTCTTAGCTTCCACCACAGCTCAGCAACTGACTTTTGATTTGGGTGGATCTGCTATTGTACTTCACGCAGGCAGCGTTTTGCTTTGAAAACGATTACAATGGAACGGGCGCTGCTGTTGTTCTTCCTGCAGGCCCCGTCTTGCTGTAATGACATTTTCTGTGACCAGCTTAGAAAATCTAATTTAGATGGTCACCACCTGCAGCCAGTGCTAACTCAGACACTCCGCGGGGATCCAAACAATTTGGTTAGACTCGGTTGAACAACTGGCCTCGCTCTCTCGTTGCTACTTTCCAAAAGTTTCCTAATTATGTCACACATGCTTTGGCTTTGGTGACATAATGCCTTTCCTTCCTCTCAGACCAACTGTCTTTCTTTCTTTAGATTGGCTTCCTTCTTACGTTCCGCAAAGCTGAGCCTGTCCACTTTTTCTTCTTTCCAGAAAGCCTCGTCCACTCTTGGGGTTGCAGCTGTTCCTTTTTTTTAAAAAAGTTACTGAATATTTCCTTTATTTATTTATTTATTTACTTACTTATTCATTCATTCATTCATTCATGAATGTATGCATTTTGTAACCATCTTTACCGTTTTATTTTTAAAATATATTCTTGTTGATTTCAGAGAAGAAAGGAGAGGGAGAGACGGAAACATCAAGATGAGAAAGAATCATTGATCGGCTCCTGCACACCCCCTACTGAGGATCCAGCCCACAACCTGTGCATGTGCCCTGACCAGGAATCTAACCATGACCTCCTGGTTCATAGGTCGATGCTCAACCACTGGGCCATACCGGCTGGTCTCCCTTTTGGATTCTTTAGCATGGAATCATTGCAGTCACCTCAAAGTCCACAAGTTTAAAACCACGTACCATCACCCTTCCCTCCCAATCAGAGTTTCTCATTTCTGTCAACCAAACAAGCTTCCCCAGTCTCTATTCCTTCATCCTTAATCTCTCCATGTCACATTACTCTACAGCTTATACAGAGTCCACAGTGGCAGTGCCCTCAGCATTCCTTGGATCCGCCTCTCGCGTCAACAGTGTCTGGATGGAACAGACCCAGGGATGCCCTTTCTTCCAGCCTCTGAGCACCTTCCAACCTCTTTTCTAGTCATCACCTTCGGAACCACCTCGGCCATCCTCAGCCTCCCAGACCAGCCCACACCATTTCTGTGTGTTTTTTAAACTTTAACTCATTGCTAAACAACCATTGCTCCCAAATTTGTCAGAATGATTCCACCGAGGTGGAGGCTGCGGCCAACCGCCTGGCCAACCTGTATCTGTGGGTATTCTACACTTACCTCTCTCTGGGCTTCTATTTCGACCTCGATGATGTGGTTCTGGAGGGCGTGGGCCACTTCTTTGGTGAGTTGAAGGAGAAGGAGGGTAGGGTGCGGAGCGTCTCTCAAAGATGCAAAACCAGCGCGGTGGCCACATTCTCTCCAGGATGCGCTGGAGCCTCCCCAGGACGAGTGGGCAAAACTCTGGGCGCATGGCAGCCGCCATGGCCTTGGAGAGGAGCCTGAAACCAGGCCCTTGTGGACCTGCCTGCCCGGTTCTACCCACAGACCCTCAGCTCTGTGACTTCCGGGAGAACCACTTCCGGGGTGAGGAGGTGAAGCTCATCAGGAAGATGGGTGACACCTGACTCACCTCCGCAGGCCGAGGCCCACCTGTAGCTCTTCCAGGAGCCTGTGGAGCCTCGAGGCCTTTGAGGGGCCCTCTGTACCCCCTGCTGTCTGGCTTCTGCCTGAGCCTCTTTCTCCCTAAAACCACTAGCCATCCTTTTAACCACTCTGAGCCCTCACCCATGCACTGGACCACATGGAAACAATAAAGCTTTTTGCAGGAAAAACAAACACATGTTTATAGTTCTTTGTTGCCTATATAATGAAGTCCAAAGTCCTCAGGTCACTTATAATCTGGGCTTGAATTAATTGAGATTAGGCTCAGTTACATATGTCAGAAAACCCAAAGTAATAGTGACTTAAAAATGAGATAAAATTGTACTTTCTTTCATGTCAATGAATTCTAGGGATAGACAACCAAGGACTGATTCACAAGGTCTGATACACAAAGCTGTTAGGAATCACGACCCATTCCTTCTAGTTTATGCTCTACTATCTTAAGACCATCTCTATTCTTTTTTTTATTCTTTATTTTTCTTTCTTTATTTTTTATAAATCTTTATTACTTAGATTATTACAATTGTTTCTCCTTTTTATCCCCCATAGCTCCCTTCCACCCAATTCCCACCCCACCCTCTGCCCTTACTCCCTCTCCCCCCACATTGTCTTCATCCATTGGTTATACGATTTCAAGCCAGTCTCTCACTGCTCCCCCACCCCCTTATCCCCCTGATAATTATCAGTCCACTCCCTTTCTTTGCCCTTGATTCTACTATAGGGAAATACAACAAAGTGTTCTGTAGCAAATGGCTGCAGACCCATCTCTATTCTTATGATTTAAGATGAAGATGGTGGTGGAGCAGGGAGGGGGGAGAGGGAATGTCAATTGGGGAAAAAGGAGACATATATAATACTTTAAACAATAATAATAAAAAAAGCACATATTCAAAACAGTAAAAAGAAAAAGAGAGAGAGCGCGAGAGATGAAGATGGAGTCAGGGGAAAGGGCATCTATCAAGTGCCATTTCTGGAGGTTTCCTAGAAGTATCCCTAGACCTGTGGTCGGCAAACTGTAACTCGCAAGCCACATGCGGCTCTTTGGCCCCTTGAGTGTGGCTCTTCCACAAAATACCACGGCCTGGGAGAGTCTATTTTGAAGAAGTGGCGTTAGAAGAAGTTTTAAAAATTTGGCTTTCCAAAGAAATTTCAATCGTTGTCCTGTTGATATTTGGCTCTGTGGACTGATGAGTTTGCCGACCACTGCCCTAGACCATCCGCAAGGACAACTCATTGGCCAGAATGTCATCACATGGTCACCTCTAGCAGCCTAGATGGATGGAAAATAAAGTCTTTTTTCTGGGTTGCCCGATATGAAACTAAAAATAGGGAGTTCTGTTCCTAAGGAAGAAGAGTGAATAGGTGTTAGGTGGAAACCAGCCATCGCTGCTGCAGTTTTCCCCGGGGCTTCCCCGTGCCCTGGGCACACCCTCCTATCAACACATCCTGCTGGGCTGGGACTGCACTCATTACCACACTCCCACCTGGCAGAGCTCTTTCAGGCCGAGAAGCCTGTCAGTTCATTTCCAGATGCCGGGGCTCGGTGGAGTAGGGCTGCTGGCAAGGAAGGAGAAGGGGCTCAGCGAGTGTCTGATGGATGAACAGACACCATCGGAAACAATACAGGAGGGAGGGGCTCGGGAAAGTGGGGTGAGGCTGGGTTTGTTCCCAGTGCAGTGGGGGAGCTGCTTGGGCGGATCTCCAGGTGACCTGCCTGGGCTTCTGGAAACCCCCAGGACTCTGGTAAATAAACCTTGGGATTCATGCATTCTAACGCTTGTTTCTGTGTTTAGTTCATGCTCGGTCAATTTTAATGAATTACTGTGGGCAACCCACAGTATAAGTCCAGTTCTCTGGCTGAGGGACCCCAGTCACCTGTGCATCAAGTTCCCACCTGAGGGTGAATTGGAACAAGTCCTGTTCTAGAAACGATAACCATAACAGTCATAAAAATCCGTATGTCATATAGCATCATTATGCCATTTGGGCAACCCTCTGAACTAAACACATGACAGACACCACTCCCCCCTCGACAGAGAGTCATGAGCAGGCTGGAGCCTGCGTTCCTTCACCCCAAGCCCAGGGTTCTCTCCCCTAGAAAGTGGGAGGCAGCGGGAGCAGACTGCTGAATCGCCTCACCTCCAGGGCAAGAAGCCCTTCTTCTTTTGCTTTATAAACAAATGAGGTCCTGGAGTCCCGGAGTCCTGTTTCAGGAGGAAGTGGCAGCTCGGCAGAGGCCCAAAGAGGAACTTCCCTTGCGGTGCTGCCCCGTCAGGCAGACCCTGGGGCCCCTGCCAATTGCCAGCCTGGTCAGTCCACGGGAGGCCAAGGACCCAGAATCTGCGGCTGCCTAGGTTTCAGTAAGAAGTTTGTCTTGGGGCCCATCCCACAGGGTGTGTTATGAAAGTACCAGGAACGTCTCCTTTAATTGTCTGCTGTCCCCGAACAAGAACGCAAGGACACTGCTGGAGCCCAGCCTCTGGCCAGGGTGAACAGGGTCTTCCACGGGATGAGAGAGTAGGGCTGCTGGTGTGTTTTCCTGCCTAGTTCCACCTCGGACTCAGTGACAGCACGCCTTGTAGGCTGGGGAAGCACTGGCTGGGCCTTACGCTGATTCAAAGCTCCCTCAGGCAACCACTAGCACCGTGGTTCATTCTCCAGAGGTCCTGGGACCGCAGCACCGCAGCGCCTGGGTGTTGTTGTTAGAAATGAAAATTCTTAGACTCCCTCCAGGCCCACTGGATCAGGTGGATCCTCTAATAGCTCTGGAGAACACTTGTCTGGCAGGCACGCCCAGGTGAGAGTTGAAAAGGGTAGCAAACAGGAGTGCACGGTCTCTCTGGGCCGCAATGAGACAAGGAGAGCCGTGGGTAGCCCGGTGGGGCGGGTCCTGGCCTGTCTGGGGTGTTGGCTTTGAGGAGGCACGGAGGCATTTTTCCAGTGCTTGTTGTTTCCGGGGAGAGAAGGAGGCCCATCCAGGAGGAGGAGCCGTGGCCACGAGGGACAACAGGTAAGGAAGCCGAGGAGGAGGTTGGAACCGCCAGCTGGGACAGGCAGGCCCGGCGCGGCGTGCCAGTGGCTAATGGGGAGGCCAGCTTTCCCAACCAGCTTTCTCTTGTGCTCTTGTTTCCCGGCCAGAGATCCTCGGCTGGCGGCTGCCTGTGCGTTCTGGACGCCTGCCCTTCATGGTGTTGCCCTTCATGGCTGCCTTGGTGAGCAAACACTGCCAACGAGCAGTGGGAGTTCATACTTCACACTGCATCTCGTTGCCCATCTTCCCCCAGCCCCTTGCCGCGGTCATGGGGGGACATCCCCTCCCGCAGGCACTGCCAATCTGATTGGTGTGTTTCAGGTTGTGTGTCCCATCTCTGTCTCGCCGTGCGTTGTCTTTCCAGGGATGGGAAGATGGGTGGGATATCAATATTACTTGTGGCCGGGGACTGGCATGCTGAGTTGATGTGTCACGTTAAACACCCCTTACATCACTTTATGAAAAGTTATTGGTGAGAAACTTTTTAAAAAATATATATTTTATTGATTATTTTACAGAGAGGAAGGGAGAAGGATATAGAGTCAGAAACTTCGATGAGAGAGAAACACCGACCAGCTGCCTCCTGCAACCCCCCCCCCCCAAACCGGGGATGTGCCAGCAACCAAGGTACATTCCCTTGACTGGAATCGAACCCAGGACCCTTCAGTCCGCAGACTGACGCTCTATCCACTGAGCCAAACCGGTTTTGGCGGCGAGAAGCTCCTAATTGTCCCGTGCTGTGGTGAAATCCTCTGTGCTTCCCCCGATCTAATAACGTAGCAGTCCTCGAAGCCACAGCACCGTCCTCGGGCCTGCCCCTGTGGACGGCCCGGCTCAGGGGGGCTGAGTTGGGACCGAGCAGGGGAGGTGGGGAGGAGAGAGGCACTGGGGGGGGGGGGTGGGCGACCCATTTGTAAAGTTGGATTCTGAGGGAGATGGCCAAAATTTCCCGCGTCCACATCAGTGACCGGGGTTGACAAATGACGAGGGTTTGCTGGGGTCCAAGTGTGGGGCAGAGAAAGGGGGGGTCTCTGGCAGAGGTGGGTGAAACTCCATCCGGTGTGGAGCTGGTGGGGCCAGCGCAGGGCCTCCCATCCAGGACCAGCCGACAGCCAGGGCTCCAGGCTAGAAGCAGGCGCTCTGTGAACCAGGGTGGTGACTAACGCCGCAGGAGGGCGGGTGGGACCACGGGTGTCTGTTGCAACACGCGTGGCCGAAAGGGCGAGAGGCTGCCCACCTGCCGGGACTTGCTTCCGACGCCGAAGGGCCTCAGGGCCCGCAGGAGGCCGGGCTGCCAATGCTCCAGCCCGATCCCTCCGCCAGGAGGCCACGGGAGTTATCAGTTAGATAGTTTCCAAGGACATCATGGAGTTTCTGAGCTTTCATTGCACGTCTACCTTCCACGTGGGTGGCCCTGCCGCTGCTGTCCCTGGTGGAGGTTTCCGGAGCCTTGCTGGGCTTCCTGCACACGGCAGGCTGGCGAGGAAAGCACGTTGGAATCAGGCAACGGGGCTCTGAATCCTGGTTTTGCTCTGTGGATCTGGCTATTTCCTCTTCATCGTGTTGAGCTGCCGTTTCCTAGTCTCCGGGGTGAGACTCGTCATGCCACCTTCACCAACGTTCTTGCCGCCACTGGGATAATAGTTATTGCCGCCACTTGAGCTAGGAGGCCAAGCACCACCCCGCCCCGGAGAGGGCTCTGAGTCAGCGCTGGTTTCCGCTCGTCTCCCAGCTCCCCGCTCCCAGCCCACACACTGCACCGACACTGCACCGACGACGTGAAAACCCAAGCGCTTTGGGTAAACACACACGAGCCCGTCTACGTCAGCACTGCTGTCACCAGGGCCTTGGGGAGAAGGGACTTGGTCTGTATTTCTTTCCCTTGGAAAACCAGAGGCAATTTTCTTTCCGTGCAGCGAGAGAGAATCTACTATGCTGGATATTCTATCCCAGAGATCAAGTTCGGTCCTCCGGGCCTGGAGTTACACAATACCCATCGCCCCCGTGGCAGGGAAGGTTGGGGCCCGGGCCTCGCTACGGCACTGCTTGTGGACACGGAGTCTGGCTGGCCTCGTGTTGGGGAGGACAGGGCGGGGCTGGGCTCAGGTGCTTGGACAGGCTGTCCGCTCTGGGCCGCCAGGCTGGAACAACCCTGTGCTCTCTTCCCGTCTGGAGGAGTGAATTTCTAGAATTCCTGCCTCGGAGCTGGGACTTGAATTTGGGTTCTATCACTGCTAGCGGCCCTGCTTGCTCTGTGTTCCCTCGCCTCCCTCGCTGGAGTTTGAGCCATGCCTGGGTGCTATTAGCATAAGAGGGGAGGTCTCTTGGAACATCAAGATGTCATTCAGCTTCGGGGCCACCTGGCACGTCGGAGCGTTACAGCTGCGTTTAATCTTCCTGGAGGCTGGCGGCTCCCAGCGCCCTGGCCCCCGGCGCCTGTGGGCGGGGGATTGGCGTGGCCCAACTATGCCCTTTGAGCTCAAGAGTCTTCAAAAGGGAGAGTCACGTTACACAGCTGTAGATGCTCCCAAGTGCTGTGGGTCAGGGCTGTGTGACGTGTGTATGTCATCCTGGCTCAAGAGTAACTTTGGAAAGCTGTTGGACGATCCGTGTGTGTTTTTGCCACACACACTGGTGAAATGTACATGGGAATTTTGGGAAGACAGAGGGAAAAGAAAATGGTAGGAAAGAACAAGGGAGGCCTCTTTGGGACAGTCCTGAAGGCGGAAAGGATGAGGAGGGAGGAGGAAGATGGGCAGAAGAAAGGAGTGTCAGTTCGCCACAGTTGAGCAATTCAGTTCTGTGTACGCACAGTATGTCCCTACCACGCACCGGGTGCTGATTCCAGACACCCGCAGCCAAACAGCAACCTGAACTCCGCTGTCAACAGCAAGGTGAGGTGTCTGCAGGGCAAGGTGTCTGCCCAGCGCTGTGGGCAACTCCCCACATGCAGCCGGGGAGGAGTGGCCTCTCCCATTCCTGTGCAAGACAGCCCTGTGAGCTCTTTGTGGACCCAGACAGGACCGGTATTGTTTACTGCCTGATCTCCAGGGTCTAGGTGCATAGTAAATGTCTGTTGAATGAGGAGGAATGAATACTTAATTGAATACTGTGAAAAACAACATCAGGAGACTGTTAGCCCAGACATGGCTCACTGCACTAGTGCCTCTTAAATTTATTTTGAAAGTTGTGCTGTTGTCTTTGAAGAGGGAGCAAGAGGCCCAGAGCCAAGGAACACAGAAATACAGGTGACTTCCACCAGTTGGAGAAGGTCAGAAAGTGGATTCTCCCTTTAGAGCCTGCAGAAGGAATGGAGCCCTGTGTGTGCCTCTCTCTCTCCCTCCCTCCCTCTCTCCATAGTAATGTCCTGAGAATCTTGAGAGGATGAAAAATGCTGATTCTGACTCATAGGTCTGAGGTGGAGCCTGAGACTGCACTTCTAAAAGCTCCCAGAGAGAGCTTTTAGAAAGCTCTCTGGGACACAGCCTGGGGCCACTCTGAGCAGCAGAATCTTCATCTTGCCCAAGAGCTGGTCAGCTGTCATCTACTTGACCCTGCATCCCTCCAAGATCAGAAGCAATGCGTCCTCACTGAATGGTTCTTAGACAGCCTGACGGCCACGTCACCAAGAAAGTAGAAGCTTGCAGGATGGAACTGAAACGAATTTCACTCCCAGCCTTGTCTGCAACCTGCTGAGCTCTGCTGCCCAGTGACCCAGGACCAGACAGAAAGAGAAAGCAAGCATATCTGCTCCCCACTCTGCTGGCACCCCGGGACATCCCACACAGAGAGGCTTGTGTCCTCGGCCTCACTGAGCACCGTTGTGACCAAAGCCTTCTGAGGTGCCAGGAAGGTGGTCACTAGGATCCCAAGGGCAGGTGAAGCCGAGGACCATTCGGTTAGGGGTCTTTCCTGTGGTCTAAGCCCTTTGATGTGCAAGGGTTTCTTTTTAGCTTGTGCATTGTTTTTGGACAGATCCAAATTCTCTTCTATGGAATCCAACCCAGCCCTATTCAACTTCCATCACCTCCTGCCATCACCTGCTACCATCACCCCCATATCCACCCAAATTACTGCCACCTCTCTCACTTCTGCTGCTCCGTTGTCTCTACCTCCCTCCTCTGCCTCTAGCTCACACCCATACAGAGTTGTCACATCAACCTGGGGATTAAGCACCATTGTCTCTGTTTAGAAGTATCGGGGACAGAGAAATTAAGTCCTGTGTCTGAGTTCTCAGTGTTAGTAAGCGGCATGGCCGTGACTAAATGTCAACTGATTCCAGAGCAAGTATTGTCCCCTCTGCTCAGTGTCTCCTCTGGTCCTCCAGTCCCAGCACGAGGCCTGTGGGTCTCACCCTGGCAGGGAGGGCCTGCTCTGTGGAGAGGTGCAGAGTCATCCAACTTCAGGCACAGTGCTTACCCAGACAGGACGGGAACTTACCCAAGGGCCAAGTCCATTGGGTTATGGCCGTGCTCTGTGCCCACACAGGAGGTTGAATGGGTCACCTCACTCTCCATTCAGTGGAGCGGATGGGGGAAGTGGCCAGCGATTCCCCGTCACTTCATAACTTTAGTCTGTGGAGTCAACCTTTGAAAGATATTTGCTTTTAAAAATCCACAACCACCTCCCTCACCCTGCCCCCACCCTGAGCCTGTGATATGGGCAGAAAGACGCTGAGCCATAAAATACAGATAATAATGCCTCACATTGTTACAGCAATGCACACTTTCAAAGAGCCCATGGATTTTATTTCATCTGAATCCTCCTGATGCCTCCTTTTAACGTCGGCAGTGCAGGAGTGATTATTCTTATTTTGTAGACGGGAAAACGGAGGCTCCCGGAGGTCAGGGGACTTGCTCACAGTCACAGACCCAGGTCCAGAAAGCAAACTGGCTGTCCCCAGTCCTATTGTCCTTTTGGTCCCGTGCACATGCTGTGGTGTGATGGTGACACACGGGCCACCATCCTGTAGGGATTCAGGTGCACTCTGCCCAAGCCCTGGCAGGCTTATTGCCAGGGACTGTCATTTCTTATTTTATTTCCCCAAATTGCAACTCTTTGGAAAAACATCTGAAGGTCAACCAACCAAGTGCTCTGAGAGCAGAGTTGGCATCCCAGGGAGGACAGGACATGGAACACCCAGGGGAGGGGCAGGAATGCTTCGAGAGGGAAGGGCACAGGTACCAGAAACCAGCAGACCCAAGGTCATGCCCAGACACGGCCTATTGGGGAGCAACGGGCAGGCGTGTGCTCCCCGTCCCTGGCAGGCCTGGGGGAGCCAGGGGGGCAGGAGGCAACCGGTCAGGCCCAGAGCCTGATTTTAAGAACCCAGACCCTGAATTCTGAAGAAGAATTGTTAGGGATTCAAGTCTGGCAACCAACAGTCTGGGCAGAAAAAAAAGTGTCTAGGCAAGATACCAAGAATACCAAGCACGGAGCCTGTCACTAAGTCAGGTCGCACAAAGCAGGGGGTGTTTTTCGACGTCCTGACAAGACTGAACTAGGTGGGAGTGTTTAGGTTGGTCTGAGTCCATGGGGAACGGCAAGCAGGGGGGGGGGGGGGGGAGGAGGCTGCAGGGGGAGAGCTAGGGCGTCCTTGGCAGACTCGCTTGGTGTAGCTGTGTTTCCAAGCGGACTGCTCCACGGCACTGTTCTGTGCCTCTCGTCTCAGTGGGGCAGGAAGGATGCCGTGGGTGCAACAAAGATGGGAAGTAGCAGATCCAATGAAGTGAAGCAGTTCCTTTGTGTCAGAGGTTGTCACACCTTTCAGATGCAAGCGTGCCATGCTAGTTTCCAGGTGAGAGCTACTGAGAGCAAAGTTTTCCAAACGTTTTGAGCCCCATCCCCACTGCACTCTTCCTTTTTTTTTCTTTTCTTTTTTTTTCTTTTTCCTTAGCACACACATTAACATCTCCTAGAGCACAGTTTGGGAAACTCAGTCCAACTGTCCCTCCGCCAGTCAAGAGCTATACCTGGGCCACCTTCTGTTTCCCACACCCGGGCCCTGGTCTTTTTCCTCTTCAAGAGTGTGCTGGGCCCCGGCCGGTGTGGCTCAGTTGGCTGGGCATCATCTTGTACACCAAAAGGTTGCTGGTTTGATTCCTAGGCAGTTGGGGCACATGCCCAGATTGCAGGCTTGATCCTGGTAGGGGGCGGCCGATCCTCGTACAGCTTTCACATCAGTGTTTCTCTCTTTCCCTCTCCCTTCCTTTTTCTCTAATAATCAATTGTTTTAAAAAAAAAATCTGTGGATTGACCCTGGCACTCTCACTCACGTGTCACAAGTCACATTCCCAAGAGTGGCAGGGCGGACCCAGCACAGAGGCGCTGGAAGTGGCCCTTTGCTCAATCATTTACTTTCACCATGCCGTGATGACTGTCCTCCAAGGTCACAGAGCTGGCGAGTAATAGAACTGGAAAAGAAATTGGCCTGACAGGCTGTCAGACAGAGCAACAAGAAAAATGGCGGAGCTGACAGTTGGGCTCTACACGCCCACACCGTGAAATAAAAAAACAATGACGATCTAGTCAGGCCTGATAAGAAGACAAAACATTGACATTATCAAGAAGTGTACATTGAATAGGGATTTACATAGCCCTCTCCCTAGCAATAGTAAGCTCCTCCCTAAGGGCGTATGTTGCATCCAGATATAAGGTGATGATGATACGAGAGTGTATAGATTAGCAAGATATTTGTTATGTGTCCACGAACCACCACGTGTTTTAAAAGCAATGTTTGAAATCATAGGGCTCTGAAATCAAGACCTCACAAAATTCTCTAAACTTAATGATAAGTGTTTAACGGCCTTTTCTATCTTTTTATAGTTGTCTTAGTGGCAGAGGCAAAGAGTTACATACCATAATGACTAAAATAAAACCAGGGAAATCATACACTATAAAAAAGAAGAGGTACTTACTTGTTTGTACACCCTGTTGGAAGATGCAGAGGAAACATTGCTATGTGTTATAAAGCATCAGTTATCTGGTTATCCTATATAATAAAGAGGTAATATGCAAACTGACCATCACTCCAATACACAAGATGGCCAACAGGGGAGGGCAGTTGGGGGGACCAGGTCTTCAGGGGAGGGCAGTTAGGGGTAACCAGGCCAGCAGGGGAGGGCAGTTAGGGATGGGCAACCAGGTTGGCAAGGGAGGGCAGTTAGGGGTGACTTGGCTGGCAAGGGAGGGCAATTAGGGGTGACTGGGCCAGCAGATAAGGGCAGTTAGGGACAATTGGGCCTGCAGTGAAGCAGTTAGGTGTTAATCAGGCTGGCAGGGGAGTGGTTAGGGGGTGATCAGGCTGGCAGGCAGAAGCTGTTAGGGGCAATCAGGCAGGCAGACAGGCAAGCGGTTGGGAGCCAGCAGTCCTGAATTGTGAGAGGGGTGTCCAACTGCCCATTTAGGCCCTATCTCACTGGGATCAGGCTTAAATGAGCAGTCAGACATCCCTCAAGGAGTCCCAGAATGGAGAAGGTGCAGGCTGGACTGAGGGACACACAACCTGCCCCTCCACCCATAATGAATTTCATGCATCGGGACTCTAGTAACATAGATAAAACCCCCAACATGTTTTAGTCTATGGCATTGGTTGGATTGTTTCAGGTATAAAATATACATACAGTAGCTGTGTGAAGTGTACTATCAAAAGAATGTGTACCAGTGAAGATATAGTTTTAACAGAAAATGTTTTCTTTAGTCATAACCAATTATTTGCGAAAATTGCGGAAGTGTACTCACCAATTGAGGAGTCGAATAAAAGATTCCTTGGTAAGAATACAAATCTAGCACCGTCAATGAAAGTCTTTCATTTGTTGGTGAGCTATTGCTTCAAAGCCAGGAGTGCACAAAATACAACAAGATATCATCAATACGGAAATTGTTACAAAAACAAGATTGCTGAGTATAATAGAATCCTTACAACATTTTTGTAATGAGATACAAGCAACATGCTTGTAACAACCATTAAGCTTGAGGATGAATTACACATTTTTTTATCAATAGTTCCCAAACTTGCTGACCCTTTCTAGAATGACAACTGGTTGTCGGTATTATGTCACCTAGTAAATATTGGGGGGGGGGGGGGGGGATACAACCAAACAAAACCTCACTTCATGGAAAAGAAGGAATTTCTTTTTGAAACTAAGTTGCATAGAGTGATGTGCAGTGGTGCTTTTTAAAAACAAAGGGTAGGGAGGGAATTGATTTTGAAAGCAGATGTTTGGGAATGTTGCCAGTGTTCTGTGATTCTGTAGAGACTCTCACATCTGTAAGTAAAAAGAAAACACGAAGAAGTACATTTTGCCAAAACCTGTTTGGCTCAGTGGATAGAGCGTTGGCCTGCGGACTGAAAGGTCCCAGGTTTGATTCCGGTCAAGGGCACGTACCTTGGTTGCGGGCACATTCCCAGTGGGGGGTGTGCAGGAGGCAGCTGATGGATGTTTCTCTCTCATCGATGTTTCTAACTCTCTATCCCTCTCTCTTACTCTCTGTTAAAAATCAATAAAATATATATTTAAAAAAAGAAGTACATTTTAAAACCTGTTTTTAAAATCTCAAAAGGAAGAGTGTCAGTGGGGTTTGAGCCCCTTTGTGCAAAATGGGACGCCTTCCAATGCGTTTGCTAAGAAGAAAAGGTTGAAGCCAGGGGGAAGGGCCTTTCATTAGTGACAGTTCAACAACCATCTTTGTGTAAATGAACGACAGCCATGATGTAGCTAACACAACCGACAAGGTATCTTCTGTTTGGAGCTACCCATGTTGGCAAGGGATCTTTTCCTTTTAACTGTGACAACTTTTGAAAGCAAGCGTGCAAACAAAAATTAATAGGAGAGCAGACCTAGGAATCCTTATGTTACAGAGATTTAAATCAAGATTTTGAACGGTAGTGAAACACCTTCAATCAAAATGCTCTCTTCCTCTTCAAATATCATTACTATTCTAACAAGAGCAAAACTTCATTTCAGTGTGATTTAGTTCTTTAACAGCTGTTTTTGTAATGTCTTGTGGTTTATATATCGGTACTGTTGTACATATATATAATTTATAAGTAAATATGTTTATATTGGGTTCTACACGCTAAAGTTTTCTGCTGATATAGGTGCAGAATCAAAAAAAATGCAAGCCCCACGGCAGACTGTAAAACCTGTGTCGTCCTCAGCGATGTTTCCTGGTGGCTTACACAGGACACATGGTAATGAGGCTCAGCTCCGTCGGCTGATTGGCTGACTGATGGACTGAATGAAGGAAGACACCCATTGGTCAAAGTGTTCTGCTATGCAGTGTTTCCCAAAGTGTGGTACGAGTACCCCCAGGGGTACGGGAAGAGTTTGGTGGGGGTATGTGTTGCACTGGAGTTTGGTGGGGATATGCACTGCACTGTACTTAGCTGTGCCTAGTTCTACGTTCTCATGAGTCAAGTCAAGACAGTCTTGTGAGGCGTGAGATGGTCCGGTGTGCAAATAAATGTTATTTATAATATAACTTTTATTTATATTTTATTATGAATAATTTTATTTTTCATTTATTATTTTGTGTATGTACCAAAAAAATAAATATATTTTGATTGTTATTAAAATACATTCTTTTTTTGACGAGGGGTACTCAGCATTACGAAAATTATAGAAGGGGTACACTTATGTCAAAAGTTTGGGAAACACTGTAATAGGAACAACTTAAATATAAACTCGGGGCAGTGTGTGTGTGTGTGGGGGGGGGGACTGAATAAATAAATAAGCATTTGGCTGAGTAACAAAAGGCTCCTTGGTTTTCTTATTTTATTTGATTGCTTGTCGGGATAGCATCAGTAGTCACTAGATGTATTGAGTGTCCACTCTGCCAGGCGGTGCTCTGTGCTGTACACCCAGGTGCTCCCGCATTCTCACAGCAGCCCTGTGTGATGAGACATAAACCATCGCCTGTGCCGTTTCCCAGGTACCTGTGCCTCCCTCTAGCGCAGTGCTTCTCAACCTTCCTAATGCCACGACCCTTTGATACCTCATGTTGGGGTGACCCCTAACCATAACATTATTTTCGTTGCTACTTCATAGCTGTAATTTTGCTCCTGTTAATGAATCACAATGTAAATATCTGTGTTTTCTGATGGTTTTAGGCGACCCTGCTAGCGGTAGAGCACCACAGCTGCAGAGCCTAAGACCATCGGAAAACACAGATATTTACATTACAATTCATTAACAGTAGCAAAATTACAGTTACGAAGTAGCCACGAAAGCAATGTTATGGTTGGGGGTCACCACAACATGAGGAACTGTACTAAAAGGCATTAGAAAGGTTGAGAACCACTGCTTTAATTGATCATAAAGAACAAAATTCAAATACCCAAACATGCCCACATGGACTGTATTTAGCTTAGCCTCCATTTCCTCACCTCCCCGTTCCTTTGCCCTTCCCTCCCCCACCCTCTCTCCTGCTCCCCCAGCACCGGGGCAATGCTGATGGCAGATGCTTGTGGCTGGATGCTGCGCCAGGGCCAAGGGGGATGGACTCTGGGCCTCTCTGGGAGGACACAGTGCCAGCTGCCGGAACAGTGGACGCACGCTTAACTGACAAGTCTTCTGACCATCGCACGGAGATCCCGGGGGTGCACTCTCCCCGGCCTTCTTCAGCCGAAGCCCAGGGAGCTCTCGCTGCTGCTCAAAACTTCCTTGTTGCTAAGGAGCTGGGCCTCACCTGGCCAGCTCCCAGGAGGCTGGGGCCGGGGCCAGCTGGATCCGGGGCCTGCCCACAAGAGTGGGTCTCTGTCTCTTTGCCCAGGTCAACTTTGACTCATATTTACTACTTCACTTTGGTGGCTTTGTAACGAACACTTACAAGGATTTGTATGTGGCTTTTCTACCAGGGCCAGGAAGGTGGGGATTTTCCTGGGGATGTCCTCTGGCTTCAGAGCCGCGAAGAGCCCCCTGCTACTGGCCACTCAATAAATAAACAACCTAGTTTAGCTTGGTTCTTGTATAAGCCATCTTCCTTCATTCTTTGAACTTTAAAAATATGATGAAATATATGTACAGGAAAAGCCTAAAATATATGTGCATCAACTTAAAGGAAGTTACCAAGCAAGATCTTGTGAATCCAACAGCCATGTTAGAAATAGCGGTGCTAGGATCTTAGAACCTCTGCACATCCCCTCTCAAATGCAGTGCCCTCCTTCTCTCAAAGGCCACAACTTTACTGATTTCTATGGTAAATGTCACATTGGTTTCCTTTACTACCTTCACTGTCTAGCACCTTCTTTTAAATGGAATCAGATTTCATGAATTCCTTGTCAAACTTCCTTCTTTTAACATTAGATGTAAGATTCACCCAAGTTGATAAATGAAACTGTAGTGATTCATTTTTCACTGATGCCTGCATGCTCCAGTGTGCTAATAGACCCCCAGGTATTTCCCAGACCACTCATGATGGACCTTGAGTTCATCTTTCATTTTTTGTGATTTTATGAACAACACAGCCATGAATATGCTTGCACCCATCTCCCTAGAGAGACATATTTGCAAATGTTTCTTTGCGAACTCTTAGCTGGGGATAGAATTACTGGGTGGTTGGTTCTTACTTCAATTTTACTAATTAAAATATATGTATCCTGAGGTTTTGCATATTTTAAAAAATATATATGTTCTCTCGTTATTTTAAAAATAATTTTAATTTTTAAAAAGTTAAAAGCATGACTCATATAATACAGAATGAACACATGTCAAAGACTTTTCAACTCAGTAATTAATGAGGGAATGATTAAGATGGTGAAGTTCGGTTCAAAGAAGAATCCGAGTGGATATTTGCAGTGAGCTGGTTAAAGGAATGTTAAAACAATGTTGCTTATAGACACAGAACTGGTAACTGATACAACTAACCTTGAGGTTATCTTTCCCACTAGTCAGAAATCCACTAGTCAACACGCCGGAGCCCTCACCCAATAGTAAACAGCAAAGCCTACCGGTGTGTTCTAGATAACCGAAAAGCTCTTAGATGAGCTTGTGGAGCGAGGACACTGACAGGGCAGGTGGCCACTGTCCTGTCTTCTTTCCAAGTTTTGAATGTTTTTTTCTTACCAATACTGCCCTTCGTTTCCACGTTTGTGGGGAGGACCAAATGAGAAGATGCTGAAATGCTTTGTAAACTGTAAGGCGCCAAATACAGCTTCGTTATTATGGTTGTTTTACAGAGCCCCCTTGGATAACCACTGATGTGGGAGGGAAGTATTGAATGCCCGTCCTTGAAACGGTTGTTTTTAATCCCAGTTTTTACAAAAAGACTGAAAAGACACAGAGTCTGCTTTGGCTGCCCTGTCTGTAAGATTTTGAGCTAACAGTAGGTGTACCTCCCTGGGCTTTGTTTGAACCGATGCGTAATGCAGACTTGCCGCTAAAAACAATGCCTGGTACACAGCAAGTACCCAGGAAATACTGCTTCCCTGAATACATACTGTTATCTCTCCCAAAGTTCAATTTTTCTTTAACACCAATGTATTTGATTTCTTAGTTCTTTCGTAAATCTGCTTTTTAAAAAAAATATATTTTATTGATATTTCACAGAGAGGAAGGGATAGAATAGAGAGCTAGAAACGTCAATGAGAGAGAAACATCGACCAGCTGCCCCTTGCACACCCTCCACTGGGGATGTGCCCGCAACCAATGTACATGCCCTTGACCGGAATCGAACCCGGGACCCTTCAGTCTGCAGACCAACGCTCTGCCAATGAGCCAAACCGGTTTTGGCAAATCTGCTTTTTTTTTTTTGGGGGGGGGGTAATGCCTTATTCTTGTCTCATGTTTTAAATTCCTTGTCTTTAATCTTTCTAAGCAAATGTATAGTCTGTCTTCAATTCTGTTATAAGAAAGACTGTTACATAAAATGTGGGTCTAATCTTGTCATTTGGTTTGTCTACTGATTCTCACAGGGATTGTGTCTTCATTTTTTTTCCTAATTAAAAGATTTGCCTGCTGTTGAAACTCCACATATATGCTAGTAAAATAAACAACAGTCCCTTCCATTAATTTTTAAAATAATAGCTTATTAGCTAGAGATGACTGAGTTCTTTAATTGAAACAGAGGAACTCATGGTGCCATCTTAGCCTTGTGAAGACAATGTCCTCTTTTTTTAGTCTTTTATTTTGTACCATGTTTATCTGCAGTTTGGCCCAATTCACTGCTGGAATCATCTGCTTTATGCTTTGGGATTTTCCCCTTCATGTGTTTTTACATTTTGGCTTTTCAGCATATATTTGGTGGGAATTTGCGGCCTGGTCTATGTCCCTCCAGAGAGTTCTCTTTGTTTCTGTCAAGTGCTCCTTGGTCACCAGCCTGGGACCACTGTTTGTTGTTCATTTTTCAGCCCCGGGGGGCTCCTGGATTACTCAGGTAGTGTAAATTCCAACTCCAACCCAAGTGAGGGACTTGAGGTTAGGAATTCTGTGATTTCTTGAAATGAGAACTATTGGAGGTATAGAGGCTTGAGGGCAAATTGGGTGTGTGTATGTGTGGAGGATGAACTCTTAGATTTAATGGTTGTCTTTGTTGCTACATGTGGTAAGCCAGGAGCACAAGGTACGATCAGGCAGTTCTTTAGGACGTGTGTGACTTGGTCACTACATTTTACGGTCCTTAGGAAGAAGTGGAGCGGGTATGC
Organism: Vespertilio murinus; assembly: GCA_963924515.1. NCBI lineage: Eukaryota > Metazoa > Chordata > Mammalia > Chiroptera > Vespertilionidae > Vespertilio > Vespertilio murinus. The sequence goes on along the minus strand of OZ004713.1, from coordinate 55,953,935 downwards.
TATCCCCACTGAACAAACAGAAATTGAAGCTAGGAGAACACTGGGACGGGACCTAGGACCTCCAAGGACCCTGTTTTGCAAAAGATGATGACCTTTCATGAGAGGAAGGCAGGCATTCTTCATCCATCCATCCATCCATCCATCCATCCATCCATCCATCCATTACTGCCCCGTTCCCACACCTGTCTCTGGATCTCTCCACTTTCCCTACAGTCTGAACACTATTTCAACTCTCCACAGATGAGAAAAGAGCTCATTTCCAGGTGTGCAGTATTTTAGAGCATTTTCACAGGCATTTCTTGTTTTCCAGCTGTGCTGTGAGGCAGGCAAAATGGGTCTCTGAGACCACTTTTATAGATGAGGAATCTGAGAGACTGGGGCTCAGGCTGCTGATGGGGTTTGCTCTGTAGGCCACACATTCAAATGGTATAACTGGGGTTCTAACTCACATTCTTTGTCATCCCACGCTATGTGATCGTAGATATACGGAGATATACTTAGAATGCAGAAGATAATGGATTCATTTTGCTTGCTTTTTATTGGGGTCAAATTCACAGGAGTTACAATTAACCATTTTAAAGGGAATAAGTCAGTAGCATCTAGTGCATTCACAATGCTGCACAACCACCACTCCTAGTTTTAAAACTCATCCCCTCCCTGGGTTTTTGTGCAAAATCAAAGGAATGATCTGGGAAAGACATCCAGTCAGGGCCTTGCCACGGTAGGGTCTGGGTTGTCAGACTCTCTATCTCTCTTTCAGCAACCTGGTAACGTAGAAAGAGGAAATCACTCTGAAATTTAGTCCCTGGAGTAAGCCAGGTTGAGGATATATAAGGTGTTCATGTTCCAATCCTTTAATTTTTTTAAATGGCATTTCAACATTGTCCTCATTCAGGAAACTTTTGCCAAGGAACTCTTCCTGGTCTTGAGAGCAATTGGCTGCATTTACTCGTCGTTGCCATAGCGCTGACTTGCACTGTCACAGAGCTGCTTGTCTCTTGAAGGAGTTTGTCTTCTTGGCCAGGAACCCTACAGCCTTGGAGGTGCTACAATGCTCTGTGTTGTCCTGGGTACAAAACAGGTGCATGGTAGATATGTGTTGGACTGTAATGGATGGCGGCCAGCTGGCTCCCGAATTCTAGCCAGCACCTGGTGACCAGTGTCCTCCCCACACTCTAAGTAGTGGGTTTGGGACTGAGGATCTGCTCCCCCAGTGTTGGCGGGAGCCCGACAGGGGTCGGTCTGGCTCCGGTCGGCCATCACTTGGGCAGCACTGGCTGAGATGACACGAAAGGCTCTAGCTCCCATGCCTGCATTGCATGGCAGATGGAAGGCAAGAGCTTCAAGCAGGTTAACCCAAGCCTCCAATGAATGGCTTTGGCCTTCATTTAAATTCCAGGAGCATTGGTCCCAGGCCTCGGCAAGTCAGGACGGTCCTTTTGGCTTCCTACGTCACCAGGTGCGGAGGTTAGGAAGCAAGTGTGCACGTTGGTGGCTGAGGTAGAGGGTTAGGGAGGAGTGTGTGGCTGGGGCTTCTAGGATGAGCATCCATGCAGCTGGTGGGCCTACAATCTCACAGTGTCCAGGCTTATTGGAGGATCCTCCTTCTGGCCGCTTCTCATGGCTCTCCATGCCATCACCACGCCGACGCCAACTGCAAGGCCACCTCCTGCTGCCACTGGCACGGCCCAGGAGAGCACGTTGGGGCCTTCTTCAGCCTGGCTTTGGAGTAGCTGACTATTCCTCAGGGTGTGGAGGTAAGGGCTCTCCTGCGGAGGAGGAGAGGGTCAGGGGTTGGGCCTCTGAAAACCATCCAGCTGCCCACCTTGGGCTCTTTGGATCCCGGGCTGAAGATGCTACCACAGCCGTGCACATGTCCCCAGCTCATGGTCTGCAAAGCTCCTTCACCCCACTGTGCCCAGATCTTCCGGAGGAAGGTGTCCAGAGTGGTCAACACCCAGCTACAACCTCCTGTGTGTCTCACCAGCATCTCCCTTCTGTTGACCCCCTTGTGAAAGATGGGGTACTGACAGGTGACCAATGAAAGTCTTGGGGGAGACCCCAACTCTTTCTTTTAGGCCACTACGGGACAAATATTCCCATCCTCCCATCCAGGGGTGCTGGGGGAGCAGAGAAGGTCAGTGTGCAAGGACAGCTGGTTCTGCAGTCGATGGGAGAACCAAAATGAGAGGGGCCGGGAGAGAGGGCGCTTGGGCCTGCCTCCCTGGGTCCCTTCCTCCCTTTCAGCGAACGCTGAGTGCCTGTTGCGGGAGCCGTGGCTGGGGGAGCCGTGCGAGTACCCAAGAGCTAGGATATGGCATCTCTCATTGCCCAGGTGGGAGATACGACATGTTGAGAAGCGATCCCATCACAAAGGAGCCTTTCGGTGTCTTAGGAGCCGTGTAAACAGAAGAGAGGCCAAGGCAGGTGTGGAGGGGCAGCAGCCCAGACAGGGCCTGGAGGGTGTGAATATTTCCCAAAGGCTGAGATGGGGGATGTGCCTCCAGAGGAGCGGGTGACAGCAGTGAAAGCAGACAGGGCAGTGGTGGGGCTCGTCAGGGAGCTGCTCTGTTTTCAGGAGCAGAGAGTGTCTAAGGCGACAGAACAATGTCTAAGGTGCCTTTCTCCCATGAAGGGAAGGGTTTCAAGTAGTCCTGACAGTACTGGCAGGCTGGTGTCCGGCAGTGATCATGGATGAAGTGGGGAGAGAGGAGAGCTGGGGAGAAAGTTCGGGACTTGGCCAGTGGTCCAGGTAAAGGCAGTAAGGGCCTGGAAAAGGCAGTGGTGTAAAGGGAGGAGGTGGATTGCAGGCTCCCAGGGCAGACTCGGTGTCTTATTTCTCTCTGCCTTCAAACCCCCCACAGCCCTAATGGCATGTCTGGCTTGGGAGAGCTCCTCCACCTTAAGACAGAGCATGACTCAGACTCCTCAGGGTAGAGGGTGACTCAAGCTTCTGCCAGTCCTGCCTGCCTCCCCGAGGGCCTCTTCCCACTTCAGTCAGGACCTCTTGCTTCCTCCTGCCCCTCACCCATGGCTGCCCCACTCTGAGGAGCTGAAAGGTACCTGGGGCAGTGGGGAAAGGTGAGATGTGAGAATGGTGGCAGTGAATGAAGTGCATCAAAGCCTCCCGGGGGATTTGCGTGTCTCCCGGTGGCTCTATTGCCCCCCTCCCCACCCCAGACACCTGTCCCATGCTGGACAGGTGGGGCCGTTACTCACAGGAGAGGGGCACTTGAGTTTGGTTCGGCTGTAGGTGAAGTTGTTGGAGGTCGTCTTACGGCCCACTGGTTCCAGCTGATGAAAGAAAGGAAATCCTGATTCCTCCGAAGCTGGGAGACCACTCTGCCAGGAGGGGTCTCTCACACCAGACTCCTTCTCTTTCCAAAACTGAAACCAGCTACGAAGCAAGAGCCACAGCAGATACCAGCAGCCCCGGGGCCAGAGCTGGACCTGACTCTCACTCACAGAGTGACAGGCCCACCAGAGCGGGGGTGGGACCCCTGTGTCTGTGTCCTGGATTTACTGAGGCTCAAGAGAGACTGACCTGTCTAGAGGCCACACTGAGTACCTCCATTTCCTGTTTTCCTTGTGGATGGCTGTGATCGCAGACATTCTGCATTTTCAATTTATAAAATGGTCGTCTCGTATTTACCAGCTTCTTTAAGTGTGTGGGGCTAATGAACTTCAGGAAAACACACTGGTTACCATGACACCATGACTAGCCTCGGCTTGTCAACCTTAAGAAATTGGGTTTTCTCCCTTGAGCATCTTTGTATGTTTTCTTCATAGATAAAAAGGTTTACTCACAACATTTCTGTGGTTCAGAGAGGTTCTCTCGAATACGTTTGGCCCTAGGGCCCTCTGAGGATGAGCTGCAAGCTGCCGGACCTCTTCCGCCCAGCACCTTCAGCCAGCGGCCTGCCCCTGACATGTAGCCAGTCCCAAGAAGGATGAACACCGATTCGAACTGTCCTGAACTTCTGGCCTCCACCATCTGATAATCTGTCCCTGCCTGTTCCTGACCTCAGCAGCTCCTGACTCCAGGTATTGCCTGTGAGGTAATTGGAAGCACTCTGTGCCAGCTACTGACCACACCTGGCTCACGGTATTGTGTTGTTTTTTTTTTGTTGTTGACTTAAAGCCTTTATACCTGTTCCTTAGCAACACAGTTAGAGGAGGAAGGGCTGCTCTGGCGCCTGCATGGTGACTGGACAGAGCACAGCAGCGTCATCCGCTGGGGTCCTGGCTCTGCTGATAATGGCAGTATGAAGCTAGGCTGGCTCCTAAACTGCCCCAAGGTTAGGGGCAGGGCATTACACCCTGTCCTGACAACCCCACATTGGGTTGTTGTGAGCATCAAATGAGAAGATGACATGAAATCACGTGTGAGCAGGAGGCAACTTACACATGTGAGAGAGTATTATTTCTGCTTAGCACCATTGTAACAGAACCACCTGGTGAGAGACGAATGCCAAAGGCCAGTTTGGATGATTCCCAAGGATGTCCCAGAGACCCAGGAACCAAGTGGTGCAGAGGAAGGTAGTGATCATTTGGGTTTGATGACTGTATGAGTTTCTCCCTTTTTACTGGTTCCCTGCTATCAGAGCACAAACTGTTCTGTCTCCCATCATTTAACTGCCCTCCCCTCCAGCGACCTTTGCCATTACTTCCCATATCCTTAGGGTGAGTTGTTTGTAATCACTGACTGTACTTCCTGGTCTTTCATTTTCTGACACCCATTCCAATGGGTCTCCAGTCTCCTCTCTTGGCTGAAGCTGTCAGTCACCAATGACCTCTGCATTACCAGGTCCAACGGTCACTTTTTTTTGTGTGTCTAGTTTGACTTCTCAGCAGCATTTGTCAAAGTTGATGCTTCCCTTTCAAGCCACTCACTTTTCTGGCTCCCTGGAGATCGTGCTCTGCTTGTTTCCTTCCTCCCTCCCCCTCTCTCATCTTCCTCTGTTGCTGGTATCAAAGGTTGGAATGAATGTCCTAGGGCTTGGGAGTTGGTCCTATACTCTTTTCCACCTATTCTTTCTCTAGGGCTCTCAGTTAAACCAGTGGTTTTGAATACTACCTCTATGCTAATGACATCTACATCCTTCACCTTCCCCCCTAAATCTTCATCCCTGACCAACTCTCTGAGCTCCAGACTCAGATATTTAACAGCTTATCTGATAACACCAGGTGATTATCTGGAAAGCATCTCTAACTTACCACATCCAACAAAGAACTTGGAGATTTCCCTCCCAAGCATTCACCTCAACCACCCACTCCATTTCCTTAACCTCAAACTAAGGTGTCATCCTTTATTCCTCTTTTTCCTCACCCGTCAGTCAGTCTAAAACACTCTCTCCTCCTCCATGCTACCACCCTGGTTCCGGCCAGCTTCATCTCCCACCTGGACTCCACAGCCTCTTAATGGACTTTCCAATTCCACTTTTGCTTCCTTCTAGTCCAGCTGTGGGCAAACTATAGCCCGCAGGCCAGATCCGGCCTGTTCGACTGTTCTATCCGGCCCTCGGAGCCAAAAGAGTGGAGGGTTCTCTTGCTCTCCCTTCCGCTCCTTCACCAGCAGCCCAAGATGAGAGTGCCAGCATGGTCAGGTTGCTTTTGTTCCGGCCCTCCGGTCCAGTTTAAGAACCCATTGTGGCCCTCAAGTCAAAAAGTTTGCCCACCCCTGTTCTAGCCCATCGCTACTCAACAGCCAGAGGGGAAATGGGTTCATATGGCTAGAGAGCTATCTAAGGACTAGGCCCTGCTCACCTCTCTGACCCTCTCCTCCCTCCAGTCACACTGGCCTTTACGTTCCTCAGAAGCTTCAAGCTCATCCCTGACTCCAGGCCTGCACAGGTCCTACCTCCTCTGCCTGGAGCAGGCTGGCCCGGCCCTCTGCATGCCTGGCAGCCTCTCTCAGTTCACTTCTTCAGTGAGGCCTTCTTCTCACCCCGTTCCTCTCTGTCATAGTTCCCTGCTTTACTTTTTCTTAAGCCCTGAATGTGGTCAGAAATTACCTTGTTCATTTGTTTGTTATTTCTCTCTTCCCAATGAGACTGTAGGCTCCATGAGAACAGGGCCATTCTTTCTTTTTGATTGCTGCGTCCCCAGCACTCGAAACAGTGCCCACCACCTAGGGGTGCCCAAGAACTAGTGGTTGAACGAATGGAGTGGAGATTGCAGTGGAGAAGTGCAGGGGCAGGAGGCATGGCTGGCCACAGGAACGGGGCTGTTTTTCTAGAATCCATTTTTTTTCTGAAGCCAAATGCACCAATGAAGAGCCAAATGACAGGTCTGGGCCAGGGTACAGTGGGGTTGGGAGGGCCTCTAGACTGCTCTGGGGATTCAGAGAAGGCTTCCTGCGGGAGCTGGCACCCGAGTGGAGCGGTGAGGTGGGTAAGAAGCAGGTTGGAGGGGCAGTCCGGAGTAAGGGGTGAGTGACAGCAGACACACGGTGGCAGAGACAGCCTGGGCGGTGCAGGAAATTTCACTCGTTATCAGACTGCCAAGTGCAAATCAAAGAAAGACGGTGGTGGAGCAGCTGCCAGATAGGTTGGCTGGGGTCAGGTGCCAGGTGACCTGGTGTTCGGTGCTAAGGGGCCAGGCCTCTCCTGTGGGGTGGGTGGACCTTGGAAATTTGAAAGCAGCGTCAGATTTTTATTTCCGCAGACTACTGTGGTGAATAAATCTCAGGCAGTGGTTTGCAAACCCTGTATAATAATGCCACCTGGGGAGCTTTTAAAATATACCGAACCCAGGTGCCACCCAGACTAAGTCAGAATTTCTGGGAAGGAGGCCCAGAAATTTTTCTTTGATTTTAAGCAAATTTTTTTTCAATGAGGCTCACACACATCTAGAAACAAGTACAAATCGTAAGTGAGCAGGAATTATTGCCAGAACCCTGGGCTCTTCTGCCACCCTTGCCCAGTATAATTCACCCCCAATCAGACCATATATTAGTTGACTTGGTTTTGAAATATATGTATGTTGTTGAAGTTTGTTTCTCCTTAGAGTAAGGTATTCCACTGTCTGAACATGTCACAGTTTGTCCATTCTCCTGGTGGTGGACATGGGGACTATGAATAACACTGCTGGGAAAAGTCTGCATGCAACTGTGGTGGACCCATGCATTCCTTTCTGATGGGCACATACCCGGGAATGGAATTGTTGGGTCACAGGGAATCCATGAGGTTGCAAGCATATATTGTGTGTAGAGGGTTCTGCTCTACAGCCAGAGCTGAGAACTGCTGTTTTAAGGGCCGTAAGCCTGGAGACAGGGATGCCATCATGAGGCTAGACTATCACCCAGAGCCTGGGGAGATGCACATAGTAGGTGAGGAGAGATTTCAGCACTGCTGGCTAGGCATCAGAAAAAAAAATAAGGAAAAGCTTTATGAGAAGACAAAAGAATAAAAAGGAGGAGAAAAGCATTTCCTGGTATTGCTAATATTTCTGGCTTTGCAAACGTTCCGAATGAAGCCTAAACTTCATTAAGAGAGGAGGTGCAGGAGAGGAGGAATCTAAAGGGTGTTTGCCGCACAGTAGGATACCCTGGGATCCCCGGCCAAAGCCTGCAGACACTATGTCATAGGACTCTAATTATGAGACATGAATTCACCGGGTACATATGAGCTTATCTGGTTGGGAGCGGGAAGGCCAGGTGGCGCTGGATCCAGAACACTAGACAACTAAGACCTTTCTGATGGGCGTATACCCAGGAGTGGAGTTGTTGGGTCACTGGTAGGGTCCCTTGGGATCACCGGTCAACCCCTCCTGCTCTGCCACCAACTGGCTGTGTGATCCTGGGCAAATTGCTTCGTGTCTCTGTCTTTTAGTTACACAGCATTCTGGCCAGATGACCTCTAAGAGTCTGCTATTTATTTATGTCACTCTAGGGGTGAAATTCCAGTAAGAATATACTCTGAAAAGTTGGTGTGATGCAATAGCTTTATATCTGAGATGGCTTTGGGTGAAAACACTGGACTGTATAATTATTTCCCAGAATTATATAGCAAAGGATAAGATATTCTTGGATGATTTTAGTCCGGTTTTACTTTGTTGTTTTTCAAGTATGGCTGGGACAATGACGGGTGGGGAACCAAGGGCAGTCTTGTATCGTTATTTATACGGCTCCCTGGCAGTGTGTACCTTTTGTTTTCAGATCTAAACCCCTCCCAGTTGCCTTTAAGTATAAAAACTTCTCTCCTGGGTGAATGGGGAGAGCTAGTGAGCTGCTTTGGAAGAGGCCAGAACGACATCCGTAACTCATGCAGAAAGAGACCAGTGAGCCCTGTCATTTTTGAGTCATCAAGCCCCAGGAGACTCCTGGCATTAGGCTAAGGGCTTAGAATTCTGGGCCCTTCTTGGAATCCCCTGACATCTCAGGAGGATAATTGCATAGAAACCTGTTTCTTGGGGGCGGGAGCGGAGGTTTAAAAGGACTGAAGTTGTGTGACTCAGCCACTGAAAGACAACAGGGCTTTGATTCATTTCTTTCATAGATTTTTGTGCAAACATGGATTAAAACAATGGCCCTGTGGAGGTTGGGTGGGAAGGAACTAAAAGAGGTTGTGGTTGAAATTCAGAGTCCTGGGCTGAGAGTATGATGAAAGATTTAGGAGTGAGTAGAATGTGATGTCAACAGATGGAAAACAAAAGTGGAGGAAGGCCGAGTCTGCAATGGAGTAGGCCAAGGATAAAACCGGCTTACGTGCTGTTCTGAGGAGAAGGGATGGTGTGGCTAAGGGAAAAGTCAACATTGTGAGTCAGCCGAGTGAGATACTGGACCGATTGGGTGAGTTGACAGGTGTGGGAATATTTGCACAGCGGTGGTTGGCAGGGACACGGCGGGCCTAAGCGGCAGTAAAAGGAGCAGGAGGGCAGTCTGTTTAGTCACCATGGGAGAAATGAGGGAACATGCACGTGGGGGTGGAGATTGGGTTACCCACTGAGATTAAAGCAAAAGAGGCCAGAGGACTGGCAAGGCGCTTCATTGCCCTGTGCACACGGAGCTGGTTGTCCAGTAGCGAGTAGCCAGCTATGCAGGGCAGAGGCAAGGCCAGGGGTTCCTGTGGCCCCTGGGCTGTATGTTCATTGTATAAGGTGCCCTTTGCCACCTTAAGAAAGGATGGGAATAGGTGGCAACCTGGGAAAACAGGCCGGTGGCTCTTTTCTTTTTGCTGTTTAAAGAAATAAGAGTTGGGGATGTGTTAAGACTGGAGTGATGGGGCTGACATTTGTTGAATGTTAATTTATCGTGCCGAGGAGTGCTGTTTTCACATTACCTTCAATTTGTGAGATCTGTGTCATTTTCATTGTTTTTACAGATGATGATACAGATGGCCAGAGAGAGAGATCATTTGCCCAAGGTCACACGATAAGGGGTTGAAACTCTTGTTTTTATCTAGTCTAACTGATTACAAAATCATCCCCACACAGTACTAAGGGCATTACTGATAGAATCATCTGATCTGTAGGGACTAATGCGTGTGCTACCCTCCTGAGCTTGGGGGAGAAAGGTGCTATGGCAGCCAGTAGGATTTTGTTGTGGACATCCTGGGGTGGCCCTCTTTGACAGGAGCCCGCTAGGACCCAGGCACTCACCATGTTGTTCCAGAGCGCAATGGCCATCTCGGCATGCCCACGTTCTGAGAAGTGGAAACAGTCTTCGGAGAAGAAGGTGAGGTCAGCTCCTCCTCTCTGTGACCAAGGGCAAGGGCATTATCTTCCTGGGACAAAGGGCACTGCTACCCGCCCCTGCCCACTTAGCAGGTGACCTGGGCATTTCTCCTTTCATTCTTTCCACTCTGCTGATAAGTGGCTCAGGTATTGATGACGAAGCTGCCCAACTTTTGAATTTTTAGTTTTTAAACAGACATGAATTATTAGCCACCCACAGTCCATTCTTTTCCTTGAGCATCCCTGTCCTAATGGTTGAAAAAGAATAACATATTTAGGAAGATTTCCATTCTATCCCAACCCAGCAAATAGCAGGGCCAGGCCTCAGGAGCTAGGTCAATGTTGAGTTTCTCCTTTTCTTTCCAAATCATATTAAAAAAAAAATGAAAATTAAAAAAAAATTTGAGCCGAAACCAGTTTGGCTCAGTGGTAGAGCGTCAGGCTGCGGACTGAATGGTCCTAGGTTTGATTCTGGTCAAGGGCATGTACATTGGTTGCGGGCACATCCCCTGTGGGGGATGTGCAAGAGGCAGCTGGTCGATGTTTCTCTCTTGTTGATGTTTCTAGCTCTTTATCTCTCTCCCTTCCTCTCCGTAAAATATCAATAAAATATATTGAATAATAATAAAAAAAAATTGAAAAGGGTAAAGGAGAAGCAGACAGAAAAGCCTACATAGAGAAGAAAATACACCATCTAAGCTATGGCCCCACACATGCACCTTCTAGAAATGCCTGCAGCTTACCTCGTTCAGGGGGACAAGGGTGTTTTGGAAGAAAGGCTGCACGACCACCGTGAAGTCCTCACGCTGCAGGTACTGGTGCCAGTAGGAGAACCTGGAGACGCCACTCTGAGGACGAGGAGAGAGGCTGCTCAGCCCTCCTGGCCAGGACAGACAGGTTCTAGCCTCGGGCTGGTCATGATGGAGGCCAACCCACCCTAGGCAAAGGGGGCTTAAAGGGGCTGCTCTAGGGGTGCAGGGGGGCAGGAGCACCACCCAATTCTAATTCTGAAGTTTCTGCAAGGCTGGGTCTGAGCTGCTGGCCAGACTGCTTGGGCCAAAGGCCTCCCTTGTCCAATGCCAGCTCCCCTAAATGCTTGTGAACTTAGGGGATGAGTGTCCATAGTCTTTGGATTTAAAAACTATGGACTCTAAGAGATAGATGAAATATGCTTATTCTTAAAGAGCTTATAATCCAACTGGGAAAATGAGACAAGATGTAAAAACAAACAAACCGTGAGCAGCAGGTAGGGTCAGTGAAGTGCAGGCGGCTCATGGGGAGATATGGGGAGTTATCTGAGTGATATGGGGAGTTATCTGAGGGTGAAATTGCTCATGGGAAGCGGCTTAGGAGAGGTAAGATGACATGCCCTGTGAATGATGGGTAAGTTGCAGAAAAGCTCAGAGTGGCCATGTCAATGGAGGGGACAGTAAGTTGGGAGAAAGACCAACTGGCAGTGAATGCTCTCCTCCTCCTCAGGGTGGGGGATGGCAGCCATCCCATGACATCTACTCTGAGAGCCCAGTGCTGCTCAACTCTCGGGGTTGACCCAGGGCTGGCAGGTGGAAGTTCTCTCAGCTTCCCTTCTGAGATTTCTCACTCTCCCCTTCCATCTCTCTGTCCCCCCCCCCCCCCCAGCCTTGGTGTTCGATCCACCTGTGTAAATATTTCAGGGGCTATGACTTGCCCTTAGGAAGCACTTGCTTTCAGGAAAGCCCTGCTGAACACATGACTTTGGACCCTTGCTCTGGAGTAAAGGTGCCTCTCACCCGGGGCAGGAAGAAAAGGGGTGCAGATCTACCTGAAAGTTCCAGTTCACCTTCTTCAGTTCCTGCATCTCCGGGGAGTTCTCCTGGAAGCGTCTGAAGCAAGTGCAGTTGCTCCTATAAGGCAAGGAGTCCTATGGAGAAGCTCCCTGGGGGCAGCCTGACTCGGGGCCCCTGGGGGGATGACCCCCCACCCAGAGGAAGCTGCTGCCCACAGAGGCCTGGACCCTGTGCTGCCTCACATGGGAAAGGGATGACATCCAGGTGCTTCCACAACACAGCCTTGCTGACTCATGGACCCCGGTCACAGAACTGAACCTCAAGGTCCAGCAGGTACTTGTTGAGAGAGAAGGTGGAAGAGTTGGCACCCGATGCCTGGGTCTCTGTGTAGAGAGGCTGCCCATTCCCCATGCCACCTGGCTGCTCCATCCCAAGCTTGTGGCTTCCGTGGTTTGTCCAGAGAATGACCAGATAGGGAGTGGGATGGAGTTGGGTGAAGACTGCCATGATGACCCAGTCCCTCTCCTTCATGTGCCTGAGGCCTCCCTTCTCTATCTCCAGCTGCGTGGGGCTCTCTCTCAGAGCTCCAGAGTGAGAAACTAGGGCCGGTCAATCAGCTTGAGATGCCTTGACAAGGTGGAATATAAGACCATGTCGCTGGAGGAACCTGTCATACCCCCAGCTATTGGTCACTTCACCTGGGGTTGTAGGTTCCTATCAATAATGGGAACTAGCTTGTCATCTTCCCACCAAATCCATCTGACCCCAGATAGGACCCTTCAACCTCCTAGAGAATCTCCTCCCCACAGCAAAACCCTGGGAGACCCTCTGGTCTTAGAAGATGGCAACTTCCTGCCAGAGTAACAGCTGAGCTTTCAAGAAATTCCAGCCCCCAACAGAAATCCTCATCTTGCAGTGGCTTTACAGGACAGTCCTATGGAGGACATTATAAAACCTACTATTTCCCGAGAGCCTGCCCCACTGGGGCCTAGTACTTGGCATGCCTTTCCTCTAGACTTCCCATCAACTTTGCAAGGAAGTTTACAGGTGAAAAGTAGAAAGCACAGAGAGGGCTGGGTGGTTTGGGCAAGCTCCCACAGGTCCTAAATGGCAGAGCCAGGACCCAAGGCCAGGTATAGCCCAGTGCCCGCTGCTGTCTCTCAAACAGAGCACCTCGCTGGAGCTGGAGTTGGGAATCGTTGACAATTCAGGAGGCTTTAAGGATCATTTGGTCTCTCTGCCTCCCTTTATAGAGAAGCAAACTGAGGTCCTGAGAAAGGAAGGGACATGTATTCAGTAGGCATTCAACAAGGAAGAGGCCTGTCCAAGTGAGTTTGCAAGTCCCTGGCTAAGTTGCCTGCTAGATAGGACTTTCTGCTCTGTGCAGTGGTCTCACCGTGAGCATGTGTGAGCCCTGCTCCCCAGGGTGCCCTCACCCTGGGACCGGGACCGTGTACTTACTGAGCTGCCAGTGGCATGCCACATTTCCCGCCTTGGCCCTGGTGTAGGCTGCTCAGCTCCATGACCTCCACCACATTGACAAAAGCCCTTGGAAGCTGTGGGATCAGAGGGGCGGGCTTCCTTAGTCCCCAAGCAGTTGGGGGGTGGGGGGGAGGGGACTCGGGCACTGATGACTACTGGAATAAGCCTAAGGGATCACCTACAAGCCAATTTTCCCCGCCCCACTTTTACCAATAAAGAACTGAGCCTCAGAGAGGAAATATGATTTGTATTAATCTCACGGAATCTTCTCATCGGCCCCACTTTCTGCACTGAGAAACTGAGATCCAGAGAAGTCCCATTGCTGGTAAGCCACATCACCTGGCTGCAAACAACGGGGTTCAGAGGCAAGCTCTGTGCCACCAGCGATGCAGTCTGACCCAGGCAGAACGTCCCCGCAGAGGAGCTGGCGGCTGCCTCTCCCGTGGCACCAGGTGTCCTGGGCCTGCTCGCTGTGGGGCTCTGCTCAGCGTGCAGCTCCCCAACACACTACTCCCCCAGATGCACCCTGGGGCCAGCCCCAGGGAGGGAGCGCCAGGCAGGTTACCAGCAGGAAAGGGGACCCAGGACGTGCTGCTGCTCTGTCCTACCTCGTAGAGGATGTCCAGGGCCTGCTGGATGTGCCGAACGTATTCCCCGGCTGAGTGGGCCTCCTGTGAAGAAAGCAGGGGCTCTCCTCAGCGCTGGGTTCTCCTCAGAGGGAGGAGAGTGGTCTGCTCCCGGGCGAGGGGGGCCCGGGCGCCCTGGATGGCGGCAGAGTGAGTGCAGAGGGGCTTTGATGGCACTGGACCGGCTAGAAGCCCAGCCCTCACTGCTGGTGGACAGGGTCTCTATTAGACACCATGAATCCTCCCCCTGCCACCCAACTCTGTGGCATCTCAAACCCACAGGCAGTCCCCGGCAGTGCTGGGCCCGCCACTCCACTCCCTTCCGTCACCGGCCTCATTCTTCTCCAGCCATATGGCCATGCTGGCCCCATGGGCTCCCCCTAACTCCTACGGTCCTTTTAGGGCTCCTCTGACCCATCTTCCCACTGGAGGCTGGTTAGGCCCCTTCCTAGTTAGTCCTGTGGGGTGGCAATCAGGTCCTTGTCACAAAATTACTCTCAGTATAAACCCGCTTACACGAGGACAGGCATTCTGGGGCTCGTGGAGGCATTTTCCTGACTCAAGTGCCCACAGGTGGCTCCGAGGTCACTTCTGGCTTCCGGGACCCCGTTGAGTTTAAGATGCAATGACATTTCAGTGCCCCCTGGGCGATGTCACCGCCTTCAGGGTTTGCACAGTGAGGCAGTGAAAGGGGGGGGGGGGCGGGGAGGGAGGGACCTGGAAGAGCAAGCCCCGTGTGTGTGGGGGGAGGAATTCTCATGCAGCCTCCGGTGGTGTCTCTCTGAGCCACAAGGAATGATGAATGCCTTTCTCCCCCCGCCTGTGCCTGTCAAACATCCTACCATGACCTCTGAGTAATGGCAGCTGCCTTTTTCTGGCCAAATAAAATACAGGATGTCCTCAACTTAGAACAAGATGTATTCCAAAAGTTACAACTTCCCAAGGTTTCTAAGTCTGGACCCGTTTCCTCACAGAAACAGCGTGAGGCACAGGGGAGGGTTTCCAGGCCGGCAGGCTGAGGTTGGTTAACTCATGATGTCCCTGAAGTGCAGCCAGCCGCAGCCGGCCCAGGCATGACATGGTTTCAGCTCCCCTGCACCCCTGCACCCCCATGAAAAACACCAACAAACAGGGCAGAGACGACCAGCAGGTGGGGGTGGGTCCCACAAGTTACCCACTGGCTCCCAGAAATCAGTGTGTGTGCACCACAGAGGCCACCCCATTAGCATGGGTGCTTCTAGACTCTTCTGGAATTTGACCAATGGAGCTGGTCTCCGAGGGGCCTCCCGCAGTGGGAAATGCCAGGCCTCATGGGGCGTGTATGAGCTCAGGCTGCCTGGGCGGACTCGGTGCCTGGAGAGCAGGCAAGGTGACTCCCACGAGGGCACTCAGAGCCCCGGGCACGATGCACCACTGGTCAGCATCTCCCTCCCTCCCTGGTCCCCGAGGCGCGGGTCAGGGGCCTACCGGGTTCTCGCAGTAATGACACAAGTCGTTGCTCCCAATGAAGAGAGTGATCAGCTTCCAGTCTTTCTCCAGGTTGATTTCCTGAGGGGACAGAGAGCCTAGGTTTAGCGCTTGGTGGGGGGCACATTCAGGACGGGCTTCCCTTGCCGGACAGCCCCCACATGTCCTTCACTCTCATTGTCTCACAGTAGAGAGACGATGCCTCACCCTCACTGTGATGGAGCAGTGAGAGAGAGAGAGAGAGAGAGAGAGAGAGAGAGAGAGGAGAGAAAGGAAGAACGAACATACAGATGTACACATGTATCTGCTCACACTGCCGGAGACTATTTCCCTTTGAAATGCTCTTTAGAAAGCTGCAGTCCCATGTGCAGTGGAGGCATCAAGGCCTTCCGAAGAGCCAGGGCAAAAGATGCAGCTGGAAGCAAAAACCCAGAGCTGCCTCTTGGAAGGGCTCTTCAGGTGAGGGAGCAGCGGGTAGACCAGGTGAGGGAGCAGGGGGTAGACCAGGTGGGGGAGCAGGGGGTAGACCAGGTGGGGGAGCAGGGGGTAGACCAGGTGAGGGAGCAGCGGGTAGACCAGGTGAGCGAGCAGGGAGGGGATAGCCCAGGTGAGGGAGCAGGGAGGGGATAGACCAGGTGAGGGAGCAGGGAGGGGGTAGACCAGGTGAGGGAGCAGGGGGTAGACCAGGTGAGGGAGCAGGGAGGGGATAGACCAGGTGAGGGAGCAGGGAGGGGGTAGACCAGGTGAGGGAGCAGGGAGGGGATAGACCAGGTGAGGGAGCAGGGAGGGGATAGACCAGGTGAGGGAGCAGGGAGGGGATAGACCAGGTGAGGGAGCAGGGGGTAGACCAGGTGAGGGAGCAGGGAGGGGATAGACCAGGTGAGGGAGCAGGGAGGGGGTAGACCAGGTGAGGGAGCAGGGAGGGGGTAGACCAGGTGAGGGAGCAGGGAGGGGATAGACCAGGTGAGGGAGCAGGGAGGGGGTAGACCAGGTGAGGGAGCAGGGGGTAGACCAGGTGGGGGAGCAGGGGGTAGACCAGGTGAGGGAGCAGCGGGTAGACCAGGTGAGCGAGCAGGGAGGGGATAGCCCAGGTGAGGGAGCAGGGAGGGGGTAGACCAGGTGAGGGAGCAGGGAGGGGGTAGACCAGGTGAGGGAGCAGGGGGTAGACCAGGTGAGGGAGCAGGGAGGGGATAGACCAGGTGAGGGAGCAGGGAGGGGGTAGACCAGGTGAGGGAGCAGGGGGTAGACCAGGTGAGGGAGCAGGGAGGGGATAGACCAGGTGAGGGAGCAGGGAGGGGGTAGACCAGGTGAGGGAGCAGGGAGGGGATAGACCAGGTGAGGGAGCAGGGAGGGGATAGACCAGGTGAGGGAGCAGGGGGTAGACCAGGTGAGGGAGCAGGGAGGGGGTAGACCAGGTGAGGGAGCAGGGAGGGGATAGACCAGGTGAGGGAGCAGGGAGGGGGTAGACCAGGTGAGGGAGCAGGGGGTAGACCAGGTGAGGGAGCAGGGGGTAGACCAGGTGAGGGAGCAGGGGGTAGACCAGGTGAGGGAGCAGGGAGGGGATAGACCAGGTGAGGGAGCAGGGAGGGGATAGACCAGGTGAGGGAGCAGGGGGTAGACCAGGTGAGGGAGCAGGGAGGGGATAGACCAGGTGAGGGAGCAGGGAGGGGATAGACCAGGTGAGCGAGCAGGGAGGGGATAGACCAGGTGAGGGAGCAGGGAGGGGATAGACCAGGTGAGGGAGCAGGGAGGGGATAGACCAGGTGAGGGAGCAGGGAGGGGGTAGACCAGGTGAGGGAGCAGGGAGGGGGTAGACCAGGTGAGGGAGCAGGGGATAGACCAGGTGAGGGAGCAGGGAGGGGATAGACCAGGTGAGGGAGCAGGGGGTAGACCAGGTGAGGGAGCAGGGGTAGACCAGGTGAGGGAGCAGGGGGTAGACCAGGTGAGGGAGCAGGGAGGGGGTAGACCAGGTGAGGGAGCAGGGGGTAGACCAGGTGAGGGAGCAGGGGGTAGACCAGGTGTGGGAGCAGGGAGGAGGTAGACCAGGTGAGGGAGAAGGGAGGGGGTAGACCAGGTGAGGGAGCAGAGGGTAGACCAGGTGAGGGAGCAGGGAGGGGGTAGACCAGGTGAGGGAGCAGGGGGTAGACCAGGTGAGGGAGCAGGGGGTAGACCAGGTGAGGGAGCAGGGAGGAGGTAGACCAGGTGAGGGAGCAGGGAGGAGGTAGACCAGGTGGGGGAGCAGGAAGTAGACCAAGGTGGGGCCCGGAGAGGAGCCATGCGGGGACTCACGAGGTGGGGTGGGGGCTGAGAGGCCCTCCGAGGAGCCGCTCTGCACTCAGCCACCACCATAATAGGAGTCCCGCCAGGAGCTGGATCCCGAGGCATAAACACAGAGCATTAAAAAAGCAATGACTAGTGAGAAGGTTGCGAGGGGCTGGGATGGGGAAGGAGGAAGGACTGGAATGAGAAGCCTATTTTTAGAGCCAGCATTTACATAATAGGGCTCTGCAGAGCCAGCTCCCTAAAGGGGGGAGCTGCTGGAGGCCATCACCACCATCTCCAGCTCTCTGCTCCGTCTCTCCCTTCTGCTGCCCACTATAGGGGGTGGGGCCTGCTTCTCGTGGCTCCTTTGGCCCCTCATACGGACATGCCAGGAGCAGGAGCTGCAGTGGGATGCACGTAGGGGTCTCTCAGAGCCACTGTCCCACCCCAGCTGGAGACCTGGGTCAGCGGCTCCTGTACTCACAGGGCTGTTTTTCATCCGCGCCACCAGGTCCCGGGCCTGGGCTGGCATGTCCCTAGGCAGGAGGAGAGAGGAATGGTTAGAGGGGGCCCAGGAGCGAGGGCTCACGCGGCAGGAATTGGTTCCAGCAGGGGATGTGTTTCCGAAAGACCCGCATTATGTTACGTTTGTTCCTTCAGAATGCGTTGAAAGGCTTGGTTCTTAAGAAATGTCAGCCGAGTAATCATCAGAGGTCTGCCATGACCTCGGAGCCACACGGACCCAGACCCTGCCGGAGGCTCGTCTGGTCCCACCACCTCTTCCTGTCGGCCGTCCGCCCGGCCACGGGAGGCGGCATCTGCTCAGCCTCCCAGCAGGGAAGCGCCCCTATAGTTCACCCAGTGCTTTCTCTGCAAGCTGAGCCCGGCCACTTCTTCTTTTTTATTTTTAAAAAAATATATATTTTATTGATATTTTACAGAGAGGAAGGGAGAGAGATAGAGAGCCAGAAACGCCGATGAGAGAGAAACATCGACCAGCTGCCTCTTGCACACCCTCCACTGGGGATGTGCCCGCAACCAAGGCACATGCCCTTGACCAGAATCAAACCCGGGACCCTTCAGTCCGCAAACCGACGCTCTATCCACTGAGCCAAACCGGTTTCAGCCGGGTCACTTCTTAATCGGCTGCCCGTTTTAAAAATAGCCTTTTGTGTATTTGGAAAAGAGCCACAGCCCTCAATTATCCCTTAGCATTCCCCTTCCAGGCTTCCCGATTCCGCTAGCCTGGACGTCTGAGCCCCACTCTCTGCCCTTTAATCCTTTTGTTTTTCTTCTCGTCCCACACCATTCTCCTCCTCCTCCTCACTTTCCCTTCCCAGCAAGACAGGCTGGGGAGACAAAAAAGGACAGGGTTCGTTCTCCCTTCACCTCCCATGCCCGCTATGACTAAGGCAACGAATGCTCCGGAGAAGAGACCCGCGTGTCAGGGGAACGCTACTCAGCAATCAAGACGAACGGACTACCGGTACGAACAGCAACGTGGATGCATCTCAAAAATAATTCTGCTGGCGGAGGGGTTAGACACGAAGGCATCCATGGCCTATGATTTCAGCTACATACAATTCTAGAAACAGAAGACTCATCCATAGCGACAGAAAGCCGGCCAGTGGTTGCCTGGAGTGCGGCAGGGACAGGAAGGGGCGAGAGGGAGCGATTACAAAGGGGCACAGGGAAACTTTTGGGGGTGGTGGATGTGTTTATCATGCTGATGGCAGCGATGGTTTCACAGGTTTATGCATGTACAAAGCATCAAACTGCAGACTTTTAACGACAGTGTACTGTATGGCAGTTAAACCTTTAAAAAAATTTTTTTAAAGTATGTATATGAGAAATTATGTCAGCAAAGAGATACAGCCAATCGAGGCTTCCTTGGAGGATGTCTTAGGAACAGTTGCTGGTACACGATGGCCACTTAAAACCTCTGCGTGCCCACGATGAGCTGGGCACGGGGCCGAGCAAACACGACACCTTCCCTGCCCTTGTGTCTCACTTACACACCCGGGGCCACACCCAGGCAGTCCTGCCAGGGCTGGGTACGTCGGAAAGCTGTAAAGGAAGCCCGACCTGGTGAAAGGTGACCACAGAAGCACCCATAACCTTTTAATGGGTTCAAGATGTGACGAGGGGCACTCATGGGCGGTACGCTCACGTGAGCACGAGGGGCAGTCAGGCACGCCCACTCCCTCCTCTCTTCCCAGCCCTGTTCTCCCGCCTTCCCCGCGAGCCTCCTCTCTGCCGCCTCCATTTCCTCCTCCATCTCGTGTTCTCCTTTCAGCTCTGCTACCCACTTGTTGCCCGAGCTCACTCCAGCTAGCCAGCCCTGATCCAGGGCTGAGTTTTCCTCACCTGTTACAGGAAGAGGTTGGCTGCATCCTTTCTGCATCTGTATTGAGACCGCCTAGTCCTCCCGCTACCCTTTCCTGTCCTCTTGGTTTGCACTCCGAGTACGAAATCATTTCACTCTGCAGTGTCGCCGTACGAAACATTTCCCCCCAAACGTTATTTGTTTGCTTCACTAGACTGTAAGCCCTCGGTAGGGGTCACCTTTTGGCTTTTCTGTATGGTTTAGTAACCACCGTGGAGCAGCAGGGACATAGGAAAGGCAATGAGAGCAGTGAATCGAGACAGGGGCTAAAATGTCAACAAACTGAAGAATCACCTCCTGGCTAACAAAGCCTGGGCCGTAAATAATAATGAAACGACGACGATGACGACAATGGAGGTAATAATAATAATAATAGTCATAACAGCAGTTAGAGGTCGACCCCACGAAGCCCAGATTTTTTTTTTTGCAGAAAAATTAGTTCCTCCCGCTTATGACGTTGAGGAACTGACATGGCTTCCTGAGTCTCAGGGCCGAGCGTGGGGCCCTCCGGACTCACGGAAAGGAAGGCTCCTGTAAACACAGTGAGTCAGGGCAGCGGCGTTTCCTTGGTGATCGGAGCGCAGCGATCCTGCTCCAAGCAAACAGCCAGCACGTTCGGTGCAGAAAATCAATGAACTCTGCCAGGCATTTCAGCTTTAATTATCTGAATTACTGTCAACAACAGAAACCCCAGTGGAAACAAACAACTACCCCGCTGTTCCCGGGCCGCACACCTCACTCCCTAATGTCAAAATAACAGCCTTTTCAGAATCCACACGGCAGGATCCGAGGCGAGGGGGAGAGGGGAAGGAAGGGGGCTGCCCATGGGGTCACGCGCCGAGTCCCTGAGTCTCTGAGAAGTTCGCCGAACCTCTGCCGGGCAGGGAGCTCAAGGCCCGAGTCAGCCAGGCCTGATCCTGGGTCCTCTGCTAAGCTTGGACCATTCGGGAAGCTTTCTAAGCCTCGGTGTCCTCATGCTGGTGCCCACCCTGCAGGGTGTGAGGTCACAGGAGATCACCCACGTGAGGGCCAGCTCAGGGCCAGGCACACAGAAGTGCTCCGTGCCCGGCAGCGGTGACTGCTCACCTGGGGCCGGGCTCCCAGGTCCCGGCCTCCTCGCCTCCTCCGTTTCCCTCCCTGACTTCCCAGCCCGCCCGCCTCTCCCCCTCCCGGGCCCACGTCCACGCACCGAGCGCGGGCGCCTTCCACGGCCACGTTCAGTCCTGCCGTCTGCTCCTGGGTGCCGGTGGAGAACCCGAGGATTCGAGGATTGAACTTCTTGAGAATGTCTTTGCAGAGGGAGAAAGCAGGCGGCGCAGGTGAGTGGGAGCTGGATGTGGGTGTGGGTGTGGGTGGGGTGGGGCAGGGCGGTTTGGGGTCATTTCTGGGCTGGTGGACCTCCCTCTTTGCAGATAACGCCTCTGCTGCTGCTCAGGGGAGGCCCCGGCCGCAGCGAGGGGCGGTTGTGGCCCCAGTGATGGCGCCTCTGCGTGTCGCTACTTACTGGGCAGCGTGGTGTGCGTCTCCAAGACACCATCCCCTCCGGCGCTGGGGAGAGAAACACATTTGCTCAAACCGCCCGGCCTGCTGCTCCACAGGTCATCACCTTTCTGAGTCAGAACCAGAGAGTCTGCCCCTGGCACGGGATTCCCACCCCCCTTAGGACCGGCGTGAGCACCAGGGCCGTGGCATCTCGGCGCCGGGCCACGGAGCCTGGCCTCGCCTCCGCAGGGCTGACAGGGAAACGCCACTCATGGCCGCCGGGGGAGTGTCATCCAGAGAAATGAAGTGGGAACATCCTTACCTCCAGGACAGCCCCCGCCAGGACACCAGCTGGTCACTGGAGTTGCCGGGGCGGGCTCCTACCGCTGTCTGAAAGGCAAAGAGAAGGCAGGCTGCAGCCTGGGGGCGGTGGAGGGGGGGGAGGGCAGGCTGGGGGCACTGGGAAGGCCCCTGTGCCCTCGTGTAGCAGCCGGGGCCTGGATGGACCTTTTCTGAAAACGTACCAGCTCCTCTGCAGGCCACGTAACCTCTGAGCCGTCCTGACGCCCCAATCCTCTACATGCAACCAGCAACCAAGTCCGAGAAGACCCAAGGTCCATCCTTCCCACACTCTCTAGCTCCCACCTCTTTCTTGTTGTTCCCTTTGCCATATTCTGAGGTGAGACCGTCACCTTCCTGCCATGGACAACACAATGACCTCTGACCTGACCCCACAGGTCGCCTGCTCCCTTCTCACCAGCTGTCTGGCTGCTCTTCTGAGCTCACCTTGTCTTCACACCTCCCCTTTAACCCTGACCTTTCAGTGGGCCTCCCTTACCCACAGGGTCAAAGCCAACCTGCTTTACCAGCTTCCTGAGTTCGCCATAACCTGGTTTCCTCCTTCCTTCCTTCCTTCCTTCCTTCCTTCCTTCCTTCCTTCTTTTCTTCCTTCCTTTCTTCCTTCCTTCCTTCTTTCCTTCCCTCCTTCCTTCCTTTCTTCCTTCCTTCCCCTTCTACTTTCTGTTCCACACAAATCTCCAGATTTAAGCAAATTGATCTGAAACATGATGGCCTTGGACCGGTGCTGAATTCAGTCTCTAAGACCTTTGTCAGTTTTTGTCTCCTTTATAAAACTGTCTCGAAATGCCCTATCTCAAAAAAGAGAGGGGGATTCCTCTTCAAGTCTTATAAAAAATAATGTATAGTCACCATAACCAGTGAAACAATGCAAAGATTTTTAAAACTTAATAATCTACCCCATCTTATAATCTTGCCCCATCCCCTCCTCACCCCTGACCCACATACACACACCACCAAAGCTAATCATACCAGAATTAAAATACATTCACACACCTGGGGGAAAGTTGTTTGTTTTTACAGAAATAAATACCTGGTTAAAAAAAAGGGGGGGGGCTGTATGTCATCTATATGATTTTGTAGCTTCTTCTGTGTACATTCACTGTTTCCCCAGTTGAATAGATCTTTTGAGGGCTACAGTTATGTCTCATTCTTCTTTCCCCTCAGAATTGCTAGCAGAGTGCACACAGCAGTAGCTAAGTAGTTGGCTAATGGGGTTCACTTGGTGAAACTGTGCTACGTGCAGGAATTGGACTCCCTCTGCCCCAAAGAACACATCTTCAAATGGAGTGAGGGGGTGCTGGGCAGGTGTGGGTAAGACCACCACTCTGTGAGTCCTGTAGATGGAGGTGAGTCTCCTGGTATAGGCAGGCTTGGCTGAGTACCTTAGCAGAGACAAAATGCTTGGGCACAATGGGACAAGGGGCATGTATAGGTAGGTATATGGCTTCTCCCTGGGGAGGTGGTGTTTGAGTGAGACTGTGGAAGGGCAGAGGGCAGAGCATGATAGATCGCCTGGTGATGTCTCGTGGCTGCCTGGCTGTGTTTCAGTGCCCGACACAGGTCGGTTCTCACTAGTGCCAGCCAAACGCAGAGCCGGTGCAGAGAAGAGCTGATTCCGCACAGGGCTTGGCGGGTGCCCGCGCTGGCACGGTTCAGTACTCACGGTTAGCGAGTCACCCAGGGCGGCCACCACCTTGATGTCTCCTGGTCGGAGCTCGTGGACTAGGACAGACAGGCAAAAGGATGGGTGGTCAGGGGCAGGTCCTTCTTTTGAAACACCAACTTGAGTAGAAGTCTGAGATTCTGCTGTAGTCTCGCAGGTCCCCACTGCACTATTTCCAGCCTAGGGCCTTAGCAACCTTGCCTCTTACATCCATGAGAGCAGTGGTTCTCAACCTTTCTAATATCTGTGTTTACCGACGGTCTTAGGCTCCGCAGCAGCGGTTCTCAACCTGACCCACCTCGGAAAACACAGATGTTTACATGACGAAATGTGCCCCCGTGCTCTACATAAAAGTAGCAAAATTACAGTTATGAAGTAGCAATGGAAATAATGTTATGGTTGGCAGCCACCACAACACGAGGAACTGTATTAAAGGGCCGCGGCATTAGGGAGGTTGAGAACCACTGCGCTAGAGGAACCAAGGCACTCAAGGTAACGACCTTGATGGCCTCGTCCATCCTGAGAGGAGCCAGATTCCCATTGGAGCGGCCCAGGGAAGTCCTAGCTGCGGGGGTCCTGAGTGTAGGCAGAGAGGACCCCAATTCCTGACTGTCCCTACCTCACAGGGCAGGGAGGCCGGGGCGGGGGGACTGCCCCTGGGACTAAGTGGACCTGAGAAGTGTGACTGGTGGAGAGGCCTGGCAGCCCGGCAGGCTTGCAGGCCAGCTATGCTCGGGTTGCACCAGATCCAGGACTGCACTGCGTGGGAATGGGCGAGGCCCGCCCCAGGCTCCAGGATGTGCTTGCAGGGTCTCCCACCACCTGGACACTTAGCAAGGCCCTTGAGTGACGTGGGAAATGACGTTTTCACTCACCCAAGGTGGGAACACTGTTGGACGGAGTCCACTCCGTACACAGGAAGTCACTGCCCCAGTTCTAAATCAACAGGAGGAAAGACACAACAACGCCCAACACTCATTGTGCAGGGCAGTTAGCTTCGGACTGAGAGCTAGCTAAGTGGCACTTGGTGGCTGCCAGCACTGTCCCTGCAGGGGGGTCATGCGAGGGAAGGATCTGTTAGCTGTAGATGGTCTGCGACGGACACGAGAGAGGAGAAAATGGGTGTCTGCTCGTCCCTATGCGCAAAACACGTAATGGCGGGCGCACACGCAACAGTCTTTCCTGTCTCCACCATCTCCACTCTTCAGTGGAGCCAGCAGTCCTGGCAAAGCCGGGGAGAAACAGCGCAGTCATCCACGCTGCAGGGGGTCTCCCAGGGAACACATTTCTGGACGCCTAATGAGAGATTTCAGCTGGGTCTTGGGATTGTTGTTTCACATTAAGCTAATGGACACTAATTAGGATGCCAGAGCCGAAACAATAATTACAGTTAGAATATATTTAGAAAGAGAACATGACATTTTTACAATTGCAGAGTCCCTGGTTTCTGGATGTTTTTTTTTCCTTGCACATGTGTGCATCTTTTTGGATATTTAACTTAGTCAACCATTTCCTTATATGTGTAAACATTAATGCCTGTAACCTGGGTACGTTTAGTCACGTTCCTTCTTTCTTCGTCTCTAAAATACAGAGCACCGTGCCCTGGCTGGGTGGCTCAGTTGTTAGAGCGTTGTCCAGATACGCCAAAGTTGTGGGTTTGATCTCTGGTCAGGGCACGTAGAAGAAGCAACCAATGAATGCATCAATAAGTGGAACAACAAATCTCTCCCTCTTCCTTCCTCTCCCTCTTCTTTTCCCTACCCCCTCTCAAATCAATAATAATAATATTAATAATAACATTAGAGAGCACTTTTTCCAGGTGTTGGAGGAAAGGATGGGTGGGAAGCAGAGGGCACATAAATGCCCAGTACCAGTAAGCTGGGGAGAAACAGAATCTCCTCCGCAGAGGTGCATACACCTGCATGTCCCCAAGATGGCCTGAGGGACAAGCCCGGTGCTGAGTGCACAGTAGGGCTCCACAAACAGGCACCGACTGGTTGGCTGATTCTCCACAGAGGTTTTGGAAGCTCATTTCTTCTGTTTTAATCAGATGATAACAAAGACAAGCCTTCTCAAAACACTCTCCTCACCAAGGAGTAAAATGAAACTTCTTTTAAATATTATTTGCTTAATTTGATATAATTCAGATTATTCCAAGGAATTGCTCAATTCACCACACGCATGGATTCCTTCTTCTGTGTGGACCTTCTACTCAAGTCAAGAATGTATTTGTTGTGCCTATGACAAATATTGGGGGCCATTTAAAAAAATGTTCTATATCTGTGAGTGCTTCAGAACTATCTCAGCCAGCTGGTGGGCCGGAGACAAGCAGGTGCCGTACCAATTAAGAGACACAGCTGGGGTCTGTCACGGGGGAGAACCCCACACTGCAGTGTGCCCTGGTTTCCTGTAAAACGCAGATGCTGGTTCCGTAGGATTGGGGTGGTGTCCGGGACTTTGCCTTTCTAATGAGTTCCCGGGTAATAATGATGTTGTCTGTCTGTGGCTAAAATAGCAAGCTATTGAGAAAACCACACCTTGTAGGGCTGGGTTTCGAACTCTTCTAGCAGCAGAAGCAAAGACACATAAGACAGAGGACAGGCCTGGGGTGGACCAGGATCCTCTAGGCCAGTGGTCGGCAAACGCATTAGTCCACAGAGGCAAATATCAACAGGACAACGATTTCTTTTGAGAGCCAATTTTTTTTCAAACTTAAAACTTCTTCTAAAACCTCTTCTTCAAAATAGACTGGCCCAGGCCGTGGTCTTTTGTGGAAGAGCCACACTTGAAGGGCCAAAGAGCTGCGTGTGGCTGGCGAGCCGCAGTTTGCCGACCACGGCTCTAGGCCATCATCTTTGGAGTAGTAATCTTGAAAGCCGGGGGCCCTGAATCCTTGGGGTTCCTCAGAGCCACTACCACTAACTGGAACCCAGCCAGGCTCGGGACCCACCTGGATATGATCAGCTGCCTGTTGGGCCCGGCCCCTGGAATTTCCACTCGGCTTCCGCCTTTCAGGAAGTCAGTGGCACATCACACCTATGGCCTCCCCTCCATCCTTTGAAAAGCTCAGTTGCCTAATCAGAAATGATGCTTGTACAAAGGTCATACATCCATGGACACTTCCTCTTTTGGCTGCTAATGTCAGGTAAACTCTGAAGAACATGTTAGGACAATCCTGGAACTCTGTGGTTCAGGCGATTTTTTTTTTTTTTTTTTTACATTTTAATTTTCAGTATGTAAGAAGGGCACATTTCTGCGTAAGCTAACTAACACTCTGAGACCTCCATCCCACCCGAGTCACTGGCAGGAGGAAATGGTTTGTCCCCGAGAGAGGCAGCCGTGTGTCAGGAGTTACCTCGATGGCGGGCTTGGTGGGGTATGTGTAGTTACTGTTCCGGAGGGTCCTCAGGAAAGGCTCATTCTGAGAGAGAAAAGAAACCACAAGGAGAGGTTATCTGACAATATAAGAGGTTGCTTAGAAAAGAACTGATTATCCTGTCCTCTAGATTTATTATTTAATGTGAGTGTTCTGCACTCAAATAGGAAGAACTGTGTAAACATAATTTTGTTCATTCCTTAGGGGGTTTTTCTTTGGCAAGGGATAAAGGCAAGGCCTAAAAAAGGGCCATGTGTGTTTGACTCATGGATCTGAGAACATCGCCCTCATCATCACACTGATCTGTTTTCTTTCCTTTGCAATTTCTCTGGCAAGAGATTCACATGATAGCAAAAATTTTTTCTTTTATAAACAGTGTTACGATGATCAATTTGCTTTTAATGTCTTCGCTCCCCCTCATTTCAGAAGAAATAGGGTCTCTTTGGTGCTGGCCCTGCCACTGATCTTTCGCATCCTGATCCCATTCACACCATCACGTTCCTGACGGGCATCTGATCTGAGTTCGCAGCCCCTGGAAACCCCCATTTTACAGCGGAGGAGCAACTGAGGCCCAGGGTGAGCGAGGGGTCTGTTCCAGGCACAGAGCAAGGAGTGAGTGAGAACAGGGCCTGACCTGTCTGGGCGGGCCCTGCTGACCAGGAGCGGCCTGGTTCCATTCCTCACACTGTCAGACACCGAGGGAGTGGGCAATGGACTCAGCAGACACCTTGAAGGACCGAATCTGCATACGCCAAAATCCCAGTCCTCCCCAGTCCCTCCCAGCCCCCCACACAGGCCCTGGCTCCCTGGGCACCACACACGTCTCTCCTTCCTCCTGAGTGTCAGCGTTCCTGCTGACACATGGGCTGGAGGAGTTCTCGGGGCCGAGGGCAGGAAGGGCACCCGGACCACCTTTTGCGGGCGTGTCCCCGCGGCTAACCAGGCTTGTCTCCGGCTCATGTTACTTAGCATCCCCAGAGCATTTGCCACCACAAGGGCAACCTGGGAGCATTCTGTACATAACTGACACACTTTCATGGCGCCCCTTGTGTTCAGAGCACCGTGCTGAGTGCTAGGATGAGGGGAGGATACAGGGAGGTGTCCAAAACAGGCAGACAGAAAGCATGAGAAGCTTTTCCAGGTGGCGGTGAAACGTCAAAGAAGAGTGCGCCGTGGTGCAGTGAGTGGGGAGGAATGGCCGTGAGACCTGGGGATGTGCGGTTCTCAAAGACCAGACCAGCGGTGGGTGGGTCTCTAGTTAACATCCACCCCCCCCCACTTCAAGGGAGTCCTGACGGGCCTAGGGTCTGGGGCCTGGAGCTAGTCCCAGAGCGATAAGCACAGGAAGATCCAGAGGACAGAGGCCCACCCTGCTCTCCTGGGGGAGCTGAATGTCAAACTGGAGAGTGTGTCTCCTCATCTGCTCCAAGGGTTAGGAGAGGGGCCAGAGAGGGCCAACTGAGTCAAGGGGTCAGAGGTCAGGGAGACACTGGGATTCAGCAGGGAGTGAGGCCAGAGCGGGAACCACAAGGACAGGTCCAGGGCGGTGGCAGGCGGGTGGCCGGGCGCCCAGGGCTTGTCTCATTGACCAGAGACGGCTGGTACGTGCGTGAGTCAGAGTGGCCTGCAGGCCCGGAGTTGAGCAGACGCCATGGAGGAGGGAGCCTGTCGTTGGATCTGATTGGCTCTCTTCGGCTCTGCTGGTAACACCCGTGAGCAGAAGGTGCAGCCCATTCAATTCCAGCACAAGGAAGTCTTTGCAAAGATGGTGTGGCCAGCCCCGGGGTGGGGGCAGAGCCAGGACAGCCGCCCGACGTGAGTCAGCACCATGCGTCAGAGGCTTCGGGAAAAGGTCACGTTCGCCTTGGCCGTGTCACAGGTTTAAAGTTCCACCGCGAAGGCGTGGTGCTTCTGGCTCTCTGTCTGTGCTGCTCAGACCAAGCCAGCGTGTGCAGGCAGGTCTGCCCCGCCCGGGTTCCCCCCTGGTCCCCCCCGGAGAGGGGCCGTGCTCCAAGGAGGCATGCCTGCTACGTGAGGCAGGGCTCACGAGGCTGCTCTGCCATAAACGGTTCAGGGCGCTGAGGAGGGAGGAGGACATAGCAGCCATGACCTCTGACATCCCATCCCATCCCATCCCATCCCGATTGGGCTGGTTCATGACCTACAAGGCTAATTTCACAACCTGGTCATGGGTGGCCCGGAGAGTACAGACGTGTAAGTAGAGGCTGAGGTGATGCCTTGGGAGGATGTGGTGGGAGAATTCATTTATCCAGCGGGAGTCACATCAACAGGATGCCAAGGCCCTCCGGCTGAGACCCTAAGGTTATAGAGTTCTCTGTTGTTTTATGATGGGAAGGTAGGACCGGGTAACCTTTAACATGCCAAGTGCTAAGGATCTGAATGGGGGTGGGGGTGGGGGTGGGGAATGGAAAACAGGGGCAGGTGTGAGCGGCACAGGGAAGACTCCTAACAGGTGGGGTCCTGTCTGAGGCTCCATGCCCGTAGAATGGCGGAAACCACGGCAGCGACAGAAACAGGAAAGCCCTAAGGAGCGCAGAGTCTGGGAAGACAGATATTTAGTTTCCATTCTAACACTTCATACTAAAAAGTGAGCTTTTGAATGAGAGCTTGTTGAGTTTGAGGTGATGGAGAGGTCAGGGCAGGATCAGGAGATTCAGAAGGTCACAGTGTCCCCCACGTGTCTTTCAAAATAGAAGCACCACCAAACAGCACGCACAATGGAATCCAACAAACCTCCGCGTTTTCAAAAATAAAAGACTGGCTGTGCTATTGCTGGAGATGATTTTGGTTTCTCTTTCTCTGCCTCTCTCTGATTTCCCTGCTTAGCGGATGCCCTGACCATTCATTTCTTGCAGCAGAGAGAGCATCCAGGGGAGACGGCTCTCAGGGGTTAGACAGACAGAGGGGAGTTTGGGAAAGAAAGAAATGAAGACACAGATTGGGGAGTCTCGTGCAAAGCAATTTAACAGGAAGCCCCAGAAATAGGCAAATCTCGGTGTGAGGGGCTGGAGAAGAGAGATGAGAGAACAGGGCTGAGACATGATTGGAGAATGTCCGCATTTGCAAGGCTGGAAGAAGAGAAGAGGGTCATTAAAACAGACAAGCGCCTGGGCTGGACAGCTCAGTTAGTGTGTCGTTCCCAAAAGCCAAGGTTGCGGGTTCGATCCCTGGTCAGGGCACATATAAGAACCAACCAATGAATACATAAATAAATGTAACAAGTCAATCTCCCCACCTCCCAATCTCTAAAAAAAAAAAAAAAAAAAAAAAAAAAATTCAATAAAAATTTTAAAAGAGTTAAGAAGGGGCAACAACTAGAAAACAGAACAGCGAGGTGCTTTCGCATCCAGGAAACCCATGGAGCAGAGGGTTAACCGTCAAACACTTAGAGAGAGCAAGAGGAGTAAGAGCTTAGAAAGGACGGGGCTGGTCTTCAGCTGCTTTCTTCCAAGCCCAAGGAGCCCCCGCCAGCTTCCCGAGTTAGGCAATACAGGCAGGAAGGGGACTGTCGTCACGGTCCCCAGAGTGGCTATTCAAAAGTTGGCTGTGAAATCATTTGTCCAACCCGAAAGTCCATTAGAAACCCACGGAGTGTTAAGGGCCCGTCCTGGTGGGGCAGACTGCACTGGCAGTTGCCTGGGGCAGGGGAGGAGCAGGGAGGAGTCTGAGAAAGCTCCCCATCGCTCGCTTCCCTCCCAGCTGGGTCCTGCCTGTCGCCTCTATGTTTAGACGCGGCTAGCACTAAAATACGAGCTGCCCAGCCCCTGTCAGCTCACACTGAGAGGCCGGTGGACTTTATATAGCTCCCGGGCACACGGGAGGGAGCAGATGGGACCCGAGGAACACAGAAGGCTACGCTGCCCGGTGCGGTGAAGTGGGGCTAGCTGACAGATGGAGCCTTTGGGAATGGGCCCCGGGTTGCCTGGCAACCGCTTCCTCCGGGCTGGGCTGCTAGGGCTCCAGGAGGTTGGGTTTGCTCTCCTCTGCTCACCAGGGCTCAGCCAGGCTCAGCCAGGCTCAGCCAGGAGGAGGAGCAGAGCCCACCGTGGCTTGAGTTGGTGGAGCGGCATCCTGTCGGGGCTCCTTGCCAGGGCAGAGAGGGCACATGTCCCCTTGAGGCCCAGGATGACCCAGTGCCGAGGCTGCAACCTGGAACTTAATAAACATTTGTGGGGAGAAAGAGCAATGACAGACCCCTGGAATGGGCTGTTATCCTATTTACTATTTAGTGGGAGGTTGAATGGGCAGAGTGAACATCCGTGGCTGGTGCTCAGGGTGACCATATGGGTATAAAAATATTGAAGCATTTACCTCCAGCGTGGTTTACAGTCTCCGCTCTGAGTCCCCAAGTACCCCCACGACAGAGGTTGCCTGGCTCCTCCCAGACTTAGCATTAGACCAGTTACAGCTGGCCCAGCACAGGCCTCCGGGCCTCCCCAGCCTTTGGGCCGGCCGCTGGCCCCTGAGTGGAGGCATCCACGCGCTCTGGATGTTACTATCTCCTTTGCTCCGAGCACCAGACCCAGCCTCTGAGCCCTCTGCGGCCTCTGCCCTCACTCCCGCACTCCCTCTTCCCATCACTCCTGCTCTCCGGACAGGGCTGCTGGCGCCGAGGCTGAGCCTGGGCTGCGGACTGGGCTGAGGAAGGTAGCAGACAGGGTGCGGGGGTCCCGGGAGGGCTGCCACCCTCTCCGGAGCCCTGGCAGACACACGGGGGAGCTGCAGGGCCATTGCCTGTCCTGCCGGGAGGGTGGGAGCCGGCAATGCAGCCGACCCAGGAGGGAACCCAGCGGCCCAGAGTGGGCCAGGCTCTCAGGCCTCGGCCTTATTTGGTTAACAAGTCGTGAGCCAGGGCCAGGCTGGGACAGCTGAAGGCAGTGGGAACAGGAACTTGCCCCTACCCGAGGCCCGAGATCAAGTTGAACAACCACGTACATTCGCTCCTTAAAAGGAGCCGAGTCCTCACCCGAGCCCTCACAAAGGCCACTGCGATGTGTCCTTCTCCACACAGCGCCCGGGCTGTGCTCTGACCCTCTTTCTGCTGGAAGCTCCCCATTCAGGCTCCACAGCCCCCGACCACAACTTCTGACCGGCTGGCTTCTCTCCTGGCCTCCACCTGCAGCCTGACTTTCCTATCTGCTCACGTGCCGCTGCTAAAAGGAGCCTTCTTGCCCTAGCCAGTCTGGCTCAGTGGGTGGAGCGGCAGCCTGCAGACTGAAAGGTCCCAGGTTCGATTCTGGCCAAGGGCATGTACTTGGTTGCAGGCACATCCCCTGTGGGAGGTGTGCAGGAGGCAGCTGACTGGTGTTTCTCTCGCATCAATGTTTCTGACTTTCTATCCTCTCCCTTCCTCTCTGTAAAAAAAAAAAAAAAAATCAATAAAATATATTTTAAAAAATAAATAAAAGGAGCCTTCTTGTCATCCTTCTGGCTTCCTGACTCCCCTGCTCAAGAATCCACCTTCCCCACCCTCATCCTCAACCCAAGGAAATAAGTGCTTCTCCCCTTTCCATTCTCATCCACTTCCTTCCACCCTCCAAAGGCCATCGGCTTCCAGGTGACGGGCAAGATGGGCAAGGGGGAAGCTGGGGAGGAGCACGAAGGGGGGAAGGGCCGGGCCAGAGCTCTGGGCTCTTGGAGAGCAATGCCGCGGCTCCCCCCTCATTACCTGTGCGGGGCAGGGGAGGGGTATGTCTGCTGTCAGGTCCAAGGTGTCTGTTTTCCTTCCCAGGGGTTCAAGCTGATTGGGGAAGGAGAGAGAGACACAGGTGCACTCATTTGTTTACACGGAAACGAACATGTCCCCGCCCGGGGAAGGCTCCCAGCTCGATGTAAGGGGCTCTAGCTTCCACTCCTGGCTCTGCCACTTGCCAGCTGCGTGACACTGGGCACGTCTCTCAGCTTCTCTAGGATGCGGCTTCCTCATGCATTCATACTCGAGCAGGGCTGCTGAGAAGCCTCAATGAGAAGCCTACGTGAGTGCCTGGCACATAGAAGATGGCGAATATACATACGTGAGGGTTCTGCTTTGCATTCATGTCAAGAGTCCCTCATCAGCACAGAGGAGAGGGTGTGGCTAATCCTGGGATCGTAAGGACTCTGTGCTTTCAAGTCCATAGACGTGTCCAGAGGTGCCGGCCACTGCTCCTCTGTACCTGGCTGGCCAAGGGAGGCCGAGAACTAGCTCCTTCATTCTACGGGGGCTGGTGCTTTGCTCTAGACCAGGACCCCAGAGAAACAGGGACCCCTCACTTTACCATGTTGACCCAAAGGGCTCTGGAGAGCTGGGAGTGGAATTTCTGACTCGGGTGGATGCAGTCGGGAGCGAAGAAAGACATGTCCAAGCGCCCATCCTGGAGGAGAGAACAGACTTCCTCCAGACCCTGTTGGCGCCGAGGGTGGAGAGGGAGCCACAGCTGCCTGGCCTCATCCCCAGGATTGACCCCTCAACACTCTTCTCACCTGGGGGTGCTCCGAGCCATTGGGCAGGGCCTGATCACCTCAAGAGGAAGATCAGAGCAATCCCACAGATCAATAGCCTTGGGTGACCCCAAACCCCATTGTCCTCTGGCCCACAATTTCCCTTATGTCACAAAAATAGGTCCTATTTGTTTTTAGGCACATGGGTGTGATGCCCTAGCCCATGCCATGTTTGGGGGCATGAGATCTAGTCCCTAAGGAAGTCTTGGCCAGCCAGATGGGAAAAGCTTCTTCCCAGCCATTGACCAGATGGACCCGGTGGACTTGGTGGGGAGAATGGGACCCACCCTCAGGGCAGGCTGGGCAAAGCCAGTACCAGGGCAGTGTGCCACCTTCCTCTTTCCTGAGGCACTCAAGATTGCTCAAAGCTCCCTCCGGTCAGGTGAGGTCCTTGGGACGGACACCCAGGTGGACAGCAGCAAGTCCCCACCCGGGTCCCCTCACAGCTCTTCTGCTCAGAGGGGGAGTGTCAGGTGCCAAGCGAGCAGGGGTGGAACCCGAATGCCCAGAGCCCTCCTGTGTGACCACAGTGCCACGGGTAGGTGGCAGAAAGGGAGCATTCTGGAGCTGGACACGTTCGAACCGTGCCTCTGTGTCCTGTATTTCCTCGGTGACTTCAGGAAGGCTACTTCGCATCCCTGAGCCTCCGCTCCAGGGGGGATGATACAGCTCCCCTCCAAAGGTGCCCGTGGCAAGCACAGAGCCTGGCACCTAGCAGATGCCCCATAAAACGGAGGCTGCTTTCCCACATCAGGCTGGTTCTGAGAACGCAGCTCAGCTGCTCCGGGAGGCTGCGCTCAGCAGACCTGCCCCTGGAGAGCTGCCCGTGTCTTCCCCACTTTGCTCACTCTCTCGTGGAAGCACAGGGCACTTCTGCCTTGACTATCCCCCCCCCCCCCCCCCCCCCCCGCCAACCCACTGGGCAGGGCGGGGCGGGGCCGTACCTCCAGGACGGGGAGCCTGGTGTTGCGGAAGAAGGGCTGCAGCACCACGGAGAAGTCCTCCCGGGTGTCGTAGCGGCCGGACTCCACCAGCTCCAGCATGCTGCTCTGGGGACACACCCATGGGTGCCTTCAGCACGGGCCCCCGGTGGCCCAAGGGCCCCGGGGGCGAGGGTGGGAGTGGTGGGCAGAGCGCCACCGCCCTGGGAAGTGGGGGTGGGGGCGGTGCTGACTCAGTCCTTCCCCGGAGCTGAGCAGGCAAACACACTTGATTGCAACGCTCTTTCCAGAGAATTGGGAACAGGTTGGGTCACCTCTGCATTTTGCTTTCAAGTGACCTGCAAGCTCTGAAGGGCCAGGCAGAAGGTCCCGCAAGGAATGGACACCTGGGAAGAGTCTCCCAAGAGCCCCCAGGCTGGGGACCTGCAACCTCTCCACCGGGTGAGGAGGTGAGGGGGCAGCTGGGCCCCTGAGCAGGGGAGGTGGGAGGAGGGTATCCCATGAGGTATCCAAGGCTTTTTCCTCCTCAGGCCAAGCGTTGGGCCATGGGGCTTGGCCACCGAGACTCCCTTGAACCCACTCCAACCAGGTGCCTGAGGCGCCTCAGCCAGGTAGGGGGACCCAGGGGGGCAGAGGAAGGGGCCTAGATGGTGAAGTCCTCCCTCAAACCCTGAACAGCTCTTCCCTCCCCTCTGTGCCTCCCTCCCCTCGGGGGCCCTGGGCAGGTGTGTGCATTGCATGGGGGGGGGGGGGGAAGCACACCAAATGGTGGTGCCCTTCATGTCTCACCTGGTAGGCTCTGGCGATGGCTTCCAACCTGGCCAGCTCCAGGGAGCTCTCCCGAGGGGTCAGCACGCAGTTACACAGGACGCTGCACAGAGGGGGAGGCGGGAGGGCGGGGAGCCGGAGCTCTGGTCAGGGGCTGGTTCCGCTGCGCCGGCAGCTCATTGAGCCCGGGCTTAGGAGCACCCGCGCCCGAGGCTCTGACGCACGTGCTGGGGGGCAGGTTTCAGGCCTGACCCGGGTCCTCAGGGTGCATGGAAGAGCGCCCTCTCGTATTAACAGAGCACGAGTAGCGCTCTGCAGGCGCTGGGCCAGAAGCAAATTACACCGAAAGAGTGAATTTAGGCTCTGGCCAGTTTGGCTCAGTGGATGGAGCATCAGCCTGCGGACTGAAGGGTCCCAGGTTCGATTCCGGTCAAGGGCATGTACCTTGGTTGCAGGCACATCCCCAGGAGGGGGTGTGCAGGAGGCAGCTGATGGATGTTTCTCTCTCATCGATGTTTCTCTCTCCCTCTCCCTTCCTCTCTGTAAAAAAATCAATAAAATATATATATTAAAAAAAATGAATTTAGGCAATGAAAGGGCAACATTTCATTTTTATGAATAAAATAAACAAGCATCCTTTGGGCTTCCCGTGCTCAGGCCCTCAGAAACCTCCTTAGTTGGCACCAGTGCCCAGCGTGGCGTTTATTTTGTTATGAATTATTTCATGCCCATGCAATGCACGTCATGTGATCAGCCCAGATGGCGCTGCTCAGGGGTTGAGTGTTGACCTATAAACCAGGAGGTCAGGATTCTATTCCCAGTGGGGGCATATGCCTGGGCTGCGGGCTCCCTCCCCAGTGGGTGGGGGAGGGGGTCATGCAGGAGGCAGCCCGATCAATGATTCTCTCTCATCGTTGATGTCTCTATCTCCCTCTTCCTCTCCCTTCCTCTCTGAAATCAATTATTTAAAAAAGAGAGAGAGAGAGAGACTATCGCTAAAGCACTCAGGACAGTGCCTCGTTCCCAGTAAGTTCTGTCCAAGTATTTGTTGCATCAATACATGAACATAGAAGATATCTTCTGCTTTGGTTTCACCGTCTCATGCTGTCCCCCCACGGGCCGGGGCCACCTGTCTCTCAAGCACTAGCCTTCGTCCCAGCGGGCCTCCTCCCTGGGGCTCCCCAACATCACAGACACCCCGAGGTTGGATAAGGGGCGAATCATGGCTCTGACCTCTCAACAAGGGGTGGCCCTGGCACAAGGCCCCCGTTACAGACTCGGGCCCAGGAGCAGACCACGTCACAGAGGCCCGAGGGCGTTCCCGCTGCTCGAGCCAGACCAGGGCCGAGCGCCCCTGCCGCCGAGGGCAGCCGCCCCCGCCTACCTGGCCTGCTGCACCGGGCACCGGTCGGGGTTCCCCAGGAACACCTGCCGCATGGCACTGGGGCTCATGAAGTCCACAAGGTTGACCAGGGCCCTGGGCACCTGAGGACGAGGACGGGGGTAAGAGAGGGGCTCCGGGGGCTCCTCCAGCTGCTGAGCGGGGGTCGGGGAAGCGCCGACACTGGGCTTTCCCCCAGGACCCCGCCGGCCGCGCGCCCGTGGCTGCCACGGGAAGGGCAGGCCCTGGGACGGGAGGAGGTGGCAGACCCAAGTCTAAAGGCTCCGAGCTCAGCTCCGTTCAGCCATCTGTTAGTGAACCCAAGCCTGTCAGCTTTCAGTGTAGTGGGCTAGGTACCCTGTTTGCCAGACATTAGCCCTGGACTGTGTCTCTCTAGCCCCGTGGTCGGCAAACTGCGGCTCGCGAGCCATACGCGGCCCTTTGGCCCCTTGAGTGTGGCTCTTCCACAAAAGACCACGGCCTGGGCGAGTCTGTTTTGAAGAAGTGGCTTTAGAAGAAGTTTAAGTTTAAAAAAAAAAATGTGGCTCTCCAAAGACATTTCAGTGGTTGTCCTGCTGGTATTTGGCTCTGCGGACTGATGAGTTTGCCGGCCGCTGCTAACCTGGACTCACTCTGCCGAGCAGGTCGGGACTCCGCCACCCCGAGAACGGCCTGGGGGTCGGAGTGGCTCGCCTATGCCAGGGGTGGGGGCAGAGCACGGCGCCGGGGAAGGGCTTGCTCTGGACACATGTGTGGCCCGGAATGCAGTGTCCAGCCTGGGAGTCACCCCGCTGCTGCCCCCAGGGAATGTCCCAGGTACGGGTTGGGGGGACAATCAGCGCCCACACTGCCTTCCCTGGCCAAGCCCGAGATCCTTCTGGGCTGATTCCAAAGGCAACGAGGCTTCCCTGTGCGCAGGCCCCAACCTCTGGAAAGGGGAGGAGCCTTCACCTCCTTTCCCCCCTCCACCTTCGCCCGCCCCGTGCCTGAGCTGAGCCACCCACCTCTCTGTGCAGGGTGTCCAAGGCATTGCGGAGGTGGCCAAAAAAGTTGGCTGCGGAATAGAGATTCTGGGGAGAGACAGGAGGGAGAGGAGGGGCTGGTTAAGAGGAGAGGGCTGGCCGAAACCGGTTTGGCTCAGGGGTAGAGCGTCGGTCTGCGGACTGAAAGGTCCCGGGTTCGATTCCGGTCCAGGGCATGTACATTGGTTGCGGGCACATCCCCAGTACGGGGTGTGCGGGAGGCAGCTGGTCGATGTTTCTCTCTCATCGATGTTTCCAGCTCTCTATCTCTCTCCCTTCCTCTCTGTAAAATATTAAAAAAAATAAAATAAAAAGGAGAGGGCTGGCGGGGGGCGGGGGAAGAGAGACGAAGACCCCCCCATCAGCTTCAGCCCCAAGGACTTGTCCTCCCTCTGCCTCTAGCTGTCACCAGCTCATCGTCGGAATCTGAGATGAGCCGCCGTGGTGACAAAGATGGGCCAGCAGCAGACTGGAACCTTCAGCCAGAGCTTGTGTCCAGGGGCAGAAATGGAGAGTCCTCCTTCCAACTGCTTAGCGGGGTTGGGGGGGGGGGGTAGGGAGGGTTCCAGTCTTTTTCTTTCGGGATTCCCGGGAATTGTAAGAGGGGCGGGGTAGAAGCACCCTCGAGCTGCCACCTGCTACCCTCACACTACCTGGGACGCGGAGGTGGAGCCGGAACCCCGAGGCTCCTGGGGTAAGGAAGGAGCGTGCCCGCGCACACACACATGGGTGTGGGGGAGCAATCCGAGGGTGGATTCTAGGGATCGTCCTCAAAGAGGAGCCCCCGAGCCTACAGGTCGGAGTCAGGAGCCGTGAGCAGGCCGGGGCCCCGTTACCGAATCCGTGCAGAAGTCACACAGGTCACTGCCTCCGATCAGCACCGTGATGACCTTCCAGTCCTCGCGGAAGTTGACTCTCTGCGCAGAGGGAGGGACAGGCTTAATGAGCTCCAACAAGCAAACCCAGAACACCGCCGCGCTAAGACGTCCCTGTCCACTTGAAGTCATAAAACCAGGATGGCAGAGCCGAGAGGGCTTTAGGGGTTTATTTATAGACCACAGGATCCCAGCACCAGGAGGGACGCTCAAGGGCATGGTGATCGGCAGCAAACCTCTCCCCATCCACACGGTCTCCTCTGAAGGGTGGCCCTTGTTGGATGCCTCTAGCGACAGGGGGGCTGGCTGTTCTCACGGCCCACCGGTCCGTTCGGGGGCTTTTGTGGGGTAGGGCACTAGGGTTTAGAAGTAACGGTAAATCGGACTCACGTGATCCTCTTTCATCCGCTGCACCAGAGTCTGGACCTGGCTGGTAAGCTCCCTGGAAGGGAGAGGAAATCGGTCCCGTTCGGGAATGGTGCCTGCGTTTTCCCTCCTAAAGGGCCTGACCTGGGGGTTCCCGGGAGCCCCACTGGGGGGGCTGGCAGAGACCCCCACGGCTCAGGGACAGGAGCGCCTTGCCCGATCTGGAGCGTTATTACAACAGACAACCCTTTGAAAAGCCAACTGAGTGTTTGTCCTAAGGCTGTAGTCAAAGGCACTGCCAATTATAGTTGTTACTCATCCTCTCCTTTCTAGAACCACACGCGCCACGCGCCCTTTAGGACTCCATGCTAGGACGCGACGTGTCCTTCCTTCTGAAGGACTGGCCTCACCGGCCTCAGGTCCGGGGAGCGTTGGCATGCTCCCCCTCTCTGCCCGGCTGCCGGGAAGCTCACCGCGTGGCGCTCAGGCACAGGAACCATGCAAAGGCTCCCACTGACGGGGTGGTTTTCTCTCCCCGCCGTGGCTGTGGTTTTCCTCGTAAGTGTATGTTATTTAAAAAAAATATAAACGTATCTAAACGCTCTTAGAAATAGAAGGAGAACAAATATACACGGCACACGTGTGTGGGTTTGTAATTTACGAAAGGACTGGGTCCCGGGCATCCCGAGCTCCCGCTGGTTCAGGGCCCTGGTGGGCGGATCCTCAGCCTGGTGATCTCCTGGGACCCGACTCCCATTGCCCAGGCTCAGGAAACAGCCCTGGGCTGTGCCCATCAACCAGAGGGCATGGGCGTCAGTAAGAAGATGACAGTGTGACCAGCGCAGCCGATGGGACCGAAACAAGGGAACCCAGGCTGCGGGGACCCCTGGAACCATCTTGGGAGGTCGGTCTGGGAGGCTGAGCACTTCCACTGCTGCTGCCTCCGGCTTCTCAGCGGCGCTTCTGCACATGCATAAAGGCCCCCTTTGCACGCGCAGGGCAGCGTTCCCCCGAAATGGGGTGCCCCCCCACAGGCCCCCTCCCCAAACGCGTACTCAGCCTTCGCGCCAGGAACGGCCTGATTGAGGAACGCATTGGTGTCGTTGGCCTCGCCCGTGCCCAGTGCGTAGCCTGTGAGGTTCCGGTTAAACTTCCGAAGGATATCTGCGAGAGGAGAGGGAGAATGGGACGCGGAGCTGAGGGTGGAAGGCCAGGGATCTCCTCTGGGTCTCGAGCTGCCAAAGTGGGTTGTGCTACTGCTCTCCTGCGGCCCGGGAGGTAACCGGACGGGCCAGGACAACAAGGGCCTCCCAGCTCTCTCTCTCTCTCTCTCTCTCTCTCTCTCTCTCTCTCTCTCTCTCTCTCCTTTACAATTCACAGAGAATCCTCACCGTCTCATCTGATTGTCTCCTCACACTCTGGGCCAGCTGAACAAACGGGGGCTCCGAGTGTTTGGTGACCTGCCCTCGGTCACGTGGCAAACACACAGAAAGGACAGGGCTTGGCCCCAGGTCTGCAGGCTCCAAATACAGTGTTCCTTCCACCCCTGTAAGCCGCCTGTTCCCATGCCTCTCCTCTCCTTTCTTTCTTTTATTTATTTTTTTCACAGAATATTAATTCAGTGTTTGGTTATTCACAGATTATCCCCATTAAAATTTAATGTATGCCTCATGCACACAGCCCTTTTCTGTCCCAGGTGCTTTGAAGCAACAGAGGCATTAGCTGGGAGTGCAGAAGGCAGAGCTGAGCAAGGAGCAGCGGCAGCCCATGTTAACAGCGTCCCCGCTGCTCCGGAGAGGGCTCTGCTAGATCAGGCAGTTTAGTGGAGTTCCAGTTAATGTGTCTAAAAATGATCGCAACTCACTTATATTGACCAGGGAGTGACCCCTACCCAGCCAGGACTCTGAGTGTACTTAGTTGTCAACAAGCCCCTCCTCTCAGGTCAACAGCAGTCAAAGGAAGACGCCCTTTCCTCCTTTCTTAGCTGAGAGGCATCTCCAGAAACCCGAGGGTCAGATGCAAGGAGTGGACAGACTCCAGCCCCCGGTGGCTACTCACTCGGCAAGGTGGTCACGGTCTCCAGGGAGCCGTCTCCTCCTGAACTGCAGGGAGGAAGCCGGTGAGATCACATCAGTACGTAGGGTTTTTGTTTGTTTTTAGCATTCATGCCATCATAGGTGCCAACCCTTCCCCTCCCCCCCCATGTCTTTGTGCTTCAGGGATTCTGAAAAAATCTGAATTCCCCAATGGGTTGGTTCCCCCCAAATCCAGGATTTGAAGGCAAAAGAGAGCTGTGTCTTTTCTCCAACAAAACAAGAGGGAGAGGACTTCGCTGAGTATCTACTATTTGTCCAGCCAGGAAGTCGACTCTCTGCATTAGTTATCTCACGTCTCCCCAAGCTTATGAGGTCGATGCCACTATTTCCATTTCACAGACTAGGAAGCTGAGGTTCCCTAACTTTCCAAAGGCTACTAAAACCCAAAAGGTAACGAAAACCAGCTTGAGCTGGAAACCTTTAGAAAACAAACCCCTTTTTGTCTAACGGGGAGGTCAATCTCACAGCCTTTCTACCCCAGTCTAATTTCATCTAACCTAATAGTTTTCTGGCCTTCAATCTAACCTAAGACACACTCAAAATTTCCTTTCCTTTCCTGCATTAAAATTGAATATATGCGGGAAGGAGAGAAGTATACCTATTTTAACAGCGTCCAATGGTCAGATGCACTGCATTTACTGTTATTCCCCTCCCCACCCCCCCTGCCTTAGTCTAGACCTGTGGTCGGCAAACGGTGGCTCGCGAGCCACATGCAGCTCTTTGGCCCCTTGAGTGTGGCTCTTCCACAAAATACCATGGCCCAGGCGAGTCTATTTTGAAGAAGTGGCGTTAGAAGAAGTTTAAGTTTAAACAATGTGGCTCTCCAAAGAAATTTCAATCATTGTACTCTTGGTATTTGGCTCTGTGGACTAATGAGTTTGCCGTCCACCGGACTAGACCACTAGATCATGAAAACACAGTGTTTAGCATCCAGCCCACCAGGACAGGTTTCCGAAGCACAGGCCACGAATCAAAGTCATGGCTGTGCTTTACGCAAGGAATGCTTGGCATGAAGGTGACTCTCATACCAGGGTGGTCAAGGGCTTACTGAAGCCAAATGCTCAGCAGTCCCTCGCCGTGGAGAGAGAGAGCACCAGGTGAGCCCTGCTCTTCCAGCCCCACTCAGGTCTCTCTCTCCCGCCTCCCAAAAAACGTCTGAACCGAACTTGGCTGGTGGTTGGGCATTTGTATGAGCTTCTGATTCTTTCCCAGTTCTCCACCACACTGCTGCTTTAGTTGCTTCTGATCCTCCTTTCTTTGAACTAAAAGCACTAAGTCAGAGCACCCCATACTTGCAAGAAAGCGGTAAATCATGTACCATCTCTAATCACGGTGTTCTCACTCTGCTGCTTTTTCTCCTTCAATCAACACAGAAACATAAACATAGAGACACACGTAAACACACTGATCAAGTACTTTCTACTGTAAAAGGTACCTTTGTTCTAAAAAATCAGTGTTCTAGCTGACCAAGGCTACAGAATCTCTCTCTCTCTCTCTCTCTCTCTCTCTCTCTCTCTCTCTCTCTCTCTCTGAGCCCATTTTAGAGTGAACATTTCCAGGAGGAAAGAGAGAATTAGACGAATACACATGGAACGGGAAGTGTTAAGTCCTCATTCTGACCAGAACGATGTGGAGCATGAAAGAAAGCGGGTCCATAGGGACAGCGAGTCTACAGGAGAACTGCAGACTCATGTCATTGGTATGACACCATGAGCTCAACGTTACCCCATGAGCTCAGCGGCTGGGCTTGCGCCTCTGCTGCCAGCACAGTGCAGGGAAACGCAGAGTGGATGCTCAGGAACGCTGGCCGAAGGAGCTCCAGTAATGTGAGGCTGAACTCATTAACAAGACAGAGAGGTGCATTTTCTGGTAAGTTTTATTTGGGTCCTTTGAATGGTGTCCAACAGCAAACTGAGTGCAATATAAAAAAAAAAAAGGCAATGCTCCAAAGTCCTCTGGCCTGCCACACCGTTAAGCTCTCATCCTCACAGGTCAAGGGGCCTCGGAAATACGCTCAGCCAAACCTCCTGCTCACGGCCCCCCACCTCCCAAGAGTTCGGAGCCCACTTCTCCCCGGTCCAACTCCATGAGGCCCGCCCTGTCCACTTTCCTAAGAGGAAGCAGCTCTAATTGCATTTTTAATTTTCGTAGGATCATTCACTGTCTAATATTTCCCATTGGGGAGCATTATTGACTTCAGAAAAATTGCTTTTCTCAGATTAGTCTAGTACAGAGACTTTTAACTTTTATTCGTCTCATGGCACACATAAGCTAATTACTAAAATTCTTCGGCACACCAAAAAATATATTATAATTTTGGCCGATCTGACAAAAAAAAAATAGGTATACATTTGGCTCATTCACAGCGATGACTGACAATCTAAGGGAAAGAAGTCAGTGCCCCTGACGCAATAGTCAGGTATTGCATGCTTTAAAATTTCTGCGGCACACCAGTTACAAATCGCTGGGCTTGTATGTGGACCGTTTCCAGGGGATGCTAATAGGTATACAAACAAAGCAAGCGTTCTGGGATTAAGGGAAACATTGGATTAAATAGATACAATTTTTAAAATCTTTCTTCATTGTAGATCATCCCAGAGCCTTTAATATGCTAACATGCACGTGAATTCCCCAGAGGAAGGACATAGTAGGTAATGCTTTCCCCAAAATACGAAGCATTTTGCCCTCTTCGGGAACGTGGCTGGGGATGGTGTTCCCTGGAACACACTTTGGGGAACAGTTTGTCAGGCTGTCTCTCAGACTCTGACCCAGAGCTTCATCTTGAACACCTGGGCATCTTGGGGGCAGGTATGTGAAACATTTAGAACAAACGAAGGGTTTAAA
Organism: Vespertilio murinus; assembly: GCA_963924515.1. Lineage (NCBI taxonomy): Eukaryota > Metazoa > Chordata > Mammalia > Chiroptera > Vespertilionidae > Vespertilio > Vespertilio murinus. The sequence goes on along the minus strand of OZ004713.1, from coordinate 55,910,596 downwards.
GGACTGGCAGCCATTGAACAGATGGGGCCTTGGAATGAGACCTCCAAGACAAACACGAGTTCCTATTGGACCTCACTTGCGGGAAGAACCGGCACGACGGCCACACGTTCCTCCTGCTGCAGAGAGGAACGTTAGGCAGAAGGTGGCCTTTGTGCGTATCCGACTCTCAGCACCTGCCAGGCCAGCTGTTTGCAGAATTGTCAGGTCACCTCCCTTCCCCGACTGCACACCAGGCCCAGCGTCGCCATCACCCGTGGGCGGGAGCATCTATTTCCCGTTCCCCACACTGTGATGTGAGGCCAGGGCCCTCGCTGGCTAAGCCTACATGCAGCTGCCACAGCCTCAGACTTTTTCTGGGTTGGAATAAGCTCGGCTTCCTTCCTCTCTCTCCCTCGGGTGTTTCTGTTCCTCGCAGCCTCAGTAACGTTTGGGGCACAGGGGTCCGGAGGGGAGGCTCGGTTTCGCTCCTAGCAGCCTGCTAGGGGCCACTTACCTGGCTAAGATATGTGGAAACCTAGGGGACATCAGGGCTGGGAGGCCTTTCCCTCAGCTGTCAGGGCGATGGCCTCATGCTGCCCACGCCCTGGGTCCTCTCTGTGGGTGGCTCCAGGCTGAGTGAGGACACCTCTCCCTCCTGGCTGAACCTGTCGTTCTGAGACTGTCCTCAGGGATGACCAGAGGACGGCCACAGTCCGCATCACCCCAGTGCTCCCTCTCACTTTCTCGGAAGGAACGAGTCATTGGAATAATTCACTGCGAAGGAGAGGGAGGAGGCAAGCGCATGGCCGGGCCACCGGCTTCTCGTTAGCACGCTGCCCCCTCGTGGCCGGCTTCCTTCTAGTTGTTCTGAATCCTGAGCTCATCGCCAATGACCGGGAAGTGTGTTTCAATGCGAACTTTATTAGGAAGGAAACTTAAGAACACCCACATCTAACCGCTCCCCTGCTACCTTGAGCTTTTCTACTTCTGCGGCTGGAAAAGTTCTCTTTCACCCTTTCCCCGACCTAATGGCTATTCCCCGACCTAATGGCTAATCTGTGCCTGGAGTTGGCACTGGGGTCCCATCTTCTCTGGGAAGCCAGGTTGGAACTCCCCTTCTGCATCCCTGTGGCACTTGGCCACCGTTTATTCCTGCAGAGCACTGGCCGAATGAGTGCACGCATTTGCTGGTGTTCCCCACTCATCCCCCTCATTCCACGTGTGTTGGCTGTGATGCTGTCTTGGTTATTTCCTCCCGAGGCGAATTGCATCGTGGAGTTTTCTGAGCAGGCGTGTAGGTACACGTAAAGGCAGAGGTGCGACTACAGACCGACACGGATGGACACACAGAGACACAGTAGACAGAGACGCGGTGCACATATACATGCAAACGGGTGGGTGAAGACTCAGAGAGCTGGTGTGTTTTTCAGGTGCATTTCATGTTGGATTTGCTGACCCAGGAGTCTGATAAAGACCCTGGTTTGCTTTTTCTGCACAATTAAAAAAAAAAAAGAAAAAGAAAGGTCACCAACAGTCAAAGATCTCTCTGCTCACCACATGATCACATTGGGCAGACAGACATAGAGGTTTTTCTTCTGAAAGCCCCTTCCAGACCTGGTCCCAGCTCTTTGGCATTCATGCCTTTACCAGAGACAGCCCCCACCCGGTCTCTGGGAGTGAACATGGGATGGGAGGGGGTCAAGGGTTAACATTACCTATATGACAGCCCCCGATACTGAGTGGTGACATCAGGAAGGTCGTCTGGTTTGGAGCCGATTCCATTGCCGGCCTTAGGAGACACACAAAAACCCACAGGGAACTCAGCAAGTGAGAGAGCGCCGAGGCTGCGGGCGTGCAGGGGGTCCCTAGCGCACGCATCGCGCATGAGCAGAACGCTGGACGGGAGTCAGACACCCTGGGCTGGCGGCCAGCAAACCGCAGCTGCCTCCTCACGGCACGGGGGGGGGGGGGGGGGGGGGGCTGGCTTGCTTATGTCACAGCGCTCTCTCTCTCTCTTTTTTTAATATACTTTTTTTAATTGGTATATTTTACAGAGAGGAAGGGAGAGCTATAGAGAGCTAGAAACGTCAATGAGAGAGAAACATTGACCAGCTGCCTCTTGCACACCCCCTACCAGGGATGTGCCCACAACCAAGGTACATGCCCTTGACCAGAATCGTACCCGGGACCTTTCAGTCCCCAGACCGACGCTCTACCACTGAGCCAAACCGGTTTCGGCTCACAGCGCTCTCTTTATGACCAAATGGGATCAGAATGATAAAAAATGGTTTGGAAGCCTGTTATGGTTTTACTCTCAGCATCATGCTCCGGAGTTCCTCCTAAGCCTGAGGAAGAGGTCACGGATCTGGGTGGGCTGCGGGGGGGCAGATTTCCCATGAACTTGACGCCTCTCTCCTTCCCCGCTGGGACCTTCTGCAAGGCAGCCCCTGGCTGTAAAAGAGCGGCCTGCCCGGCCCTCTGGGATGGGGAGTCCTGATGCTCTGAACTGAGGAGCAGCACGCCAGCCCCGGCCCTGGAGTCGCTGTTGCTCTCCTTGCCAGGCAAAGAGGACCGGGTCCGAGCTGCACCGTCCGCGGGGGAAGCGCGCCCACAGGGGGAGGCGTAGGAGAATCTTTGAGTCTGATGGCATTTTTGCAATGATTAAAAAAAAAGTGTAGTTAGGTGTCTGAAACCTCCACTACCTGAGAGGATTCAGTTCCCTCCTGACAAGGACCTCCCTTGGCACAGCTGAGTGAGAAAGGGGCTGCGAAGCAAGCCATGGACACGGCCAGAGCGGAGAGGGGGTCACGGCAGGGGTCAGGAGCGCAGGCCCTGGAGTTGGCGCTGGCACCAGGAGCTGACGGGGCCATCCCTCCGCCCCCACCCCCTGCCACCCGGGGCCCAAGTCCCTACCGTCAGAGAATCCCCCAGAGCAGCCACAACTCGGATGTCTGCAGGTCTCAGGGCGTGCACTGGGGAGACAAGCAGACACACTTGAGTCTGGGTTGGAGCCTAGTGCTTCTATAAGCAGGACCGGGAACGCCAGCACAGGGCGCCTGGGCCTCGCGGGGCTGAGGGCCCACGTGCCCTGGAGGCAACAATTATATATTATAAGGACAGACTTTCCGCATAAGGACACGGTAGAGGAATCCTGGGCCTATGGAAGGGAGAGTCGCAGGGAGAGAGGAAGAAAAGGGAATGGAAGGAAGGATGGGAGGAAGGAAGGGAAATAGGGTGGGAGGGAGGAGGAGGAGATGGGGAAGGGGGAAAGAGGGAGGGAAGGCGGCCCAGTGGGAGGGAGGGAGAGAAGGCGCGGTGGGATCCCACCACTGTGGTGCCAGCTGTCCTGTGGCACATCGGCTGTGACCCCAGTGCAGAACCAGATGGGCCCTGTGCCATCGGAGATGCGGTTCCGGGCCCGACGCCCAGCCCATTTGGAGCTGGTTCTGGATTTCCAGCAACAACTGAGAAACAATCGGACCGGGCCTTCCTGTGCCCGGAGCGCCTGCTAACGACTGCAGGGAGCTTTGCAGCCCTGCAGGCGACAGGCATTGCAGGGCCCGGAGCCCAGGACAACCCATAGAGCTGGGTCACTCTTGGGGCTCCCTCGGCACCCCACGCTCCCCCTCTGGGCCTCGGTGAGGCCAGGCCACTGGGCTAGGCCACTGGATGGGAGGTCACATGGCCCCTCCCTGTGCTCCCTTTAAGGGGCTGACATGGAAGGGCAGCGGACAGTTCCCGGCCAGACGCCTCGGGGCCTGCTGGGTGAGGCATCTCACGGGGCAGAGGGAGACAAATCAGGGACTTGTCCCAGGCGACCGCCCAGACAGGAAGCGGGCACCGGGTTGCCTGTGAATAATGTTGTCGGAACAGTCATGGGCTCCTGCCACCCCGTGGAGAGCCCTGGGTCCTGGTGTGCCGCTGAGGGCTCACCTGAGGTGGGCCGCGAGTCCGAGGGGGTTCTGTCGCCGCACAGCAGCTGGCTCCCGTGACCCTAAGGGCACAGAACGAACCTCAGGGGTGAACGGACCTGACTGCCAGACCCTCAGAGAGCTTTAGCAGCAGACTGCTATCTCCCCCCGCCCCCCTACAACCCGGGGAGGAGCCAAAAGAGCTTTTGATGGTTTCCTAGGTGATTCTGGCCATCAGCCACTCCTGGGATCTGCTAACCTAGTGCAGACCCCTCCACCAACTAATGCAAGAATCGGGGCATCAGCAAAGTGACCCCAGCCCACTCCACCCAACCCCCATCCTGCTTCCAAAGCAGCTTTATGGGGAGGATGGGATCGTCACCTCTGTCTTTGCTGACGCTGTGGCTTGACAGGCTGGGCCCACCGATGGAATGTGCCCCGCCCTCCACCCCGCCTTTGGTGTAGGTGGACGGACTTCACAAAGGAGCGCGAACCCCTTGTTCTCACCCACCCTGCCAGGCCAGTCCCAGCTCAGGGGCCGCCCCATGCCCTGGCTGGTGAGAGGGGAGAGAGCCACGGGCAGGTACCTGCACGCTGTTCTTGTAGGTGCTCAGAAAGGGCCAGTCCTGTGAGAAGAGCGGGGTGAGCAATGGGCAGTGAATCCAGCTGGCTTCCTGCCCGGCCCCTCCCCGAAGGTGCCGGCCTGGGCACCGACGCTTAAACACCCGCGGCCTCCCTGCTCCGCACCGCGAGCCCCTCCCCGCCAGGCTGACCCTGGAGCTCCTTCCCAGGACGCACCGGGGCCCTCCCGGCAGCCTGACCCGACCTGAACTCACAGGAACAATTAGAATACACCCTGCACTGGCTCCCCAGGAATGCCCGGCCTGGCCTGGCCTGCTCTTCACCCCCCACCCCACTGGCTGGGCGGCTGTGTCACCTCTTTCTCAACCCCGCCCCTCCCAACAGAGCACCACGTTCTTCTCAGACAAGCCCTGTCTCTGCTCCCTAGCCCCCCTGGCCACCCCCTGCCACTCCTACCCTGCAGCAGCCTGGGCCCCTTCCTGCTCAGGCAAGACAAGTCCGGCTCTCTGAGGTCCTGCCTCACGCAACCCTAGCTCAGTGGGACCCGCCGGGAATTCAGAGGAGCTCACAGAGACGGGGGAGCAGCTGCAGAGGCCCAAGAATCTCCCAACAATAGTGAGTGACCGGCCGAAACCGGTTTGGCTCAGTGGTAGAGCGTCGGTCTGCGGACTGAAGGGTCCCGGGTTCGATTCCGGTCAAGGGCATGGACCTTGGTTGCGGGCACATCCCCGGTGGGGGGTGTGCAAGAGGCAGCTGGTCGATGTTTCTCTCTCATCGACGTTTCTGGCTCTCTATCTCTCTATCCCTTCCTCTCTGTAAAAAAATCAATAAAATATATTAAAAAAAAATAGTGAGTGAGCATGGGGGCCTGATCGACGTTGCCTTCCTGGCTAATGTCTGCGTCCCAGCGCCAGCTTCCAAAGGACCACCCCATCCCCATCCCAGCGGATGTTATTCTGGTCTCAGTTCCTCGCCCTTCCCATCGTGCTGTGGAGACAGTGGCCACACGGCGATGGAGTGTCCTTCTGTCCCATCCTGCCCTTGACCTTCTCCCCACCCCCTCGCCTTCCCAATGGGAGCTGGGTAGTGAGGCCATGTTCCTCTTTCCGCCTAGACAGAGCTGCCCGTAGCCCAGGCCTGTGCTAGGGCTCGCAGTGCCAGGAAGAGGCAGAGGAGCCCTCTAGGGCCTCCTGGCCACAGTCCAACCGGAGAGGGCGCTGTGGGTGGTTACCCGGAGCCTGGGACGGGTGAGTGGGCGAACAGAGCTGTGGTGTACAATGACCTGAGAAGCCTTAATGCGACTTTAAAAGGCCGGAAACAGTGGAGCCGTGGCAAGGATGTGCTTTTACTGTACCTTGTCTGGACATGTGATATTGATCTTGCTTTCAAAGTCATGCCATCTTGCCTTCTGGCCAACGGGTTCCAGCTAAACCAAGAAGCAGGAAGGAGGCGGGGAGTGAGAAAGAGGTGGCAGGAATGGGAAGGTCCGGCCGTGGGTCAGGGCTGGGGAAGGGAGGGAGGGACGCAGAAGTGGATCTACTATGGGTGCTGTGCCGGGACTCACACAGCCCGAGTGATGGGCCTCTGAGGTCCCGGGAAAGCTTTCTGGAGTCTTTTTCTCAGCAGAGGGAGGACATTTCCCCCCGGATGCAGTCATCTTACCATGTTGTTCCAGAGAGCACTGCCCGAGTGGGCATGAGACTTCTTGCTGAAGTGGAAACAGTCCGGAGCGAAGTAAGAGCTGTCCGGCAGCCCCTCCTGAGCACAGGAAGAGAAGAGGGGCTGTGTTAAGAGATGCCGGGGAACACAGATCATGCTCAGACACAGCTGGCCACTCCCCGGGCCTCCCATTTCTCCACGGCGCGCGCTTTCTTTACCGGGGTCTTCGGCATGTCCAATTTTTCGAAGAATGGCTGCACAACCACTGTGAAGTCTTCCCTCGTGTCGTAGCGCCCGCCCTCAACCAGCTGGTGCGTCTGCTCCTGCAGGAGGCAAACGGGACGGGGTCAGGGCTCGCTGCACCCGCTCCGGCTTTGTGCAACCCTCTTCTCCGCCACAGGATGAAGCAGAGTCTGGACTTGGAGTGAAATCCATTTCAACTGATCAGGAGTCTGCTGCTATTTTTTCAGATCAGCCTTTTTATCTCAACCCCTGTCCTCAGCCTCTGCCGCCATTGCATCCATGTGACCATGGAATGTAGGGGAAAACCCAAGCCCATCAGCTTGATCCTCCTGTAAAGCTCTTGGTTATAATTTGGGGAGAGGGCCGGGCTGGTGTGGCTCAGTGGTCCCCCATGAGACAGGAGGTCACGGTTTACTTCCTGGTCAGGGCACACTGCCCGGTTTGTGGGCTCGATCCCCAGTGTGGGGCGTACAGGAGGCAGCTGGTCAATGATTCTCTCTCATCATTGATGTTTCTATCTCTTTCTCCTTCTCCCTTCATCTCTGCAATTGATAAAATATATATATATTTTAAAATTTGGGGAGGGGTACAGATTTGATTAAAAGACTTGTTGGGACATCCCTTACATTTACTTTATTTCTGTCCTACATTTGTTCAAAAAATCCAAGGTGAGTCCATGCCATTTAGTGCCTATTTCTATAGCGTGGTGTGTGAGCACGCGGCTCCCGGCCTGCACACCCCTGCGAGCCGCTCAGGTCTGTCCAGGAAGGTAATGAAGCTGTTCCTCTCACAGCTTCCACTCGGCTCAGTTCCAGGAGGACCAATTAACCCAGTTCTGGCTCCCGCTCCTGCCAGACTGCCGTCTCACCACTTGCCAGGTGCTCACCATTCGCGGCCAAAACCCTGGCTGCAGAGGGGGGTCAGGTTTGCAAACCCGAGAACATCAGGGTGGTCACTTCAGAAGACACCATGCACTGCCTTTGTCCGGGGACAGCCGGAAAGAGAGCCCCCGGACTGGGAATGCCTCCAGTGTGACCGCCCAGGGGAGTCACAAGCCGAGCCTCGAGTGGGGCAGAGGGTGCGGTGCCACTCGCTAGCTGGCGGGTTTCCGCAAGGTGCTTCCCTTCTCTAGACCTCCATTTCCTCATCTGTAAGCGGAGGATGTTTGACAAGACCTGGACCATCACTGAAGTCCTTCCCAACGCTACTGGCTACTCCATGGGTCAACCACAATGGCTCACAGTGGCACCATGCATCTTGAGAAATGAAAGAAACTGTGTCTAGGATGCCTGGCACCTGGTGGCACTACTAGCAATGACCGTCTCCAGGGAGAGTGGGGAACCCATCGTTTTTGCTGGAAGTAGGGAGGGAGAGGGTCCTGAGAGAGGGCCTGATGGCCTCGGGTGGCTGAGCCGTGAGTCCCTCCAGGACACTAAGTGAGAGTCTCAGCGGTAGCAAGGTCAGGCCTGGAACAGCTGGCCAATCTAGAAAGGTTGAAGGCAATTTGGTGAATCATTCTTCTTTTTGTCTACCCAGCATCTGAACTCTCTCTCTCTCTCTAAATATATATTTTTATTGATTTCAGAGAGAAAGGGAGAGAGAGATAGAAACATCAATGATGAGAGAGAATCATTCATCAGCCACCTCCTGCACGCCCCCTCCTGGGGATTGAGCCTACAACCTGGGCATGTGCCCTGACCGGAATTGAACCATGACCTCCTGGTTCATAGGGTGACGCTCAACCACTGAGCTATGTCGGTTGGGCTGAACCACTTTCTATGTCTGAGAAACTCCTCTGTTAAAGGGCAGCCTGCTGCTCACTGTAGAAGGGGAGAAAGGGAAACGCCCCTTTCTCAACGCCCCTCACAACTAGGCAAGGGCGAGTCCCGAGGATCCCCATCGGGCACTCCCGTCTTAGGCGTGGGGTTGGAAACCAGTGGTGGAAAGATGGAGACACACAAACTCTATCCTGCAGAAGGCAGCACCTCATCCAGTGGTGTCCATGGTGTCTCCCCAACTAGTTCTCGGGCCTAATTTTGATTCTTAGGGCTTGGTCCCTAAAATTCCTGGTGGCCTGGCCTCTGACCCTACTTTTCTAGTTCTTTCCAATATTTGGATGAAATAATAAATCTGATTCAATCAACCAGAATGGCACAAGCTTTTGTAGCTTGAACCCAAGAGCCCCACCTGGAACAGGTCTGTTCTCATGGCCATCATCTCTGCTGCCTTCCCTCTCCTGGTGCCAGCCTCAGAGACCAGGTGCCCGCTCACAGAGAGGGCGGTGCAGCGGGCAGTCACCCAGAGGGCTGGGCATGGTGTCAGAGCCTGATAGAGATCCTTCTTCCGAGCCCTGACACCCCTGGCAGGTGGGGCTCTCCTGAAAGGGTCTGCAGAGAAGTGGTTCTACTCTAAGGGGTCTTTGGATTGAAGAATGAACCCACTCTGGATGCTGTTTGCAGGCTGAAAGTGACGGGACAATTAATTTTGGGGGAAAGACAAAATAGAGTCAAGGGAGTCCGCTGCTCTGGTCAAAGCTTTGACGGGGAACGGCCGGACATGAACGACCCACAGGATGTCTGGAGACCACCTGCTGACTTCCTTTCTCATCGTGCTCCCCAATAACACTCGTTCCCCTAGGAGGGGAGGACACAGGAGAGAGAACACATCATCCTCCCACGGAATCCTCCAGAATCCATTGGGTGGAAATAGTTTCCTACCGGGAGTCAGAGGCTCCTACCCATTCCACATGGACAACTGGAAATAACTGAGATTTTGGTGATGCGTGCTCAGTGGCTTGGCTCTATAGCTGATAAGATAAATGGAACCACAGTCTCTCTCCCACCCCCCACCCCCGCCCCCATCTTGCAGGATGTCTTTAAATATGCAAACTGGTCAGAGGTAACCTCACACCCAGCCGGGGTCACAATAACTTTGGCACATCCTCTTTCCAACCTGAGCAACCAAATCCACAGCAGCTCTGTGCGGCTCCGAGCCCTTGCCCGCCTCACCTGGTACTTCTTATTCACTTCGATGAGGGAGGCAACCTCTGTTGAGTTATCATCATACTTCACGACACAGGGACACAGATTCCTGCGGAGCAAACAGAAGAGGTGCCCCACCCCCACCAAGTCACGGTCTGAGTGCACGATGCAGAAATGCTGGCCTGAGGTTCAGAATCTGTTCAACCTGGAGGTATCGGGAGCCCGTGCTAACCGACTAGCTAACTGGCGACTGTACCAGATGGAACTGAGAGAATCTCCCAGGCCTGGATTTGCTTGTGAAGAGGAGACAGTCGCCTCTGAGATCTGCAGGAGTGATTTTTATGGAGCGGAGTTGCCTCATGACTGCCCGAGGACAGTGCATACCTCCTTTTCAATGATAACAGTGATACCGATGATAATAATAATGGCTAACGCAGATTGAATAGCGACTGTGCCAAGAGCCTTCTGGGTATTAACCTGTTCAGTTCTCTTGAGCTATTCTAGAAGTTGTACGATCATTACCCCCAGTTGATAGTTGAAAAAACGGAGGCTCAGTGTGGTGATTTTTCTCAAGGTCACATGGATATAAAGGGTAGGAGCTAGGACTTGAACTCCAGTCTGTCTGGTCTGAACCTGAGCTCTTAATTCCTGGTTAAACTGCCTCTGTCCAGTCTGCAGCTCTGATCTGGGCTTTTTGTCCAGGGGGGTAAGATGATAATAGCGTGGGGAGCTCAGTCTAGACTCAGCACCCGCTGCTGAGACAGATCAGCAGAGAAGGCAGCGCACTGGACAGGTGGCAGGACAAGGTGATCTTGAACCTGTCTAACCCACAGCCAGGGACTTGGCCGTCAGATTTGAAAACGAACCTGGCAAATGCCTGCTCTGAACCTTTAGCTTTAATTGCCTGAAAACCCTGCCGTGATTGGCAGCAAGAGACTCTTGGGTGAGCTGCTCTGAAATGGAATGAAAACACTGAACCCCACGTGGCCTGGGGACTGGAGAAAGAGGGAGCCAGCGGATGCGTCAGCAGCTGAAAATAGCACGCCTGACAGCGGCTGTGTTAATAGGCGTGTGTCATCCAGCAGCCGTCCCCCCTGCTCCCAGAGAAGGCAGAGTAGGCCTCCTGGGGGGGGGGGGGGACCTGCGCAGTCTGGGCCCCGAGGTGAGGTTTGGCCTGGATCTTCAGGGGGCCGGCCAAGTACCCCCTTCATTTCAGTGAGCAAATCTGGCCCTTGTGAATTATTCATTCAGCCATTCAGCCAACAGCCGCTGAGCCCCTGTGCTGTGCTGGCAGTGACTCAGACATAGAGTTCAGGGCTGTGGGGGAGAGGCACATGAATACATACCATGTGATATGCTGCGGGATGGGGGGAGGCGCTACAGAGCTGGGGGCGGAGGGGGGATGGGCAGAGCCACCATGACCTCAGCTGATGGCCCAGAGGAGGCCTTGTGCTTGGGTTAGAAGGACATCTTGTTCCTGAGGGTCATGCAGACGTGTGGTACCAGAGAGGGCACCCCCTCTTCTTGGCTTCCTAGGACGAGGGCGTCTGTTCTGCGGGGAAGACTCTGTCCTCCGGACCCTCTTGGTTCTGATTTGAGCGCCTGCTCTCCCATCGAGTGACCACAGCCCTACACTTGTGAGCACCCAGGCCCGGAGCACCATGCCAGACAGGGGTTCCCTCTGTCCTGGAGACGGGGCCCTGGGAGTGGGGAGCTCTGCACACACTGGAAAGTAGGCCCTCCCCGAGCCCGGTGAGCCTGGTCCACACAGGCCCCCAGCTTCCCTCCCCGGCGGATGGAGGGTGTCCTGAGCTGCCGCGACAGCGTATTGTGTTGCAAATGCTTATATCCCAAGGGTAGCTGAGCTCTCTCCGGGGGCCATAAGAGTCTCCTCCATTAGACCTTGTCAGGCTAGAACGTGGGGTGGTCCTGGCACTGCTCCCACTCTGCCCTCAGCTTTCCGAACTCATCAGAGCAGCTTTCTGCTCAGGGTGCCATGGCCCTTTCCGGAGCAGGAGCAGGAGCTGGAGCTTACCTGAGGATCAGCCGTGGGCAGGAGACTTTCTTCTCCTGGTACAGCTCCCTCAGCTTGACTATCTGCAGTACCTTTACCAGGTTTACAAACGCCCGAGGGACCTGAGCAAAGACAAGACCCGTCCCTGAGAGGCTGGAGGCTGGGCAGCCCCCCTGTTGGCTGTCCGGTCCATGGCCTTCCATCGGGCCCCATCCACTTCTGCATCGCCACCTCTCCCTGCCTCTCCCTCCTCCTCCTCCTCCTCATCGACACCCATGTGTTCAGGCTGCTGGGACCAGGGCAGACAGCTTGGTTGGTCGTGCTGGTCTCCGGGTAAAGGCACCAGGAAAAGGCACCTCAGCCAGAAGCCAGAGCCGCCTCCAGGCCAGTCTGAGGCCCGAGGAGAACTGTGGTTGAGCTGCTCAGAGGCCCCGGGACCCGGCCCCGGTACCTCAGCGTGGAGGATGTCCAGAGCCTTCCCAATGTTGGCCGTGAAGTTCTGGGGGGAATGGTGGGCCTGCAGGAAGAGGAAACGTCTCAGACCATTTGTCACCCAATGAGAATGCAGACCATGGCAGCTTCTTCTCTCGGGTCCCCTCCTTCCTATATTTCAGCCAGAATGGGCAACACTGAAGCATAGGTTTGCGTTGGGGTCCCAAGTCTCCATACCAACCCAACAGCCCTCAGGCTTATCATGGCTGTGACCCCTTTCTTCCTTACAGGAAGCACCCCTTCTCCTGCATGGAGTGATGGGAAGCTCTAGACCCACGCCCCATCAACTGGATGCAGGGCCTTAGCTAAGGCACAGCCCATCTCTGGGTCCCTCTACAATGGGGTGCTGAAGCAGAGGACCTCTCAGAGCTCCTGCAGCTTGGACATCCTTTGGTCCTCTGCCTTGGCCTCTTCTGCTGAGGCAGGGGTGGGGAAGGTCCGGTCCGAGGGCCATATAAGGCCCGAGGAATCATTGGGTCTGGCCCCGCCAAGGCATTAGGGATGAGTTAATGAAATGTCTGACCAAATACAGCAGGCCAGTTTTTTAAGTTGCTAATTTTGTATGGCCTGCCAATGATGTTATAAATATCCAGATGGCTCTTGGCAGAGAAAAGGGTCCCCCGTCCGGCCTCACGTGCCGGGGAATCCACAGCCCAACCAGATCACTCACGGAGATCACGGAGGGCAAGAGGGCCCTGTGAACCCCTCTCCCAAGCATAGACATACTTGAACGGTTATTTCTCTTGATTTCAAAGTGGTCCTTAAACTTTTTTTTTTAAAGCAGTGGCGTCCTTCCTGAATGAAGTTTAACCTAAAGCCTTGCTCTACCAAACTAATCAAAGTTGTGCGCCCCTTACCTCATAGTTTGAAAAAGCCGGACATAGCCGGGACTTTGATGCCGGGAAAGGAGGGGCCTGGGAGCAGGGTTGCCCCTTAGGGCCACAGCAAGACTCACCACTTCCTGAATTTTGCCCAGCGGGGCCCTTTCCTGCCCGGCAAATGCCCTAGTGCCTGGCTCCTGGGCTTCCCATCAGCCCGGAATGACTGGGCTCTGAACTCTGCCCACGTGCCTGCGTTAGGAAATCAACTTTCCCATAGAAGTGACGGCACAAAGGCAGAGAAGCGGAGAAAGGAGCTGACTTATGAAGAGATGCCAGGTTTGGGGAGCCCTGGAAGGCTATCTTGGTTTCTAGAATGAGAGGATCAGGCTTCCTCCACAGAAACCTAATCAGGATTGATCTCGTCGGCAGCGCTGCTCATCCTGCTAAAATCTCATCCTGGAGGTAAATGCCCACTTGGTCTTGGGATTATTCCCCGGTTGGACCCATGCCAGACCACAAGCTCCGAGTCCCAACCCAACAGCACTGCTCCAGGCACCTGGGATGGAAATCCGTCCCTGGAGAGGGGGATGTGCGTCTTGAGTAAAGGGCCTGGGACCTACCGGATCATTGCATTGGTCACAGAGGTCATTGCCTCCTATAAACACGGTTATAATCTTCCAATCTTCCTGAAAGTTTATCTTCTGAAATGAATAGAAAACGAACAAGTAAATGCCTTGCCCCAGGGTCAAATCAAGGAAAATGCAAAGTGCTGAACACTGTCAGGGGTGGGTCCTCACACACCACAGGGTTTAGAGGACACAGACATTTCCTGTTCGTTGGTTTTGGGGCCCTGAGGTCATAGGTCTCAGGTCATAGGTGCTAAATCATTGGTTGTTTTTTTTTGTTGTTGTTTTTTCCCCAAAAGGTAAACTTTTTGGACTTCCACATGGCCTTGTCCTCCCCCTAAGCTGACACTCTCTGTCTCCATGGATTTCTCCCACCCAATCCCTGTTCTGGGGTGTCTGACCTCAAGTGGCCCCAGGTGGCTCCTCCCCGAGACTTACCGAGTTATTCTTCATCAGGCCCACCAGCCGCCTGGCCTGAGCAGGTAGATCCCTGCGGGCAGACCCAGAAGAAGTCATGTGAGGAGCTGGGACTGTGAAGCTGGGCTGGGGGGGGGGGCGGATGACGGACTCAGCAGAGGACAGGAATAAAATAAACGGCAGGGAAGTTGGGCTGAAGGCCGTGCCCGCCTCAGAGCTGGGGGTGGGGGTGGGGCGTCATGTCTACAGATGAGCGGAACACCCCAGGGGTGAGGCAGTGACCGCAGGAGGACTGGTTTTCTAATTGGATCACACACTTTCTCCCCCAGCCACGCTCACCCAGGGCAAACGGAGGCTGCATGTGAGTGTTTGGTGTCCTGCATGGCTCCTGCCGCGACCTCAGCCTCAAAGGGCCCCCACCCTCAAGGTGACACAGCTGAGCCAGACACACCTGGGCTTGGCATTTAGTTACCTCTTGCTAACTGTGGGAATGTGATTTATGCACCTCGTAAAAAACAACAACAACAAAAAACAAAAGCCTGCGAACATGGAGATAAATCCCCGATCTTAGAGGGTCGTTGGGAGCAGTAAGTGAGATGGTCAACACTGACCCGTGGAGGAAGAGCCCTTACGAGCAGCATGGGTTTGCGTGCTGGTCCCACCACTGGCCAGCTCGGAGACCTTGCCCTTGCCTACTCTCAGTTCTTTCCTTTGTAAGGCAGGGATGGTAAGCACACCTTCTTCACTGGGTTACTGGGCAGGTTAAATACAGTGCCCATAAAGAATTCAGAACAGCCCTAACCAGTTTGGCTCAGTGGATAGAGCGTTGGCCTGCAGACCCAAGGGTCCCAGGTTCAATTCCGGTCAAGGGCATGGACCTTGGTTGCAGGCACATCCCCAGTGGGGAGTGTGCAGGAGGCAGCTGATCCACGTTTCTCTATCATCATGTTTCTAACTCTCTATCCTTTTCCTTTCCTCTTTGTAAAAAAAAAAAAAAAAAAAAAATCAATAAAAAAACACCTCAGAACAGCACATAGTGAGCGACCATATTATAAACAATCCACTGAAATATTTGTACCATCATCATCACCAATAAATTCCCTGGCACAGTGCCCTGCAGGAAACGTGAGCGGTCTTCCTCCTCCTCTCAGCTGCTAGCCCAACTGGCCTGGTCTGAGTCACTATCGGCTGGGTACCAGTCAGCCTGGGTAGGAATTCTGGGTAAGCCACGCAACCTCTGGGAGGCCCGATTCCCTCATCTGTACGTCTGAGGTTATCAGATGTGGGGCCAGAGTGTGAGGTGATTCATTGACCTCTCTGAGCCTCAGTGTCACCATTAAGAAAACATGGGTGTCTGCCCCTCTGCTTTGTCCAGCTCACAGTTCCTGGACGGAACACAAGGAATCGCAGACACAGAGGCTCTGTGTACCTTATGCTCCGTTGTACGGGTATAAGGCGTGATTATCAAACCCGGGATAACCCTGCGGGCACAAAGCCACCAGGCCGTGTCGTCGAGTTGATGCATCTGCCCAGGCCACTTGCCCTCTCTGTGGTCCCATTTCTGTGATTTGGGGATAATCATCTCTGACTCTTCCCTGCAACTTGGGCAAATGGACTACTTGCACGAAAGAGCCCCGAGGCCCCTGGGAAAGCGGGGAAGAAATCACACTCCGTTTGGGTTACTCCTGTGGCTAAGGTTTCATTCTAGGGTGCCTTCCTGACGTGGGCATGTGAGGTCCAGAGCCCGACAAGCATGTCTGAGGAAAGGACGGAGAAGCGGTCGTGAAAGGTTAGTGAAATAATAAACACAGACTCTTAGAGAGAACCTCCTCCGGTCACTGTCTTCTGTGGACATGAGATTCACAGAAGAGAAAAGGAATTTGCTCAAAGCATACACCTGGCATCAGGGTCAACTGTGACGAGTTCCTGGGGTGGAGTTGGACTGGAGTTCTACATCAAGGGATACCCCAAGAGAGCCCATCTCGTCCAGTCTTTGACCCTCAGACCCTCCTCCTGGACCAGCCTCCCCGGCTGTCATATATCCCAGCCTAGGCCACGCCCCCAACAAGGTCCCCAGATGACCTTGCATTCGCCCCCAGGCCCCCCTTGCTCACTCGGCTTTGGCTCCGGCCACAGCCTGGTTTAGGAAGGCTCCGGGGCTGTTTTCTTTCCCAGTGCCAACGGAAAAGCCCACCAGGGACGGGTTGAATTCCCGGAGGATGTCTGGAAATACAAGGAAGAGACATGCTCAGGAGTCTTTTTATTGCCGAGTTATAAGAGTTCTCTGTATTTTCTAGACACAGCTTCTTATCAAATGCATAACTTGCAAATATTGTTTCCCCACTCTTTGGGTTGTCTTTTACTTCCTTCGTGCTTTTCCCCCTGAAACACAAAAGTGTTTAATTTTTGTCCAATCTATTTCTTTTTCCTTTTTTGTCACGTGTGCTTTTGGTGCCACACCTAAAGAGGCCTTGTTTAAACTAGAGTATGAGGATTTGCTCCTCTATCTTCTTCTAAGAGTTAAGTTTTAGCTCTTATGTTTAGGTCTGCATTTCATTTTGAGTTGATTTTTGTATATGGTGTGAGGTAGGGCGTCTAGCTTCATCCTTTGCATGTAGCTGTCCCGTTGTCCTGGTACCATTTATTGAAAGGACTGAGGGGTGACATAGTCTCAATCCTTTGTAAGTCACTCGGGCCTGTTGATCTTCAATGATGTTATCCGTGATAACAGGATGGCATGGGAGTCAGAGAGCCCAGCAAGCTGGTGTAATAGGCTGGGCCAGCTCAGAGCCAGTCAATCACACTTACAAAAGCAACCCAACGCATCTCCTAGCAAGAGGGAGGCTATTTATAGCTCTCGTGCGTAGATCTCGAAGTAAAGAAGACAGGGAGTCCTTGTGCCATAGGACTGTACCTGCTTAAATTCAACAGGATTTATAAATAGCAGAAACAGATAACAAGTGTGGGGCGCGATCAGCTCTGCCTATGTGGGGAGGAAGCAATCCCCACCACCAAATTCTTAGTGACGGAGAGCTCAAATAACTTCCTGGCTTCTAACGATAGAGGACAAAGGCCTATATCACCAGAAGAGTAAATGAGGACGTGACCAAGGGAATTCCTCTCAGGTATAATGATTAGCTGTAGGTTTTAAGGGGGGGCGGGGATTCGTTTTTTAACATTTATGGCAGGTATCTTTAAGAACCAGCACGGTGATGTGCACTCACAAAGGGGAATAAAAAGATGAGTAAGACAGGGTTTTCAGAGAACCTAGTCAGGCTTGAACACATCATTGCAAGCAGGCTGTGGGGTGAAATATCATAAAGAAAACGTCAAGCTCCAGAGGCGACTGTGTCCTCATGGCCTGAGCGAGGTGACCTCTTTATTACCGCTGCAGTACGTGTTTCCTAAAGCGGCACCCGGGGATTCAGCGTCTGCATGTGGCGCCTAATGCAGCCCAAGCCTCCTTCAATGCCTGGCAGAAAGGTGCCCTGCTCCTGGGATAGGCCTAGCAGGGATGGGTTTCCTTTCCTTCCTTCTTGAATCATTTCTTCATAATGACTAAGATTTGGCCTGAGGTCTCTCTGTTTGTTTTTTATTTTCGTCTCGTGTTCTCTTCCTTGGACAAATACAATTTCTCAAAAGCAAAGAAAAACCACCTCCCAGCTTTTATCGCTCTCCAGAAGCAAAGCGGGGCGACCACATCCGCGAAGCAGCGCCCCCTGCCGAATGCGGCTGCCTCCTGCCGCCTGGTCCCCCGACAAGCCCGCGGCCGCCACCAGGGGGCGCGGAAGACACGCGCAGGGTGACGGCGAGCCCGCCCTCCACCCCCCCCCCCCCCCAGGAGGGAGGGAGTACTCACTGGCCAGGGTGCTGATGGTGCTGACGTTCCCATCTCCGCCCACGCTGTGTGGTGGGAACACAAGAAGAAAATGAAGGTTGGAAAAGCCAGCGACGCCCCCAAAACACCCCAGACGCTACCAAGACGGACCTCTGACCTTTTGAGAAACACCCTGGGGGCTTGGAGCCTGTCTTTCATTTATGATTTCAGAAAAAAAGAAAAAAAAATTTTTTTTTTGAAAAACAAACCAGAATACAGCAACATCTCTCCCCTCTTCCCCACAAACCTGACCATCTAAACAAGAACTGGTCACGGCTGGCTTGGCACATTTTAACTTGGTTGGCACTGGGGCGGGGATCTAAGCGGATCCCCTTCTCCCCAACTCCCGCCCTGCCCCACTGGCCGCGGGCTGGGCACGGCCATTGTTACCGAGAACACAGTGAAAGGGTCTGCCCTCCACGTTCCCCTCCCCTTGGGCTTGGGCAAACCCGTTTTCCAAGGGTGTCTGACTCTACGGAGCACCAGCTCCCAAGCACTTCTAACGTTCCCGGGAAATAAACGTTTCTAAGGCATGAAAACACGCAACATCCCAGAGTTTATTAGATTCCCTGCTTCCCATAGTCCTTCTTCCTCTGCCCACGCGCCTGGGAACACTTAAAGGGCTCTCCAAGTGGGCGGGGTTTCACGAGCGACGATGCCAGGGCCTCAACACCAGCTGGTGCCAGGGAGGCCGGGGCCCAGGCTGAGGAACCCCCAGGCCTGTGCTCCCCTGGGTTCGAGGCGCAGAGGTCAGGCCCTGCTCGTCGGAGGACGTGGTAACCGCCGGGGCGAGAACAAGCCCGCGGGAAGCAGCGGGCAATGGGGGGAGCTGCCGTGCGGGGTATCCACAAGCCTCCATTCCACTTCTTGCCCTTTTTCCACCTGGCTGTGTGAGCTGGGGCAGGTAGCTTGTCTTCTCCGAGCTTCCTTCATCCATCCGCTGGAAGCTCTTTAAGAAGGATGCCGGCTACCACTTAGACCTACTTTGTGCCAGGCATACCTACTTGGTGCTGGGGAGCTTCCGTTCTAATCCTTGCGACAGTGCCCAGAGAGGCTAGGCCACGTGCCCGAAGCTGCACAGAGCTGGGCAGCCAGGGTTCCAGACACACGCTGGTCCCAAAGACCACCGCCTCTGCCCGGGACCCGTTCCCACGGGGAGGAGTGGAAGCTGGAGAAGCTCTTCCGCCCCAAATGCTCCCCTGGTGCCTCCCCCAGACGCCCCTCCTGGCCCCGGGGCCCCGCTTTGGGACACACGCAGTGGTTAGGGAATGCTGATGAAGACCTCCCTCGAATTAAACCCAGAAGTTTCTCCTGTAAAAGTACGAGGTGTGGCGCATCCCCCTGCAGGAGGGATGGCTTTCTACGCTGCCCCGGGCTCCCCCCGGGCCTGCCAGGAGGGGCCCCCAGGGCCGGCCTCGCCCTCACTCACCTCCAGGACAGGCCCCGGTACTGCGTCAAGACGTCCAGGACGTCCCCAGGCCTGGCCCCGGCCCCGTTGGCTGCCTGAAGGGAGCAACACGGCCGTGAGCGTCCCGCCCGCCGGCCAGGGGCCCGCGCCTTGCTCTGCCCGGGGCGCCCGGGCGCTCTCTCGGACCCGGACTTCGGACGGCTCCTGCGGGACCCCTGGCCGTCCACTGCCCGGACCGAGCGGTGCCCCTGGCCCAGCCGGGTGCTTGAGGAAGAGGCCGCACGCCCATTTTCCAAAAGGACACGTGTCAGGGGCCTGTTTTCTTCATTTAAAAGAGTTGTGAGAGCTGGCGTGGAGGAAGCATGTCACAATTCTTCTACATGGCGGTGCCTCGCCCAGACCCAGGCTGACTGGTAGCCATCGAGTGAAGGGCCGGGTGCCCACCCCTCGGCTGACGGGAGAGCAGGGTCCTGTACAACCACCGCCGGGACCCTCTCGGCAGGCGGGCGTCCCTCGCCTAAAGCTGCTGCTTCTGAGCCAGGCCGTGCCCACGGGCACACGGAAGGCTCCCCCGCAGCCTGGGGAGGAGGGCGGGCGTCCAGGAGAGCCCCCTACCCCCCCCCCTGCCCGCCAAGCGATCCCTGCTCTGGGGCCCAGTTCCTCTGCCACTGCGGGTATGCCACCCTCAGGGCTGCCTCCCCAAGGGATCCTGAGCAGGCTGGGATTCCCGGTGACTCCTATTCCCAGAGCATCTTCGAGGAGCCCCGGGGTGGGGTGGGGTGGGGTGGGGCAGGTAGCACCAGGCCACACCAGGCCGGTGGAGGTGGGGTGGGGTGGGGTGGGGTGGGGTGGGAGTGGGGGGACAGGTAACACCCTGGTGGGTGGAGGTGGGGTAAGCAGTGCCGAGAACCAGCCTGCCCATCCTTCCTGAGGGCTGTTAGCCGTCGGCCACCGGGGGGAAGGGCCACTGCGGGGTCAGGAGGAGGCGGCTGGAGGACCGGATGGGACCCGGCCCCCCCCCAGCACTCACAGGCCGAGTGGCTGGGGTCGCTGGCAGCCTCACCCAGCGCTGCAGTCTTCACCGGCGGGGTTTAAGGAGAGTGGGACTCCCGGGGGTTTTGTGGAAGAGGTCGAGTGAGATAGCACCCCTGGGAACGGGCCACAGACAGGGAAGGTGCCTGCTGGCCTTTGGGGGACACTCGGCCGGACCAGCAGCTGGCCGCCCGGTAATGAGCCGCTATTGAACGGAAGCTTCTGTAGGGGAACCTCAGGGACCCCCCCCCCCCCACGATCCCCACCCCCACGCAGGCTCTCGGAGAACCTGCGCTGGCTTTCAGGGATGGCTCTTTGCAGGGCCTGGGTGTCACGGGGAGAGGCCGCAGGGAGGGGCTTCTCTCCCTCTGATCCGTTTCCTCACCCCCAGGTTCCCCCTCATCATCTCTCTGACCCTCCCTTAGCTTTGCCACGTGGAGAGACACAGCCCCAGGTCTCTGAGGGGCACAGCGACTCTGCGGGCGGGGGACCTGGGTCACTTCCGCCCCAAATGCTCCCTCTGGAAGTTCCCCGCCTCCTGCTCTCTCCTTCGTCCCAGGGTAGGGAGAGGAATGGTGAGTGCAGAGCAGGGGTGGGCAAACTTTTTGACTCGAGGGCCACAATGGGTTCTTAAACTGGACCGGAGGGCGGGCACAAAAGCAACCTGACCATGCTGGCACTCTCATCTTGGGCTGCTGGTGAAGGAGCGGAGGGGAGAGCAAGAGAACCCTCCGCTCTTTCGGCTCCGTGGGCCGGATAGGACAGCTGAACGGGCCGGATCCGGCCCGAGGGCCGTAGTTTGCCCACGGCTGGTGCAGAGGGTAGGTGGGAAAACCAGATGGGCAAGGAACACCAGGTTCCAGGGAGCGTGGGGATGTAGAGGGGCTGGCACTTAAGAGCCAGGAGTGAGGCGTTCTCTCCCAGTCGCCCCATGACCCCAGGCCAGGCCCCTCCTGCTCTTTCCCCTCCCTCCCCTCCATAGCCAGGGCCACTCACCGTGAGGGAGTCGCCCAGGGCTGCGATCACCTTGATGTCCGCGGGCTTCAGCCTGTGAACTGAGAACCAGGTGGGAGTGAGTGGAAGATCGGGGTTCCTGCCTCTCTGCCTTCCGCAGCAGTTCAGCTCGGACGGGGAGAGCCGGAGCCCGTCCTGCCAGGAGGGTCGGCAGCAGCAGGTGAGCCTGCCCGCCGGGTCCTCCCCGGGGCACCTGGACGCAGGACTCGGGGCTGGCGGTGGCCCAGCTTGCAGGGGGGAGTCTGCCGGCTTTTGAGGAAACCTGAGGCCACAGGTGAGCGTCTGCCTCGGGCCACGAAGTGGCCCCGGACGTGGGAACGAGGGAAGGAGCTCTGGTGGACTCATGGCCAACACGGAAATCTATTCTAGGATCCGGTCACATTCAGGGTAAAGTCTCCTGTCGTTCTGCTAAAAATATTACCTCAGCTTCTCTACAGTGAAGAGGGGAAAAGCTTTCACATCGCTATTTTCTAAAACCGAGGTGAGATTCTTATGATATAAAATCAACCACTTTAGAGACAACAATCCAGTGGCATTTGGTGCTACCATCACAGTGTTGCTCAACCACCACCTCTATCGAGTTCCCAAACATTTTCCTCTCAAAGGAGACCTGGTCCCTTAGCAATTACTCCCCATCGCTCCTTCCCCAACAGCAACCACTAACCTGCTTCCTGTCTCTGGATCTGCCTCTTCTGGACATTTCCTACAAATGGCACCATGAGATGGTGGCCATGTGTGTCTGGTTCTTCCACTTGACATGTTTTCAGGGTTTGCCCATGTTATATAGCATGTGTCCGTGCCTCATTCCTTTTCACGGCTGAATAATATTCTATTGCACGGACACACCGTATTTTGTTTGTCCACCTGTCCATCATTTGAGGGACTTCCATTTGGCCTTGTTTTCACCTTCTGGAGATTGTAGACAGTGCTGCTACGAACATTCACGTAACAAGTGGCTATCTGAAAGCCTGTCTTCCATTATTTTGGATATATATCTAGGCGTGGAATGGGTGGGTTATATGATAATGCCATGCTTAGTTTTTTTTGAGGAACCACCCAACTGGTTTCCAAAGCCTGACTCTATGTTTTCTCTCTTGGGTTGCACATACGGTGCAGTGGCTAAGCAGCTACCTACTCACGTGGCAGACGTATTCAACACCAGGCCGTGGCTGGGTGCCCTGACGCTACACAGGGATCAGAAAAGTTAGGTGGCCTTGAGAACCTCACAGGCTAAGGAGGAAATGGGAAACAGCCATAGTTACAGTAACTGATAGGCCGGTAAATGTAATAACTGAGAGGTATGAAGTGATAGGAAGTGCTGGAGCTGAGGGAGGACTGACTCCCAGGAGTGTGAGGGGTGGTTCTGAGCAGGCTTCATGGAGAAGGTGGTGTTTGAACTAAGCCCCAGGACATTATGAGATGGGAAGGAGGGAGAGCCAGGCAGGTGATGGAGAGCATACAGGATGGATGTGGTATGGTATGTATGGCCTGTGATGCCTGTGAAGAACAGACAGACAGTTGTACGGTTTGGTTAAGGGATGGGTAGGGAAGACTAAGAAAAATAATGTTGGAAAGCAGATTAGGGCCACAGGCCTTTTATGCCTGGCAAACACGAATTTTTGCTATAAGGGTTCATATGGAAAGTATGGTAATTAATATGTAATAATGCAAGGGTAAATCCTGTGTTTTGCGCACTCACACCTGTAGACCTACTTTTGCCCCACCCCGTAGACAGACTAACCTGCATGGGTATCCCCGCACTATATTTATCTGCCCCTTCGCCTTACACACGTAGGAATGCGAGTCCAAGTGCATGTTGGGGACCACACCTAAGATTCTTTCCGCCATGTGTAGCTCTGTCCTCTCAAGTCACAAGCTTGCCTCCTCCTACCTCCAACATCTCCGATTCCCTTCGAGTGCCTTGTCCCACAGCCACGCTGACGTTGCCATAGCTCCACATTCCTCTTAGATGTACCTCCCTGGTCTCTGGTGGCGCAAGGCCGAGAGACATCGTCAAACAGCCTTCAGGCCTTCGGAGAAGTCTAACAGCATTTGCACGAGGGAGGGGCCCACTCCCCGAGGGAAGAAGCCCATCGTTTCGGCCGCCGTTGCTTAAAATGGATGGACAGAAAGGTGTGTGCAAGGAGGCTGTCTCGACAGCTCTTCTCTGGCAGGCCACTTTACAAACACACAGCGACACCCAGGTTAAGAGATGCTTTTGACACAGCTGGCCCACAGAGAGCCCACTTCGCTCATCAACATCCCAATCGTGGCTGTGTCATTACACCCGTGGAGGAAGCTGCATCAACACTCGGTATACCCACGTCTTGTTTCCTTCCATGGAGACATCTTGTCTACCTGTCTGACGTCCGTGCTGTCTGCAGATGGGGACCTGCCACTCCCCCTGAGGAATCGCTCACATGGGAAAAGAACAAGTCCCTGTCCTATGACAGCAGGCAAACTAACACATACAGCGTTGTGAATGTGCGTATGCAGAATGTACAGGCTCGTGGTCGTCAAGTGTGAGCACGCATCAACCATCTGGAGAGCTTGTTAACACACAGATGGCTGGTCCCCACCCTCAGAGTCTCTGATTTAGTAGGTCTGCGGTGTGCCCAAGGATATGTGGTTAGAAGAACAATATCAAATCACAAAGCCAGCTGCACACATTAGCGGGGCTGAGCCTAAGAACTTCAAAACGACCTCTTTCTCAAAGACATCAGAAGGTTGATTTTAACTCCTGTTGATGAGAGTTAATCGACATATTCTGTGGCCTTGAGAACCTCACAGGCTAAGGAGGAAATGGGAAACAGCCATAGTTACAGTAACTGATAGGCCGGTAAATGTAATAACTGAGAGGTATGAAGT
Organism: Vespertilio murinus; assembly: GCA_963924515.1. Classification (NCBI taxonomy): domain Eukaryota; kingdom Metazoa; phylum Chordata; class Mammalia; order Chiroptera; family Vespertilionidae; genus Vespertilio; species Vespertilio murinus. Next base: position 55,886,672 of record OZ004713.1, on the reverse strand, counting down.
GATAGGAAGTGCTGGAGCTGAGGGAGGACTGACTCCCAGGGGTGTGAGGGGTGGTTCTGAGCAGGCTTCATGGAGAAGGTGGTGTTTGAACTAAGCCCCAGGACATTATGAGATGGGAAGGAGGGAGAGCCAGGGGTAATACAGTGAATTCTGTGAACACTCTAACGTGAAAAGGTTAGGGGAAACCTTTGGGGTGACGCCTGTGGAAGAAATGGATGTATTTGCATCAAAATCACATTATCATTTGATCAAGAGGCAGCTGAAACCGAGCAAAATTTAGAGCAGGCAGAAAATACACATTCACATGCATGCATACACATGTGTGTGTATATACACATAGACAGATTAATGTATGTGTGATAGGGGAGGGGGTTTCTCCTGTTGATCATCCTAAAGGATTTCCTGTAAGAGATAAGAAACCAAATGAACCAAGTCTAGATGGGTGGAGTTTGACTTATCTGGGATTTTATTAAGATAGAGTCCAACACAGATATCATTGGTTTGATATCTGTAGACCTTGATTTGAGCTTTGTTAATAGCATCATGTGTGACACAGACACAGCCTGGAAACACAGCAAGCACTTCAGCAAGGGCTATCCTTGGGAAAAGAACTATTTAGAGATAAGATTATGTTTGTGTGGACTGATTAGCTAAGCATTATCTGGTACAAACTGTGCAGCACCTTGGAAGGAATTGATAAACACATCATTAGCTCATCAAGATTTCTTCAGAGGGGGCCTCTTATCAGAAGGCCATCGGAATGATGAGGAAATACGATGAACAGCGAGGAAAGGGTAGGCAAGAGTGGAGAATCAGGGAAACCACCCTCTTTACATGAAGAGTTACACCCAGGAGAAAGGCTTGGCACTTTGGAGTTTTGTCTTGTGAAATCCAACAACTTACCCAAGTGGAGCCATTTCAGAAACAAAAGCTTCCTCTTAATCGTTAGCGAGGGCTGCCCAACCCATAAGCTCTCTGGTGTTAGGGACTTAAGTAAAGACTTCTTCAATGGCGGTAAACTGCTGGAATAAGAGGGGGTCCTTGTTTCCTGCCTTTGAAGTGCTTCAGCGTGAGTTTATATAAAACATGGGCCTCGCACATAGTAGGAGGTCCAAGGAAAGTGTTAAGGTCAATGCCAGGCTGAGTAAGGGGCTCTGCGTCAGGAATCTGACAGCTCCCCAAGCCTAAAATGATGGAAACGACAGGGAAGAGAAACACTTATCCATCCAGATGTCTTGGGGTGAGTTTGAACTTGCCTAGCAGGCTGTTACTCCCTCTGGGGCATCATGACTTCCTGGTCACAGGCTGGATTAAGTGTCAAGACCCAGAGCAGCAGGTGGCTGAACAAACAGCGTCAGGGTCTCCACTGGGCGTTACAGTGCTGGTCCCAATGAAGTGGGAGCCTCAGGGACCCTGGGGCATTTTTCACCTTAGCTTCTGAGTACAGGCAGTCCTCAGGTTACGTTATGTTGCTGTCTCCCATTTATTTATTGGGGGGAAAAGTTCCGTCATTTCCACATATGTACATATGTGCTTTACGTTTTTTATTATTTATTTACTGCAAGTAAAGGTCAGGAATTGTTCTCTCTCCTTTGAATTCCTTTTACTGTCTCACTTCATTACTGCTGTGTATGTGCCCCAGGTGCTTATGTAGGTGGGTTCCGACTTACGGCGAAACCTGACATAGGAACGCATCTCCGACGTAACCCGAGGACCTACTGTAGCTCATTTTAGCCAAATGGGTAAAATAAGTAATATCAGGGACTCAGAAAGGAATCAATGGCTTAAATGAATGAACGGTTCTGAATCACACTGTTGGTGACAGTGGCATATAATGAGCTTTGTGGATCCTCATTTTCAAATACACTGTTTTTTTAAAAAAAATTTATTTTTATTGATTTCAGAGAGGAAGGGTGATGGAGAGAGAAACAATCAATGAAGAGAGAGAATCATTGAGGGGCCGCCTCCTGCATGCTCCACACTGGGGATCAAGCCCACACCCCAGGCATGTGCCCTGACCGGGAATTGAACCGTGACCTCCTGGTTCATAGGTTGTCACTCAACCACTGATCCATGCCAGCTGGGGTCAATACTATAAGTTTTCTCCCTGCACAGAATTCACAGCTTAACTTTAACTTCAAGAGAGACAATGAGCCACGTCCCTCTGGTTCCTTATCATTGCCACCCTTTCGTTTGCAAAATGCGACTCCTTTTTTCACTGGGAAAACCTTAAGTCAGCTACCAGGTTATTCCAACTATGTGAGGGACAGGGACGTGGGCTAATGTAAAAGGATGTAAGTGTTTATGAAGTTGTGACGCCCACAGGAGATAGTGCCTAGCAAACTGCACAGGTGAGCGGACTGGGAGGAAAAAAATCATTGCATCCATTCATTCATTTATCCATCCACCCGTTGGCTACCAAGTTCCAATTGGTTATAAAAATTGCATCAACCCTATCCATCTCACCCAAAGCCCATACATAGATCAGTGGAAGAGGCCTATCACCGGGGGGCTCCCAGGGAATGAGGGTGAGGCTGCTAGGAGCTCGGGCTGGCCTGTTGAGGAAAGCAGGATCCTATTTGGAACCATCACCTTTGGTTAGCTAGGCGTTGTCTCTGGGTTGGGTTGAAAGAAAAAAACAGAAAAGGGGCTAAAAAAGAACGGTTTCTGAAAATAACTCTGAGGGCAAAACAGTTATTTTATAAGAAAAATGGTTTGAACGGGAGATACTTTGGTCGGCAACCTGCGGCTCGAGAGCCACATGAGGCTCTTTGGCCCCCTGAGTGTGGCTCTTCCACAAAAATACCACGGCCTGGGCGAGTCTATTTTGAAGAAGTGGCGTTAAAAGAAGTTTAAGTTTAAAAAAAAATTTGGCTCTCCAAAGAAATTTCAATCGTTGTACTGTTGATATTTGGCTCTGTTGACTAATGAGTTTGCCAACCACTGGTCTAGTTGGTTTGAAGGTCTTTTTCCACTCTGAGAAAGTTGTTGATTTGCTGAATTAGAAATACTCAATAATTCAGATTAGTTCAGCAAACACGTATGGGTCCTTACCAGGGGCTGAGTCATCGGGGATATAAAGATAAGATAACCTGTGTAAGTATGTATCAGATGCCTTCATCTTGATTAGAAATTGCAGACGTGATCTCTAGAAAAGTGAACGACCTCACCAGAAAGATGATCGCTATCAAGGGAAAATAATAACTGGTGGCCCTGTGCTAAGTCCATTTGCCTACTCCACTGTAAGTCACACACGCGCTTAAAATGTCCAGTCATGGGCCATGCGCAGCATTGAAGTGTGTTTTTCATGACCGTCCAGTTCGCGGTGGTCATTTGCCTAAATAGCACTTTCCCGGTGGGACCCCGCACTGATCCGTGAGCGCTGCCCCACCCCTCGGCCCCGCTGCCTGGGGAGCTTGTGTAGAGCAAGCCAGCCTACATCTGCCCATCCGCGTATACAAACAGCCCCTCTCACCAGCGAATCTCAGATCTCAAGGTCCTGAGATGTCTGGCACTTAACATGTTCAAGTGCCAATGAACACCAATCTCCTGGGTCAGGGCGTGAGGAGGAGGTTCAGATTTTATGTGGCTTTTAGATGCTGAGATAGGCGCTCATGGATTGGTTTGGTTATCACTGTCATGACAGGAGCATAATCTAAGCAGATTGCAAAAACACTTTGTAGATCATTCTTGCAGAGTGATAAGATTAATGAGAGGACGGATAGCATTTCACTGTAAGGACGATGGCTATTAAAACATGGATATTCCTCCTCTCCTCTTCTCTCTCTATACATAGATACATAAATATATACATACGTCTTAGAGGTTTTACGATAGGAGGGCCTACGTATGAAGCTGATAACTTATTTCTGCTGCTAAAAACCCTGCTAATAAACTAACCAAAAGGAGTGGGTCATCACCAACTGTATGGGGGGAAAGTCAAAGACCAAAAGCAAGAGCGAGAGTGAGAGTGAGAGAGAGCAAGAGCGAGAGTGAGAGTGAGAGAGAGAAAGAGAGAGAGAGAATGTAACTCAACCACCTATTCCCTTATTCTGCATGATAGAACAAGAGCCAGTTATACACTACCAAAGTTTGGGGGAGATTTGGCTTAATTAGAGTGCATAGGGCTGAGACATGTGTGGGAGGTAGGCTAATAGCCGGGCATTTGTTTGTTCTACTAACAATCAGCAAAAGGAGGCAAGCTGAGTAAAGATTTGCATCCCTGAGAGATTCCTGCCAGACCCTGCGGCCTCTCCAGACTTCATTGTCTACCCTGCAGGGCACGCAGGAGGCACTCGACAAGCATCTCTACAATGAACGAGCAAGTGGACAAGTCAATGAACCCCATCTCACTGCTGCAGAAATGTTCCTGGGCTGGTGTTTGGAGTTGCCTGGGTCACCATAACCCCTCCAACCCCCCGCCTGTGAGTTCCCACGGTCACACACACAGCCATCACTCCCAGACTGGCAGGCCTGGAGCAGAAGGCTCGGCCCTTAGGCAGCTCCTCTGTGGCAAGGTCTCTGCCGAGAACATTCCATGACTTTCATTTTCATAGCCAACAACATTTTAGAAATGTCAGCAGCAAAAAAAAAAAAAAAAAAAAAAAAAAGCACCTTTCTAAGACAGCTTTCCTGCTCTGTGTGGGGTTTGAGTGTGTGTCCTGCATGTCGCTCTGACAGGGAGCGTGGCCTGGTTACTTCTCTTTCTGCTTCTAGGTAGATTTGCTTTTTGGGGAGCAAATCACCTCATCAAGGCTTGATGGCAGGGACAATGACATGAGCTCTCTCTCTCTGCGGAATACAGCCCAGCACGCGGTTAATGCTTAATAAATGCTTTCTGATCGTATCATATCATATCACATCACATCAGAACATATCATATCTTATCACATCACATCCTATCACATCTTATTTCAGTTAAAGAATAATCAAACACAGGCATGCACTTACAAATATATACAGGCAAACGTCAGAGATATTGCGAGTTTGGGTCCCGGCCACCACAATAAAGGGAGTGTCGCAATAAGGTGAGTCATCATCTCTTTCGCTGGGGGAGGATACTGCCTCCAGTTATGTGACAAATACAATATCTGTGAGGCGCAATAAAGCAAGGTGCGCCTGCACATGCAGAGCTATTGCTACTGTCCTTGAAAAACCTCCAGGGTGCACCTCAGGTTGTGGGCGAAGCCCTTGTGACCCTACGGGTGCCCTTACTCTGATGAGTCCAGGCCTCCCATGAGCTTACGGATCACTTGACTCAAGCGTGTACCTGAGGTGGGAATCTTGTTGGAGGGATCCATGGCCGGGCACCTGATTTCCATTTCATCTCTCGCCTGAAATGAGACAGAGAAATAGGAGAAATGGGACACGTTCAAATTGGGTGAGGAGTGGGGTCTCTAGAATTGGAAAATATTACTTAATACAGCAGCCCAACCACCTTTCAAGATTTCTTCCTCTCATTCAACACGCAGACTCAGGTGCCCACAACATCCTCTCGGAACGCTTCCAAACCTGCCCCATCTTCTCTGGTCCCTCTACCTCAGCCGACGTCCAGGCCTGGCTCTTCTTGCCTGGACCACTGCAGTATTCATAGCATCACCACCTCAGGCCCCCGGCTTCCTTCCCAGCTTCTTGGAGGGGCCTCTCTCTCTCAACATAATACACTCCCCTGCCCAAATTCTCAGAGAAAACAGCACTTTTAAAAAAGTCTGTTTTGGATATTGCTATAGCCCCAAAGCCGAGAACAGCACATAGCAGATGCTCATAAGTATTTGCTGAGTAGTAAATCCATTTCTACTCTGATTAATACCAACACAAAATCCATCCTTCTTAGCATGGCCTACGCAGTCCCCAGTCATTCAAAACCCTCAGAACTGACCCAATGCTCTGCACTCTCCATGCCTCCGTCTCTTTGCCCAAGCTCTTACCTCTACTCTCCCTTTTCCCTTTCCTTCCCTCCATTCCCCCTCATTCCCATCTGCCTGGTTCAACCTCAGCCATCCTTCAGGGCTGAGGTCGTGGGGACTCTCCGGGAAGTCTTCTTCACGTCTCTCCCGCCTCAGTTAGTTGCTCCCTGAAAGCTCCACGGAAACTTTGACTACAGAACCTCTTCCCTTGTGCAACAGTCCCGCTTGGCTCCGCTAGACTGAGTTCCTTAGGACCAGCAAGTATTTTACTGATGTTTTTGCCCTCCCATGCCTAGTATCCACCCTTCCACCCACCCACCCATTTAGTCATTCAACAAATAATGATTAGGTACCTGCTCTGAGCCCCTGCCCTCACCGACCCTGAGTCCTAGAGGCGCAGAGCAGGTAGGTAATCTGCAGAGATGTATCACTCCCTATTGTCAGGTGAAAACAATGGCAGCGCGGAACGCAGAACTCTAGCCTGCCGATCCTATCGCACACGCTTCATGTTTATTATTTGTTATGATTTCAAAACAACTCCAGGAGGTAGGGCTCTGACTTTCACCACGTCCCGTATCCAAATAAACAAGGCACAGAGCAGTTCCCTAGCTTGTCCAGTGACACAGAGCCTGTAAGTGGTTTGGGACCCAGAGCCAGTCCTCTGCCCTCAGCTTGTCCTCATTGCTGTGGTGACAGAAGGTGCAGGACAAGTTCATGTGCAAGAGAGTCTTCCTCACTGTGTTTCTCGGGCTTTGTGGGGCAGGCCCCGGCCACCAGCACTGCCTCCACCACCAGGAGAAACCCTCTCCCTCTTTTGTACAGTAAGGAGGCAGCGATGGCACGAGGCCGAATTTGATGTAACCCGTATCAGTCCGCAGTCCCCAGAGAAAGTGGACATCAGCCTGCAAGTGTCTCGGCTCATCAGAGCAGCGCAGGTGCCCTATCTCATCTGACAGAGAGGGTCAGAGTCACAAGATAAGCAATGAGTGGGACGTGAGTAAGTGTGAGGTGGCCCTTGAGGAAGGAGCCAGCGTCGGAGGCCTGTTTGGTTGCAGATTTTGCTATATTTCTCGGCTTTCCCTGTTGATTTTCTCTTCTGAGGGAGGCCTCGGATGAATTTAAACTGATGAACAAAATAGAAACAGAGGCATGGGTGCAGGGAACAGACTGACAGCTGTCAGAGGGTGAGGGTTGGGAGACTAGATGAAAGAAGGTGAAGAGATGAAGCATGCACACACACACACACACACACACACACACACACACACACACATATCACACAGACATAGACAACAGTGTGGGAATAGCCAGAGGGAAAGGAGATAGGGGCAGGTGGAGGTGGCCGGGGTGGGGGTGCGATAGTGGCGGGGGTGGGGGTGGGGAGGGGAACGGAGCCGGAGAGAGACTTTGCCTAGGGTGATGGGCAGACCACACAGTGTGAAGATGATGTTGAAACCTGTATGGTTTTGTGAACCAATGTCACTCCAACAAACAAACAAACAAAAAGACTGCAGAATTGTTATTCTCTTAATTGCATTTTCTGAATCCTCTGAGATTGGGTTTCCAGGCTAGTCCTCAGTGTTTGGCTCAAATAAACACTCATAAAAGCTTCCTGCTAAAAACAAAGGGGCTTGTCCCGGATTGGGGAAGGGCCTGAGAGCCTGCGTTACAGCAGGACAGACAGGGGCAGGCAGCGCGGACCCTCTCTTCCCCCCCCTGGCTGGCTGCCAGGCTGCTCTCAAGGTGGAGACGGAGGGGAGACCTCCTTTCAAGCACCAAGGAGACAGCCACACCCCTGACCCGTCGCCCACCCAGCCTGCCCTTGGGGCTCCAGGACGTTTCCACAGGCTCAGCCAGTGGTGCGGCCCCTGGCTCATTTGCATGAGTGTCAACCACAGAACACCTCTCCTACCTCAGACTTCTCATGGCGCTCTGGCTTCCAGGACCGGTAGTTGCTGTTTTGATAGGTGGACAGATACGGCTTTTCCTGCAGAGGAAAGCAATGCGTTGTCACCAGGACTCAGAAATCTGCACGCTGTAATCACCAGGCTGTTTCACCCGGCCGTGCCTCTGGCCAGCTTGGAGCATTCACACCATCACACCAATGAAAGCCATTCTCTGGCTTCTCCTCTCGGTGCTGCCTGTGAATCCCCCGAAGGAGCCCACTCATGCTTTAAAATGTCCTGTTGGCAGTAGTTGGCATCTTGGGCTCTCTACCTGTAGCCCACGCTGCCAGCCAAGTACGTATGTTTCCATGAAAGAAGAACTTAGTTCTAAGCGTCCTGGCAGCCAAAGCAAAGAGGGAAACGGAGAATTATACTGCCCGCATGGTCTCGCACCAAAAACTTACCACTTCCCCCAGAAAGCCAAAACCTTGACTACGATTAAAAGGCAAAAGGAATTCTACTCATTTCTGGTATTTCCCCATTCATTCATTCATTCATTCAGGAACATTACCTACATGCCTATTACATATTTGGCACATGGTGAAGAGACCCATCCTCACATCTGGGACACCTGGGGCCGGGTGAGAGATGGCCTGGCCCCCGTGCCCTCCCCCACCTCTCCCTGTGCGGAAGGGGCCATAGCGCTACAAAAACAGCTCAATTCTGCCACAACGGCTACGTTCGGTAAACCTCAAGTGTGCCAAGTATGCAAAGCTGTGACGGGACCCGGAACAGACCCACAACCGAAAGCGGCCGATGCCTCGGCCAGGTGAGACCTCACTTCACAGCAAAGCCAGGGGGTGGCCCCCTCTCTCTCCCGATTCAGTGAGAGGTTTCCTCTCTCCCAGGCCCGGCCTACCCGAGATGGACACTTCATGGGCCAGCTCTCATTGGCACGGAGCAGCTCATCCTTCTGTCCCGCGGGCTCCATCTAGAAAACAAGGTGATCTTTAGAATGGAAGGGGATGCACGGGCGGTGGCAGCATTCCAGGTGCCGCCACCGAGAAAGACTCGTCCGTCCAGCGTTCCTCCAGGTTGACCCTGGATGCGGTACCATGTCACCTGGGAACCTGTGAGAAATGCAAGTGTCCCCCCCAACCCCACCCCCACCCCCACCCCAGACCTATGGAGTCGAAACCCTGGGGTGGGGTCCAGCTCTCTGCATTCTAGCATGTCCTTCGGGCGATTTTGATGTACGCTCAAGCTGAGCCCACTGCAAGCGAGGCATCTCATGCCTTTCACCCCCCCCCCCGAGATCACAGGAGAAGCTGAGCACGGGGTGGGGGGGGGTTTGGGCCAGGACAGGGACATTTGGGGTCCTCGATCCAACTCAACGGCTCTCCGCTTCCTATGTCTCTTGATTTGGGAATGGGCGACGGTGGCATCAGCTCCGACACAGGCAGCTACTTAAACGATAACCAGAGTCTAAATGAGAGCCAAAGTCTAGCAACCAGACGAAGTGTGCCCGGTGTCCCCGCAGGTACAGGCATCGAAGGGGAGAGGGGAGAACGAAGGCTGCCGAAGGACTTGATGTGGGAGCAGTGTTGCTCGTTCCTGTTGTTATTTGTAAATGCCCTGGCTGTTAGCCTGCCTCTCGCACGTGCCTCATTATACGTCAATTAAACACTTGGAGAGAAACGCGGTGGCTCGGAGAGCACACCGAGCCGTCTGCTACCCCGGGAGGGCCCGCTTCCCGCAGGTGCTAGGCTCCGGGGGCGCCGCGGGCCCTCGCCTTCCCAAGGACCCTGCCAGGGACACGGGGAGGAACTGCGGTCCCTTCTCCCAGTGTCATTCCGAGGGGAGGACCGCCCCAGGGGTCAGCCCGCTCCGAAAGCAGGTGTCCAGGGGGCCCAGGTGGTGGCCAGGGGTCCACCGGGCCTGCTTTCTTCTCTCCCATCTTTCAAAACCTTAATCAATAACAGAGTCTGGAAAGGAACATGGGAAGAGCCACATCTTCATAATTCTAGTAGAATGAATGTAGCAGATATGGCCTTGCCCCAGGGGACTCACTCAAAAAAACAGCCAAAAGAAGGTTCCTAGGGAAACCCCTCCCCCTTCCCAGGCCTGGGGCAGGAGCGCTGAGGGCTCTCGGTGGCAGGAAATGTCTGATTTGAAGAGAGTGGGGCAGCCGCCCACTCAGGAGAGCCCAGCCTCTCCTCGGGCCCTGTGACATCTGCTGTCACACTGAGCGGGAGACCTTCTTCCCCCACCACCCTCGTGCCCCTCTCACCCTCGTCCTCGCCTCTCCCCCAGGGATTAAAGGACACCTGTGTGCCTGTTTGAATGGACAGATGTCACCTGGACTCAGGAAAGGTGTTGCCACTGCTGCCACCATCACCGATGTCACTCAGAGGCAGGATGAAGGGGGATGAAGGGAGAAGGAGGGAGAAGGAGGGAGGAGGGAGGAGGGAGAAGGAGGGAGAAGGGGTTCTCCCTCCCTGTCTGCTCTCCCCAGCTTCTCTCTGTCTGGCCTTTGGCGGGCTTCCTTTGCTCCCAGGGCCTCCTTGTCCTGTTTCCTGCCCTGTCAGACCAGCTTCCGCTGCCTCTCCATGTGCACTTGGCTTTTGTGTTTCTCCAGGCCCTTCGCTCACAAAGGCCTGGGCCTGGGCCTACCGGCCTGCCCTCCTCTGCCACGTCCCACAAGCCCCACCGCCGTGGGCTCTCCTGGCCGCTTGCTTGTCACTTTGGGGTGCCCAGTCCAGCATCACTGCTGGCTGAGTTCAGGTCTGCTCTTGTTCCTCTGCGTTGCCTGACCCTTCCAACTACCCCCTGGGCTGGGTGTGTCATTGTATTGCCTTGGACCCAGCACGGGGAACACAGTAGGTTCTCTCCCGTTGCCTAGGAGACAGGTGACGTGGGAGGGGAAGGAGGCACTTTGGGCTGAGCTGGAAGAGTCGGCCCTTCTGTCCAGAGAGAGGGCGGCGGGAGGGCGGCCCTGCAGGAGCCAGCAGGTTCGCTTCCTCTGCCTCCACGGGAGATGGGCAGCAAGCGGTCCCCTCGGAGATATTCCACCCGAGGGCCAGGCCCACTGGCAAAGAAAGCAATTGCTTTCTGCAAGGGGAGTGTGACTCCACTGACAAGGGCCGCAGGGGCCGGTCCCGCCCCCGCCCGCTCGCTGCTGGCCAGGGCACAGCTGCTGGTGGTAGTCAGCAGAGCACTTAGTAGGAAAGGTGGAGAAAACATCGTCTAATCCAAGGAAGAAGAAAACCAAGCTCCTGTCACTGGAATTCTAAAAATAGGGTAGCTTGGATAGGGGAAAAAATAAACGGCAAAATCAGGTGTCTGTCTGGTACCAAGGCTCGAAGTTTTGACATTTCATCCCCCCCCCCCCCCCCCCCCCGCTGACGAGCCCAGGCAGCCCCGGGGGGCCTCGGAGGTGGGGAGACCAGGCAGTTACTACATGAGGAACGCCCACACGCGTCCAATACACACTGTGGGCCACGAGTGAGCTGCCCACATGCCAGGTCCCGGGCCAGTGCTAGGATCTGGGTTTTACCGAAAGGGAGGGGAGACCCTCAATTCACACAACCTGTGAGAGACGGCATTAGGATTCGATCCAGGTCTCCATCGCTCAAAAGTCTATGCTCAGCCCAGGCACCACCCTGGGCCGTGAGATCACATGCTGGTGCTGAAAGGTCACGTGATGGAGAGCTGGCCCAGATCTCTGTGTGAGACGGCCCCCGGGTCCCACTGCAAGCGCATCTCCTCACGCCCTCCCAGGATGTCCGGCCTCGGCTCGCTGCCAGGGCTGCGCCCCGCTCCGGGAAGAGGGGTGAAGCTTCCAGGTGGGCAGAGCTGGCTGTGCCCACGTGTGGGAAGGACCCCTGGTGGCCCGGCGTCATTGCTCTGGGACCCGCCAGCACCCCGCAGTCCCGCCATCAGAGCGGTGGACAGGGTGGGTGTGGTGGTGGAGGCCTGCCCCCCCCCCTTAGGCCAAACCCCAGGCTGACCCCGCAGCCCCTGGAACCAACCCCTCCCAACTCACCATGATGTTCCAGAGATTCAAGGCGAGCGTGGTGGCATCCTGGTGTGGCCGCTTCCCCTGAAAGAGAACCGCATGAGAGCCCTGGGCCCCGAGGGTGGGAGGGCTTGCCAGCCCCGGAGCTGTCCCTGGCAGAGATGGGGTGGCCCTGCTCCGTCCAGGCTCCTCCCCTCGACCTCTCCCCGGCAGCAATGGCAGCCACGTGGGACCGCTGTCGGGGGTCAGGCCTGGAGGTGAGGGCCTGCGGGCGCAGGTCAAACCCCCACCATCTCGGGGTTCTCCACACCTGAGCCGAACAGCAGGGGCAGCGTGAAAGGAAGGGATTTCTGTGTGGTTTGAGTGGCAGTGGGGGTTTGAGTGGCAGTGGGGAACTAATATACCTCCTCCTTTTTTTAAAAAAAATACTTTAATTGGCCGAAGCCAGTTTGGCTCAGTGGTAGAGCATCGGTCTGGGAACTGAAAGGTCCCGGGTTCGATTCCAGTCAAGGGCATGTACCTTGGTTGCGGGCACATCCCCAGTAGGGGGTGTGCAAGAGGCGGCTGGTCGATGTTTCTCTCTCATCGATGTTTCTAGCTCTCTATCTCTCTCCCTTCCTCTCTGTGAAATATCAATAAAATATATTTTTTTTAAAATACTTTAATTGATTTCGGAGAGGAAGGGAGAAGGAGAAAGAGAGATCGAAACATCAATGATGAGAGAGAATCACTGATCGGCTGCCTCCTGCACGCCCCACACTGGGGATCCAGCCCACCATGCCATCCAGGCCCTCCTCCTCCTTTGAAACCATCACTTAGACATCGTGTAAGCCCGGCCAGTGTGGCTCAGTGGTTGATCATCGACCTAAGAGCCAGGAGGCCACCGTTCCATTCCCGGTTAGGGCACACGCCTGGGCTGCATGTCTGTGTTTAAATCCCGGAGGAGGACGTAAACTCTGCCCAGTCCTTCACACCTCCAGCAGGCAGGAGCCAAAGCCTGGGGCGGGGGCTGCCCCAGACACACAGTAGGCCAGAGAGACCCTACTCAATGCGTTCGGATCCACCCCATGCTCATGGTCTGACCTGGAGGGAGTAGGGTCAGGTCAAACTACCCTTCCTTCCAGGGGTGGAGGCAGAGAGCCTGCAGCGGGAGGAGGGTGCCCTGTGCCCCCAAATTCTCTCCTAGGGTCACACAGCTGAGCGGGACTGAGGGCTCCCTGAGCTCCTCACGCCCATTCACCCACGCCGCCACCACCCCGGAGGGCGGGGACAGCAACAACAGCCCCGCTCCACAGCTGGGAGCCAGGCAGGGTTCCGACAGCCTGCCCAGGGCACACAGCTGCCCGTGAGCTCAAGTCCGTGCTCTGTGCCCCTGGCCACCCCGCCTCCGAGAGCCTGCCCCGGGGATCTCCAACCCCAGGGGAGGTCGGCCAGCAAGTATGAGGGAACATTGCAGCATGTCCCCCTGAGAGCGCCTGCCCTGGGCTCAGTGGGTCCCACCTGGGCGGGAGAGGGAGAAAGAGAGAGGGGGGCGGGGTGCAGGCGGGGTGCTCACAGTCCCCCTCGCTCACCGAGTGTGGGGACTGGGCCTCCTCGTAGAAGAAGGGCTGGAACACCACCGAGAAGGACTCCTGCTCGTTGTACCTGCTGGAGGCCAGGAGGCGGTCCCAGCTGTCCTGGAGGGGAGAGCAGGGAGTGGGTGCGGGGAGCACAGTGAGGCCCCGCCGGCCCCGCCCGGCTCCCCCTGGAGCTCCCAGCAGCCCTCGGTCACGAGCACATGCCGAGCGCTTTCTGAACTCAGCCCAGAGACAGAGCCGGACTATACCCCCCCGGAGCTCACGGAGGAGGGGCAGCCGGGCACGCCGGAGGGTGCCATGCTCTGCTGAGGGCTAGTTCGGGGGAGGGACGTGCCATTAACTGTACAGAACATATTGCCTCTGGAGAGAAGGGCCACAGGGCTTCACGCGCGTAACTTTCTGCTTAAACCAGCCATGGGCAAACTACAGCCCTCGGGCCGGATCCGGCCCGTGGAGCCGAAAGAGCGGAGGGTTCTCTTGCTCTCCCCTCCGCTCCTTCACCAGCAGCCCAAGATGAGAGTGCCAGCATGGTCAGGTTGCTTTTGTTCCGGCCCCCGGTCCAGGTTAAGAACCCATGGTAGCCCTCGAGTCAAAAAGTTTGCCCACCCCTGGCTTAAACCAAAGTCCTCGTGTGAACACGTCAACAGGAAGTGTGCTTGAACTGTTTGCCGACAGGCTTGGTGGCCTCCTCGGAGCCATCCTCACCCTCCGGAAGTCTCGTCTCTAACCCTCAGCACACCTTCGGGCCTCTGAGTCGCCCCGGGGCTGTGGGCTGGGGCACGGGCCCAGCCTGGGCACACCCGGCTCGGCAGCCACAGTGCAGTGGTAGGTGCTCTCGGTGATAACCCCATCCTTTCTGCACGACTCCGCCCAGTCCCTCACTAGCGAAGGAAGCACCGCCGCCAGCATTGTCCCCGCTGTACATGTAGAGAAATCAAGTCACACCCGGAGTGCACCGAGAGCAGCTCTCTGGTTCCTGACTCCGAGGGAGAAGGGGGGGACTTACCCCCTAACCGTCCCTGCCCCCCTGTTCTCCTCCATGACCTGCCCCTGCCAGCCGCCAGCCTCCCCGAGGGGCTCACCTGGTAGGACCACTGTGCCACAACCCGGGACAGCTTCGAGGCGTCCTCCGAGCACCTGCAGGGCTCCGCTATGGGGCTGCAGGGAGAGTAAGCCAGAAGGAAGCTCGGATCAGGGGCCTGGCCGCCTCGGGGGGGGGGGGGGGTGAGAGGGCTGGGGCCTGGCCCGCTCGGGGGGTGGGAAGGAGAAGCTGGGGTCTCAGGGGTGCACTGTGACCTGGCTCCCCGTCCCTCCGTCGGGTGGGGAAGGGAGGAAGGGAGGTGGAGACATGCCCCCCCACTCCACCCCTGGATGCACCGCCCTCCCTGCCTCCTCACCTCAGACCCTCCTCCACGTCTCCCTCCCTCCCTGTCCTTTCTCTTCACGCCCCCCTCCCGCTCAGACCGTCTTCTCCTCTCCATTGCCCCGCCCCCAGCTGTCCCCACCCTGACTCTTGCCATGCGAACTTCTTTTCTGACTACAAAGCCAGAAATCTCAGGATCTGGGGTCAAGAAGCTTACATTCTATGATAAATCTCAGAACTACATGCCAATCACATTCTGTGAAGATAAAGTACACTCAGGCTAGATTTCCTTTCTTCCCAGTGTCTAGAAGTATCACTTCTTGGCTGATGGATGTTTTTCCAAACCGGCTTTGTACACTCTCAGGTCATTCGGGGGGGGGGGGGGGGCATCTGACTACATCCCCAAGGAGAGTTAGTGTGTAGTGACATGCCCCGCCCGGCTCCTGGCACATGGCGGCCCCTCCACAGATGCGGGTCCCATCCCGCTCCTTCTTTACCTGAGCTGGTGCCGTGGAGAGCCGCCCGCAGCCTCAGAGAGGTCCACCAGGTTCACAAATGCTCTGGGGACCTAGGAGGAATGGGGGTTGGTGGGTATTGGGGGGAGGGGGGAGAAGATGAGGTCATCGTTGCTGCCCAGGGTTGACCCTGGAGCCCTTGGTGTGAGCCCCTTGGGGGTCTGGCTAGCGTGGTGAGCCTCTGGGAGAAGTTTGGCTGGGGTTGGTCCCAAGCTGCCAGCCCTGCTGGTGATGCAGAGACGTGGCGTTCACCACCCTCATGGCGGGCAGGGCACCTTCCCCCCAGGTGTCAGCGAGGAGGAAGGACAGACTCCGGACCCTCCGCCACGGGGAGGCTGCCTCCAGCAGTTGGACCCACAGAGCTTGCTCATCACGGTCCCTCCACAGAGGGGCGCCCTGGAGGGTCTCAGGGACCCTCCCGCCTCACTGCCCCGCACTGTTCAGGGGAGAGGGGGGTCACTGAGCCCCAGGGAGGGGCTGCGTGCTCCCCCTCTTCCTGCCCAAGAAGTCTGCTGGACATATCTTTTGCAAGAGTGGAGGGCGCTAACCCCGACCCAAGTTTTCAACCCAAGTCTCCTCCAGACCCTTCCCCTCGTCTTGCTCTCCTTCCTGGGAGGTCTGCCACCGGCTTTCCCTCAACCCGTGGAGGCGGTTCGAGTAACCAGAGCCTTCCCTGCCAGCCCCCAGCCCTCCGAAGGGCAGTGCCCTCTATTCTGCGGAAGGCAGACCCCGGGCAGCTCGGGGGCGTGGTCCATGGGGGGGAGAAGGGGGCACCCAGAGCCTCACCTCCTGCAGCAGGTAGTCCAGCATCCTGGTCAGCTTGCCCATGCTGCCTGCCACGTGCCTGTGCTGGGAGCGGAGACACGCGCTGAGTGTGGGCGGGGCCAGGGAACACGGGGCCAAGGATGCCCAGGCCCAGGCCGCCCTGTCCCTTCCCCTCCCCACCCTCACTCTCAGCTGAGATGACAGTGACCAAGGCTAAGGTGACCAGATGTCCCGCTTCTGGCAGGACAGTCCCGATTTCTAACAATTTGTCCCGCATCCCGCGGCGCTTTAAAAAAGGTCCCGATTTGCGGGACGCGGGACAAATCGTTAAAAATCGGGACTGTCCCGCCAAAAGCGGGGCGTCTGGTCACCTTAACCAAGGCCCTACTAGACGCCCATTTCCCACAAACAGGAGAGTTTCCAGAGCTCCCGAGGGTTTTTGTTCATTCTGACCTTCCCCGCTCATTATCTGCTGGGACAAAATCAAACGCCCCCGGATGAGAAGTTCCACATCAGGAAAGGGCAGGCTCAAGGTCAAGGAAACCTACAGCTCTCATCGTGGGATGGGAGACGGGAGACAGGACTTAGTCCCAAAGGGCGAACACAATTACCCTTGGGTTTAAGGTCCCAGATGGGCCTCAACACTTCCACATGGCACCCTTTCATCAGACCCCTCCCTGCCACATCCGCCCGGGGTAAGAGTAAGAAAAGGACGCCCGCCCATCATCCCGGGATTTAAAGACACCCTTTTCCCACTAACGCCCTGCAGGTGATGAAAGTAACTATACAAATGAGAGCACTCTGAAAACAGACCCTGGTTTACCTCTCCAGGGTAAAAAACAACAACAACAGAACCACAAGACAAACAAAACAAAAACATAAAACATACCAAATAAAAATAAACTTTACTGACAAACGCTAAGCCGCCCGAACACCAGCTGTCCCCCGAAGGAAGACAAGGCGGGCCCAGGAGCTGTTCTGCTTCCTGGGGGAACGCAGGCGGTGATGCGGGAGACAGCTGCCAATCACCCGGGCTGTGACCGCACCGGGCTCTCTCCCACCCCAGGCCCGTGCAGGCGGGAGGACAAGCTCCGGGGAGGCCAAGCTCTCCGGAAGCCAGCTGAGCCCGCTCTGCGGCCGTAGCGAGCGATAAAGCCTGCTCTCTCGTTTTCCTCAGGCGGCGCGAGTCTTTCTCTGAACATGGCCGTCAGCCTCTCACTTTTCCTTCTGCAGAGCCTTGGGCACTCTGTGTGGAAAGGCCCTCGCTGCCCACACTCAGGGCATCGAGCTCCCACCAGGGAACCTGGGGGTCCCTGTGTGTTCTCCCCGCCAACGTGCTTATTCACGGCTGCAGAGCGAGTGGGGCCCAGCGGTCCCTCGGGTGCTGGATGCTTGTCCCCTGGGCACCAGCTGCCCCTGTTCCTAGTGGAACACAGCAAACTCTTATAGACACGCCCCCTCGTCTGTAAGGTCTCACATAATAAGCTCCTCCTTGAACCCAAAGTCAGGAAAAGGCTTGTTTGTCCACATGAAAGGACGACACATTGCTATGTGTATCTTTTGCTTTCACAGTCAGAAGAATGCTTCCGTCAAAAGGAATAAACACTTCTAGGTTTCCTGAAGCCTCCTGCCACCGTGCCCTCCCAATGCCGACCGACCCCAGCTTCTAAAGGCATTTGCAACAAATAACTGATAGATTTCTTGCGGTGTCATTGGCTTTGAGTGTTTTCTTCTTCATGTTTTCCCTTCTTTTAATTGATTTTTCTCCCATCATACTCATTAACAAAACTAGACTTTAACTAGAGAGCAGCAAAGAGTTCAGACCATGTAAGTGTCTGTTTCACTGCAATGGGCTAGGCCAGTGGTGGGCAAACTGCGGTTCCAGAGCCACATGTGGCTCTTTGGCCCCTTGAGTGTGGCTCTTCCACAAAATACCCCGGCCTGGGTGAGTCTATTTTGAAGACGTGGCATTAGAAGAAGTTTAAGTTTAAAACATTTGGCTCTCCGAAGAAATTTCAATCGTTGTACCGTTGCTATTTGGCTCTGTTGACTAATGAGTTTGCCGACCACTGCCCTAGATAGTCCCCTACAGAAATAATACATGCAGTCACATAGTTCATGTCCTGCATCCAGGAATGCTAAAGAGCCTGGAGGATGGTCTACGGGCATTAACAGTGGGCTTCCCGTTACCACCGGAGTTCATGGGGAACTACAGTGCAAGAGGTAATGACGAGACAAACAAACTGCTTTATTTCCTAAATTCAGTACTTAAATGACATCAGAGTTAAGAGGGGCAAAACAATTCTTAACTAGGGGGCTGATTTTTTTCAACTGTATAGTGATCATTGGCTCAGCTTATCTATAACTCAATTTCCTTTACCTGATATCAAATATGGTAAAATACCTTTCCCTATATATGGTTCCTTGAATCCTTAGGTATCCATCCATCCATCCATCCATCCATCCATCCATCCATCCATTTCAAACTCTGAAATACTAGTAGGTGCCATCAGACCCAGCCCAGGTGTAGATCAGACAGGTTTAGTTCATTCCCTCTGCCCCCACCCTGGCATTTGCAATCCCTCTGACCCTGTGGTTTACCTGCTGGGTGGAGGGACACAGGTGACACTGGTTTGAGTCACTGAAGAACACATTGATTAGCTTCCAGTCGTTCTGAAAGTCAAGTTGCTGAAGAAAAAGGCAACGGCGTCAAAAAGCGATAGTGGTTAAGACCTGATACCAAAAGGGCTTTCTTCTCTATCTTTCAATTTCACATGCCCACCCCCATAAAATCATAATTACATATTTTTTTCCAAAAAGAGAATTGTATGGTGGGAAACTCAAATTGTATAACTGATTAAGAAGGCAATTTGGCAAAATATAGTTAAAAGACTTTACAGGGCATACCCTTTGATTCAACAATTCCATTTCCCAAAACATATTGTAAGGAAATAAGAATACATGCAAGATTTAGCTGCAATGATGAAGCCTGTTTATAACAGTAAAAAAACTGGAAATAACATAAATGGCTAACAGAGGCGCAAATTGTCAAACACTCATAAGATGAAACACTGTGTTACCCTAGCTGGTTTGGTTTGGCTCAGTGGATAGAGCATCTGCCTGAGGACTGAAGTGTCCCAGGTTCAATCCCGGTCAAGGTCACATGCCTGGGTTGCGGGCTCAGTCCCCAGTAGAGGGTGTGCAGGAGGCAGCCTATCAATGATTCTTACTCATCATTGATGTTTCTATCTCTCTCTCCCTCTCCCTTTCTCTCTGAAATCAATATATATATATATATATATATATATATATATATATATATATGTGTGTGTGTGTGTGTGTGTGAGATGAAACACTGTGTAGCTACTAAAACGGTGTTGGAAAATATAATTATTGTCATGGAAAATACCACACTTAAGAAAGCAGTTATAAAAGTATCTACACCGAGTAGCATCCTAGTTTTATAAACTATACACATGTGCTTGGAATAAATGCACCTGGAAAAAATACGGGAGGGGATGTACACTGAGTTATCAACAGCAGCGATCTCGGCTACTATTCCTCTTGTTTATCTGCGTTTTCTGATTTTTCTGTAATAAACATGTGTCACTTGCATAACAAAAAAAATAAACGTTTGCTTTGCTCTTTAAGAGGCGGCAAGATGAAGAACACAGGACTGTGACTCAGCTGCTTCAGATTCTTGCTCTACACAGCCTGCTTTAGTTCCTAACTTCAGTACTTAAATGACATCAGAGTTAAGATATACTGGCTCAGACTTCAGTTTCCTCATCTGTAAAACCATGGGGCTGCATTCAAGACCTCCCCGCTATTGTCCAGGATGCTGTGTCCACTCCAGAAATTCTGGGGTTCCCTTGCGAGGGGAAACTGGCTCTTTAGGGCGTACCTCTGGCATCTGCCCTGAGCCTGTGACCTGCCACGGCCTGGCTCTCATAATTACATTTTTTTTTCCCCCAAAAGAGAATTGTATGGTGGGAAACTCAAATGCCTGCACTCTTTAGTGAATGCATTGCCCACCGCGGTTGAGTGCCTTAACCAACTTCATGCAGCGAGTGGGTGGAGAATTCCGGATCCCCACGTAACCGGGTCTCCCCCAGGGACCCATGCTCTCAGCCACCTCTCTGCATGAGAGGTCGTGTGGCCCAGCAGGAGGGCAGGACCACGGGGCAGGGGAGCAGAGCGGCCCTGGGTCTGGACGGCCGCCGGAAGAGCACGTCCGGAGGGCTCGGGCCTCCCTGGTGGCCGAGCTCAGGGCGCCGTGGCCCAGGGCCTCGCCCGCCGGGCGTGGTTGGTCTGACGGCCTCGCCCAGACACGGGCAGCCCCAGGCCCAGAGCCGGATGGGTTCTTACCTGGTTCTTTTTCATGCTCTTCACCAGCTCCTTTGCCTGAATCCACAAGTCTCTGCACAGAGGGAGGTGAGCGGGGAGGAAACCAGTTCCGTGTCACTGTCCAGGGCTGGAGGCTGGCCCCTTACCCTCCCCCCCCCCCCGAAGCTAGATTCCAAGTCCAAGGCTACCCTGCACCAGCCCTGGGTCCGGAGGGCATACCGTGTCCCACTTTTTAAAACTAGGCCCATCAGGCAAACTTCAATCAGGGCCGGAGATGCACTGTGGCTCTGACTTCACTCAGACCGCTATTTTTAAGCCCTTTGACGTTGCTAGGTCTCCCCCTGTCCCCAAAGACCCTACCGCGGAGGAGGCCAGGAAAGGAACTTACTCAGCGCCAAAGTGGGGTAGCCCTCTCCTCCCAGCGGTGCACGCGGGCCTCAGAACAGAGGGGTTGAAGTGTCTGATGATGTCTGAAAGGACTAGAGAAAGGGAGGGCGGGGCTGAGGGTTGCGGCTCTGACAGCTGCAGGTCACTTGTGGGGACTGTCCCCTCTGGGGGGGGGGTGAGGTCCCCCAGGGTCAAGGACCCTCTTCCAAACCACGACCTTCGCACCGGCCTTGGGCCGTGCAGTCAACCAAACCCACGGCAGGCCCCCGGAAGCGGGAGCACGCGGAGCTGAAAACGAACATCTGCCCAGCGCTAGGCCAGGCTCAGTGCTCAGCGTCCCGTAGGAGGGAAGGGGACACAGGCTGAGAAGCTAAGCAACGCACCCCAGATCCCCAGGCTGAGAGAAGCCGGGTGGCGTGGACCCCTGGGAAAGCATGCAGGACAGGGACCTGGGCAGGCTGTCTCCCCCTCTCTCCGGAGAGTGACAGCAGGTGGGGAAGCTCCGGGGAGCGGAGATGGGAGATCGGAGATCGTGTGGCAGAGCTGACAGCCAGGGGGCCGCCAAAAATAGCGCTGCCGGGAGCAGTTATGTGGCGTCTTGCTCCCGGGAGAGAAGAGGGCAGAGCGGGGAGAGTGTCATGGGAGGGAGATGCCCCCCACACACTTCCCCCGGGTCCTCCTCTCTTTCTGCCCCCTCCCAGAAGTGCCAGGGGCTTCGTGGGAGCAGAATCCAAAGGCTCCCGCCGAAGGAGCCGACCCTGTGCACACAGGCAGCAGACAGGGGGGAGGGGCTCGGGGGGGGGGGAAGCGAGGCTGCAGGCAGGACACTGGTCACTCAGTCTTGTCGGCTTGGCAGCCACCGAGGTCCCGGGTGACGACTCAGCCAGCCTTCTCCATCCTCAACCCAGACTCATGAGCATGCCTTCCTAAGCCCCGAGCAGCCTGCAGAAGGAGCCCATTCTCACGTGTGGTGAGAAAATGGGGAGCTCTGTGGAAGACTACATGTGTGTGCATGTGTGTGTGAGTGTGTGTGCATGAGTGTGTGGGGCAGGGGTGCGGGGGGGGGCAGTTTTCCTCCTGGGCATCAGGACAGCTGTGAGGGCGAGAGACCTATCTGGCGCTAGGTCTTTGAAACAGAATTGCTGCCGAAACCGGTTTGGCTCAGTGGTAGAGCGTCGGTCTGCGGAATCCCGGGTTCGATTCCGGCCAAGGGCATGTACATTGGTTGTGGGCACGTCCCCGGTGGGGGGTGTGCAGGAGGCAGCTGGTCGATGTTTCTCTCTCATCGACGTTTCTAGCTCTCGCTCTCCTTTCCTCTCTGTAAAATATCAATAAGAAATATATTTTAAAAAAATAAAATAAAATAAAACAGAATTGCTTCCCAGCTAGAGGAGTTTGTGCTGTGTGGCCTCTGTGCTCAGACAGTCCCGTGGTTCTTTTCACCTAAACCTGCCCGTCCTCGTGTCTTCCTTCTGCTGTGCCCCTGTCCGTCTTCTCTGTCCTCTGCCTCTCTCTGGCTCTCAGGCTGCGGGGCTGGAGCCCATGTGTTCGCAGGGACCCTGCCATGTACTGACCATGTTACCCCGCCGTGCCTCAGTTTCCCTCTCTGCCCCCTGGCTGTGGTGGGTGAGGGCATGGCGAGACTCGAAGAGCTCTGGGCTCCGGGGCTGAGCGTGGGCGGCGCCATTGCACACCACATGGGTCTGGGTGTCCCCAGCGCTTCCTCCTCGGAAGACCTGGTGCCCCCGTGCTGGCTCAGGTCCCCCCCACCCCAACACACACAACCTGCTGAGCTCCCAGCACCTGCCCTCCACCCCTGCTGGCCCGCCCGCCCTGCCCTGCACGTAGGCTGGTCCACTGGCAGCTCCCGGAGTCCTGGCTCTGAGGACACTCAGGGGCCAGGCCTGTCCCCTCTGCCCTGCCTTGTGCGGTCCCTCCGGCCCCGCGAGGGAGGCTCCTGGCCACGCTGCCTTAGGACGGGCCGCCAGGACGTGGCACCAGGCGGGCAATCAGGCACAGCCTCTGTGTTGGCGTTTCAGGATCTAAACTACACCCTGGCTTCCCCAACACCACACATATACCGCCCGTTTCTTTTTTCCTGCCATTTAAGGGTAAACTGGGCCAAACCTAGGAGGGCTGTCACGGTCACCCAGTCTGCCGGGGCCTCCTCTTTCGGAAGCGCTGGCCCTTTCCAAGGGACCCTCCCGCCCCTTCGGCCACCCGCATCCCCTCACCTGTCCATCGATCCTGGAGGCTGGGCACCAGGTCTCCGCCGGCCCCGCTAGAGGGCGAGGCTGAGGGCAGGCCTGGTGCCCCCCTCACCCCGTTCTTTGCAGGGAGCCCCGTCACTCCCAGGCCCGTGGGGACCCCCCGGCTGCACTGAAAGGGCACCAGCCCCCTCACTGCCATCGCCCCCAGGAGGTCAGCTCAGCAGAACGCACACTGCACACTGCGTCCGAGCTGCCTCGCTCTAACTGGGATGGTTTCCTTGTCATCGGTTCTAACATCCCACGAGCCAGTTCAGCTGGTGCTATGGGACTTGAGGTTTCAGGGTGACTTTTAACAGAGTCACAAGGGGTGTCTGATGTTAAAGGAAGAAAACAGGTTGCAGGGAGCACATCAGCGGCACATTCATATGTAAAGCAGCCCAAGTGTGAACAATGATTATCTCCAGATGGCGGCATATCGTTGATTTTCTTCTCCCCCCCCCCCAATCCAATTGATATATTTATAGCTACGGGAGTTATTGCAAGATGAAAGAGGCTGAAAATTAGACCAGGCCCTCTCCGTTGGTGGGGGGGTGGGCGGTTCCTGCAGACGAAATGCTATTGGTCCAGCTCTGGGGGCTGGTGCAGGGGTGGAGGTGGAGGTGGGGGGAGGCTCAGGACTCCGGCCCAGCCCCCCGACCCCTCTCCCACCTCCTCTCACCCACCAGCCTCCTGACGTCTGTTCGCTCCGAGACCCTCAGACACAGTTCTCACGCCCTCCTTTCAGGGCGACTGTGCCCCCCAACCTCCCCCTTTCTCCTCAGACTCCACAACAAAGTGGCGAATAGGGTACGTTCTCCTCACTGACCAAAATGTGCTGCGTCGGGAGGGACGGGACAAGCTGGGATCTGGCCCCGAGTGCCCAGGACTCACCTGTCACCACCCCCATGCACGCCTGCGGGGGCCTCTTCCCAACCCTGCAAGCAGAAGCAAACGTGCGCGTGTCAGACTGGAGGCGTCCCGGGCCAGCAAACCCCTTGGCCTGACAAACTGCCGCTCAGCCTGGCGCTGCTTCTTTGACTGTCCTCCCGGGAGCTGGAAACCCAGCTCAGATGGCAGCGAAGCCGCCCGAATGGGGTCCACATCTCCGCCTGGGCCCTCCTCCCCACACCCCCAGCCGGAAGGGGCTGCGGCCCCGGGAAGAATGAGACAGACCCCGGCGCCCCCTGCACTCGGCCCCTGAGCAGGGCAGGGCGCCTGGAGGGTGGGGGGGAGGTGAGAATGCCTTGTGTGGCCGTTCCTGCTTCTCCTCTGGGGGATTCACAGGCCTGGGGAGTGCGGGCCGGGAGGCGGAGGCTGGGGCCTCCTAGGGACCCCTCTCCAAAGGGAGCCGGAGCAGGCCTCTCCTCCCGGGCCCCGAGGAGCAGAGCAGGCCCTCGGAGGGGGCCCACCCCACGCCCTGGGATTCCAACACGGTTACCATGGCTGCGGCTTCGCCCCGGCCGTGCCCGCGTCTGGGAGCTGGAAGAGATAGCAGGTGTCAGTCCAGCCGGGAAGGGGGCCCCGCCGTGTCCTCCCGAGGCCCCGCTGCCCCTCAGACAGCCCCTCCCCCGACTGAAGGGAGCACTGATCCAGAGGAAGGTCACCTCACGCAGGCCGGTGTTTTAGGGAGGAAGAGTGGCAGGCTCCCTCCACAGCACGTGGGGCAGAACCCAGAGAAATAGAAGGTGCGTGCATGCATGTGCATGTGTGTACTGTATGTGCAGTGTGTGCACCTGCGTGCATGCATGCGTATCATGTGTACATGCATGTGTACACATGCACACTTTGCACACATGTGCGTGTGAATGTGTGTACATGGGTGTGTGTGTGCGCGCTTGTGCATGTGTATGGTGTGTGCATGTGTGTGCTGTGTGTGTACCTCTCCTGAGGCAGAGGAATAGAAGTTGTGAATGGGGTCTTCAATATTTTACACTATATGCACGCGTTGTGGTTGATTTCTACTTATATTACACACGAGCCACAAGTGTTAGTTTGAAAATGGTTTTTACATTTACAAATCTGATATTTAAAGTTCTATGAGGAGAAGGGAGTTCAGAGCAATTAACAAGCCAGTGCCGGTTCCTGTCACAGGCTCGTGCCTTGGTTACAGAAAGCCCGGGGAACCCGAAGCGAAAGCGTCTGCATTATGTCTCTCTTTCCCAGGCCTGCCTTTTCATACACCCGGCTCGGCTCACAGCAGCCAGCTCTCCGGCAGACAGGTGCCCGTCAGTGCCATGATGATGGCTCTGGGGCTGGGACGCCATCCTGGACTGACGCTGTGTTCCGGGCCCCAGGCTCCCAGCCGGAGAAAGGCCTCCCTGAGTGACAGGCGGGAGCCGGGGGTCTGAATAATTCATGAACACGGAGCCTTGCAGAGCTGAGGCCAAAAGCTGGAAGCCACTGATTGGCTTGACTTCGGAAGCCTGGCTCGGAGTGATTTTCCTGCCCAGAGTGGAAGACTATGCATCCTCCAGCGGGTGGCACACATTCCGGGCTCTGGAATGTAAGCATCAGCATGCAGGGCACACGGCCCAGCAAAGTCAGCGCGCTCCCGTGACCCGAAACCTTTTTTCTCCCCATGTCCCCTCTCCCAGCTCTCCCAGCAGTAAACCTCCACCTTCACCCCAGTCCACACACACATACACACACACACACACACACACACACACACACACACGTCATGCGTGCAGCTTTGCCACCACCGGCGCAGCTAGAGGAAAGGGAGGACAGGGACTCTGTGTGCCAATCTCATTGGGTCTGTGGTCGGTTTCTGAGTGAAGTCTCACGCTTTACACACAGCTGCCACCCTACACGGGGGAGAGGGCTGGGGCCGGCAGCGAGGGGGAGCAGCTGAGGCTGAAGGGAGCACAGCCTGCAGCAGGGCCAGGGGAGGGACACCCCTTATGGAACAATCCCAATCCCTGTCTCCCACCTTCACCCCCTTGGAATACTCACAGTTTCCACGTGGCCAATGGCTGCCACGAATTTAATGTCGGAAGGTCTCAGGGAGTGGACTGCAACGACAAGAACCCAGGGAAGAGGGTCAGGTCTTCATCCCCCACCATGCGGGCCAAGGATGCTACATGGGAGGGGCAGAGCCCTGTCCTCCAGTCTGAGGACCGCTGCGAAGGCTGAGCCAAGGGCGTGGAGAGCTGAAGACCGGGCGGCGGCGGCGAGGGGCCCTAGGAACCCGCTCCAGAGAGGCCCACTCCTCTCCGAGGCCACACTGCTAACTGGACTCCGCATCTCCAAAAGGGGACCCGCGGCAGGTCCCTAGGGACCTCATCTTCCCTCCCCCCTGTCACACGGCTCTGTTTCTGGACCACCCTTAACGAGAGGGCAAAGCACTAAAATGAAAACCACTTAGGTACACAAAGGGTCACACTGGCTCGAAGAATATTGCCAAAGAACAGCACCCAAAGCCCATGAACAGACGTAAACATTGGATGCAGGCTGTCTGTGAATGGTACACCAGCAAGCCTCCATGACCATGTGGGCTACCAGCGTTTCTAGAATCTAGTCTCCCTGGAAACCCCAAGAAGCCTTTTCCTAAGAAATGATTGGCTTCTTTCCTACCTACACTCCTTGTTACACTCCTGTAACATGGTCTGCGGACTCTCCTGGAAGCTGTCCTCATCGGCCAAGCTACTGTGGGCTCCTGTTGGTTTTATCCCCGACTGGTGTGTCAGTCTGGGTCCCACAGTAGAAATGAATGAGGGGGGAGGTGAAGGGGTGAGGGACTAGGGATGGGGAAGAGGGAGGATGTGAATCACCAAGGTACGAGAGAAGGAGGGCCGGAGCCTCTGTTGGCCACACCAGAATCATGGCTCAGGGGTCACATACCTGACTCAGAAGACACATTGGGTCCTGACTTCCTTAGGTCGCATACAAATGGGAAACTCTTCAGGCTTTGCAACTGAAATCAAACATCAGAAACATCAACTGCCTTGGATAGAAATACTGCGGGTCCTGGAAGGCTGATGTAGAAGTGAGCATGTACCTGTTCTATCTACATTCAAAGTCCAGGAGCAACAATTGTCCACAGGCATGGTCTTACTAATCCCATACCATTCACCTAGTATAAGGGGACATGTGGGTTTTGTTTTGTTTTTATACAACAAGCAGGTGGAAGGTAAGGATGCCTCCAAAAAGTGGGGTGGAGAAGGAGGGAGCCTAGAAATCCATGCTTGGGATGATGACAAAGTTCTGGAGGTGGACAGTAATGATGGTTGTGCAACCATGTGAGTGTACTTAATGCCACTGAGTGATACTTTCAATATGATTATAATGGTAAATTTTATGTTATGTGCCTTTTACCACAATTTAAAAAAAAAAAAGAAAGAAATTAAGAAGAGACTCGCTGTGCCTAGACGAAAAGATTTTGAAAATCCATCTCTGGTATGTTTATTTGTATTATCTACTTTCTCTCATCTAAGTTGATTGTTTGCACAAAAGCAGGTAGTTAGGGCACTATTTTTATATGCTGCTGGGAACTGGGTAAACTTGAAACTGGAGACCTGAGTCTTCACCAGATTGGCGTGTCCTGAGCCCAGAGGCCTCCTGAGAGCAGAGGAGGGGCTGGGTGGCCAGTGCGTGGGTCCTCAAGGCCACTCAGGCCCCCTCAGCTGCTCACAGGAGTCCAGAGCATCTGCTTCTGGGAATCACATGAATGGCTTTGGGAAGGGAGATCCTATGCTTTCTCCCCAGAACAGAAAGTGGCATAGGAAATGCCACAGGTCCTTAAATAAAGTCATTTCACTCAACTTCCACCAGGGATGAGATGCCACTTGTCTACAACAATTAGCCTCTGGTAAAACCGGTTTCATTAGAGGTCATTTCACCGCAGCTACAAGTACCTATCAATGGTGTTAAGTGAGGACTCACTGTACTCCAACTCAGGGAAAACGTGCAGTAAACGAGTTCCTTGGCCACATCTCTCACTATCACAAGACACAAGTTAATTCCTCTTGAATTACCGATTGCAGTAAGAGATAAAGCATTTACTCTCAGCGCTTATCTTGTGGATATGCTGGGAAGACCTAACCCAGATGCCTTCAGATAGCTCACAGCATCTGCTTCAAGGTTCATAGAGATAGCAGCCCATTTATAACTCGTCCAGGACACTTCTGGGAACCACCCACTCCGTCTGCAGGACTGATGAGCCCCAAATTCCAGAAGATACAGTCACGCTGCCCTTGTCCTGCCTGGCGGCCAGGCTATCCCCGGGGGTAGCAGCTGATCTGGCTCATTCCCTCAAGGAAGGGACCTGCCCACTTGCATCAAACCTTGGATGTATGACCGGTCAGTGTGGCTCAGTGGTTGAGCATCAACCTGTGAACCAGGAGGTCATGGTTCTACTCCCATCAGGGCACATACCAGGGTTGCAGGCTCCATCCCCAAGTGTAGGGTGCAGTGGAGGCAACCGATCAATAATAATCTCTCATCACTGATGCTTTTTTTTTTCTCTCTCTCTCCTTTCCTCTCTAAAATAAATACAGATATATATTTTAAAAAATTTTAAAAAAAGAAGAAAAAAAGAAAGCCCTACCTTGTTTGACTCAGTGGATAGAGCAACAGCTTGCCGACTGAAGGGTCCCAGGTTTGATTTCAGTCAATGACACATGCCTGGGTTGCAGGCTCAATCCGCAGAAGGGGGCATGCAGGAGGCAGCCAATCAGTGATTCTCTCTTATCTTTGATATTTCTGTGTGTGTCTCTCTCTCTCCCTTCATCTCTGAAATCAATAAAAATATTTTTTTAAAAAACCACTTGGATTTACCCACTCGAAGAGATCCCTTCATCCCTCAAAGAGGACAGAGCCCTTACCTCTGGCGATGGCTGCTCTCCCAATGTATTCTCTCCAGGGAAGGAATGGGCCTGGGTGGTCCCTAAAATAAAGCAAAAGTAGTTCTGGTTACTTAACTGGAATTAACTCCCACCCAGACGTGCCTGCCCTTCCTCCCAGCCCTAGCTGTGTGCCCAGCTCAGTCACATCCCTGTGTTAGGAAAGTCTAGATGCCATTCCTCCCACTATCACCTCCATTGTTTGGAACACCCTACTTCCATGAATGCAGCCAATTAGAGCAGAATCCCCAGGTTGAAAAGCAGACGTGTTATCTGAGAGGGGTCAGCTGTGGCCCTAGACTGTGCACAGGCACATGGCGGCACATTCCTTTACTGGCTCCTCAGCAAAAGGCAGAACTCTGGAGGAAGGTCACGTTGGACAGACAGCTGCTGTTGTTTGGGGGAGCCAGGACAAAGCGGGGGGTGAAGGCCTTTCTGGGACAGTCTCACCAGTGACGCGAGCTTAGGAGAAGCGCTCCTTGTGGGATTCCCAGCAGCCACGACTGTGTGTAATGGCTGGGCAGGGGCTGTCTCGAGGGGGTCTTGCTGAGTGCAGGTGAAGGGGAGAACACTCAGGTAGCGAGATGGCAGAGACACTACCCATCCCAGCTTCCCATGGGGCAGTCTTTTAAACACTTTTCTTTTTTCGTTTTAAAAAATAGACCCCTCCAAGTGTACAAATTAATGTGTTTTCCCATAAAGCATTGACCTTTTAAATATACAAATAATAGTACAGTGCAGTTAACAGCCCTCTAAATATAGGAACAACAACAAAAACCAACCAACAACCAAACAACCAAAAGTGATGTCATGTGTTGACACTCTCATGTCCACCCTCGGGCTCCGACCAGGCACACTTTTCATTCAGTTGTAGTCAATGTGGATGCAACTTTGCATCCTGCAAGCTCCCTTTAGTAAGCATTTTTTTTTATGTCGTTACATAATCACGATGCATTTATGATACTGATGTGACTCAGAGATTCTGGTCCCTTGCTTCCTCTGACTTCTCCCACTCAGTTCCCTGCTCTGGACACCATGTAAGGTCACACCATGTAAGGTCATACCATGTGAGACCCCAAAGGGCATTGGGCAATGCCAGAGGGCGTTCTGACTTGGGAAACAGGGCTTAATTTCTTTCCACCTGGCCTTTTTCTGCAGCTTTACTTTCTGACCCTGAAAAGACGTTATCTGGAGTTTGATGAGGAGTAAGAGTGTACTTCCATTTCCTGTCCAAGGGGAGGTAGGGCACTGATTTCTATTCCTGCTAGAGCTCCTAACAGGAATGATGGCTGTCATCTGCCCTCAGATTTCAGTGACCTTTTAGAAATTTCCAGAAGGCAGCTTCTGGGCAAAAAAAGCCACATGATGGGAAGGCACCAAGATGTGGGCAAGCACAGAGCCCTGGGAAAGGCCGAGCAGGGCTTGTATCTGGGGAGGGAGACAGAAGGCGGGTGGATGAGGCTTTCCAGACACAAGCAGAGAGGCCCTTGAAGCATTTGCCAAATCACAAGCCACAGATATCAGCAGATAGGAGGCTGATGTGCTGTGAAGCTTCAGCAGTTCCATGGAGGTGGGGAAATATTGGAGCTCCATGCCCGTCAGGAGGAGGGGTTGTGGTAAATGTCCCGGGCTTTCAGCTAGGACTCAAAGAGCTAGAGCCAGGCATGGGCAAACTATGGCCCGTGGGCCGGATGGCTGTTCTAAACTATTGAAATAAAAAAATAAAAAAATAAGACCGTACCCTTTTATGTAATGATGTTTACTTTGAATTTATATTAGTTCACACAAACACCCCATCCATGCTTTTGCTCCGGCCCTCCGGTCCAGTTTAAGAACCCATTGTGGCCCTCGAGTCAAAAAGTTTGCCCACCCCTGAGCTAGACCCAAGGCGTAGGGATGCACTTGAAACAGACCAGCCTCCAAAGAGACTAAAGCCAGGCTTTCTTGTTTGTTTTAGTTGTTGCTGCTTTTTAGTTTTCAATTAA
The DNA here is from genome assembly GCA_963924515.1 of Vespertilio murinus. NCBI lineage: Eukaryota > Metazoa > Chordata > Mammalia > Chiroptera > Vespertilionidae > Vespertilio > Vespertilio murinus. The sequence continues at coordinate 55,855,831 of OZ004713.1, read as the reverse complement.
ACTTTCCGTTCAGTCTTATTCTGTATTAGTCTCAGGTGTACAGCATAGTGGTTAAAAATCACGTACTATACAGAGTGGTCTCCCCAATATTTCAAGTACCCACCTGGCCCCATACATAGTTATTTTGACATTATTGACTATACCTGGTACTTCCTAGTCTGTTATTTACATCTCTGTGGTTCTTCTGGGACTACCAATTTGTACTTCTCAATCCCTTCACCTTTTTACTCAGCCCCCAAACCCCCCACCCCTCTGGCAACCATCAGTCTGTTCTCTGTATCTATGGCTCCTCCGTTTCTATTTTGTTTGTTTGTTTCGTTCTTTAGATTCCACATGTAAGTGAAATGATATGGTATTTATTTGTCTTTGTCTGACTTGTTCCAGTTAGCATAACGCCCTCTGGGTCCATCCGTGCTCTCGCAACAGGTAAGATTCCATTGTGTACATTTGTCACAGTCTGGTTCCAGATGAGATCAAAGCAACCTGCCTCTATCTAAACACCTGCCAACAGCAAAAGTGAAGCCTCGATGGAAAAAGATAGCAACACCCAGAACATGAAATTATCTTTCTGCTTTTTTCATATCCAATGCCCATCGTTTAATAATAAAAACAATTCCCAGGAGACAACACACACACACAATAAACAGAAACCAAGAGAGAAAAACAAAACAAACAACAGAAAGTGAAAAGTGGTGGACTAACAGGGGAATCAGTGGGTAGCGTCTGCAGCCCTGTTAGCCTGATGTTTTGGTCCCTGTTTGGGATTAGAGGTGAGCTGATCAGATATTTAGCAGGGAAGCCCCGGCAATGAGAACTGAAATACGCTCTCACATATTCTGGGCTGACTGGAAATCTATGTGTGTGGTAAAGAAACCCGCAAGAGCCCTATGTACAAGTAAAGGAATGAGAAATGAGAAGTGGCTGCAACTTTGTGTGTATTTTCCAATCTACTCACAGACCAACAAACAGAACCTTACAAATACCGGGTGTCTGAGCATGACCTCTGCCCAACCATTGGCTGATCAAGAAGCCATGTAGACCCAGGCCTGAGCCTCTAGGATTCCAGGTTGAAAAAATAAATAAACACAAGAAATAATAAACTGCCGAAACCGGTTTGGCTCAGTGGCTAGAGCATCGGCCTGAGGACTGAAAGGTCCCAGGTTCAATTCCGGTAAAGGGCATGTACCTTGGTTGCAGGCACATCCTCAGTAGGGGTTGTGCAGGAGGCAGCTGGTCGATGTTTCTCCCTCAGAGATGTTTTTAACGCTCTATCCCTCTCCCTTCCTCCCTGTAAAAAAATCAATAAAATATATATTTTAAAAAAGAAATAATAAACTAAGCAAAGAAGACATCAGTGGCAGGATAGATGAGGGAAACTGATTCCACGATTTAAGTCCAGACAAGTTTCTGAGAACTAAACCAACGACTCCCAGAAAAATAAAACTGAATCCAGAATTGCTAAATTTTATCGAATATATCCAGTTATCAACCAACAATTGCTAGAAATGCCTCAAACCTGAAAAGTTATGCTTGTGCTCATGAAAAAGAGCAAGGAATAGAAACTGGCTCTGAGTGGTCTCAGTGTTAGATTTTGCAGGCAAAGTCTTCAAGGCAGCTATGGGTTGGAAAGAATTTAAAAAATTATGTTCAAAGAACTACAGAAAAACATGCAGACTAAAGACTCGATAAACAGAAGATATATATATATATATATATATATTCTATTACATGTATAATATATACATGTATAATATATTACATAGCTATAATATATACTTATAATCAATTCCAGAGCTGAGAAGTAAAATAACTGAAGGATTTACTAGATGGGCTCAGCAACAGACTTTGGATGGCAGAAAAAAGAATTTGTAAATGTGAATATAGACCAAGATAGAAGGAAAGTAAACAGAGCCTCAGAGATCTGTGCACACTGTCAAGCATACAAACATACAGGTTAATGACTCCTAGAAAAATCAGAGAGAGAAAAAGGCAGAAAAAGATTTGAATAGATAATGACTGAAAACTTCTCACATTTGATGAGAAATATTGAGCCATATATAGAAGAAGCTGTATAAAAACAAAACCGTAGGTAGGAAAATCATAAAGAAAATTTTACCAAGATGCATCAACTATAAGAAATGATATGTTTAGGCATAGTTCTAAAGATAAGGGGAAAAATCTTTAAAATAGCAGAAGAAAAGCAATTTTTAAAATACATGAGACCAACAGAATGATTAATGGCTGACTCAGGCCAGATGACAGTGGAATGACACATTCAAAATGCTAAGAGGAAAATGGTTCCAGAGGAATAAAGAATAGAAAGAATAAATATGAAGGGAAATATAAAATAATAATGATTGTAAACACACACACACACACAAACAAAAACAGAAGCCAAGAAAACTATGGCCCATAGGGTCAACTCTGTCCACAGTCTATTCTTGTATGGTTCTCTAGATAAGAATTGCTTTTACATATTTAAAAGGTTTGCAGGGAGAGGAGGGGAAGATGGAAAGAAGAATAATATGTGATAGAGATCATATATGATCCACAAAACCTAAAATATTTACCATTTGGCCCTTTACAGAAAAAGCTTGCCAACACCAATATAAATAAATAAAAATAATATAGTGTGGAGTTTAAAACATATGTAACATTACTGTGTGAGCAGATTTGGCTGGAGTAAATGAAGTTACACTGATATTAGACTTTAATAACTAAGGATGCATGTTGTAATCTTAAATGCCAGAATAACGAAAAAATGTATAATCAGTGAGCTATTAATGTTGGGTAGGGTTGTGGGAACTGAATTGGAGGAGGAGGAGGAGGAGGAGGAGGAGGAGGAGGAGGAGGAGGAGGAGGAGAAGAAGAAGAAGAAGAAGAAGAAGAAGAAGAAGAAGAAGAAGAAGAAAAGGAGGAGGAGGAGGAAGAGTGTTGGTGGGAGGGGGAGGAGAGGAAGAAGAAGAAGAAAAAGAAAAAGGAGAAAAGATAATAGAACAAGTAGGACACACTAAAAGTGTTAAATAGATCACTTGGGAAAATCAGAAAGAAGATGCTAAGGAGAGGTGTCTGACACATGGTAAAGATGCAGTAATTGCTAGTTACGATTATTATAATTTAGTATCAGAGAGATGGTTAGCATAGGCCATTGTTCAGACCCTTCCCAGCTCCATATTCTGGGTTTTCCTCATAGAACTATATAGTTCACATTTTCAGCTTGAAGATCTTGATCATCCATGATAACTAACTGCCCTGGGGTGTCACAAAGAGGCTCCACCTGGCATCAATGTTAATGTCTAGACCTGAAGACGCACATGGAAACTGCAGACCCGTTGGTCCTGTCCCCACTGGGATGGCATGGGCCTTCTCTCTTGTTCTCTGCTTTCCACCAGGTAAATGGGAAGAAAGTTTCTTGCCTATTCCTGCAGCGCCCTCAGGCACTGTGGGAAAAATTGTCAAAGCACCTGTGACATGATTGAACCCAATCCAGGAATCCCAAGGGAATTTTTCCCTTTTTGGAAGGTTGTTTTAGCCCAAGCTCATGGATCTATGAAAAGCTTAGAGCTCTAAACACACACACACACACACACACACACACACACACACACACACAGCAACAACAACGCACCTCCATAAGGTCAGTAAGGGAAAAAAAACATGTACTTTTCCACTCTGATGGGAATGAAAGAGAAAGACATCTGTGCACACTCTAAGAGACAGGCTTGGCTAAGATCAATCACCCTCAGTGGATACAGCCACCAGGGAGGGCCTGGAGCTGACAAAGGACCCTTAGAGCACCCGGCCTCGGCTCCCAGAAGTCACACCCAATCCTCCTCAGGAAAGTACCTCCTGGAGCAGTGACTCCCAGCACATGGCTGCTGCACAGACCCACAACCCAGAGATGCAGATGGGACTGGCCCTGCCATTTTGTGACCTTGATCAAGGGTTCCTCTCTCTGAACTTGGACTTCCTTCTCTAGAAAGTGGGGGTGAAATTGGCTTCCCTTCCTTCCTCATGGGGTTGTCATGAGGATCAAAGAAGAAGAAAGTGCTGTGAACGAGAGGGCTGTACACATCCGAGGGGTGAATGGTCTTTCTGGATGAAAGGAAGGTGCTTGCCCCGGACAGTGGGGAGGACGGTCAAGGCCAACACATGTGGCCTTAAGTCCACTCTTCAGTGTACATTACATTCTTGGGCTCTATGAAAGTGTATAATGTCCTCACGGCAACCCTAAAGAGGAGGCGGATAGGATCCTGTGGGCGTGTTTTACACGCTCAGAGAGGGCAGGCGACTTCCACCAGCTCACATAGACTGAGGGCGGGGCAGGCCTTGCACTCACACACATACACACACATACACACACATACATACACAACAATAATGTTGTGGTGAGCTGGGAAGGGGAGGGTCCAAATCAGCCAGTGTTTGTCCTGTGCTCTTTTGGACTGGAAGCTGCCAGGCTTTCACTGTCATTCCCACTCGCACCCAGGGCCTGTGGGCTGCTGCTGGCCACCTGTGAGCAGGCACATGACTGTAGCGGGACCCGAGTCAGAAGTCATGAGTCATGCCTGGCTGCTGCTCCAACACGAGCATTCCCGGTGCTCCGAGGAACACGGGATGTGAGCTTGGGGAGTCACATGCCAGAGTCAGTGGAAGGTGACACGGAGGGTCAGAGAACCTTTCTGGGGAGCTAGTCTGACCTCTGCATGCTTGTCTTAGAACTCTGGAATGGCTGAGGTGGGCGGATCTCTGAGGTCATCTCATTTAGTACCTCCAGACACTAAAACCCAGAGAGGTTAGTAAACTTGCCAGAGACCATTCAGCAAGTTACTAAAAGGGTCCTGTGTGGAGCTCGCGTCTCTTTAACTTACTCCGATATGCTTTCCCCAACACCAGGGCCTTCTTACAAGGTTATGAAAGGGCTTATTAGTATGGATGTTGTTCTCTAACCGGAGTTCCTGGCATATGGGAATTTATTCTGCGGCCAATAGGACTTACACCATCACAGCCCCTGGGCAGACGCAACCTCTAGTCTGATGAGGTGACAAGAGGCATTAGAGATGATGTGGACAGCCAAGCCACCAATCTCTAAAGATTCGTCATCTCGTGACGGCCACAGGGAGACCCCACCACCCATTACAGATCCCATGCCAACCAGAGACCAGTGCACCCTCATGTCTTCATCTACTCATGTCACCCAAGATCCCACAAGCACACCCCGTGACCCTAGACCGGCAAGGAGGCTCTCGGGAACACCCTAACAGGAGAGAACCTACTTGAAGTTGACATGAGTTTTGCTGTTGACTGACTTTATGACCTCAGACAGGAATGCTTTGCTTTTAGAGTATATTTTCCCCAACTTGCTCCCAGGAAAGTGAGGCAGACCCAGAATCAGGAAGGAGCACCCTGAAGAAGGGGGTCCCCTGGTGAAGGTGAACAGGTGGTGCCTGGGCAGCAGCCTGGAGCCCCGACTCCTCCTACACTAATATTCCCCATGACCCCTCCCAGCGGCAGCCACCAAGGGCCAGAACGTTAAAGGGGACAGACAAGGGACCCTCAAAGCTGTGGGGAGGAGGCATGGTGATGATGGGTGAGCTCCAACCAGAAGGGATTCTTAGGGAACCTTGTGCCCCTCAGGAAGCTCTCTTCCCGGGGACGACTGGGAGTTTCCGGTGGGAAGAAAGGATCATTTTCTCACTGCCATGCTCGGGCCTTCCCAGAGCCCAGCACACTCCCTGCTGGGCTCTCCAGAGCTGGCATACCGATTCACCAGTGTGCCGTCTCTTTCAACTCGTGACCTTTTCCATCTGAAGCCAACAGACACATCTTGCCCCACATGCCACTTGCATTAGGCTACTTCCTGCGGAAGAACCTTTCATAGCTCCCCCACACACACACTCCCGCTCTAGCAAATTCAAATTCTAGAGTGCTGGGTGACCTGGGGCCAGCCACTTTACCTCTGAAGGGTTCCGTTTTTGTAAATGTGAAAGAAAAGATTGGGATGGAATCCTTTCAGAACTCTCTTCCAGCCGAAAGACACCATGATCATCCCTATTGCTCTTCTTGTCTTGGGATTTCAGAGTTCCCCTTTCTGTAACCCATCCCCTCCCCAGCAACAACCCTGCGCTCTAGACCAGGCCTGCCCCAGCTCCCCACACCCATGTGTTGGGCCCCCACTCTGCCCCCACTTTGGCGGTGCTGCTCCCCACACTTGCGTGTCCTCCTTGTTCCTCTGAGTTTATTTAATCCCACTCAGCCTTCGGCGCCCAATCGAGTTTCACCTCCCACATGAAACTTCCCCAGCCCACATCCATCCCTCCGTTCTCCGAATCCTGGTGTTTTCATTACAGCTACTTGCACCTATTTTGGTGCTTAATTCTGCCCCAGTGATTTTATGCAGATCAGCTCTCTCTCCCCAGAGGGTTCCTTACATTTGGTTTATGATCTACCAGCCAGGCTCAGCCTAACGCCTGTGCTTAGAAGAGTGCTCAGACAGTTGACTGACAGCAGCAAAAACGCAGCTTGATGAAAATGATTGACAATAAAGTCCTAAAAATGTACAAGGTGCAGATGACATCCCAGGCAGGTAGGACCCCTGAGCCTCCAGAGAAGACCCCATACCTGGGTGGGGATGCCACCAACTAGGTATATGACCCAAGCAAGTCCCCACCCATCTGTTATCAAAAACTGTAAGGACTTGGGCCACCGGAAGTTCTCTGAGATTGCCTCCAACTCTTGTTTGGCATGACCGTGTTTCCAGAAGGCTGGGCGAGCAACTTTCAGGAAGGAGGAAGGACTCTGGGCCCTTGTAAAACGGACGTTGACTAGCTTCCCTTGTGCTGATAGCAGAAGAGATACTTCTTCCCCACGTCTGGCTTTGCGGGGATGTGCCTGGCATCGGGGCATTACCAAAGCATGACAACCCCCTGGAGAGTTTCTGACCATTTCCAGGAAAACGAAATTCAGGTGAAAGTTGTCTCTTCTAATACCTTAGAAACAGTGATTTTTTTTTTTTTTTTTTTTTTTTTTTGCTAACTTGCTTTTGCCAATTGCAGTTTTGAGATAATGATGTTTCAGTTTCAATTTTATAAACCCAAACTTTTAGAGCAAGAATCTGTTTTCCTTTGTTGATGTTAAAGGTTAAATAAAGCCGTTGCGATTCTTTCTTCCCTGGGGCTGGACTGTAATGCAGGGTGGTGGTCAAGGGTGCCAGCTCTGGACTCTGACTCAGGACTGAATTCTGACTCCTGCGCTTATTATCTGGATGACCTTGGGCAAGTTACTTAATTTCTTTTTAAAAAAAATATATTTTATTGATATTTTATAGAGAGGAAGGGAGAGAGATAGAGAGCTAGAAACGTCGATGAGAGAGGAACATCGGCCAGCTGCCTCTTGCACACCCCCCACCGGGGATGTGCCCGCAACCAATGTACATGCCCTTGACCGGAATTGAACCCGGGACCTTTCAGTCCACAGACCGACGCTCTACCACTGAGCTAAACCGGTTTCAGCAAGTTACTTAATTTCTGAGACTCAGTTTTCTCATCTGTAAAATGGGGGTAACAGTACATCCCTCTTACAGGGGAGCTGTTATATATGCACAGTATTTAATGTGGAGCTTGGCTGTTCTAAAAATCACACTATGAGCTCAATTTGAAGTGATCCTCAAATGGTAATGTCCCCAGTGCCTGACAGAATGACACGTATATAGTCCCTGAACACAGACATTTTTATCCTAGGCCTCAATGAATCTCACAAATAATTTTTTAAGGAGTTTGAGCAGCTCACAACACAACAAAACAAAACGAAATCAAGCACAGAAAGAAATAAGGCATCCGGGAAAACCGACTAACACAAAAATTATCAGGAAATAAATAGAGCAGAATCAGATCAAAGACTTTGGATAGTGAAATGATTAGACAAATATTCTAAAACTATGTTTAGAAAAAGGTACATTTGAGGGTATTTGTAGGCACACAAAATCATTTAAAAAAACAATACTGCAAACTTAGTAAATAACTAAATGTAAATTAAATTTGGAAAGTAAAGTTAATTTTCAAAATCTTCAGTGATCTTGAGATCTTCAGATTTCACAGCAAATTGGACACATCGGAAAGAATGAACAAACAGGGACACGTATCCCAATAAATTACCCAGAATACAGCACAGAAAGGCAAAACGGTGCTACAGTTGGAAGAGAAGCTAGAAGACATGGCATGCGAAGTTAGGAAACCGAACAAACATTTCAGGATACATTGCTAAGTGAAAAAAATCAAGATGCAGAAAATGGATATAGTAGGTTATCTTTGTGCAAAAATGAAAAAGATAAGAATATTTGTAAAAAGAAACATTGATTAGAAAATACTGAAATTGGTTACCTACAGGGGTGGGTGGGAATAGAATGGAAAGGCTAGGGAAGGGGAGGAGACTTCTCTTAGGTTATCTGTTCACATAGTTTTGATTTTTGAACCAAGTTAATATGTTTTATAGTTTATGTTATATAGATATAGATATATATAGATATATAGATATATAGATATAGATATATATAGATATATATTAAAACTCAACAAGAATGGGAGAAACCTTATAACTGAATACAGAGACAAACTTGACTATATGTCAAACAGAGAACATAACCAAACCAAAAAACAAAACAACAAAAAAACACGAAAAGAAAAAGTTATTCCATGTGATTTTGAATGAAATGTTTTGATTAGACACCCTGAGTGGGGCAAGTGTAGTCTAAGACAAATAACTTCATTTGGTAGTGGTGGTGCTACTGCTGTAATAATTCTAATATTATGATGTATGTATCTTAGGATTTGGCAAGAGAATAAATTTATTGATATTTATAACATTGGCTACACCAGCAAATCTGGAATGGGGGAAGGAGACAAAAGACTAGTTCTAACTAAGATTTGAGATGACTGTATGAATTACTTTTTCTTAGCTCTGTCCACCGAGAGGGCTGAGACAAATGATGCTCCAGCAGCAATGAACACCCCTAGTGCCCAGATCTTGGTTTCTAAACAAAATCCCCTACAAATTGGAACCTTAAAGAAATGGCTAATTAATTGCATGGTTGAGATAGAAAAAAAATAGAAGATTAGCTTGAAATAGCTTGTTCCATTAAGTTTAAAAAAAAAAAGTGCTTAAAAAATTGATGGGGCCCTAGCTGGTTTGGCTCAGTGGTTGGAGCACTGGCCTGTGAACTGAAGGGTCTCACATTCGTTTCCAGTCAGGGGCAGGTTGCAGGCTCCATCCCTAACCCCAGTCCGGGTGTATGTGGGAGGCAACCAATCAATGTCTCTCTTTCAACAATGTTTCTCTCTCTGTGCTTCTCCCCATTTCTTCCACTCTGTCTAAAAATTAGTGGGAAAAAAATATCCCCGGGTGAGGATTAACAAAAGAAAAAAGAAAAAATATGCTGGGGGCACAGGAATCAACTTACAGGAGCTCTCATCAGCCAAATCTGTAATAACTTGAGCATCAAAATATGTAATGACAGGACTGACTTATAACACACTGACTTAGCAAAGAATAATTATATCCATTCATTGTATACTAAAAAGATAAAACATACAAAGAGTGGGGAAGAGAATCTCTTTTTTTTATGGAGGAATTCCAATTAGCAATATTAGAAGAGGTAACAGACATTTTAAAGTTATCAATTTACACGCATGGTGATAATTCAGGCAAGAACCATCAGTGGAGGCTAAATACCATTGGGCATAACAACAGTCACAGGGTACCACAGCATCTCCCTGCAGATAACGTAAGTCACACGGGGGAAGGCACCTTACAAGGGAGAAACCTGGCAGACACCACCACAAACAAATGATCAAATTTAACATCGCCCATTAGGGTATTTACCAACATCAGGTGTATCCTACAATGTGACCTAGTAGGAGGCAACAGTATCTATGTTGCATTTCTGCCCTAGAGTTTGATCTGATTCTAGCAATACAGAAATTACTTGGACAAATCCAAATTGAAGTGCACACAACAAAAGCCAGCCTACATGTTCAATGACACAAAACAAAAACAAAAAGCCTAATGGAATGTTCTAGATTGAAAGAGATTAAAGAGGCAGGGCAAGTAAATGCGATGTGTGAATCTAATAATCAGTGACTGATAAGTCAACTAATTTAACTCGCCACAGTAGCAGATTAAAGAAATGAATCATACAACCATCATAATATGTGCAGAAAAATATTCGATTAAGTTTGACATCCACTTATGATTTTTTTTAAAAGTTAGGAAATTAGAAATAAAATAGAGCTTTCTGGGTTTCATAAAGAGTTATCTACAGAACAGTCAGTAGTGAACACTGTACTTTATGACAAAACATTAAAGACTTTTTATAAAAAAAACTTGGGAATAAGATAAGAATACTTCCAACCACCATGTTTGGGAAAAATTGTCATGGAGGTACCCGCCAGCACAGTAAGGCAGAAGCTAAAAAAGGTACAGAGATTACAAAGAGCAACAGAAGTGTCATGATTGGCAGGATGTGTCTATTGAAAATCCAAAAGGACATACAGGTAACATTAAACTTGGTTTAATTGGGTTCAAAATCAATATATAAAAATAAATTTTATTTCTAGACACCAATAGCAAATGTTTTCAAAATAAAAAATTTAAAATCTGTTTACCATACAACAAAAGGCATATGCCTAAGACACATATGCGAGGCCTGACCAGAGAAAACAATAAACTTTGAGAGGCATTGAAGATCTAAGCGCATGCTCATGGTTTGGAAAACTCAATATCGTGAAGATCGCTATTTCCCCCAACGTGGTCCATAGATTTCCAAGCAATTCCTATCAAAATCCAAACAGGGTTTTTGTTTGTTTGGTGGAAATTGACACATGGATAGTAAAATTTGTATAAAAGTTTAGGGCCACGTCACTCCTTAAAAAGAAGGAAAAATAGCCCTCACCAGTTGTGCTCAGTGGGTAGAGCGTCAGACTGAGAACTGAAGGGTCCAAGGTTTGGTTCTGGTCAAGGGCACGAACCTTGGTTGCGGGTTCCCTGGCCCTGGTTGGGGTGCGTGCAGGAGGCAACCAGTCAGTGTGTGTCTCTCTTTCTGTCTCTCCCTCTCCCTTCCACTCTGTTTAAAAATCAATGGGAAAATATCCTTGAGTGAGAATAAACAACAACAATAAAACAAATAAAGAAGGGAAAATAGACTTGTTTTTCGAATAATAAAACTTACTATAAAGCTATCGAACTAAGACAACGTGCTGTTGGCACAGGGATAGACCAATGACCTAGTAAAGCAAAACAGGGTTTGAAACAGATGCGGGCACGTGGAGACCCTTTATATATAAACAGAGGCGGCTGGTTAGAGCTGTGAGGACACAACTGCTCGGTAAATGGTGCCGAGACAACAAGGCACCTGCATGCAAAATGCGGTATATAATTGGGGTTGTCTCTCCCCCGAGTCACAAAAGCCAATTCAGAGGCGTTAAAGACCCGAAAGAGAAAATCAATTGGTAATGTTTTTAGAAGCAAATGCATGCTATCTTCATGATTTCAAGGAAGAAGAGGATTCTCCAGTAAGAAGCAGAGAGCACAAACCATAAAGGAGAAGATGTAATACTTTGGAAACAGAGAGACTGAATATACAAACAAAGGCTAGACCACAGCTGACAACGGAACTCCGAGAGCCCACACATCTGCAGCAGCCTCGCCCAGAAGCCCGCCCACCACCCTCAGCAGCCAGCCGAGGCCCTAGAGGGGATCAACCACAAGGAACAACAACAGCCTGTAATTATTGGAATCAGGAGTCTAGGTCAGTGGTCAGCAAACTCATTAGTCAACAGAGCGGCAAACTGCGGCTCATGAGCCACGTGTGGCTTGCAAGGTGCAGTTTGCCGACCACTTCCCTACACAGGGACTTGGCCCATGACTGCAGCTTCCCTACTTTTGTCCCTGCTTACTACTCAGGCCCAGCCTGAGGAAGCCAGTCATGTTCCCCAAAGGGGTCACCTAAGACAGTGGTCAGCAAACCGCGCCTCAAGAGCCTCGGTTTGCCACTCTGTTGACTAATGAGTTTGCCGACCACTGACCTAAGAGGCCTCCCGCCTCCAACCAGAGCACCCCTGCAGCCTCCCCCTTCTCACTGTCAAGCTCTCCACGCCCCTGCCTGCCTTGGAGTCTGCCCAACACAAGTGACAGTGGCTGACCCCTTCCTATAGCCACCTCTGCATGAATAGCCTCCATTTGTTCTCATCTGGGTGGTTTTCATCTCCTCTCTCCTCACCCCCCCTTCCCCCCAATTAAGGAATTTGCTCATCTAACGTTCCCTAAAGGGAGTGGAAAGATGAACTTCACAATAAACAATGTCTGCCGTACTTACACCAACAAAGAGCAAGTGCACAGCATGTACAGAAACTCCTAAAGACCAACGAAAAAGAAACAAACCCCTACAAAAGTGGGAGACACGCCTGAACAGGTACTTTATGAAAGAAGAATTCAAATGGGCAACAAACAATAGTTTAAAAAGCACTGCAGCCTCCTTAGCAATTAGGGAACGGGATCACCTGGGCAATAAGTACAGCAGGCACTGCATTCCCACCTCACACCCCACCCACCTCGCACCTCCCCCTCAATGCTCCCCACCCAGCACCTCCCCCTCAATGCTCCCCACCCAGCACCTCCCCCTCAATGCTCCCCACCCAGCACCTCCCCCTCAATGCTCCCCACCTTGCACCACCACCTTGCACACCCAGCCCCAGATCAGAGGCGTCCAAGGTGAGCACAGCAGGACCGGCACTTGCGCCCAGCCAGGCCGGGCTGCTGGCCCATGCCTCCTTCTTTCCTCTGTGGCCTCCAGACCTCTCACCTGGAGGGCTAACCTGGCATCGCTAAAGCCCTCCTCAGTTTAAAGGATTCTGTCTTTCTCAACAAAGGGAGGAGGGCAGAGCCAGGGGTCAGGTGACAAAGGGCACAGAGGGCCTGTGGCAGGGGCACAACCTTCTCCTAACCTAACCCTTGTTGCCAGGAGAAACCCAAGCCCTGCCGGGTAGCCCACTCTCTCCATCGGGGCCAACAGCACTGAAGACTGTGGGCAATCCTTTAGACGTTATCAACCTGACGCCTGGCTTCCTCCGTCCTTGCAGCAAAAACGAAAACCATACATAGGACGATCACAATGCGCTTATCACCAGCAGTGAGTGGCCTTTCCATGTTACGGGTGAGGAAAAAAAATGAAGGTTCAGAGAGGGAACACTTTCCGTAGGCCGCGCAGCACAGAGAGTGAGAACCCAGGTCTTTGTGACCCTACACACCAGTGGTCAGCAAACCGCGGCTCGCCAGCCACATGCGGCTCTTTGGCCCCTTGAGTGTGGCTCTCCCACAAAATACCACGGCCTGGATGAGTCTGTTTTGAAGAAGTGGCGTTAGAAGAAGTTTAAGTCTTAAAAATTTGGCTCTCCAAAGAAATGTCAATCGTTGTACTGCTGATATTTGGCTCTGTTGACTAATGAGTTTGCCAACCACTGCCTACACCATGTCCCTTCTCACCTGCCTCTGGCCCCAGCCCTGGGCACTTCGCCGCAGCACTCCAGCCTGCGTGGGCCCAAACCGTGCATTTTGTGCTAATGCAAAGTACACATTCCTCTCCCGGGCGCCACGTCTCGGCAATGTGGGCCACCAGCAGGGCCGATTCCATCGCAGACTTACCTGGCCCCAGAAGCAGGAGCAGCCCCAGCAGGAAGGTCTGTGGCCGTGGCCCCATGCCGGAATCCTCCAGGCGTCGCGGGTCTGGGATGAATCCTGTCCGCAGATGGTTGAGCTGTCACCCCTCCTTTTATGCGCCTCTGTTGTCTGATAACGCGCCTGTCATAAATTTTACTGTGTTCACCTTTGAAAGAAGATAGTGGCCGCTGTAAATGATAAATATTAACATTTAGGCAGAAGATATCTCGGGGCAGATGGGTCAAAGATAGGGATGGGCTCTCAGGATGATGGCTGCCCAGAAATGGCCACTGTTGGCATTGGTCTCCACCATGCACAGAGGGTGGTTCCTGTTGTCCCCCATCCCCTCAGCGTGGGTGGCCGGGAGTGTTGGCCTGATGTGCACACCACACATCTGTTGTCTACACGTTCTGTTGAGAGATATAAGCCAGAGGTGAGCCGTGGAACTCATTGGGCAGAATCAGCAGTTTCCTGTGGGCAAACTCGGTGGGAATGCTGGCCTGGGTCTCAACTGGACAGGCAGGGCTGGGATGAAAAGTCTGGGCAACAAAATACCCTTGAGGGTGAGATTTAAGTTCCCCCCACAGAGATCAAGGAACAAATGCCTTTGGTTAACATGAGCAAATATATTTAAGTCACCCATGCATGTGGCTACCCTTACGGCAGCAAGGCCAAGGAGCCTGACTCTTGAGATCTAGCTAGGAGTCTGAAGCTTGGTTTCTATTACCCAACCTCAGATCTTGATCTGCCGACATGTTTCTCATGTGCTTAAAATCACAGTGATAGATTGGTTATCTTGAATATTAAGTGAAGACTAAGGAGGCGGCTCTTTGTTCCTCACTCCTGATATTAAGATGTTGTTTTCTTTCCTTATCTGCTCAGAAACATGTGGCACATGCAGCACAGAGGTCCCAGGACCCAGCAGGAGTGTGTGGGCACTGATACAACGAGTCCACTGGCCATCAGCTGGTCCTAGAGCCTGGCAGAGAGCAGGACACAGAGAAGGAAGAAGAAAATATCCCCAACGTGAGGTCTGCAGGGGCCAGTTGGGCATAGGTGCTCCCAAACATCTGGCACTTACCTTCACTAAGCTGCCTACAAGCTTCACAGAGACTCAGAGCTACTGTCCTGCTAGTAAAAGATCAGGAGTCTAGCACCATGCCCCAGCAGCTCTGAGGACATCTCTGAATCTCCTTGGACTGAATGAGCATTCACAGGTCTCCATTCAAGCTTTGGCCCATTGGAGGGGGGGGAGGCATGATGGGAAATAGGCAGAAATAGCTTGGCTCTACAAGCCATGAATTTGCTTCTGTCTCTTCCTACTTTTCTGTCTGATCGCCGGGCCCCACTGGGCTGGCACACACACCAACCTAATCTCCTTTACATTTAAAAAAATTTTTAACCTTTGTGAGGCATTTTGAAATGTCTTCTTAGATATTAGAAATATTTGAGTCCTCTCAATATATCAAGAAATCCTCAACTGGGCCCAGCCAGGGTGGCTCAACTGTTGAGCATCAACCCATGAATCAAGAGGGCACATGCCTGGAATGAAGGCTTGATCTCCAGTAGAGAGCATGCAGGAGGCAGCTGATCAATGTTTCTCTCTCATTGATGTTTCTACCACTACCTTCCCCTCTCTCTAAAATATAAAAGAAATAAAAGAAATCCTCAACTGGGAGGCAGTGGGGAAATAACATTCCTTGGGCACTCCATGAGGCACAGCAGTGGGCTCTTTACTTGTGTTAGCTTAATTAGCACCTACTTATTATGTGATCTCTTAGCAGCTGTGAAACCAAGAGGGAAAGCACTGGTCAAAAGCCAGAGACAAGCTCCATCACTTATTTGTACATTTTTGTTTTCTGATTTTTGCTATTGAAATGTCCCAAAAGGACATGTCCTAGAAAAGGGAAGATGCTCCATTTCAGTTTTCAGCCTCAATCAGCACATGTTCCTGTTGGGAAAAGCACAGGTCTATACATTTAAATCATTTAGAAATGGCGGTCCATGCCTTGGCTGAGTGCCGTTGTCCAACAATCCATAAGGGGGTGCTAGACCAAGATTGTGGATTAAAGCAGAGCTGGCCTTAAGAGTATTTTCAAACTGGAGGATACATACAACTCATTATTATCCCATGAATTTAATTTGATGAATGATCAGCCCACTTAAAAAATTAAATAGAATATAAAATATCCAAGGGCATTGAATTTGGTAAGGGTAAATAATGTTTTTGGGGAATTTTGTTTCAGCTACATGGGGTGATGCAATATATACTTCTTAATATTGATCATGGTTAAAAAAAAAAAGTAAGAAAGAAAACCACTTAAGAGAGTAGTAGATCCGATCCACAAAGAAATCCCTAGACTTTGAAAGAAAAACATGTTTGTTTCCCTTTGGTTAAAAGATGCAACTATACCAAATTCCCCTGTGTCAGGAGCTATAAGCAATGCTTGCAGTTAGCTCTGGGCCTGGGGAAGAGTGTATAAATCAAACTTTGTACACACAACCACATCAAAATTATAACTAAACCACAGAACCGCCGTCATTCAGAACTGCCTGAAGTTAAGCTGCAGTGAAAGCCCCACAACGAGGGAATTAAAGACGCCACATGGGGACTTGTAGAAGGGGTGGAGACAGGGATGGCTGGTTCCATCCCCACATGTGGCAGATAAAAATCGGGAGAGATATCTGGGATGAGGAGGTCTCCTCTAAGGAGTGAGGGGTCCCAGTCCCACACCAGGACCCCCAGCCCAGAGTTCCAGTGCCAGAAAGAGAAATCCCCATAACTTCTAGCTATAAAAACCAGCGGGAATTGAGGATGAAGGAGACAGAGGCTTCTGGAGTCCCAAGCAGTTCCTCTTAAAGGGCCCATGAACAGACTAACTCGGACTTACTCCCTCTGAGCTCCAGCTCAGGAGCAGCAATTTGAAAGGCACCAAAGACATATGGGGAGGAACAGAACTGTCCAGCATCAGCGCAAGATCTGGGGGTGGGGAGCAGCTTTCTCCCAGTATGAAGTATTAGCAGAAGCCATTGTTCCTTTTCTGAGGACCTCCCTCACTACTCTCGTCTTGCCTCCCTCCACCTCCCCCTCTCCACACACACAGAACCAGCAGGCAGGTACCATATCTAAGACTCTATCAACCTGACTCATACTATTTGCCCCACCCTGATGATTCCCTGAGGCCCTGCCCTACCCAACCTTCCAGCCCAATCAAGCTATTTCCATTGGAAAAAGAGACAAAATGAAGAAGGAACCAGTGATGTATGTCTATTAAACACACACACACACCAACAACAACAAAAAACAAAACACACACACACACACACACACAAAAACAAATTTCAAATATCACAGAGGGGAAAAAAGAGAAAAGAAAGAACGATGGGGCAAATCACAGTAGACACACCCCCCCCCCCCCAGACCTAACCTTCTGGTTCTTGCTAGCAGCTAGCACACTGCCTGTCATAGCAGGAATTCATTCAACACTGGAATGTAAATCAATAAATATATGAAAGGCAGGATAAAACCAAGGAGACCAAGGCTGCCATAAAAAGGTCAGCTCACCAGGATAGAATAGCAAAGATAAAAGGAATACGAATCATGTTTTATGATAGAAAACTAAGGAAAGAGGAGAGGCAGGTTAGCCCAATACCATGAAGTAATGGGAGAAAACATTGGAGAAGCAACACTGAGCTTCCCACAAGAAAAAAACAGCCAGAAGAAACACCATTATCCATCCATGTAGTGGTCCTCAACCCTGACTTCATGTTGGAATCGCCTAGATTTCGATAGGCTTTTAGGACAAATGCCTGTGCCCGAGCTTCACCCTCAGACACTCTGAGTTAACTGGTCTGGATGGGACCTGGGCGCCAGTCCTTTGGAAAGTTCCCTGATGGGTCCTTATGTGCAGCCAGGGCTAAGGGCCCCCAGTCCAGTGGAGCCAGGCCTTCCCAGGGCCCAGAGCCTGCGTCTCCATCCTGGAAAAGGGGCCCCCAGAGAGACAGGCCAGCGGCATGGCCAGGAGGCACTGGCACACAGAAGCAGCTCTTTCATGGATCCTTCACACCTGAGATTCCACGTGGCAGGGCCCACAAAATGCTCTGGGCCTGTGGTCTGCAAACTGCGGCTCTCGAGCCACATGTGGCTCTTTGGCTTCTTGAGTGTGGCTCTTCCACAAAATAACACGGCTTGGGCGAGTCTATTTTGAAGAAGTGGCTTTAGAAGAAGTTTAAGTTTAAAAAATTTGGCTCCCCAAAGAAATTTCAATCGTTGTACTGTTGATATTTGGCTCCGTTGACGAATGAGTTTGCCGACCACAGCTCTGGGCAGACAAGTGGTGTGAGAGTATTCTGCCCACCAGGGCATCCCGAGGAACTTCTGCTCTGTGGCTAAACATGCCCTTAACTCAATTCCCTTTGCATCCTGTCTGTGAGAGCTGTGACCTGTTCTCCAAACCCAAAGGGAATTACCAAAGTCTCCCAGTCTTTCCCAGGAATCTCACTCACATGCTTCAGACCTCGCTGCATCATGTGCTAGCTAACCCACATGCCTCCCTGGCTGCATTCAGAGCAGACCACCCGCCCTGGAAGGCTTCTCCCAGACCAGGGGTCCAGAGAAGGAAGAGCCTTCCTACCACAGCTGAGACATCCCTCCATCCACGCTGCTGCTCCGGAATGGGCCCTGGGCCATCGGCTGTGGGACAGGGGACCGCCGTGGCGTGGTGTCAGCAGCTGGGCTGATCCATGCACATTCACTCCTATCGTAACATTTCTGAACACACGCTGCACACAGTGTCCTTAGCTTTAGCAATGAGGAGGATGCACGCACGCATTTGCTTTGTCAGCTCCCCGGGCAGGCCTACTACTTATCTCTAAAGGCACCACGTAAGGCGAGGGCTGTGGGGGTGGGTGGGGAGAGGGGGAGGGCTGGCCTTCTGTCCCAAGGCCCTGATGCAGATGGGCCTGCCGAGCCGGGCAAGGTCAAGAGGGCTGATCTGATTGGAGCGTCAGCCACCAGGACGGCCAGGCTGGACGGGGCGCAGCGCTGAGGAGCTTTGTCACTCGGGTTCTGGTGCCTGGGTGTGCCTGTGTGCTCTGCCTCCCGGTACTGCTGGCTCAGGAGGCTCAGCCTCCAGCTGCTTTCTTCCATGGACTCAGGAAGGGCCTTGTTCCTAACTGGAGAGTTAGCAGCCAGAGAAGAAAGCCTGAGGAAAAGAACTTCTCAAATCCCATACTTCCTCCATTCCGACCCATGCACACTAGCCCATACTACAACACTCCTGGGGACAGGCTGTCTTTTCGCCACAGAAATGTTTAGGAACTTGCCCCAGATCACACAGAGAGCAGGCGGCGAAGGCGGATTTGTAATACCGGGGTTTCTGCTCCAAAGGCCAGTTCTCTCACCCCAAGACACGATCCTTCCTTTACTTCTGTTCATTCCAGTCTGCTTCTTAATGGACCCCCAGAAGCCCCCAAGGACACACGTGACTAGGAACATGCAGGGACGTGCACCTTAATCGCAGGCTCCAGAGAGCAGCTGGCTCCTGGGCCCGGTTCTGTGGGATCCCAGATGACTCCTTCCCCTTCCCACTCACTTTCATCTTTGCTTCTGGGAGCTACCTCGAGCCAAGTTTGCTATCGTTCCTCTTTGTTGATGTTGAGATCCATGTTTTCTTAACTAGACTGAGGCTCCAAGCTCATGAGTTTTATCGCCTCTTATCTGGTTTCCTGCACCAACCCCTACAGGTGGGCTGCCTAATCCCACACCCATCCCAGGGGGTGGCCTTGTGAAATACTCCTACTTCCTCGTCTCCACACACCCCCCCCCCCCCCCCCCCCCCCCCCCCGCTCAGTGTGGGTTCTGGTCCCATCACTCTGCCAGGAATGCTCTCAGGGCAACATTTGGACAATAAGGTCCTCGGACCTCATCTTATGTGACATCTCAGCAGCATCTGACAGGTGACCTCTCCCTGTCCTCGGAACACCCTGTCCTGGCTTCTTCTCTACACGTTCCTTCTCAGCCTCCTTTGCCAGCTGCGCCTCTGCTGCTAGAGCTCCTCAGCACTCTGGCCTGACCTATTTCCCTCCATCTCTCAAGGTGATCTCTCACAACTCCATGGCTTCATTTAAAATCTGTGCGTCATATAAGTACAACCAATGGACACAAAACTCTGGGGAGGGAGGGCATAAATGGAAGGGGGAGGCAATGGTAAGCTATGTACACATATAATACCTTAATAAATTTAAAAAAATGTTCTAGAAATGAAATCACATAATGTGTAATCTTTTGGGATTGGATTTCTTTCACTCAGCATAGTTCCCTGGATATTTAGCCAAGTTGAGCTTTTTGTATGTTAATTATATTTTAATAAATGATTTAAAAATACAGTTAAAAAATAAAATAAAATCTGTGTGTCAAAGGTTCCTACGTTTCAATTTTTCAGCCAGCCCTCCCTTCTTGACCTCAAACCCCATAAACTCATGCATTGACTAAACATCTCCTCTTGGATGCTTCATAGGCACCTCACACTCAAGGAGTTGAGAACTGAAGGTAGGATCTCCCCTGACTCACTTGTAGCCCGCCAGGAAATGGCAACAGTGGTTATGGGCAGACCCAGGAATGACTCTTGAAAGCTCCCTCTCCTCAGCCCAAGCATATCCTCAATTACTGAGGCCCATCAAGTCTGTGTTCTAGGATCACCTCATGAAACCATTCTCCAGTCTCCATCCTCATCGCCCCACCTGGGCCCGGGCCGCTATCTCAGCTTCCAGAATGGCTGTAACAGCTGCTCCCCTGTCTACTCCTGCTGGTTCCAATCCGTTTTTATTTTTACATGTCGGCGTAAATTATCTTTTCAGGGTGAAAGCCCAACATCATACCTCTGTATAAAAACCTTCCACAGCTTCCTCCTGCCGGTGGACAAAGTCCAGCCATCTAGGTATGGTTTCTAAGGCTCTGCGCGACCTCCCCTCCAGGCTCAAGCTCCGTTCTCCCCTCCTTCTCTGACCCCAGCCCACTGGGCTCCTTTCACTTCCTTGAACGTGGCATCCTTTTGGCCACCTCAGAGCCTTAACACACGCTATCCCCTCTCAGGCCATAGCAACCCCCTTCCTACCTCTTGGCCTCACTAACCCTCCAGGCAGACTTAGTTAAGATATTTTTCATAGTTATGAAATGCTTGCTCTCGCCCAGTCATTGCTCCCGGCTTTTTGTGCCTCTCCTCCAATGCTCAGCACACTTGTAATTGCTTGTTCAGAGTCTATCCTGTCTGTCCGGCCATGAGCAAGGACCAAGCGGCAGCTCACTGCTATGACCCCAGCACTTAGCACAGGGCCCGACACGAGCAGGTGATCAGCAGATCCCAGCTGGATGAAAACACCCAGCCTCGCTCCAGTCACTCCCCGGGAGCTCCTGGCGAACAGAATCAAGATGAACAGAATCAAGATGAACGTCTCCTGCCCTCACTGTAGCTCCATTGCATCACTTAACTGCATCTCGTCAGGTGCCAAAACACTGTTCAGCTGGAGCTGTCTCCTTGGCTGGGGAAGGGTATGGCACACGCTTCATTAATCTTCGTTGCTCTTTCACACAGTGGCTTCGCACCAGCAGGAAACTGTGTCCCAAGAATTGCACTCTTGGGACCAAGGATAACACATCGCTGCCCGAAGGAAGGGGAGCCCTGCGTGGCCTCGGCCTGGCCCAGATATCCTCCTACGTCCCCCAGAGCCAAGGCATCTCTTAAAATAGCTCTCCCCAGGAAACAGGGAAGCCCGAAGCTTTCCCACTCTTGTGAATTACGGCTACGGACCCCTTCGAGGACTGCCAAGTGTACTTGGAGGTCAATCTGAGTCTCCCATTTCTAAAAATCCTCCCTAATGGAATGCTTGCCAATCATAGACTGTCAGTATTTCCTCTTTTTTTCTTTTTCTTTTCTTTTCTATAAAACGTGCTCTTTTTTGAGACACCTCTGAACCCCGGCTGAAATGACAGCAACGATATACAGTTCCCTCGTGGCTGCAAGTTTATAAATAAAAAGCCTTGGCTAATTTTGTCTCAGGTTTCACTTGATTTTTTTTTTTTTTTACTGTAATCTGGGGTGCCAGGACTCATCCGGCCTGACCTGCTTGGCACTGTGGACCTTGCTTCTTGCCCAGGTGTGATGTCCACCAAGGCCCCTTGAACCTCACTGCCCAGGAAACTTGTCCACCTGGACCTGTAATTCTCTTTGCTTTCTCCGGTGTCCTTAGTGCTTTGTCATGAGGAGGAGGGTCCTGTAAGTTGGCTGTTGAGTCAACCTCCCAGAGTGGAGAGTAGGCAGTTCTCACCAGACCAGCACCCTCTGAGGACAAGCTTTGCTGGGAGTCAACAATAAAACCGGATGCGAGTGTCCTTCCATCCTGGCTACTCGTCCTGAGAGCTGTGTTTCAGCTCAGAGAGAACACATTCCCTCTCTCTGAGTTCCATCTGCCAAGAACTCAGACCATTTGGTCTGTGCTCAGAGGTCACTGACCATTACATTAGGCCAAGGACTCAAGATACAAGGTCAAGAGCACCTTCCACTGATGTTGACTTTCCACTGATTGTAATCGGGAGTCATCTCCTCTGGGGAAGCAGGCCCTTTCTGGGGCCCCCATTATCCATGATAACTCCTCTCCTTCTCTAAATGGCAGAACTGTGCCAAGAATGATTGGGCCTTCAGTGGACACTTTGGGGACACTTATGTAGAACTGTTCACTTGAGAGGTGCCTTAGAACACAATGGGATACAATTCCCCGGGCCTCATGAGCATCATTTAAAAAAAAAAAAATTGGGACTCTGATTTCTAGACAGAATTCCAACTCTTCAAAGAATTTTTTGGCCAAGGCTAAACAAGGAACTTGATGACTTGATGTGTAAAAACTATCTGGGATAGAACTGGCTCCCTCATTAAACTCCCACCCTCTAGCACTCCTCTTCATCAAACCCTCTTTTCCACTCCTGTTGGATCTGACCCCAATCCCTCCACCCTCTTCCTCTTCTTTCCCCTCGCCTGGATCCCTGGCCTGTTCCTAACAAGCCCCTACACTCCAAATCATCAGTTTCCTTTACATAGACACCTCTTTGGAGAATCACATGTGTGTTGCACCAGAGTTTAAACCCTGTTCTCAGTGAAATTAAGAGCTATTGTCCAAGATTTCCCCAAACCCCGACAAGACAGACACCTCTATATTGAAAACTCCAAATTCTCCCAGGGGCCTGCCAGTTCTCTGTCAACTAATTCACATGTTGGTAGGAAGATCAAATCCTAAATTATCAATGAAAAAGGCAGACTAAACTAACCCAGGGTCAGACTTCAGGGACCCCCAGCATGCATGCAAAACCAACAGGCTTCAAGAGAGCCCAGAAAACAGGTCAAAAAAATTCTGGGACCTTCCCTGTAAAAGTGATTAGAGTCAAGAAAATGAGAAGACAAGCCACAAATAGAGAGACGATATTTTCAAACGTGATATCTGATATAGGACTATTATCCAAAATAAACAAAGAACTCTTAAAACTCAACAAGAACGTGCACAGCCTGATTTTTTTAAAAAGGACAAACCACCTGAACAGACACCTCCCCAAAGAAGATATAATAGACATGGCAAATAAGCATAGGAGAAGATGCTCCAGATCATATGTTATTAGGGAACTACAAATTAAAACAGGAGGTACTATCCACCTATTAGAATGGCTAACATCCAAGACACTGACAACACCAAATGCTAGTGAGGTGTGGAGCAGCAGGAGCTCTCATTCCTTGCCAGCAGGAATGAAAAATGGCGCAGCCAGTTTGGAAGACAGTGTGGCAGTTCCTTATAAAACCAAACATGCTTGTACTATACCCAAACGAGATGAACACATGCCCACACAGATGTGTATAGCAGCTTCATGCATGATTATCCAGACTTGGAAGCAACCAAGATGTCCTTCAGTAGGTGGACAGATACACTGTGGCACATCCAGACAATGAAATGTTCAGTGCCAAAGAGAAATGAGTGATCAAGTCCTGAAAAGACATGGAGGAACCTAAAACACACATTGCTAAGTGAAACAAGCCAGACCAAAAAGGTTATATACTGTTCTATTCTAACTATCTGACATGCTAGAACAGGCAAAAAAATATGGAAATAATAAAAAGATCAGGGGTTAGGATGGAGGAACCTATGAACAGGTAGGGCATGGAGGATTTCTAGGGCAGCGGATCGTGGTGGATACATGACATTATAGTGTTTTATTCTGACATTTGTCAAAACCCACAGGATGTACACTACCCAACGTAAACCCTAAACTGAGACATCGGGTGATAATGACATGTCAGTGGAGGTTCATTGATTTGATTTTATATTTTTTATTGATTTCAGAGAGGAAGGGAGAGGGATAGAGTGAAAGAAACATCCATGATAAGAGAGAACCTTAGATCGGCTGCCTCCTGCACACACACCCCCACTAAGGACTCAGCCCACAACCCGGGCATGTGTCCTGATGGGGAATCAAACAGTGACCTCCTGGTTCATAGGTTGATGCTCAACCATTGAGCCACCATGGCTGGGCAGGTTCACTGATTTTAAAAATGTACCTTCTGGTGCAGGATGTTGACAGTGGGGAGTGGGGGAGGGGTCCTGAGCTATATGAGTATTCTCTCAGTTTCACTGTGGACCTAAAACTGCTCAAAATAAAGTCAATTAAAAAATAAAATAACAAAAAAATGATTGAATCTTTAGTAGATATTTATTTTCATTGTTGTTGGTTGATGATTATTTTCTCTGTATTTTAAAAAATCTTTATTGTTGGAAGTATTACCTACATCCCTTTTTTCTCCCTTATGCTTGCCGCTACCCTCCCCCTCCAGCCCCCACCCTAGAAAGGCCTCTACCACCCTTTGCTTGTCTATAGATTATGCATATATGCATATAAGTTCTGTGGACATTTTTTAAAGTATGTTTTTATTGACTTTTTTAAAAAAAATAGAGGAAGGGAGAGAGATAGAAACATTGATGAAAAACATCAATTGGATCAGCTGCCTCCTGCATGGCCCCCACCAGGATCAAGCCTATAACCCAAGCGTGTGCCCTGACTGGAAATTGACCTCTTGGTACATGAGTCGATGCTCAACCACTGAGCACACCGGCCAGGCAAAATTGATTGGCTCTTGATTCAGTCTTGTAAGCAGAGAAAAAAAAAAAAATGAACCAAAAGGAGATTTTACGGACAGACTAGAGATTACCTTCCAAGAAAAATTCAGGAGTCAGTCTCAAAGCCATCCGCTCATCTCACTTTCTAAGTGGGTTAAACCTAAAATCAGGTAACATCTGGTGGAATACATTGAAAGGACCTTGAAACAAGAAACCGTATAAAACCCACAACAACCACATGACTTCACAGATAAAACAACTGGCAGTCCTAATTCTAACTGGTTCCCTATGGATGACCACGCCTATAAACATGGTACACTGAAAACAAGAGACTGGGCTAACGCTACCCTGTCTTGTTAGGCGGACCCCCTTCCTGACACCTGATGCAGTTCCTCGGAGGAGGCAGGCCTCCTCCCAGGATCTGCCCTGAATTCCTGCAGCTTGGCTCAGCTGGCCTGATTGGAAACTGTGCCTCCTCTCGGAGGTCCCTGGGCCAACTGTTGCCTGAATCATGGCTGAGACAGGAGCTCCTACCTCCAAGCTGAAGAAGCCCGGCCAACCCCGTGCCCCCGGGGCCTCTCCGGCGGCCCTGCTGGTCCCGGGGAGCCATTCTGCTTTGCCCCTGGGCTCTCAGGCACACTCGCACTCCAGCCTCAGCCCCCGTCAGTTGGCTGAAGGTCAGTGTGGAAACAGGGGGGTCAACACGGACGCTAGAATGAAAGAGAGCGCAGAGGATCTAGTCTTCTGCTCAAGATACCATCGGGAAACGGCAACGTGGGTGTCAGCAGGGAGCGAGTTAGAGGTGGAATCGCAGGCCCAGCCCAGACCTCCTGGGTCAGGAAGTGCAGTTCTAAGGAGGTTCCGGGTGTTTTGTGGGCACGTTTTTAGCGTTAGACAGGCCCTGGTCTCAAACCTTGCTGCGTGTCGGAGCTGCCTGGGGAGCTCTGAACACAGACCGGTAGAATCAGAACCTCTAGGAGATGGGGGCGGGCACTGTTTTTGTTTACTTTTTTGTTTATTTTTTAATTTAGCGTTTCCCAGGTGACTCAGATGACTAACCAAGGTTGAGAGCCACTGGCACAAACCCGGCTTGTTTGTTTCAGAGAAGGGGAAACAGCAGCCCAGAGAGGGGAAGAGGACTCAAACCTGGGCTCCTGATGGGTGACCCAGGCCTCCTCCCTTCCCTCCCCCCGCCACCTATGTCCCTTCTCATTACCAAGTGAGCCTCATGGGTCCCTCTTGAGTACCGAGACTTTCCAGCATAGATTCCTGCAGCATTGCAGTTCTTTTAAACAACGTGCCTGTTATTTGAAACATTAGAAACTCTTTAATTACCCTTCATCAGGGGAGTGGCTAAGTAAGCTGTGGTAGAATACCACACTAGACAGCAATACAAAAGAATGGGGTGGGTCCGCATCTGGAAACAAAACCTTTTCAGGGTATAATGCTGGAGTGAAGAAACAAAGATGCCCAATGATGAGAGACCCTTAAAAAAAAAGAATAACAAAACACACACACACACACACACACACACACACACACACACAACCAACTAATGAAAGATTACCTGTATTCTATGGAAAACTCTGTGTGTGTGTGTGTGTGTGTGTGTGTGTGTGTGTGTGTGTGTGGTGGGGTGGCTAACCCACCTTACCATTACTTAAGGCTGATGGTCAAAGGAGTCATTCGTTTTATCATTAAAGTTTTATTTATCTTTTCACATGGAGAATGTATTTTAACACTGCTCAGTATACCTTGAAATCATTTTTAAGTGGGAAAGCAATCGGGACCTTCTAGATGCTTTATTGATTAACTTAGATTGACGCCCAAATTCTGCTTCTTGCCCTCTGAGTCCCTTGCATTTGGGAGCTTCGGTTTTTCCATCCCCTCTCTAAAATGAGAATCATACCCTCCCCCCTTCCAGGGTTGAAGAAAGAATCCACAAAATGAAATGAGACACTCTGCCCCCACCACCACCACATGCTGAGTAAATATCAGGTTACTGTCCTCTCCTGGCCTTCCATCCATGTCTCCCCCTGCCCGACCTTTATTTGTGCCCCCCCCTGCTCTGGTTTCTCTCCCTGGACTTGCCTTCCTCTCCTGCCCCAACTTTTTAGCACATGAAATTGGAGGACACGGTGAGTCTTCCTGTTGTCTTGGCATTTAGGCAGAGACCCCCAAAGGCCAAGAACCATGGTGCCAAATATGCTGCACCCTAAATCGGGGTGCTGGCCAACTTCTGCTGTTTTGAGTAAGAGTCTGAGAAATCAATTGTGCCACCATCAGCTCCCCAGGAGACAGAAGAGGCACACGGCCAGCCTCTCTCTGAAGGGAAGTTATCTGTGAGCTGTGTAGGGCCCCTGCTTCCGCTGAAGGTAGGAGGTCTCATAGAATTTGACAGATGTCCTCGGGAGTTTGAGGAGCATAAGAAGTGGTCTCTGACCCCTGAAAAGCCTCCTTGGGAGAGGGTACCTTGGGAGGGTCTGACCTTCCACGGTGTTGGAAAACCTCACTTTTCCTTAGTGTCTCCTTTATGCTCACACTACTGTCACGCAACACTTCTGACACCAGATGTGTGGGGTTCAAACAATTCTGCAACACCAGCTGGGTGTCCTCCTGAGACGGGCCAGTAAGCCAGGACAGGGGAATAGAAAAACTGAGACAGACAGCTGAACAAACCGGCCGAGCAATTTACAGCCAGATACAGAAGGTCTCACCCTAGAGATAACATCTAGGCCTCCGTCTTATTTCAGCTCCAGGCCCAGAAAAACAGCAAAACCAGGTGGGTGATGCCAGGACCAGCTGCAATGACCAACGACTCCCTGCCCCGGCACTGAGCAGTCAGTGGAGCGTGACCCTGAAAGGACACATCTGGGAAACTAATATTTTGCGGAAACCTTCCCCTGAGAGCTCCCCTAAGATTCCCACCTGCAAGAGAGAGATAAAAATCCCCAAGACAAAGGACCCTGTGCACACTCCCTTCCAGAAGTATGCATGCACCTTCCTTTTCCCTTTTTTTGTCCCACATGCACCCATCTCCTAAACTCTAAGGGGCCCCAGGAGACTTGCAACCAGAGGAGCAATGGGCAGCAGCCGCTTGTCCCAGGCTCACCCCTAAGACCTCCTTTCCTTTGACTTCTCAGTGAACTGAAGCAGCCTCACCTTGAGCTCACTTCTTTCCCATAACACTATTGGAACCAAAGCAGCCATGCCTCTCCTGTTGCTTCTTCTATGCTAAGCCCTTACTTGGTTCACTATCCCCAGTTGCCATGCTCCTGCCCTCAAAAGGCACCTGGACTGGGATTGTGAAATCTTTCCTGCACGAAGTCAAGAGCTTACACACGACTGGCCCTAAGCAGACCCACTCGGGGCTACGCACCCTGTTCGGTAACACTACAATTTGACTCAGTTCTGACGAGGTCTACGTGGAGATAGAGTCCAGTCCCCTAGCTCAGTGGTCGGCAAACTCATTAGTCAACAGAGCCAAATATCAGCAGTACAACTATTGAAATGTCTTTTGAGAGCCACATTTTTTAAACTTAAACTTCTTCTAATGCCACTTTTTCAAAATAGACTCGCCCAAGCCATGGTATTTTGTGGAAGAGCCACACTCAAGGGACCAAAGAGCTGGAATGTGACTCGTGAGTCGCAGTTTGCCAACCCTACCCTGGGTTAACAGCTCAGTCCCACAAGTCTGCCCCCCTCCCATACATTCAGACTTTAGACATCAATTGCAAGTCCAGGTTGTCACTTGTGCTTCTGACCAATCTGCTCTAAGTCAGAGATGCTCATGATTCCATCCTAGTTTGATTAATTCGCTAACGTGGCCCCCAGAACTCAGGAAAACAGCTCACTTACTCTTTACCAGTTAATTATAAAGTATATGGCTCAGCAGCAGCCAGATGGAAGAGATGTGTGGGACAAGGCAGGAGGGAAGGGACACAAAGCTTTGCAGGTGCACCGCTCTCTCTCCACGTGTTCACCATCCCAGCTTTCGAAGCCTGTCTTTTGGGGTTTTATAGAGGCATGATTGAGTAAACCATTGGCCATTGGTGACTGAACTCCATCTCCAGCCCCTCTCCCTCCCCAGATGTGAAGGGGGTGAGAGAGGAATGGGGTCTCAGATGGAAAGGTCCAACCCTCTGATCATGTGGTTGGCAACCTTAGGTGCACACACCTTTGGAGACTTACTGGGCTTTCCAAAATCCACCTCATTAACATAGCAAAAGGCAACATGGCCCCTCCTATCGCTTAGAAATTCCGAGGATTTGAAGAACCCTGTGCCAGGAACCTGGACAAAGACCAAATATACATTTCTTTTTAGAAATCAAATATCACACAGGATTTGGAGGAGCAGGGGGCGGGGGGCGGGGGCAGATGCAGACCCCTGAAGAGGATGCTGAAGGACCAAGGGAGGATTGGTGGATCCAGAGGGATCCGTGAGGCTGGAGGCCAGGCCTGTGTCAGAGAACCTCAGGCATCCGAGAGGCTCCAGCCGGACCCCAGCCCCCATCAGAGAATCTAGCTTTGCAGCCTGCCTACCTGAGGGCACAGTGCCACACACGGAAGTGAAAAGCCAAGCTCTCCCTGCCCTTTCTTGCCCAAGCTTTCTACCCACGGCAGCCTAGCGCTCCCCGAATGGGAAGGGCAGGTGGAGAGAGCAGAGAATGGGCTATTTTCCTCTGCCCCCAGCGCTTCCCCAGCCTGAGTGCAGGGCACCTGTTCAGATATTGAAGACACAGAGCTTCAATATCCTAAGAAGCGAGACATTTTGTTCCATGAGAGGGACCAGAAAAGGGTGCGCTGTCTGCAGGGAAGAACGGAGCCAAAGAAAGGTTTGCAGGGGCTGAGAGAGAACGAAGGTGCTTTCCGCTTGGGCCACGTGTCCAGGACGTTCAGCAAAGCAGCCACCTGGGGTTTGACCCGCTTCCTTGGTTGGCAGCCACGCTCTGCTTCCAGCATGCAGCGCCTCCTCCTGGGTCAAGCCTGGGGCTTCCCTTTCTCGCTTGGTTTCAGGCTGCAGCCCGGCTTCCTGATCTGCGATTTTTCCCGCCCCACTTGAAGATTTCAAAACTCAGGTGTCATGAAAGCTCTTCACCGGTGCCTTCCCTGCGAGCCGTGCAGATCCTGTGAGCCGCGAGGGCCCCTGCAAGGGCAGCAGCGTGCTGCTCCCCCAGGGGGGGTCGGAGAGACCCTGCCCTAGCCGTGCTGAGCACAGCCCCAAGGGGGCCCTCACTCCCCTAGCCACACACAGCTTCTGCAGGGAAGACCCCACCTGCTGGAAGGCTCCAAGGCTCCCTGCATTTGCCCCAGTCAGCAGGGGTCTTGGCCCAGCATGCGGCCGAGTCTCCAATGCGTAACAATGACTTAAAGAGAATATAAGGGCCCCCCCACCGAGGGGTAAAGTCTCAAACTGGACTCCTCTGCCTCCTTTCTCATGTTGCCAGGAAACAAAGCCATCTCCACCCCCCTCACTCCCAGTTCAAGGCCAAGTCCCTTGGTCATTCTTTTTTCCGCTTTCCCTGTGACCATCACCCCCAGGCCCTCCTGGCCCCCAGCGCAGCGACAGCACACACTGGCCCCAGAGCTTGGTGAGCAGGAGCCAGGAGTGTCATCCCCGAGAGAGGCCTGAGCACTGACACACGCTTCCTGAGCTGCTCTCAGGTGTCAGGCGAGGTCCCTGACCTCATGGCACGTGTATTCCAGGCAGGTGGAGAGAGAAGCATTCATTGGTTTCACAAATGAACGTAACACGACAGTATGGAAACATGCGGCCAGGGGGCCTCCTCCAGCTCATTTCAAGGCTCTGAAATCAGCGGAAGCCAAGGCGGCCGCAATGCAGAGTGAAGGGCGGCAGAGGCGGGAGAGGGGCAGAGGCCATTCAAGGCCTTGCTGACATCGGGGCCTTTATGCTAAGAGAAACCAGAAGCCAGAAAAGGGTCTTAAGAGGGGAAGTGATAGGACCTGCTTACTGTTTTATTTTATTTTATTATTATTATTTTTAAATTTTATTGATTTTTTTTACAGAGAGGAAGAGAGAGGGGTAGAGAGTTAGAAACACCGATGAGAGAGAATTATTGATCAGCTGCCTCTTGCACACCCCCTATTGGGGACGTGCCCGCAACCAAGGTACATGCCCTTGACTGGAATTGAACCTGGCACCTTTCAGTCCGCAGACCAACACTCTATCCACTGAGCCAATCGGTTTCGGCCTGCTTACTGTTTTAAAAAGATGGGTGGCGGCTGTGTGGTGGGGAATGGCTGGTAGAGAGAGAAGGTAGGAAGCTAGGAACCCTGTCAGGAGACGAGGAGGCTTAAGGCAGGCCGGCGTGGGGGAGATGGAGAGAAGTGGAAAGGAGATGTGTAGGAAGATGGGCTCTGAGTGAGAGGGGATAGAGGAGGATGCCTTGAGGTCTGGCCTGTGCACAGACCAGGGAGCAGTTCACGTGCTAAGGAGGGACCCCTGGGCAGGGTTGAGGTTTTCTTGGAAGAATGTGGAGGGAAGTCAGACATTCAGGTTTGGAGATAGTGAGCACCAGGTGCCGTTAGGACAGGTGCTCGAGAGATGCCAGAGAGAAGGTATCTATCAACTCAAGAGAGAATTCTGAGCCTGAGCTGGGCAGGAGACAGATGTGGCCTTTCCAGAGGTGGCTGCGGGGGGGGGGGGGGGGTAGTAGAGGGTGAGAAGAGGAAAAGCCAGTGGCTGCAGGTTTGAGTCGTGGAGAGAAGAACATTTACAAACTGAGGGTGCTGCTGAGAAGTTAAGGACCTGAGGCCTGGAAAGCTGGGTTTTAGCAAAGGGGGGAGGTGGTCATTGCTGATCTTAGTGGTGTGTCTCAGCCTCGGCTCAGCTCCGTGCCCCTGGGCGCCTGTGCCCGCCCGGGACTTCTGCTTGCCCCTCAGTGGAGGAGGGTGGGATCGCCATGAAGGTCCCTCCCAGCTGAGCATCATTCCAGAGAACCATCATGGAGGAGGCAGGCGTTAGCAACTTCCGGCCTTCCGCCTGCGCGTATCTCACCACATCCTCTGAGTGTGTCTTAGGGTCACACTCCTAGAGTGGGTGGAAGGGAATTCTCACTCATTCAACCTTCTGTTAGCCAACTGTGGGTGTTAATGTGGGAGACAGAAAAGAAATAAGATACGATCCCAACCATCAGAGGCCTTCTCATCTCTTTGGGGAGATACGATGAACAAACTTGAAAAAGAAAATCTAGAGAGACAGTAAGGAAAGGAAAGCCGCTGAAGGGCAAGCCCCGGAGGAAAGCTGCTTGGGACAGGCAAACCTGGAGCCAGGTCTAAAAACGGTGATTGGAGGCGCTTGATCGGAGGCGCCAGGTCAGCCACGAGCTGCCAGATAAGGGGTTGGCCTGCTCGTCTGGCCGTGGAGTGGGCATGGCTGCTGCAGTCTGGGTCCAGGGCACAGACCCCAGCCCAACTCATAGCGAGGGCCTCGGGTCCCATGGCACATGGGACAAGCGAAAACAGGCGTCATCCTGGAGGAACCCTTTCCCTGATCAAGACACAGACTCACAGCACAGCACAGCCAGGCTGGGTCTCTGGGAAACACTGAGTACGGCAGCGTGCTGGACCTCCCCAGACCTGTCCCTCCTTCGTCCTCCCAACCGAGCCAACAGAGGGTCATGTCTCACCTGAGCATCCACAAGCTCCTTTCTTCCTCTCGCTCTCCACCCCTGGTGGTGGGTGCCACCGGGCTCTTCCCTGAGGTCTGCCCGCTGCACCTTCAGCCCAGGACAAGCGTCTCCAGGTGGCTCATCTATAAGAAACTCCACTGCCCACACGAGGGAGGCAGCTCCTCCCCTTTTCCTCCTGCCTCCGGCCCATCTCTCCAGCTGGTCCTCCATCCCCACCCTCTGGGTTTGTTCTTCCCTTTTCTGTCGTCGCGTCTTCTTTCCATCACCAGGCCTCTTCCCTCGACCAGGGAGTGGGGTGGCCTCTGGAAGGGGCACAAAGCCCTACCTGGACCCTTGAAGCCTTTTACCACAGAGCCTTCCTTCTGGCCTCACCCTGACTCCCTTTGAGCTAACCACACACTTCTGGAACCACACTGCCTCCCCATCTTCCGCCCCCAACGCCTTCCTGTTGTTTTCACCTGACACGTTCCTTCCCACCCTCCAGATGCACCTCAAGCCCCATCTGTCTCATGTGGCCGCCAAGCCCAATGCATGAGTATGCCCTTCGGAGCCTGGCATCTGACCGTAACCTGGCAGCTGTGTGTCCCTGGGCAAGTTACTTCATGTCTTCTGAGCCCGTTTCCCAACCCATAAAAGAAAGGGGTGATCCGTACCTTGGGGAGGTGAGGATTAAATGACATTAGGTGTACACAGGGCTCAGCCTGGCACCTGGGTCCTGGCAGGGACTCAGGAATGCTTGCTACGGGAGCCCGGCTCCCGCCCCTCCTCTGAACACGTCTGGTCTCTGTCCGCACAAATTGGCCACCTGTGGTGGGCAGCAGACTCCTCTAATGCAGGTGCTCCTTCTGTAGCCCTCTGGGTGCTACAGGAAATGTATTGGTTGAAGGGACATAGACGTTGTTGACAGATCTGTAATGACCCATGCTGGGGACAACACACACCTCCCCCCGAGGCCAACAGAAGCCAGCAGCTGCTTTCTGACGCCACCAGCTCACCACCTGGCCTCACACCTCATCTCAGACCACTTTAGCCACTTCCCCGTTCCTCCTGTCTGTCCAGCACAATGATGCCGGGCGGGACCGGGCCTGGCTGAGCGGAAATGACCCCATAACAACGGCCAGAGAAGCCGCTGTGTCCCGATGGATCCTGCCTCACCAGCTTGGCCACCCAACACGGCCTCGTCTCCTTGCACTGTGCAAATGGAATGCCACACACAGGCAGTTCCTTCCCGCGTCCCCGTGTTCTTTCCATCCTGCTGACCTCGGATGGAGGCACCTCCACCCAGGAGAGGTGTTAGCACGGATGGTCCCCAATGAGCAGGCGGCAAGCTCCAGAGGGAAGTTCAGGGCCAACAAAAAAACTGCACAGTCAAGCTCTGCTCACTGAGGAATATGTAAGGAGGTCGAGCCCACACTATCCCGTCACACCCGTCCTCACCCCGGGCCAGTGAGTGTCTATTTACCGATGCCCGTACAACTCCACGCAGAGAGGACGACGTGTCCAGGGTGGTGCAGACGCGTCTCTCCTTACTCTGGGGTGGGAGACCAAAATCATGTGGACGAATGAGGGGTCTGTCAGCAATTCGAGGGTCATCCAGCAGAGACACCGGGCGAGCCCCTCCGAGGGCCTGGACTTCACTGGGAAGGTGAGTGGGGGGTGAGTTCATCACCAGGCCAGCAGCCTCCCCGGCCTGGAGAACTCTCTAGAACCACAAGACAAATTTTAATCCATGCCCCTGAAAAACCACTTTGCCATTTCCCCTACTCCTCTTGGTGTTCCTCCTCCAACTAGGCTTGGTGAAACCCTATATCTTCTCCTATAACAGCACTTATCCCCAGTCCTTGGCTGGCCACAGGTCTGTCTCAGAGCTCAGAGGTCAGGCACAGAGCTCCTTGAGGCATCTGTCTCTCTCTAGCCCCGGTTGCCAGCACATAGTAGCTTCTCAAGAAGAAAAAAAGAAAAGTGAAGGCATGAATCAAGAGGTAGATTAAGACCTAGAAGTTGAACTCCTCCCATTGGCGTAAGGAAGCGATAAGATGAAGGCTCCTTTTTCTGTCTGAGAGTCTCCGTTCTGTCCATCTTCCAGGCTCCAAGCCTCCGCCATCCGACTCCCTCTTCTTGCCCCCTTCGCCCCTCAGAGCCCTTCCTGACGACCCAGGTGCCAGGGACCATTTTCGTCTCCGAACCCCCAAGCTCTGGCTGCCTGGCCCCTTCACACCTGGTGTGTGATTTGTCCTGTGTTGGCTCCTAATTATTTTTGAGCTTCATTTCCTCTTCCTGGAAGCCGCACAGGGCGTGGCCCCAAGTCAGCATTTTGTAAATTCGTAAAATGCCCGAGTGAACTGCTGAGTGGCTTCACTTCCTAGGACAGCCCCCATCCTGACCCAGCTCCACACGCCTCTGGGCGCCCCGCGAACCTTTCCTGTCTTCTCCGGAGCACATTTGCCACGGCATGTGGCACGTGTGGGTGTGTCCTAGACACGCCCTCCAGTGTGCAGAGGACACCCTGGCCCCTCCCATCCCCCCACCTTCTGGGTGCCCTCTGCTCCCACTCCAGGATAAGTGTTTCTTTTTCATCCCTAGTGTTGAAAGACCTCGGGGCTATGGAGTGGGAGCCGATGTCACCCCAGCTTGGGTCCTGGCTTGCTGAGAGGGCCAGCTCTATCTGCTTCAGCTTTCTGTGCCTACTTCTTTTTCTCCTTCCTCCCCGAAGCACCGGTTTCAGCCTGGCACATAGTAGGTGTCCTCTGTGATCCTCTCTGCTTTCCCTCATGGCTGCACAATAGCTGCCACATCTCCCAGCGTCCTACTTGGACACAGTGATATCCAAAGATAGGAAGAAACAGCAGCTTTCTGTGCGTGTCTCCCTGCTCTTGTCAGAGGAGAAATCTTTCCCAGAGGTTCCCAGCCAACTCCTACCCAGGTCTGCGAGGTAGAACTGGGTCACACCACTCCTAAACCCAAGCATTGGCAAAGGAGAGGGGATTGCCTGCCATGAGTGGCCTACACCAAGCATGACTCACCTCCTCAGGCTGGTACCACCTTCCTTGAGCACGTTATTGATCAGCATCTAAACGAAATTGGGATTCTACTCTCCAGGTAGAGAGGAGGCATGGCTGTGGGCGAGGCAGCCAGCCATCAACAGCAAGAGCTCAGGCCACAGCTGGCTTCATCCGCCCAGAAGAACACAGAGCCCTGCTCAGTGGAGTGCCAGGCCATTCATTTCATGTGAAAGATGCATTTTGAAAACTTTTAAAAATATATTTTATTGATATTTCACAGAGAGGGAGAGAGATAGAGAGCTAGAAACGTCGATGAGAGAGAAACATTGACCAGCTCCCTCTTGCACACCGCCTACTGGGGATATGCCCGCAACCAAGGTACATGTCCTTAACCGGAATCGAACCTGGGACCTTTCAGTCCACAGACCGACGCTCTATCACTGACCCAAACCTGTTTCGGCTGAAAACCTGCACATTTTAAAGCTCACATCAATGAAAACCAATCCCGGCTGGAAGGGAGTTCTCACTCATTCAACCTTCCGTTAGGCAACTGTCGGTGCGAATGTGGGAGACAGAAAAGAAATAAGATACGATCCCTACCATCAGAGGCCTTCTCATCTCTTTGGGGAGGTACGATGAACAAACTTGAAAAGAAAATCTAGAGAGACGGTAAGTAAAGGAAAGCCGCAGAAGGGTAAGCCCCGGAGGAAAGCTAGTTGGGAGAGGCAAACCTTGAGCCAGGTCTAAAAACAGTGGTAGTAGTTTCCGTTTACTAGCTAAACACAGTTTACAGTTCCCTTAGCCTGCTGGGTTTCAACTGAGCAATTTGTGAAGAATTTTTGAAACTTTTGGGGAGCCCCGGCTGGTTTTGCTCAGTGGATAGGTGGCCTGTGGACTGAAGGGACACAAGTTCAATTCCGGCCAAGGGCACAGGCCCGGGGTTGTGGACTTGATCCCCAGAAGGGGGCGTGCAGGAAGCAGCTGATCAATGACTCTCTAAAATCAATAAAAATACATTTTTTTAAAAAAATTTGGGGGGATTTGCGTTATTTCATGGAGGATTTACTAACATTTTAATTAATATTTATTTTATTTAAAAATTTGTTATTGATTTTAGAGAGGAAGGGAGAGAGAGAGATAGAAACACCAATGATGAGAATCATTGATCGGCTGCCTCCTGCACACCCCACACTGAGGACTCAGCCCACAACCTGGGCATGTGCCCTGATCGGGAATCGAACCACAACCTCTGGGTTCACAGGTCAATGCTCAACCATTGAGCCACACCGGTTAGGCTATTAATATTTAAAAATAAACTATCTTTAAAATTTTATTAATAGGTCATGCAAATTTTCTACTTTGTTAAAATACGATACTACCTCTAAGATGAATTGTTCAGGCCAGCTGTGAAGCATGTGAGTTGGGGGGAGGAAGGTGGGGACAGTTCTGGTTTGTTTTCCCAAGGCACTGGGAGGATTATCTGGACTAGAGGGGCCAGCGACCCAATAGCAAGACTTGAGGCAAATTACCCCCTGCCTCAGTTTACCTGATTTGACCACCTCGGTGGCTGAAAGGCCCCTCTCTTGCGCTAAAAGTCTATGATTCTGCGGATCCACAATGCATCTAAAATGTTGTGATTAGCATAAACATGGCGTGTTTTCCATCCGAAAGCACACAAAGCGTTTTTAGGCTCACCTCTTTGCAGAGAGATAAGCAAACAGTCTTTGGGAAGGAGGGTTTGAAGGCGGGAGGAAGCCAGAGGCCAACCAAAGCCTGCCGTTCTCCTCCTCCAACAAGCAGGGATGTTCCTGGCCCTGGAGAGGGGAGGGGCAGGGGGTCTGGATTCCATTCAAAGCCCTCCTCCACACGTTCTCTCCTGTCCGTCCAGAAAGCATGAGTGTGCGACTCAGGCAGGCTCCCTCTGGCTGCTCAGAAAGCAGCCGCTTTCCTGAACGTGGCCCTGGCAGCAGCGACCTGAGAACTGTTTGGAGGCTGGAGTAGAAGGTTGGCGGGCAGTGACCGGGCTCCAGCCCCCAGAACAGAGGTCCCAACGCTGGACTGAGGGCCACAGGGGTTCGGTACAGCCTGGGCGCTGTGGCTTCACGCCATACTTTGAAACATTTTTGAATTAGTTGGTATCTTCAAATGAGATCATTCCATATATAAGACTTCATATTCGTGGCCTCTTTGGGAAAGTGGGTGACCTTAAAACCCGAGGACCCACATTCCTGCGTGGCAGTAACTGGCTTGAGGGAGGGACTGCCTCCTCCCTCGCATGGAGCATGTGCCGCCCAAGTTCATCAGGGCCCCACCTCTCCCTCGGTCTCCCTGCGGCTGCCTGCCCCTGAGACGGCTGGTGCAGCCTCGGGGCCTCGAGCTCCTCCTGGGTGGGCTGCCAGCTCCTGCAGCCCGATTCCCTCCAGGGAATGTCAGTTCTTTCACTCTTCTGCTTAACACTCCCCACTGGCTTCCCACCTCACCAAGAAACGAAAGAAAAGCCTCTTACGACAGTCCACAAGGGCCTCATGTGAGCGGGCCCCTCCCATGTCTCTACTCTTTCTCCCTCTCTCTCTCTTGCTCACTCTAATCTGGCCATCTTGGCTTTCTTGCAGTTCCTAGAACACATGAGCATGTTCCTACATCAGGGACTTTCCCCAAACCCCATAATCTCTGGCATCGGCAGGGCTCATTCCATCAGTTGTCTACCTAAGTGATGCCTTATCAGTGAGATCTTTCCTAACCATCCTGAATAAACTGGCAGTGCAACATGCATTCTCTTCCTCCCATATATTGCTCAGTTTCTTCATAACACTTATTGCCTTCATATTCAATTAAATATTTGTTGGATGAGTGAATGAACAGCAAAACACCTTTGATGCAAGGCTGACGCTCAGATAAAGGTCTGTGAGAGCTCGAAGGAGGACATCTATTATTTATGGAGCATCCTCCATGTTCTAGCACTGTTGGTTATATCATTTAATCTTCATTATCAGCCTATTAAATAATTCATTGCAATTGATTTACACTACCTCCAGTGCCCAAGTTCAATTGATTTACAATGGCAATGAATTATTTAATAGAGAGATGTTGAGGCTCAAAGAGGTTAAATGCTTGCATTGTAAATTGTGGTGAATTCAAATCTAGGTCTTTTATAACTTCACCTCTGTACCCATTGCATCACACAGCCATGAAACCCTGTCTGGCTAGGTGAGAAAAGAGGGAGTAAGTATCTGAAAGGCTTTCTGGAGGCGGTGGTACTTTAGTTCCCATGAGATAATAGAAAAAGAGAATCATATTGGTCTCTGCCCCTGGTTCCTGGCACAGAGCTCCTAAAAAAAAATAATAACCCTTGCAATTTATAAATGGTAAGAGCACAGGGAGCATCTTTTGTTCTAATATTTGATCCTTGACCCCCGTTCCTGATGCAGAATTCCTA
Source organism: Vespertilio murinus (assembly GCA_963924515.1). Taxonomy (NCBI): domain Eukaryota; kingdom Metazoa; phylum Chordata; class Mammalia; order Chiroptera; family Vespertilionidae; genus Vespertilio; species Vespertilio murinus. The sequence goes on along the minus strand of OZ004713.1, from coordinate 55,816,883 downwards.
AATCCCTGGGATTTCCTGGGTGACAGCAGTGTCTTTTGTTCTGATGAGGTGACTCTGGTGGTTTCCTGGATGTGGGCTGGTCACCAGAAAGATGAAGCCATGATTAGAAGCTTGGAACTTTCAAACAACCTCCCATCCTCCAGAGAGGGATCAGGCAGGGGATGGGATCAATGATCCATCACACCTATGTGATTAGGCCTGCCTAAAATCCCCAAAATATGGGGTTTGAAGAGCTTCCAGGTCAGTGGAGGTGTTTGGAGAGGACATAGATATTCCTCACCCCTTCCCACATATCTTGTCCTACCCGTCTCTTTCATCTGGCTGTTCCTGAGTTATATCCTTTTGTGATAAACTGGTCAACAGTGATAAATTGACCTGGCCGGCATGGCTCAGTGGTTGAGCATCAACCTATGAATCAGGAGGTCACGGTTCCATTCCCGGTCAGGGCACATGCCTGGGTTGTGGGCTCAGTCCCCAGTAGGGGGTGTGCAGGAGGCAGCCAATCAATGATTCTCTCTCGTCATTGATGTTTCTATCTTTCTCTCCCTCTCTAAAAAGAAAAACAAAACAAAGGAAAAGAATAGCAAGTAAATTGTTTTCCTGAGTTCTGTGAGCTGCTCTAGCAAATTAATCAAACCCAAGGAGGGGGTCATGGGAACCTCTGACTTATAGCCAATTGTCCCGCAGCACAGTGACAAGCTAGACTTGCAATTGGTACCTGAAGTGGGGGAGAGGGACAGTCTTGTGAGACTGAGCCTTCACCTGTGGAATCTGACACTACCTCTGGGTAGACAGTCTCAGAATTGAGTTGACTTGTAAAATACCCATCTGGTGTCGCTTGGCAGGGAGATAGGAGGTGGGGAATCCCCCTACATCTGGTTGTGAGTGTGATAGCCATTGAGGGTAGAGGAGACACACCGGAGAAATGGCTTTTCCCTGACACAGCTCTCAAGGGATACGATATAGTCAGGAGGTTAGCATCGCTATGGAGTATAAAGTTGCCAAAAGGAGAGAGACCTTCCGAGACACACTTAGAGGTGAGGTGATACCAATGACAACCTTTGCTCACTCACCATTCTGCCTGAACTTTCCAACAATTAGAGCTGTCCCCAAACGGAGCCAATGACCTAGGAGGCAATAAGGATGATAGTGCTAACGATTCCTTATCTGTGTAGAGTGCGTTCGAGCTTACGACGTACTTTCACATGCCACCTCGCTGATCCTGGGATGGCTCTACAACCTGTGACTAGGATGGGCCAGTATTCTTCCCCCGTGTTATCGACGAGGAGGCTGAGGCTTAGCTATTATGCGCCAACACAAGTCTTGCCACTTGAGGTTCAATTTTCTTTCAAAGTAGTGAAATCTCCGACCTTGAAGTGTTGGGTGGGAGTCTCCTTGTGTCAGATGGTTGTAGGGGGAGGTTGTGTGGACAGCCAGGAAGAAACAAAATGGGCTCTGTGGACTTTATGGTCCTGGATCAATCGATTAAAAAAAAAAAAAGTTCTTATGATAATAAAATATGTATAACATAAAATTTACAATGTTAACCATTTTTAAGGGTACAGTTCAGTGGCATTAAGTACAACTTCACATGTTATACAGCTATTACGACCATCCATTTCCAGAACTTTCTCATCTCCCCAAACTGAAGCTCTTTCCCTCTTAAATACCAACTCCCTAACTGCCTCCCCGGCCCCTGGCAATCACCATTTTACATTTGTCTTATAAATTATACTATTCCAGGTACCTCCTTGATGTGGAGGCATATAATAATTGTCCTTTCATGACGAGCTTTGCAAGGTCCGTCCATTTTGTAGCAAGTATCAGAATTCCATTCCTTTTTAAGGCTGAATAGTATTCCTCTGCGTGAACATACCACATTTTGTGTTTTCATTCACTGTTTCTGCCTCCTTCCACAGAAATATTTTTCCCTCTAGGCTGCTAGTTCCGAGAGCAACACACCAGCACCCTCTCTCCTTACCCCGGGAAGCCTTCCGCATGTCAATGGGCTATTTGCACCTGGAAGTTCCCACTTGAGGGCCAGAATTCCAGGAAGTTTCTAGAAGACAGTACTTGTGTGAACGACTCTCTCCTTGAACAGAAATGGCAAAAAGCTCCAAGTTCTCTCCTTTCCCCAAACCATGTAGCTCAGCTCCCCAGGCTGAGCGGTGGTCCATGGGGAAGAGTCACTGTTTCTATCTGGGACCCTCCCAGAATCTCCCAAGAATTCCAGGTCCTGGGCAGTCACTGCAGCTAGAAGTTGGCCAGAACAGGGAGGTGTGGCCACCTGTTGGGCACTGGGGGTAGTGCAGCTTTGGGGCCCAGGGAGGCCACATGGTTCCTAGCTAGACCCATTGCAAGCACCTACCATATCCCTGCTCTGCCCCATCACCGGGGAATGAAAAGGCTGAGATTGCTGAACGAAAAGCTAGATAAAAGTCCAAACACACACACACACACACACACACACACACACACACACACACACAAATAAATAAATAAACAAGAACCAAACAAAAGCAGCCACCAAATCCAGACAATGGGGTTTTTATTCAGTGCTAAAAAGAATTAAGCAATCACCCTGGCCCGGCGGGTCAGTTGGTTGGAGCATCATCCCGTACACCAAAAGGTTGTGGGGTTGATCCCTGGCCGGGGTGTGTATGGGAGGCAATGGATGGATGTTTCTCTCACATCAATGTTTTTCTCTCTCTTAAGCCAATGGGCAGGGGGACAAATGAGCAGTCAAGCCATGAAAAGACACGGAGGAAACTTAACTGCAAAGTACTGAGCAGAGGAAGCCAATCTACAAAGGCGACAGACTATGATTCTAACTCCATGATATTCTAGAAAAGGCAAAACTGTGACGACAGTAGGAAGAGCAGGGATTGGGAGAGGGATGAACGAAGGGGTGTGCCTGGGGCCTTTCCCGGCAGTGAAACTACTCCGCCTGATGCTGCAGTGGTGGGTACCAGTCATTACACACCTGTCCAAGCCCTCAGAACACGCAGCACCAAGAGTGAACCCTATTGCAAACCAGGGACTCTGAGGGTCAATGTAGGTTCATGGACTAAAACAAATTAACTACTCTGGGGAGGGGTGTTGATGGGGGTCGGGGGCTGTGGATGTTTGGGACAGGGTGTCTGGGGGGGGCGATGGGGTTATGTGGGAACTTTATGTACTTCCGGCTCCATTTTGTGAACCTAAAACTGCTCTAAAACAGCGGTCGCCAACCGGTGGTCCGTGAGGTCCAAAAGCTTGGCGACCGCTGCTCTAGAAAATAAAGTCTACATATTTACAACAGCAGCCCCAGCCGAAACCGGTTTGGCTCAGTGGATAGAGCGTCAGCCTGCGGACCAGAAGGTCCCAGGTTCGATTCCCGTCAGGGGCATGTACCTTGGTTGCGGGCACATCCCCAGTAGGGGGTGTGCAAGAGGCAGCTGATTGATGATTCTCTCTCATGGATGTTTCTGACTCTCTGTCCCTCTCTCTTCCTCTCTGTAAAAAAATCAATAAAATATATTTAAAATAAATAAATAAAACAGCAGCCCCAGATCCCCTGGCTCTGGGCAGCCAGGAGGGCCACCTTGCTCCCCACTCCACGGGTGCCCAGCTCTAGGCTCAGAAAGCCTTGCTCTCCCCGCGGGTCTCACCGTTGCTTCCTTTCCCGCTGGGTGGGGATGGAGAGGCAGTGCTCCGCCTTGTGAGTGCAGGGGCGGGGGCTCTTAGCAGTCCTTCCGACCCTCTGCTCGGTTTCTCCGCTGAAATGCCCCCTCTTCCTGAGGCCTCTTAACCCCCAGGCACACCCCCTCCCACTTTCCCGACGGACTGTGTGCCCAGCACTCAGCACTACCTGAAATTAGCTTACCTATTGCGTTTGTTGTTGATGGTAATCCTTATCTGAGGATTTTTTTCCCCCATTGGTTTTTAGGGAGAGTGGAAGGGGAAAGATAAAGAGAAACATCAATGTGATGCGAGGGAAACACGATTGGTTGCCTCCTGCATGAGCCCGGGGCCAGGGAGGAATCTGCAATCAAGGTGGGTGCCCTTGACTGGACTCGAACCGGGGACTCGCTGGTCAGCAGGCCGACACTCTACCCACTGAGCCACACCAGCTGGGGCGCTTATCTATTCCTGCAGTCACCTCCTAACAGAATGGAGGCCCCACCGAGGCCGAGCCTTGTCCCCAGGGCCCAGAGCCCTGGGCGGCACAGAGCTGGAGCTCAGTAGATGTTTGCTGGCGGGATGAGTAACTGGGTTACTGACCAGTTGCATAACCTAGGGCAAGGCAGTTAACTTCTCTGGGCCCCAGCTTCCTCCTCTGGAAAATGGGCACTTAGCCTTAATGACTGTCCTCTTTTTGCCACAGGGCTCTGAGTGTTCCAGCAAGTGTCAGGGTGGCCTTGTTTCCCCCTGAGGGCCCCTGCCGGACCATCAGGTGACTGTGAGGCACTTAAGACGAGGATTCCTAGGGGCCTACTGTGGCCTGGCCTCTCGGGCTGGGCATGTGGGTGCAGGGGAGAGGTCAGAGTGTGGGGTGCAGGGAGTTCCTCCCCTAGAACGCGAGCTCCAAGACGGTGGGGATCTTGCATTTCTGTCCTCCGCCCCGCCCGTGCGCCTGGAGCAGCGCCGGGCACACAGTGGGCTCAGCGGGTGGTCCCTGAGTGAGGGCCAAGAGGGCAGGCCCGGGAGGGGGAGGGGGCAGCCCCCGTGCCCGCGTCCCCGCTCTCGGGTGGGGGCTCTGTTTGGGTCGTGCGCGGTATGAGAGCCGCCGCAACAACCCCCGCCGCGGGTGAAGCCTGTGCAGGGTTTGCGCATGCATCACCTCCCTGAGCCTCATGACAACCCCGTGAGATAAGGACCATTAAGTGTCATTACCCCAGTTTGCAGGCGAGATAACCGAGGCTCAAAGAGTTTGACCTGCCCAAGGCCACAGAGCTAGTAAATGCAGAGGCAGGTGTTCTGTTTTGCCTTTTTATTTTTATTTATTTATTTTTTTGCTCCAGACATGCCTGCCCCCCCCCTTTCTCTTTCTCTCTCTCTCTCTCTCTCTCTCTCTCTCTCTCTCTGTGTGTGTGTGTGTGTGTGTGTGTGTGTGTGTGTGTGTTGCGGGTCATACAACGCTATGTGTGAGCAGAAGGAAGCCTGGTGCTAGAGCGAGGGCCCTGAGGAGAGGAAAGGTGGGTCAGAGAAGAGAGGCCGGTGGACTGTGACTCCCTGCGGGTGGGGTGGGGGTGGGGTGGGGTCGGGGCTGAGAGAGGAGCGGGGACATTGCTTCGCCTTGTAGGTGCAGGGAGGGCCCTCTGAGCGCAGCGGGGCAGCCGAGCCCAGGCCTCCCTCCTCTCCCGGCGCCCGGCGACCCCGCGGCCTCACGTAGGCACCGCGGCCGCTCAGGCCCAGGCATGCCTGGCTCCAGCAGGTCGTGCCCAGGGCACAGATGCCAGGGATGTGGGCAAACTGGTTTGAGGAACACGAAAACCAACTCAAATCTCTTTCCTTTCCCACACAAGGAGCCGGGCCTGCCCCCGTCCTCCCCACGCCGAGGAGAGCCCAGCACCCACATCGCCCCGGCTTTGCCAAAGCCACTCCTAGGCCTCCCTGAATCTCACCTACACACACACACACACACACACACACACACACACCATTCCTCCCCTGGGAGCCCCCACGCTGAGCCTGTTGCTCCCATCCTACGGGTCTTCCCTGGGCTCCCTCTTCTGCCCCCAGACCCTGCGTGGTCCCCCGGCCTGGCTCGGACCCTGGGGCCCTCCATGGCTTATCTGTGTGTGTGCGCCTGCTGCCTCCTTGCCTGCTGCCCAGCGGAAGGCCCAGTCCCCATGCTGGGGTCACAGGTGCCCGCCACCTAGCCTCAGCCCGGGTCAGAGCAGCTGTCACACCACCCCGAGGCCCTGTCCCCAAAGCCAGGCGGCCGCGATGAGGAAATGGGGGGGGAGGAGCGGGGACGGAGGCCAGCACAGGTGCCGCCCGCACACTCACCTGCCCGGCGGGGCAGAGGTCGTCTCTGAAGCTGGCGCAGGGGGGGGTGGAGGGGGCAGGGGGGTGGCTGCCCGTCTGCAAAGCCGGCGGAGAGGCGCTCGGTCAGGTCAGGACCCCCTTCTCCTGAGGGAGGGGCCGGTTTCCTCCGGACGCCCCATCAAGACCCAGCACGGCAAGAGGAGGGACGCCTTGGGTTCACCCCATCAGCCCCCACGCGGGAGGGAGCCCCACGCCGGCCCTCCCGCGAGGCGCCAGCTCCGGAGCTCGGAGCCCTGGCTCCCCAAGCAGCGCCACCTGGGCCCGCAGCAGCCGGCGGCTGCCCGGGGCGGCTAACCGACGTTCACCGACCACCTGCCCTCCCCGGCCTCGGGCTAGGGACCCCACAGTGCTCTCTCCTTTACTTAATGGGGCAGCTCCCACGGATGTGTCTCTGGGAGCAGCTGTGGGGCAGGGGCGCGTCTAGCCGGGGAGGGGGACAAGGTGCCTAACCCGCCTGGGACAGTCCTTCCTCTGTCTGTTGTCCCCGTATCATTACCAAGGGTCCGGGTTGGAAGAGAAGCCGTAGGTTTGGGGGTCTGTCTACAGGCCTGCCTCCTCCCGGAGGGAGTTGTGTGTGTGATGTACCCAGAGGGGCAACTGGGCCAGAGGCAGCCACTAGAGGGCGCCAGTTAGCTGTGCGAGGCTGGCAGCCAGGGGGCAAGGCCTGTTGGAAGGCAGAGGGCAGGCCGGGAGAGGGCTCTGGCTGAGCCCGTGCTGGTCGAGGCCCACCTCCTCTCACTCCCCCACCTGCCCAGGGCGACCGCAGGGGCCCTCGCAGCCCAGGCTACTGCGAATCTTGCGAGGGAATGGGCATTGCCTTCCTCGCCCCATTTAGCCTGGCCAGGCCTGCCAGGTGCTTGGGGCAGCCTGGTCCACCCTGAGCTGGAGACCGCAGACCACCGGGCCTGCTCTCCGGGTGGGCAGGAACTGGCCACAGATGGCCCTTCTGGAGAAATGGCCGGGCATCAAGGAGATTCCATGGCCCCCCCTAGGGGTGGGGCGGGCGTGGGGAGGGCCGGAGGCAGAGAGGAGCATCTGGTGAGGAGCCTGGATTTGCCTTCTTTCCCTTAACCCACCCGCACTACCCGTGAGGGCCCAGGCACAGCCCCCAAGTCTCCCAGCCTCACCCGAGGGGAGGTCGGGGGGCTTGGCACCCCGAGGAGCCCACTTCTCACCGTCCTGCCAGGCCACCGTGTCACCCAGGCCAGCCTGCAATCGGATGCGGGACTGGCCTGGTGGAGGCAGACCCTGTTCCCATTTGGACCGGGCCCTGGTGCCAGCCCCACGGACGGGAGGTTACAGGCCACCGAGGCACAGGGCAGGGGCAAGCAGGCTGCTGTTTTGAGTGGGACACCCTGGCCCCTGTTCTAAGATCTCTCCGGGAGAGAAGGCACCCAATGTGTGTGTGTGTGGGGGGGGACTCTCCAAACCACGCTCTCCCGTGCCCAGCAGTCTGGGGCCTGGGAGGCAGCTCTGGCGTGGGTAGCTGCGTGGCGGTGGGCACAGCGTTTCACTTCTCTCAGCCTCGGTGGACTCACTGGCAAAGAGTAACAAGGGGATCTGTTCTGCGGGGCTCCATGCTAACAGACCTGTTCTGTGGTGAGGACGGAGTGCGATAGAGAACGGTGGGACGCCCCGGGGGAGGGTGCGCTGAGCAGCTCCCGCAGGGCCCTTCCCTCTGTGACGAGAGTCCTTGTGTGCGAGAGAACAAAGGTGGGCTTTATTGATTTTATTTTTTTTTAAGAGAGAGAGGAACATATCGATCAGCTGCCTCCCACGGGCCCCCTCCCGGGGACCGTACCTGCAACCCTGGCCACAGGCAATCTGCACCTGATGATGCCTAACCCATTGAGCCACACGGTTCGCGGGCTTTAAAACGCAGCAGGTGCCCAAGCGCGTTTCCTACCCGACCCCAGCATCAGCAGGTGCAGGAAGCCACGGAGCCTCCGTGCCGAGAGCCTCGATCTCTTCCAGGCTCGGTCATTCGCTCCTCAGTCCTGGGTTACACCTGTTGTCCTGGCGTCACTGTTAACAGCCTCCTTCCACTCTCGGAGCGCCCCGGTTTGGATGGTAGATTATACGATCAGTCCACCCACCGCGCCAGGTCCTGTACCAGGCGCCGGGGACCCGGAGGTGAAAGGACAGCCCCTGGGCTCCAGCGCCCACCGCCCAGGGAGCAGACAGCGAGGAGGCGGCCGGGGGCTGCGGGAGGCGGCGGGGGCGGGGCAGCGCTGGGTGGGTGGCCAACGAGCCCCTCTCTGCCCCTCCAGAACCAACCAAGACCCATCCTTTGACCTTCCTACCTTCCTGGGTTTATTTGCTTTTACTTATTTACAAACCAACTGTGGGGTTAATTCACGCCACGCACTTCCTTCCAGGCAGTCATAGGAGGCAGCAGTCCTTTTACCCGTGTATCGTTTCTCTCCAGCCCCAGCGCTGCTTTCTATTCATGTTTATGGGTGTTTGTTTTTAAAGAGTCACATAGATCACTTCTGTTCTCTTCAAGATCCCAGAAGCACAGAGAGGTGCCAGAAGCAGGGTCCTCACGTATCTTTCTATTCCCAGGGACAGGTACACAACAGGAAAATGACAAAGACCTGGAGGCAGGCTCTGGATGGCCAGAACCCACCCTACTTACCCCTCTTCCCCCCCACTCCCTGCACCCCCTCCCCAACACACACACACTGAGTGTGATGGCTCAGGGAAGAGGCAAGGGGAGCAGAGACAGACAGCGAGAGGAAGGGCAGTGATGCCCGCTGGGGTTGGGTGGGCGTGAGCCTCTCCCCTCTGGGCTCTTGCCGACCCTCTGAGTCGGGTTGAGGGAGGAGGTCTGCCCTTCCCCAGGGACCACGGGCGGGAGGCGGGGGGTGGGAGGGAGTTGTCTTGGAACGTGGAGGCTTCGAGAGGCCAAACCTCCTGCCAGTCTCCCACTCCTCCCGCCCCTTCTCCCGGCCCAGGCTTTCCCCGTGAACCGCCCCCCCCCCGCCCCCCTCGGTCCCGCATCCCCAGCGGAGCCTCCATTTCGGTCCCGCTCCAGGCGTCGCGCTGGAATCTTATCTTCCACCTGGGGACCGAGCTCGTGATTCTATCTCACCATCACCCGGGTCATCGCTGGGTGAGCCGGTGGCGTACTCGGCGGGGAAGGGGGCGGGAGAGAACATCGCCGTATTTGGCTCTGCCGCCCCCAGAGGGGAAGGAGAGGAAGGAGGGGGACGGGGGTGAGAAGCAGATAGGAGCAAAAGGAGAAGGAGGAAGGCATGGGTGATTCTGAGAATTCAGGGTAACCGGTGGGACGTCACCGTGGGGAGTGTTTCACCCGGCCGGTGGGTGGGGGCACGGCGCGGTGACGGCCCGGTGACTCACCGCGGAGACCGCCCCCAGAGCCAGAAGCCTTTCGGGTAGTGAGTTCTTTCAACACACTGCTTGTGAGCTGCGGTGCTTCAGACGCTGGCCGAGGCCCCGGGGAGGGACGGAGAACTGACGGGACCTGGGAGGGAATGGCCTGGAAGCAAAAGGCGGTTCCAGTGCAGGGCCAGATGTGCAGGGGCCAGGTGTGCAGGGGCCAGATGTGCAGGGGCCTGGTGTGCAGGGGCCAGTTGTGCAGGGTCCAGGTGTGCAGGGGCCAGGCGTGCAGGGCCAGGTGTGCAGGAGCCAGGTGTGCAGGAGCCAGGTGTGCAGGGGCCAGGTGTGCAGGGGCCTGGTGTGCAGGGGCCAGGTGTGCAGGGGCCAGGCGTGCAGGGGCCAGGTGTGCAGGGGCCAGGTGTGCAGGGACCAGGTGTGCAGGAGCCAGATGTGCAGGGGCCAGGCGTGCAGGGGTCAGGTGTGCAGGGGCCAGATGTGCAGGGGCCTGTTGTGCAGGGGCCAGATGCGCAGGGGCCAGATGTGCAGGGGCCAGGTGTGCAGGGGCCAGATGTGCAGGGGCCTGGTGTGCAGGGGCCAGATGCGCAGGGTCCAGGTGTGCAGGGTCCAGTTGTGCAGGGGCCAGGTGTGCAGGAGCCAGGTGTGCAGGGGTCAGGTGTGCAGGGGCCAGATGTGCAGGGGCCTGTTGTGCAGGGGCCAGGTGTGCAGGGGCCAGATGTGCAGGGGCCTGGTGTGCAGGGGCCAGATGCGCAGGGTCCAGGTGTGCAGGGTCCAGTTGTGCAGGGGCCAGGTGTGCAGGAGCCAGGTGTGCAGGGGTCAGGTGTGCAGGGGCCAGATGTGCAGGGGCCTGTTGTGCAGGGGCCAGGTGTGCAGGGGCCAGTTGTGCAGGGGCCAGTTGTGCAGGGTCCAGGTGTGCAGGGGCCAGATGTGCATGGGCCAGGTGTGCAGGGGCCAGATGCGCAGGGTCCAGGTGTGCAGGGTCCAGTTGTGCAGGGGCCAGTTGTGCAGGGTCCAGGTGTGCAGGGGCCAGATGTGCATGGGCCAGGTGTGCAGGGTCCAGGTGTGCAGGGGCCAGGTGTGCAGGGGCCAGTTGTGCAGGGTCCAGGTGTGCGGGGGCCAGATGTGCAGGGGCCAGATGTGCAGGGGGCCAGGTGTGCAGGGGCCAGATGTGCATGGGCCAGGTGTGCAGGGTCCAGTTGTGCAGGGGCCAGTTGTGCAGGGTCCAGGTGTGCGGGGGCCAGATGTGCAGGGGCCAGGTGTGCAGGGGCCAGATGTGCAGGGGCCAGATGTGCAGGGGGCCAGGTGTGCGGGGGCCAGGTGTGCAGTGGCCAGGTGTGCAGGGGCCAGGTGTGCAGGGGTCAGGTGTGCAGGGTCCAGCACAGATGTGACTGGAGGCCAGTTTCAAGGCTCCCTCCGAGAGAGTGGCCAGAAAAAGCGCCCCAAGAGGGAAGGAGGGCAGGGGAGGGGATGTTTGGGGTGAGTCGTGTGGGAGGCGTAGGCAGGAGCCAGACAAGGGAGGGGCGGGGAGTTTCAGGCAGAGGAGGGAGCATCGTGCTTGCAGGCACAGCGGGCTGTTGCTGCGGGGAAGGTCTGGGGAATTATAAGCGGTTCCAGAGAAGGATGTGGTGAAAATGAGATGGAAGAGCTGGAGGAAGCCAGGCCCCCGAGACGCTGAGCTGCTGTCCTCCAGGCTCACCCAGGACAGCCAGCCAGAGGGCGGCTGGCTCGCGCAGGAGCCAGGCTGCCTTCCGTCGTGGGGCTCACACGGGTCTGGCCTGCGCTGGCTTTAGCGCACACCGCCACCCAGGCCACCCCCAGGGACCCTCGGGGGTCCAGCCACCCCCCAGCGGAGGGACGAAGAGGAGCGTGCCCAGGCCTCTCCGCCAACCGGCGGCCGAGCCAGCATCAGAGGCCGGGCCTGCCGAGGCCCTCCGGCCGAGCTCTGAGCCCCTCCAAACTCAGCCGCCATCGGGCCTGTGCGGACCTCCTCCTGTGAACGCACGTTCCACGGCGTCCCACAGCGCCGCCTCCGCGTGGCCCACTCCCCCGGACGCCCTTACAAACAGCCGGCTTCCCTGGGATGTGGGCCCGCCCAGCCTCAACCCTCTCCCCGTGCCCTGTCCATCCACCGAGGCATCAAGACCCTGGCTCCCCGAGCCTGCGGTGGGCTCCCCTCGGGGTGATCGGATGTTTTAAAGCACCGGGCGTCTAGGGAAGCTACCAGGGCTCATGGGGGGTGGGGGGAGCTGCAGCCAGGTCCTCCTCTAGGCTACAACCTGCCCCCCACCCCAGATGACCAGGCTCCCAGGAGCCACCCTCATCCCTGGAATTCTTTTTTTTTAAGTAAGAGACCCCTCTGAGAACATGAGACTGAGAGCAGCCGGCGTGGCTGAGCATCAACCTATGAAATAGGAGGTCACAGTCAGGACACGTGCCCGAGGTTGCGGGCTCGACCCCCGTGTGGGGCCGGCAGAAGGTAGCCAACCAGTGATTCTCTCTCGTCACTGATGTTTCTCTCTCTCCCTCTCCTTCTCCCTTCCTCCCTGAAACCAATAAAAATATGCTTAAAAAACAAAAACAAAACAAAAATCCTGAGGATGGGTGTTAGACAGAGCCTCCCTTCCTTCAATTGATGGACAGACGCAAACCCCACCTGCGGCCAGACATTCCCGGGCTCCGAACCACCAATCAGCACCTGCCAAATGCCCTAAAGCCTATTCCTACCACCCATCAGCGAGCGCTGAGTGCCCTAAGCCCCGTCCGTCCCCTATCCTCCCCTTAAAAGCAGACCCCCGGCCGAAGCCGGTTTGGCTCAGTGGATAGAGCGTTGGTCTGCAGACTGAGGGGTCCCGGGTTCAATTCCGGTCAAGGGCATGTACGTTGGTTGCGGGCACATCCCCAGTAGGGGGTGTGCAGGAGGCAGCTGGTCGATGTTTCTCTCTCATCGACGTTTCTAGCTCTCTATCCCTCTCCCTTCCTCTCTGTGTAAAAATCAATAAAAAATATCTTTAAAAAAATAAAAATAAAAGCAGACCCCCGGGTGTCTTCCAGACTCTCTTTCTCTCTGGAAGCAGCCGGCGGAGGTTCCCTCTCTCCAATAAAAGCCTGTCTCCTGGCATCCCAGTCTCAGCTGCCTTCTTTGATTAATCTGTCAATGGGCCCTGGGTACCAAGCGGTTGCTTCTGTTGGAGCGACAGGGGGTGAGACGCCAGGTTCCTGGGTGGCTCCCGTCCACATGGGAGGAGGAGAGACCCCCCATGACCCCCCCGTGGCTGAGGGTACCAGCATCGCCAACATCTCCTTGCTGGCAACAAATTCCCAGACGCATCTTTGCTTCTCGTTCTAACCTACAACCTCAGGTGCCTTTACTTCCAGGGAAGCCGCGCTGCCCGCTTCTGATTCATACCGCTGAGCTCACCAAAACCAGAACTGTTGGGCAACAGCTGCCGGGCTTACTGGATGTCCTCTGGGATCTCTGAAAATCTCTGTTCCTCGGAAACAGGAAGTTTCGACAGGAGGGCAGCGGCTGGTTGCAAAAAAAAATCAAAATGCAGAATTCTCTCTGCTCCTGGCACTTCCTCGGGCCGCTCAGCACCGCCGACCCGGGGCCTGCCTGCCTCCTGCGTGTGGGGCCGGGGGCACGGAGGTGGCTTGAGGCCGGGCTCCGCATTGACGTGCCCGGGGCTGCCACAGCCAGGCCTGGGGGCGGACACAAGGAAGGGCACTTCCTCACACTTCTGGAGGCACGAGGGCCACGGCCACGGCCAAGGGGTCTGCAGGGGTGGCTTCTTCTTCTTCTTTTTTTAAAAAATATGTTTTATTGATATTTTACAGAGAGGAAGGGAGAGAGATAGAGAGCTAGAAACGTCAGTGAGAGAGAAATATCGACCGGCTGCCTCTTGCACACCCCCTACTGGGGATGTGCCCGCAACCAATGTACATGCCCTTGACCGGAATCGAACCCGGGACCTTTCAGTCCCCAGACCAACGCTCTACCACTGAACCAAACCGGTTTCGGCAGGGGTGGCTTCTTTTGAAGCCTGGCTCCTTGGTTTGCAAAAGGCCACCTCTCCCTGGGTCTTCACGTGATCCGCCCTCCGAGCCTGTGCTCTACTCTCTTCGTAAAGAAAAACGTTTTCTTGATTTCTAGAGAGAGAGAGAGAGGGAGGGGAGGAAGGAGGGAGGCATAGAGAGAGAGAAACATCGTGGATGGGCTGCCTTCCGCACACCCCCTCACTGAGGACCGAGGCCATAACCGGGCATGTGGCCCGACCAGGAATGGAGCCAGAGACCTCTCGGCTGAACCGGTGACCTATCGGTTGAACCGGCGACCTCTCGGTTCTGGGTGGACGCCCAGCCTTGGAGCCGCAGCCCCTTCTTATAAAGGACCCGGATGACCTCATTTCAACTCGGTCACCTCTTTCCGGGCCCTCTCTCCAAGCACATGCGGACTTCAGCAGGAACTTGGGGCGTGGGGGCTACAGCTGCGCGGGCAAGAGGCTCTGATGGCCAGAGGCTATGCCCCCGCGACACTGCCCTTCTCTTTGATCTCGACCTGAGGTTAGTGTCTGAGAGGAGGTGGTTTGAGACACACTTCCTGTGTTGTTTGTGGACGTTCGAAGGCAGGATGATTCAGTCGCACGAGCACGCAACTGTCAGATCTGCATTCTGGCATTGCCTCCTTCCCTTACTCGCTGGCGATGCAGCCCAAGTTACATCACCTCTCTCTCTGCAGCCTCGGTTTCCTCTTCGGTACCAGGCGGACGCTGCCATCGGCCTCCCAGGGGGATTTTGTGAAGATCCAAGAGAGATAAGCCACGTAACTCACGGCACAAACGTCTGGGAGCGGAGCAGGTGCCCACAAAACGGGGGTTCCCTGTCTCCGGGCATTCCCTGCAGGGTTTCCTCTTCCAGGAAACTCGGGGTGCATTTCAGCCGGTCCTCTGGGGAGTATGTGCCGGGAAACAGCAGCAGCCCGGGCACCGGGGGCGAGACCCAGGGTTCCTGGGCCTGTTCGTCGCTGACATGCCCGACCGCTGTGCCCACCTCCCCGGGCCGCCTCTCCCAGTCCTGGCCGGCCGGCTCACCCTTTCACCTGGTCTCCTGGCTCTCCCACCTGTGACTGCCCCCGAAGATTCGCAGCTAAGCCCCAGAGCGGGAAGGAGGAGGGAGGGGGATGACCTGGAGCTGAACCTCACCAGGATCGCCCACTGCCGAGACCCCCCCTGACAGCAAGGTGTAGGAAAACATAGGTCCAGGTGTGGGAAGCTGACCTCGAGGAGAAAACAAGTCCCACCGTTGGCAAAGCCCTCTGGTCGGAGGGTGCCTCCCAGTCCAGGGGTGCAGGTGCTGGGCTAGTGGGGGCCTGGGTGCTGGTCCCAGCTCTGCTGCTTCCCAGGCTGGGGCATTAGCCGCTCACAGCACCCCGCTGAGCAGTCCCCCGGGGCCGGTGAATGGGGCAACGCGTGAGACAAATGTGAGTTCCTATTTTACTGGTAAGTCCAAAAGGCGTCCTGCCGGCCACCCTCCTCCGGCTGCCAGCCTTTCTCAGCTACCCAGGAGCGAAGGGGGGCCTTTCTCTGGCTCCTGTCGGCCTAAACCACCGCCATTCTACACACACGGCTACTTTGGAGCAGATGGAGGTCAATCTCAAAAGGAGCAGCTTTTCCAGCCCTGGCTGGGTTGGCTCAGTGGACAGAGCGCTAGCCTGCAGAGCGAAGGGTCCAGGTTTCAATTCCGGGCAAGGACGCATGCCCGGGTGGCAAGCTCAGTCCCCAGTGTGGAGCGTGCAGGAGTCAGCCAATTATTCTCTCTCAGCAGTAATGTGTCTCTCTCTCTCTCTCTCTCTCTCTCTCTCTCTCTCTCTCTCTCTCAAATCAATAAAAATATATATAAAGAAAAGAATAGCATTTCCAGTTTTGGAGTGAGAGGGATGAGGGCTTGTTCTGGGACTCGCTGCCTCTTCAACTTCATCCCACCCCCACCCTGGAGTTGCCCCCTCTCCCCGCCCCACCCCCCAACCACCACCACCACCACCACCACCACCACCACCACCCCGCCTCCCTGAATGACTCACCCTCCTGGAAACATGACCGATGACCTCAGGATGAGTAAGAGGCCCATGCGCGTCATGGCCCGACTGCTGGGAGGGTGAACGAGTTCAGGGCTCCCCGAGCAGGGCACGGAGGCATGTGCCAGGGGTTCCTGCCTGCGAGGGGCAGGGGTCACGGGACGCTGGAGAGGACACGGGCTCGGGGTCCTGTGACCCAGGCCCCCTGTGTCCAACCCCCGCGCAGCGATGGCCTTCCCCCCCCCCCCTGCCCTCGGGGCTGCCGGAGCAGTAGGTGCAGGGTGGAGGCCCTCATGGGACCCAGAACACTGTGGTTCTCTGACCCAGGCACCCCTGGCCTCACCCCAGCCCAGCCAGGCCCGGGGCAACTCTGAACTTGGCAGCTGGGCCTCGGCTGCTTTGAAAGGGCGCTAATCTAGGGCCCAGCCTACAAGGTGTGGGCGCAGCGGGCGGGTGTGTGTTCACACTCTCCTGTACACCCGAATCCAGAGTGCAGTCAAGCAAATATTCCCGGCCTGTTTGCCCCTTTTCCATGTGCCTCGTTTCTGAACGTTTAGTGGAAATGGGATCACAGCAAAGGAATGTACTAACTCGATGCGTTTTGAAATGTCTAATTTACATTCTTGGAGTTAAGGCGCAAGCTGACCCTGCTAATACAAGCCAAACAACATGCAATCTAGAGTCCTGGCCCTCGGTAAATAGGGCTGAAGCGTCGGTTTCCCCATACCTGGAATGGGCGTAGCCGGCGTATGGACGGCGTGGAAAACAATGCCAGGACCGAGAGGCACGAGGCGGCCCTGCCTTCACATTCTCTGCAACCACGACAGACAGCCGGGTGCCCTCACTCAGAGCCCAGCTCCTCCCACAGCCTCAGCCACCTGGAAATGGGGCTCACGGAGCCTCGCTCCACGAGGATATCAGAGGTGTCACTTGGGACCCCCCCATAATCTCTTCCGATTGCTCACGACAAGAGAGGCGCGTTAACTAGAAGGGAACTAGGACTCAGAGGGACCTGTGAGGATGGATCCTAGACCCCTGGGCTGGAACCTCAGTGAGAAAAACAAACCAGCTGGGCGGGGAGCCCCCTGCTTCCTCCCCGCCAGGAAGGCTGGGTCCCCTCTCCGTCATCACTTTTATTGACATTAGCCTTAGTCACCTAGGTGTCATTTGTTGCCTGGCTGGCATAGTTCAGGGGCTGAGCATCTATGAACCAAGAGGTCACGGTTGGATTCCTGGTCAGGGCACATGTCCAGGTGCAGGCTCAATCCCCAGTGAGGGGTGTGCAGGAGGCAGCTGATCAATGATTCTCTCTCAATCATTGATGTTTCTATCTCTCTCTCCCTCTCCTTTCCTCTCTGAAATCAATATAAATACATATAATGTCATTTGTTAGAAGCTTCATATGAAGCCAGAATCAACCTTAAGCAATAAACGCAGGTGTTGAAGAGAGATTACTTTCTTCCTTTCATCTACTAACTCAGCTGAGACCCCTGTCGCGGAGTGGGAGAATATTAATCACAGTCCATTCATGACCCCCCCTGCCCTTTTCTTAGCGTCAGCACTGACTTTCTGGGGGGTCTACAAGGAGCCCAAGCTCTGGGGTGACTTTCCACAGGGCCACCTGCCCATACCTCTGCCGGGATGGCCCCATGGCCCCTTCAGGGCACAGCCCTCCCGAGCCACCGCCACGAGCCACGGTGAAGTCCAGGATCCATGCTGCTTCCTGTATCCCCTGAGGTCTCGATGGCTCCTGAGTCTCACAGTCTCGGCAGAGTTAGTGGCTGGAAGTGGAGGGGGAGCTACTAGCTATCATGCTGTGTGCCTCTGCCCTCTAAGGACGTGGCTTTCAAAACCAACGACAGGAAGATCTTCTTCTTCCGTGCCCTGCATCTTGGGATTGTGCTCAGTTCCCCTTGGCATTCAGAATCGAACTGATGGAAGGTCACAGGGGCAAAGGATAGATCCTGGGGGAAGGAGCTGGTGTTTCAGAAGCATGCTCCCCCTGGAGGATTTTCACTGCTGGACTCGGGACTTCCTATAAACCTAGAGTAATCGGACGGTGGGGTCTTGGCATAAGAGCAGATAGTGGGATCGAGGAAACAGAGACGCATATGTGGCGAGTTGATGATAAACAACGCACCAAGGTAATTAAAAGGCGGAAGGAGAGTCTTTTCAATTTTACGTGGTGCTAGAGCAACTGGACATTCATGGATACAAAGATGGTCATTGACCCCTACCTCACCTCACACTCGAAAATTATTTTGGGAATGGATTATAAACCTAGACATACAACCTAAAACTTCTAAAGGAGGTCAGAGGAGAACATTTCCAAAACCTTGAAGAAAGCTGTTTCTTAAACAGCTCACACAGGCTTCATAAACAGGTCACAAAAAGCAGGAGGAACCTTTATTTTTTTAATGGAGAAACTGGACTTCATCAATTTTTTTTTTTAAATGAAAAGACATTTTTAAGAAAATAGGCAAGCCAGTCCACAAAGAAATATTCACGAAATACAGAGTGTCCCAAAAGAGGTTATACACACACTTTGAATAATTACAAAGACAGTGTTTATTAAAATACATTTTATTTTCAAAACTGAGCTATCAGCTGTTAAAGAATGTATACATTTTTGGGGGACACCCTGTATAAATCTGATAAAGTCCTAATATCCAGAATATATAGAGAATACCAATAGATCAACTAAAAAAAGAGAGATAGAAACACACAGAGAAGAAATGAAAAAGAGCAAAAGACTTGACCAGACATGTCACAAAAGAAGATTACAACTGGCCAGTAAACAAATGGAAATTGCTCAACATCATCGTGTTAATCGGAAGATGCAAATTAAAACCACAGCGCACATACATTTCACACCCACTGGAGTGGCTGAACCTAAGAGACCAACAACACCAAATGTTGGCGAAGACCTGGAGTACCTGAACCTCAGACGCTGGTGGGGTGTAAAATGGTACCACCATGGTGGGAAACCATTTGGCAGTTTCTTATAAAGGTAAGCACAGGCCTACTTTATGATTCACAGATTCCATTCCCAACTATGTACCCAAGAGAAATGAAAACATATTCACCAAAAAAACAAAAAACAAAACACAACAACCAAAAAAAAAAAACACACTTGTCCAAAAATGTCCACAGCAGTTGTATTCACAAGGAAGAGAGGGAAGATGTGTAGCAAACCCGGAAACAACCCACATGCCCACCTAGATGTGAACAAACGAACAAACAGAAGCCACCTTAGTACACTAGACTAACACTCAGCAACAGAAACGAACTAATCGCTGATAGATGCTACCTGGACGAACCTCCACAACACTGTGCTGAAAGAAACCAGCACAAAAGAGAACATACGGTACAATGTTATTTAAATGAAGTCCTAGAACAGGCCAAGCTAATCTATGATGATAGAAATCAGAACACCGGTTGCCTCCGGGTAGCGGGTGGGGATCGACAGAAAAGTTCTGAGAATCTAATGTACAGTGTGCTGATTATCACTATAATTAAGAATACTTTTTTTTTTAAAGGAGAAAATGGGGGGAAAGCTGGAGGTGCAGTTACATTGGGGTATGCATCTGTCAAATTGCACCGAATTTTGCACGAAAGATCCATCCATTGCACAGTGTGGGGAGTATGCCTCCATAAAGAACAAGAGCAGTTTCCAGGGGCTGGAGAGAGGGGGAACCGGGGAGCTGTGTTTCACCGGAATAGTTTCAGTTTTGCAAGAACAAGTTCTGGAGAGAGGTTGCAAAACAATGCGCACATACTGAACACTTAGAAATGGTTAAAATGCTAATCTGTATGGGATGCGTATAAGACCACAACTGAACAGACACACCAGATATGCTACCCCATACAACCTAACAAACCTCATTTATGAGCATGCAAACACAACTTAATTCCATAATGTAACATCTTGAAGTAGAAGAGTCACAGGTAAATCGCACGTTTGTGTCTGTTTCACCACAACAGAATACACAATAACATAAAATAAGACCTGGAGGGTTGCCACGCTCGGCCCTCAGGGCACCCCGCCTGGCTCTGGCTGGCTGCTGGCAGGGAGTGTGACCCCTCAAGGCGGAGTCGCCACCTTGTTTACGGCACCCCCGGGGGTTTGGAAGGGGAGAAGGTCTCAAACGCTCACATGGCTTGTGCGACTGGAAGAAAAGTTCTTGTGAATCCTACTCTGAAGAGCCCGGTTTCTCGTATCTGCCCCCATTCCCACCAGATACCCTGGACCCTGATACCTCCTGATACAGTCACAGCTGGTCAAGGGGACGGGCCCCTCCCACATGCTCTAGGCCAGGGGTGGGCAAACTTTTTGACTCGAGGGCCACCATGGGTTCTTACACTGGACCGGAGGGCCGGAACAAAAGCAACCTGACCATGCTGGCACTCTCATCTTGGGCTGCTGGGGAAGGAGCGGAGGGGAGAGCAAGAGAACCCTCCGCTCTTTCGGCTCTGAGGGGCTGGATAGAACAGCCGAACTGGCTGGATCCGGCCTGCGGGCCGTAGTTTGCCCACGGCTGATCTAGGCGCTGCCAGCCAGCTCAGTGAAGGGACTGCCATGGGACTCTGGGCCCCGAAGCCCTTTGGACTGTGCTCGCCCTGTGAGCCTCCCCGGCCGGATGCAGGTCTGGTCCACCTTGCCTTGGTCCCAGGCAGAGGACAACGCTGTTCTGTCTGTCTGGCCGCAATGCCCAACAACTTGCTCTCTTTGCAGACGCTCAGAGAAGGTGGAGCTGGGGGAAGGGGCCTTGAATTCTCTAGACGTAGTGGTCGGCAAACTCATTAGTCAACAGAGCCAAATAGCAACAGTACGATTGAAATTTCTTTTGAGAGCAAATTCTTTAAACTTAAATTTCTTCTAAGAAGCCACTTCTTCAAAATAGACTTGCCTAGGCTGTGTATTTGTGGAAGAGCCACACTCAAGGGGCCAAAGAGCCTCATGTGGCTCGAGAGCCGCAGTTTGCCAACCACTGCTCTAGCGCAGTGGCTCTCAACCTTTCTAATGTCGAGACTCTTTAATACACTTCCTCATGTTGTGGTGACCCCCCAACTATACAATTATTTTCGTTGCTACTTCATAACTGTAATTTTGCTCCTGTTAATGAATCGTAATGTAAATATCTGTTTTTCCCCCCGAAACCGGTTTGGCTCAGTGGATAGAGCATCAGCCTGCAGACTGAAAGGTCCCGGGTTCGATTCCCATCAAGGGCATGTACCTTGGTTGCGGGCACATCCCCAGTAGGGGGTGTGCAGGAGGCAGCTGATGGATGTCTCTCTCATCGATGTCTCTAACTCTCTATCCCTCTCTCTTCCTCTCTGTAAAAAAAAAATCAATAAAATATATTTATTAAAAAAAATAAATATCTGTGTTTTCCGATGGTCGTAGGCGACCCTGGGAGGGACAGCCTCCGTCCCGGGCCCCACCCCGCGGACGCCTGGTGTTCCCACGTCTCCCCCCGGGTTGCTGGGCCCAGCGGCGTCAGCTGAGGAGCAGGAGTGCATTTTCCCGTCAAGGTTTTCTTCGGAGGCCCACCCACCCTGGGTTTCCCCGGCTTTGAGGCCTCTGGCTCCACAATCCAGTCTCCAAACTGAGCAAGACCCCCTTCCTCCTCCCCCTCCCCTGCCCCCACTCCCCCCAAGGCCCCAGTGCACACACAGGAGCCTCAGCAATGCTCCCTGCAGACCCAGCCCCACCCCCACATCCAATCCAGCCCAGAGGCGCTCTGCTAGAGGCCGGCGTCTTGCAGACAGGGCAACATCCCCGGCACACGCCGGAGGGTGGGCAGCGCCGAGTCCGCTTGGCCATCCCTCGGAAAACCGATCGGGGCCGCAAACTCCGTGAGCTGTCAGAGGTCGTAGGTGACAGCCGGCACCCGAACACCCGAACGCCAGGCAGGCCCAGACACGCCACCCTCCCGCCCGGGAAGGGACGGCGGAGGCCGCGGGCGGCTCTGTTCCCCGCAGAGCCCGCGGCAGGAGGCAGGCCCCGACCGAGGCAAGGCGAGGCAGGGAGAACGCCGGGCTGTGAGGCCCCCCTGCCCCCCACGACCCTGTGATGGCAAAGGGCTCTTCCTTTTTGGCAATCACCGGGCAGGGGCTAGCCGAGGGAGACCGGGAGCCGGTTAACGTCTGGGCACGCGACCCTCTTTGTCATGGGTGAGAATCCTACACACTCGCGTCCGCATTCCTCCTCCAGGAGATGTGGGGGTTTAAGAAAGGGATCGCATGCTGTCTTATTTTTTAAAAAATATTTGGAAACACTCCCCACCCCCACCACCAAAGGGGAGCATTTGTGTTTTTAAAAATAAACACGAGGCGGGAGGCGGGGATGCAGGGCCCCTGGCATAGGCGAGGGTTGTGTAAGCGGCCCGCCCGTCGGCCGTGGGTGGGGGCCTGCCCACAGCCGCCACCCCCTCCCTCCTGACAACTCCTGGGGGCACACCCTGCTCATTAGGCCCGCCACACCCGGCCGCCCCGGCTCCTGGCTGAACCAGAATGCCAGGCGCGAGCGGGTGGCGGCTCCTTGAACCCTGAAACACGGGCTTCGGGGAGGTAGCCCAGGCCCAGGCCCCGGGCCCCAGAGGGCTGGGTGCGGCGGAGCCTAGGCCGCCGGTGGGGCTGCGGGCGGTCTCTGCGGGGGCGGGAGGGGGCGGGAGCCGCAGGGACCCCCGGGGGGAGCCAGGCACAACGCTGGGCAGTGAGAACCCACATGTGCTGAGGCTGCCTCCCCCAGCCAGCAGCCAGCAGCCAGCAGCCAGCCGAGGGCTGAGCGTGCAGACATTATCTCACTCCAGCTCAATGTCCCCCCAGGCAGGTAAGGGATGGGACCAGTTCCCGCTTTATGGCCGGGGAGCCGAGCCCAGAGGATGGGTGGGCAGAGAGAGGAGCTGTGCTGCCCAGGCCCCCCCCCCCCCCGGGGTCTGAGCACAGTGGGTAACGTCCCTGCCAGCCCTGCGGCTGCCCAGGGATGGGGGGGGGGTGCACGAGATGGGGATGCACCCACTGAGACAGACAGGCTGCCTGACCCCCAGCCCCACCTGGACACTGCCCCCCGCCCCCAAGACAATCCTGACCTCGCCCCCCTTCCTCCAGGGACCCCTTTGTTCCCAGCGCCGTCCCCCTCGGGGCGCCCCGAGGCATGAGGAAGGGCGGCCCGCCTGGGAAGTACATCCCACGGGAGCTGCTGCGAACTCAGGACAAACCGGATCGGGGTCAGGCGGTGGCGACAGGCTGCTATTTGTGGAGGCTCCTGGCCTCTCTGCTCCCGTGACTCCGCGGGGCGAGGGCAGCCGCTGCCCAGTCACGGGATCGGCCCGCCGGGGAGCCGGATGGAGTGGCGGGCGGGGGGCTGGCGGCCCCAGGGCTCCCTCCCCCCGATGCAGCCTCCCTCCCCGGGGCCTCCTCGGGCCAGTGCGGGGCTGGACTGGACACGAGCCTCCCTTCACAAGGCCTCCCGCCTCCTGCACCCCTCCACGGCCTCCCCCTACACCCCCCTCTCACTGGGGGACTCCAGTGAACGTCTGTCCAGACTGAAGGCGGGGCAGGGAGGGGTGGCATCTGTGCTGTGCCCAGTCTGTGCAGGAGCCGCCCTGGGAAAGGAGGACCCACTGAGAGTGGGGGGACCCCACTGGGCCCCCCCCACATGGCCCCCACTCCACACCCGGACCCGAGAAGCTCACCCGCTCTCTCGGGGTCTCCGACGCCAGCTGGGGCCCTGGGGCAGGATGGGCGCGCTGAGAGCCAAGCGGTGCCGAGGACCAGCCGCGGGCCCCGGGGGAGAGGCCGGGACCTCGCAGGGTGCGCGCTGTGCACACCGCGCTGACTCACGGGACCACGCCGGCCCCCCGGGAGGCCCACGCCAAAGTCACGGGCATCGGTTAGCTATGCGCAGCGCGGCTTTTGGTGGACAAAGCATTTTTTTCCATAGGTGATGTCGTTTGGAACGCCACACAACACAATAAGATATTTTCTCACTTAACAGAGCAGAAAACTAAAGCTCGGAAAGTCTCAGCAACTGGTTTAAAGGATCCCAGCCAGGAAGTGATGAGATTCGAGGTGGCAGAATTCCAGGGACCCCGTACCCCTCTCTCCAGGCCCCGGGGACCCCAAAAGGCTCCACGATGGGGTGCAGGCGCCCCCAGCTAGCAAGGCTGTGCGTCTGCCATGCAGGCGGCCTAGGGGGCCACTATGCTGCTGTCCTGGGCTCTGAGTGGGTTCCTCTCCTCCTGCTAACCCAGGGGTGGGCAAACTTTTTGACTCGAGGGCCACCGTGGGTTCTTAAAACTGGACCGGAGGGCCGGAACAAAAGCAACCTGACCATACTGGCACTCTCATCTTGGGCTGCTGGTGAAGGAGTGGAGGGGAGAGCAAGAGAACCCTCCTCCGCTCTTTCGGCTCCGAGGGCCGGATAGAACCGCTGAACGGGCCGGATCCGGCCCGCGGGCCGTAGTTTGCCCAGGCCTGTGCTAACCCCTTAGCGACAGGGACCTCGTATCTATCTCCCAAAGCCACTCGGAGAGGGACCGGCCTGCTTCTGCGGGGACCAGGAGGGGAGGCGCGGGACGCAGGGGGGACCCAGGGCGGGGACCGGCCCGCGTGGGGACGAACTCTCCGCCGCGGCAGCTGCCGGGAGCTGCTTTGTCAGAGGGCAAGCTCCCCGTCGCGGGAGGAATGCAAGCAGATTGGGTAACCGTGCCGCCCTGGGAATGAATGGTCCGGAGGAAACGCAGCCCCGGGAATGCTCAGAATGTGGAAAGAATGGGCTGCGAGGCGCTCGCACTTCCTCACACCGAGAGCCTGTGATGAAACGGGAACTACCTCAGCGTCCATTCGGGCCTGGCTTCCCCTCCGAGGCCACAGGGGGTCAGGTGGGCTGTTGCCGAGGACGAGGACCTCTGCCTCCTGCCGCTGGGCCGGGATGGAGGTGGGGGAAGGGTCGAGAGGCAGGGGTGCAGGGTTGTGGGGGGGCGGGAGGCTCCCAGGCACAGCAAGCAGAGGGGCTGGCACGGGAAGGTTCTGGGGCTCCCTGCCTCCCCTGAGGTCTGTGTGCTTCGAGGCCATCCTCCCTGCCCTCCCTGCGAGGTCACTGGGGCGCCCCCAGCGGCCTGGGCAGGCAGCCAGACACCTGCCTGGGCCTCCCCGGCAGCCGGCCCCTTTGCCGCTGTCACCGACGTGGGCTGTCGGGCCGGGTCAAGGTCAGCCCGTGCCGGCCATGGGTGACGGCCAGCCGCCAGCGTCCAGCAGCTGGCTGGCCGAGTGCTGGCCGCGCCTCTTGGCAGCTGGCCTGGATCTTTCTGGGGACCCGGAACCCAGATCGGCAGGTGGGGGGGGGGTTGCTAATAATGTGCCCGCACTGTCCACTGGGCACGCCACACTACAAAACGGTCTGCCTCGTCCCCCCGAGGGTTTGGCGGAACCAGATCGGCGGCTCCTGGTCTCCCAGAATCGTGCTCCATCGATGAAGAGAGGGCGCCTTCCCTCTCCAAACACAGCCTCCTGCCACTCACCGGCTGCTTGGGATTCGGTCCCCCCATCCTCCCGTCCTCTATCCCCCCCCCCTTCCAGGCATTCGCTGCCAACCTGGGGAGGGGCACACCCACACCGCGGGCATGGCCCCGCCTGGCCCATGTTCTTCTCGGCAACTGGGAGCTACCCTCACTTGTGCCTTCCATCCTACTGTGCCCATGTGCCCTGCAAATCAAAAAGAACAGGCAAGCCGAAACCGGTTTGGCTCAGTGGTAGAGCGTCGGCCTGCGGACTGAAGGGTCCCGGGTTCGATTCCGGTCAAGGGCATGTACCTTGGTTGCGGGCACATCCCCGGTTGGGGGTGTGCAGGAGGCAGCTGGTCGATGTTTCTCTCTCATCGATGTTTCTGGCTCTCTATCTCTCTCCCTTCCTCTCTGTAAAATATCAATAAAATATATTACAAAAAAAAGAACAGGCAAGTAACTACCTGGTAACAGCACGTGCGAAGGGTACATAGAGGCAGCTCCTTGACCCGGCGCGGCCCCTCCCTTGCCGTATCAGGGTGGCCAGGTACCTTAACCCCCTGTGCCTGTCCGCGTCCCGCAGCGGCAGAGCGAGGAAACGGTGGCAGCCTGCTGTTTTCCAAGTCCATCGCCAAATGGGGGTGGGATGGCTGGCTGATCAGGGTGTGAGAGGCAGACTGATCCGTCAGGGATCCTCGGAAAAGGCCCGACCAAGCCGGGGTAGGAGTGATCGCCGGGGAAGCTCGGCTGACCCCGGGCGCGCCGCGTGGCCTCGGATGAGTGGCTTCCGCGCTCTGGGCTCCTCCTCCCCCCCTCGTGCTGTGTGTGAGGAGGAAGGATGGCTGCAACGTGATGCCATTCGTCGTCATGCAGGGCGAGTGCGTCTGAGCTGAGTCACCGTAAGCGCTGCAGCGCACCTGACCCCGCAGCGGCCCCGTGGAGGAGGGGGCTGCAGCCCCTCCTGCAGATGGCAGGTAGGACGCTCAGGGAAGTGAGACTTGTCCAAGGAAACCCGGCCAATGCGGGACTCCGCGGGGCTTCAAGCTTTGAATGGCTGACTAGCCCCGCCATCGGGTCCCTGCGTCTGAGTAGCGGCAACCCTGCCCAGTGCCCAGTGCCCTGTGTCCTGGCCTTCCAGCTCTCCTGTCCCCTCAGAAGAACCAGGCGGCTCCGAGGGGCCCTTTCTCCTGCCAAAGCAGACCCAGTCCTCCCCAGAGACCGATGAGTCTGACTTCAAGACTGACCGACGTAAAGAAAAGACCCCCGCAGCTCCCTCTCTTTCCTCCCTCCCCCCTCTCTCCTTCCCTCCCTTCCTCCTTGAGGTGAAATTCACAGAACATAAAAGCAACCGTTTGGAAGTGTACAGCTCAACGGTGTTCGGTCCGTGCACAGTGTTGTGCAACCATCACCTCTGCCATTTTTATCAAAAGAACCCCCCCAGCCCACTCGTCTGTCACGCCCTGCCTCCCTTTCCCGGCCGCCCCGCGGGCTGTCACCGGCTGCTTCCTGTCCCTCCGGGCTTACCTGTTCCGGGAACGGAATAAACAGAAGGGTACCGCGCATCACCACCCTTCAGGCCTGGCTCCAAGCACACTGTTTGACCACACTTTCTGCAGCTTCCTGAGGAAGGAGGAGACACAGAGGCCTCTTCTTTTGTCTCAGGTCCTGCCCCCTGACCCTCCCCTCATTGCCCTGAGCCCCTGCTCTCAGCTCATCCACTCTATGCCGTTTCCCATTTCTCATAACTACCCTGCGCAGAGGCCTTTGACGGTTCATGGAGTCATTTAACAACAGCCAATGGGCGCGCAGAGACCAGACACACCATCATTACGGCAGAGTGACAGTGTGACAGTGTGACAGTGTGACAGTGCGATGAAGCCGCCAGGGCCTTTTCCTGAGCGAGGAGCCCAGAGGGGAGACCGGTAGCCCAGCCTTGGGGCGAGAACCGTCAGGACAGATAACGCAGAGGAAACTGGGGGTGGTCTGTCTTATTCACTCTGTTTCCTCCGCACGTAGCCCACTTCCTGGCACCTCGGACAAGATATGAATGAACTGATCAAATGCAATCAATCCATCGATTGACCAATCATTACCAATCAGTGCCGTTCTCAGCTGGGAGCTGAAGGGTGAGTGAGAGTTGTCTGTACCGGAAATGGCTTGCCCGGAGACTTTTGCAGGCAAAGGTTGGGCCCTGCAGTACCTGAAAGACTAGAAGAAGGGCAAAGGGTGGGGGGAGGGGGCTGAGGGGAAGGGGTTGGAGGAGGGGACAGACGGGAGGGAAGAGGCCGGGTCCTGCGGGGGCCTTGGGAGCTACAGGAAGGAGTTCACCTTTCACCAGAGCGCGCAGAGGAACCACCCCAGGGTTCCAAGCAGATCTGCGTTTTAGAAAATTATCGTTTCCATCTAGATGAGAGACCCTGGTGACCTGAGGATGTGCCGGGAGGCAACATTGCTCTTGCCCTCCTGCAGCTGCTGTTCCAGCGGGGGACAGGGGTGCTTAGTGCACCCTGAGAATAAGCAATCGCCACAAGAGTGCGGGGTGCTCCCAGCAACCATGGGAGCTCCCCCATACAATGACCTTCCTCTAAATCAAAACCTGAGACATGAGCCCTGGCCTGGCCACTGTGTTCAGTGGTTAGAGCG
This sequence comes from Vespertilio murinus, assembly GCA_963924515.1. NCBI lineage: Eukaryota > Metazoa > Chordata > Mammalia > Chiroptera > Vespertilionidae > Vespertilio > Vespertilio murinus. The sequence continues at coordinate 55,789,268 of OZ004713.1, read as the reverse complement.
TCGGCTGGAGCACCAAAGGGTCTCAGGTTTGATTCCTGGTCAAGGGCATGTGCCTGCATGGCCGGTTCACTCCCGGTCCCTGTCGGGGTGGGTGTGGGAGGACACCAGTCCATGTGTCTCTCTCACATCCATGTTCCTTTCTCTCTCTGTCCCTCCCTCTCTCCCTTCCATGCTCTCTGAAAGGTAATGGGGGGGGGGGGAACCCCCTTCGGTGAGAATGAACAAAACCTGAGGAATGAAGAGGAGTTGGTCAATTCAAGAGAAAGGCAAGGAGCTTTCCAGACCACTCGGCAGCTCTGAGGAAGGCGCGGTGCAGCATGCGCTGAAGGAGCTGAAAAGGCCCCGTGTGGTCGCTGTGGAAGTGTGAGGCTGGGCGTGTGATCAGCTGAGGCCGGGGAGGTAAGCAGGGCCCAGACCCCAAAGGACCGACTTGCACATTCTGGACTTACCCTTAGCAAAGCAGGAAGTCTTTAATGATAGAAGATCCTGTTTTGAAAAGTGGGAGCACTTGCCTTTCTCTGTTGCATTTCCGCCCACGTGACCCTCGTCCTGGTCAGCGCCATCATCTGCCCACCCTGGAAGTGGAGTCAGGATTAGCCCAGAAACACGTGCAGGGAAGCAGCTCCGGACACCCCCAAAATCAGATTGCTCCGCCAGACAACAGTCTTGAGAGGATATTTGTTCAAGGATTTTTCTGGACGCCTTTAACTTCCTCGTTAAGACATCCCAGAGCAAGTCTGGCAGGAGAGACTGTGGGGCTTGACCCAAAGAGGAGGACCATCCAGAGAGCCCTGATCTTGGGTCTGCAGGGTAGTGGGGGCGCATGAGAGGGGAAGCAGGTGTGGAAGAAGGTCACGTGCATGCTGATGGTTCGTCTTCTAATTGAAGCCCCAGAGAGCAGCAGTGTCTTTGATTTGGGGGGTGGGGTGGGGGTGCCCTCATACATCTAGCTACAAGTCTTCCCATCCAAGTGCACGTGGTGGCTTGGTGTGGCCAGGCACGGGACGGTTTGTATGTCTCCTTCTCAGGCCACTCCAGGTCCCCATGCAGCGTTCATGTTCCAATCACAGTGGCACTAGATCTTTAGCTGTCGGTTTCTACAAGAAAAACGAACCAGAATCTGATAGATTGAAAGCCTGCTAAACTCTTTTTTCATTTATTTTGACATTTAAAAAAAATTAAATATAAACAGACACTTGGGGGGGGGGTGAGGGCATGTGCGGGGGGGGGGGGATGGGGAAAGCAGGAGGGAGGTAAATGGAGACATATGTACTACTATTTGTAATACTTTAAACAACAATTTTTAAAAATATTAAAAATAAAATAAAGATAATACTACGTGTGTGTGTGTGTGTGTGTGTGTGTGTGTGTGTGTGTGTGTGTATCTTTATTGACTTCAGAAAGGAAGGGAGAGGGAGAGATTAAGACATCAAACCATGACCTCCTGGCTCTTGGGTCGACACTCAATCTCTGAGCCAACATGGCCGGGCCATTATTTCGACTTCTATTCCGGTATCAGCCAAGCGCGTGCAGCGCTGTGTTCTCTGAACACTGCTGATGCATCTCACAAGGTCTGTCTAGGCGTGGCTTTCTCTTCATATCCTGAGTTATGGGGCGTCTGCTTGGCTAGTGTTCAGGCGGGTCTCGAGGCTGGTTCTATGATTTAGCTGTGATTTTGACATGGTTGTGGGAGGAGGGAAACGCAGCGTTTCCCTACTCGGCACGTGGACTGGAACCCTGCTAAGCTTTGGAGGAAAACGTACGGGACAACAACAAAAAGCGTTGACTGGGGCCTGCCACAAGTCTCCACAGTGCGTTCCTGACACAACCCCAGGGCCCCAGGACCCTCGGCGGCAGGAAGCAGACAGTGAGCACACAGAACCTGCAGGGTGAGGACTGACAGCGGCTGAACTGTCCACGTGAGGGATGCTGGGGGCTTGTGTGCGGATGGCGACAGTGGGGCTGGACAGAACACTCTGGGATTGGAAACGTACCGCGTTTCCCCGAAAACAAGACATCCTCCAAAAAGAAGACCTACTTCATGGAAACATAAGACATCCCCTGAAAAATAAGACCTAGCGCATCTTTGGGAGCAAAAATTAATATAAGACACTGTCTTATTTTTTAGGGAAACGGGGTATTTAGGAGGTGAGGCAGGGCTGGGTGGTGATGGTGAGGGAGAGAGGGGAGTCGAGGGCAGGAGGAGGCAAGCCAAAGAAGGAGCGGTTAGCCGAGCGGGCTGAGGGCCACAGCCAGGGAGCTGCAGACTGGGGTGTGTCCGCAGGATTGGGTCACAGGGAAGTAGTCCCAGGGCGGTGTGGGTGGAAGCAGACGTGAGTGGGTTGAGGGAAGAGCGGGAGGTGAGGAAGTGGTACAGCAAGAAAAGATGCCTCCTCTGAGACTCTTGTCTGGGAGGCGGTAGGGGGGGGTGAGGGGGTCAAGGGAGGGTTCTTGTTTTTTTTAAGATGGGTGACTCTGCACCTCACTTCACGCGGATGAAGGGGTCCTTGGGTCGGCAGAGGCCAGTGGCAGAAGAAGAGGAGGAACGTGATTGACAAGGGCCCCTGAGGAGAAGGAAGGCGGTGGGACCCAGAGCCGGGGAGGCAGGAGCCTTGGGGGGCCCAGAGGGTCCCTTCTCTGTTAACGTGGGTGCAGGAGGGAAGGCGGGCCCGAGGATCTGGCAATGGCTGGGTGAGGACACCCCCTTCGGAGGGCCCCCACGTTCTGTGAAGGGGGAGGTGACCTCATCTGGAACAGGAGGGGGCTGGGGGAAGGTTTGAGAGAGGGGAAAGCCGTCTGAGCCACCTCCTGGGGAACATGAGACACCGGGCCCGGGAAAGCACAGAGAGCAGAGGCCAGGCCAGGCAGGAAATGGGCTGACGGTGGCGCCCATCTGCAAGGCTCTGCGGTTTTCTCCAGAAGGAGATTCCCAGCTGGGTCTCCCGTCCTGCCCGCCCCCGAGCCAGGCCTGCCCTGGCCCTGCACCAGGACGCCCGCACCTGCAAGCCAGCCAGCTCCTCGCCACGGGCCTGCACGGGCCTGAGCTGCCGGGCTCCACCCGGCCCCTCCCTGGCCTCCACACTTCTGTTCCTGGAACCAGACAGCTTGGACTTCCAGGAGCTCCCTCCTGCCCTCCCCCTCCCCTCTGAGTCCCTCACGGACTGCCTGCCCAGACCCCTTCCTCCCCACCCCTCACCTCATCCTGCACCAGTCCTCCCAGAGCAGCCGTGGGCAAACTACGGCCCTCGGCTGTTCTATCTGGCCCACAGAGCAGAAAGAGCGGAGGGTTCTCTTGCTCTCCCCTCCGCTCCTTCACCAGCAGCCCAAGATGAGAGTGCCGGCATGGTCAGGTTGCTTTTGTTCAACCCTCCGGTCCAGTGTAAGAACCCATTGTGGCCCTCGAGTCAAAAGTTTGCCCACCCCTGTCCTAGAGTGTGACTGTGCCCCACCCCCCCTCCATTCATAACCCCCTGCAGCTCCCAATGGCTCAGCGGAATCTCCTACATTAGGAAAAGTCTCAGTGGTACTGTGGACACAGGAAACGTCCAACCCCACAGAGAATGTGGGTAAGAGTTTATTTCAGCCACACTGATGCCATGGGCGGGGGAACAAGCCCACAAACACGCCTGAGAATAAGTTTTGCGGCTGCTTTGATGCTTTTATGCATTTGGGTTAAGGAGGGGATGCAGGCGGAGGGGGAGAAAGCACACGGGGATGGATTCGACGGTAGGATGGTTAGCAAGGCCGCCTGCTCTCTTGAGGGCGAACAGCCCCTTTAAGGGCTGGACTGCTGGCACTTTAAAGGCGCGCTCACCAAGACCCACAGGAGCCACGGCCAGGGCCTGCTTAAGGCAGAGATAAAACTTTTACTAAAAAGCTATGTGCCTGGGGCATGACTACCCACCGTGACCTGCTGAGTCAGGAATTGATGATCAGATCACCTGTGAGGCTCCTTTCCCTAGAACCCTTGTGTTCACCCACAACACTTTGTACACCTTCTGTGGGAGACTCGGTGCACTCGTAATTACTTGACCCTACGCCCATTTGCCAAGGGCAGGTGTGTATGTGTGGGGTGGGGGGGTACATGTGTGCGTGCATGTGCGTGAGACCCCTATCTCCCCAGCAGGGAGGACACTGAGGCGCAAACAGACACTACGTTGGGTTGTCATGAAGGCCCTCAAAATCTCCGATCACATTGCCATCAGTCCCTGAAATCAGCCCAAGCTCCACATATGGGGACTCCTTCCCCGGCCCCAAAGCTGCCGCCCACTTCCTTTTCCCACTGGGTCTCTGCACAGACAGCTCCCTCCGCCAGGCCCCCGCCCCCACTCCATCCTGTGCAGACACCCACGCCTCTTCCAGCCCAGGGCCCTCCACCGGGGAATCTTCTCTGAAACCCCACCAGCCACAGGCCAAACCAGGCAGCGCCTACCACCGTCCACACCGTCCACGCCTCTCTTCCCGGCCCTTCCACTCCTATCAGACGTGACCCCTCAAGGGACCTTGTGGTGTGTGCTCCTCGGACATTTCCAAGGAAAACACCTGACGGGGAGGCAGAGACGCCTCAGCAACTCTCTCTCTCTCTCTCTCTTTCTCTCTCTCTCTCTCTCACACACACACACACACACACACACACACACACACACGAATAGTGTCCTTCACAACTGCCTCCTGCAGGCCTTTCCCGGGGCCGAGTACTTAGTGGGGACACAAACACGTTTTTGAATGAATGAGACGTTTTCCCCCTCAAACCCATAAGACCGTGACGGTGATGGCCTCTGCCTACATCCTCATTTTTAAAAATATATATATTTTATTGGTATTTTACAGAGAGGAAAGGAGAGGGATAGTTAGAAACATCGATGAGAGAGAATCATCGATCAGCTGCCTCCTGCACACCTCCTACTGGGGATGTGCCCGCAGCCCAGGTACATGCCCTTGACCGGAATCGAACCTGGGACCTTTCAGTCCGCAGGCTGACGCTCTATCCACTGAGCCAAACCGGTTTTGGCTACCTCCTCATTTTTAAAATGAATTTAACTCTGTTCTCCTGTGTTTACGTGAAAAGAGTTGTCTGTTCTCATCAGGGAACAAAGTCTGTCTTTTCAGGATCGTTCCATCTTCCTCCTGAGGAACAAATGCAGGCCTTATGCAGCGGACCAAGGTAGCTAGTTGCCAGTGGGCCAGACACGCCAGTGCGTAAGGGAAAAGGAATTTCTCCCGGAGCTGATAATTGCCAACACGTTCAGCAACACTTGTCTCTTGGGCTTCTGAACAAGACCACGAACGGGGAGGCCTAGGAAATCCGTGAAGCGCTAAAGCAAGGAGCAAACGATATTGCTATGCATTGGTGTCTTTTCCCTGCTCGTGTTTCGTGATGGTATTTAGGGCAGCCAGTCCAGCCACTGGGATTCTCAAAAGCTGCCTAAGTATGCAGGCACCCGGACAGAGAGAGGAGTGGGGAGGGTGAGGAGGGGACGGGAGGGACTGCTCAGCGCGTCAGCGTTTCCTTTTGGGCTGAGGAAAAATGTGTGGGAACCAGGTGGGTCGAGGTGGTGGTAGTAGGACATGGTGAATACATAGCACTTGATGTCACCACATTTTTCACTTTAAATGGTTGCTTTTTGTGTTACGTGAGCCTCCCCTCAATAATAAAAAAAAAGGTTACATCCCCTTAATAATACAGAACCCTTTCGAAAGGCCCTATGGCAGTGGCCGGCAAACTGTGGCTCTCGAGTCACACGCAGCTCTCTGGCCCATTGAGTGTGGCTCTTCCACAAAATACCACGTACAGTGCGATGGAAACTTCGTGGCCCGTGCCCAGATGTCGGTTTCCGGCTCTCAAAAGAAAATCCAATCTTTGTACTGTTGATATTTGGCTCTGTTGACGAATGAGTTTGCCGACCACTGCCCTACGGGGTAAGGCAGAGCTGGGTTCCAGAAGAGCCGGGATCGAAGGCCCCAGGGCACCCTAAACTTCACCCTCGGGCAGGAATGGGTCCCCCCTGCACAGGCAGGGCCACGTGTGTTCTCCGTGGCCTCAGAGACACTCAGCTGAGCCCCACGGAGACGGGCCAGCTTCCGCCGTGGCTGCACGGGCCCTGGGGAAGGGGCTTCGTGCCACTGAGGACGTCCTGGTGGATGTCCCGAGGTGGAGCCTGCGGCGGCGGCAGGGTTTTATTATCTTTCCATCGAACAAGTGGAACTTTCCAGAGACGCCTCGCCGATGGTGGGCAGAGCCCCACGGCGTCCCGGGGCGCCTGTCCAGCCGGGCCCAGCGGAGAGGAAGCAGGAGGACCCGCCCGCGGCAGAGTCGTGGGCAGAGTTCCTCCCCACGGCGGCGGCGGGCACGCCCTGCAGAGGCCAGGCCGGCCGCACGGCAGGAAGGCGAGTGGACCTGCCCCGGCAGCTCCCGGCTCCCCAGACGGCGGCCCTGTGTTGCCTGGTCGGGGAGGAGCCGACTCTGTCACGGGAGCCGGGGCGGGAGGACCAGCAGCGAGCGTCCAGAAGGGGTGCGTGGCCGGCCCGGAGCGGAGGCCACCACCAGCCCTGCTGCTCTCTGGGGCCCCGGGTTCGGGTTCGGGTTCGGGTTCGGGTTCGGGTTCGGCGGGGGCTGGGCCGCCCACGTCCGGGGCGCCCGTCCGTCCTGTAAACACAGGGGCCCCCGGGGAAATCACAGCCTACCATTTCAAACGTGGCCCTGCAGCCCCGGCGCAGCGGCTGTCCTGTAATCAAGTGGCATCCGTCCACTGTATAACCGAGGGCTGTGGGGTTGAACCACTTAAGCTTCCTCCCTATTTTTTTTAGCGCCTCCCCCAGGCCTTCACAGACAGCGTCTCACCCAGTCGCCCCGAGACAGACAGACAGACCGGGCTGGATGTCTTGGAAGGCAGCGGCTCCTGGAGAAATTCCCCTTCCCCTTACGGGGGTGGGGATGGGGGTGTGGGGTCCCGTGGGCAAGGACAGCCTGGCCGCAAGGTTGTGCTCACTCGGGGCGGCCCAGGTAAGGGAGGGCCCCTGGACCCCCCGCCGAGAGGGCGTGGGCTCCGCTCATCTCTAAAAGCCCAGCTTTGTTGGAAATGTCATCAGTGGCGTTTGCAATCTGCCCAGGTCCCTGAGCGGGTTGGGACCAAGATAGCCCAGACCCGTGGCCGGCAAACTGCGGCTCTCGTGGCACCTGCAGCTCTTTGGCCCCTTGAGTGTGGCTCTTCCACAGAATACCACGGCCTAGGCGGGGGGGGGGGGGGGGGGGGTCTATTTTGACGAAGGGGCATTCGAAGTAGTTTAAGTTTTTTTAAAAAAGTTGGCTCTCCGAAGGAATTTCAATGGTTGTCCTGTTGCTCTTTGGCTCTGTGAGCTAATGAGTTTGCCGACCACTGCCCCCAAGGATGAGGCCTGCATGCACGCCCAGCTTGGCCCATCAGGTTTGGGCTAATTCTCAGCAGCTGCCGACACTGCAAGCATCACCTGAGGACCAGTGGGCCTCCCCACCATCCATGCCCCCAGGGAAGGGCAAGGAGCAGCGTTCCCAGCTGCCTGGGTCCGGCTGGTGGACAGGACACGGGGGGTCGGGGGGTAGGGTGGGGGGGCTGGCTGACACCGTGTGTCTCCTGGTGCTGAAAAGGGAGACCTGCTTGTTTGCACGGCCCTTTCCTGTCCGGGTTCCCGTTTGACCCCCTGGCCCCTCTGAGCGATACCTTCCATTGCTTCTGTGAAGATTCTTGGGTTTCGAAGGAAATCCCCCCAGGAAGGGACGGCACCTCCAACTGTACCTGGCTCACACCTCCGTGGGGGTTGGCAGGGCGCTGAGGACCAGGCCCAGAGGAGCCGGAGGAAAGAGGACGGGGAGGGTCCAGAGGAGGAGGCGGGAGCTGCAAGCCCAGCCCACCTCCCTCCGGTGCTGGTGCTGCACAGAGAGGTTCCGGCAGACCATTCCCTGCTTCCCTCACCACCGGAGACACCAAGGCACCCCACCAAGCCCAGGGCAGGGCAGCCCGGGAGGAGGAACAACGGCAGGAGAGGCTGGAAGAAGAGGTGGAATAAAGCGACCATCAGAGGCTCTTCGATCTTAATTCATTTTATTCTACAAAAAAACGCAGCTCAATCGAAAGTGGAAAAGCTAACAAACAAACACAAACACACACAACACCAAAAAAAAAAAGCGAAGGGGGAAAAAAAGTCTCAATGTGTTCTTTCTCCCATAGCAGCGAGCTTTTCCTAACAAGCTTCTTTAGTGCAAATACTGGAGGCTTGTCTTACAGTAAGGTAACGAAACGGGGACAGCGATGCTTCGCAGCAGAGACACGCCTCAGTTTCCAAAACTGTACGAAGACGGTGGCACCCGCGGTCCGGCCCGGAGCGGCCCGTGCAGGAGCCGCGCCCCCGGGACCCTCTCACCCACGGAAAAGGATGCGGGGACCGGGCGTTAGGTTCCCTCGGGGCTGCAGGAATCTCACCCAGGGGCTTCGCTCCGGGATCGGGGAGCAGACCCGACACCTCGTCATCGACATCTCACACAGGGACACACCACGCTCCCCACTTCCCACTGTACACCGGAATATGTATATATATATGTATGTACATCTCCCACTGCAGGAAAGACTCCCCGACACCTGCTCTGTGCGCACAGGTTGAAGGTTTTCCTCCCTCGACAGCAAGGAACCACAAACAGAAATACCCGGAATAGACGTTTAATCGTACGGAGACAATCGTGTTTTTAGGGGACAGGGCGGGATCTTTCGTTGCGTTCTCTCCCGATGTAGACTTCTTGGGGGGGGGGGGGGGGGTTACAGCTGTCCCCAGAGGAGTTTTAAAAAAAAACAAAAAACAACAGAACCTTTTGATACAGTTTATACAGCGCAAGTCACAAATCATTTCACAAACAAAGCATCATTAGCCTAATTTTTTAAAAAATGAGAGAGAGAGAGAGGGAGAGAGGAACTGAGTACTTTAATGCTATCTGTTTCTATTCAGGTTTGGTACAGCACAAAGATGTAAACATTTAAAATAAATAATAAAATAAACGTACGTCCGTTTCTTCTCCCCCCCTCCCATCCCCTCCCCACACCCTCCTCAAAAGTTTGACCCCGCCCCTCCCGAACACGTGAGCGCTGGAAAATGTAACCCTTTGCTGATGTCCGGCCAAAGCACTAGAAGCAGGAGATGTCCCAGGGGCGGGGTGACTGGGTTTCCTGTTGAAAGCTGCAGGAGGACACGGGCACACAAGGAAATACACACACACATACATACACACACATTCACATACACATGTACACACACACACACACACACACACATACCCCAACCTGTTAATAAATAGTGAGATGCTGGCTTTGAAGATAAATGCCAAAAAGACTCCACAAGCAGAAAGTAGCAAGACCCATTTTACTTACATTTTTTTTTTAAAGCAAGTTATACATACCCTATTGGTCCACAAAATCTATAAGGACTCGGGCTACCCCTCCAACCATCTGAGGAGTGCAAAGGAAGGAGCACGTCACGAGAGAGAGAGGAGAGGAGAGATTTAGAGGTGAGGGGGATCGGGTCGGGGACGGGTCTTCGGGAGAAAGCCTCGGGCTGAAGACGATCTCGCCTTGGCTTTTTGAAGGAAGACCTCCTCGTCTCTAGCTTTTGGTTTATCCGTTTCCTGGGGGGCCTTTACGGAGGTGTGTCCTCCTGCCTTCGTCTCATCTGAAAGAGGGTGTCGTTTAAAAGTGCCTAACACAGTGCCTGGCACAGAGTAGGTGCTTCGTCCTATCCTTCTTAAAGGGACCTCACGGATGTCTGGTCAGGAAGGAAGTCAACCTGAAGATTAAATGGGGGGGAGGGAGGGGCGGCTGCAAGGGGCACGGTTGGTCCATCAAGGGGCAGAGAAGTCCCCGTGCGTGTGGCATCGAGCCCCCCCTGACACTCGGAGCCACGTGGGAGCAGAGAGGAAACCCCTCTTCCCCAGAGCCCGAGGAAGGGCCGCAGCAGCAGCCTCCGACCGCTCTTGGCTTTGAGACACTGGTCTGACCGGCCAGCGGACGCCCCGGCCGTTGCGCGCAGGCAGAACAATGGCGTCTTTCTGAAAGCCTCCCCCGTGAGTTAATTCCCTGCTTAGAGCTGGCTCCGGCGACTTCCTAAGCTTCGCCTGGGACCCCCTCTCCTTCCTGTGTCTGTCAGCAGCTGCCCCCATCCACCGGCCAGGAGGACGGTCCCCAGCAAGGCCAGCCAGGTGGCCAGGCTGTGCTCACGCCCGCGTGTCAGAGGCCTGCCCTGGGCTGTCCCAGGGCTGCCAGCAGCCCAGCGGGAGCCCCGGAGGAGGAAGTGGCGAGCCTGCGTCTGGTGATGCTGGAACACGGGGGTGTGCGCGCGTGGACTTGGAGAACAAGCCAGAGGATGCACCTGAGGACGGGCTCCCTCCTTCCCCCCAGCCCTCCCAGCCGCCTCCTAGAACGCGCCGAGGGCCCGGGATGGGACGCAGCCCGAGGCTGCAGAGGTCCTGGGGCTTTGCCTGCTGCTGGTCCCAAAGCCAACGCAGCTGGAGACCTGCGCGGACGCCAAACTCCATCTCAGGAATGTCCAGCCCGGCCCCAAGTCACAGACCGTGGCCTGCCGTGGGGTCAGAGCTGTGCAAGCTGGGGCCTAAGGGGCTCTGAGAAATGAAACACCAGAAAGCAGCTTCAGAGAGAGAGAGAGAGAGAGAGAGAGAGAGAGAGAGAGAGAGGCTAAGAACTCCCACTCGGCCATGAACACCAGTTGGGACGATGAAGCTCCTCCGAGCTGGGCTCCCCCCGGCCGGCTTCTCCCCTGATTCACCCGAAGCCGGAAACCCTCCTGGCCCTTCTAATTAGGCACCCCCCCCCCCCCCCGGAGCCGCTGGAGCTGGAGGGCGGCGTCACAGCCAAGGGGTGTGGGAACCGGCGTTTGTAACGTGCGCTCAGAAAACACCCCTCTTCTCTGGGCGTCTCCTTCCCCGCGTGGCTCCAGTCCCAGCGGGCTGCGCGCTCTAAGCATGCACCGTCCCACTCGTGCCCAGGAGGCGACAGACCCGAAACCGACCGGCACAGAGGCCCGGGTGCGAGAAGGAACAGGTGTGCTCCAGGTGCCACTGCCCCTCCCTCCTTTGACACCCCCCCCCCCGCCCCCACACACACTGGGTTTGATTTAAATAACAGCAACATAAATTATCATACAATATCTCCAGAGCTGGGTCAGGACAGCCAAAGAGGCCATGACAAAAAGGCCGGGAGGGTGGGAGGCAGGGGCCACGGGGGGAGCTCTGCTCCTCAGAGCCGCTGTGGGGAGGGGGCAGCTGTCCGGCATCACGAGCATCTCATCCGGCCTCGCATCTCAGCGGGAAGGAATGGTGCACAAGCCGTGAGCCATGGCAACCGCTCTGGGCCCCAGAAGCACACTGGGGTGAGGGGGGGGGGGTGGGGATTCTGAAGAGAAAGCTCTTGACCCACCCAATGGCCACGGGCACTCCGGAGAGATGAGCAGCCAGGACAGGGCAAAGCCGGGTGTGAGGAGGCAAACCCCACTCCGCAGCCGCCTCCTCCCTCCCCTCCCCTGCCTTCCATCCACAGCCAAGGTGCCTTTGAAGCTTGGGGAGGGGCCCCCTACAGCAACCCGGGGAGGGTCCAGGCCCACGCTCATTAAATCTGTGGGTGGCGTCACCCCAAGAGCCAGGGGTGGGGAGGGCAGAGCCGCTGGGACGAGGAGTGACGTGTGGTTCTGTGTGCTTCCGAGGAAGGGACACCTCCCTGGCCGGCAGAGAAGGGTCCAGGGGCAGAGAGGCGAGGCGGTAATGACAGGCGACGTCCCGCTCAGGACACCAGGTGAGGGAGGAAGCCGGTGAGAACACCAGCGGCGAGAACGCGGCCGTGCGGCTCGTTGGCACTCCTCCTGGCCTGCTAATGAGGCGCTTGGCACACACAGCCTGTGCCCTGGCTGTCTCCCTCACACCCTGTCTTCTGGCCAAGCCGCTCGCTCCGCAGAGAGCCGAGAGAGGAGAGAGACGTCTCCGATGGCGGGAGGAAGGTCCTGAGCCTCCTCCAGGGCCCGCGGAGCTGTGCCGGCCTCGGTGGACAGCGGTGACAGGGAGTGTCGGGGGAGGAAGGCTCCGTATTGCACACTGGCCCCTCGGACAAGGCCGCCCCAGCAGAAGAGCCACCTGCTGCCACGTCTCCAGAAACGCAGTTTTAATAGTTAGACCACCCGGGTGAAATGTCATGGCCCATCTGATAAGAACCCAGAGGAAGTGGAATTGACACTGGGGAGGGTGGGGCAGGGTGGGGTGGAGGGCAGAAGTGGCACATCGGGGGAAGGTGAAACCGAAAGGCCCACGGGCGTGCTCGGTGGGCAGGGGAGGGCACCGTCACTCCAGAGACGGCACAGGAATGGCCCACACCGGCTTCGGGCTCGCCAGAGGCCAGAGAGAGGCCCACTCAGTTCTCCGAGGCGTTTCAAGAGACGGGATTCGCTTTGCCGGGTGGACGAGGGAGGAGGCTTCGGGGCTTGTCGGGGATCCCCCAGGTGGGTCCTCCAGCGCCTCACGCCCGTGCCTCCTCAGTCCCCAGAGCCAGGAAGCTCGCTGGCCGGGCCCCCTCGCGCCCTCGCAGCCCCGGGGGGCGCCGGAAGGTGCCGGTCCCCGGGGAGCAGGCAGCGACGACGGGGACCCCCGGCCCCGCCGGTTACAGGGCCAGCAGGGTGGGGGAGTTCAAGGAGTCCGAAGACTGGTCCCCGCTGCTGCTGCTCCGGCGGTGAGCCTTGGAGCAGGACTCGGAGGGCGAGGCGGGCGACTCCTGCTCCAGGACGCTGGGGTAGGTGAAGACGAGGTTCGCGGTGCCCGGAGTGATGGCGGGCGTGGAGGTCACCACGATGGGGGTGTGCAGGGGCTCCTCCCCGTAGAAGCCCCCCGCGATGCTGATGGGCTTGATGACGGAGCGCTGGCCCTTGTCCAGCCCCGCCGAGGAGGACGAGGGGCTGTCCTCTTCCAGCGGCTCCTGCTTCACCACCACGGCGCCCCCGCCGCCGCCGCCCCCCCCGCCGCGCAGGGGCTGCAGCCCCGAGGCCGGGGGCGACCGGCGCTCCTCGGGGCTGATCTTGCACACGGGCCCGTGGGCCACCAGCATGAACTCCAGCTTCTCCTTCTCCTTCTGCAGCTCGGCGATCTCCTTCTGCAGGCCCGACTTCTCCTCCTCCAGCTCCTCCGTCTCCTACGGGGGAGAGAGAGAGGGGGGACCGTCAGGGGCTGCAACCTGGGACCGGGGACCTGCTTGGAGCAGGCCGTGTGAATCCAGGCGCGAAAGGAGACCCAGCCACGTCCTCAGAGGACCTACCGACCGACCGACCGATGACCGTGGAAGCGGCCCACGCGCCCCGGGCCGCAGACCCCGCGGCTGCGGAGTCACCTGGAGGCTCCAGGTTCCCATGACCTCCAGAGCTCCAGCCTGAGAAAGGAGGCGGATGGCCCAGAGGAAAGGGGAAAGGTCACCTGGCCTGGCCACGACTGAGCGCTTGCGTGGTGCCAGGCACGGAGGGAAGCGTTCCAGAGGCCCTTTCTGATCCTCTGGCAGTTTTTTTGAATCAGGGGTTATCATCTCTCTGCAGGTAAGGAGACCTGTTCAGAGAGGTGTGGCCATTTGCCCAAAGTCACCGAGCCAACAAGTAGGGAAGCCCAGACTCGACCCCAAATGCCTCTGCCTCCAGAGCCCAGAGCCTGCGGGTGGATGCCCTGAACTCCAGGCCGGAGGCCAGCGCCGGAGCCCGGGACACTGCCTGGCTCTCGGCCGGGCCATCGCAGCCCCTTCCCCCCTTTTCGCTCTGATTCCAGAAGCGTGTGTTTGGGACTCGGGGAACCTGCCGGGCCTTCAGGTCAGCCCCCCTGCTTAGTGGGTGGGGAGCCTGGCAGCCGGGGGGGCACCTGAGGACGGCGGGGTCCCTCTGCCACTCCCCTCCTTCCACACAGAGCCAAAGAAGCAGCACACACACACACACACACACACACACACACACACACACGCACACGCACACACACAGGCACACGCACATGAACACGCACACGCACATGAACACGCACACGCACGGAGGGGTAGTCACGGCAGCCGAGAAGGCGTGTGCCATCAGCCTCCTCCCTCCCACTTTCCCCGCACACGGGTTCCCGTTCGAGCGCGAGGCGCCCGGGGCCCAGAGCGTCACCAAAGGGAGCACAGCCCACTCCGGAGCAAAAAAAGTTTCCGTCTGTCTCAAGGGTCTGACAGACGTCACGGGCTTCTGAGAGGCTTCCTGTGGAGGATGTGGCTCCAGGGCCTGGGTGGCTGGGCCGGGGGCGGGGGTGGGGAGGCGGGGGAGCGGGGTGTGTGGTAAGGAGCGCCCGGCTCCTCCAGTGGCTGGCAGAGAAGCGGGCTCTCCTGGGAGGGGAGGTCCCCCCAAGGCGTGCTGGCCACTCAGGGGCCGCCTCCCGTGGCGACAGGACACTCCCCCTCCCCCTCCCGACTTTCAGGAACACCTCCAGGGGGCATGCGCGCAGGCACCCCAGAATCCACGGGGGCACGTGCACTACCCAGGCGCAAGGGCCCAGGGTGGACGAGAGGAGCTGGAGCAGTGGCACCGGGAGGATTACAGAAGGCGATGGGTGATGTCCAGAGCCCATCCTGGCGGGTCTCTGTAAGGGCCACTGACAGGGTCCCCCGCATCTCCTCCCTGAGGAGCCCCCACACACACACACGCACAGCCCACCAGGAGGTGCCCCACCCCCCGCGGGCTCCTCACCGCCTGCAGCTTCTCCGTCAGCTCCCGGCGGCGGTTCCGGCACTTGGCGGCGGCCAGCTTATTCCTTTCCCTCCGGATTCGACGCTTCTCCTCCTCTTCGGGGGACAGCTAGGGGCAAGGCAGAGGCTGGTGAGGTTCAGGGATGGGACCCCAGCTTTTTTGTTGTTTTTGTTGTTTTGTTTTGTTTTAGCTGCACCTTCAGCAGGCAGGAAGCCCCGTGGGACTGGGGAGGGCGGCGGGAGGGCCAGAGACGCCCGGCCACAGGCTCCCCGGAGCTGAGGGCCCACGTGCCCACGGGGGGAGCAGGGCGGCCACGGGTCAGGGACGCGGCCCCGGCATGACGGCAGCGGCGTCTGTCGTGTCAGCCCTGGTCCTGTGCCAAGGCCGGCGCGGGGGAGCCGGGCTGCCCCCCCCCCCCCCAGGGAGTCCCCTCGTGCCAGCCAGGCCCGGCCCCACCCACTAGGGCAGCTTCCTCCAAACCCGGCTAATTACCCCTGCCCATCGCGGCCTGCCCTGCAAGCCTCATTATCCCCATTCGGCTAAGTGGCTGGGCCCCGAGTAAGCACCTCCCTGCAGGTGGGGGGATGGTCTGTTGCCAGAGGGAGGATGCCACCCCACTCCCGACTTCCTCTGCCAGCTGCTCTCAGTTCAGCCCGAGGACAGGATGGGCCAGGGGAGGCGGAGCCCCGGGCACCCCTACTCCCCCTGCCCGCCACATCCGCTCGAGAGCACCTTCTGCGTGCCAGGCGCGGTTTGAGGGGTTCAAGGTTGATCAGAGGGCCGGGCGAGCAAGCCTCCCCCGCAGAGCTCAGCCCGGCTCCTGTCAACGAGGCTGGCGAGGGGCCGTGACTCATGCCACGGGGCGAGACCTCTGCTCCCCTCGGCAGTGCTGACACAGAGCCCATCCAGGGCTCTGACCCGATGCCCTGCGGGCGGAGGTGACACAGGACATGGCTGCGGGCCAAGGCAGAGGGCAATTCAGAAGGAAAGACCGCCACGCATGGGGTTACGGCGCACCCTTGCACCCAGCGCAGTCCTGGGGGCTTAGGAGACGCCGAGGGGCTCAGACCTGGCTCTCACTCTCTCGGGACATGTGGGTAAGAAAGCCATAAGCCGCTCTGGGAGGGGAGGAGAGGCGCTGCCCTCCCCGGGGGGGGGGGTGCCCCAGGCCACCCCGGGAAGCGGGGCAGGCCCCTGGGGCGCTCCCTGTGCCCCCAGCTCGGCTGCCGTGCCGGGGCGTCTGGCACAGCCAAGCAGGGCCCAGCCTCAGAGAGGACACACCCATCCCTGCTGACACTGAGTGGCCCTGAGGCCCCACGCTGCTGCCCGGGCTGGGTATCCAAAGTCTCCAAACACTGGCATGAAAACGTGCCAGTGACTGCTCAGACACAGACAGGCTCTTCGCACCTTCTCAGCTTTCAAACGCTCCCCGGCAGGCCAGATACAGGGCCCAGAGGGAGGTGGGAGAGCGCCGGGGCCTCCCGGCCATCAAGTCCCTGCCTCCCGGGCTCTGTCTGCCCTGGGACCCTTCACTCCCAGAAGATCACACCACACTCCTCCGCCGCCCCCACCTCCCGGGTGCAGGCCCAGGCCAGGCCCTCTCTTACCAGCTCCTCCCTCACCGTGTCTCTCAGCCCCGCAGCGGCTGCCAGGTGGGATGATGCCCTGAGCAGTCCAGCCGGTAGCATCCCTAGGAGTCCCCAGGCCCCTTCCTAAACCCTGACCCCACAGCCCAGTCCCACCTCCACTGCCCTCAAGGCCTGGCCTCCGTTCCTCCGTTCCCCCCAGAGAGCCACGGGCCCCAGACAGCCCATGGCCCTGCTGCAGGCCTGGCTCAGCCTCCCGCCGGCCCCGCGCCCCTCCCCCGCAGAGGACGGAAGGCAGGATGGGATGGTCCATGTGGGCCTCCCTTCCCTACGGCCTCCCCACTGGCCCAGACGTCTCCTTCCTAGCCGGCGTGGTCTGGGGCGGGCAGCTCTGTGGGAGCTGTGGGCATCGGAAACGTTCGGGGGCGGTGACATCACCAGGGTTACAGCCTGAGTGTGTCAGCACTACCGGGTACCCACCCACACGCCACTGCACACACCCTCCCCTCCGGGCTCCGGGGTCTCCGCCCCTGGGCTCAGAGGGAGAGGAGGGAAGGGAGGCACCAGGCCGGCTCCGGGAGCAGGCCCCTCCCCTGGGGGAGGGCAGGAGGGCAGGAGCCAGCTCAGGGAGAAGACCCTCGGGCTAGGAACCACCGAGAGCGCCACGGCTGAGGATGCGGCCGCCCCGGCTGTGCCCGGCTTCCTCCAAGCTGCCGGATGATTGTCTGAACTCCTAACTGACAAAGACATGAAACAAAATGCTCCTGGCTCTCTCTCTCTCTCTCCCTCTCCAAAAAAAAAAAGGAAGGAAATTTCCCAGACAGATTGTCTTAGGGCGCGCCTAGATGGTGCAGCGGGGAAACCACTGGGCTGGAGGTCAAGGGAGGTGGATGCCAGCCCCTAACGGCTCCGCACTAACGTAGCTGTGTGGCCCCGGCCCAGGCCCTTTTCCTTTCTGGGCCTCAGTTTCCTCGTCTGTAAAATGGGCGCAGAGGAAACATTTTTTTTTAAAAAAAGCTGGTCTCCAAAATCTCTTCCGGGCACAAACTTCGAAATCTGGGGTGAGCCGAAACCCCGAAAAGGGTGAAGAGAGCTCAGTGCATCTCGCTTTGTTGTCCTCCTAGCCCCGGAGAGTCCCTCTCACAAGCCTGGCTGTTCCTGGGGAGCCACACACACGGGGAGAACCCAGCTCCCGGGGACGGCAGAGCTCGGCACCGTGGACTCCCTGGAGGAAGCAAGCTTGTGGAGGACACGGGGACCCCTGCTACTGCGCCGTCCGCAACTGCAGCTACGGGGGCAACGGCGAGGGGAACCCCGGCCACTCGCCCATCCACCCCCACCCACCCCAGCAGAAGCCCAAGGGCAACCGGGAGCTGTGCGGCTTCCGTGTCTCTGACACACCCGTCCTGGCCACCCTCCCGGGGCCTGCTGCGAGCAGAACAAGCCAGCACGCCTCGGATACAGGGCCCAGAAGCTCCCGGCTCCTCGGAGAATGACCCTTGGGATTCTGAGTATCCTGGGGACCCCCGGTCGCCATTCCCCAGAGGACCGTGGTGAAAGGTCCTCGTCCCGGAGCACTGTAGAGCGGAGGGCCCGAGGCTGTCACCAGAGGGGCTCTCCAGTCAGCACTGTATTTGAAAACGGGGTTCCCCCGCTGGGGTGTGTCCTCTCCCCTGGACTCCCGGCGGCTTCGAGCTGGGTCCGGCCCAGGCTCCTCCCGCATCGCTGCGTGGCCCCAGCAGGGACGTCTGAGCTTTGGTCAGGGTCACCGGGGAAGGGGTGCAGACGGGGGCCTTGGGACAGCTCAGGCCCTCTGTCCTGGAATTATGGGTGATTCTGGGGCTCCCCCTGGAATCAGGGGGCCTGGGCTGCCTGGCTCCCTGGTGATGCGCATGCACAGGGGGCCCTCTGGGTGTCGGGGGGACCCTGACGAGCGAGCAGAGGCCCCACCGCTTCCTGGTCCCCCACGCTGAGCCCCGTGAGGAACACAAGGCTGTGCCCCCTCCCTCCCCCCAACCCCCGCCCCGAGTCAGCTGAGGCAGCTGGGCAGGCCCCAAGGACCCCAGTCCTGCCCCCCGAACACTCATGCCAGCCCTCCTCCTGCTTCCGTGGAGGCCAAGGACACCTTGGTGGGAGGCGACAGAGCCGGACCCGCCCTCAGGTCTCCACCCCTGCCTCCATGATGGAAATCATGCTTCTGGCCCCTCGTTTTCTCTCCTCCCAGCGACCCCAGGACCCTGACCCCGCCCCCCACCGGGCTGCAAAACAGGAGAGGCACTGCACGTCTGTCACGGGGCCCCCCCGAAAGCCACCGGCGTGGCTTTTCCACGCCGATGGGAGCCGTACCTGCTCGTCTCTCCTCCTGCGGCCCACGGTGGTGCCGATGGTCTTGATGACGCCGGGCCTCGGGAGGGCCATGTGCCCCGGCACCGAGGCCAGGCCCGGCAGGGGGCTGTAGGGGTGCGAGCGGGAGTACGGGTTGGACATGGAGGTGATCACCGTGGGCTGCACCATCCACTGCAGGTCCTGGCTGGTCGTGATGGCGTTGATGGTGGGGATGAAGGCACTGCCCGAGCCAGGCATATCTACCCGGAACTTCTGGAAGGAGAAAAGCAGGGCTGAGCCCAGGAGTGCTGAGCGGAACGGGACGCGCAGAGACAGGAGGCAAACGCCGGCAGAAAGCAGGGCCAAACGCTGGGGAGGTGGTGGGGGGGACACCGAGGTCAGGACACGGGTGGGCTTATCCTGCACCTCCAAGAATCAGGGGGGTGCTTACCTATGCCCGGGGGGCCCCATGTCAGGCTGGCTCCCTGAATGCAGTCCCCGGGAATCCATCCCTCAGAGAGGAGGTCATCGTATCCCAAATGACTCCGAGGACAGGGGTGGTCCCTAGCCGCTCACTCTCAGCAGGCCCCCTCCGGATCCCGCCAGGCCAGCTCCGCGCACATCTGCAGGAGGGCCGGCCTCCCACCTGAGCCCCCGAGGCCCCCGGCCACCTGCCAATGGTTCCCGGGGTCAGGAAGCGACTCGTGCCCTCTTCCGTCCCTTCCCAAGCAGGGCCGGCAATGGAGCTGGGATCCCATCGGGGTGAGGTCCGGGGCCATGCAAAGCCGCCCTCCCGCCCACGCGACTGAAAGCGGTAGCGTGTGCCGCCAGACCTCCCCTGGCTGCCCTGGACCCCCCCACCTTGCCCTTCACCCCCTCTTGCTTGGGACAGGCATGCGGTGCCTCTCCTGTCTGCAGATCTATCTCCCCGAGGTCAGCCATGCATCTGCGGGACGCCAGTGCTGCCAGCTCAGACTTTTCTCTCTCTCTCTCTCCTCTCTCTCTCTCTCTCTCTCTCTCTCTCTCTCTCTCTCTCTCTCTCTCTCTCTTCATGTCCGCCCGGGCCACGCGGCAGCGCCCTGTGAGCACGCCGCAGGAAGCATCCTACTCAAAGCGTAAGATGACGACGACGGAGCACCGCAGCTCAGCTGAGCCGTGCCCCTCGGCAGCCGGGCCTGCCCTTTCCTCGGGGCGGCTGCTAGAAAGTGAGAGAAGCAGGGAGAAAGGAAGGGACACCCCCCTCCCACAAACACGTAGCTTTCGGGGAAGAGCTCCCCTGCAGAAAGAACACCCTCATCCTCAGAAGTTTCCTGTTTCTATAAAAAGAGCCCGCAGCCCTTTCTCCCCTGATCGGAAGGCTCCGGTGACGACAGCAACGACAGCACGCAGCACGGAGCACACACTGAGCGGCAGGCGCGGCGGTGTTTCACCTGGATCGCTCCCCCGTCCTCCCCGCCCCCCTCCCCGCTCCTCCCCAGGCAAGCACTACCACGATGCCCACTTTAGACGCAGAAAGCCAGGCTCGAGAGGTGAGCTTCTCCCAGGCCACCGTGCTAACGTAGCCAGGTCACCGGGCAAAGAGGCCGGAGCTCTCCCTCAAAACACAGCCCACGTGCTGCGCCCCCCCCCCCCCAGACAGAACATCAGGTCATCTCTGCCGAGGGTCCCTGCGGACCTCGCCTCTCGCCCAGGAGGCCTGGACAAAACAAGAGACCTCCGATGCCATCCCGCTGTCATTATGCCGTCGCTAGCACGGACACTATAGCACCTCCCCCACCCGGGCCCAATCCCACCAACCACCCTGCTTCCCCGAAAATAAGACAGTGTCTTATATTAATTTTTGCTCCCAAAGATGCGCTAGGTCTTATTTTCAGGGGATGTCTTATGTTTCTGTGAAGTAGGTCTTATTTTCGGAGGATGTCCTGTTTTCGGGGAAACACGGTAGGATCAGCTGTATTAGCAGCAATGGCAGCTCCCTCCCCACCCCCCTCACATCACCACACACACACATACACACACACACACACACACACACACACACACACAGTGTCTCCGCTGCTGCTGGTGAGACACCTGGGCTCCTGACGTATAAATGAAGGGGCGCCTAGAGCACCGCGTGGGATCCGAGGGAGCCAAGACCCCTTCCCTGGCTCCTTCCCCTTCCAACTGCCTGACCCCAGTCCGGCTGGCAGCATGCGGCGGCCGCACCGCCCAGACAGCCCCAGGCCAAACGCATTCACTGGAGAGAGGGCCCCAGCACGAGGGATTCTGGGATTCCGTGAAGCGTGCCACCCGGTGCAGTCAATCCAGGGACTGTGTGATGCTTCCTGTGCAACGGATCCTGGGACTGCGTGAGGAGAGCTGCCCCCAGCACAAGGGGATTCTGTGCTGCCTCAGAAAGCAGACAACTGGGCTTTTTTTTTTTAATCAGGAGCTGACTGCAAAGAAGGTGCATGTGTGTGTGCGTGTGCATGTGCGTGTGCGTAGGATGTGAGGGAGGGAAGAGCGCAGGGCAGTGAACACGTTAGGGTTCCATGGGGAAGTGATCTCTAGGAAGAAAACAGACAAGCAGGGCGAGGCTTCGTGGAGGCAGAGCCACGAGAGCCAGAAGCCCCGGGAGCACTGGGAGCACTGGGCCTGGACGGTGGGGTAGGGGGCGGGGGGGCGGTGGGCGGTATGTGGGGGGGGCGTGTTGGCAGGGAGTCAGCTCTGCGCCTGGAGTCGGGAGCCTGGCTTTGAGGCCTCGGCATGTCTGAGAGCTCGGTTCCCCTGCCTCGGTGGGGATGCGGACACCGAACTCACCACCCTGTGCTGCGGGGTAAATTGGTAGCTACTGGTAATCACAGGCCACAAGAGCACACGCGTGGTTCTCACCCCGGCCGCACGGGAGACCCGTCCGTCCGAGGAGCTTCTTCAAAACACCGAAGCTGGAGCCAGCCTCCCCATGAGTGTTCCAAAATAACTGGTTTGGGGTGGGGCTCCGATAAGGCGCCTTTAAAAACCACCCTGGGGAGATCCTAATGTGCGGCCAGGGTTGAGAAATGCCGCCAACGAAGGGCAGGCGGCATCGCCATTGCTGTCACCACCACCACCGCCGTCACGTTATCATCCTCCTCATCGTCTGTGCGCGCCGCACGGGTGTCTCCGGGGAGAACCCCCAGCGCCCCACTCCTGGGAAGCACCCAACACTTCGCCCCGCTTCTCTCCCCAGTCAGGCTGTGGGTCCGAAGGACCCCTGAGGTGACCTTGACCTCCACCGATGGGGGTTGGGGGTGGGGGGGTGGGGAACTGTCAGCTTTCCTTTCCGGAAGGCACCCAAGAAATGCACTCCTCATCCCAAGCACCCAAAGAGCCCCCACTTCAGTCCAGGGGGAGCAGGAAACCAGAAGCTAAGCTTGGCCACTCGGCTCCCTCAGGAGGAGGCAGAGGATTCGGCTCCTCGCAGGGCTGGCTGGCTGGCTCGATGGCAGGGAATGTGCTCCCGGCCCCCAGCCAGATTCCTTGCAGCGATGGCTTGGTCTAGACAAAACAAGACAGCAATAAAAGCAAGACAGAGGTAATGACTGCCTCTAAATGCAGGTACACCTTGTTTGAGAGGGAGCTAAAGCCATCTGGATAACACGCCGGCTGTAAACACCCCGTCCCATCCCCAGAGGGGACTGGGGCTGATAAAGGAGGCTTTGTCTCCCGGAGGAGGAGCCTCGGCGAGAGACACACACACCAGTTTAGGTGAGATCTCTGGCAGATGTCTTGTCTCACCTCCGAAGGTGTTATTTAGGTGAGGCGAGGAGGAGTTTGTGGTCCCGGCCTGGCTGGCGGTCCTCCTTGCCAACGGGCCCAAGATAAACCTGGGGTTAAGTCGGGGTTCTCTAAGAACGGGTTCCACCAAGATGAGGTTCCCAGGGGTGGGCATTAGGGCCGTCCGATTCCTGCTGCAGCACCGGGTGTGTGCTGGCACGGGGGCTAGAGGAGGTGACCCAGGGCTTCCTCTGGCTCCTCCGGGGTCCCCCTGCTCCCCCGGGGTCCCCCTGCTCCCCCGGAAGTCCCACATCTAGGGACAGGATCAGAGGAGGTGCTAGATGTCTGTGTGGCATTCCAACCTGGCCAGCCCTCCACACGCTGCCGTAGTTAACTGCGCCGCCCTGTCGGTTTCTGGGTGGGCAAGAATGCCCATACAAGGACAAACTGGCCCCCGCTGACCTCTCCGAGGAGGGTTTGGCTGGCGCTTGCTGTGAGAGGCCGGGCAGTAAATATTTTAGGCTTTGTGGGCCGCACCGTCTCGGTTGCAACTACTCCCGTCTGCCGCTGCAGCGCGCACGCAGCCACAGACAATGTGTAAACAGCAGGCGGGCCTGGGTGCGCGAACCACCGGGGCCGTCGTTGGGGGCCTCCTGCTCTGGAGGGGCATTTCCATCTCCTACGCTCCGGTTTGGGGGGGCGGGGAGAGAACAAAGAGAGGAAGCGAGAAAGCAACACATCCGACCCGAGGTGTTCCCCTGACCCAGCCGGTTCCCAGGGCCGGGCTCTGGCTCGGCACCTGCATCTCCAGCCGCGAGCTGGAGTCCGAACCCTCACCAGCCTCCCTGCGGGTCCCTGGGCGCCAGGCCCTCCTCCACTCCGCAGCACCGGGGTGCCAGGGTGCCAGGGGCTGCTCGGCCCGCATGCGTGTCCTCCTCCCCCTGCCCGAGAGGCAGCTCGGAGCACAGGGCGCCTAGGGCCCCCCGAGCTTCATCCGATCAGAGAGGTCTGCCGCTTTTGGAAGACGACCTTCCTGAGCTGTACCCGACAGCCTTAGATGCAGAAATGAGGGCTAGAACCACGGCCTTCTGCAGAAGGGTCTCGGAACTAGGGTTTGGGTTCCCGTTTTCTGCAGACAGGGACAGGGCAGAGCTTACCCCAGCCACTTCTGAGCGGGGCAGGAGCGGCACCGAGATGGCCACTGGGGCTGGCGTTCTTGGCCCACCCCCTCGGCCAGACATTTCTCCATCAGACGGACTAGACTGAGCCACCAAGCGCTCGAGCCATGACCCCCATGAATGCCTGTGGCCTGTCTCCGAGTCAGGTAGGTATGGCTCTTAAGAATTCCCCCTCTGCCCCCCCTTTTTTTTAGATTCCCAGTACAGGAAAAGGAAAAGTCCCCCATCCCAGGAGTCTGGCTCAGGGAAAGACGAGAGGGTCCGTGCGAATGTTCCCTCAGAACCTCAGAACCCCCCTGGTGAGGCCTAGTTTGACTCTGACGTGCTGTATTGTCATTGAACTCGGGGATGTCCTCCAAAGCTTTCTTCTACATGGGATTCAGCCTGTCCTCACAGACCAACACTGAACGTGGCCCTGACTTTTCCCTCCTACCCGAGCAAGCCACGGAGGCCACGCTGGCAGTGGCTGCTAAGGACGCGTGGTTTCCCCAAACTGTACGGGGGAAACACACGATGGCGGGTAGCCTGCCTCCTCTGCACGCCCTCCTTTGCCCAGGTTCCTGGGAAAGAGCCCTCGGCCCCTCTATACCCACCTGCCAGGACGGAGAAAACCCGGGGGGAAAGAAAAGGCACGAACGGAAGAAGGTGGCTGCTGCGGACTTACTCCCCCGGGTTCCCCTTCCTTTCCTCCCAGGGCCATTTGGGCCAGAAACCCCACTCCAAAACACAGGGGCTTTTCTCCACTACTCCGGGGGGGCCCCTCAGACAGGCCTTCTCCATGGGACGGGCACGCCACCGCCCCTATAGCCACGACAGGAAGGGCCAGCAGCGCTGGGCAGGACATCTCGAGCACCCCTCTCCAGCGCGGCGGGTTGATGGGGGGCAGAGTTACGGGGTGGGGGCTGGCACAGACCTATCTGCCTCAACCAGGGCAGCTGTCACCATTCTGAAATGGCGCGGCCACCGAAAGATGCCGCATGCAACATGAATGATGCATATCCACCAAGTAACGATGCCACTTTTTTTCCCCCTTTCCTTCCACCCGTAGACCAGAGAGTTCCTTTCCTGAATCCTCAAAGCTAGTCTTTTTGTTCCTGTTTAACAGAGAGGAAAAATACCCCCGAAGGTACAGAGGGCAAAGGTGCCTGCTTTGGGGTGCACCTGTCCTGGCAACTGCTCTCCCGGGCAAACTGCGGGCCTGAGACCAATGGGCCTGGAAGCACGCTCCGCCGTGGACCGTGGACCCAACTGGGCCGCCCGGAACCTGACACATCTCAGATGTGACTCCCTGAGATGTCAAGTCTCCTGGTGATTTCCAAATAGCAAACTTACCGCAAAGGACAAAGACTTGTTAGCAGGAAGGATTTTTTCAAAAGAACTTGCGGAGGGCCGTGCCAAAAAGAGGGGTGTGGCGAGACCTTTCTGAGTCTAAGCGCCGGCATTCACATGGGTGTGCTAAGCCTCCTCCAGGAGCAATCACGAAGAGACAACCGTGTCTTAAGATGGAAAAGAGCAAACACCACGAGGCTCCTAACTTTACACTCACCTTGAAAACCAAGGCAGGCAGAAATAAAGGGGTGGGAATGCGTGTAGCAGGCTGGGAAGAAACACGCAGCTGCCACTCAGTACGTGACTGCTGCCTCACCCCGCTCACTTTGATGAAAAAGTGACGCTGACTTCCACCCTCAAGAATCAGCAGAACAGACCAATTCCTGGGGTAACGTTTGGTTTGATCCTAATCTATGACGTCTGTAAGATCAAGGCCAAAAATGAAAAAAAGAAGAAAAAAAGCAAAGCAGCAGACCCTTCATTTATATACACCTCCCTCCTTCCCCGAAACCCTGACCACCATCCTCCACCAAAACAATGCCCAGCCTCCTAACACGGCACAACCAGGAAACAAGCCCGCGGAATTGGAAGCCATTGTGCTGGCACCCTCGTGAACAGACACACATTAGAATGGGGAAAGGAAAAAGAAAAAAAAAAAAGCGCTCCTTTTCAACCAGGTTTTATTTAGAACATAAGAAAAATTTTTCGAACTGTATCTCAACATCAAGCAGCTCCGAGTTAACGGCTGTTAAGTGTTTGCCATTTATTTGTCCTGAACTAAAAAGAAGAAAAAAAAAATCCTAAGAATTTCAAAAACTCACCCAGTTAACTCTCTGGAGCTGGAAAAATACATCCCCGAGACGGTTCTTCTAAGAATGTCCCGTAGGGGGCACTAGAGAGGCACGGTTCGGGCTGACTTGGGAATCACAGTCATTTCTGGTAAAAGTTCTTTGATGTGAGGAATGTCCCAGCCTGGTACAGTTGGCAACAGTTCACTCCGGGAAATTTTGCGTGCGTGTGTGTGTGTGTGTGTGTGTGTGTGTGTGTCTGTCTGTCTGTCTGTCTGTCTCTCGGGAAAGGGTGGTTGCTGCCGACGAGAGGTAGTCTGGGATTCCTTGATTCCAAAAAAGAACTGTCCCCCCTGGCTTGATTTATTTTCAGAAATTATCTAAGGAGCAGACAAACGGCAGCCTTGGAAAAGGTCTGGGTCTTGTTTTTGTTTTGGTTTTATTATTATTTTTTTCATTACAAGGGGACCCAGCTGATGAAAACAAGTTATGAAATGACCTGTGTTTGTGTAACCGGTGGGATTGCGTAACGCTCAGGCCCTGAAACCGTAATAGTGGAGCAGCCAGGCATTTATCGGGGAGGTGTTTTCCTAGGAAAGTCAGGAGAGAGAGAGAGGAAAAAAACAAAGCACACACACACCACAACAACACAAAGAAAAAGCCAGGAAGGGGAGAGGTGTGCAGCGACCGCCGCCGACAGAACAAAATCACCAATGACCAGCCTCGGAGATTCAAACTACAACTGGGACAGGAAATATTTCTCATGCTTCGAGTTCCTGCCATACACGAGAGAACAGAGGTTTTGACAAAAAGTTGTCTCCCCTTTCCCTGTAACCCCCCCTTCCCCCCCCCCCCCCCCAGCTGTGGGCACTCTGACCTGTGCTTTAGGAAGCTCGAGAGGAGAGGAAAGTTCTGGGTTGAGTAAACAGCAGCAATAGGAGCACCCCACCCACCCACCTCCCACCCCCCCAAAAAACAGAGAGATCAGGAAAAAATAATGTTCACTTGCCCAAGGGAAAACCAGAGAACAGTGGTTTACAGGCACGGGTCCACTGAGACGCCACAGAGGAGGACGGCCCGTCGCTAACTGCCGGCAGTCTCCCCGTAAAGGAAGCTGAGAGAAATAAAGCGATTACAGGGTTTATCTGGCGTGTAATAAAAGTTATACCTGGAGATTGGGTGGGGTCGTGGCACTGACTCGTTAAGCAACAAAAGCCTTTCAGAGTCAGTCCTTAGGACCACAGAACAGATTTGCTCAAAGGTGGAGAGGTGATGGAACCCCCCCCCAAGTTCACTCCCCCCTTCCCCCCCACATGCCAGCCAGGAGTGGCCAGGCTGAGAAACTGGTCTAAAGCGGCATTACGATGCCAATCCCTCTGCTTGGAGGGCTCCTCGCTCTCGAGCTGCTGGGCCAAGGGCAGGCGTGTATTCAAGAACCCTGTGCACTGGTTATTACTAATTGCAAAACCCTCATGTGTTACAGCATGCTAGGAATTAGCCAACAGCTGCTTTTTGCTTCGGTAATGAGGCCCCATTACACTCTGCTGGACCGGGCTCTCTTCCTTCTTCCTAGCACCGGTTTCCTGTCTGATTTTCTTCCAAAACAGGGAATTGCCTCCGCTCACATCCTGGGCTCAAAGCCCTAGTGACACAGATTACTCAGCCGGGGCCCCGGTGTCCGGTCTGACTTCCCAGGCAGGCCCCGGGGTCTGAGCAGAGAGAGCCAGGCGGCCGGATGGTCTCTCTCTCAGTGAGGACCGCCACAGCAGCAGCAGCCCACGAACAGGCAAGAAATCAAAAGAGCCCCCACCCACCCCCCTTCCCAATTCGGGGAGGAGGGGGCTGTTTGGGGATCTGTTGGGTCGGAGAGGGAGGGAATGGGCAAAACTGACCCCAGCCCCTTGCCTAATGATGTTTGGATTCGATACAAACCACTAGCGGGGCTGGAAAGCGATGAGGTTTTAAACTCGTCCCCTTGGCGCTCATCACGAAGGGTGCGCTGGCTGCACCCTCCACGCACAGACCAGGCTCTCTACAGTGGGCACTTAGGGGGACACGGGGGGGGGGGGATAAAGGGAAGACAAGGAAAAGCCATTGCGGGGACTCGCCAGGGCTGGGGAGCCACTTTGGAACAAGGCGATTCAGGTCCCAAAGGGAACCGTGTTTCCATTTTCGACTCCAGCGGGGTCCCCCGGGGCTGGGGCCTCTAGAAGCCAAGGCCACCCCGTCTTACCAGAGCACCTCTTGGTGCAGTCAGTCAACTCGGCTAGGTCCTGACCACCGGCAGCTCCAGGCTGTGGTGGCCTTTTAAGCCAGCTCCCTCACAAGTCTGGGGGTGGGGGGTTGGGGGGGGCCCGCTGCGGGCACCCCACTCAGCACCAGCACCCCGCCAGCACCTCTCTGGTATTTACGGGCACACAGATCACACGCGGCGGAATCCCTCCAGTGCAAACCAGTCCGGCTGCTTTGGAAACAAGTTGTTTTCCTGCCTCCAGAAGCACCCAGGAGCCTTTCCCCCACTTCTCTCCTCCTCCGCAGGCGTCCCTGTCCCAGGTGCCTCCGCACCTTCCAGGCACCCCTGCTGGCAGCGCTGTGGGCTCCTGCTCTGACCCTCCCCGGGGATGATGGACGGGCGCGGGGCACCCCGGGGCCGCCCAGAGCCGATCCCGGCTCACCTCCTCCTCCTCCCAGACCTTCGCACCTGATCCCCAGAGCGGCAGCCTCCCCTCCCTCCGGATGACTGGAAGGAGCCCACTGTCTTTGAGAAATCAACTAAGGCTGGCGGGGTGGAGGGGGAGAGGCGCTCCTGCAGGAAGGGGGGGGGGTTTACAAAGGTGTTTTGTTTGTTTGTTTTGTTTGTTTTTTTGTCTACCAAGGAGAAAGAGGGACCGGGGGTGCAGGATTCCCGGGAGAGGAGGGAAGGAGAAGGTAGCAGGCTCGGTGCTCAAGGCGCCAGTCCGGGTAGGATGTAGCGAGAAGGAAAAGGGTTGTGGACTTCCAGACCCACTCCTCGCTCCGGTTTTTTATAAAAAAGAGAAAAGTGATGGGGATGGGCAGGACCGGACGACAACCCAGCACTTACAGTGGCGGTGGCCCACAGGACAGTGCTCGCCAAGCCAAGGCGGGGACAAGGAAAGGCGAAAAGAGGCGGAGGCGGCGAGCGGAGGGCGCGGGGTCCGCCCGCGCCGCCAGGTGCGCCCCCCCCGGCCCCCCGCACCTACCTGCTGGCTGCCGCCGCCGCTGGAGTAGGACTCGGCGTGCGCAGGAGAGCCGCTGCTGCCCCGGGACGAGGTGTCAAAGTTCCCGGGATAGTCCTGGTACATGATCCGCGGTGGGGGCCCCAGAGGAAACAGGGTGTTTGTCTCTCCCCGCCCCGGCCGCGGCGGCGGCGGCGGCGGCGCACCGGCTGCTGCGCGCTCGCTCGCTCGCTGGCTCCGTGCGGGCTGCGCCCGGGCTGAAGTCTCCGCTGCCGGCCGGGCTGCTCCCCTCGGCGGCGGCGGCGGCGGCGGCTCGCACCGGGAGGCGGCGGCGGCGGCACCCGGGAACAGTGGCCCCTGAGCGCCGAGCGCGGCGCTTCTTTCCTGCTCGACCGGCGCCGCGGGACCCGGTCCCTCCCTCTAAAAACTCGGCGCGTCCCTCGGTCCCTCCCCTGCGCGCGCCCTCCCGCCCCCGCGCGCAGCCGGAGCCCCGCCGGGGCCGCCGCCGCCGCCGCCGCCGCCGCCGCCGGTTCTATCAAAAACCGGGGAGTTAGAAAAGAATGGGAGGCCGGCAAGTCACACCGGCCGGGTCTGCGGACCCCCGAGGTCGGGCAGGGCAAAAAAAAAAAAAAGAAAAAAAAAGGAGAAAAAAAAAGGCGAAAAGAAAGGCTGCCCGCTCGGAGGAGAAACTTCTATTTCCTCCTTTTTAGAAAAAAGACACTGAAAATAAACTTCCTGTGGCCAGCGCGCCGCCGGAGTTTCGGAGCGGCTCGGACCCTCGGTCCGGAGAAGGCAGCGCCGCCGGCCGGCGAGCCGCCCCGTCGCCCCCGTGGGGTTCCAGCCGAGAGGGACGCGCGCGGCCCCGCTCCCGGCACCGCCGCGGCTCGGCGGCTGGACCCGCACCGCTTCCCGGGCGCCCGCTCCCGGACCGGCCCGCGGCGCCCGTCCGCGGCTCCCTCGCTCTCTCTCCCCCTCGGTCCCCGCCGCCGCCGCCGAGCTCCGCTCACTCGCCCGCCGGTTCGCTCGGAGCCCCTGCGCTCTGCCCGAGATGAGTCACTACAATGGCACGAGTTCAACTCCACACTCTTTATTCTCCAGCCCCTGTACCATGTGGATTCACTCACGTCAACCTTGCGGGGAGGAGCGCGCGGGGAGGCGGGGGCAGGAGGCCCGCGAGGAGGCGGGGGGCGGGAGGAGGAGGAGGAGGAAGAGGCGCGAGAGGGGGCGGGCGCCGCGCTCGCTCCCCGCCCGGCCCCCCGGCGGCGGCGGCGCTGACGCCAGCAGCTCCCCCGGCGCTGGGGAGGAAGGTGGCGGCGGGGGTGGGAGCGGCGGGCCCCGGCGGTCCGGGGGAGCCGGAGCGGCCCTCGCCCGCCCCCGCACACCCCTCCCCGGCCCCGCGCCCTTGGTCTGTTCCAGTGGCGCAGGTTGCCAAAGATGGTCATTTGCGTTAGAGGACGCGAGTGCGGGTTCCCTTGCTTTCGGGTGACGTGTAGGGACAGGGATTCCCTCTCGGGCGCTCTAGTCCCCCCTCCCGCCACCCCGGGCCTCGGGAAGGGGCGGGGGGCGGCCTCGGCGCCGGGTTCCGGAGAATAATCACAGTTCTGGAGGGCGAGACAGGCGGCTCAGCGCGGCGCCGACGCCGGGCCGAGCGCCGGGCGGCGCGGAGAGCCGCTCGCGGGGAGGGCGCGGCCGCGCGTGGTCGCCGGCGCCCCGGGCACCCCGGGTACCGCGCCGCCCCGCGGCCGGGCTGGGCGCGGCGCCGCGCCGCCGGGCGGGGCCCGCCTGCCTGATTTTCCCTTCGGTACACGGCTGCCTCAGCCCCCCCATCTCTCTCTCTCTCTCTTTCTCCAATTAATTTCGTAGGAGTAGCCTGGAAGACGAAATTAATCAAGTCAAGACATCCCGACCGCCCTCTAAGCCGGGGCAATTGGGACGCATCTGATAGGAGCAACCGGGCATTACAAGCAAACTCCAGGCTGTTGGAGATTAAAGCGCGCGCGCACACACATACACACACGCACACACACGCACAGGCACACACACACATACACACACAGGCACACACACGCACGCACACACACACACATGCACAGGCACACACACGCACGCACAACCCAACACGCACACCAACCACAGTAACAAACAGGGGAGGCTTGGGAAGCCTGGGAGAAGGTGTGGGCGAGCACTGTCTTCAGCTGTTTTGGAGCGAAGTTCAAGGAGCAAAGTAGCCGGACTCCTAGGTCTTCCCGCCTCGCCGTGGAGCCGGGCGGGCGGGGCGAGGTTGGGGGTAAAGAGCACAGGCCTCGGAGCCCCGGAGCCCCGGCGCCGGGCTGTGCTGTTCAGGAGCTGCGGGGCTTCAGGCCAGGCCCTCGGGTTCTCTGGGCCTCAGTGTCTCCCTATAAAGCGAGGGGCTTGAGACAGGTGCCCTTCTAAGGCCCTTGTCAACGCTGGAACCCAAACCTCCCTGCAGGGTGAGCCGGAGGAGCTCACTGTCCCAGGAGTCAAGGGGCCCGGGTCTGGTCCAGGCTCTGCTTTGGTCTCAGTTTACCCATCTCTTGAGTGGCGCCATTCCCACCCCCACAGATCCTTGCGGGGACCCCGCGGGGAGGTGCGCGGAGACGGCGCTGCGTCGGGCCCTGGAACGCGTCGCAGTTCCGGCCCCTCAGTTTCCTTATCTGTAAAGTGGGGGTGTTGCTAGGAAAGAAAATAGAGCCGGGAACTCAGAGCCCTCCTGGGGCTCTCTATATAAAGCGCTGGCGTTTCCGGGACGGCTGGCGGCATCTGGCCGCCCCAATGGCCCCGAGATACGGTAATCCCAAACAATACTCGGGGTCATTGTTTACTGTTATAAAACACATTCTGTCCCGAGCGCCATCCCCAAGGACGCGCGCGGGGAGGCGCGGCGAGGCGCGGCGAGCCAGACCCCGCGGTCTCCCCCGTGGCTGCCGGGCGGGGTCCCCGCTCCGGGGCCGGGCGCGGTGGGCGGGGAGGGGGGGCGCTTAGGTGTGTGTGTGTGTGTGTGTGTGTGTGTGTGTGCCTTCAAATCCCGGGGCGCCGCCTGCCAGGCTGTTTACGTGCCTCTCCCAGCAGGACTGAGTAAATGCAGTCCTTTGACGCAAAACCAATCAACCCTCTCCCCAGCGGCAGCGGCAAAACCCAGAAAACCGGGGGTGGGGACCATGTGGGAGGGAGCTGCCGAAGAAATCGTGACACTTTCTCATTCCTCCCCTCCTCTCTCTCTCTCTCTCCCTCTCTCTGCCCTTTCCCGCGCCTCGCGGGCCCAGGCAGCCTCTGCGAAGTCGGAGGGGGTTGGGGTTGGGGTTGGGGTTGGGGAGGTGGGGGGGTCGGCAAAGGGAGGCGCAATCCCGGCGTCCAGGGCCCTCCAGAGAGCGGCCGCCTGGCGAAGAGGCGCGAACCAGATGCACTTTTTTTTTTGGTTTTCTTTTGACCTGCAGAGGCCGCCCGGCCCTCCCCGGCCCCGCACTTGAAAACTTCGGGTGCTTCTGGGTCTCTCCCACACAGCCCTTCCAGTAACGCGGGGGAAGGAAGGAGGGGAAAGGGAGCGGGAGCGGCCCCGGGCGCGCCCGAGCCGGGCCGGCGCCGCCGGGAGCGCGCGGGCGGGAGAGCGCACCGTCGCGCCCTCGCCGCCCCCGCCCTGCCGGTCCCCGGCCCTTTCCTTTCTTGTGGGTTCCCGTAAAGCCCGGCAGCCCCGAGAAGTCTGCGGAGCATCACGGAATCTGTGCTGATGCAAGTCGCTAGCCTCCCCTGGCTGCGCCCCGGCCTGCCTCGGAGCGCTTTGATCCCGGCCTTCCCCTGCGCCAGAACTTCCCCTCCTGCAGCCTGCCCGCGCCGCTCAGGCCTCCGAGGGCCAGACCGAGCACAGAGCCCAGCCCTGGTGCTGCCGGGGCTGACCGGCTCTGGTCTGGCCCAAGGGTGTGTCTGCCAAACCTCGAGTTCAGCTTCCCTCTGTGGGGAATCTGGGCAGGATCCCCCAGTGGTAGGGGTCCTCTGGCTCCCCGGAATAACATAATAAGAGGAGCAGAGGCCAGCCTTCCCCAAAAGCTTACCAAGGGGCACCAGGCTGAACACTGTGCAGGGATTGGTTCAGGCAGTCCTCCCAGCAAACCTTTGAGGGGAGTAGTATTCCTGGTCAAAGATCAAGAAGGTGAGGCGAAGGCATTTGTCCAGGAGAATTGATGAGTGGACTGGTGACCCGGTTGGAAGAGCCGGGGGGCCTCGATGACACTGCAGGGCCCGCCTCCCACTGGCAGCCTTTGTGTCCCTTACTGGGACTTCACCCCGTTGGCCCATGGCTTTGTCATGCACCCCATTCTCTGGCACCATGGCTCAGCCTGAGGAAAGCTCACATGAATCGAGGGAAGGGGTTCGGGGGCAGGAAGCTGGGGTGGGGAGAACAGTGTCTTCTCATTTCTGTCTCCGGATCTCTGGGGCCTCCGTGCCTGCACCTGCCAGCTTCCTCCTTTGTCCCGCCAGCCCCGTGTGTGGCTCCTGACTAGGATCCCAGAACGGCTGCCTCCCTCCGACTGCCCCGGCCCACACGCCTGAGGGCTGGGTAATTCCTGAAGCCCTTCCACAGCCGTGGCCTCGCTTGTCCTCACAACACCCCGACCGGTTGGGGTGACTCTGGATTGCCAAAGAGGAGGCCGAGCCACAGAGTGGGAAGGCAGCCTTCTCAAGGTCTCCCAGCCTGTGGGTGTCAGAGCCTGAACTCAGGCCCAGCTCACTGGACTTTGCATGCAGGCTGCCCATGCTCCCAGCCTGGGCGGGTTAGAAGCGAGCTCTCAACGATCAACCGTCCTCTACACACCGCACCTGAGCGAACCCGCCCTCCTTTCTCCATAGTAAGCCGCGCGCTTTGATGGCGTTTTAATATCTCTGAAAGCCGGGGGCCCCTGGTCATCAATGACTATTTAATACGGAAGTGTTTCTGTTTGTCCAGAAACCTCTGGATCCATCAGGAGTCCCGATACAGACTTCAGCCCAGTGGTTCAGAGGGAGAGGCTTTGCCGAAACCGGTTTGGCTCAGTGGATAGAGCGTCAGCCTGCGGACTGAAGGGTCCCGGGTTCGATTCCGGTCAAGGGCATGTACCTTGGTTGCGGGCTCATCCCCAGTAGGGGGTGTGCAAGAGGCAGCTGATGGATGATTCTCTCTCATCGATGCTTCTAACTCTCTATCCCTCTCTCTTCCTCTCTGTAAAGAATCAATAAAATATTTTTTTAAAAAAAGGGGGAGAGGCTTTGAGGGGGACGCTCCGGACTGGGGTGTGGGCAGGACTAGGACCTTGTGACACTCAGAGCCTCGCAGCAGCTGCCAGCTGTGGCCCAGGGGAGAACACAGCGGTGTGAGAGCCCGTGTGCACGGGGGCCATGGGCCATGAGCGAGGACCAGGCGGCTGGGGGGAAAGGCAGCCTCTGCCAGAGAGAGCTGAAGGGGCGGGGCGAAGGGATGCCAGGCCCCCCTCTCCCTCCTCCTCCTCATCTCTGGTCAGTGGCCGTCCAGGGAGGGCAGTCTCTGAGGGCACAGAGAAGGGCGAGGAAGGGTGCGGACAGTGGGTCCGGTGGGGGTGGGGAAGGCACACACTGGGCAAATGGGGAGATGACCGGCGTGGGTGCTGTTAAATCCCTTGGATTTCCTCGGGGCGACGCTTCAGGATGGGGAGACACAGTCCACCAGGGAGTCTCACACCTCATCCCAGGTGGGGGCGGGCATCACAACAACCTGCTCTTTTCTCAGACTGTGCCTCCCCTCTCTTTAAACGGCGCGGATACACCCAGCCACTAATCCGGGGCAATGGGTTGTGTCCCTCCGGTGGGGGGAGCAGAGAAAAGAGAGATGCTGATCCAGAGAGATGAGCATCTGGGGAACACCGCTGGGAGAATAAGCAGTGCTCCCTCCCTTCCTCCCTCCCTCCCCTGCGGCCTTCCTCAGCCTCCTCTAAATCCCAAGGGGGACCCTCCCAGCTGTGCTGAGACCTGGCATGTACCTTTGCCCGCCACGATCCCCACTGCTTGCATGGGGTGTGCACCAATGAGAAGAAATGAAAGCGGGGCCGGCAAGATACCACTGCTCTAGAGGTGGTTGTCATGGCGATAATATCAAACCGAATGATCTGCATCTGGCTGGTGGTTACGCGGGTACGAATTTGAAACACCCATCAAGCTCGCTCCTCAGATGAGGGCACTCCATTGACTTCTACTGGGCGTTACCTTCGATTAGAAAACAACCACGAAAACCATTTGGCTCCCTTAGATTGCACTCCGGGTTATACTGTAGTTTGTGCAACATTTCTCAGAAAGCATATATGCAAATGAGGCCTTCCTGGCCACCAGCTTGCAGCTCTGTCGGCTCTGAGTAGTCACTGCCCTAGAAAGACTCAGGCAGGAACAGGGCAGTTCCTGTGGGGTGTGCGTGCGTGCGTGTGTGTGTGTGTGTGTGTGTGTGTGTGTGTGTGAAGCCGGATACATTCCAGAGATAAAGTGACTAGAGATCTTATTCAGAAATATCTTTATATGAGTCAGAAGAGAAGTCACCCCCGGTAGGAATGCTTTTCGGGTTCAGAGAGGAGGAAGACGGCTTTCTTGCTTCCCCTCTGGGTTTAAGAGCGGCATTGAAGAGGAGCTCTGGGTTGAGCTTCAAGTTGGAAGCAGAGGTCCCAGGGCGGCCCCGCGATGGCCGTCGTGTGACCGGGGCGGCGTCTTTTGACATCTCCAGAACTCTGCCTCCTCACCTGCCACCAACAGGATGGGCGGAACCTAGGGCTTGTCACTGGGCAAGGGAGGGTCCTACACGGGGAAACACTTTCCCTCTAAGTCCTCCATCAGGAGCCGTCTCCTGCCCACCATCCCCAGCCCCCACCTGGAAACACATGTCTCTCACCCTCCTGTTCTGAGGATCTGAGGACCGGAAAGCCCGGGGGGGGGGGGGGGAAGGGGGAATCTACCTGTAGGGAGCTTCCCCCCTCCTGCTCCATGCCCAGGCCAGAGGCTCCAGATCGGTTCTGCCCACTTCTAATCTGGCCAGCCAGGACCCTGCCCGGCGGTCACAGCCACCCGTCAGCCCGGCCCCAGGATCTGCCCAAGCCCTTTAGGGAGAAGGGAGAGCACAAGAGAGGCCTGAAGTCTGAACGGGCCCCTGCCCTCAGGCAACCTACAATCCTTCTGGGAAGAATGAAGGGCAACACACAAAATAATGGGGGCATGGAGCAATTAACAATGAGGACACCCATAAAAGCCTGTTATAGGGCTTCCCTTGCACCAGACAGCGTTTTAATTGAGTCACACGCATTAACTCAGTTAATATTCACAACAACTTTATGAGGTTGTTACGATTATTACCCCCACTCAATAGATGAAGAACACTGGAGTCAGGAGAGGTAAAGTCACCCAAGGTAGCACAGAAAAAAAAAAAAAAAAAAGAGCTGGGATTCAAACATGTGCACTCGGGCCCCAGACTCTTGTAGAGAAGGGGTTGACAACGCTTCCTGTTAGCATGACATCAAACATGTCTACGCACACAGACACATCACCTGCACAAGGGTTCCCCTGACCTTCCCTGCAGCCTACGCAGTAGCCAGAGCTCCCATGAGTGGCCTTCTTTTCTAGAGAAAGAAACTGTGAGGTTCAGATTAGGTGAAGTCATGGGCTCAATGTCAAACCAACCTTGCATGCAGAGCACGGTGCACTCAGGTCTCTTGACCCCCACTTGCCAGTCCTTTTGCTTTTCTTCTCTGCTGATTCTCTGCCTTTTGGCTGGCCCATCAGCCATTCCCCCTTCTGGTAAGAGTGCCCTGATTTTATTCTGGGGAACCTCCACGTTCCCATTCCATGTGCCATGGGTTGACCCTACCCTTAACCCCTAGGGACGGGCACAGGAGCACCTGACCCAGTGCTGGCCAGACAGGACTCCCCACTTCCCTGCGGCTGTTACTGATTGGTTCAGGACTGCACACGTGGCCCAAGCCTGGCCTCTGAGAGTCAGACCCACGGCTTTGGCTGAAACCCTTGGGAAAGGAACACTCTCCTTTTCAAGTGAGTGACCACCTCTTAGCTATCCGAGGAGGGGCTACGAGGAGGAAAGCCAACCCAGAAGGAATCGGGGCCCAGCGATGGGGAACAAGGAGTCTCTAAGGGCATGCCTGATCTCATGGACCCCATGGTGCCTACGGTGGTTCTATTCCTGAACTTTCCATTATATGACAAGAACCTAATTTTTCCTTTCAAGCCAGTTCGAGTTGAATATCAGTCGCCTACAACTAAAAGAGTCTTCACTGATGCACCTTGAGCACATAAAGAGCATCTCCTATTGGCACTTACTATTTGCTCGAGGTTTCAAAAATGACAGCAACAAAGACCAGTCTTTAAATTTGGAATCTGCTGAAGGAGGGAAAAAAAATTCTCCAATAACTTTAAAACAAGTCAGAACACAATAAATACCACAAGGCAGCGACCAGGGTTCTCTGGTTAAGGCAGAGGGAAAGAACATACCAGACAAGACACATCAGAAAAGGCCTCGTAAATGTGGTGGCAGGGGCATCGGCCTTGGGAGTCTGATGGGATGCTGACAGGTGAAGATGGGGAAGGTTGCGGAGCAGACAGCATTAAGGACAAATCCAAGTTCAGGAAAATATATAAATGTGCGTCAAGAAGAGACTGAGAGCAGGGGAATGATCTCAGATTTATAGTCCGAGTTAGGGGAGGGGAGGAAGGGATGACCCTGAGCTTCCTTCAAATCTCTGAAGGCATTACCTGCGGAAAAAGAGGGAGGCTTACATGGTTCGGAGGCTGGTGTCGAGGGAGCTGACATAACCTCAGCTTGAGGAAGGCAAGAAATCCTGCCTGAAAATATCATGGAAAGTTCCGGGAGAGGTTCAAAAGGAGGCAGTGATTGGTGGATTCAGAAGCCAGATGGGAGTCGGAATCAGCTGACCCAGACAGTTCTGTGAGTTGGGCTCCAGCCATGGAACTCTCTGGGGCTGCCTTGGAGGGGCTTGCATTTCATTCCAACGTGAGGAATGAGAAAGGGACACGGGAACAGTGATGGGTCAGCGCTTCACCTGTATCCATGAATTTCTTTTATAAACATACATTTTGGAGTTTTGGACTAGATAGTGGATGATGCCCATGAATTCTGTTAGGTGGGATAATGGAATGCACCATGTTATTTAAGACTAGAAGCCTGATGCACGAAGATTCCTACAAGAATGGACGTTCCTTTCCCTGGCTGCCGGCACCACCTTCACTCCTGCAAGAGCCACCTTTCCACCTTCTCTCTGGCCTGCAGCCACCTTTCTCCCTTCCCACACTGCCCAGAGCAGCTGGGGCTGTGTGGAACACCTGCATTGACGCCATGGCGACGATGCAAGCTTCCTGCCCCTGACTGCTTGTTGCCTGTATATGCTAATTAACCCACCATCTTTGTTGGGTTAAATTTGCATACGCACTCCTGATTGGCTGGTGGGTGTCATGAAGGTATGGTCAATTTGCATCTTTCTCTTCTATTAGTGTAGATAATACCCATATTTTTAGATGTATACTAAAGAACATAGAGATGAAATGATAGAATGTTTGAGTTTCAATTCAAAACATTTCAGCAAGAAAAGGGGAAGAAAGAAATGATATTTTCACACACATATATGTGTATGTGTATATATACTCAAATGTATATATATATATATATATATATATATATATACACACATGTGTGTATATTTATGAGAGGGCGTGAGACCTGAATTGTGATATACTAGTACAGGGTGCCCCCCAAAATATATACATACTCTAACAGCTGATAGCTCAATTTTGAAAATGAAATGTATTTTAATAAACTCTGCCTTTATAATTATTCAAATTGTGTGTATACATTTTTTGGGGGTGAGGGAACCATCTCTATATGTGAGGGAGGGTAATCTCAAGTAAATATGATTCCTCCATGATCTGAACTATGCATATAAGCCTGAGTTTTCCCAATGACTTTGAATGCTGTCCTTGGGGCAAGACTCCCCCCGCCCCTCCCATATAATGGGCTGCCGCCTGAATCTGAAACATCTGGCTTTAAGCTGACCACCCTGATGGCAGGTAGAGGATGGGAGACTGAGAGGAGAGGTTGGGGGGGGGGGGGAGGAACCTCAGGGGCCAGGGATGGGAAGAGCCCAAATTTAATGCTCACACTCAGGCAGTTCCCAACACTCCAGCCGTCTGGGATATGCTCAGATGGGAAGGACAGGCCTCACAGATTCAGCCAGACACCCCAAGTATAAGACACCCCAAGTGGGGCCAGGTGCCACTAGCGTCTGAACTGAGTACCCTCTGGGTGTCAGCACACCCCACCCGGGCACCCCATGGATCGGCTGCTGTGGGCCACTAAGCACATGGGCTGCCACATGGGACTTGCACGCCCCCCACCCCCACCCCTATGCTTTTAGGATGCAGAGAGCCTGGGAGAGGTGGCTCTGTTATCTGCACAAGTGAGCACATCATGTGATTTCCCTCCTGGGCCACAGAAGCTCTTAGAGGGCAGGTGATGTTCCTAAAGAGAAGGGAGGGAGGAAGAGGGGGGGGGGGGAAAGAACTCCATTTGTCTTTTGAGGCAGCTCTGATGTTTCCAGAAATAGCCCTAAGTTTGTAGGCAAAAGATAGAGGGTTTGATTCCTGGGTCTGCCACTCAGAGCTGCAAAATCTTGACTAAGTTCATCTCTATACACTTCATCTCTATACTGACTTCATCTCTATACACTTAACTCACTCATCTGCAAAGAGGAGTAGAGGGTGCTGATTTGGGCACAGTTTGATGCCCAGAAAGGGCCATAGGCTTAGTTCAAAGAGGCGGAGGTCTAATCCTGGTTCTGCTGCTGAAAACCAAGGGACCCTGGGCCGTTACAGGATCCCTTTGAGCCTCTCTTTGCTCCCTGTGGGGAGGAGTACGCATGTGTGCACTCATCTGAAGGTCCGTGCGCCACCCATTTGTCTGTACGCTGCCCTGTTCCCAAAAGCACTGCTGTAGCTGTGGGCAATGTGCAATGAGACGGGCGGGAAGGCCTGGCCTGCGGTTCCTGCTAGGGCCCCACACGCCCTCCTGGCTGCCCCCCAGGGCTGTGGGGAGGCTCAGTGCAATAATGCTTCTGCAGATGCCTCCCCAACTGGGAAATCCCATGCACACGAGAGCTAGAGAAAGTGGGGGAGAAAGGGAGGGTTCGGGGAGCTGGGGCAGGAACGGAGGGCCAGCCACCTTCCAGAGGAAGCACTTGGGAGCTCTGAGGTCTGCCGCCACTCGCCAAGGGCCCGTGCGCTTAAAGCATCGAGCAGCTCCTGGAAGAGCCGGGGCTACCGGGAGCTGTCTTGTCGGAGCTGGAAGGAACACGAGAGGCCTTTTGTTTCAACCCCCATTAGACAGATGTGGAAACCGAGGCTCCGAGAGAGAAACCGGCTTGCCTCGGGCCAGGCTCGGTGTAGAGGCAGAGCTGGACCAGACACCAGGTTCCTGACGCCAAGTGCAGGGCGCCATTGCCACGGCCCCCGGAGCCCCCGAGCGGCCCTCAGGCTGGTCTGGCGCACCCCGAGGTGGGCTGTAAGAGCCTCACTTCCCGGGGTGAGTTCTGGGCGCTCCAGGCTGGCAGGTTTGACCTTCCCCAGGTAAGTGTGCCCGGGGCCCCGCCCTGGAGGACGTGCCCGGGGCTCCTGAGCTGCGGCTGCAGCCAATGAAGGCCTAGGAACCCACAGCCAAGAGCAAACACAGGGCCCTTTTGTTAGGGACACTGATTACGGCGGCGCTGGGTTGGGCATTGACTTATTATCACGTCTATTTCTTTTCATTAACAGAAGGCAAACATTCCCCCACCCCAGTACCTGGAAGGCCACCGCCTGCACGAGAGGGTGGGCGATGTCTCCTGAGCCTGATCCGACCGAAGACACACGTGGCCCTTCCTTCGGACCCGGCTCAGGCGAGGCGGGGAGAGACTCGGGTGGGACGCAGGGAGAACCGCTCAGCCATCAGGAGCCGCGAGCGACATTAGTGTCACAGGCAAAAGCTGTGGTGGGACGGGGAGCCGGACAGAGCTGGTCCTGCAACTCGCTTTGCTTCCTGACTTCCGGCGAGATGTCTCCCCTCCCCTCTCGGGCTTCAGTGCGGGCCCCGTAGATGTCAGAGGCCGTGAGGGTTAAACGTTGGCGTGGACAGGCGCGCCACACTCCACAGCCCACGTCGCCCGGGTGACCGGTGTGGTGAGCGTGGACCCCAGCTGGCTGCCCTTCTGGGGGCTCTTCCAGACAGAAGACCGTACCCCAGGCATCGCCTCACCTGGGGACAGACAGGGCGACGAGCTCGGTGGCCTCTTCAGCTCACTCTGATCCTCGTCTTGAATGCTCATCTCAAGGTTCCAGTGTGGCTCTTGGTCCCAGATGGAGCCCCTGCCGAAACCGGTTTGGCTCAGTGGTAGAGCGTCAGTCTGCGGACTGAAAGGTCCCGGGTTCGATTCCGGTCAAGGGCATGTACCGGTACCTTAGCTGCGGGCACATCCCCGGTAGGGGGTGTGCAAGAGGCAGCTGGTTGATGTTTCTCTCTCATCGATGTTTCTAGCTCTCTATCTCTCTCCCTTCCTCTCTGTAAAATATCAGTAAAATATATTTTAAAATAAAATAAAATAAAATAATTCAGATGGAGCCCCCACCCTCACCCAGACTCACCCCCAGGCTTTTCCCGGGGTGCGGGGTGAGGGTGGGGTGCACCCTCTTCATCCATTCCCCTCCCACCAGCACTGTCTTTCCCTCAGCAGGCCCAGGCATTCTTCTGGCTCCCGTTTCATAAGATCCAACCTCTGTGAGGTCCCACATCAGCCAAGGTAGGAAATTTAGTTGGAACCTTCAGCAGAAACTTCTGGAGGAGCCAGTGTTGCCTGAAGAAGGGAGGGCTCAGCAGGTAGCGTCTGAGGTCACGGTGAGGTCTGGATCCCAGTGGGCACGGCGGGGAGAGCAGCGGGAAGGCTCCTCCCACCCCGACTCCCTCCCGCCGGCGGCCTAGGCGGGCCGGGCGGGGGCCAGAGGGGCCTGGGCCCCTGGGAGGAGGCCGTGGCCCGCAGCCCCGCCCCGGCTGTCTGCGGCTTCCGAGGGCCTTCTCCTTTCCCAGATTTTCGACTCCCATCCTGGAACGGATCATCTGTTGCCTCCAACAAAATGCTTAGCCACAAGCAGGGCTGAGAACCGGAAACTCTGAACTCCCCACCGTCTGGTCTGACCTCGGCAGATCGTGAAAGCTGGCAAAGACCCCCCCCCCACAGCCACAACGGAGACCATGCTGTCCACAGCCCACCACGGAGACCACGCTGTCCACGCACGGAAGCTCTGGGGGCTGGGGAAAGGGGGTGGTCGTCAATGAAAGGAGGGCGTGTTCGTTGTTCGGAAAATTCTGACTTCAGGAGGTCTCTTTGTCCGGGACTTCCCAGAGCGTTTCTTAAGCCAGCACCGACGGCGAGTGTTCAGGATGCGTTTCCCATATGCGTCCCAGGGACACAGCGGTTCAGCCAGCGCTCTGGCACTCGGGTGGGGAAACCGAGGCACAAGGTCCTAGGGACAGAGCCTCCAGAGAGTCAAGGTCTCCTGGCCCCAAGGTCCGTTCACCATCCCGATGTCACGACGAAGCTGGCGTATCCTTTTTTTTCTGGTTTTATTTATTATTTTAATATATATATATATATATATATATATATATATATATATATATTTTATTGATTTTTTACAGAGTGGAAGGGAGAGGGATAGAGAGCCAGAAACGTGGATGAGAGAGAAACATCAATCAGCTCCCTCCTGCACACTCCCCCCCCCCCCCACCGGGTATGCGCCTACAACCAAGGTACATGCCCTTGACCGGACTCAAACCCGGGACCCCTGAGTCCGAAGGCCGACGCTCTATCCACCGAGCTAAACGGGTCAGGGCCTTTTTCTGGTTTTATAGTCCAGGGCAGAGGGCAGAGGGCAGAGGGCAGAGGGCAG
Organism: Vespertilio murinus; assembly: GCA_963924515.1. Taxonomy (NCBI): domain Eukaryota; kingdom Metazoa; phylum Chordata; class Mammalia; order Chiroptera; family Vespertilionidae; genus Vespertilio; species Vespertilio murinus. The sequence continues at coordinate 55,746,369 of OZ004713.1, read as the reverse complement.
AGGGCAGAGGGAAGCGGGAATTGTTTACGTATTTAGACGTATTGCATGTACTCTGCAGGCTAGCCAGGACGGGGGCCAGAGTAGAATTTCAACTCCACCCCAGTGAGAACATTTAAAATAAAGAGACCTGTCTGGACGTGAACTGAGCCAAAGAACGATGCAGTGAGCTCCCCGCCCCTGGAGGGGTCCACGCCACAGCTGACTGACCACGGGGTGGCCGAGGCTGCTGAGCGGGGGGCCTGGAAAAGTCCACGTCCAAACCCCCCAGGCCCTGAGCATGTGATGTAACGAAGTTCAGGATCTCAACGTGGGGTCCTCCTCGGCTATCTGGGGGGGACCCTACGTTCCCTGACCAGTGTCCTTACAAGAGGGAGGCCAAAAAGCTCAGACCACGGAGAGGGCGAGGCGAAGGCCCAGGCAGGGGCTGGAGCGGTGCGGCCACGGAACGCCACGGCCACGGAACGTGGAGGAGGCCCCGCCGTGACCTTGGACGCCCGGCCTCCGGGGCTGTGACCACGACCTCCCTGCTGGTTTAGAGCCCAGGTCTGTGGTCCTCTGTCTCGGCCACCGGACACGGACCGAGGTGGGGATGCTGTGGAGGGAGGTCGTGGATGCTCTGACCCCCACTCCCCATCATCACCCTGGTGGCCCCCTCGGTTCAGTTTCGGGGAGCTGAGCCAGGAGTTCCCCTCCGTCCCAGGAAGGGAGCCGTTGAGGTGCAAGGCCCAAAGGGAGTCCGTGTAGCGCCGGAGCCCCGGAGGGGGCCTGCCCGTGGCCGCCAGCACCCCCACCTCCTCGGGCCTCGTGAGCAGACCGAGAACCTGCGGCAGCTCCGGGCCCGCCTGCTCCCGGAGCTCCATGCGTGCACTTTTACACGCACTCAGCGGCTCTGTCGCAACAGCCTCGCTGCCCTGAGACAAGCGGTAACACGCCCGCCGGCCCGCCCGCCCGCGCCCTCAGCCCCTGGCAGAGCCAGGGCAAACCCAAGTCGAGAGGCAGCGGCGGCGGAGCTGGGCTCTGAGAGCGGCCCGGGGGGCTGGGGCGGGCGGCGGGCGGCGGGGAGTCAGTGCCCCTCCGCGCGGCCCCCGTTCCTGCAGCCAGCGTCAGCTGTCTTCTCCCTAAAGCCAGGCGCCCGCACAGGCGAGCACATCAGAGCCGGCTGCTGCCCTCCTCCCGGGGCTGCCAAGTGAGCTTTGCCCACCTGGGCGAGCCAGGCTGGGCACTGGGCAGGAGCCCCCGCCCTGGCACACGTGTGCGTGAGGTCCGGCTGGCTGACCCCGGAGCCCCGCGGCCCTCAGGGATGGGAGGGTGCCCACCTGCCCAGCGCCACTCACAGAGATACCCCCCACCCACCCCCCAGCACCCTCCCAACCCCCCCAGACAGGCCTAGTCTCAGAGGCGGCCTGCCTCCACTTCCCAGATTCTCCGTGGACCCCAGGACCCCCCCACCCGGGAGTTCAGGAGGCAGCAGCGCGGCGTCTGTCCCCTTCCCGGGTCAGAGCCGGGTCGGAGCCGGGCCGGGCTCGGGCCTTTGCCTGCAGGGCCGCTGGGCTCGGCGGGGGCAGGGCCGCTGGGCCCCTGTCCTCGATTGCCGCCTCCCCTCCCTTCACCACCCTAATTTCAGGCTCAACTGTGCGCGTTGAGGGCTTAATTAAATCTCGTCTTGCTTTCAGAAGAGACATCTCCTGCCCCAGGGAGTTGCTACCGTGCTTTGTGAGGAGACAGGCCCGAGCAGGCTCCCGGGCGCAGCGCGGCGGGCGGGCGGGAGCACAGCCCGCTGGAAGCTGCCCAGCGGCGGCCGAAGGGCAGCGGGCAGGGCAGGGCAGGGCGGGCGGCGCGGGCCCCAGACTCTGCGTGGAGCCCCAGGCACGCGGGGACCTCCCTGCCGCCGCTGCTGCGTGCCTCCCTCCCCGGATGACCGCAGGTCAGGCGGTCCAGGTCACGCTGTTCCCGGGGCCGCCCCGCCCGCCCCGCCGGCCTCGGCCTCCAGCACCTCCGCCCACTGCCGGCCACGCCCTGGGCTCCCCGTCCCGGGCTCCTCCGAGGGCCGCAGAAGGAGGCCAAGGCCCCGGGAGAGGACTCGGGGAAGAGGCCGCAGCCCCGTGCCCAGCCTGGCCTGGCCCGGTCCCAGGTCCCAGGGTGAGACTGCGGGAGGCTTGGGGTGCCCCTCGCCGCCTGTGCGCCCGTGAGCCCGAGTTCATCTTTCTGAGCCTCCGTTCTCCCATCTGTAAACTGGGCGTGCTAACCGCCTCTGCCCCGGTGTGGAAGGGCATTCAAAGAGACGGCGTAGGAGAGAAGGGAGCACTGGGCTGACGGAGGCAGAGGGCTATAAAATGCCAGACGCTATGGCCATCGGGGGTTGGGGCTGTGAGCAAAGCCACGAGCAGAGCTGTTAGCATTGCCCCTCCCCCCCAAAGTCACCGCACCCTCCTCTCCCCACCCCGCCCCCTGCGCCCATCCCTGCACCCATCCCCGCCGAGTTCTCGGCACGCTGCCCTCCTGGCCAGGAGAGAGCTGGTCTTGCCGTCCATCCCTGCGTTTCTTCCCTCGGGCTTTGACTGCCACGTTTATCAAGAGGAAACCGAGTCCCAGGGCATGTCCCAGGTCTCTGGCCACCTCACCGTGCTCAGCCCATGTCGGACGGCAGGAGATGGCTGGGATGATCTGCTGCCTGGCGAGTCCCCCCGCACTGAAGGATTCCTCAGGCACACGGGACTCTGGGGAGCGTGGCTCTGAGGCCGGGTGGGGGCCCTGGGGGCTGCCAGAGCTGGGGGGACCTCAGAGGTGTCCCCGGTGACCCCCTTGGAGAACTGGGCCCGGGCAGAGGCCGTGGAGGCCCAGTCACACGCCCTGGCCTCGAACCCTCCCCGCCCTGTGCCGGGAGGGGGTACCCTGCTCAGCCCTCGGGTCCCGAAGGGGAGGCACGGTGCCCTCCGGAGAGACCCCCGCCCCGAGGCCGGGAGGGAAGCTCGCCAGGCCACCGCCCCCACGTGACCCGCTGTGTTCCTTCTTCTGAGGACGTCCTGTGGGAGGACGTGGCGAGGCCCGGACCGAGGACTTGCATCTTCCCTCGGGCACTTCAGTCCTTCCTGACGTGACCTCACTCCGCCTCACCTGCCCGCGGGGTTGGGAGGAAGTCAGGGCTGGGGGGGGGGGGGGGAGGGGTGTGCTCTGAAGACCCGAGGGTGGGGGACAGGGAGGGCGTTGGAGAGTATATCGCACCGGAGACCAGGCCCTTGCTGGGCAAGGCACTTTCCCCCGGCGTGCCTCAGTTTCCCCAGCTCTGGAAAGATGCTTCTTCCCACCACCTCGTGCTGCCTGGATGACTTGGGCAATGACTACGTCGAGGGCAACGCGAGTTGCTCGGTCCGCAGCAGCGGGCAAGGAGACACCGTGGCTTCTTCAGCCCGCCGGGTTCCTCCCCTGGCAACAGAGGGACACCCCTCTCCCCCCCCCCCCCCCCCCCCGCCTCTGTCGCAGGCAGGACGAGGCCAGAGAGCGCGAAGGGCCGGGCACAGTGCCCAGCACACACAGGCCGCCCTGCCGCTGTCACTCAGCACTGGGCCAAGACGGCGAAGGCCAGGCCCCCGGGTCTCCTCCTATTTTCCCCAGTCTTTCCAGAGCTCAGAGACCCAGGCTCCTCCCCCCACCCACCCTCACCCCCGCAGTCGCCCTGGCCCCCCCCCCCCCCCCCGTGGGCAGGGGGGCTCGGGCTCCGGCTCCCACCAGCCTCCTGGCCCACCGCCTCTCTCCAGTGGCAGGGCTGGAGCCCCCGCGTTCTAACCCCCTGGGGGCTGGCAACATATTGTGTGGCCTCCAGCCAACCCCCCGGCTTCCCTCGGTTTCCCCACCAGTAAGGTGGGGCTAATGGCCCCCAGCCTCCCTCGCCGTGGGGATTAATTGGGGCTGTTAAAGGCTTTGAGATCCGCGGATGAAAGGCCCTGGCGAGGGGCGGAGGGCTATTATGCATTATTAGTACTGTTATGTTCCACCCAGAGGCCCCCACGCCTCCTCCTCCTCCCCCTCCCGGCGGTAATTAGCACCTCGCAGGGGCGTCTGAGGGCGACGCGCTCCACGCCGCCACGGCCTGGGGGAACCGGGAGAACCGAGGCGCGGGGGGACGCGGGGTCGGCGCAGGGCAGGGGGGCCGTGTTCCCCGGAGCTGCCGCCACCCCGGCCCCGGAACCGCGGCGCCCAGGGCGCACACCCCGCGGGCATTTCCCTCTGGACCACCCGCCAGCGTCCACGAGAGGCTGGTGAGGGGCTCGGAGGCCACAATCCTTCCGTTTCCCTGATCCTTCCGTCCCCTTGGCACTGCCACCCCCGAGCGTGCCTGGGGCAGCCCCTCCCCAGTCTGGCTGGCAGCAGAAGCTGGCACTGGGGGGACCGGGGGGAGGGCAGCAGCAGACGATGGGAGCACAGGGCACGAAGGGGCAGGGGGAGTCTCCCTTTCTCTCTTAGCCCTCGGACTCGCCCTTCACCTCGGCGGGTGAGTCCCGTTCAGGCTCAGGTGAGCCGAGACCAGCCCAACCCCCCATGCTCTCCCCGGGGCGTCTGAGAGGGGGGCAGAGAAGCACAGGGCTCTGAGGCTGACCGGGGTGGGGGTGGGAGTGGGGGTGCCAGGCTGCCTGCCCCTTCAGGGCTCAGTGGACTGGAGTCCCCAGGTGGCCTTTCCTGGAAGAGGCCCATTTGGTTCCTGCAAACAGTCCGGAGCCCGGGGCTTGCGGTTGGCCCCCTGGCACCCTGCTTTGTGGATACGGTGATTACCCTATATAATAAAATCCTAACGGCCGAAACGGCGGAACAACCACAACGACCAGAGACCAGAACGACCGAAGCCCTGGGCCCGGCCGGCCCCAGCCCCAGCAGGGACCCCCCCCCTGGTCCGGGGCCCACATCAGGGCAGGCCAGCCGGCCCCCTACCCCTGCTCCGAGCCTCTAGCCTATATAATAAAACGGTAATATGCAAATTGACCCTAACGTCAGAACGACCAGAATGGCCGCTCGACCAGTCACTAGGAGGTGCGCTGACCACCTCTCGGTCCCTTCCCCCGGCCATCGGGCTCTGATCGCCTAGTGGTGGACGGGGAACCAGGGTGGCTGGCGGCGGGGGGGGGGGGGGGGGGAGGGGGGGGCGGGGCCGGCTGCAGGCAGCTGGGGAAGATGGCGCTGACTTCAGGCCAGGCCTCGGGACTGTACCCACCCGTGAATTCCGTGAGCCAGGCCTCTAGTACCGTACGTTTATATTTTTTAACAGTGTCCCAAAGCCAGTCATTTGAAGATTGGCTGACTCATTTGCAGAACAATCCATGATCCCGAGTGCACAACTAAAATCAACTCATTCGTGCAGCCAGGGGCAGAGGTGGTGTGGAGCCAGCCAGGCCTCACAGCACGAATCCCCACCATGCCCCACCCCGGGCAGGTGCCCCGTGCCCAACCTCCCTCTCTCGGAGCCTCGGCCTGGAGCGGGCACGTGACCATCAGCGGGTGCTGGCAGGTGTCTAATGACCGGTCCTGAGAACAAGACACCACATCTCTAACGTGTCATCGCCTTCGCCAGTTCCCGGGGTGGTCAGACTCTCACCACGGCTGACTTCACGCGACCACTGTGACATCAGCCAGCTCGCCCACTTCTCGGGGCTCGGACAGGTGGCTCTCTTAAGCCGGTTCGAGCCAGCTCCCGCTTGTACGTTGTTCTCCCAGGCCCGGTCTCCCCAGGAGAGCAGGCTTATCTGGGACCATAGGGTATATAGGTGTGGGGGAGGTAGGGAATGGGTGGTCCCTCTTACCCAAGATGTTCTTTTTTGTTTTATTGATTTTTTTATGGAGAGGAAGGGGAAGGATAGAGAGTTAGAAACATCAACGAGGAGAAACATCGACCAGCTGCCTCCTGCATACCCGCCACCTGGGATGTGCCCGCATCCAAGGTACATGCCCTTGATCGAAATTGAACCTGGGACCCTTCGGTCTGCAGGCCGACGCTCTATCCACTGAGCCAAGCCGGCTGGGGCCCAAGGTGGTTCTTTGTTGCTCTTTCTCAGTCACCGGAGGGTCCTATGAGACCCTGGTTTCCGACGGAGCCCGGCCGTGGCTGCAGAGGTGAAGGACGCAGGCCCCCCCCAGGCTGTGTTCCCTGCATGTTTCCTGGGGAAGTGGCAGCAGGTTGCTAAGGAACTCGGCCTCGGATGGGTGGGTGTTGGTGAAGGGGCGGGAACAGAGGGCACAGGGCCTGTCAGAGAGAGAGGCTCAGGCCGGGAGCAGGCCCTTGCCTCCTGCTAACGAGAGGAGAAAGAAAAAAAAGAATATTCAGGGAGCACAGGAAGACTTTTTAAAAATGATCCATCATATTCAGAGGAATCAGAGATGCTGCTACCGTACGTAGCCATGACCTAAGAACAAGATGATACAATAATAATAATAAAAGGTGCCATCGACAGACAAAGGCCTCTTTGAAATTTAACGTGACTACAATTTTTAAAAAATCCAATAGAAAAGTTGGGAGACAATGTTGAGAAACTTGCCCAGAAAAACCAACTTAAAAGGCAACAATTGAAAAACGAAAGGATAAGGAAACGAGAGAACGGATCCAAGAGTCCTAACATCTGCCTAGACATAATTCCAGGGGGGAAAAAAAGGCAATGGAGACACAAATAATAATAATAATAATACAAGAAAGATTTCCCAGGGCCAATGACCTGGTGAGTGTGAGAGAACCCACCCAGAGCCCGACCCAGGGAACTAAGGGAGACGCCCACCGAGGTCACCTCTGTGAGGCTGGGGAGGGAGGTCCCGGGAACTGAGAACTCCCCACAGGGGCAGCAGGCTGGTGGCCTGCAAGCGGTCAAGAGAACAGCAGAGCTATGTTTCCCGACTATAAAGGAACATGATCAGCCTGTAGACAGTCAAACCGTCGCCATCAGGGCAAGAAGTATATATAAAACCTCACTATGCAAAATCTTCAGACAGGCAAACCTCAAACAAATCCATGCCCTCCGTGAGAACTCACGCTGCCATGGATTAGGGGAGCCACAGGGCAGCGTGCTGAGACTAAGGCTGAGGCTGAGGGTAGAGGCAGCCCGGAAATGGGGGGCATGCTGGGAAGGGGTGGGCGGGACTGCGGTTGGGAGGGCCGTGTGTGTAGCCTCAGGCCCAGGCCCAGTCCACGTACATGAGCTAAGGCTGTGCCTGACGCAGAGGGAGCCCGGGGGAGCACTGTGATGTCACCCGTGCTGATGGTCCTCAGGTGATGCCGAAAGGCCTTCACGGTCACGGCCCAAGAAATGTGGTCGGCAGGATCTGCTTGGGGCAGAACCGGATATTCCGTCCGCCTTCCTCCTTGGTGCTTTCTCACTCCCGGGTCCTTCAGGCAGCCGCTGACACCAGCCAGTCCCTGGGTTCCAACCCCAGCGGCCCCGCAGACAAGACGCATGGTTTGGGCAACCCTGGGCCTCATTTGTAAAGTGGGTAACAATGGCTCCTGGAGTGGGAGGAGGGCATCGGTGCTGGGCCACGGGCCCCCCGAGTCCTGCCAGCGCCCTGAGCCCAGGGCCACCTTGCACTGCAGGGCTGGTGGCTGCTCAGAGCAGATCCCGGGGCAGAAGAAGGAAGAACCGGGGCCTGGATCCCCACAGCCCAGACAGAGGGCAGGAAGGACAAGGGGACTCAGAGTGGGCTGTCAGTCCAGGCAGGCAGAACCCATCACCCTAAACCCAGGAACACGATCCAGACTCGGGAGACTCGGGGACAGAGCACAGGGGACCCTCCAGACCACGGGCCGACTCTCTATCCACTGAGCCCAACTGGTGAGGGCCCTGCCTAACTAGACCCTTCTCTGCACATCCAAGTCAACCAGGCGCTCACAGAGCAAAGCCATCTCCATTTAATGGACCTCCCCTCCTTGGACTGCAGTCTGGGTTATCAGGGAGCACTCGGGGCGGAGGGTGGGGGTGGGGGGAGACTTTTCCTATCACCAGCACCGTCCCTGCTGGCAACCGCCCTTAAGAAGTCTGGGGTCTTGTTGGTGTAATGAGACCGATTCTTGTGTTGATCTCTGCTAAGACCATTTGGAAATAAGACAAAATAAAACAGAGCTAGGGGCTTTCTGTAAACTCAGAGATGGGAACAATTCAGGGAAAACGGGACCAGCAACCTGTGGTCTAACCCAGGCCTGGGCAAACTACGGCCCACGGGCTGCATCCGGCCCGTTCCGCTGTTCTATCCGGCCCGCGGAGCCAAAAGAGCCGAGGGTTTTCTTGCTCTCCCCTCCGTTCCTTCCCCAGCAGCCCAAGATAAGAGTGCCAGCATGGTCAGGTTGCTTTTGTTCCGGCCCTCCGGTCCAGTGTAAGAACCCCTTGGGGCCCTCGAGTCAAAAAGTTTGCCCACCCCTGGGACTCTAACCCTACTGAGCACTCCCTGTGAGGCCTCAGGAAGGTCTCACCTGAGGGGCCTCTGCTTTCCCTTCGCCTGTGACGGAGGCAGGGCCAGGCGTGACCTCAGAGGGCCCCTGGCTGCCCTCGGCTGCGCTGGGAGGGTGACTGCGCCGAACCCGGGCTGAGCGCCCAGCGGGCGGCCCTGCGCACGGAGCCGCGGCCCCCGCCCGGGCCGAGCTGCGGTCTGCGCTGCGCACGAGGACGGCTGGGGAGAAGGCGGCCTGCTTCCTGGCGCAACCTCGGGCTGCTGCTTTGAATAACCAGCTTCCTCTGTCTGCGTCTTGCTCTCTCATCTGGTAAGAGGGCGTTGCGTGGCTGAGCCGAGGAGGCCGCACAGGCCCTGGGCTGGGAGCACGCACAGGGACCCTGCTTGGGGCTGGGACACGGGGGCACCGCAGCTCGGGAGAGCTGCCGGGGAGGCAGGGAAAGGAGGTCTCACAGGCTTGGCCGGCTCCAACGCCACCTACGTGTGAAGAAACCCACACAGGAAAGGAAGAGGATTGTATAGCGCCCGGAGCCCGAAGAGAAGCAAGTGAAGACGCTGACATGGTTGGCCACAGCTCCCCCATCATTTGTCACTGACCCGGACCTACGCCGTGCCAGGCATCGGGCAAGGCCACACGAGCAGGCACAGCCAGCCTGACCCTCCGTCGGCTCCTAGTGGTGTTCCCATCATGCCCTGAGCTCACCCCCCACTACCCCGAGACCCCCTCCTGAAGGGCTCCATCAGCTCCGACCCTGGCCACCTGACTGCACCCATCCACCTTGGGACCTGAATGAGTGAGTGAATGAAAGAATGAATGAATGTTTTCAACAATGAATGGGTTACTGGGTGCCAGGCTCTAAGTTATGCCCCGAGCACAGTGGGCCCTGCGATGGCCCGCTCTGGTCCCTTTTGGTGAAGGACTGTGGCCCCAGCCGCTGGGGGGCCAGGCACTCCTGCCCCTTCAGGGACGGCCACAGCCCAGGGAGCTGCCTCGCCCAAGACCTCACGTTTCCCGGGCGGCCCGGACGCAGGACGGATGAATAGAGAGAGCAGAGGCCCAGCGGGGAGCGGCTCTGGAGGGCAGGTCTGGCTCCAGGACTCCCGTGGGGCGGGCAGGGGCTGCGGTTGGGCATCCCTGCCGGTCCCCTCTGCTCAGTCCCGCGCACTTGGCGTCTTGTCCGTGGGGCTGGACTGGAAGGCCGCTCCCTAAGAAGCGTCCTGCGTGCTAGCTCTGCCTCGGAGGAGCCCGCTTCTGGAACCCGGCCCAGGACTCGGGCTAAAGAGAGCGGCCCCTGGTCTTGAGCGCACTCCGTGGAGCTGTGAATAGGGACATCGCCATCAATAATAACGACGACAGTGTCTCCCGCCGGCCGGCCGGGTGGGCGCTGTGTCACGCCTCCTGCATCCGCTCTCCCCCCGTGAGTCAGGTCTCCCTCGGCGGGAAGAGGCGCAGATTCAGCTGAAGCGGCTGCCGTGAGACCGGCCGAGGCTGGACCGGCTCCGGGAATGACGTTGTTGGCCTCTTGCTTCAGCCACTGCTGCAGCCAAGGGCTGGCGCGGCGCCCAGAGCCCGCGTCTGTGGCCCGATCCCCAGGGCGCGGGCTGCAGTCTCAGGCTCCGTCTCTCCGATCGGCGGCTGCATTCGTTTCCTGTGCCGCAGACTCGGGTGACGGACACCACGGAAACTTCCTCACGCACACTCCGGGAGGCCAGAGGCCGCCATCGGGGTGCTGGAGGCCTCGGGGAGGCGCGTCCCCCACCTCAGCCCAGCTCCCCGTGCTGCTGGCTCCCTCCGGCTCCTGGGCTGGCAGAGAGAGGCAGCACTCCCATCTCGGCCTCTGTCATCACCGGGCGGGTTCCCAGTGTGTCTCTGTGTCCAAGCTTCCCTCGTGCTGAAAAGCCATGGGATTGGGGGCTAACCTAGTGGGGTGCGGCTTTATCTTAGCGCGCTCACATCTGAAAATATCCCACTCCCCAATACAATGGTTGTGGCTCTTCCGCAAAATACCAAGGCCTGTGCGAGTCCATGTTGAAGAAGTGGTGTTAGAAGTTTAAGTTTAAAAAAATGTGGCTCTCCAAAGAAGTTTCAATCGTTGTCCTGTTGCTATTTGGCTCTGTGGACGGATGAGTTTGCCGACCGCTGCCCCAATACAGTCGCATTTGAAGGGGGTTAGGGCTTGAATCAGGGGACACTCACTTCAACCTCCCCGCCCCAATCACTTTTCTTCTATCAGCCTGGCAACTAGGATGGAAAGAAAGCATCAGGGACTCTCGCTAAAGTCCCAAGTGTGATTGCCACGGGCCTGGCCTGCGTCTCCTGGCCACCCTCGTGTCTCTGTGAATGTTCTCACTGGCCGGGCCTCACACGGACACAGAGAGTGAGGTCAGCCCCTGCTGGACCACACGTCCATCAGACACCCCAGGTGCTGTCATCACCGAGAAGATGAACGGGCGAGGGAAGGCCAGCAGAGGCCTCAGCCTCCGGCTCTCCCACACCTGCAGGGAGCGGCCGATCCCACGGACTGAGCGGGATGCGGGCTAGGAAGGGAGTCAGGGGGTCACCGAGGTGGAATCCTCAGGCTAAGGGGTGAGTGGGACTTGGGGACTCAGCGAACGTTACGAAAAGGAGGCAGAGCCTCCCAGGAAAGCAGAGATTCTCAGAGATCGTCCCTGAGCCGGGCGGCGGGGGCAGCAGCCCGTGGTCCCAGGCCACGCCGAGAGCCACATTCCAGCCAGGGGTCTTGGGGGATGAGACTCCCCCCCCGCCCCTGATCTTCCCGGTGACTCAGCGCGGGCGCCTCGCCGGCTCTCCCCCCGGGAAGGGACCCTCCTGCGTCGAGAAGGGGAAGTGTGTGGGCAGCGCTGGGATTCCAGTGGCCATCGCGGCGGCCCCTCCGGGGCGTTTGCTTCGCGAGCTGCCGGGAAGCAGCCCTGCGAGGAGCTGACTGCATCCGTGGGAAGCCCGTCAGGCCGCGAGTGGAGTCTGGCTTTTTCCCAGAGTTCCCACCGGTGCTGCTCTGCCGGCCCTGTCCCAGCCCTGCCCCAGCCCGGCCCACACCCTCTCCTGCCAGCCCTGCCCCGGCTCTGCCCCGGCCCCAAGTCCTCCAGGGTGGAGAGTGGAGCGGGAGGAAGAGGAGACCGGGTTTCTCGGGGTTTAGGGGGGGGGTGGCTGAGGAAGAGGAGAGCAGGAGAGGAGGGGAAGGCTCTGCCCACTGCCTTATTTAATGCCATGGAGACGTTGGAGCCAGAGAGTCGTCCATTGTCCTGAAAGCCTGTCTGCCTCCTTTTGGCGGAAAAGGAGAGTTGACTCCAGGACAAGACCAGGGAGTGGAGCTGAGACACAGCCGCTGCTCATCCCGGTTCTGGGACAACCATCTCCTCCTCAGGACTAGCCTTGTATTCTTTTTAATTTTTAAATTAAATCTTTGTTGCCGAAACCGGTTTGGCTCAGTGGATAGAGTCTGCGGGCTGAAAGGTCCCGGGTTCGATTCCGGTCAAGGGCATGTACATTGGTTGCAGGCACATCCCTGGTAGGGGGTGTGCAGGTGGCAGCTGGTTGATGTTTCTCTCTCATGGATGTTTCTAGCTCTCTATCCCTCTCCCTTCCTCTCCGTAAAAAAAAAAATCAATAAATATATTTTTTTAAAAATTAAATTTTTGTTGTTGCAAGTATGTCCCCTTTTTATCTCCCATTGACCCCTTCTAGCCCCCCCCCCGCCCCTGCCCCAGGCCTTCACCGCCCTCTCCTCTGTGTCCACAGGTGATGCCTACGCGTTCTTTGGTTGATCACTTCCCACCCACCCGCCCCGTCCCTCTGAGACCCGCAGTCTGCTCCGTGCCTCCGCGTCTCTGGAGCCACTGGGTTCAACAGTTTCTGTTGTGCATTAGATTCCACACCCGAGTGAGGTCGCGTGAGGCTTGTCTTCCTCCGACTTAGCCTTGTGTTCTCTGAGCCTCACTTCAGGGGCCATTGCACTGTTTTCCATTGCCTGTCACCTCCAGTCTGTTTGGAAACGGGCAGGATAGAGGGAGGGAGGGAGTGAGAGAGAGAGTGAGTGAGTGAATGAATGAGTGAGTGAATGAATTGAGTGAGTGAATGAATGAGTGAGTGAATGAATGAGTGAGTGAGTGAATGTAGCCTTTACTCACTAGGTGCCAGGCCTGCTCCAAGCACTTCCCAGGGTCGGCTTACTTCACTAGCACCCCGGTTTCACAGCCCCAGACGGAAGTGGAGAGTAGCCAGGCCCGCTGACTGGCTCCAGCTCCTCCTCCTCCTGGCCCGAGGCTGCTCTGAGGACGGGAGTGGAAAGAGAGAGCCGATGCCGATGCTGAGGCTCTGGGGGCTCCCCCCCCCCCCCGCCCTGGCTGTCCTCCCCTGGCCTCCCTCGCTCCCCGGGAGACAGTGTGGGGTGCAGGGTCTGGGAGGGCTTTCAGGGCAGACCCGTGGCGGCTCTTCCTCTGACCGGGCCTGGCCCCAGCGAGCCTCTGGGACGGGAGAGGGCAGGGTGGGGGCTCCAAGCGCTGGCAGTTCTTGGGGCTCGAAGGGAACACAGACCTCAAGCCCAGACTACCCTGCCTTCCCCCCAAAAAACAGCTGAGGCAGAACCTGGTTCTCAGAGCTGGGAGGAAACCGAGACACCACCTGACCTGACCTTTCATTTCACAGACATTTTACACACACACACACACACACACACACACACACACACACACACACACCCGCCTCCCCGAGGACCCCGGCTGGCCCCGGCACATGCAGGGCTGGAGCCGGGCTGCCTCCCAGCCATCCGGCAAAGGGGGTGCAGGCAAGGGAGACCCCAGAGAATCTGGCGCCACCGGGGTCTCCACCTGGTCCCATCGGGCTCTCCAAGTGCTGGGCCCTGAGTCAGAAGCGCATCCCTGTGGCACCAGGTGGTGACCTCTGGCTTTTGGGGTCACGCAGCGGCATGACTCAGCCTCACACCAGGTGCTGAGCGGCCCGGGAGAGGGAGAGCTCGGGTCTTTCTGGACCCCGGACTGGCCCCCAGCTCTCATCCACCCGCCTGCCCCCGTCCCCGCCTGTCCTCTGCTCGCAGCTGGTGGCATCTTGGAAAGGGTCCGAGGGGCACTTCCCATTAGACTGACAGCTGTGCCGGGAGGCAAACCTCTGAGGCAGGACCCCGGCTTCCTGCTCCTCCGGGACACATCCCCGCCTCCTCCGTGCGGGGAGAGGTTTGTGCTGGTGTCTGCGCATCCCTCTCGGGGTGCTGCGCCCCCCCTGGGGGACCGAGTCTACAGAGGAGGAGAGCTGAAAAGGCTGGGCCTCAGCCAAACAGCTGGAGAGGAGGCCGAGACTTCCCCAGCACAGAGGCCCCTGTCCCCTCACCGAGACGCGGCCCTGCAGGCTCCCGGGACGGCTCAGAGCCGGGCTGGTGGCCCTGCCGTGAGGGAGCAGGCACAGCGCCCAGCCCGGGGCAGGTGGGGGCACATGCCAGTCTTGGCCATGGAATCGGGGGTCTCCCCCTTCCCCGTGGGCAGCGCACCTACCCTCACACTCACACAGGAGGCCCCAGACGCACTGAGAGCTTCCTTTAGCCCTCTACCCCCACCTGCGCCCATTGAGCCCTGCAGTGGGCGTGTGAGGCCCCGAGAAGAGCGAGGCCCCTCCTGGTCTCCCCGGACACTCTGTCCCCCTCAGCCACCCATGGCCCCACCCTGCCCGCCGCCCACCAGGGCCAACGCCCAGGCCTATGTGGGACGCTGGGTGAGAAGCCTGCTCACGTCGGGGCTGGGGCTGGGGCTGGGGCTGGGGCTGGGGCTGGGGCTGGAGCCCGGGGCCCCCCACCCAGGCCCGGGCGGCGGACACCCAGCCTGTCGGGAAGCAGCGAGTGGGTTTGAGGTGGAGGCACAGGCCGAGGCCCAAAGCCTGCTGCCGCCGTCTGTGCGTGAGGACCCTGCCCACCCCCAGCGCCCAGCGCCAGCTCAGGGCCGCTGAGAGCCACAGGAAGCCCATGGAGGTGCCTGTCGTCAGTGTCAGTTTAGTCACCGGCTCACGGGGCGCCACGGTGATCACACGCCGGCACCTCCGGAGCCGAGGCTGGGACCTAGGGAGCCACCAGTGCAGAGGCCCCCCCTTCTCTCTCCATTCCCCCCCTCTTCTTCCCCCTCTTCCCCCCCTCCCCCCGGCCTCTGACGTCCGTGCTCTCTGGGCCTCTCCTCCCTGTGGTTCTGGTTGGAAAACCTCCCGGCCTCCCCGGCCTCCCCTGCCCAGAAGGCCCCAGCTCCCCCCCCCCCCCCCCTCTGTGCACACCGGCGGCGGCTGTTGCTGAAAAGCACACGGCGCGGGGACACCCAGCCTCGTGGTTTCAGCCGTGCGGTTTACCTCATGACGTCACTTTCCTCCCTGCCTTCCTCCGGATCGGCCTGAAGGCCCCGTTCCGGTTCCAGATGCCCGGGAAGGCCCCCCCACACCCGCCGCTCCGCCAGCTCAGCCCCGACAGCGGGCGGGGGCCGGCGGGGGGCGTCCCGGCCACGGCCACAGCCACGGCAGGCCGGCCTGGGGTGGCGGGCGGGGTTCTTCGTCCCCGAGGACGCAGGCGGCAAGCGAGGCCCGGGCTCCCGAAATGTGGAAATCATCGCAGGCCACAGGCCGGGCTGGGCCCCTCTGGGGGTCCGTCCCCAGCCCCTCCGGGGCCCGGCCTCCTGGACGAGCACCGGGGCCTCGAGCGCCTTCCCCGCAGCCCGGGGAGGCCTCCCTCCTCAGCCAGGGGTGTCCCCCCCCACCTCTCCGGCTCTCCTTCGCCCCCAGCCAGCCAGGGTGGGGTTTGCCAGGGGTGGGACGGGGCGGCTGACATCTGCTGAACACCCACCTTGTCCCAGGTTCTACCCTCACCTCGGTTCACTGTCCCAGCCGCCCTTTGAAGCGGCCGGTTCACAGCGTGCCCCGCGGACAAGTGGCAGGCCACGGCTCAGAGCGCCCGAGGCCCAGCTCGCCATGGGCCCGGGCCGGGGATGCTGGTGCCGTGGGCGGAGCCAAGGTGCTGGCTCTCTGCAGAGGCACAGAGGCCGTGGGGGTGGGGGGGGGGCTCACGGCGCTCACCCCTCCCCCTCCGAGCCGCTGGGCCCCCGGGCTGGCGGGTCTGGGGCCTCCTGAGACGGGGCGGCCGCGGAACAGCCATCGGCTCAGGTGGTCCAGGCCGGGAGCACGATCCCCGCCGAGCCCCGCTTCCTCCCACCGGACCCGGCCCTGCACTTCCCCCGACAAAGCTGGCCGGGCCCCTGTGAGAAGACAGCCTGTGAAGTGGCCGTTGTTCCCATTTTACAGACGAGGCGACCGAGCTCAGGCCCTTGCCCAAGGTCCCCCCGGGGGAGGTGGCCGCCTGGGATTTGGATCTGGGACCGCTGGGCTGTAGGACCAGGGTCCTGGCCGCAGCTGGCCGACACCCCAGGCCTGGGGTGGGAGGACCCGCTGCAGGAAGATGTGCTGAGTGTGCACGGGAGGAGGGGACGCGGGGCGGGCAGAGGGGGAGGGGGGTGCCAGGCTTAGGGGGGCAGGTGTGAGGGCCAAGGCTCCTGGTGCGGGTGTGAGAGCAGCAAAGAGGCCTGGGACAGAGCCAGGCTGGGAAGGAAGTGCAGCTACAGGGAAAATGGGTGCCGTGTCAGCCCCACCCTGGTTCAGGCCCGGGCTCCTCCCAGCAGGCTGTGTGCTCCAGGTCAAAGGCCAGTCCAGGTGGGAGCTCCTCCTCCTCCTCCTCCTCCTGTTCCTCTTCCTCCTCCTCTTTCTTCTCCTTCCCCTCCTCCTCCTCCTCTTCCTCCTCTTCTTTCTTCTCCTTCTCCTCCTCCTCCTTCTCCTCCTCCTCCTTCTCCTCCTCCTCCTTTTCCTCCTCCTCTTCCTCCTCCTCTTTTTTAAAAAAAAATATATTTTATTGATATTTTACAGAGAGGAAGGGAGAGAGATAGAGAGCTAGAAACGTCGATGGGAGAGAAACATCGACCAGCTGCCTCTTGCACACCCCCATCAGGGATGTGCCCGCAACCAATGTACATGCCCTTGACCGGAATCGAACCCGGGACCTTTCAGTCCGCAGACTGATGCTCTACCACTGAGAGAAACCGGTTTTGGCTTCCTCCTCCTCTTTCTTCTCCTTCTCCTCCTCCTTCTCCTCTCAGCATCGCCCTAACCCCCTCCCTGAGGTCCACAGGCCTTCCCGGGCAGCCGTGGGAGAAGGCAGCCCCGGGGGAAGGCTGGCAGCTCGGGGAGGCGTCTGTGGGCTGAGGGGAGACCTGGAGACAGGCTAAGGGAGCTGATACCACGGCGTGGGTGGTCTCCGAGCCTGGGAGGGGGCCAGGCAGGGCAGCTCCGCCCGTGGCCTGGGCTCCGGAGCTCAGCTGGAACAGGCGTGGTGGCCACACCGTAGGCTGGGCCGGCTGCAGGCCCCCAGGCCCTGCCACTGGCCTGAAGGCCGTTGCTAGACACCAGGAGTCACTCCTCGTCGGCCCCGCCGCCAGCCTGCCTGCTCTGCCGGGGCTCCCAGAATCGGGGCACGGGGACCCTCCTGCACTCCTGGGCCCCCCCTCTGTGCCCCACGCCCTCGGCCACCCTCTTCTCCAGCCACCCGCCCCCGGCTCCTCTGTTAGGAGGAGTCGGGCCTCAGCTAAGCGGCTCTTCTGGCCGGGAGAGGAGGCAGCAGGCCCCCGGGCTGGGCGGCAGCGGGTCCAAGGGCGCCTGGAGGTGGAGAAGGGGAGGATCAAAGGCAGCGAGCCCCGGGCCAGAGCCGTCTGAGCCCAGCTCTCCGGCTCACGCTCCTGGCAGGAGGCCCGGCTGGAGCTGGCCGCACAGGCAGATTCGTGACTGCGGCGCTGCCCCTGGGCCGGCTCCGGGCGGGAGGGAGGGAGGGAGGGGCCTGGGAAAGTCAGGGCGCCGGGCCTCCGCGCCCCGGAGCCAGCCAGGCTGTGGGTGGCGGCTGGGGAGGCAGGGAGAGCCGTTTCTCCAGGAAGCCTCTGGGCGGAGGTTGGAGGGGACGAAGACACGAATGCGTTTCCAATCCTCCGGGCCCGAGAGAAGCGGGTCTGCCTCCTTCAGCCCCGACGCTCCCGCTCCCCCTCCTGCCCCGGGGTGACCTGGCCAGCTGGGGTGGCGTTCTCCCACCCTGCCCTGCCATCAGGGGCGCGGCCCTTGACCCCAGGACCCAGGAGGGGCAAGGCCCGCAGGACACAGTGGCCAACCCCATAGGGCGATGCCGCTCACAGGCCGAGCTGGGGTGACTCGGCCAACGCCCAGCCTCTGGGCTCCTGGGAGCCACCCCACCCCGCGGCCTGCACCTTGGCGGGGCTGCCGCTCAGAGCCGCCCTCGGAGCCGTGCCGGGCAGACCCCGGCCCAGGCCCAGCGCCCTCCCCCTCCTGGGAGCCGGAGGCTGGGCCTCGTCCGCCACCTCCCCGGCCTCCCTCCCCCACAGCGGGGCTGAGTGTCCATTCGCTGACCTCCTGTCCCCGCCTGCTGTGTGGCCCCGAACAGACCGGGGTGGAGTGGGCAGCGCAGGGGCTGGCGGGGCGGGAGGGTGACCGGAGTCCACGCGGGAACTGGGGGGCCGGTGGGGTGAGCGGCGACAGGCCTGACTGGGGGGGGAGGGCAGAGAGGGAGGGGCCGTAGGCGGGCGTGAGAGAGATCTGGGAGGTAGGCTACACAGGACCAGGGGCTGGTTGGGTGCGGCAGGTCCAGAGAGTGGGAATGTGGGGTGTCGTGTGCTCCCCTCCCGACTCCAGAGCCCCCCCACCCCAACACACACACACACAGGAGAGGAAGGAGAGCTGAGGCCGGTCGGCCTGCCCCTCGGTCTCCCCGGAAAGGGTTAGCCCTGTGCCGGGGCTGGTCCACAGGGGACAGCCACAGGCCCTGCCCACGGGCACAGGCGTGGACCTCGCTCAGGGCACGTCCCTGTGGCCACAGCCAGGAGAGGAGTCCTCCCGTCCGGCCCGGGTCCGGGAAGACGGGAAGTCCCCTCCTGCCTCCCGCTCCCGGGATCAGCCCGCGGGGCTGGGAGGCCCTTTCCCGGGCCGCGTCTCCCTCGGGCCCTGGTCGCCGTGCGCTGCCCTCTGGGTGCGCCTGCCGGAGCCGCCAGACCTGTTTGCTGCCCTGACACCCCCTTCTCCCTCCCTGCAGGGCCTGCACACCCCCCTCTGGGCAGCCCCCCCCCCACCAGCCTGGGGTCGCGCCTGCATCCCCAGCATGACCCCCTGCCCTGTCATGGATGACCACCCAATATGTCAGGGCTTTCTGAGGGGCAGGGCTGGGTCTGTCGGTCCGTCGGCTGTAGGGCTCTGGGTGCAAACAGAGGAGTGAATTCTGGGAGGAGTCAGCGGAGGAACAGAGAAAATGGCTGGGAACCTTGGGGATGGAAACCAACTAAAACCGGATGGAACCAGCGCAAGTGCTGGGGATGCTCCTCTCCTGGAAGCGAGGGGTCTCCCGCCCCTTCCCATCAGCCCAGGCCCGGGCTGTCCAGTGCCTGTGTCGGGGGGCTGTCTGCACCCCAGGGCGGCCTCCCTCCTGGAGCAGGCTGGAGCAGCCTGGGGAACGCGGCCCACGCCCAGGCCCCACGCCCGCTGCTGGGGTCTGTTTGCACAGGGTCATCTGGTTTCAATCCGGTGAAATGTGAAAACTTTCCACGGGAACATCTTCTCTTTCCAGTGCCTCCGGATGGGCTGGACCGAGCAGCCAGGAGGGCTGTGAGCTCCCGGCGGCTCTGGGGCCGCGCCGCCTCCCCTCCCCGCCCGGCCCACGATCCGGGGTGCGACCCAGGCCTCACTGGATGGTATGCGGTATTGGGATACACATCATATTCCCTTTCTATAAAGCAATCGCAAACGCATGCTGGCCAAAGGTTTCCGATGAGAAACTATGGATCTGTGATAGCCCGCACCGAGTACAGGCCTGTGGTAGCAGGAGCCGGCGGGCGGGGGCTCCGGGCTCCAGGCCCAGCTCCACTTCGGATTTGCTGGGTGACCCTGGGTGAGTCCCCTGGCCCTCCTGGGTCCCAGCTCCTCATCTCTACGTGGAGGGTGAAGAGCAGGAAGCCAGACTGTCTGGGTTCAAATCCAGACATCGCCCCTTTGTTCACTCCATGACTTTGGCCCAAGTTATTATTATTTTTTTAATATATATTTTATTGATTTTTTACAGAGAGGAAGAGAGAGGGATAGAGAGTTAGAAACATTGATGAGAGAGAATCATCCATCAGCTGCCTCCTGCACACCCCCTACTGGGGATGTGCCTGCAACCAAGGTACATGCCCTTGACCAGAATCGAACCCGGGACTTTTCAGTCCGCAGGCCGACACTCAATCTAGTGAGCCAATCCGGTCTTGGCTGGCCCAGGTTCTTGAACCTCCCGGGCTTCAACTTCTTCCTCCGTAAAAATGGAAGTACGTTGATTTGTTGAGATTATAGTTGGCAACTCCATACCTGCAGGTTTCACATCTGTGGAGTCAACCAACTGCAAACTAAATAACTAACTAAATAAATAACTAAATAACTAAATAAATAAATAAATAAAAATAAAAAAATCTTAGACTGTTCCATAAAGCAAAACTTAAATGTGCCCTGTTCTGAGCCTCACGATCCATCCATGCAAATAAAAAGATGTACAGGCACACCCAGCTGCAGCCCATATGCAAATACGGATTATATGCAAATACGGTGTCATTTACATAAGGGCAGTGAGCTGCAGATTTGGGTACCTGCCGGGTCCCTAGAACCCACCCCTGGGGGCACGGGAGGTGAGGGGCCAGCAGGGGGTCTGGGCCATCGCACGGCCTGTACCAAGCGCTGGTTATCACAGAGCCATAGCTTCTTGTCCGGCACCTTTGGCCATGGCGCTGCAGTTTGTTATTGCTTTTTTAGGAAGGGGGTGTTACCCGTACCCCAATATCGCTTATGACCCAGGGAGGCCTGGGTCCCGTCCCGCCATCAAACACGGGAATGCTTCCTCGTTAACGCCCGGCCTTTTCCCCAGGTGGGGAAGGAAGGCGGGAGGCAGCGTCCCGTTTGGTGAAGCCAGGTGCTGCTGCCAAATAAATGACTAGGAAAACTTTGGATTCTCAGGGCTTTGGGGAGTTAGGGGAATTCACACTGCAATGCTTTCCATTGCTCTGGGCTGGCGTGGACGGACGGCAAGGCCAGCAGACTGTGGAGCCGGAGTTCGGCATCGCCTGGCGTGGGGCAGTGTCCCCGCAGGCGGGTGTCCAGTGGGCACGGGCACCGTGGTAGGGACTGGGATGAAGCGCGCTCCCCACAGGCGTGGCCAGCAGACAGCAACCTCGTGCACAGAAAGCAGTGCTCCCCGGGGGGCCCGCCCCACGCCCCCAAAGCCCAGCCTGACCGGTGGCCCCGCAGCCCATGGGCCCGGGGGTGGGGTGGGGACAGAGCACCCTCCTCCCACACGGACTCGCTCTGAAGACCCGCCGGGGTCCGAAGGGTCCCGGGTGGCGCCCTGGAAGGAGCCCCTCGGGCCAGGCAGGCCACCCGTCCAGGGGTCTCCCTGAGACTGACTTCTAACCCATTGCCCTCCACCCCTCCCTTGGCCCCGGGACCACAGGCCCAGGCGCAGGCGGGGCGGGGCGAGGGGAGGAGCTCTCTTCGTCTCGGAACCCGGGTGAGAACTCCAGGAACCCGGGTGAGAACTCCAGGCTGGCGGCCCCTCCGGGTCACCTCTTCCGAGCCCCTCCCGCAGGCAGGTGGGTGCCCCATGCCGCCGCGGGCGTCTGCACAGAGTGTCCGCCCTTACAGAGCACCCAAGGCTCTGATGTGACGTTCACAGGAGTCTCTGCCCTCCCCCGCCCCGTTGTATGTTTCCATAAAGCCAGGTTCAGGGGCAGAGACTTGCCCAAGGCCACAGGGCAGTGACGGCCAGAGCCCAGCTCCCCACCCCCCTTTAATGTTCTCTGCACCCCACCCCCCACCACCCCCCAACCTCTGGGTGCACGGCCCCTCAGCCTGCCCAGACACCTGGCCGAAGACGGGTCAGGGGAGAAGAGGGGTCCTCCGCCTGCCCCACCGCTGGCTTGGGGAGCTCCCCCGGGGACAGGTGCCTCAGTTTCTTTCTTTTTTTTTTTTCTTCAATTTTTTTTTTATTAAGGTATTATATGTGCACATAGCTTACCATTGCCGGCCCCCCACCCCACCTCCCATTCATGCCCTCCCTCCCCAGAGTTCTGTGTTCGTTGGTTGTACTTATATGCATGCATACCAGTCCCTCGGTTGTTCTCTTATCTCCCCCCAGGTCTCCTTCCCCTCCCTGCTGTCATTTGCCAATCTGCTTGTTTTATGGTGACTATCTCAGGATCACATGAATAGAATCCGCTCCTCATTTGGCAATCTGCTTGTTTTATGGTGGCTATCTCAGGACCACACGAATAGAGTCCGCTCCTCCTCTGGTTCTCACCGCCCCTCCCCCTGGGTCCATCTGCTTCCCCTGGGACACACGGCTCGCCCGGGGCACACGGCCCCCTAGGACACATGGCTCACCCAGAGCACACGGCCCCCTGGGACACACGGCTCACCCGGAGCACACGGCCCCCTGGGACACACGGCTCACCAGGGGGTACCTCAGCTTCTAGTGAAACACAGAGCAAACAAGACGACAGCGGGGCAGGGGGCAGGAGGTTCATGCTTATAACTCGTCTGAGGCCCGGGAGGAAGGAGACACCCCGCACAAAGCTGCACTCCCAGGCTCAGGCCCTGAGCCTCTTCGTGCCTCGTGGTGTCCACACTCTCGGCGTCCAGGAGGAAAAGGTGGCCTCGGCATCACCAGGACTCCAGGGGAGGGTTATGGCCCTGATCACGGGGTCTGAAAGGCGGAGGGGGCCACCTGTGCCCTTGTAGGTGGGGCTAGAACACGGTGCATGCACATGGCACCAGCACGGCGGGAGCCGGCCAGTCCCCGGGGTCAGCCCAGGTGGCGGAAGGGGTAGACCCGCACAGAGTGAGGGCAGCCAGGGGTGGGCCAGGGGCCAGGCTGGGAGGAGGCAGGGCCCAAAGCAGCCGGCAGTGGCCCCAGCGGGAAGGGACACACGTGAGGAGACAGTGCCCGGGGCCTGACCGGCCTCCAAAAGCAGAAGCCGGTCTCAGCTCCCGGGCCGGGCAGGAGGAATGGGGAAATCGGCCGGGGCCAGCATGCTGCCATGGCCCTCCCGGTCCTCCCAGCGCGGGGAGGGCTCCAGCTGTGGCCACTTGCCCAGACAGGGCGGGTGATGGAGTGAGGGGGCGGGTGATGGAGCGAGGGGGCGGGTGATGGGGTGAGGGGGCGGGTGATGGGGTGAGGGGGCGGGTGATGGAGTGAGGGGGAGGGTGATGGAGTGAGGGGGCGGGTGATGGAGTGAGGGGGCGGGTGATGGAGTGAGGGGGCGGGTGATGGAGTGAGGGGGCGGGTGATGGAGTGAGGGGCCCGCGGGCTCTGCAGGGCCTGCGGGCCAATTGGAGAAAGGTGCGGCGTGGGCAGCCGAGGCCCGGGCCGGGGCTGCGGAGTGGAGGGCGCTGGGCTGTGCCTTCCCCTCCCCTCCGTAGCCCACAGGGACGGTGCCTGCCCCCTCCTCACTGAGCGGGGTGGGCCTGACCCCAATGTCTCCTGCAGATCCAGGACCGCCTCCAGAATCGGGAGGCCTCTGTGGTCTTCCTCCCACCTCACCCCAGGGCGATGGGCCACCCAGCTCGGTCCCTGCCTCCGGGGCAGAGGAGGCGAGAAAGCACTGAACTCCCAGGGCGTGGGGTGCAGCCTTGGGTCTGAGAACTGCCCCTTCGTGCCTCAGTTTGCCCACCTGTGTTATTGTTGAACCAGCGGCCTTGGTGGCCCTTGGAAGGCTCAGACCGCGGGTGACCATTGGACGGTGCCAGAGGGAGGCTGCCCGCCGCCCTGGCTGAGGCCCCCTGAGCCCGCCTTCCCACAGGCTGAGGCCCAGGAACCCGCCTTCCCCACAGACTGAGGCCAGGAGAGGCCGAGGGGCTGAGGGGGTGGGGAGCGGGGAAGGGCTCCAGGCTTCCCCCGCACCCCCAGCCTGCATCTCCTTGGTCCCGGGAGGTGCTGCAGAAGGGACTCGTGCTGGGGACACCGCGGCCCGTCCAGAGTAGACAAAGACCCTGGGTTGTGTGGGTGTGCCCTCCCCGCCCTCCAGTTCAGGCCCAGCCCAGCATCGTGAAGCTTCGGGCTGCCCACGGAGTGCCAGCCCTGACAACGCCGCCGTGAACCGTGTGGTCATTCTCTGGGGTCTCCGTCGCCTTATCTGTAAAACGGAGCTTATAATTTTGACCTTCAGGGTTGTTGTGAGATACCCGATGATGTGGGTCAGAGTCTGGGCCCGGGGCTGGCACAGGCTGGAATGCCCAACAGATGGCATGGTCGAGCGCCATCCGCCGCCCCTGGGCCAGGTGCCGCCCCCAGCTGGCCGGGGCTCCCTCAGTCGGGGCCCCCGCGGCGGGAGGTGCCCCCCTGGTTACATGTGCTGAGTGCCTGTTTCAAGAGCCCCTCGTACCTTTGCCAGGACATTCTGGGAGTGTAGTTGCTTCTCTATGTGGGCCCGGGGGAGGCCAGGTCCGAGGCCTCTGGAGGCGGTTTCTCAGCGTCGGGCACAGAGCCTGGCACAGAGTGGGCATTCTGGAAGAGAGTGGGGGTGCCCAGCGCTGAGGCCGCCGCTGGGCCCCCCCGGGGCAGCTCAGGGAAGCCCCGGCGACGTGGCAGCCCGGATGCTGCTCTGGCCTGAGCAGCCAGGCCTGCGGTCCCAGGCTGGCCAGGTGAGCCGGGCTCCTCACTCGCTCACAAAGGAACAGCTCCCACCTGCTCCTCATCACGCCCATTATCCTGCCCCAAAGACACACCACCAGCCTGTGAGGTCTGTGCCACTCTCACCCCATCTTACAGAGGAAGAAACGGAGGCTTAGAGAGGTGACGGGCGCGGGCACGCCACCTGTGACGGGCTCAGAGAGGGCTTTCGCTTCCTTGGCCCAGACCTGGGCTCAGAACCCCCTGCCTCCTGCCTTCCTCCGGCCGCCGGGGGCCTGGGTCAGGCCAAGCCCTCTGTGCCTGGGGCAGGACGGACCCAAACTGGTCACTTAGCCAAGTGAGCAGACAGGGCACCCCACCGTTCTCCAGGCCGACCCCCTGGTCTCTGAGCCCCTCCCTCCACCTTCCCGCCCACACCTGTCTGCGCAGAGCCCGGTGGTCTCAGGCCTGCCCCAGGTCAACGCTCCGTGGCTTCCATTCCCTGCGGCCTGCAGGCTCCTGCCCGCTCCCCGCTCCCTGATGTGGCCTGAGGGGGGGGGGGGGTCCTGTGGCCTCCGTGTCACCCCTTCTGCTTGCTCTGTGCCCACTGGCCTCCAGGCTTGAGGAAGCTTCTTCGAGTGCTTTCTCACTCCCATCTCTTCCTGTTCACTCCCTTCTAGTACCTTCTGCTGCCCAGGCCCCCAGCCGCCCCGCCGCACGCTGTGGTTCCTTCAGAAGTCGCCGGCCTAGGTCCCCACTGGTGACACGTCCTACTCCCTCCTCGTCCTGGCACGCCCTCCCCCCCCCCCCCCCCCCGGCTCCCCATTTCCTCTGCGGCAGCCAGGCCTCCGTCAGCCTCCGCTTTCACTTCTCCTCCCCCCCGCCCGCCGCTCAGCCTGGAAGCGCAACACCCTCTCCTCTCGTGTCACTAAAGAGACCGAGGGGACGGCTCGGGGAGGTGGGGGTGTCCACCTCAGTGCTTCCTCCACGCCCCCCCGAATATCCCGGCATTCTCCCCGGCCCGGCTCCCAAGTCCCAGGCGCCACCTGCCTGCCCGCACACTCCTTTCCCCGTTGTTTGCACCAGTACGGCCAGCAGGAACGGACACACTGCTCCCAACCCTGGACATAAAGCAGCAAATAAAGCATTATCATAAGGAATTATTCAGGGGATCTATTTGCAAAGGGGAAAGTGAAGAAATAATTCAAATGGCCAAACACGGGGAAGCGGGGTGTGGACAGTGAGGGGACGGGAGGTCTATTCCAAAGACCGGCCCGACGGCAAGCTCAATGGGCTGGTGTCGGCGGCACCTGCTAGGAGGATGGGTCGGGGTGGGGTGGGGTGGGGTGGGAGTTCTGTTCCCTGTTCCTTTCCTAGTGGGAAAAGGCACCACTGCAAACAGTTCTGACGGGAGTGACGTGGGAGGCTGGGCAACTCGTTCTGGCTGCGACATCTGCCCAGGTGCCCCCCTTCCAGGCCCCGCGCACCGGGGCTGACCCGGGACCCCGGAGACAGCTTTCAGGCAGCCCCGCTGCAGGCCCTGCCCGGCCCCAGCCTGCATCGCTGGTGAGAGGGGAGAAATGAATGCTTCCTCACACATATGGGTCATAACTTCTGAAACCGGGGCACCGGGCCACCTGAGAGAAGTGAGGAGGTGGGGACCCCAGGCCACGCCGTTCTGCACAGGCTCACAGAGGGACTCGGGGGTAGGGGGACGCATTGTAAGAGGACTGGCACCTGCATGAGGACAAGACAGGGGCAAAGAGAGGGTTTTGCTCAGTTGAACTTAAGGGCAGGGACGTGAAAGGTGCGGAGGAATAAAAGGCGGCGAGGGGTAGGCTGCGCCAAACGCAAGGCGGTAACGTGGCAGAGCCTTTCGAGGACTGACTATGTGCTGACTGAGGCTGACTACGTGTCAGCGCTGCTCTAAGCGTTTCATGCGACCCAGCTGCCCGCGCCCTTCTGCAGCAGAGGGCAGGCCGCGGTGCCATTTCCCAGAGGAGGAAACAGGTCACGTGACTTGCTCAAGTTCACGCCTTTGGTAAGTGGTGGAGGCAGGATTTGACTCGGGCGGGCTGGCTCCGGAACCTGGGGCCTCAGCTTCCCAACAAGCCGACCAGCTAGGGGCCAGGCTTCACGGCAGAGAGACCCCCGTCTGGGCTTAGTCCTATGAAGGGGTTGCTCCCCGGGGCCACTGATGGATGAAAGATGGGGGTGGGGGGCGCGAGCACCAGGCCTGGGTGGCTGGGGCAACAGCCGGTGAGACAGAGGAGGTGCCCCCGAGGGCAGCCAGCCGGGGTGTCGCTGCCGGTGGGAGAAGGCAGGGGAGACGGATGGCGGCAGCCAGCTGGGTGGTGCTCCCAGCAGCCCACGCGGGCCCGGAGCCCCGGGGCGGGGCCGGAGGAGGAGTCCCCCCCACCCGGGCCTGAGCAGGAATCCTGGGAGCAGGCGCTGAGGCAGGACCGGCCATCAGCCACCGAGAGCCCGGGTGCGGGCTGTGTGTGAATGTGGGTGTGGTGCACTCAGGGAAGGAGTGACCTTTGAGGAGTCACACCCCGGCACCTCCCTCCCAGGGCACTCTGGCCAGGGTAGGCTGACCCTTGCCCCAGGCCTCGGGTCCCCGGGCGTGACACCAGCCCCCCGCTGGGCTATGACATGAGTCCAAGGCAGAAATCCGTCCACGACCTACTCGAACCTACGCACCCAAATGACTACTGACCCCTTCAGCGTTGTCCCTAGGGGAGGCGACCCTGATCCTGCGGGCAGTGTCTTCCTCAGATGGCTTCTGGCCCACAGTCCCGACGCCTTCCTTCGGCCCGGTGGTGGCCTATCCCAGATCTCCGAGACCGAGGAGGCGATGGGTGCGAGGGACTGGGCACCGGGCCTGATTCGCACGGTGCCGGAGGGCGGCCGTCACTCACACCCACCCTCCGCCTCGTCCCCAGCGGCACCTGCCGCTCCTCCGCTTCCCCTGGGCGCACCTGTCCAAACAGCCAAAGGTCGGCGGGCGCTGGGAGCTCTGTGTCGAGGCACCAGTGTGATCCTGGAGTTGGAAGGGGCGGATTTTCCTGGGTGGTTTCCACACCGTCTTAAAGGGCGTGCTCCACACAGGGTCTCTGGGAGGAGGAGAGCTCTGGGAAGGGGTCGGGGGATGCTCTGGAGGGACGAGCGTCTGTCACATGCCGTGGGGCTTGTCCCCAGGGGTGCAGAAGGCAGCTGGCCCGCTGCGGGGAGGGAGGGCCGTGCTGGCCGTTCCTGGGTCGCTGTGGGGCTACTTTTATTGCCATGATTGGTCATGGTTTCTCATGACCCCAAGCATGACCCCCCAGGCTCGTAAAGCGCGGTTCTTCCAGAGGAATGCGAGGAGAGCGAAGGCGCCAATGGGGGAGCCCGGAGGAAAGCATGAGCTCGGTTGGGAAACAACCCTCGGAGCTATTTCGTATTGAACCTGGGATCCGTTCCTGGGCCTGCCATTTTGATTAAAACCTTAGTCCTTTTCCTTTCATACTTGCGACTGTTTTCATCTTGTTTTTCCTCAAGATAATGGGCTATTATTTCAACCAAGAGTGATTTGGACTTTTACCTGAGGATAGGACACGAGCTTTGAAGTCAGGCTTTTTCCAGCTCTGGGCCGGTCCTGGCTCAGGCGTCTGAGCAGCAGCCGCACTGACACGTATTTGCACAGCCATATAGTGGGCTGTCCGCACACACCCGGCGGCTTCAAAGCGGCCCTGGCGGTGCAGGTGGACACACGAAGCCCCTGGGGTGCGCTCTGGCCTTGGGCCCGGCACCCCCCCCCCCCCGGGGCCTGCCTCCTGCCGACACCTGGCCTCAGCCAGTCCCAGCCGTCGCGGGCCCCTCTCCCCCGTGGAGACCAGCACAAGGAGGCGGGAGGCTCATACGGGGCCCCGCACGCAGGACACGCTCCAGAGCCGCCTCTTTGCCTGGGAGGCAGGGTAAGGCGAGGGAACAGAGGGCCTGGCTCCACTTCCTCAGTGTAACAGAGAGATGGGAAGGAGGGAAGGAGGGGAGGAGGGGAAGGGGGGAGAGAGAGGGAGGGAAGGCAGAATAAACGAAGGAGTAAGTAAATACCCACGTCCAGTCCTTGGGTAAGTTATCTAACCTCCTTATCTCAGGTTCTTTATCTATAAAAGGGGGACGATAACACTCACCCTCGCCCTGGCCGGGGCACACACAAGAACCAACCGATGGCCGAAACCGGTTTGGCTCAGTGGATAGAGCGTTGGCCTGCGGACTTGAAGGTCCCAAGTTCGATTCCGGTCAAGGGCATGTTCAATGTGGTTGCGGGCACATCCCCAGTGGGGGTGTGCAGGAGGCAGCTGATGGATGCTTCTCTCTCATCAATATTTCTAGCTCTCTATCCCTCTCTCTTCCTCTCTGTAAAAAAAATCAATAAAATATATTTAAAAAAAATAAAAAAAGAACCAACCGATGAATGCATAAATGAAACAGCAAACTGATGTTTCTTCTTCTCTCCCTCTTTCCCTTCCTCTAATAATAAAAAGGAGAACACACCTGCCCTCATTCAGTTGTTTCTGAGGACAAAAAAGACAACCCATGGGCAGCAGCTGGTATGGAATGCCCTTCCGTACTGGTGGCTTACTGAGAGCAGCGATCACCACCACCGCCCACCCACCTCTCTCCACTCGGCATCTGGTCTCCTCTCCCCACTTGTGCTCCGCTGGCGCTGTCCGCAAGCCCTGCAGATGCACAGACAACGCTGGCGTGCCTTCTCTTGCTTTCACGTTAGAAAGCACCAATGAGTTAATTACGATGCCGTTGACAGAATTCAGTGTCATCTTACCAGGCTAAGGATGGGGGGACCAGCCCGTCCCTAGAAACTGGGTCAGCACTGGGGCTAGTTCTATTTATAGCCCAGGCAGGAGGCACACGGAACGTGGTTGTTGCTCTGGCAAGTCCGTGACCCCAAAACAGAATTTGTAGCCACCAGGAACTGAAACCGAGTCAGAAGCAAAAGTGACCTGGGCCGCCCGGGCTGTCCTGCGTGGGAAAGCACGGCCGCTGAGCCAGCGGGTCAGTGGGCTGTTTGTTCTGAGCGTTAGAGCGGGCCAGGCCCAGTGTGTGTGTGTGTGTGTGTGTGTGTGTGTGTGTGTGTGTCAGGGGGGGGGGATGCTGGGAACTCCCACAGATACGTCTAATCTCCCATTCGCTAACATCACCATGACTCATCGTTTTGTCTTCCTAGTAATCCAGAAAGGGTCACTGGCAGGACTTTCTAACAGGGGCATTCTGACTTTTTCGATGAAGGCCAAAGTCAACATGAGAAAATCCTTTTTCTGGTCCGCAGTGACCACCCGTCCAGCCGGCGTTTCTGTGTGCAAGCGCCCTGCGTGGTGCTTCCTGGACTTTCCTTACACACACAACGCAGCATGACGGGCCCCCGTGTTACAGGTGAGGAAACAACACTCAGGCTCAGGAGAGACCCACGCTGAGCCCACTCACCGGCGAGGCCGCCTCCATGGCCCTCCCCGCTCTCCCCGCCTGCGTCCGGCGACCTCGCTCTCAGGGCCCCGGTCGGTCAGCATGGTGGGAGTGTTTACCCTTTGGGAACTGCCAAACAGTACAAATCAGGGCCCCTCCTGTATACACTGCCCAAGAACTGCTTGTTAAATATTTACCAGGCGCTGAATGGGCAGAGGCAGAGGCAGGATTCAAACAGAAGTTCTCTCCTCCTCACGCGCATCCTCTTCCCAGCTGCCCGGGCAGACGGCCTCTAGTCAGCACAGCTGCCTGGAGGTGGGGAACCGGGGAAGGGGGGGGTCCCCAGGAAGCCAGCCGAGGGGCAGGGAGCAGGCTGACCCCCGGCCTCCAGGGCTCCTGCGCCTCCTGCCCCGGCCCCAGGAGATGCCCGGTACCTCGGGGCATTATTAGTAAACACCTCAGCCCTTTTCCTGCTCTGAGCTGAGCTAAAGATTCGCTGAAATGGCGAGGGCTGGGTAGGCTGGAGGCAGGATTTGGGAGGTAATAATAATGCGCGCTCCTATGCGCACTTTTCATCTTCAAAGCGCGTTGTAGCCATTTGCCACTTAGTCCTGGGCTGCGCCCCGTGTGCCGGGCAACGCTCCACGACAGGCCGGACTAGAAAGAAGTGTCTACACATACAGGTGACTGCCGCCCATTTACCAGCGCCACCGCTCCTGTTGCTGGGGGTGGGGTAAGAGACACAAATGCTGGTTTGGAATCCCAGGCACTGGAAATATGAAGTTGCTATTGTCACCGTCTGCTGTTCGGTTCCCCAAACCCTCCCCCTGTGCTGAGGGGGCGGAAAGTCTTTTTAAAAATCATTGTATCCACACTCACGCTTATACATAGCACGTCCTCCTTTGCCGGGAAAGATAAAATAAGCCTCGTTTACTAGAGAGTTGTGGATCTACGTGAAAAATGTCTGGATCGCCAGCCAGGAGGGAGCCTGGGCTGAGTCTGACCCGGCCGTGGCAGGCTGGGGATGGTGGGCGACTCTCTCGGCCTCTCCGTCTCCTTTCCTCCCCGCGCCCCCCGGGCCGCTGCGGAGCTGTGCCGAGCTGCAGCGCGCGGCCGCCCTTCCGACGGAGGCTGTGCGTGCTTGGCACACCGCCGGCATCATTCACGACCGGCCGGCCTGAGCTTCCGTGGACCCCTGAGGCTGGCAGGGGCCAGGGGGCCACTCCCAGCTCACTCTGCCCACTGCTGACTGCTGTCACGACCGACTGGCTATTTGAAATGCAGGCTACCCACGTCCCCATCGCACAGTTCCCTGGAATTGGAGCTGGGAACCCCTCCTGGGTCCGAGGTAAGCCCTGACTCAGTCGGCTCTCGGCTCTGCAGGCAGCATGCCGTTCTGTGTCGGGAGGGCGGTCCAGCAATCCTAACCAGTAAGGAGCGGAGAGCAGGGAGCTTGGCACACAGATGTGCAGCGTAGAGGGACAGTCAGCTGGCTGAGGGGCCATGACCCTCACTCAGCACATGGTCTGGGAGTGCGGTCAAATGCAGGGGCCGCGGCCTGGCGCGAGCTCCCATTCAGCACCCTGCGGGCCCGGAGCAGGTCTCTGAACGCTCCGTCGGGTCAGAAGAGCCGAGTCCTTGTGCATCGGGAGCAGGGACTTCCTCAAGGTCACCAGGCAGCTGACGGCAGAGCTGGGTGGACCCTGGCCTGTTCTGTCATGGGAATTCCCGAGGTTTCAGGGCCAGGGGCAAAGTGCGCAGTGAGGGATCCGAGCCGGAGTCTGTCACTCTGCTCCGGCCTCCGAGAGAACAATCTTGGTGTCACTCTGCTCCGGCCTCCCCTCCGAGAGAACATTCCTGGTGCCGAGAACCCAGGAGGGAGGGCCGTGCCTCGCCGCCCCACGAAGGACGGCGCTGGGTCCCGGGCAGGCTCCTGGGAAACCGGGCTCCCAGTGAAAGCATGTGCCGCCCTGCACAGGGGCAGCTCCCCCGCCCCCTGGGCGCAGGTGGTTTAAGGAAGAGCAGGGGCAGCGGGCAGCGCTTGTCCCTCCCCTCTGTGTGCAGGTCCTGCTTCCTCCTGTGAGAGCCTTCCGGGGAAGAATGCTCCACTAAGCTGCGAATCCTGTAAGGCTGCCGGCGGGCTGTGGCAGTCAGCGGTGTGAGCGAGGGGAGCGTGTGGCGGAGTGGTGAGGCCTGGCTCCCGGCTCCGCTGCTCTGAGAGACTCCACCGCTCTGGGGCTTCAGTTCTCTGCTCTGTGCCCTAGGGAGTCGCAGGAGGAGGGCCTGGGTGCAAGCAAGATGACTCCTGAGACCCTGTCTGGCTCCGATCAGCCACACACTTGGGACCAATGGTCCTCGGTCTGCTCCTGGATGGTGCAGAGCTGCCAGGCCTGACCCGGGCCACAGACGTGCCGGGGTGTCACTCCCACAGTGCGCAGGGCCAAGCGCTCTCCCGTCACCGAGGGAAGGGTGAGGGGGACGGAGGGATGGACTCATCGCACATTCAGCCAACTCTGACGACGGCCTGGGTCAGGATGGGCTGTGTACCAGTGCACACGGAGCTGTAGGGAAGGGGGGGGGGTTGGTGCTGGGACCCAGTGTTCTCAGCTTGGGCCTGGCTGAGTGCACCGCTGAAACCATGCAGGCTGGTCAGTGTGGTTCGGGCAGCACCTTTCCAGTGCAGGACTGGCCCAGTGGGGAATGGTGGGAAATGTAAACCACACACACACACACACACACACACACACACACACACGTGGAGGGTTTAATCTTAACACTTATAAGAGGTCTTAGGGACAAAGAACAAGGGCGTGTGCATTTATGACGTCTTACTTTCCCTGGAAAAATACTGCATCATGATTTCTGTGACTTTATTTCTCCCAATCAGGACTACACTGGAGGAAACAAAGGGAGAACCGGGGTGGGGGCTGGAGGAGGTCACGGCAGCCGGCCCCAGCGTGGGCCCCGGGCGGGCTCTGGAAGCTGCTGATGGGGTTAAAACGCTGCCGTCAAGACGTCCGAGTGGCTTCCAGGAAGCAGCCTGCGTGCTGACACGCATGTGGACAGAGCAGTCTGGCTGGCCCCCGCTCCAGACTGGTGTTTCCTAGAGCTTTCCATTGGCAAACGCCGCCTCCTGGAACTGAGGGACAAAGGTTCTGAAATAAGCCCTGGTGGGAGAGAGGGGAGAGAAAGCTGTGGTTAGCGCAGACAGCTCGGAAAAGCGCGGCGGAGCTCTCCGCCTAACTCGGAACAGTTGCTTCTTATTGTTCAGGCATCTTGGGGTGGATTTTCCTTCCTGATGCAAAGCCTCGGGCTTTTGCCTA
Organism: Vespertilio murinus; assembly: GCA_963924515.1. Taxonomy (NCBI): domain Eukaryota; kingdom Metazoa; phylum Chordata; class Mammalia; order Chiroptera; family Vespertilionidae; genus Vespertilio; species Vespertilio murinus. The sequence continues at coordinate 55,713,440 of OZ004713.1, read as the reverse complement.
GGGAGGTGCATGCCCGTCACTATTGTTCTGCCTGACGGACCTTAAAGGGCCTGTGCACAGACCTTCCTATGAGACATCAGTGCTCAGGTCTGTCTGCTGGTGCCCAGGCCAAAGGCAAGGGCCTGAGCGACAAGCCAGAGACTGACCACGTGACTTCATGCAGACACAGAGGGTCTAATAAAAGGATTTCTAATCCCTGGTCTCCATTTATTTCCAACCAAATATGTAGCTTGGTCTCCCGGAAAGAAAGCCGGGCTGGGCATCAAGAGGACCCTCCCTCCCTGTCAGTGAAAGCCTCCTGCCGGGAGGGCACACCTTCTGCCGCCCGCCTCTCTGGCACTGGGTTCGAATCTGCGGAAGCGGGCCCTACGCTGCCCATTTGTTCTGTTTCCACCTCTCCCCAGACCCCGGGGTGGACTCACCCTGCAGGTCCTCCTCTTCCTCCCACATGTCCCTCCTTCCTGACACCCTCTGGCTCTCGGTCGTGTTACCTTTCAACAGCGGTTTCCCGCTGGACACAGGCCTACTTCACCTCCGCGTCACCCCCAAACTCGCAGCTGCACTCAGGCGTTCCCACTCTGGCCCACAACACTCCGTTACACTTTGGGGATCTTGCCCCCTCTCCCCGCCCCCTTTGAGAAGCTAAGAAAGCTAAGGGTCCTCTCCCAGCAAAGCTGCGGTGAGTCTCCCCACTGCCATGTCCCGTGTAGCTGGGTGTGTGGGGCCCTGGGAAGCCCATTGCGGTCCCGGGTGTGACTTCCGCCCTCCAATCGGGCCACCGCTCTCCCCTCCTCGGGGCATTTTCCTCCTCGGGGCCTTTTCCACGCTCAGGCCCTGCTCCCAGCAAGTCCTCCCAGCCTCCGGCCGGTCCTCTCCCCGCACGTGGACCCATGCCCCCACACCCCTGCCCACTGCGCACTCAGCAGGCCCTTAAGTGACTACTGAGGGCCGCCAGGTGCAAGCAGGTAAGGTTGCGTGCTGTTTAAGAAGGTGAGAGACGGCACCCAGGAGCACACGAATGCTAATACTCAGGGACTGAAGAAGAAAATGTCCTCCCTCAAACTTTAAACTATGCCAACAATTAGTGAGAAAGATGAGCCCCTCCTTCATCCTCATCTTGCTCACACGGTCCAGACTGTCGCCTTCTCTGAGACTTCAGACCCCAAGCGCTCACCCACCCCTGCACATGCCTCTCCAGACCTCATGGGGGGGGGGGTGCCGGGATGAAGCAGAGGAGACGCCCCTGGTGAGGAGGGGACAGGCCAAGAGACGGCGGGAGGAGGAAGGCGCAGCCCTGGTTTTCTGGGGGAACTTCTGGGGGCAGGGGCTGCTCCTTGTGGTCAAGAGGGCGCACGCCTTACAGCGAGCTCCTTCCTGCTTCGGCCAGCTCTGCCGGCTCCTGTTCTGCCCCGGGCTTTCCCGCCAGCCTGCTGCGTGCCCTGGAGGGAGGCCTGGAGAAGCCGCTCACAGGCAGGAGACCCCCGGCTCGCTGCCTCAGCACCCCGGGGAGTCGGTTAAGGGAGGGAAGTGACAGCGGCTCCCAGCCATAGGCAGAGTTTTTCCCAGCGCTGTTTTCATTTCTTTCACGTTTTTTAGTGGAGAAAATGGAGAGCTGCCTGAGTATATATTGCCATCAGCACTAGTCATGTGTCACCTTTAAAAACCTCTTTGACCCAGAGACAAAGTGTACGCAGCTCTGGAAGTGTTCCCGGGTCGGGAGGGCAGGCCTCGCCTCCCCACTGACCGGCCAAGACTGCAGACAGGAAAGGGACCCGCGGCCGCCGGCTCCTCGTTCTCCTCACACTGGGGTTTATTTTTAGATGAACTGGAGCTCAGCCTGCCCTAGGACCAGGGAAGGTTCTGATCCTTTGTTTATCCCCGGCCCTTTGCGGCCGGTTTTACAAAATCAGAACTCAGTGCAATGCCAGCGTCTGAGGCGAGGAGAACAAATGGAAGGTTTTCCATGAGTTGGAGCAGGCCTGGCTCCTGGCTCAGGGCTCAGCTCGCGGGCACAGCAGGGCTGAGCAGACAGACTCTGGGGAGCAGGGGTCGGGGAACTGAGATGCTCAGAGGGTCTACCCTTCTGCATCTTGGATCCAGGGCTAAATCTCTCCTCTTGGCTCACCTATAAAGCAGGGAGCCGAGCCTGGTGACCTCCGGGGCCTGCAGCTGGCAGGCTGCGATGGACGGGCAGTCACGGGGGCTCTGGAGCCCACCACCTGCTCCCTACTGGCCTTCCTCTGGGGCAAGAGACCCCTTTTGAGTTTTAGTTTCATCACCTACGGAGGAGAGGAATACTACCAACCCTAAGGGCCAATGCTCAGGAGGAGTGAGACTTGGCCTGGAGCCTGTCATAACAGATGATCAATAGATGCCAATTGCTACCACGGGACCGAGCTGGGTCTGGGAGGAAGAGGCGGCAGCCTGTGGGGACAGTCAGACCCTGTGCGGAGAGGTCCCAGGGTCACTGAGCTCAGTTCGTCATTTCCCCGTGGCGTTGGGATCACTGTCACACTGAGCTGGCCGGCCTCAGGGTGGACATCCAGCCAAGTCGCCAGGATACTGTGCATCTCAGATCCAGTGCAGAGCTGCCGGGGACACGTGTGGCATCTCGGTGTTAGCCCTGCAGTGGAGGCGCCTGCAGGCCCTGCTGGCTTCTGCCACTGCTGGGTGCGCCTATGAGGGGCTCTGGTCAAAGGCTTGGCCGGGGAGAACTGATGCTGTGGATTGGAGGGCGTTTAAGAACCATGGGACTCTGACTGCCCATGGTAGGGGCATTGAAGCTGGCCTCAAATCAGCCGTTTTCTGGTCCGGATAGTATGTATCATAAAGGGGAGATGGTGGGGAATTGGAAAAAGCACTGAACCATAAAGCAGAAGACATGGGTTCTAGTCCCCACCTGGCTTGTTGGTCACTGGAAACTGGGACTCACTGTCTTCAGCTGTAACAAGATTTGTACTTGATGGTCTCTAAGTGCCATCCAGCTATGGCTCTAAGATATCCATGTGACCTTGTGTATGCCACTTGACCTCACTGTGTCTTAATTCTTCATCTGCTCATTCAGGGCACTAGCCAAGCCCAGGGTGAATGTGTCCAAAGTGGTGGCCGTGTGTGAGGTGGGGTGGTAGTTATCACCATCCTTGGGAATACCTTCGCACAAATGGGGCGGGGGTAGTGATGGACACTGCGGGGCCCTGAGCAGAAGGTGGTGGTACCCCAGGCAGGTCCTGTGAGGGATGGGAGGCCTGGCCAGCCCTCTGCCCTCCCATGAGAGGAGGCCTGGAGTGAGGAAGCCGGAGTAAGTTGACAGTGGAAACAGCGCATGAGGAAGTCAGTAGTCCCCTGTCTGGGGAAGGCGCTCAGGCCCCTACACAGGGAGCCACAGGAGCAGCCTCAGAGGCCGTGGGGAAGGCAGCTAGAATCTTTGTTCAACCAGGTCTCCGCAGCAGGGGTTTTCCCTCCTGGAGTTAGTTTCTAATTTATTAAATGAACCTTTTCAAAAGGACAAAAGTCCATGAAGTTAACATCTGAAAATCTGAATCAGTACAGCTTTAAGGAAGTGAAAATAAAAACAGGCTACAGAGCCCTGGGAGGTGGGCTCTGGGAGGGGAAGGAGCGGCTGCGCGGGCACGGCTCCCACCTGCCAGTGGGAAACAAGCTTGGCAGGTTCACCCAGATGCCTGCCCGAGGCCACTCCGACCCCAGGGCCCCCAGCACACCTCACAGGAGCATGCGTGGAGCCCTGTGGTCTGGCCGCCTTTAGCCTCGCTCACGTAGGACCTGTTATTCTGCAAGGACCCAAACAATCGCCTTCTTCCAAAACAGGACCAAAAGGAGACTCTCTGGAATCCAAAAACACCTTTCCCTGGACAATCACAGATGAGCCGTATGATGTTGGCCAGAGTCAGGCCAACGCGGTGGCGAGGCGGGCGGGAGGAGTGGTTCGGGGACACGACCCTCATTGTCAGGAAACCAAGAACGTCTAAATCAAGTCAGAATTCATTCTGGCAAATAGAGGCAGGTTCCCAAGCATCCAAGGCTCATTTCTTTTTCCAGTTTTCTTCGGCAGCGGTGACTTAACGGGCACATGTTTTCAATCAGTCACATGAAGACTGATTGCGGTCTGCAAATCAAAGCAGTCCTGTAAATAGTGAATGACAAGTCCGGCTAATCATGCCTTGTGGTCTAGTCCTCATTGTCATGAACGGCCACTGCACATACTGACTCACTTGGGGTTCCTCTCCCCGTGTCAAAGGGGGTCATCCTTATAATAGGTCTCTACAGAGACCGGTTCTACTTCAGTGCCCTTCACCCCAAACCCTCCGAAGGCCCCGTGCAGACGGCCCACCACCTCTGGGCAGCCTGGTGCAGTGGGTGCCGGGTGCAGTGGGTGCTTATTTTGCAGCCGTGCCCCGGGCGGTGTCAGCCTGGCGCTCTCGTGTGGGCTTCAGGAACAAACGAGTGCTTGTAGTGAGGTCACGCCCACAGTCTCGTCTCCCCTAGTGTGCCAACCCCTGAGCAGGCCTGGTTCCTGTCCAGGGGTCCAAACTTTCAAATCAAGAACATGAACACGCGACGCAAAGGCTTGGTCTCATGCTGAGGAGAAAATACCCCAAGCTCGGGGTCCGGCAGCGCCCTGGTCCCGAGCTGGAACCGACCTCCCCTCTGCTGGATTCCAGGCACGCGGTCCCCACCTTGGCCCAGATGATCTCTGATCTGAGGTGTACAGACTGGCGTCTAGACTCCCTCAAGTCCTCTGCTCAGCCTGCCCGGGCTGCACGAACAGGAGCTTCGTCTTATGCAGCTCGGGCTCCTCGCCGGCCATGTGGCTGGACTGAAGTCTCAGTGTGTGCTAAACTAAGTCAAACGCTGTCTAGGAGGACTTCCATAAACAGCCCACTGGGATCCAATCTAGACATCAAAGAATTGGGATGAAATCTGGCTCCTTCTAAATCACAGGGTATTTTTAAATGCTTTTCTAAACTGGTCAAATTACCTAGTAGTTCTGTCTCCTGGAGTACTGCATGGAGTCCCCCAAGCCCGGCCAGTTCCTGGGACGCAGCCACGTGAGCCAGCTTCCTCGCTGCAGGGCCAGCCTCCCTCCCAGGGCTGCCAGCACCTCTGCTCCCGGGCACCGCTGGTCAGTGTAAGAGCAGGAGAGGCGGGCGGAGAGGGCCAGCTGGCCACGGGAGAGCGAGGGGCAGGGGAGTCTTCCCAGGCTCCCGAGCCTCCCCCAGCCACGGGGCTGCTCCTGCTCTGGGCTCGCGGCTGCCATCCCAACCATTCTCCCCCAGCCAGGAGACGCTCTGTGACGGCACGACTGTGTCACATCCATCCATCTCTGCACCCAGCTTCATGAATACTGCCCAACACAGAGACCCTCAATAACTATTGCTCAAACAAACGTAAACATTTGGCTCATTTAAAGATGAACTTTAGAATTACAGAATCTTGTAAAAAAAAAAGAAAAGAAAACTCAGAGTTCATGTTGTCCAATCAGTGCAGGGAAGGGAAAACTGGACATGGCACATAACAGTGACAGCTGCTAGCACGCCTGAGGCGGCGTGTGGGGCTGTAGGGCCCCGTCTTCCTTAGGGCTTCCCAGCAGGTGAATGTCAGTTTGGTGCATGAATGAATGAATGAACTAATGAAAGAACGAATGTCCCAGGGGCTGACATCCCAGAGCTAGTAGGCAAAGTCTGAGCCAGTCCTCCAGTCTCCTTACTTTCAGGTGGATGCTGTTTCCATCAAGAACCTACCGGATGAGAGGCTGGGAAGACGGGGTAACAATGTGGCCCCGGAGAAAGGATGGACCTGGGGGCGCGGGGAGCCAGCTAAGACGATGACATGCCCCTGGCTGGGCTGAGGCCAGATAGTGGGTGCAGGGGCCTAAGGAACAGGTGTTGCAGCCTGTGCTCATTTTGCCTCCCCATCTGGGCCTCCCAGGTGAGCTTCCGGTGGCAGGCTCGCTGGCAGCGGGCACCTCAAGTCCTCCGCTCAGTCTGCCCGGGCTGCACGAGCAGGAGCTCAGCACAGGCTCCCGCTGATGGGCACACAGATGCCTGGGCAGGATGCCGGTCGCTGCGCCGGCCCGGCCGGAGGGGGGCTCCTCCACAGGCCACCTGTGCTGGACGGTGAGGAGGAAGCTGGCCCTGTCCAGTGATGGTGAGTCACCGCAAAGATCACGAATTACCCTCCCGTCTTAGTCAGCAACAGGGGGAAAACCAAAGGATGGACCTCAAAGAGGAAGTGCTAGCGTCCCCGCAGCGCAGTGTGGGTCCCAGGCACTGTGGGGTCCAGGCCCCAAGGCCTCTGCTCAGCCCTGCCAGGCGCCTGCCTCCACGGAAGGGCAGGTCCCCCAAGGACTGATGGAACACTTCGGAGACCATCTCTTTGGGGCATAAAGCCACCCTCTCCTTCCCCGAGAGCCTCTCTGGCTTCTGTGCTGTTTGCTGGCTGTCCCCTGGTTTCTCCCCTGGACTCTCAGCATCCAGGGGCTGCAGCTCTGTCTTTTGGGCACAGCGTTTGGTCACATCCAGCACTCTGGGTACTTGCCCTCCTAGCTGGGTGCTCACAGATTCCCCTGAAGATGTAGGGGAGGGGCACACCATGGCATGGTCCCTCTTCTGTTCACTGTAATCCCCCTGAAGCCGGGGGATTACAGTGAACAGAAGAGCAGCTGAAACAATCTCCCCAGAAGCCGGGCTCCCGGCTTACCGGTGGAAAAGCAGCAACTCCAGTAAAGAAGCTGCCAGAGGCTGCCCTCCCGGAACTTGCGGGGCTGGCAGGAGGGCAGGAGGGCAGGACTTGGGCAGGTGGAGGGCCCGCATGCCAGTTACAGAGAGAGAGGGCAGAAAGGAAAGGAGGATCATACATCCACTGTGGGAAAGTGATTAACCGCAGCTGGTATCAACTAGGCCTGTGCAAATGGCGGGTGTAACCCGTGAGTGTTGTGAAATCCATTTAGTGGGTCCTGAACAGCATTGAAATAAAGTTAAATAGAAGCAGAGTGCGTCACATGAGCAAGGAGAAATATTTTTGTGTGAAACGTTTGTTTCCGTTCTGCATACTGGATTAGGATAGAAAATAAGCGTCTTCCTGTGGGCTGTGGTAACAGGCTGGACGCTGGGAGCGCAAAGGAAGGGAGGTGCCTACTACTCCAGACAATGCTGCCACCAGGGAGGTGTGACTGGCTCTCTTTCTGCCAACGAGCAATCTATGATTCAGAGAGGCAGAGGAGGTCAGCGAGGATCGCACACCTGGTGTTGGCAGTGCTATCTGTGACCCAGCGCTGCTAGACTCGAACGCTCACCGTCTTTCCTCAGGGCCAGGATCTCCATGGAGGGATCCACACTCAATCACACTGCCGCTTGCACATCCGCACAAGGAAGGAGGGACATAGGAGGCATCTAATTTTTTTTATTTGCTGATCCTGTCCCTCCCGAACAACATCTTAGCTGGTTTTTAGTTTCCTCCATGAAAGCTGGAATTACCAACGGCCTGGGAGTGAACTTCGACAGCTGTTTATTGCCACCTCCTGTTACACCCACATTTGCTCTTACAACCCCTTCTAGGGGTCCTCCCTCTTGTAGGTTTGTGTGTCGGAGGTGGTGACGGGTGTCTTGATTCCTCTCTAGGAACCCGTGTTGGCTGGCTTTTCAGTAGAATTACGACTCTAGTAACAATGGGCCAAAGGGATGAACTGACTCCCTTTCTCTCGCTTGCCCATCTGGTTCCGGAGGCACTAAGGCACCTGGAAGACTGAGGCCTCTGAGGGCGGGGGAGAGAGAGCAGGAGGTCAGCGCAGTGCACCAGGTGCACACGGAGGCACCGTGAGTGCCCTCCAAATGCTGGGCCCCTTTAACATGGAGTCCATGTGGCATCCCAGGACTTCCTGGGTCAGTAAAGTGCTTTAAAATGGTAAGTGTTGTTATCCCAGAGCACTGAGCTGTGGCCTAGAACTGGGGGGGCCTGACTTGTGCTTCTGGCTCACTTGTTACCCCTGTGTGACCTGGTGAGCATTCAGCTCGCCGTGTCCCAGAGGGATGGCTTCCTACGTCACTTCCAGGTCCAATACACTATGATCCATTATTCTTAGTATTGTTTTGGTATCAATCCAACCACATTAGCCAGACACAGTTTCCTAAGTGGAAGCAATAATTAACAAATGACCTCTTCGCTGTGCTTTGCTAAAGGTGTTCCCTCAAGAGTGTTAACAAGCCATCGGTATAGACATTGTACATATGTGAGGTTTTCATCCATCTCTCCTTTGTCTCCGGATAAGACCCCAAGAATGGATGGCCAACATCCATCCTGGCCATTTTCCTCCCACCCTTCAGACCAGGGACACCCACTCACTCACTCACTCATTCAGCTTAGCTCCTGTGCCAGTTAAGGACTGGCTCCTGCAGGGGCCAAGGAATGAACCCGCGCAGGGTCCCGCCCTCAGAGGACACACACACTTGACTCCCAGAGCAGGGAGCTCCTGCTAACCCACGCCGGGAGTCGGGGTTCACTTTCAGTCCTGGGCCAGCCCTCCTGGCCAGCTCCTTCCTACCACCATTGCTCTGAGCAAGCAGAGCAAACTTTCTGCCCGGGGTTCACTTTCTTTCCTGCTCAGAGCTAAACCAGGCCATCATCCAGCAGGCCAGACGTCTAGCACCTTTAATGACAATAATAATAATTTGCATTTATACAAGGCCTTTCATCGGGGGATCTTAAAGTGCATCACAAACAATAATTAATTCCCTTTTGCAACTCTGGGAACCAGCTAAGTCGGAGTCCCTTCACTTTGCAGGTAAAGGGTAATTTCCTGAACCATGCAACATGTTGGGGGGCTCCCTACCTACCCCAAACCTTCCCACCCTCAAGGCCTGGCATGAGCGCAGCAGGCCCTCCACAGAGTCTGCCATCCCCAGCCCGCAGTCCGCTGTCCTGCCTCTGAAGCTCCATAGCGTGACCTGCTGAGCCCCTCATTTCGTACGAATGGGAGATGCTCACAGTGGGAAGAGATCGCAGGACCGTGTCCAGGACAGGACTTGCCCCAACAGCACTGCTGAGGGGGGACCTCCGGCCTCTGCCGGAGGGTCCTTTGTAAGGGACAGCTCATTACTTACAGGCATTTCTAGGTTATCAAGTTCTTCCTTCTCCTGAACTGAAACTTGTTCCTGGGAAACCCCCACCCATGGGCCTTCCTGTGCCTTCTTGAACAAACAATCCTACCTAAATTGCCTGCGGTTGATGGTCGATTTCTCTTGTATACACGCTGCTGACTTCTGCGATCAGCCTTGGGCGGAGGTCCAGTGGGGCCCTGTGAACTGGATGTGTGTGAGGGGCAGCTGGGCCTCCATCGCGTGCTCTGGGCTCCAAGGCCAGGCGGCCGTCAGAGCCACAGGCAGGTGCTCACCGGGAGCTGCTGCTCGGGGTGCCTGGGGCCAGCCTTGAATGTAGTTCAGAAGATTCCAGACTTCTGTGTTCCCCTCTGGGGCTGCACCTCAGCAACACAGCAATCCCCTAATCTTCTGCTAACTGACTGACAAATGAATAATTGACCTTCTTTCTTTCCTAAATCTATTCTCAAGTCCAGGCAATGAGTGGTTGCAGGGGCCAGTTTTGGAGGCTAAGCCAGATACTTCTTTGGTTCTTTTTTCTTTTTGTACCCTTTATTAGGATAATTTCTTGGTGCCAATCCTCAGAGGGATGCATTGATGCCGAGCCGAGAACCAACACGAGGACAGAGCTCCATGATCTTCCATAAGGAGCTAGAGGCAATGGAAGCCTCAGGATTGGGGCAGGCCAGAGGACAAATGAAACCCTTCATAATTTTATTTCAAGTAGCCAGATCTCCTGAGGAAACCAGCAACTCCTTGAATGAGTCTGGGTCCTTGTTAGTGGCTTTATGCCTCTGAAAGACACCGCCCTCCCTCTGCCAGGAGCCCTCGGCTCAGGTGAGACTTTTCTCCGTGGCCGACCCTGGAAGGAATTCCCAGTGTGCACAGGGGGCCAGTGTCTTCCTAAACCTTGCACCCTGGGAGCGTGGGGTCCTGCATGTGGTGATGGAGCCTTATTCTGCTTTGATTTTACATGATTCCTGCTTTCTGGCCTAGAATCAAGAGTGATCATTTTGGGCTTAGATTTGGTCTGGCTCATTGATCTGGGGGATCTTTGGGAGGAGAAAGATGGAGGAGAGGGAGCCTGCCGGGGTTTTTCTGTGGCAGGGAGAACGCCCTGCAACCATTCCCACCCAGTTCCAAGGGAAGAGCATGATTTTGGCGTCCCAGAGAACTGAATTCCAATTCGGCTCTGTCACTTACTACCTATGTGTCTTGGAAAGTTGCTCCCTGAGTCTCCATGTATTTCTCTCCAATGGACCCAGAGGACTCATGGGGTATTGTGAAACAACAGGCCAGCACATGGTAAGAACTCAAACCACATTCGTTTCCTTTCCTTCCTCCCATCCATTCCCACCTCATAGCTACATCAGCACACTCTGAGGAACTCGCACGTCACATTAACTCAACAAACATCTGTAGTATAGCTCCTGTTTATGAGGGAGGCCTGGGACACTGGAACCACTGCCTGATCTAGTAAGCATTCAGTAGTTGTTGAATGAGTAAATGAATTAACTTCATACTTCATATTTCATAATATGCTTTAAAAATTACCTCGTTTTAATTCAAGCAACAATCCTGTCTATGAAAGACGCATGTGGTGAAGGCAGAGTGGGGTCTGGATACGAGCTAGTGCCCAGCAACAGCACATGTCTGCCCTGGAGGGTCTTCTATGCCTTCTGTGGCCACAGGCTTGGAGCAGAAAGGGCTTGGCTTTGGGATCCCCACATGCCACTAGAAAGGTCCTGGGGCCCCCATATTCCACTAGAAGTGCTCTGGGCCCCCCCATGTTCCACTAGAAGGGCCATGAGGCATCCATGTTCTACTAGAAGAGCCCTGCTGAGTCCTGTTCCCAACCCCCTGTCTGGCCGTAGCATGTATAGCTAAAAGCGAGGGCATATTATGAGTTTGGTAGCTTAGAGTGGTAAGTTTTAAAATAGAAAGCATATGCTAACTGGGAGATTTCTTTCCCTCGGGCCTGGGACCCTGCTTCCCCGCTAGCGATCAGGGCTAATCCCCATGTGGACTCCACTGATGCCCACATCCCTCCCTCCAGCCCCCCTCTTCTCTCTTCTCGGGCACAGCGAGAAGTGCTTTGTTCTCAGGACTCTCACTGCTCCTTAGCATGATGCTCTGCACATACATTTTAGGGGCTCAAAGCCATGGCAGACTGCTTTCCTCCTTGTCCCAGTAGCCCTCTGGAACCAAGAGAGGGGACTGGAAGCAGTGTTGACTCCTTGGTTCCCAGGGGCTCCAGCCTCTCTTTCTTCCCAATCCTCCAGCCTCTGAACGGCTGGGAACCGCTGATAGATGCAGAACGAAAAGGGTTGGTTTAGTGTCTTTCAAAATGTGCCCACATGGCTGGCCCCAGTACAGTTTCCAATGTGATTTGAGAGGTGGAAATCAGATCTGACCACAAAGCCGTCTCACCCACGGAGAGTTCATAACAGCCTTCTCAAAACCGCTCTGACAACACAGCCCGCCGAGCGGGGTGTCCCGGCAGAATGTCGTCACTGCACACGCTGGGCAGCGGGTAACCCAATGCCTCGGGAGTGAGGTCAGTCCCACACCGTGAGCTTGTCTGTTCGGGACTCTTAAAACACAGTTCTTTGTGCTGCTAGCATGTCACCTTTGAGATATAACTGTGTGGAAAATCATGTGCACTCCTTAAGCTGAGCCAGTTTGAGGTCAGAAGTTGGCAGGGGAAAGCCAGGCCCTCAGCTGCAGCAGGGCCTACGGTGCCTGCTGGGAGGGGACCAAGTCTCCGAGATCCCGGCCACGGGCACCGTCTTCCAGCCGAGCCTCTGAGCCAACCTCCCGCTGCCGCAGAGGGGACCAGCCCAGGCAGCTGTGGCCTCAAAGCCCAAGGCCACGCAGCGTTAACCCGTTGTTGGCCAGCAAGGCCCCTGTGAGAGGACCCACAGACTTCCCGATACCAGGGATCAGGAGGAGCTGCTGCATTTGGGGGTGCAGCTGCTCCACTCGCTAAGCTGTGTGCTCTCCCAGGGCTATGTGCCCAGAGAAAGAGACGGGGTTTTCTTTCCAACCACAGGAGGCGCCTTTTACTAGTTCGCACAGACGTTCCTTATAGGCCAAGGGGCCCTGACAAGAGGACTGTTCAGGTCTCTCCAGCTTCCCTCTAATGTATCTGCAATGTGGGTCTGGGATGCCTGTCGCTGGGATGCAAATTTTATAAATTAGAAGATTAGAAAAATTAGTTCTTTCCTAGTCTCTGAATTTTTAAGGCATCTTTGGGACCCATTCTTGCATTCTTTTTTTATTATTATTATTAAATATATTTTAACTGATTTCAGAGAGGAAGGGAGAGGGAGAGATAGAAACATTAATGATGAAAGTGAATCACTGATCAGCTGCCTCCTGCATGCCCCACACCGGGGATTGAGCCTGCAACTTACACATGTGCATGACCGGGAATCGAACCATGACCTCCTGGTTCATAGGTTGATGCTCAACCACTGAGCCACGCCAGTGGGGCCCATTCTTATTTTTCTCATCACAGCCACCCTCCTGCCCTGCCACTGAGAACTATTCCTTCCCCATCCCGCTGCTCAGACTTGGAGATGGAGGACACACAGACAGGGTGCGGTGGGTTTGGGCAGCCATGCCAGTTCTCAAGGCAGCATTTCCTGTCATGGGCATCAGGCAGACAAATGAGCGCTCTCTTCCCTGTGGAGACAAATGTCCCACCCTGAACCATGCCACTGAATGCAGTCAGACCTACACAGCCCGGTGCCTTTTTTTCAAAACTGGCGGACACCATGGATACAGTCATCAGGCCAATAAACAAATACAGACATACAGCAAAACAAGCCCCACCCTTCATGGACTCCAACAATCTGAAAGCATGCTTGGATTGTAACTACCATGAGGAAGAGAGGGTCCCTTTTCTTTGGCCCTTTAGTCACTTCAGGAACTCTGGTGGTGAAAGAACTGCCACAAGTTCAAAGTCACAGAAAGCTGGCTTTGAAAACCCTAAAGGTGATCTAATCCAGGGATCAGCAAACTTTCCGTCAAGGACCAGATCACAGGCATTTCCAGCTTGTAGTCAGAGCGATTTTGAGAAGGGCATAGGCTGTTTCTATAATTCTCCCTCGTAGTGATAGCAGCCATGCTCCATAAGTAAGAGAATGGGTGTGGCTGTGCTCCAATAAAACTTTATTTATAAAAACAGGCCGCTGGTTATATGCGTCCTTAGGCTACTATTTACCAATTCTATCTTGCCCAACCTTCTATTTGCAGAGGAGTGAAGTGAGCCCTTCACTTCAGGATGCAGCCAAGACCATCTGAGACCAAGCCCTACATGGCAGGAGGAGGCTGCGGGGGCTGGAGCCTGGGGTGGAGGGTCAGCCCAGCCATGGGCTCACTGCAAGTAGAAAACCTCAGGTTAAAACCCCACAGGATCGATCGGGAAAGACAATCACCATCAGTTGCAGTCTCCTAAGTATGTGTTGCTGACCTGAATTGTCAGTCAGACCAGGCGGCCTTACAACGTCCTGTGGCGGCTGGGGAAGGGAAGCGAGGGCCAGGAAAGCACTGGCACCTGCCCGTGAACAATGTGAGAAGAAACAGCGAATTCATTCTTTCCGGTCAGCAGCCAGTCAAACACCGAACCGTGCGCGAGTGGTCAGAGAGGACGCGTGCTCTCATCCAGGGCTGAGAACAGGTTGTTTTGGCTGTCAAGCGTTTTCAAAACAAGTTTTCTTGGTCTCATGACAGGTTGTGGCAAGAACAAGAAAATAAAGAGTGGAAGATCCCATGATCGCTGCTCCGGGCTTCCACGTGGCTGGTGCTGCCAGCACAGAGTGTGCAGAGAAAGCTGGTCTTAGGGCTGAGGCCTCTTCGCTAGTGATAGCATTGATAAAGCGATTCCCCCAAGAATAATCATTCTAGTCTGGGAGGAATAGGTCAAAGTCACTCTTAAGCTCAAGGGCGCTATTCTGCTCACACTTACACCCTGCTCTGTTTTCATTTTCACCTCATGTTACGTGGCCAGTTATGCCTCTGAAACGGAGGTTAAAGCCATCTGCTCCGAGGTGGATTTTTCCGTCTCAGCCACAGAACACTGGGACAGGGTGGGGCAGAGATCAGCAAGGAAGCACTGTGGGGAGGGCCAGGACCAAGCTGCTTAGAAAGTGCCCTGACCTCCCCACTGCAGTGATCGCGCCCTCGGGGGCTTAACCAGCTCTGCCTGCAGGCGAGGATGAGTCAAGCACAGAGCTGCACGTGGCAGTGCAGAGGACACGCAGGCAAGTGGAGATGTGGAAACCACGGCTACCACGGAATCCAGAGGACAAGTTCAGAATCACCCCAGCAAGGGTGCTGGGAATTCGCAGACACGCTGAATCCCTGTGTGACCTTGGGCACAGACATTCCTTTTCTGGGTCTTTGTTTTCATTTCCAAAGTGAGGCTGCGGGAGTGTCCTTCTGGCTCCAATACTGTGACCCTCAGACTCACCAGAGCAGAGAGCCTTTGGTCAGCTACCTTCATGCCTGCTGTGGCCGTCGCAAGCCACTCGCACCACAAGGGACAGTTGACGAAACTCTATGAGAGAGGCCTTGCTCTTATTCCATGACACAAGTCATCTCACCCCAAAGCATGTCTCCATTCTGCCACCTGTCTGAATGCTCTGAAGAAAGAGGGACAGGAATACATGACCACGGGTAGGAAACATCCAATGCCTCTTTCCCTGCCTCAACACACACATGGATGGGTCCCCTCCACATTTAATGTCGCTACCCAGGAAGTAACCTGAAGGCACTGCCAGAGTCTGCTGTGAGGCCTTCACACCTGAGAGAGGTTAGGAAACGAAGAGTGTCCCTTCCCTGTCAGACAGGCCGTCCTACTAATTCTTGAACTGCTCTCCATGCCGGATGCCACCTTAATCTTCAGATAAACAACAACCAATGTTTCAACATAAGTATGTCCTAAACACTGCACGGGATATGCTTATACTGAACCAGAGGTCCAATGCATGGGATATGCTTATACTGAACTAGAGGTCCAATGCATGGGATATGCTTATACTGAACCAGAGGTCCAATGCATGAAATTCGTGCAAGGGTAGGCCTTCGCAGCGGTGCCTCAATCACTCCTGGCAGCCGCGGCAGCTGCCTCGATCCCACAGCTGCAGCCCCGGCTTCTTCCAGAAGGTCATCCAGAAGGATGTCCAGACAGTTGTTCTGTTCAGCCATTCGGTTGTTTTGCATATTATGCTTTTATTATTATAGATTGTTGGTTGTTTATCTGGAATTTAATACAACTGGGCATCTGGTATCTTTAATTCCTAAAACTGGCAGTCCTAGCTCCAGAGAACAGAGTGAGTTCTTAAAGCACAGGGCACTGAGGTGACAAAAAAGGGGGAAGGGCCCAGGGGAAACATTCTTTGATAGTGTTCCACAGGCTCAGTTTTTACTGCCTTTCTTAATATTTCCAACGCCAAGAGGACCTATTATGATTTACATATCTCCACCAAGGCAGATCACTGTATCAATACATAATTCGTTAATTTTAAGAAAAACCTTATTGCTCCATTTAAAAAAAGGACAGCATGTCTTAGCATGGCAGTTAATAACAATAGTTACTGTTAATTGAACACCAACAAAATGCCAGGCATTTACAATCATTTCTGCATCTAACATCCACAACCCCCTGAGAGAGAGGACTGTTTACTAGTGTCTACGGTAACAAACTCTACTAGAAAGTGGCAGGACCTGGGGGAGTTCTGGCTGGCTTGATCCAGAGCATGTTCCCTCCACTCTTCCGGTATCCCGGCCGCAGGGCCCTCTGACCCCCCAGGAGGAGTCTCCTCCCTCCATCGCCGCACATCAAATCCTACCCATCCTCCATGTCAGCTTCCTTCATGTCAGAAACAGACATCATCTCCTTTGCAAGCCCTGCTGCCTTAAGAAGATACTTAACAGACTTTTCATCCCACCTCTACTTCAGTGAAGGCAGGGACTATGTCCAAGCCACCACTGAACATGGTCCTAATACCCGCTGTGCCTTCCAGAATCATCTGCTTCACGTCAGAATGAATGAATGGGAAAGTGCTGTGACCTGGACAGAATCCAATCAGATCCACACCGGGGCACACCGAACCCGAGTGTCGGCCGAGGCAGGGAGCCCAGAAACTCCAGCTCTAAACAGACAGCTGGGCTCAGGTGCTGGCGAATTTGGGATAACTTCCTCAATCTGAGGAAGAGGGGGCTTTATGAGAGCAGAATGCCAGTCTAAAGGTTAGGAAATCGATGTGTATTCCCAGTTCCTGCGCTGAGTTACTCTGTGACATGGACATGCCCCTGCACTCTGGGGGCCTCAGCTTCATAATGCAAAATCGGGGAATGGCAGGACCCATTTCATGGGCCGTTCTGAGAACCCCAGGAGGTAAACTGTGCACAGCGTAGTATCCCAGCCTACAACCGCGCTGCTGCAGTGTTAAGTGCTCAGCTCAGATTTATCATTATTACCATCTGTAAGAAGGTCGGGAGGGACTGTCCAGAATGCTCCATAATCATATATTTTGAGAAAAACAACATAATCTTGCCTTCATATATATATAAATGTCATTATCTAGAAAACTAGAAAAATGATAGGTTAAGGATGATTGGATCCCTAAGATAATCAATAATGGGAACTTCTGGTTTTCTACCTTTTGATTTTGGGTTAGAAGAGCACAGAGCTTCCTGCTCCTGATTGACTTGTACTCAGTGCACTGAGTAGTTAATGCCGTAGCCTCTCACCAGGACGGACCATCCATAGTCAACCACAGCCTTTGCAGGGTGCTCCTCAAAACGGGTGAGTGTGAGCACCTGGAAGGTGGCGACTGCAGGTGCATGCGTGCGTGTGTGGTGGTTCCCAGTGCTTTGCACACACTCTGTAGTACACAGTATATATCTCTCTCACATGTTTGCAGAATGAATTACCAGCAATAACAGCACTGCAGACACTATTGTCACACTTGATTCCAATAGTCACGACTGTCCTCAACCCTCTTCTCCCAGTGGCCACGGCATCTGCTGGCGGCTCAGCCCTGACCAGTAGGGCACATGGGCAGATCACACTTCTCCCCAGAGGTGACTGGATCAATGACTACCCTAGACCCCTCCAGCCTCGCTTCTGCTTTCTTGGTTTCCATTTTCCATTAGGCATGACTAAGAGCCCTGGCGAACAGGAGTCACTGGAATTTTTCGTCCTCTTCTCCGTGTGAGCCTCCCTGCTGGCGTGGTGCAGCTGGGAGCAGCGTTTTCTTCTGGCTGCTTCACTACAACACCCTTGCTTCCTCTGCACACCGAGTCTAGCAGTAAGTCCGGCCACAGGAATGTTCGCCTTCCCGTAAAGGTATTCAGGGCTAGGTCTTTATTCTCTCAGAAAGGCTATTTCTGTTCAAGAATACTCTGGGCTTTTCCCGTGGCCGCAGCAGCCACCAGGAAGAAGGCTCCCAGGCCAGGCCCCTCCGTGGGAAGGAGGATGGGTGTGTGCCAGCAGAAATGCCAACCTCCATCCCTGCCTCCACTGTGCTGATCCGTGAGCAAGGGAGCAGGAAACAGGCTTAATGAAAGCAAAAGGTCAGAGGGTGCTTGGGCTGGGCTCTGGACCAGAGATCAGGTACTGACTGGCCTTGAACAGGTCTTCCAGGAAATGAAAATGATGAATGGAGTGTCAAGTCTATGCTAATCATGATATGAAGGGTTTTATACCAATCACTTCATTTCGTTTGCACCACATGGTTAATGCTTGCCATACTCGGTCTTGCTGCACTAGACCCGTGGTCGGCAAACTGCGGCTCGCGAGCCACATGCAGCTCTTTGGCCCCTTGAGTGTGGTTCTTCCACAAAATACCACAGCTTGGGCGAGTCTATTTTGAAGAAGTGTCATTAGCAGAAAGAAGTTTAAGTTTAAAAAATTTGGCTCTCAGAAGAAATTTCAATTGTTGTACTGTTGGTATTTGGCTTTGTTGACTAATGAGTTTGCTGACCACTGAGCTGGATGACCTGTATGGGTCCTTCATGTTCCATGTCCTGAGATGGGCCCTAAGTGTCACACTTACACTCCTAGATGCATTCCTGCTTGGCCACCCAACTTAGCGCGGTTGTTGGCTGTGGATTTTGGAGGTTACTTCTGGTTTTGCTCACCTCTACAAAACTTCTATTTTAAAAAGTCATGAATTCAGCTCATTTTCACAGGTGGCCCCTGTGCTGAGTGATCTGACCACAGACAAGACAGAATCCCACTCCTGTAGAGCAAGGCCTCTAGTCGGCACTGTGATGTGCACAGAATGGACGGTCCTGATTGTTCTCTGATGCTTTCTTTTTGTATTTAGAACTCATGCCTGAATGAGAAGGGAGAGGAACGAACACGTGGCCCTTCTGTCTTGGCTGGACTCCATGTCACACATGGCAGCCCCGGCGGCACCTGTCAGAACCCAGCACGCACATCGGAACAGTCAGGCCTAATTCCCGAGAAGCTGTTTTAACTTGACATCTGAAAATGTATTACATCCAGAACGATTTTACTGGGTGTGTGCTCAGGGCATATGTGTGCACGTTCCGCAACTGGAGTGTTCTATAAATATCAGACACGGGCTGTTCAAAAAGGCATCACGTACAGAGTGTACTTAATTCCATTTAGTGATGTTTTCAATTTGTGTCTGACCTCTGGCAACAGAGATGGAGTTTTCTCAACATGAATAAAAAAAGTATGCTAAGCTATCTTAAACACAATTTAAAATGTCAGAAATAAGTCAGAACACGGTGAACCCCCGCTGATACCCCGTTCTTCCACATGAGAGCACTGAGGCCCAGAAAGGTCAAGTGTCTTTCCCGAGATCACAGAGGAAATTAGTCATGGGCCCAGATAAGACCCAGGTCTCCTAAACCCCGGCCACCATTCTTAGGATTTTCTTTGCTCCCTGTAGGCTTCTTCTTCCAACAGTTCACAGGCAACTCTGGGCCCTTTAATAAAGGTATGTGTCTACTTTGGTAAACACAAAAAATCCAACTCCTCTACCCTTTCCTTTCTGACTCTCTAAGATGTCTGCCTACTTTTCCAACAAAGAAAACAGATGACCATACCTCACAAACAAGGAAGTGGCCATACTTGGCTATCACATTTTCCCAGTGGCAGAGGAGTGATCGGAGCCCGCGGCTCCGCTGAGCTCACCTCCCTACAAAGGCGGGCTGGCCTTCTAGTTATTCTTCCATGTGCAGCCTCTTCTGGCTTCCATGACTGAGAGTGTGACCCTAACCCTGTGTGTCACTGAGAAAGCGTGACGGACAGAGGCGGGTTGTCCTTAAAACAGGACTTAGAGGGGCCAAGGAAAGAAATCAAAGGACGCCAGGAGCACAGACGAGGGGCCAGGACCAGGTCTGAGGGTCCCGCTGGGGGGCGAGGAGGCCGGCGGGGCTGTGGACTGCTCTGTGCCTGGTACGGCCTGAAGGCACAGTGCGCAGCGCAGCCTGGGGTAAGGGCTGTGTGAGCAGTAAGGGATGGCCATGCTTTTCAGTGGAGCTTATCTCACAGCAACAGATGTCAGGTTCTAATAAATAACATGTTCTCTCTGACCTACGCAGTTTGAAGAGGAGGCCTGGATGCCAGGCAGATCTGGATTCCTCCCCATCTCTGTTACTCTCTCTTCTGAAAGGAAAAACAAACCAAATCCCTTGAAGATACTTTTCAAAAGGATTTTCTTTGAGAGTTCAAGGATTCCCAAATGCCACGCAATTGATTTGCTTTACTTCTCTCTTCACAGCTTCCGTATTTCCAAACCTCGGAGGGCTGGGTGAGCTTGCCCGTGCAGGAGCCCAGGGCATGTAGGTGAGTGGAAGGCTTTGGCGACCTTGACCTTCCTCAGTTCCTCGGTACTCCTATGTCCCAGGTTCTGCTGGCCTGGGCCTGGAAAATTCCCTCTTCTTTCCTGAGGGGAGTTCAGCTAAGATGAAGTTGGGATTTTTTTTTAAAGGGAACTATTCTTTGGTAATTCAAGGCAAAACAAAAGACAAAAGAAAACCCATGAATCATAGCAGCAGTTGAGCCTGGCATTTCTGCCATTAAGATGACCCCGATGGGCCCTGTGGCAGAGCTTGCTGGGAGCCCAGCCCTGGTGGCTCTGTCTCCCTCAACACTGTCCTGCTGCCAGTTTCCTGTCCTGCCCAAAGCGGCTTGGATTTGCAGCTGCTCCCCCTTGCAGAGGGTGTGTGAGCATGGGCAGTCACAATGACCACAGCCTCACCTTCCTGGTCATCCCCTACCCCTGGTGCCAGAAATAGAGATATAAAGGGGACAGATGGGGGGAGGGTAGCTGCCCAGGGAGAGGGAGAGGGAGAGGGTTGTTGCAAAGTTCCCACCTGGGTTTTCCTAGCACTGAGTGTGGTCTGGATACCCGCTGGCCAGCTTACCAAGCACAGGAACTGCCTGATCTGGCAACTAAACCTTAGCAGAAACAAAGCACAATTTGAGCTTCCTTAAGGAGCTGCCAACAAAGGAGTGAAGAAGTGAGACACTAATTTCTAGAGAAACAAACACATAAATAGGCTCACATTCAAACCACTTACACTTTATGGCCCCTCCCCAGGCCAACCCAGTTCCCAAAGAACTGCCGGGCCTCGGGGCTCCTGTGACCGCACTGTGAAGTGCCCTAGTGCCCTCTTGGAGCTACGATTTCCTCCCTGTGCCCCCTGGCACTCCAGAGGTCTAGAGGGCCCCAGAGGCCACCGAAAGGGGTGGGGAGGGGGTGCAAACCGAGTGAGGACATTTACCTCCTCCAGAATCAAGGAGGTTCTATTTTTTGTTGTTGTTGTAAATCCTCATCTGAGGATATTTTCCCATTAATTTTTAGAAAGAGTGGAGGGAAGGAAAGAAACAGACAGAAACATTGATGTGAGAGAGACACATGGATTGGTCTCTCTCATCCCGCCAGGGCCGCAGATTGAGCTTGCAACCCAGGTACGTGCCCTTGACCAGAATTGAACCCAGGACCCTCAGTCTCCAGGCTGACGCTCTATCCACTGAGCCAAACTGGCTAGGGCAAGAGATCTATTTTTATCTGTTTTATTTAGGGGACTGGATTGGAGCACTTGACAGCTAATGAGAAGTTTGAAGAAAACAGTATCTTTGAGAATACTAAGGTATCAACAATAAAAAATAATTGAAACAGTTCAGAATATACCACTTAAAAATTACTGAAAGAGAAAGTTATTCTGCAGACAATTGCTGACAAATAACACAAGCACACATGACGAAGAGCACATATGGGCCACCGTGGACTTCTTGGCAGCACTAGGATAGGTTTCTAAATCAGAAAATAACAACTTTCTGACCTTGAGGCAAGGAGGGAAACAACATGTGATTTTAGGAGGTCCATGATGAATTACGTCCATGTGTTGTCTGAGAAGATATTTTTCAAACATTCCTTAGTAATTCTATTTATATCATGAATTTAATGTGTGACAAGCCATTGCAGTGGGTGGTTTCCCCAAATTAAATTAAATTCTATTCTACGAATTGACTTAGTTCTTTAGGAGCGACCTGTACTTTGTACAATAAAATTCATGGAAAACTTACTCCATGTATTATCCAATGATTTATCATCAGACTAGAAAGAATTACAAAACATCACTGATTCATTCTTCTAGATATAGCTAAAGCTATATACAAGTTAGCAAGTAGGTAACTAGTGGGTTCACTTTTTTAAAGTGATAGTTGGGTTTATATGGATTAAATAACTGAAGGATAGATTTTTCCCACTTCCGTGCTGGCTGTGCTGCCACCAGTAGACATGACCACAGGGACCAGCAGCCATGGATGGGCAGCCTAGAATGTAAGAATCCCTGGCCCAGTCACTGAGGCTGGAGGATGTTTATGGGCACCTGTGAGGGCAGCCACGTTGGCTGTTTCATTTTTTAAAAAGATAGCATTCTTCCAGGGATGCTGCTGCTGAGCGTTAACATTTACTGAATGCTAGACACTAGGCTGGGAAATTTGCCTACATATTGTCATGTAGTAGGAAGAATTCCAAGATATCCCTCAAGATTCTGCACCGTTGGTTTACACTCCCTGTATAATCCCCAGGGCTGTGACAATGATGGACTTCATTCCTATTATTGGTCTATGTTACACTAGAGGCCCTGTGTACGAAATTTGTGCACTCAAAGGAGGAGGGGGTCCCCTCAGCCTGCTCTGAGTCCTCTTGCAGACTGGGAGCCCTCGGGGGGATGTCTGATTGATGGCTTAGCATGCGGAGTGGGCCTAAGCCGTCATTCAGACATCCTTAGTGCTGCCATGGAGGCAAGAGAGGTCTCCCGCCACCGCCGCTGTGCTTGCCAGCCATGAGCCCAGCTCAGCGCTACTGGCTGAGCAGTGCTCCCCCTGTGGAAGCATACCGTCCACCAGGGGCCAACTCCTGCATTGAGCATCTTCCCCCTGGTGGTCAGTGCATGTCATAGCAAGCGGTTGAGTGGCCTTAGCATATTACGCTTTGATTGGTTGAATGGCCAACTGGATGACCTGACACTTAGCATATTAGGCTTTTATATATAGGATGGGACATATGTCTTTAAGAAAGGCAGGTTAACTGGTAGGCCTGACCTTATCAAAGGAACCCTTTCAATCTGGGTACAGAGGTCAGCGACAGAGAAGTCAGAAACATGAGAAAGAGCTGAGCACCACTCACTGCTGATTTGACAACAGTGGGGACCACATGGCAAGGAATGGCCTCCAGTTGACAGCCAGCAAGAAAACAGGGACCTCAGTCCTAAAACTACAAGGAACTGAATGCTGTCAAGAACCTGAATGAGCGCACTGAGGCCTGACTGTAGTCACAGGGGACCCTGAACTGAGAACGCAGGCAGGCTGTCCTGGACTCCAACCACAGAAACTGAGAGATAATAACTTGTGCTATTTCAGCTGTTAAATTTGTGGCAATTTGTTAACAAAAAACAGAAATCACCCCATTTGATACTCACAATAGCCCTCTACTCTAGCTTCACCATTTAATAAGCAGACAGCCTCAGGGAAATTATGAATTTGTCCAAAGTCATACTTCCTGGCTAGTGAGGGGCAGGAACAGCTTGAAATCCAGTCTGTCTTGCCGAGGGCCGGTGCTCTTACTCTGCACATGGATTTCCTCTCTACATTTATGTTAGTCAAGTGCCAGGGCTCTGAGGAGGGAGGCGCAGACAAGTGGCCAAGAAAATGGGGGACTCCATCTGTCTACCTGGGTGTGGATGAGCAGAAAGGTCAGGGGCCCTGTATTTAGCCCTGACGCTGCTAGAAGTTAGCTGTGTGCCCTTAGGTAAGTCATTTGGTCACTCTGAACCTCGGTATCTTTCTCTGCGTGAAGGGCAGACAGGTTCTGCACAGTACCCCTCAGGGCCACAGGGGTGATCCTGTGACAGGATGGAGGGCCCACAGGAAAGGCAGAGGGTGTCATGTAGGTACAGTGCTCTTTCCTTAATGGGGAGTCTCTGTCCTCTGTACATAGTTTGAACATAGTCTCTTTGAAGGCTTGCTCCAAAGTAGACTTTTAAAAATAAGAGGGTTTTTTTTTGGGGGGGGGTTGGGGGGTCGTGGGGAGGAGCAGGAAATGATTCTCCATTATCTTTATTTGGAAATTATAAAATAAAATGGAATGTATTTTTTTTTCATTTCTTAAAGTCTTTATAAGTTAACTGAATATTAAAAGCCAAAGCAATAACAATGTATTGTGGGACTCATAAAATATGTATAAGTGAAATATGTAAGAGCACAAAGCTTAGTAGTAGAAAATATAAGGAGAATTATATTGTTTTAGGTTTTTACACTACACTTGAAGTGTTATATTAATTCATACTATACCATGATATAAGAAAGTATTTTAGTGTATTAATAACTAAAATATGATGCGAAGAGCTATACATAAAAAGACAATAGAAGAGATAATGGTATACTAAAATATGCAAATAAATCAAAGGGAAAATTTGGAAGGAAAGAACAAAGAAATAAATAATAAATACACAAATAAATAAAATTGAACAACAAATAGTAAGTTCTTAGACTTAAACTCAATCAGCTCATTAATTATATGAAATGTAAATAAACCAAATACTACAATTAAAAGGCAGAGATTACCAACAAGATTAAAAATATTTACAAAAGATTTCTTTGAAATATAAAGACATACATAGGATGAAACAAAAGGATATATCATGTAAAAAATAAGCATAAGAAAGCAAATGCAACAATATAAATATCTGACAAAGATTTCAAGTCAAGAAGTGTTATCAGAAATAGTCATTTCATAATGACAGAAAGGGCAATTGATCAAGACAACAATTTTAAATATGTGAAAAGCAAAAACTGACAGAACTAAAAGAAGAAATAGACAAATCTAAAATCACAAGTGGAAAATTTTACACCTCCTTTCAGTAATTGATATAATAATAAACACAAAAAATAACAGTAATGATATAGAAGCTTTGAATAACACTAACAAGTAATTTGGCTAAATATCCTATATAATAAAGATGTAATATGCAAATGGCCAATATACTGTGAAGCATAACGACTGACCATGTAATGACAGGATCACAGATCAGCAGGAGGGTGGGACGGAGAGCTACAAGAGGAGGCCGAACAGCAAGCTAGGGGGGAAGGCGGGGGAGCTATTGGAGAGCAGGGCAGCAGGCAGAGAGTTGCTGGAGGGTGGAAGCAAGCTACTGGCGAGCTACTGGAGCACGGATTTGTGTGCAGGGCTACTAGTGTATATATAATACCGTACCTCAAAAATGCAGAACACACATTCTTTTCAATTATATATTCAATTATATATAGGATGGGACACCTATATATATGGAACCATATATGTAGAACCATAAAACAAATCTCAACAGATTTCAAAGGATTAAAATTTTACAGATTATGATCTCTGACAAAAACAGAAATCTATAAGATATCTAGAAAAATCCTAAAAAACTTAAAATTCAAGAAACACAATTATAAATAATCCATGACTCAAAAAAAATCACAAGGATATTTAGAAAATATTTCTAACAAAATAATAATAAAAAACAACATATCAAAATTTGTGGGATGCAGTTAAAGAAAACCGTAGAAAGTTTTAATCTTAAAGGTTATATTAACAAGGTCAAAGTTGCTTCTTTGAAAAGATTAGTAAAACTGATAAACCCCAGCTAGATTGTTAAAAAGAAAAAAAGGAGAGAAAAAGAAATACAAATTTTCACTATAAGGAATGAAAGAGGTTATATCACTATAGTTCCTATGGAAAATAAAAGAAAAAAAATAAGGAAATATTACAAACAATTATGCAAAAACTTAGGATGGATAAATTCCTTAAAAAGCAAACAACAGACACATCTAGCGGGCTGGCCTGGCTCAGTGGTTGATGTATTGCCCTGATGTCAGGGTTTGAGTCCTGATCAGGGCACAGTGGGGGGCAGCCAATTAATGATTCTCTTTCACCACTGATGTTTCTATCTCTCCCTCTCCCTTCTTCTCTCTGAAATTAATAAAAATATATTTTAAAAAAACATACACAACTTGCTAAAATGAACACAAGAAGAAAGTTTAAAAATCTGGATATTTCTATATTTAATAAAGACATTAAATTTCTTCCCACAAATAAAACTCAATAAAACGCTTAGAAAAAAAATAGTGCCCAACCTACACAAATGCCTTCAGAGAAGAGAGGATGAAGGAAAACTTGCCAATTCATTTTACGAAACTAGCATTGCGCTGTTATCAAAATCTGACAAGGACAACATAAAGAAAATAAATTTCAGATTAGTATTATTAATGAACATAGACATAAAAATCTTGACACAATTTTAGCAAATCAAATCTAATAATATAAAAAAGGATAAAATATCTGACTGAGAAAGATTTGTTTATCCTTGGAATGGATGGTTGGTCTAACATCCAAAAACTAATTAATGCAATTCACTTTAACAGCATAAAGAAAAACCATGGGATCATGTTAACAAGATGCAGGAAAAACATTCTACAGAATTCAACACCCATCGTGATAAACACTCTTAGCAAAGTAAGAAAAGAGAATTTATTCAATGTAATAAAGACATCTATGTAAAACCTACTGCTAACATCAGCCTTCGTGTGTAAATACAAGGCCAGATGTTTGCTCTCATCATTGTATACAACATTATACAGGAGGTCCCAGTTAGTTCAAGCAAGGAAAAGAAACTTAAAAAACATAAAGAGTACAGGGACTGGAAAGAAAGAAAGTAATGCTGTTGACGGGTAATATAACTGTTCATGTAAAAAAATGCTAAGAAGAGGGAAATAGCTGCCTGCAAGTTAGCACGGTGGGGAAAGCCATCAGGAAGAATGGTGGATAAGGAGTAGATCTGAAGGGGAAGGAAGAGGGTGGGAGCAAAGGAATGAGCAAAGACAAAACAGAAGCTAAACTCATGGGTCCCTCATAGGTCCTCTCGTTGATTGACCCTTTATTTCAAGCCCTCCACCCCCCGCCCCAATAGAGAGGAATACAGACTCGAATAGAGAGAAATTATAGATTAGCTCACAGAATGGAGTTCAAGAGGTAAACAGCCCTGCCCAGGCTACATGCACATGGGATTGGACCTTATGAGAGGAACTGGGCATGCATGGCCTCAAAGCCTGTGCTCACCGATAGAGGGGATTTCACTTGTGAGGACAGCATTTGCTGGACCACCATGAGCAAGAAGCACACGTCATGGGAAAAGCCCTAGTCAGTGCCAACAAGTGTCCTTTCTGAGTTCGCATGTTTAGAATTTTGCTCTATAGGAGGGAAAAAACAGCTGACTCCACTCAAAGGCTCTACTGTTGTTCGGAAACTGGGAGAGTGTTTATGTCAGGGGCAGAGCTCTCGAAGTGAATTACAGCCTTTTATGCACTGTGTACATACAATATTTTCACAGGACAAAGAACCAGGGTGTGGAGGGAGTGCTGCGGTTGACCTTTCCTCCTGTCCTTTCTCTCCAACCTCCACCAGTCTCGAGTCTGTACTGCAGGACAGTACCCTGGCTGTGTTTATCCACTGCCCAGCCTCCTGTAGCGCCCAGGGAAGAAGGCGCTTTCACTCTGTCTTCTTCCTTACATGAGCTGCTGGCTTTTCCCTTTATTACACTTAAAATGGATCCTCCTAACTACAGTAGAAAGCAGAGTTTTTTCAACATTATTTCAGATGTTTTCTTTAGACTGGTGTTAACTTAAAGCAAATGTCTCTTGCAACTCTGTGAACCGATCTGTTAAGATAAACAAGCTGCACTTACGATATTCCCATACTGAAATCATAGGCTTGTGGTCTGCAACTCCTTAAAGACTCAATTCATATACATGCTAAATGGCTACTTAACACACACACTCACACACACACACACAGATAGTTTTGCCATGGAAACCACAAAGACACATCTGGTCCAGACTCCACAGCACATACCACAAATAACAGCCCATCTTCTAGGGGTAGATCCTATATATACACAGGGAAAGCCCAGAGAATTAAACAACTGCAATGCTTCAAACATGAAAGCTTACTTTATAATCCCCTTTCGAGTCTGTTTGGAGGTATTCAAGTCTTTTTTTTTTTAAAAAAAATATTTTATTGATATTTTACAGAGAGGCAGGGAGAGAGAAAGAGAGCTAGAAACATCAATGAGAGAGAAACATCGACCAACCGGTTTGGCTCAGTGGACAGAGCCACTGAGCCAAACCGGTTTCAGTGGACTGAAAAGTCCCAGGTTCGATTCCGGTCAAGGGCATGTACCTTTGTTGCAAGCACATCTCCAGTAGGGGTGTGCAAGAGGCAGCTGATCAATGATTCTCTCTCATCGATGTTTCTAACTCTCTATCCCTCTCTCTTCCTCCCTGTAAAAAATCAATAAAATATATTTAAAAAAGAAAAGAAAAGAAGTCCTGCTAATTAAGAGCATTCTAGGTCTGGAAGGCCCGGTTCTGTTAGCAGGAACCTGAACACTGTTAGAAGTGTGGTGTGATGGAGGCTTT
Organism: Vespertilio murinus; assembly: GCA_963924515.1. NCBI lineage: Eukaryota > Metazoa > Chordata > Mammalia > Chiroptera > Vespertilionidae > Vespertilio > Vespertilio murinus. The sequence goes on along the minus strand of OZ004713.1, from coordinate 55,685,315 downwards.
GATCTCTCTGCTGGGCTACAGAACCCAAGAGGACATGGACAATTTCTAATGTGCTTATTACTGTACCCCAGCACGGAGCACACTGCCTGGAACGTGGTAGTTGCTCAGTAAATACCAAGTAAGCAAACGAAGAAGACACCTAATAGATAATTCTTCATTTGTGTGATTCAAAGTGATAAAGTACTAACCACCTGCCACTTAATCAAATTGCCAACAGACATTCATAGGGACTTCAATAGTTCTAAGCTATTTGTGTAGCTTCTTATTTAATCAAGGAAAATTCGGCCCTACTTGAAGCTGCAGAAAATAGGAAAGGAAAAATGAAAGCAGCTGTCAACATTTCCATCACTGACACCATTTATCCACACCTCTAATTTCTATCTAGTACTTCTCTAAGTAGAGAGGTAGATTTCTGATAAATCCCATAATCCATTAAAAACAACAACATGGTCTATCTGATGAGGTTAGACGAGGGGTTGGCAAGCTTTTTCTGTGAAGGGCCAAACAGCAATTTTTGGCTTTTCAGGCTATATTCTGTCTGTTTCCATGACAAACTCTGCCACTGTAGCATGGGACTAGCCAGAGAGAATAAGTAAAGGTATGGGCGTGGCTGTATGTCAATAAACCTTTATTTACAAAAACAGGCACAGGGCAGGCTTTAGCCTGTGGGCAACAGCTTGCCAACCCCTGAACTAGATAGATAGCATGTTCTCACCTGTGGGAAATAACAATAGATTCACTTACTTTGCTCTTTTGGCCATTTCATTTCCATCCCATCTGGGGCTGTACGGATAATTTTTTTGGGCCTGGGAATAAAGCTGTCCACTATTGGTAAAGTGGTAGACGGACTGAAATGTGAGAGTCGGCTGGTCTCGAGGGAAAAACAGGGGCAGGTCAACTGCAAACACAGAACAAAGGAGAAGAAAGTTAGAGTTAAGTGCATCTTAATACAATTTTTTGGATAAATCTGAATGTTGGGTATAAGATTCTATTAGACCATACATACTGGTTGAGGCTTAGGTAAAATGTATGGAGAGAGGGACCAAGAAATACAAGGTGCCTTTCCTGCCTTCAAGGAGTTTACAATCCAGGCAGAGAGGCAAATCACACGGAAATGAAACTTGAATCCATCTGAGGCATGGTGTGTAGATGCTGAAGGAACTCTCTTGTGGCTCTGCCCTGCCCAGTATTCTTTGGAGTTTGGTTGTATACCTATTGTAAGTCTCTGTTATACCATAAACTCTTCACAGGTTGGCAGTGTCTTCCTCACCTACAATCTGATGGGGTGGAGGGTGTCCTTCGATAATGAATTCAGAAAGGGGGTCATCAAGAGGGTGGACAATCATCTTTCTGCCTTATAAGATACTAGAGGTCCATCTAGCATCTCTAGGCCTGGTCAGCCATCAGGGCCAATCGGGGACCTTCTGGCTGCTGGCCAGGGCCTCCCTTTGTTCATCGCCACGCCCTAGTGGTCAGCACACATCATAGCATGTGATCAAAATCCTGGTCTCTGGGTCGAACTCCCGTGGGGATACTCAGCAGTATCCCCTAAGCTGAGGGAGCTCCTGAATGAAATGCAAAAGAAGCAGATCTGAGCGCCACATGTATCTACTACTGCAGTGCACAATGAGTCTAATCTTTGCTGTTAGCATCATCTGTTCAATTGGGGTTCTTTAATTTCCCTTTTAAAAAGAAAATGACACTTTTTAGTTGAGACAAACCATCATTAAAAACCAAATTGTTTCAATAGCAGAGTCCTCCAGGTATGTAATCTGTATTTGTGTGAATGTTATCCACTTCCAGGTCAAAGAACAGGCACATTAATATATCAAAAATAATAACAAGAAACATGTGTACTTTACAGACTACTTCTACATACTTTATCTAATTTTAAAGCTATAATTCCGAGAAGCAGATGCTGTTTTTGCCGCCTGTCTTTAACAGATGAATAAACTCGAGCCTCCAACAGGGTTATAACTTGCTCATGCCATAGCTGGGCAGGGGCAGGACTCAGATCTCGTCTCATTAATTCAACCTGAAGCTCCTTCCAGGGGCCCATGTTGCCTTCTGCTCTCATGGATGTTGGCATGACCTGCTCACTACATGCTCACTATGTCACAATTACCATTCAGTACGCTCAAGTGTCTCCTGTGAGGATACACAAGGTTCATCTTTTTGGTGACATAAGACAAACATGTGAATAAAAGAAACCCCACATACTCTACTGTTATGCCAGTATAGGGTGACATTTGACTTGGACTAGGTCCTCTTAGGACTCACTATGATTTCTTAAAGAAAAGATTAGGTTTGCAAGAAACTTAACACACACACACACACACACACACACACACACACACAGCCAAGAAATACAAGAAGAGGCCCAGTGGGTCGGCCCCTTAGCGCCTGGAGTGGACCTGCTTCTGACTCAGGCTGTGGGGTTTTCTGCTCTGAATCACACCACAACCAAAGAAGGGTGGCGAGAGTCTGCATGTCCACTCTTTAGTCACATTTCCCACCTCAGTGCAGTCCACATGTCTATTTGTGCCAATGCAGAGATTTAGCAACATATAGGAACAATACCAAATAAGAAAAACAGACTGATTCAAATTATAAATAATTCAATCCAGAAAGCCCCTTGGAGTCCCTTATATTACAAAACATGATCAGTAACATCTTCAGTCATTTTGAGTAAAAAAATGCTTTCTAAAATAAGTTAATGTCTTTCCTGATTACTCATTTTATTTCTTCAGATTAATTTTAGAAACAATGCCTATTCATGTGGGCTTACATTATATTTACATTATGGATACGTTTCCAAATATAAAACAAGATTCAGATTAATCCTGAAAACAATCACCAATAGCATGGTTGAAAAGTACATGTTGTAAGCTCCCATTTAAAAAAGCCACAGTTTTAAATAATGGAATTCAATGGCAATAATTGACTAATTTAAAGCAAACACTGTCACCATTCAGTATCAAAGTAATACAGATAATACCATAGGCTTCATGATTCTCAAGCAATCAGTTTTTCTGGGCTATGAAATGCATCATAATTTTTGTTCCTGGTTTTTTTTTTTGTGTGTGTGTGTTGTTGAAAATGAGTTGCTGATATTCTGATATGCTGAAAAATTATTTTCCCACTTAGTTTGGAACCATCTACTCTGTTCCCCTAAATGCCCACTTAGCATCAGAAATAATTCAAAATGTGAATGCAAATGTATTTGCTTAGATAAGTGTTATTCTGATTTTTAAAAAATTACTATCCAGCTACTAGTATATGCTGATAAGGTACCATGATCCCACAAAAGCATTGGTTACAGGATTATTTCTCCATGGAGATTTTTTCCCCCTGAAAAAGTATAATTGAAGCCAATATTAAAATCTGAACAAAAGGGCTAGACTGTTAGGAGGCAGGAATGGTCAGAGTATTCCAGAGAGAAAATCAGTAATCTGAATACTAATTCACAGAGGATAAAATTAGAAAAATATCTGGCGTGGCCTAAGTTTTAACCTGCTTGTATAAGTCAACAGTCAATCAGGGATTGGCTTCTTTAAAAATGTTCTCGGCATATGAAGGAGTTAATGAAAATATTTATGAGAAATACTTTGCATTCTTCTTGTAAGAATGATTTGAATGGTACAAATTAGTCAGAACTAAAGAAAAACAAAACCTGTTTTCCTTATCCCCATGCTCCTGTCCCTTACCATGTGCCTGCAGGCTACCTCACGACTCTGATGCGCAGTAAATAGTGGCTCTAGGCCAGTGGTCCCACCGTGGGGCACACGCCCCACAGGGGGACAATCTGATTTTTAAGGGGGGCAATTTGAAAATGAGTTATTAACAGTGAATTTTTTTGCATTCTTATGATTCTAGGGGCCACATATACAGTATATAAATATATGTTGTGACACATTTATACATTTCAGTACTCTATTATGTTTTGAAACTTTATTTGCTATTTTTTCATATCACTTCATATTATTATTATTATTATTATTATTATTTAACAATTTCTTAGTGATTTCTTCCCCAGTACTCCAACTGTCCTTTTGTTCTTTAATTTTCCTTTCATGGACGCCATGTTCTTTGGAAGCTTGTATAGACCAAGTTAGCAGCCTTTAAGGCTTCCTCCACGTGAACAGAGCTCACTTTTGCAATAATAAGAATTACATGTCACAGGGGAGGCATCAGCATTTGAGAGATGCTTAGGTGGAGCATGGCCAGCAAGAGGCCGGGAACCACTGCTCTTAGCCTCCGTTCACAGACTGGCTCTGAAGGAATGCCCAGCTTCTAAGGAGCTTGAGCGCAGTGTTTCAGCTTTATCAAACTTAAACACTCCAGCCATTTGCTTCCTCAGCACCCACCCCCACCCACTGGCTCATGTCTGATTCCCGGAGTAGAATCATTCCGTTTGGGTCAGTTACTCATGTCAGGGTTATTTTGACAACTGCTTTCTATTTCCTTCTTCCTGTACACAGAGACTGAGTTTTGGTCAGCTCTCTGTCCACAGAAGGGACAGTCCTCACTTGCTCAGGATAGTCTCGGTAACCATTTTCAAAGCATTACTTTCTTCAAGAGCCTGTTGAAACAAGTCACACCCAAACACTCTAACTCTGCGCAGCTTGGAGGTCACAGGGCTCCTTCCCGGACGGGACGCCGGGCAGAGGGCAGGAGGAATTAACTCTGCCACAGCTGACAGCTCTGCATGTCAGCCTGCTGGTCCCCCCGGAGCCCGGGAGTGCCCAGAGCCACCAGCCAGCCGCGCTGCACTGAGAGGGAGCCGACGCACAGCTGCCTCTCAGGTACCCTGCGCTCAGAAGGACAGATGGACGCAGCCTCATCTTCTCTGTAAACAAGCTACCTGCCCCAGAGACTCCTCTCACCACCGGAGGACTTCACTGAAGCCGTATGCAGGTGCACAAGGCTCGCTAGAAACCTCGCTTCTCCGAAACCTCAACAATGGAAATGACCCTGAACAACGAAGAGAAACCAGACACTGCGGGTCTGATCCACAGGACAGCTGTCAGATACCCAGAACATTTCGGACGTAGTTCTAACAAGTTTGAGGATATGATTTTTCCAGAAAAAAAAAAAATCTCTGTATGGCAAGATGAGGACAAGGCACATGAACAGTGAGTAGTGATAACTAGCAGTCTGAGGAAGGAGGAAGGAGAGAGAATAATAAAAGGGTAAGATGCCCATTAGGCCAGACATCTTTCTGGACAAAGCAGGGTCTGGAGGGAAGCCAGCCCGGGTCCCCGGTGCCAGAGGGAAGCAGGTGCCGGCAGCCAGGGGAAGGAAGGCCTACTCTTGCACAAATTTCGTGCATCGGGCCTCTAGTAATAAATAAAAGCAGATTTGGGAAATCGAAAAGGACCCCATCTGGGGCCAATTAGTGTAAGAATAAAAAGCTCAACCATCCGTCTAGGTACGGCCACACAGGAGTGATGTTCACCTCCGTCCTGGAGACCATGCACACACTCCTGGGTGCTCACCACAGCCACTGGCCACCGTTCTTTGGGCAGCTCCCCCCACCGGCCACCCCCACTCCAAAGGCCCCAGAGCCAGCTATCCACTCTCTCCATCTTCCCAGGAGCCAGGCAGGCAACGGTGACTCAGTCCCACTGACGAGACTGAGGGGAAGTCGGCTGGGGGTCTTCTGAGAAATATTTTCCTCTCTGATTAAAGACACTCGTAAGGAGAAGCCCTCATCCCATTCTGGCCTTAGATCTTAGCATGTGAGATCCTGAGGCCGGCAGCTGCACACCCATCTCATGACCAAGAAGGGAAAGTCAGCCGATGCCACTGAGGCACCGAATTCATCACCCTCGGAACTGCCAGCTCTGGGGGTTTGCTTGTGAGGCAATTACAAGACCTCACTGCTTAAACCTCTTTGAATAGGTCTTCTCAGACTTTCAATCAAAGGCATCTCAGGAAATGTTATTTCTTGCAGCTCCTGTTTAAGAAGGCAGGATAATTGTATAATCTATTTCAGAAATATTTCCACCAAGCATGGTTAAAAAACACTCAGGGCACATAAATAGGAAAGTTTTAGCTGTCTGGAAAATTCAGTTATGTGGGACAGTTCAATCCTTGAAAATGCCAAACAAACGAGGGGTTAACCATAATTGCTTCCCTGGGAGTCACATCATCACATATTTTCATCATTATTCACCAGTCAGCCATTATTTCATGTCTCCAACCCTTCACAATGTACATTCCCATGCGTCTTCCTGTGCTCTTGGTCAGGAGGGAAGACACTCACGGATCGCTTTATGGTGGTTATGGATGGTTATGCTCCCAGCTCCAGGCCTAGGGTTCCTCGAAGCCTCGTAGGAGACAGTTTTAGTCCTGGGGGCTTGCTGTTAAACCCTTCCCGCCTCCTCCCCCCCACCGCCTTCTCCTGGGCACACAACCATTAGGGAAGTCAGCCACCTGCTTACTAACCACCCAGTCCTTCTAACTACACACTAACCCTTCGAGACACATGGGAGCCAACACAGAAAGTTAAAGGCCACGTATCCCAAATACTCGCCTACAAGAAATATGAAGTTTCCAGTTCAGGAGGAGCCCTAGTCAAGGCACCAACCATCTCTTTTACCAACACCACTGCCTTTCGTTTAGGTGACCGGAGACTAAATATTAACCAGGTTTTGTTAAACTGGTCTCAAGTTTTCACTATCTTTTGTGTGATTTAATCGTGTAAACAGGTTACCTTTGGGATTTTACTATCATCAAACTGAAGCCTGGAGTTCCTTGACTTTTGCTGCAGTTCTGATGTGGGAGGAGACAGCACGGTATAGTGGGAAAAGGCACAGCCTTCGAAGTCAGGTAAAAAGGGCTCAAATCCCAGCACCACCGACTATGAATCATGATTTTCTCATCTGCAACATGAGGGTGAGAATTCTTATCTGGTGGCGTTGTTGAAAGGACTGAACAAAAACTGAGCAGGTACTAAATAGATATGCGTCCCCTTTTCTTCTTTTCTTAATAGGTTTTTTAAGTGAAATTTCAGATATATGAAATTTCTGAAAACGAGAGCACAAGCTTTCATGGTGCTTACATTTTAACTATTTTGATGGAAAGCTTTCTAAACTTGGAACACATCTGCACATCTCAGTAAATATTCTGGAGAAAAGCTAATCTTCTCGATGATGGAGAACACACCACCAGTGTTAAGGGAAATCTAGCCTGCCCTTCCGCAAACGTCACCTCAGAGCTGCAAGCCCACACTGTCCACTGTGGAGAGCTGATGCACCGTTAGTGTGGAACACCGAGGCCCCTGGGCTCATGGGGAGTGACAGGCTGTTTGTACCGACCACACACGTTCTCTACTTTATTTCTGTTTTCTGTTTCCACCCAGCTTCTTCTTCCTTTGCCACTTCTCACCAAGGCCAACTCTGTCTCAATGTCCTTTTTCTGTCCTTTCTCTTTCCTTTTATCTGTCACCGACGTGACTCAGCTCCTGCAGTCAGGGACGCTGACTGTCCATCTAGACCAGAGCCTGGCACGGAGCAGGTGCGGCGCCAACGTGGAGAGATGCAGTGTGAGCTCCGGGCTGTTGTCCTCAGTTCAGTGACCTACCCTTCCTCCCCCCACCTTCCCCTCCTCTTCCTTTGGTTGTTGTTTGCTGTTTCCTTCCAGGTTTACAGCTGTCCCAGATAGTTGAAATAATAGGAAACCAGTTCCTGCTTGAATTTTGTTTAGCAATTGCTTTTGAGGTACTTTATAGACACAAATTAATCATTCCAACACCCAGTGAGCCATCCACATAAATATGCAAGGAGAGCCTGTGATGAAAGGCAAGCCTCGGAGGTGGCCCAGGGAGAGCAGGAGTCTCCCCGCCACACAAACATTCTGGGTCAGCGGGGCTTCTCCTCCCACGCGATCAGAGGTTCTCAACGGAGGTGAGCATCGGCCTCGCCATGGAATGAACATGCAGACGCCTGGGCCCCACCTCAGCCCTCTGACCTCTGCAAATGCACCCTAAGAGACTTGGCTATGCCTCTCAGGCAGGACTTGCTGTGAAGACTGTGAGCTCCTAGGGTAGGGACCATAAATTAATTTAATAATTATGTCTATTATTTATATAGCACAGGACACGGGACACATGAGAAATACTCAATAAATGCTTATTGAACTAAATAAAGAAAAGAAGTTAAGGGAAATGCAAACAAAAACCTTAATGACATTCAATTTCATATCCATTAGATTGACAAACATTTAAAAACCCAGTAATACTCATGTTGTCAAGGCTGTAGAATGTGTGTGTGTATATATATTTTTCAAATAAATATTACTTTAAAAAATGAGAGCAGTTATAAAACTAAGAGGGTCAGGGAAGCTGAATGGTCTTCATGAGGAAAAAAATACACACATTAAAATTGGGAGGAAAAAAAATGAAACACAGAGAATAAAAAGGTGACACCTGGAATACAGTTGCCTAAAAGTTGTAAGTGTTCTCCTGAGAATACTCAGTTTGGCAAAATCAGCTGGTCAGATGGGTCCCTCCTGTCTGTCCCTCTTTTCCTCCCAAAGTTACCAACTGGAAGAGAGAGTGCCAAGAAGGAAGGTGGACACGCCCTTGAGCCCATGGGCTGGACGAGGAAACCTGGAATGGCGAGCAAGGGATTCCAGTTCAGCCGTTAGTGTGACGGATGAGGGGCATACATGGGGTCCATGCAAACGGGGGACCCTGCTCGAGGGAAGCTCTGCAGAGGAGATGGGCTCTAAGTGGGTTCCAGAAGGTTAAAAGCTGAATGAGAAGTGGAGTCCGGGGAATAGTCCATAAAGAGGGAAGAAATCAATAAACTGATACTATGTAAACATAACTTTCTACTTTTTACTTGGCCCTTTTGTTATTATATATATTCAATTCAGAAAAGCCACAACCTGCCTTCTTTACAATCCCACCCCCACTCCCTCTCCTTGCACACGAGGAAGGCAATGGCGGCACAGAGGAGGCAGAAGCCGATGCTGCCCTGGGGAGCTCACGCCAAGCTGCTCTCTCACCTGGAGGGCTCTCTCCCTTCCTGGTTTCTCTCACCAAGACTCCATTTGTACCAGGAAATGCCTCTGCCCTAGAACTCTGCTTGCTTCCAATTCCTACTCCCAAACCCGGCCCAGGCGGGTCCTCAGGATCAAAGCAGGGTACTAGAGGCTGAGCCAGGACCACAGAACCCTCCTTGCCCCAGCTTCTCTGTCTGCATCCCACCGCTCATCGTCCCCTCCCACGTTCAGTGACATATTCCGCATAGCAGGCCTCATGCTAGGGCCGAGGACTCACATCCCAGAGGCGGGTGCATGTGGCTCTCTGCACTTCCCCTCTTGCCATGGGCCGTGTCCCCTGGGGGTGCTTTCCGTCTGGATCCTGGCATTTCCTCGGGCCTGGCTCCTGGCTCTGTCCCTGCAACCTGCCCTTGTTTCTGTGACCTGGTCCCAGCCCTCTTGCCTGCTCTGTCACTCAGGGATTTCCCCGTCCTCCGTGTCCACATAATCCAGTCCTGGCTGGACTGCTAACAAGAGTACTTGTCGTTCCGTATTGGCGCCCGTGTTCCACTGGATGGGACACACAGCAGGCGGCCACGTGTGCAGTGAGGACTGGCACAGACCATCCAAGTGAGGACGTGCCGACTGCACTAGGCATGTGAAAAGGAGACAGGCTTTGGGAGATGCAGAAAGGAACATAGCAGGAGAGAACACCATAAATAGCATTTAGCAGTGTTTCAACTTCTATCTTTAACATAATTTAGTCACAGTAAATAAACTCCTCGCCTGGAGGGATTAAAAAAGAAATCTGGCTAAATTAGGGAATAATTTCATTAAAAGAATCCTTAAGTAAGTTAAAATATATTCAAATGCAGAAATTTTTGGCACTTAAAAACTGGGCCAAGTCTTTAAAGAGTCATAAGCTTTTTATTTAACACATCCACGGACAGTGTACCAAATGCAGATGGTTAGAAAAAAAAGGACAAGTTTAAAATCGTTAAGGAGGGGACCGGCGCTGGTCTGTTTGAATTCGTCTTGAGAAACGAGAACATCCTGCCAGGTACAAATGTGCAACTACTGGGACTCCTCCGAAGTGAAGGATGACTAAGGTGGCTTTCGGAAGAAAAAAAGTCTGTAACTCATCTGGTTGTTGTTTTCGAGGAGTTGGTGATGTGCTTTGTTTTAGAGAAAACAGCAACAAATATGCAACTGGACAAGCTTTCGTGGCGCTACAAGCGGCTCCGGGAAGCGAGTAGACAGCCCTGTGCTCCTCACGGAGCAGCATGAGCGGGGCCTTCCCTCCTCCGACGGGAGAGGATGGTGAGGCTGTGACAGAGCCAGTACCCGCAGGGGCACGGGTGGAAAGATAATCCATCCAAGGGCTCCCAGGAGGCTCCCTGGACCAGCAGGGTCTTGAACAACTAGGATTCCGACAGGCAGTTAGGTGGAGGGTTATGGCTGGGAAGGGAGGGAGGAAGGTAAGGGAATTCCAGACAGAGGAACGGCATTGACAACCACAAGAGAAAAGAGTGAGGACTGCGAGTGACCAGGGTGTAGGGTCACAGGCCACGGGGTTGGGATGCTGGTGCGGAGGGGCTCTGGATAAGGAGGCCAAACTGTGGGGGGTTGTGAACACAAAGCAAAGGAGCGTGGACATTTCTAGGTGAGCGGTGTTACCCTTGAACGCTTCTAGGGAAAACATCGCGTTCCATCCACTCTGGCAGGCAGACATGTTCCCACAATATATACCCTCTAAATTCTCTAGAATGGAGGATGCTTGGAAAGTGTGATGCACAAATCAAAATAAGATATTTATTATTAAAGGAGAGCAGCCAGTCACTTCTCAGTGTGGAAACTGATTCCCCTTACAAAACACCTCCAACAGCTTCCACTTCCTACGCGGACCAGCCGTACAGAGGGCCTGGGCTTTGGCTTTGGGCTAAGATTGGGGTGGGCACTAAGCCTAACCTCGGGCAGTGTCTGGAAACCTTCCTCCAGGGTGACGGGAGAGAGCTAGGAGCCCTGGTCACCATGTCATTCCCCTGTGCAGAAACCTTAGGTTTTATTTGTGGACGATGCTTTCTAAGCATCCTCCATTCTAGGTTTATACTGCTCCGGGGTATAAACATTACAGGGAACTCTCTGCCCCACTAGATTAGGAGGTCTGGGATATTTTCCTTGGGAACATTCAAAGATAAGCACTCCATTCTCTGGTTGCTTTGGGTTAAGACAGGAAGTAGCTGTGCTGGTGATACTGGATGTTTGAATGGAGGTGGCAACCCAGGATCTACTGAACAGCTGTCTAACTTTGGTGATTAACTGACCTCTCCGAGCCTCTTTCCTTATCCATGAAGTAGAAAAACTCTAGCCTCCAGGTTGAAAATAAAGCATGGAACACGGTGTCTGGTGTGTAGCAAGTGCTTGGTAGACCCAGTAGAGGCCTATGGGATGTGTGAGCAGGATGGTGCTGTGGAAATAACATGATCTGTGGATCTGACGGATCTGGGCTTGATTCCCACTCTGCCAGTTACTACCTGGGTGACCTCAGGCTGTTTACTGAACTCTCCGAGTCTAGGTTTTCTCATCTTTAAAATGGGATAATTCCTACCTTGCGAGGCTATTGAGTGTTTCACATGATATAATGAATATCTGTACAATACTTGGCACATGGCAGGCATCCATAAGGATACCTATTATTATCCGCTTTTTTCTTAGAAGCAATTAAACACATAAACCTGAGGCTATATTATTTCTTCTCCCAACCTGACTTCCAGCTCAGAAAATACAGGCCATAGTTAGAAAGTGACCTATGTTCTTTCAAGCAAGCTTCCAACTTAGTTTCGCCCATTTTAGAATTTGAGGCCAATTCCAGAGTCCTTAGGAACTCTCCACTTTTAATTCTACAATCTTCTTCCCTTTAAAAAAAATAACAGCTTTGGAGAATCCAAGGTCAAATGAGGTTTTGCAGCAAAAGTTGACCACGGACCAGAAAGCATGTGAACAGAGAAACCTGATGAAAACTTGGTTAGCAATTTCCTTTTGTGCTTGTGTACCGCAATATTCTCTCCATTCTTACACGGTCTCCTTTAAGGCAAACGCTTTACTTGTTGTTGGTTTTTGTTGTTGTTGTTGTTTTTGCTAAACTACTTATTTGTGAATGATTTTGTTCTTTGAGACAAGAAGACCAGAAATGTAATCAATCTTTGTATATCTAAAGATGACCTGGTTGGTAGGTGAACTATCCAGGTTTTTGTCTGGTTATTACTACTTGTTTGGCCAGCTCCTTGGTCATTATTTCTTCTATGAGCATCGGCGGGAGACACAGTCAGGAAATGGACATTGATTCATGGTCTTCTTTGACAGCAATTTCAATTCGAAATTTTATTTGACATGAAGGTGGGATTGCTCTCTAAAGTGATGTTTTTAAATGGTTATATTCTCGTATTTAAGTAACTGGAATTAAAGAGCATAAACTGAGTAAACAGAAGGTGGTCATGTTGAGGCAAGTCCTTGACTTAAGTGAGCTGCTGGATTTGCACATCCAAATTCAAAGGAATAAGACCATGTTCAAGCAAAGGTACTGGGTCTGTGTTACCCAACAAGTATATCCACAGCCAAAACTGAGGATCTGTTCAGGGAAGCTCCAAAATTATTTTTCTTTTTGTTGTTTTTGATAGAACTCTTTCTAAAATGAACTTGCTACTTACTTCTAAATGACTCAAAGTCAAAATGACGAATATTAATCTAGAGTGGGCCACACAGTCATGGCACCGGTGAGGCCTGCCAGCCCTACACTGGACCGCACCTGTGGCCTGTAGTTTCTGGGTCACCCTCACCCCCCGCTCCCTGCCCAGGTTGATGGGTCAGCACGCCTGTGCACCGCAGACCTGCTCAGGACTTGTGCACTGAGTTTTGGCTGAGTTTGACAGTTGTGCTGAGTTTTGACAGTTGTACTTTCAGGGCTGGACTGGGCTGAGCTGCACAGAAGGGGTATTTCCTTAAAAATCTCCATGTCTGGTCACAACGGAGGACACTCCTGAGCCACAGTTCAGAAGGGGCCTTGGGGATCGTGTACCACTCGGTAATGAGGAGCCTGTGGCATGAGGTGAGCTGCCTGGCAGCGCACAGAGAGCCCCACGTCCTGGCCCCGGCCAGTGAGGACACGGCGCCCACCGCCGTCACCCAGCAAGTCTCCCTGCAGCAGCAGCCACCGCAGCCATCACCATTGCTATCACAGAGCGGCTGTGGTTCTTCATCCACCCAAATCTGAAAAGGCTCTCACTACAGACAACAGTGAGGACAGATTTTGGCTTTGTGTTTCATTCTAATAAATCATGTTTTTAATGCAAAGACAATGCAAAGACAAAGAAAGAAAATTAACATTTATCAACGCCCACAAGGTGCTGGGTGCTTTCTGCGACCTGAGTCTCTCTTACCCTTTACATTAGGGAACATGCCCTCCCGGGCAAGCCCGACACCGTCCTTGCAGCCCTGCAGGAGACGGGGCCACGATCAGCCCTGCCCACTTGGGGCCGGAGCCCGGGTGCTTTTCACGCAGGTGCTATAATTTAGATGACGGCATGTTTCTGATCTTCTGGAAGGAGCTCTGCTCAGGGGCATTTTGGCTCATCCACCACCTGAGCCGGGGTTGCTCCGGGCAGGCAGTTCTCTGCCACTGACGAAGAGAGCGCACAAAAGTCTGAGGCGGTCACGCACAGCCCTGGGAGAGGAGGGGAGGAGGCCTGTAATGTTTGTCTTTCAGATCTTATAAGTTGCACTCAAGGGTACAATGATCCCGGGCTTTTAAGAATTTTTATTTTTGATGTTTCAATTTCCTTGTTTTCTTACTTTTGATTTGGAAAGTATTTTATGGCCATATCTATGGGGTTTTAATGGCATCTGACACTGTTGCTCACTCCTGCTCTTCTCCCATGGTTTCCATAACACTGTATTGATCTGCTGCTTCCTTTTCTTTTAAAGTGTTTACTGTCTTCTTTCCTCCATCAGATTAACAGCCTCTCTCCTCAAAGCTCAGTTGAGGGACTTATTAACCAGGAAGGCTTTCCTCCTGTAGAAAGTCCCAGAAAATCCCATCTATCAATACCTGCAATGACTCCAAATGCTTCATAGCCTCCCTGACTATCCACCTGGCTTCAGCCTGATTCCAGTGGCCTGGTGACTGTCATTTAGTTTATGGCTTAAAAATATCCTCACATATATTGTTTCACCTATAATTTTCTAGGTGGGCATGTCACCCCATTTACAGTCAAGAATACTGAAACTCAAGGTGAGGAGGCAGCTCATTTAGACTTACAGTTGTAGGACAGAGCTGGGCCTACACACTGCCCAGCCTAACCACCTTAGTTCTGCCTCTTGTCCTAATCCACAGGGCCAGCCCAGGTCTCCGAGTCAAGGAGAGTGCTGAAACGCTGGGCAGCCCTGAGAGGCCGCTCTAGCTTTCCTTCCACAGAAGGTGTGGCACAGACCATCAATCTCTGGGGAAAAGGCCAAGACTTGAATGCTGAAGTCCAAGTGCACATACAGAGTGCATTCAAGGGCAGATGAGAAAAATAAGATTAGGAATTAAAAGGAGAAGGAAGTTCCAAAGGGCTTTAAAATAAAGTACCTAAACCAGGTCACACCTCCGCAGAGCCAGCTGTGGACTCGGCTCTGAACCCCTTTCTCATTCAGCCCGCACGCGCTCTCCCACCAAACAGCAGTTCGCCCTGCTCCACCTCGAGCATGACCTGCCAATACTCTCCGTGACAAAAACCTTTGTTTCTATAAGCTTCAAAAGTTCAGGTAGATTATTAATTGGTTCCACGGAAAAACAGGTTTGATTCTTTAAATGTTCAACTTGCTAAGTCATCACTCAACCTTAGGTCAAGGAGAGGTGTGGGAACCCCAGGTCTAGAAAAAGGTTTTACCAAGTGAGTCCCCTATTTTATATGCATACATATGTGTGTGTGTGTGTGTGTGTGTGTGTGTGTGTGTGTGTGTGTGTTTGGTTTAAGGAGTAGAGAAGACCTGCCACGACATGTGCCTGGGGCTGGGACAGTCCAGGCCTGTGGAGTCGCTCTCCCAGACCACGGGCACTTGTCGAGAAGCTGCGGGGCAATCAACTGTGCTTTCTGAGGCTCTGTCAGAGTCCCAGCAGTAACAAGCTTCCCATTAGGACTCTGTATTGCTGGGCTGCCTTCTTACCCACTGCCTCTGTGCAGACCCTTAGAGACCTCTTTCCTCACCCACCCCTTCCTCTCTAATCAGTCTCTCATGTCAGTGAGGCTCATCTTCCATCTCTACACACATCTGTCCTCCTGACTCTTCCCAATGCCCTCCGTCCCTCGGGATCCTCTCAGGACAAACACCCAGTACCCCCCCCCCCCCAACCCCTTCTCCCCGGCTGCCTCTGCACCTATTCCAGCAGTCGCCTTCCCCCTTCTCCTTAGAATGCCACCTCCTTGTCTCAGGTGAAACCCGACTTTCTCCCTGGGCCAGTCCCCTGAGTAGGAGCCACTGATTTCCCCAGACCTGCCTACACCTTCAGACTTGCCCCTGCAAAGAAGTATCTCATTGAAGCTCAGACCATTTGGGCTAGGTCACCTCTGTTGGTCATCTACTCAGTCTCCTGGTTACACGCTAACGTTCTTGAGAACATCCACAGGGGCTTCAAGTCTTCGTCTCCATCCTGACTTCTGTAATTACTGGGGTAACTTCGGCATTTACAAGGCAACCCATCCAGCACCCACTTCCCTGTGGCCACACCCTAGAACCTTCTCGTCATCTACTCATGCCCCACCTGGAAAACAGGGACTCCTAAAATCCTGCTCTCTGACAATTTAAAATGCATTCATTCAGAGACATTTTCGAGTGCTCACTGTACACTCCAGGCACTGTCAGGTGCTGGTAACAGAGAGATAAATTAAACAATTGAAATTCTGTCCACTCTGAAGACTGTTCCAAAACTTCCCATCTCTTTACAATTCCTAATCCCATCCTGACCCATTCACGCAGGAAATAATCCTGCTTCTAACTTCTTAGGGAAAATGGGCGCTCAAGGGCAAATATCTCCGTTTCCTGGCCCTCCCTCCCCACACCTCTTATCACTCTCTGTCTGCATCCTCTCTTCCGGTCTCAGAGGAGGCAGAGTTCCTCTTGTTAAAATTTCCTCTTTGACCTGCAGCCCAGCTTCCATACTCTTACGCCTCCTCCAGGATTTGCTCTTTCCCTGAAGACCCCCTCCCTGACTGGTTCCTTCTCACCATGCTGGAGAACCTCTTATCCCCCAAAGCACCCCTCTGGACCACCCTACTATTCGCCACCACTCATTCACTTGTCCTTCAGTCCCCCAACTTGTGAAAGATTGGCTCCGCTTCTTCTCTGTCAATCAATGTGTCACCCACGAACACCTGGCTCCCACCCGAATGCAGGGGTGTTTCTTTCACTGCTCCAACACGCACACAATGACCAGTAATTACCAACACAAATGCCTTTCCTTTTACCTCCCTTCCCACCCCTGCCTTCCGGTGCCCCTCTCTCCTGGTTCTCAGCTTACCGCTGCTGCCTATTAGCCACCCTCCAGGACCAGCTGCTGCCCTCCCTGGAGTTGTTTCCAGGGCTCTCACGTTACGGGCAAGTCCTGTGCTGTCCCACCAGCCCCATGCTATGTGCTGTGTGGATCACAATCTGCATCAATCAGGATGGTTCTTCTAAGCTCAGTCTCACATTTCTGGCCACTTACTGAAGACCTCCACCAGCTTATCACATAAACTCCTCAAACTCAATATATTCAAGCTCATTATCTTTTCCCCCAATTCCGGTCCTTCTTAAATTTCTGCTCTCCACTCACCCAGTAATCTGCGATTCCTCCCTCTCCCTGGACCCCTCATCTGAGTAGGCACGAAGGCCTGCTGATTCCACCTTCTCAGGATTTCTAGAATCTGTCACACCCCCTCCCCCACTGTTTTAGCACCTTGCATTATTTTTCCTGGACCAGTTACTCCAAATGGTTTTCCTGCCCCTTCTTCCTACTTGAATTCATCATCCTTGGCCCTGCCATCAGATGTATAACATAAGGGGGATAATGTCACCGCCCTGTTTAAAATCTTCCCATGGCTTCCCATCAGTACGAGGATATGCTTTAAACTCCCTACATACAAGATTCTATAACCGGGCACATTTCTTTCCTGCCTCATCTCCTAGTACTCCCTTAACTCATGTGTCCTAAAGATTCAATTTTATGAATCATTCCCAGCCTTCTGAATTGCACCACATCAGTTCATGAGCACACGGCTCTCTATGCCTGGGACATCCTTTCCTCGTCATCTACACAGCACATTTCTATTTGCTCTTAAAGACGCAGCTCTAAGACATTTCTATAAACCCCACAGAAGCTGATCTAACACACCTGTACTACAGCATTTCTCACACGGCAGTCATATTAACATACCTGCATGTCTGTTCCTCTCTACCCCCCTGCACCGTTTCTGAGAGCACAGGGCCTGTGTCAGGGCTCAGTCCGCCAAGTGATTTGTCTACACAGGCTTTTATTTCTGACAGCACAACCAAGTGCTTAGCCTCTGCGGGTCCTGACCTTCTCTGCAACGGTGCCAGACATGGCAGGTGAAAAAGAAAATAGTCACAGGTACATGCCAGTCCCAGAGGGGTTAAAAGTGACTGAAGATGGGCAGGCATAGGGCAGAGTACTTTTGCTTTTCATATTTCTTTCAGGGATATTTGCCTTTGTAACCAAGTTCATGTTTCCTTGATAGAAACAATAAATCTAAAATTCCTGGTTGGTTCTGAGTAATCTACTGACATGTCTACAACTGCAAAAAACCATTTTCAGTATATTTGAAAGGACAGGTCATGTTCTGCGAGCTTAACGGAATGGGCTGTGTCTGATGACAAAGTGAGTATTCTTATCAATGTATGCACATTAAAAACATTATTTTAAAACACAAAAATATGTTTTACAAAAATATTAGTTTGTTTCTTCTAATCTCTGGCATGGGCACAGTGTGGAGGAGAGGGTTTTTACTATGTCAGGCTGAAGATTTTCACACACACACACACACACACACACACACACACACACGTGCACTCAATTAAAGAAAGTGGGTCCCTGAGTGTTGGACATCTCAGTGCAGAAAGGGTGAGGCTGAGCTTTTCACTGAGGACAGATGGGCACCAGGGCCGAAGACCCACACATGAGAATGGGCGCTGTGATATGCAGCAGCAGACTGACTGGACACAGGAGCCAGATGGGTCACAAGCAGATCCGTCCAGAGGTCAGAGATGGAGATAACTTCACCCTGGCTAAAATCATCTGATGGCTGCGTGGTACAAAGATATATTTTGCTCTGGTACATAATTTCCTCAGGACTTGACTACAAAAGTGTATCAGAATTGAATTCTAGTGCTCGTTCTAATGGGAGCTGAGTCATCGGTCCCTCAGTGCTGTGTCTGCAATCTAAAGTGGGTGACTCACGCCCTTAAAATTCTGAGAGAAAGTACCAACAGACCCGCTGCTTAGTCATCTTTTGCATGGATGCTGGGTTCATGAGCTCTGTAAACTATAATGAGCCATCTAGCCTTTTGCCATCTCTTTATTCTTTTCTAAACAGTACAAATTACATCTCTAAAAATAACTTCATCTACGCAAGTGAGTCACCTCGGCCTGACAAGCTTCCACAAGCTACCCAGCTCAACTGTAATATTTACCTGTGAAGGTACAAATCTCAGTCATACTAGCCCCATGTTTTTTAAATCAAAATTTAAAAAACTTGGGGAAGGAAGGAGAGTTTCATCAGATGTTTTCATGAAACTATGGTTTACTTCTAACCTTCTATATGGGTGGAGGTTTGGCGTGGGAATGAGGGAAGAAATCCTTTGAAAGCTATCTCGGAGAGCTTAAGAAAACTAGAATTGTAATATCACAGGTTAAAAATTAATGAAAAAGTCTGCACTTTTCTTTAGTTAGGACTGCTTATTGGCTGTTGAAAGAGAAATATTGATAATCTTATTTACATTAAAATCCTGAACTGTGAGGTTATCTCATTTTTGACAAAAGACTCAGCCACGCCAACAAAGGCCCAGTATTAAGCGTTGAACTTGAATCCCCAATAGCTGATCCGCTCACCACATCCTGGATTCTCTAGCCACACACCCAAGCTCTGAACTCCACCTGTTTGCTGGGTAGCGGTCAGCCCTCCGGCCTCCTGCCTTTCTGGGCCTGGAGTGCCAGCTCTCTCTCACCAGCCTCACCTAGGCCCATCCCAGTTGGGCAATCTGTACAGTGAATGTATCAGGAGGCAGGGCAGGTTACCCGCAAGGAGCTTACACCTTCATACATTAGGCGGCGACACTGGAATATCAAAGCTCTGTTAATCTACACTCTGGCTGAAGCCAGAGTAGAATGAGTTTCTCATCAGTGCGTGTTGGGAAAATTACCGATGCCTCTGGCCTAGGACGCTGCCACTGCTGTTCAGGCTTCTCCTTAAGAGATCAGACCGCTTGGCCTGATAGGATGGCCACGTGAGCAGTCTCTCCCAGGGCACGGGGTGCTAAAGAACAGAAAGATGAAATCACTGGTCCACTTGAAAATTCCCCAGGAAGTGGCTTACACGGCCACTGCCTGGCTCCCGCGAGGGGAAAGACTGAATCCCTGGTGCCCCTCCTGACGCTGGTTCACTAGCTCGTCCCAAGGAGGCGCACAGAGCTCCGGGCCCCGTTCTTCCCCTGGAGAGCAGTGGCCGCTGTGGACCTACGGCAGCAGGCGGGGCTGGTTGCTCTTGCTGGGTCCTCAGGAACTCGGCCTCAGCCCAAGACCCCACCTCGGCCTGTGTACCGCCTGCGTTCCACCCATCTGTGGACCGTGCCACACTCCGGCTCCTCCAGGGCACAGTGTCCCGTCTCCCTTTCATTCCTACACGTTTGCTGTTACTTCACCTTTCTAGGCTTTTTTTTTTTTTTTTCTCATTTGCAAAATGGGGAGAATAGCCATCTTCCTCTCAAGTTGACTGTGAAAAGATACCCTTTCAGTGAAGTGCTTTCTAGACTGCTGGTGTGCTGTGACCCGCCCCCAACACGTGGTTGGTGAACCCCTGCTGTGTGCCTAACACTGTGCATAATTCTATCATAATTGAAAATGTCACATCAATCAGAATAATCAAGCAAATACACAAGGTAAGTAAAGAAGCATCCGAGACAATATAGGTTAAAGTCTCAGAATTACGTTAGCAAGGACTATGAGATGCGGGTGATCAGATTAGAGAGAAAACTGGAGACAAGTTGAGAAAGGAAGGTCAAGGAGAGGGGCAAGGATGGCAACCAGGAGGCCAAGGCTGAGAGCAGACCTTGCTGAGAGAGACCGTGGGTGCTCCCAGGCAGTAAAGAAACAAAATGAAAAGTGGGGCTCCTACGCCAGTACTGTGGTGGTGGGCCCAGGGGTGGTAGATAAACCAGCTGGCTATTCCTGGGGTGACTGATATATACAAACTGGGTGGCCACCTTGCATTTCTACAACACCTCATGGTGTCCAGTGTCCTGTCCTATGAGCGAATCCTCATAAGCCCCTGGGCAGTAGGCAGAGTAAGCATCGTTCCCGTTTCACAGAGGAGACGTCTCGGGCCAGTGTATGAGGATGCTGGGAGCCTGACCCAGTTTTCTGACTCTGCGGTGACTGTTTTTCCTCCTGTCTGTATAGTTCTCAAGACTAGCTGCACAGCAGACTTACCTATGACGCTGTTTTAAAAATATGTGAGTTCAACAACCACCCCCACCCCAGTTCTGGTGGAGTGAGGGGAGCAGGCAGGCGGGGTTCAGGAGCCAGCCTTTCCAGGCATTGAGGGGTCTGGTGAGGCTGCAGCACAATACACTGTGCTCGGGGCCAGAGAGACAGAGGGGCTCGGAGAGGAGAGGGCCAGCACTCCAAGGTCGAGCCTCCTTCACATGTTCAGTCCGGGGAATCTGGTAAAACCGGTCTCCTGGCCTGGGATGTCCTGTCAGCTCCAGGTGCCTGGATTCACTCCTCTCCTATCTGTTTTATCTTCACCAGCCAGAGTGAAAAAGTCCGCAGCATTCCAGACTGGCTGAGAGCAGCGGCTGAGAAGACCCGTTCCTGGGACGAGGGGGGCCACTCCCAGCCCGGGGCGGGAACTGGTGCTGCGGGCCCTCCGGGCCTCCCGTCTCCACAGCTCTCGGCCACTTCAGCCCGTGGCCCCTTCACACGGCGCCTGTGCAGCCTTCCCCAGCTTCCTCAGAATTTTCTTCGGTTCCACAAAACTCTGGAAGTCCCTGTCCCACTGTGGGCTCTCTTAGTGTCAGACTTTCCTTAGACAATGAGTAACCGGAGGGCAGGCACCACCTCACACGGCCTGTGCTTCTGACCTGGGAGAGGCTCAGAAACTGCTTCCTCTGCGTGGTGTCCACTGAATCTGGACCGACCACACGCAATAGCCTCGGCCCAGTTTCCAGCTTCTGCTACCCCAAAAGCCCCCTGGCACACACGTCGACGTCTATCAAACCACAGCTCCATTTGACTGTTCTGACAAACTCTCGATTTGGGCCAAGCTGGCCTCCCCTTCTCTTTGAACCTTTGCCGAAGCAATAGGTGGGCCCTTTTATTATATGGGGTTCATCTTCCACTCTCTTTCCCTCCCCAAAGGTTTTGATAAGTTTTAAAAGGTTTTGCCTTAATGACTGTTTTTCCCAGGAGACATCGCATTACTAAACCAAGCTGACACAATTCTAAACCAAGCAAAAAACTTGATAATTCATTTTTCATTTGGCTGGTATGACTTTCGCCTGGGTAGGGACCTGATTCTTACCAGGCTTTTTGAACTGCATCTCTGAACACAGTTCAATCATGGACCTCCATTGCTGCTTCTGTGAATAGTAAACAGTAGACTCTGTCTCTTGTTTGTCATACCTCCTTACCCCACCTTCAAAGTAGATTCTTAAACCTCTTGGATGCTTTCTCAAAATAATTCTCCCAACTGTGTAGCAGCTAACACACCTCCTCCTCCTCCCCCGCTCTTAGCATGTGTTTGTATCCATCGTACCTGGCCTCTCTCTCTCCACACATGTGGACTGTGGAGGCCCCGACAGCAGGAACCTCCTCTAAAGTCTATGTGCCCAGAACGAGATGAGTGATCATCTGAAATTGTTACACGTTACTTATTAGCATAAATGGCATACACGTAGGTGTAATTACCAAGTTTGAGCACATAGTTGTGGAATTAAAAAACCCATTTTTGAACCTACCATTTTCAAGCTGATAGGCAGAGTCTTCCGATATTACATCATACAGTAAAGCTGCATGTCTGGCCCTTTGATCTGGGTGACACATGCTTTCTGTGTTTATCTAAAATCCTTTCTGGTACCATGGGATAGCCTCAGTTTCTATATGTAAACGGAACACTTGCTGTAAAGGGCAGACATTTACCATACTACCCAAAGTGGTCTACGGCTTTAATGCAATTCCCATTAAAATCCCAATAGAATTCTTTTTTTAAATTCTAAAATTCATATGAAATTTTTTTTTAAAAAAAGACACTGAATAACCAAAGTAATCTTGAGCCAACATTTCCTGACTTCAAAATATGTTAAAATACTACAGCAATCTAATCGGTATGATACCGGGATAAACTGACATACAGACCAATGAAACAGAAAAGAGAACCCTTAAATACATCCATGCATTTACAGACAACTGATCTTTGACAAAGTTACCAAGCACACACAGTGGAAAAGGGGTTGTTTCTTCAATAAAGGGTGCTGGGAAAAGTGGATATCCAAATGCAGAAGAATAAAATCAAACCCTTATCTCACACCATATACACAATTCAACTAAAAACACATTAAAGACTTGGAGGTGAGGCTGTAAAACTACTAAAAGAAAGCATTTAAAAAGCTTTTTGGTGTAGGCAATAACATTTTTTAATATGACACCAAAAGCACAGGTAACAAAAGCAAAAATAGACATGGGGCAATCAAAAGGATGAAAAGGCAACCTATGAAATGGGAGAAATATCTGCAAATCATATATCTGATAAGACCTTAATATCCTAAAGAACTCACACAACAATCAATAGTTAAAAACGAAATAACCCAATTAAAAAATAGCTAATGACTTTAACAGACATTTTCCCAAAGAAGACGTACAAATGGCCAACAGGTACGTAAAAAGGTACTCAACATTGCTCAGCATCAGGGAAATCCAAATAGAAACTACAATGAGATATGATCTCACATCAATTAAGATGAATATCATCAAAATGATAAGACATAATAATAAGTGTTGGCAAGGATGTGGAGAAAAGGGAACCCTCATGCATTGTTGGTGGGAATGCAAACACTGTTGGTGGCATAGCTACTATGGAAAACAGTATGGCGGTACCTCAAAAAAATTAAAAATAGAACTACCATATGACCCAGCAATCCCACTTCTGGGCATTTATCAGAAGGAAATGAAATCAGTACCTTGAAGAGATAGCTGCACTCTGGTGTTCATTGCAGCCTTATTCACAATAGCTAAGATATGGGAACAATCTAAGTGTCCGTCAGTGGATGAATGAATCCAGAAAATGTGGTAAGTAGGTACAAAGGAATATTTATTCCCTATTTAAATAGAAGGAAATCCTGCCATTTGTGATAAGATGGATGAACATGGAGGACATTTTGCTAAGTGAAATAAGCCAGCCACAGAAAGCCAAATAGTGCATAATCTTACTTATATGTGGAATTTTAAAGAGCCAAACTCGTAGAGGCAGAGAGGAGAATGGTTGCCAGGGTCTGGGGAGGGGAAAGTTAGCAAAGAGCACAAAGTTTCAATTATGCAAGATGAATAGGTCTGGAGATGTAATATAAAACATGGTGACTACAATCAACAAGACTGTATTGTATACTTGACATTTCCTAAGAGGTAGATTTAAAATATATATATATATATATATATATATATATATATATATATATATATATATATATAAAATTTATATATATATATATTTTTTAATTTCTTTTTTTATTGATTTCAGAGAGGGAGAGAGAGAGAGATAGAAACAGGAATGATAAGAATCATTGATTGGTTGTCTCCTGCACACCTCCTACTGGGGATCGAGCCCAAAACCATGACATGTGCCCTTGTCCAGAATCAAACCTTTAGTCCACTGACCAAAGCTCTATCCACTGAGCCAAACCAGCTAGGACAGAGGTAGATCTTAAGTGTTCTCACCACACACAGGCATGCATGCACACACAAAAAGAAGCCACTATGTGAGGTAACGGATATGTTAATTAGCTTGACTGTGATCATTTCACAGTGCATACATCAAGTTGAAACCACCAATGTTGTTGGTGATTAAGCATCGACCTGTGAACTAGGAGGTCATGGTTCAATTCTTGGTCAGGGCACATGCCTAGGTTTTGGGCTAGATCCCCAGGAGGGGCATGCAGGAGGCAGCCAAACAATTTTATCTCATCATTGATGTTTCTATCTCTCTCTCCCTCTCTGAAGTCAATAAAGATATATTTTTAAAAACAACAACAAAACACCCCCATCAAGTTGTATACCTCACATGAAGATGAAAAAAGGGGCATTGACAAGAGGCTTGTTTCCTTCAGAATGTGTTGACAGATTGATATCTCAAAATTTCTTTCTTTGAAGAAAAAAACCCAGGAACTATTTGGAGACTGGCCGAGTCATGCACTGCAGCGGGAAGCACATTGCTGTGAGGGGCCTGCTGCAAGGAGAGAGGTCAGGCTGGTTCGCTACCTGGGTGGTGAGACCTTGGAGGAACAATTCCCGGTGCAGCAGGAAGAGGCCCTGCTGGCAGGTGGTGGCCCTGGTCCAACTCAAGGCCCAACGAAATCAAACACACCCAACCACCTTGCATTTACAAAACCCTCCTCCATATGACTGAGATGGGTGAAAACGCTGAGACCCTGGTCTGTGTTCTTCTGAAGAATTCCACACATTTGAAGCAGCTACCTCCTTTGATCCCAAACACTGCCAGATGAATAAAAACTGCCACTCAGATCTAGCTGTGTGTTTGTGGACAGCTATCTTAACTGGGAAAACCAAGTACGACACTTTACATCCTTTTGTGTGTCTGAGGTTCTGGAACACAGCCTGTATGTGTCAATCTGGTGCTCAGGAACCCTCTGCATACCTGACTCCTGACTCCCAAGGAAATGGGGCAAGATCACGTCACTATAAGAATCGAGAAATAACAGTACTGCATCATTGAGTGCACAAGCCAAGCAGAAAGGACTCAGATTCTGAATGTGGACATCTGGGACCTATCTTACATCGTTCTGCATTTACCTCTGTGGGTTTTTAGGCAGATTACTGAGCCTCTCTGCATCCTATCTATCTATTGGTAGAGGAGCAGCTGTGATTTCTATCCTGCAGGACTATTATAAGGCTATATGACATAATGCACGCACTGTATCTAGCACAGCTATAGTAAATGTTTTATAAGTGACAACTATTCGTGTGATTTGGATCAAGGACAGAAACACTTTCTCCTCCATAGAAACAACAGTAGTATTCAACAGACTGAAGGGATGGCCATGCCATGTGGGTAAACGGCACGCTAAGTCTTGGTTCAGGCATGAGAAGGAGAAGGTGGTATCTGGTTCGGGTGCAATCAAATACATGACAGTAGCAGCAGCGGCCCAAACCCTCTCCAAAGCATAAGTGGGGTTGTAGTTACCTGACCCACCACTCAGAGCTTCTCACAGATCTGGTCCTTTTTCCTTCAGAGTCAATGTTAGTATTATTTTCCAAAACTGTAGGATATATAATGGTGATTTTCTGATTTTAAGTTCCATGAGGGAGGGATCATATCTTATTCATGTATCTGATACAGTGCCTGGCCCAGAACAGGGGTTCAACAAATAATGTTAATGTTTTTATTGGTTTTAGAGAGAGAGGAAGAGAGAGATATGGAGAGATAGAAATATTAATGATGAGAGAGAACCATTAATCGGCTGCCTCCTGCACGCTTCACACTGGGGATGGAGTCTACAACCTGGCATGTGCCCTGACCAGGAATCAAACCAGTGTCCTCTTGATTCATGGGTCAATGCTCAACCTCTGATCCACACTAGTTGGGACAACAAATAATTTTTAACTAAATTATAATAATGGACCAAACCCTGTTTCCCAGGGCAGAGTAATAGGAAATAGCACATGTGCCATCAACAATGCCAAGGCCACATTCTTTCCACTATTTACATAACATGTATACAGTTAGCCAAGTACTGCTGCGTACTACTAGTCAAATACTATTCGAGCCTCTGATGTGATCTTGTCAAAAAAGACAAGAACAAAATCCAAAATCTCTAAAGGATTCTTCCAGAAGAGCCTGGTTTGTTTTTAATCTCTCCACAGCCCTTATTCACATCTGTGGCCTCCCTTTATGGGCTCTGGAGCTATAAATCTAAAAGACAGATAAGGTAGAGACCTTGTTAAACAAAATCCCCACCAAAATGACAAACATTCAAACAGGAGTGGCCGCCTTTATCTCATCACCACTCTGACCGAGCCTGTTTCCTTTTTACAAAGGGCTGGCTGTCTGAGAAACGAACATTTTACCCCGGGAACCAGTCACTCTCAGCTAGGTATTTCCCAGAGGAGCTGGACTGCGTGCGAGCTGACTCCCTGGGTGGCTGTAAATGCTTTGATTTTTATCTATGGTTGGACAGATCAGGTTTTTTGATAACTTCAGTCCATTTTCCTGGAAATGCGGGGATGTGGCCACATGCTGACTCACCCCTCGAAGAGAGCACAGGATGCCCCGCGGAGGGTGGAGACTACAAAGGCTAAGGCTTGGGATAAAGCGGAGAATGGGCAGGAGTGGGAAGGAGACAATGTCACCTCGGAGGACTGTTCTGGATTGATTATTCACAGTTTGCCTGCACCAGATAAGAGATGGATCCTGGCTGGCAACTACTCCTGGGTGCTTCCTTTAGGTCTTTCACTTTAAGATAAAGAGGAATTGACTTGTTTATTAAGTGATTTGGTTGCCCTGGAAGTTGGACACGTACCCATGGTGATAACTATGTAGTAATTGCTCCTGTTCGTTACAAGTCTCAGCTTTTGTTTGCTGAAATGCTAGATGTGGTTATAACTTCCTAGGTAGGATATACCTTTAAATGGACTGTACTTCGTAAATTTAGAAGTACAGTCCATTTAATCCTTGCCTTTCATTGGGAAGGATCACAACATAACTCTGCAGGGTATCATCTCTATAGTAGAGTATGCAGAGGACCGGGTCACTGCTGAGGGTGGCTGAGGGGAGTGCAGGAGAAACTTGGGGAAACCGCAGAGAACCAGATGGGACAGTGACCAGGGCACCGGGCTGATCAAAACCATGGGGCTAGCAACTCTGCGCGGAGGTGGACCCAGCCCCAAGTGGGTCACTGTCACACATCAGTAACACAATTAATGTGTCACCTCTTCAAGAGACGGGCCTGCTCCTTGTCACATTCATAACTAATATTTATTTTTACTGTTACTAATTGTAGTGTTTCAGCTCATTATTGTAAAAATTACTGCAATATTTGGTACACATCAAAGAATGCTTGTAACACACACTTCAGTTCTGTAACACAGTGAACAGGGCGAATCTACACTCCCTCTCAGAACAAAGACAGCCCCCTCCCATCTTTTCCCCCACCCCCACCCCGGACCCCTCTCACTGCGTAATATTCCTGCCTCTCTCCTTGGAGAGAACCACTTTCTCAAATACCAATCAATCATTCCTTTGTTCCTGTAAAAACATGTTTTTAATACCTATTCCCACATCTTCAAATAACATGTTGCCTTGTTGTGTTTTGTTTTTGGGCCTTTTATATAAAAATTCTCCTGTGACTTGCTTTTTTCCAGTCAACATCTTCAAAATATTTTGTAAATATATATATTTTTTTGTTGATGTATTACAGATATCTCCCATTTCCCCCCTTAAAATATTTTATCTTTACTGTTTGTAGATATAGTTTTATAATTTTCACAACTGTATACTATTCCATGGGGGCGAGTTTAACACTTTATCATTCCCTCAGCAGTAAGCGCTTGGTTTTTCTCTAGTTTTCACCACAGCTAACAATACTACCATGACGAGTCTTGTTTATGTGCTCTTCAAACGTTTCTCCTCCTGGGTACAGCCAAACAGACTCCTCAGCTTTCCTGCCGCGAGATGCATCCTGGCCAATGGGCTACGGAGGGGAGGAGTGCGCCACCCAGACCCGCCTCCCAACTCTGACCTGCTGGCCTGGGCAGCAGGTGCAGTGGAGGCTGTGAGCCCCCAGGGGTGTGGAGACCGAAACTAGGTCCCAGAATGCCTCAGGGAGCAGAGCCTTCCTCCCACTGGTGGCCACCACTGAACGGATGTCTAAAGCCCTGCTGTGTTTGCTACAGAGACTGGGGTTGCTTGTCACAGCAATGTGTCCATGTCAGCATCCTGGCTGTTGACGTTGCACTATACAATGTAACCCCTGGAGGAAACTGGGTAAAGAAGACATAGGATCTCTCTGCTTATACTTTCATGTGAATATACAATTATCTCAAAAGGCTTTTTAAAAACCATGAAAGACTGTATGGTAAGTATGGAGAAGTATGAACAAAACTACGGAAGGCAGTCTTCCCCCCTTTTTAGAAAACCAAAGTAAAGTGGCATTAGGTACAGAGGACAGACCTTAGACCCAGATGAATAACCCAACGCAAAACCCTTTACTCCGATTTCCTCACCTGAGAAATAAGGACAATGCCTGCCTTTCAAACCTCAGGGGAGCTTTAGAGATACAAATGCAATGAGGTGATAAATGGGAAAGTACTCTGACCCACGGGAAAGCCTTATACTGGATATTGAAGAGACATTAAAATGACAACCTGGGATGACAGAGCATAATATAAGCCCCACTGCATTCATAAGAATTGGGACGCTGCAGGTCTGAGCCCTTGGCTAACTCCGTAACCAAGATAAGAAGAGGTTAGAAAGTGCACATCCATAGTAACAAGATGTCAAAATATTTGCTCCAGGTATTGATAGGATGTATACTATGCTACTTTTCTCATAAGAAATGAGAAAATGAAGACTATGTACTTTGTATTAGTTTAATACACATAAAGAAGCTGTTGGCTGAATTTAAAAAGCTAATCAAAGGGACAAGAAGAGGACCAGGGTGGCTGAGCATGAGACTTTTCACAGTGAGCATTTTTTAAAGCTAGATGAATACACTGCCTATTCAAACAATAAAATAAAATAAAATTAAATTAAATGAACCTTCTTAGGGAGGGTTCCTGTGTGTGTGTTGTGGGGAGGAAGAGTTACTCTTCGTTTTTCTCAAAGCCTGAGATTCCAGAAGTGTACAGTTAGTTGAGTGTTATCACTGAGGTGTAAGGGTGTGTGTGTGTGTGTGTACGCGCACACGCGTTTCCCCTTCTTCTTCCCTTCAAACTGAAATACTCAAGAGTCATGGAAGGAGGATGGGAGACTGCTGTAGCAGCTATCCCTGCTTTTCCATTTTCTGCCCCTTAGTTTACTTTAAGAGTATCAATGGATTCAATTGTATCATTACCTTAAACTGAGCTGACCTAACTCAGCTGACTGGACAAAATGAGATTGGAAATAGAAGCTGAGGTCTTTACTCCCACTTCTGTGATATAACCTCTAGTCTGTATCTGTCTGCGTCATACAAGGCTTAAAAAATGAGTGCTCTCGGGGTCCCAAAGTTAAATCTGGGTTGCTTCAAAGGACTTTCTGGTTGTTAAAAGAATCTAACTTGTAAGGCTGAATTGAAAAGCAGTTCTGACCGTGGTTTTCTGCAGGCCCAGGATCTCAGGAACAGTGAACACAATGCATAATGCTGGCGTAAACTGTCTTTGAACATCAGAATGAGTCTCTTTCTGTTTACCCTCTGTGGAGTCCACTGAGCCTGCAATCCCGGCCGTTCGCCTCCCAGAAGAATGGGTCTTTTAAAGTAGTCTGTCTGTCCTCTTGGTTCGAGGCCAACTGCACATGTTTTCATCTTCTTATAAACACAGTGTTCAAGCCCTGCCCCATTCAGATGGTTCTACCTTCTTGTTGACTGACTGTGGTGGAACAGTTTGGACTAGGGTTTGGGCCCACTCCATTCTTCCAACATAAAACAAAAGCTGTGCCATTTGGAGATGCTTTCTTGAGACCACATTTCATTTCTGAGGCCTCAATCAAACAAGAGCTTAAGGATAAACTCAGTAAATTATTTTAATTTGTCTGACACAGGAAACAGTTTACAATACATATGAGGTTTCCAAGCTACAGCCAAATGAAAAATAAGAAATATTAGCATAGCCAAAGAGATTTAAAAGAAGACAGCGTTGGTAAAAGCCTCAGGGAATCTGAGTATAATATAGCGTGAGTTCCTCTGGAAAAGGAACATGTCCCATTCAGCCCCGTGTCTTTAGCGTTAAGTGTATTTATTGCCTGCACAAAGAATGTCTAACCAGAAAGACTAACTGGGAAAATGCACCAAACTAAGCTTGTATCTTTATTGGGAAGCAGATTGAGTAGAGACAATGGTTTCGCTCCGAGATTGCTGGATGGCTGGCCTTTAAAATGTGAATGTAATCACTAGTCTCCTCACCTCAATCACACTGATAGAGTCCCTTTTGCAATTATCTTCACTAGGCTCACCTGCATGCAAAGTTTGCTGATCAATGGCAGGCACTATGGTTTCCTTGGAGACAGGAACCCTTAATCCACCTTTTTAACACTGAGGAGAGTTCAAAAGACTCACAGTACAAAGAAACAGACTCATAGCTGGGGCATCAGAAGTAACCCTGGGGAACTCTGCAGGACCTCATTTGCAGAAAGGAAGCCTATCATACAGACTGGGGTGGGACTCTCTTGACCATGTACATATTTGGGGTCCTTCAATTATTATAGAACAGGCAATATTGTGTTGTACTGTGCTCCCGTGCCTCTTTCTAATTATGCATGTACTCAGAAAAGTAGTATAATTTCCCGGCTCACTGGGAAAATGTGGGAAGCTAGCAGAAGTCGCTGGCCATGGGGTCCAGCTCCCTCAAGGACTGAAGTCAGCAATATCCTACCGGTAGCCTATCCCTAACCCTGTGGTGTGCCCAGCACAATGAACTGCAGAGAGAAAGAGTTCTGGAACCTAAAGGTCTTAATTCAAATGCTGTTTTCTCCAACTATTAACTATGGGAGTTCCGGAAAGTTCCTGCATTGCTAAGTGTTCTAGTTTCCACTAATGTAAAGTGGGATAAGCAGCCAGCTTATAGGACTATTGAGAGAATTACAAGGAATTATGAATGTAAAGTAATTAGCACAGTACTTACAATTAGTGAGCACTCAATAAATGTTATTATTTATATAAAACAATGGCATCACTAGAGGTCACTTCTTATCCCCCCCAATTCAGCCTCTGATCGAAAGTGGATTAGAGCCCTGGCCAGCGTGGCTCAGTTTGTTGGAGCGTTGTCCCATACAACAGAAGATAGCAGGCTCAATCCCCAGTCAGGGCATGTGTAGGAGGCAAGCAATCAATGTTTTGTTCTCTTTCTCCATTCCTCTCTCTAAAAAAATCAACAAAATTTTTTTAAGAAATGGATTAGAGAAAAAAAATAGCAGGTTGACTGAGACTGAAGTAAGGTGACTTATGGACTCCCTACTAATGAATTATTTAATTTTTAATTATTTCATTTTCAAAGTTGTGTTAAAATAAACATAACATATAACCATTTTAAGTGCACAGTTCAGTGGCAGTAGTACGTTTGCCACCACCCACCTCCGGAACACTGTGCATCATCCCAAACTGGTGAAGCTGTCCCTGCAAACAACCCCTCCCTCCCACTCTTGGCCTCCCTGGTCCCTGGGAACCTCTAGTCTACTCTGTCTCTATGAATTTGACTATTCGAGGAACCTCAGATAAGTGCCGTCAGACAGTATTTTCCATTTTATGAGATGATTTGTGTTTTGGCATTCCTGTCACCCTCAGCTTCCTGAAGCCAAGGGTTAAATTTAGCCAAGGTCATTCTCAGTCCAGAGTCCCAATAGCCTCTTTCTGTACACCAGAACAGGCCATCTCAAGAATTGGATCATTTCTTTGGGAGCAAGTATTTTCAACAAGGTTTCAAGTTCTAACCAGATCCTGTCCAGTGGGAAATATGACTGAATCCTGTTATTAAGGCTTTAGTCAGGCCAAATAGTTCTGAATCATCCAAACTGGGGATGACCAGGGATTTCAAGGCTGGAATGAAGTCCACACTACAGTGGTCAGAACCTCCACCACACATCTGTTCTGTGTGAATGTTCATGCATTCACTCTCCACCTGGATATTCCAGTGGCTCATACAAGTCAACATATCCCAAGCTGGGCTCAACATTTCCGCACTGCTCCTCCTAATGGAATCCCTGCTTCACATGAGGGCATCATCAGCTCAGCTACCTAGATGCCTAAGAAAGAAACCTGTGAATCATCCCAAGTTCTTCTTAGTCTTTTACTTTATTGGGACCAATCAGTACGTTCTGTGTTTTACTTCCAAAATATTTCATGAAACATTTTCTTCTCCTCCATCCTTAACATGGCTGCTTGAGTTCAGGGCTAATCATCTCCTCAGGTTTCCTGGTTCCCGTCCAAATCATCTTCTACGTAATACCAAACAGTCACTTTCTGAAGAGCAAATACTGGTATATGCCACTTTTCTACTGAGCACTCTGCAGTGAGTCCTTGCTGTCCTCAGAATGAAGTCCATATTGCTCAGCCCATATAATGCTGAGTTCTGGGCTCTGGCTGCCTCTTTAGCTCACCCTCTCACCACTCCTCAGGGCAAACTATGTATTTAAGAATTCTAAACTTATCATTCTATTTCTCCCCTTGTGCCTTTGTTTGTACTAGCCTCTCTACCTGATAAACTCTTACAGCCCTCCATCCTACTGGGGCCATTTTTGAACAATTTCACTCTACATTTCCTAAACTCAATAATGTGGAAGGAAAAATGGGTGGCAATAACCATTGTTTGGGTCCACATCCTTCTACAAAAAGATTCTCATCATTCATGTGTCCTGACTTGCTCGGATTCTGATTTGAAGAAACCAACTGTAAAAAAAAATGTTTGCAATACGTAGTTAAATTTGAACAAATACTGGTATTACATGATATTAAAGAATAAGATGTAATCATGTTCTATTGGATACATCTTTTGTTAAATCCTTATCGGTCAGAGATACACACTGAAGTATTTACAGGTAAAATAACATTTCACATTTGCTTCAAAATATCCCAGATGATTTTTAAAAATTTAAATTAACAACGAGGGAGGGATCAATGAAACAAGGTAGACAAAACTGCAATAGGGGTGATGTGGGGGTTCATTATATTTTTCTCTCGACTTTTGTATTTGCTTGAAATTATTATAATATGAAGTGTTTTGTTTTTAGAAAGATTAATCCATCATGATATATCCAGCTCACAGAAATGTTTGGATTATACTGTTTGCTGTTGTTTTAAATTAAAACCATGTAAAGGGGCATGCAGTTTGCTGCAGTTGCTACCACTCCCTCTTGCCCTAGAACCTGGGTCACTCTTACATCCGCACTGCCCCGCTGGCTCAGGTTGCGTTTGATTTTGTAGGTCTGCATGCACTTGTGTAATGAACCATTATGTCTAAATAGGTTCAGTCTAGTTTTTGATCATCAGTAGCTAGTTATTTCTTTAACTAAGCCACTTAGTTTTGCTCTTTCTATGGCCATAGGGTAAACCCCACAAGAGCCAATACTTTTGTGCTACTGGGTGGGAATTAGAGCTGGACAGCATGCCCTCACCACTGAAAAGTGATGCCAGCTTCATGCTTGCGGCCTTCAGATCAGCAATGTCTTTGTAGATGTCTGCTCTGTTCCTGAGAGATGAGACAGTCTACAATGATCTCTGCTTGCTATGTGTTAGATGCAGTCTGTGGGTATGTTTACAAAGAGTAGCTTAATATAGAATAAAATAATTTGTTTTCTTTAAAAAAAAAAGTTGAGGGACATTGACCCTCTACTTTTGTTCCTGGGACTCCCAGAATCTCTGAAGCTCCAAAGACTTTCCATGCTGATCATGCGTGGGGGACACCACCCACTGTGATGTGCGGAGTGTAGTAACACAGGGAAGCACAGGCTCTGGAAGCAGTTCCTCACTGAAATCCGAGCTCTGTCACAGTGACTATATGCACTCTTTCTAAGCCACAGTTTTGTCATTTGTTAGTGAGGGACCACTAGGAATTACCCTAAGAACAATGTTTTAAGGATTAAATAACACAAATACATGCAAAATACTGAGAGCAGTGTCTGGAGTATGGTGTATATCAATACCTATTAGCTGTTACTACTATAACTGTCATCTTCAACAACAGCAGAAGTTTTGCACCAAAATAATGCCTATGTTTCACCAATGTAAAAAATACTTCAAAGTTAACTTTAAAAAAAGGTTAGACTGAATAGAGCAATATTATACAAGCCAGCTCCTTTCATTGAGTTAGATGCCTTCTCGGGTTACAATTTATTAGTTTCCATGCAGCTGCATAAACTTTTAAGTTAAAATGACGGAGTTTTCATGACCTTTCTTTGATCAGATAAACTCATTTTAGCAATTACTTTAATCCATTAATTACAGCTGAAAAGAATCATATAACAAACAGAAAAGGTACAGGGGGAAATCATCACATGGTAAAGTGTATCTGACTTACAGCCTCCTCCCTCACAAGAAGTCCTGTAAGGTCATTACAAAGGTGTCACATAAATCCAAGGTATTAGACTGAAGAGAATATTCCCAGTGAAGATGAATGAAATAAATTCTCAAATCAGTGTCAGAAGTTTTAAAAAAAAAAGTCTTTCTGGAAATAGGCTCTAAAGAGAAAGCCCAAGTTTCAATCTGAGTCAAATGTTGACAGGGCTGCCGAGGGACCAGGTCTGCGCTGTGAACTGTGGAAGGTGTGTTGTTTGTGTGTTTGCTGAAAAGATGAACATCGCTATGCGAGCAGAGCTAACAGCCCCTTCCAAGGAAGTCCAGGATAAACATTAACCAAAATGCTTACAGCATCTAAAGGACCCAATAGGTCTCATAATCAAAGCAAAAGGCATTTAGAAAGTAAATTTTCTCTTTTCCCGTATCCTTTTATCATTTGGAACAATATAGAGAACTGGTTAGTTTCACTTTTTATTCATAATCAGTTTTAGTTCCAACAGCTCAGATAGCTATTATTATTAACTAGTGACCCAGTGCACGAAATTCATGTACATTATAAAGGGAATTAATTAAAGGAAATATTTTAATATTGCTATTTGCCCTTTCTCTATAATAAAAGTGTCAGAGATGAAAGAAAATTAGTAAAATGTATATGAAAATCTTCCTCCTTTCAGGGTCAGGGGCACAACCCTGGACCCAGAGTCAAGGCCCGTTCACACGCACGTGCCTCGAAATCACGCAAGACCCAGACCCAGCTGGCCCCACACCACCCATTGGGTGAGATCCAGACCCAGCCAGCCCCACCCCCGTCAAGCCCCACTGAGCAGGGGGTACAACCTCAGGTCCCCTGGCCCAGTGCTCGGCAGGGGGGGTAGCCTCAGGTCCCCTGTCAAGCTCTGCCAGGTGGGGGATGCAGCCTGAGGTACTGAGCCCAGCGCTGGGGTGGGGGGCGTGGCCTCAGGGCCCCTTGTCTGGCACAAGGGTGAGGGACATGGCTTGAGATCCCCAGTCAAGCCCTGCTGGGGTGGGGGGTGCACAGCCTAAGGTCCCCAGCCCCAGCCTGGTGCCATGTAGCCTCAGGTCCCTGCTGATCGCTCGTTACGGGAACCCCACCTCTGCTATGGGTACAGGCATATTGTGATGGTGTGAGGGTCAATTTGCATACTACTTTATTATACAGGATAGGAATAATAAAATTAAACCACAAATCTTTATATTTGCCTAATCTGAATTAAACACATTAATTCTAAGATAATGTTACACTTCTTAAAGATTTTATATGAAATCAATTCTAAGACTTAACATTATAGGCTCAAATTTTAATCAGTTAACCAACTCTGAATTGTGCTTCAAATTTATTTCTAGAAAAAAAAAAAGATATCTACCTCCAAAGAATGCAAGACTTGAGAAACCCAGCAATGTTGGTTTATCTGAATTATCTAGCAGCCATCTTGTTTGTGGCTGTTTATTATCTCGCATGCCATTGTTTCTGTGGCAACGAGATTAAGTCCACACCACTTGCTTAGGAACTGAGTGGCTATTCCTATGACAGCTTTGCCTCCGAGGGTTAAATGACTATGCTTCGTCAGTGCAAATCATTTCCGTGGTTATACCAGCAATCTTATAGCTAACAAAATTAGAGCATGGAAGGGGCATTCGTTGTAATACACAGAAGCCCCTGATTTTTACTTAAAATTTCAAAAGCTGCCCTAATTTCTAACTTATTGGCTTTGATTATAGGCTTATGAAGAAAGAATCATTTAAATGACTAACAGATTAGTCTGCAGTTGTCAATTTCTTCTAGCTTAAGGAAACCGAGCTTACTTGAAAAATAAAATAACTTTTTTGGACTTAATCTAAGCATAAAACGAATGAACAAATGAACGAATGAATGAATGAATGAAAAGGTAAAGACAATACCAAAAGAGAAGTATGAATAAACACAAATTTAAAATTCAGAAAAAAATCAGAGTAAAAAATTAATCATCCACTAAACCAAATAACCCCCTCCCTCTGCATCCACTGTAACAACTATGAAATGTGGGAACTGAACAACCAATATCCTGAGCATTGATATGCCCTTTCCAAACACACACTGGACATAACTGACAGAGAAAACACAAAGAGCTGGGGCAGACTGGGAAGTGTAGTTTTTTAGCTCATAGTCCTCTTATTCTTTTAATTTATTTTGAAAGTATAATATTGTTTATATTACATAGCAATAGTAGCAAAAGCTATATTGTTGTGTGTATATTATAACATGTATGTGTAATAAATGACAATAACAGCACAAAGGAGGTGAATGAAAAGGAGCAAAGTTGTTGTATTTTATCAGAATTAAGTCACTAGTAATGTGAAGTAGACTGTGTTAAATTAAACATGCATACTGCAATTTCTAAACAAGCCATTAAGAAAATAACTCAAAAAAGTAGTTAAAAATATCAACTGAGGAATTAAAACTGGCACATTAAAATCATCTGTCTGACATAAAGTAAGGTAATGAAAGAGAAACAAAAATGGAATGGGAAAAAAAGAAAACAACTATCAAAATAGCAAGCTCAAACCCAATCATATCAATAATTAAACTCTCTAATAATAAACAGGAGAGATTGTTAAAATGTCGGCAAAGGCAAAACCCAACCATGTGCTATCTATAAGAGACACACTTTAAAGAAAGAAAGGGGAAAAAAGCAGCATGTGGAAAAAGATATACCAAGAAAACATCAGAGAACTGGCGTGGGTATATCAATACCAGATGCAACAGACTTTAAGAGAAGTAATATCACTAGCTCCATTGCTCTACCAAAGCCCTCCCCAGCTCCTGCCGGGAAACCCTTTACTGCAGCTACAGTTACAGCTCTTTCCAGCTTCAGGTAACCACACTTCCCAGTCTGCCTGGCTCATACACAGAGCCCACATGAACTACTAGCTGTATCAATTAATAATGTGGATTTTTTTCAGTAGATGGAGTTACACATATGTTGATATATG
This sequence comes from Vespertilio murinus, assembly GCA_963924515.1. Lineage (NCBI taxonomy): Eukaryota > Metazoa > Chordata > Mammalia > Chiroptera > Vespertilionidae > Vespertilio > Vespertilio murinus. The sequence goes on along the minus strand of OZ004713.1, from coordinate 55,647,593 downwards.
TACAATATATGTATGTTATTTTGTTGTATTGACAAGCAAGCTTCAAAACTTCATATGTCAAATTTGCTGAAGGTGTTAACATCAGATATTTTTACGCTTAAAATGTCAAATTTCGTGCCAAAAAAGAGCATTTGTGGGAAGTTTTAATTCATTACTTTATTTTGAAGGAAAAGTTATCATATACTTCAGGAAGCTTATGGTGACATGCTCCATCTCAAGATACTTGTGAACGCTGGTTTAAATGCTTTAAAAGTGATGATTTTGATGTGAAAGACAAAGAACATCTAGGTCAACCAAAAAAGTTTGAAGACCAACAATTATAAGCATTATTGGATGAAAATGCATGTCAAACTCAAAAACAACTTGCAGAAAGATTAAACGTTGCTCAGCAAACAATTTTCTATCATTTACAAACAATGGAAAATATTTTAAAGGAAGGAAAATGGGTGCCACATCAACTGAACGAAAGACAAATGGAAAACCGAAAAATCATCAGTAAAATGTTGCTTCAATGGTACGAAAGAAAACCTTTTTTTTTGTATCGAATTGTGACTGGTGATGAAAAGTGGATTTCTTTTGAGAATCCCAAACACACAAAATCATGGGTTGATCCAGGACAACCATCAATATCAACGGCAAGGCGAAATCGCTTCAGAAAGAAGACAATACTCTGCGTTTGGTGGAATCAGGAAGGTGTGGTGTATTATGAGCTTCTAAAACCAGGTGAAACTGTTAATACTGATTGCTACCAACAACAAATAATCAATTTGAACCATGCTTTGATGGTAAAACAATCAGAATGAGCCAGAAGACACGGCAAAGTAATTTTGTTTCATGATAACACACCATCACACACTTCAAACCCAGTTAAAGACACATTAAAAGATCTTGCCTGGGAATTATTAACCCATCCGCTATATTCACTAGACATTGCTCCTTCAGATCACCACTTATTTGATTGATGGCTTAGGCACTTTCTGAGCAGCACTTCAAAACATATGAAGAAGTGGGAAATTGGGTCTCTGAATGGTTTGCCTCAAAATAAGAAAAGTTCTATTGGGACAGTATCCACAAATTACCTGAAAGATGGGGAAAATGTGTAGCTAGTGATGGACATTACTTTGAACAAAGCACTTTTGATGTTTCTCTTGAAATTATCGTGTTTTCTTTGATTACAAAATCCACCATTATTAATGGGTACACCTAGTAAGTTCCGGAGCGATGAGATGTAATTGGAAGTGGTACATGGCACTTCTTTGAAGTCTTAATAAATGAAGTTTGTACCATTCTTCCATCTTTTTTCTGTTCTGTTACTCAATGTGTGGATGGGATGGCTGGAGCTCCAACAGCTTTCTTGGACTGTAAGCAAGGGAACCACACCCAAAGGATGGTGGAGTGAAAAACTGGAGGGAGCCTGGGTCCTATGTGACCTTTAGACCTGCCATTCCAGCCCTAGGCTGCCAATCAATAGAGGAGTGAGAAATAGACTTCTACTTCTTTAAAACCTTTTTCAACGTTTATTACTACTTAATCCTAACTGATACACTTGGCCTGTGAGGTCCCAGCTGATCTTGCCCTGACTTCCTTTCTAACCTCACAATTAAATGTCACCTCCTCTGAGCAGTCTTCCCTGACAATCTTAACAGTAACCCCTCCTCGGTCTCAGTCTTCAGAGCACACTCCTGTGTCCCATCAAGGTATTTGTCATTTGAAATCTATATATTTGTTAGTTTATTTCTTTTTGTCTGTATTTCATTAGGCTTCATTAAGGAGGGTCTCTCTCCCTCTCTTCCTCCCTGTCAAGAGTGTATATCATATAAAGTTATCTCTGCCATATATCACTTCGTGCCTTGCATAGAGTAGGCAGGCTCACAAAATATTTATTTAAAAAATACACACCATTGTACTTCACTTTTATCCGACCTCTTTTCTCATCAATTAAACCAGGGCCTAGCCAAGTTTTTTTGTAAAAGGTCAAAGAGTAAATATTTTAGGCTTTACCATCTCTGTTACACAGTTGTTGTCCTTGTATTTTTTTCCCCTAGCAATCCTTTACAAACATAAAATCCAGCTTAGCTCAAGGACCGTACAAAAACTGGCTGAGGATGTGATTTGTCCCACAGGCGAGTCTGCCAATCCTTGGCCCAGACTCCAAGTGTCTTAAGATCAAGCCTGAGTTATCTACATATATAAAAGGCTAGGTTAATTCACGCATTCGTGATATATATATAAAGCTCTCGTATGCGTATGGTTTGATCTGTCATTGTTGATCGTGAATTTGGTTGACATTTCCATTATAGAGAAAGGGCGAATAGCGATATTAAAATATTTCTCCTAATTAATTTCCTTTCAATGTGCATGAATCCATGCACCAGGACACTAGTTTTCTTATACCCCCGGGGTCCCCAGCACAATAGTGAGCACACAGAAAGTTCTCAGTAAACTCAGAACTCTGCCAAGTTAATCAGGATAAGGTCCAGGTTGGATGTCTCAAAGGGACATTTACCCCAAATTTACAGGTAACTACAGAAGACAGCCTCTCACATCGTCAAAGACTCTCTCCAGCCTGAGAAGTCACAGATCTCAAAATCCCTCCTTTCTAAGAGCACTGTTGCCTTAGGCAGCTGCCCCTTGTATATGGTGCAACTGCCGATGTTACCCAGTGGTTACCTTTGTTCTGCCTGGTTCTCTTGTCACCCAGCATTCTGAAAAGCTGCTGGTTTACAGAAACATCTACCTCTAGAGGAGAAACAGCTCAGCAAATTCAGAATTACTACATAACCAGTACCAATAGGTCATACACAATGGCCAGGAACACGTTCTGAAAACCGTTTCTGGATGGAGCAAGTCCCTGATCCCACTGTGTCTCCAAGTCCTGTGATCCACTCATAATGGATGGAGGAAGACATAACAAATAAATGATAAAAAAGGCTCCATGGTCATAATCACAGTCACAGATCCTCTCCCACACGCCTCCCCCCCCCACCAATCACAGGATGCCAGGACATTGCAGAATCTCTCAAGAGACCTGAGTATGCACTGTTTCCTGAGGGCATGGCTGCTTCCACACACTCCAGGGGTCCGAGCCACCTTTCTCCGGAGAGCAGAGCCTCTTTCCTCCGCATCCACATGCTCTGAATTATTGCCAGCACCTGCTCTCTTGCCAGCACTGTTCCCAGTCCTGGGTGGAATGGGTAAAGGAGGAGCAGGGGTGTTACCTGGGGTCCTGCCAGATCTCCAACCGCATGGAGTAGTGGAGCCAGCCACTTCCTCCTTCCTTTTCACATTCCTGAGCTCTCAGAATAATTCCCTGCACTGTTCTATCATTACGTCTCTGCCACCCCATGTTCACATCCCCATCATCATGGAAAAAAACGGGAACTATTGGTCCCTGGGGTGCTGTAACCAAACAAGCAGATGCTTCCAAAGGAAACTAAGTGTCAGATACTTAATGCATGACTGAATTAAACACACTATCCAACCAAGCTTCGCTCGGATGTAGCAAGTCCTTGTGGAAGAAAGAAGCAAAAAGGAGGAAACAAGTTATTTAAAGACAGGCTTCGAGTTAATGATGGAGCAGGAAGCAGCATCCAAGTCCCCTGATTCAGAGATGAGGCCTCATCTTCCAGAAGAGCCCAACGTAGGCAGTGCCCGAGGCAAGGAGTGAGGGAGGGATGGCAGCCTCAGGAGGCACTTGGTGGTCAACTAAAGGAATCCAAGGCCCCTGTCGCTGCTCTCATGAGCGCCTGGGGGTTCTATGTTTGTGAAGAAGATAATCAATACTTAGTGAAAATATGACCTTGGGACTTGGTTTTGCATAAATGTCTGACTTGGGGAAGCTAAGGCAGGGGGTGGAGAGGAACTGGAAGAAGTGCTGGGCAGATGGCACCATGGGGAGTGCTCTGGGGAAAAGGGCTTCTGAAGGGAAGGAGTTGTGACCTGGGGGCCCAGAGAGAAAGCTGGCAGGAGCTGAGCGATGCATGTTCTTTCCTCCCTGAACACCACTCCTGCTGGCCGCACGTATAAAACACAGGTGAGAGCAAGCAATGCCAAAGATATCTTTCCCCTAATGTCTGATATAATCGGACATCCAGTTCTTTGAAAGTAGAACCGTAGACAGGGACCAGAGTAAGTTTCAGGGAAGAGTTGAGATTTCATGCCACTTTGGGGTAAAGAAACTGGCTGAAGCATCCATCCCATTTAATGTGTGCGGCTGTCCTCTCCCGTGTCCCTCTCCACAGCCACTCGGCAAGGGCTTAGACTGTGGCCACCACCGCTGGAGGCAGGGTACAGACCCCTCTTGCTGAACTGGATGAGGGGAATCACACCAGACTAGTCACCCAGACAACCATCCAGAGTCATGAGAGACTAACCGAGGATGCAAATAGGATCTGGGGCTGGGTTAACATTAGAAACAGAATCACCGGGATCAGATGGCGGGGCGAGTGGATATGGCGACTAGGAAGTGAGATCTCACCAAGGAATCGTGGCTCAGAAAGCAAACCAAAGCAGGGACACAGAGGCAGAATAAAATGTGGGGCTGGAAGTGCCCGTACGACCACAGAAGATGGTGAGCAAAGAGGCGACTGCAGGAGGCCTGGACTGCCAGGCTACCTCTCCACCGGGCCCTGCGCGGTAGGTTAAGCTTTATATGCCGACGTCTCCGCAGGACTGAACAACCAGGTCCCCAGTGTTCACATGAGAAAATGAAAGTAGGGGGAGACTCATCCTAGTGCTTTGAAGCTCATGTAATAAGTTGGAGGCACACCCAAGATTAAAGCCTTCGTCTCTCTCTGTTTATCTGTGCACATTACGAACACAAAATGATAATGCTTACATTTTCCAGGTGCATGGGAAAGGCGGTCCCAGTGTGTGGCTAGTTATAGGCAGGAGCTCAAGGCACAGGGCTATGCAAGTAGGTGGTTGCCCCTGGAAACACTCAAAGGTAGGGAGAACCCACTCCTGACAATCACAGCCAACTCTCAGTCATCTTACAGCCTTTCCTCCCTCTGCCCTATGGACATTTTAGTGCCTCCTCCCTTACTATCTGTCGGTGTGAAATCAGGTGAGACAAACTAGGTTGAGAACCATTTCAGCCTAAGCAAATCACAGCCAGAAGGTCAATCTGCTGGGGAAGGAAAATCTCCCCAACCCACTATCTTTATACTACCTGAGGGCCTGGCTACATAGGCCAAAGCTTTTTGCTTCCTGAGAGTTTATTAAGGTCTAGGGAAGTTGTAGCTACTGAGTGAAGTCAACCCATACCCACTGCTATTCTATAACTTGACTTGAAAAAGCTGGAACTTCTTTGCATTGAGCTTCAAAACTGGGTGGTTTGCACACCCAATTAATGAAGAATAAAGGTCTTGATTACTTGTAACTTGAACCTGGCACCGTGGGTCACTGGTTCTTATAAAACAAAGAATAAACAAACGAGACTCCAAATTATCCATCAAGAGAAAGCTCGACCAACACTTACTGACTGGCTGATTACTGTAATACAACAAACATTTAAATACACCTACTCTGTGGAATAAAACTGAAAAGCAAGTTTGGGAATACATTAAAACATTGTTTCACCTTTAAGATATAAATATACTAAAGTAAAAGAAACCAAGTCAGGACACTACCAGTAAAGGTTCTCATACTCATTATTGCATGTGGTTTAGCACATTTTCAAATGCATGCTGGCATGCTAATAGCAAAAGTATACTCACTGTGTACAAGAAAACAAAAATCTTTCCACATCAGCAGCAGGGTGAGTTTTGTAAAGCCTTCTGCATCATATTCCACGACACCTCTAAGTAATAAAAACATACACACACACAAACAAAAACTCTTATAAAAATAAGGTATAAAAGAAAATAGAACAAGTTAAGAACCTATTCATAAAGTCAGGGTTACTGAATTTGAGATGCATTTAGGGTGGGTGAGTGCTACCATGGAAGGATGTAGATTTGGAATGACAATAGCTGGTTTAAGTGACAGCTTTGCCATTGACTAATTATGATTGCAGGCAAATCACTTAACCTTTGAGCCTCAGTTTCCTCATCTGTAAAATAAACATAAGAATATTTCCAACTTTCTTTGCAGGCTGTGAAAAACAAACCATAGAGTGCTAAGCTAAACCATAGAGTGCTATGCAAATGTCCGTTACTAGCTGTGAGTAAAGGACAGATTGGGATCAGGGGAGCAGGGTCATCACTGTCCTACAGTGGTCATGAGCCCCACTCCCACTTAGGCACTGAGCAGCAGTGAGCAATGGCAGTGCTACTCGGAATCCTTCACTTAAGGCCTCTGCTGCCCTCAGAGACGCCTTCTCCTGGCTGACTCAGGCCAATCAGACCATTACAGCTGATGGCCGCCCAGTCTAAGTACAAACATAAAGGAACAGCTGCACCCCTGTAAAGCTAAAGGGACTCACACACTGAAGGCTATGTGATGTGCTCCAAGACCATGTGCATATCATTTAGATTTTCTGACTTAATCAACAATCTTATTCACCAGTTTATACTTCTCATGAACTTGTAACTAACACATTATGGTACAACACTGATATTTAAACTTTTTAGGTCCTACATCCCATAAGCAAAAACCAGCAGAGATGCCTCTTCATCATGTAGCATGGTGGGGCAAAAGTAGGCTTACAGTTGTTTGTATGGAAAATAATAAAATAATTAATAAATAATATAAGAATAAATTGTTTCATGTACTCAAAACCTACATTTTCAAAAGCCTACATTTTCACCACCCTATATAGTCCAGTATTATAGTAGTATGTATATATAATTAAGTAGTTTCATACAAGTATTACTGCATAATAAAACATATGCAAAAATGTACATTTCAGCCCTGACCGGTTTGGCTCAGTGGATAGAGTGTCAGCCTGCGGAGTCAAGGGTCCCAGGTTCGATTCCGGTCAAGGGCATGTACCTTGGTTGCGGGCACATCCCCTGTGGGGGTGTGCAGGAGGCAGCTGATCGATGTTTCCCTCCCATCAATGTTTCTAACTCTCTATCCCTCTCCCTTCCTCTCTGTAAAAAAAATCAATAAAATATATTTTTTAAAATGTACATTTCAAAGAGTGAGATTTAAAAACAAATGTAAATGCAATTTTCATATTTTTCTTGTACAATAATAGAATGAGGTGGAGCATGCACTCTGGGACACATGTACTTTAGAGGTCACCCTGCTGGCTTCTGCATTTTCAATGATATATACTAAAGGTGATTTTACAAATTAATAGTCATTTCTTAACTACTGTTTGTATCATAGGTACTTTCTCAAAATGCTCCTAAATAAAGCTGAAAAAAATCTTAAGTATTAAAGACTTATGGGACTTATTTCATTTTACGCTTTCCTATTTCCACTTTCCTTTTGTCCCAGTTTCTTCCTTTATTTGTTTAAAATTTTAATTTTATTACTACTGTATTTTCATGTATTTATAAACCTTCTCAGGAATATGGTGGGCTATACCCAGACCAAAAAACCCTAGCGCTCTGTCTCCCCAAATGGGTAAAACGAGGCATCATCAGAACAGCCTGCGAGGAAAGAGCAGAAGCTTGTGAGGCCTCTGCCACCATGTGCGGGGACGTAGAGGACAGAGCTGCACAGCACACTGCCCCTGGCTCCTGAAGGAAGGAGGGGGTGAACACAGGGCCAGCAGTGGGCATGCCCGTCCTGTCACTGCAGTTCCATGCTACCCCTTTCCCCTCAGTGCTTCTTCCAACTCGAATCCCAAGCAGGAGTCATCTGTGCGGCACTGTCCGGAGTGGGGTCCGGTTGGGAGACCCAACCCTGAGAACCCGGGTCCCACCCTGGTCTCTCTCCCTGGGTAACTTCTGCTGGTTGCTAGACTTCTCAGAGCTGCAGGGTTTCATCAGGAAATGGTCACTCCCCCTGCCTGGTTCGCCTCCTAACGCCCCTGTGCTGAGGGAGGGGACAGTGCTCTGCAAACGGGAAAGGGCTCCGTACCCTTCCTGCTGGGGCGGGGCCGGCCCTGCTGCTGCCTCAGGGAAGATACTCCGTTTTGTTATCTGCTAAAGAAGCTAAAAAACATCTTCCTGGAAGCTTCAGTGGAAGCAACATACCAAAAAAGAATCAAATATATGAACAATTTCTCTTACTAGCAGTGTGCTGGTTAATTTAAACTGAAAAGGAAATCTCCATGAAAGTTCTGAAAAGTATTTCTGGATTGATGTAGTGTCTTAGCTCTTAGACACTGAGACCAGTGATTTCTGACTGCAGCTCACAGCAGGGCCATCAGGCTGAGGGCATGGCTGACATACGGTGCCACAAAGAAGGACTCACGTGCCAAAGTGGCTGAGGAAAGCAGCAATGTACTCTCTCCTCTTGTGGTATCCCTGGATCACATACTGCACCTGGAAAAGGAAGCTGAAGCTGAGCCATTTTAATGCTTTATTACGAAAAATTTCAAAGAGTCAGAGAAGTAAAAATAACAGTGAAACGAACATCCATAGTCCTGCCACATATATTTAGCAACTGTGAATATTTTGTCTTCTTGCTTTATCTAGCCATCTACCTACCTATCAACTTATCAATCAATGTTGCTGAAACATTTCAAAGGAAATTAGAGACAGCGTGATAGTTCAACATAAATACTTCAACATGCATCTCTAAAAAATAAGACATTTTTCTGCATAACCACAGTATCATTATCATGCCTAGCAAATTCAGCAATCATTCTTTGAATCCATGTGACTCTTCAAAAGTTCCCAGTTGTCCCCAAAACATTTTGTTAAAGCAGGGCATCAGGCAATTTAATCAAAGGCTTTTCATTAAGAATAATAGTGCCTCCTAGAGGTGTGGTCATGTGTCATGTATGTGTGCCTGTACATGCATATATGACACTGACTTTTCAAAGCGATTGGGCAAGTTGTGTTGTAGAACGTTCTGCATTCTAGATTTTCTGACTCTTTCCTTTTCCCACTACTCTCTGTATTTCCTATAAATTGAAAGTTAGAGCTAACGATGTGATTAGATTCAGATTAACTATTTTGGCAAGAAAAATTCACAATTAATACTGGGTTTGATCACTGGTTGAGATGATGACACCCAGATTATCACAGCAAGCAATCTCTGGGTATACCTCTCGAAGCTTATGAAGATCTAGTTCCCCATAACTTTTCACTCAGAGTTTCAGTATCTGTTGGAAATGCTTGTCTAAATCAATTCTTTCATTAGGGCCTGAAAAAATGGTGATTTTTGAATTCTATCTGCATTTCTTCTGCATTTTTCAGCTGGAATTCTAGGTAAAGAGCTTCTTCCCACCAAAATAAATGATTTGGTTATCATGAACTATACCTCCTATTCAAAAGGCAGGATAACATTTAATTCTTTTTCTTTAAAAAAAAATCCTAATATTCATGTAAGGAGGGTTGTAATAGATTTTATTTTGCTTTTTTACTTTTCCTTGTTATTCCCAAATGACAATTTCTATTAAAAATTGTGATAAACCAAAACACTATCCACTTACTAGTAGCTCTGTGTAGAATCTGTGCACCAGTAGCTCTCTGTAGGGCTTGGCCACTCCCACACCCATTGCCAGAGGCTCTCAGCAGCCCAGAGGCCCATCCACAGCTGAGCGCGGAATGCTTGCCTCATCACCGTGGTGACAAAGCAAGCGTTCCACCAGGCTGCTCATGCTGCCTGCTCTCAGTGGCCGCCTCCTCCCCCCACCGGGACTGGGGGACTCTGGCAGGGCTGAGAGGACTGGACACTGCCATCTTTTGTGATAGAGTGATGGTTAATTTGCATATTATCCTTTTATTATATAGTATTTATTAGATAGGATATGCATAGCTCATGGACCTAGAAAATAGAGTAGGGAAGACTTGGGGGGAGGGAAAAGTGAGGGGAAATGTGAGATATCTATAATACTATCAACAATAAAACAATATAAAAAAGAAACCTGTGAATTCAGCAAGCTAGGCACCTATCTGAAAGTTAATTATTTACACATCAGCTTCTAACACAAAAACACATTCCTTCTAATGTCCTTATAATGGCTGCAAGAAACAGTGGGAGGGAAGGGATCCCCCAAATTGTTTATACTGGCTGTGGCCACAATGTGTTTCCATGGCTCACAAAAGCTTGAGATAAAGTGCTTGAAATAACCTTGACACAATTGGTACTGATAGCCATGTTGTACCCTTTAAAAGTAAAACAGTTCTATTTATATAATGGGGGTTTATGTCAATTTATAAAAACAGTGCTTACTTTGCAGGATCAGAAATGTTATTTTGGGAAAAGAAAAACAGATGATAAGTTTGCTTAAGTGGCTTTGTTTAGAAAAGGGATGAAAACAGTTCTGTACACTTGATTTTAAAAACAGAAAACCATTTTAACAGAAACCCACAACAAAACTGGCTATAAAGATAGATTCCAACGTAATTATGGAAATTCATTAGAAGAGATTGTTTCTAAAAGCAGCCATACTGTCCTCGTTAGTAGCAAGCAGAAGAACATCTATTTTAAAAGACAAGTAAAATTAATGAAAGGGAACCAGATAAGAAAAACAAACTGATTCTTGTATTTCTGGGGAAATGCATTATACTATTTTTTTTTTTTTTTAGAAAAATGTATGACTAGAAATTAATCTTAATTGGAGAGCTTTAAAAAGGCTTTCTACTCAGTTCTGGAAGACCAAATTTACATTCTTCCCGTAATACTGGGACACAGGTTGGGAGGCAGTGTAAAGTCCCACAATGTAAGTAAGAATGCTGTCCTCTGGTCAGCGTCATAGAAGGGTAGAGGCTGGGGGATTTGGTCCAATGAGAAGCAACCACTCGATGAAAGTTAAATACCCTGGAATCCGTGCCAACCCCATAGACTGCAGAGTTGCCAGGTTTTAGTTTCTCTGACATTTAAAAAATAATATTGAAGCCTTTGTAGGATATTTTCTATGTAGGGATGAGCTTTTTTTTTTTTTTAAGCTGATTTATCTTTTGAATGAAAGACAAACAAAAGATTTATTTTTCAAGGCAATGTGAACCAATCAATAGGAGCAAAAGAAACAACACTTTGGGAATTAAGCAAACAGAGTCAGTCTACGTAGGAGAAGAAAGTCAGTGTTGCTTGTGGATCAATATCTCCAATTTTTAGCTACATACACTGGCTGGACATACTTTTTGAAGATATCTGACAACAGTCATTAATGCAAACACAGCTACTTGTAATGGCTCATTAATGCAGCTAACAGGAAGCTTTAGATAGTCTGGGAGCCTGGCCACAGCCAGCTGACCTGAAAACCTTGCCCCTAGGAGCAGGAATCTGGCAAATGGCTCCAAGACATGACGGGGAGAATCAAGAACTGACTATTAACATGTGAAGTGCAGAAAAACAGCAGGAGATTAAGGAAGCTCTATAGATTTGCCCGAATGTTAACCAGTGACAAACACTCACACAAATACATACTCACATGCACGCATGGACTACAAGAAAATGAAGGAGTTTAAAATTTTTAAGCCATTGATGAGGTATGGATTTAGCAAATAATTAAGACATAAAGGAAATACAAGAAAGGAGAGATGCAAATTTAAAAGATAAAGATAAGAGTGGAACAGGAGGTCAGAATCCCTAGAAAAGGAAGAAAGAGGGTAAAGAAATAGTGAGAGAAACTGACAAATTGTAACTCAAAGTCGGAAAGCCGCTGTTGGATGAGGTGGAAATTAAGGAGATGGGTGAAGAGGTGGTGCCTGCTCAATGGGATGGTGCTGGGTGCAGGCTACCCCGGAGGAGGGCCTCACAAGGGGAGTTACCTTTACCTTGTTGGTGAGCAGGTGGCATACTTGAGGAACGTAATCAATGAGACATCCTCCTCCTGGAAAGGCTGGAATGTGAAGAGCTGAGGAGCCTCCCAGTGCACTGAAAGGACAAGAGCACAGTGGACACTCTTCTTAGGGCTCAAACCATTGAAGAAGTGAAACCCCAAACAGACTTGGCTTCTCTTATCAAAGTCTGCCCACCAACTGCCTGAATTAATGATGGTGGGAATAAGGGCTTCCCTTTATGATTACACTAGAGGCCTGATGCACACAATTCGTGCAAGGGGCTTGGTCCTCGCAGCCCGGGCTTTGTCCGGAAGGTCGTCCGGATGGTTGTTCCGCTGTTTGGCTATCCAGTCTAATTAGCATATTATGCTTTTATTATTATAGACTAGAGGCGTGGTGCATGAAATTAATGCATGGGGGAGAGGGAGTGTCCCTCAGCCCAGCCTGCACCCTCTCTAATCTGGGACCCCTCAAGGGATGTCCAACTGCGTGTTTAGGATCTGACCTAAATGGGCAGTTGGACATCCCTCTCACAATCCAGGACTGCTGGCTCCCAACTGCTCACCTGCCTGCCTTCCTGATTTCCCCTAACCGCTTCTGCCTGCCAGCCTGATTGCCCCTAACTGCCCTCCCCAGCAGGTCTGGAATCCACCCCCCCAACTTCCCTCCCCTGCAGGCCTGGTCCCCCAACTTCTCTCCCCTGCAGGCCTGGTCCCCCAACTTCTCTCCCCTGCAGGCCTGGGTCCCCCCCAATTGTCCTTCCCTGCTGGCCTGGTCACCCCAACTTCCCTCCTCTGCCAGACTGGTCACCCCTAACTGCCCTCTCCTGCAGGCTTGATCATCCCCAACTGCCTTCCCTTGCAGGTCTGGTACCTCCCAACTGCCCTCCCCTACTGGCCATCTTGTGGTGACCATCTTGAGTCCACATGGGAGTAGCCATCTTGTGTGTTGGAGTGATGGTCAATTTGCATATTACTCTTTTACTAGATAGGATTTGTATTTCAACCCATTTTGTTAAATCAGCATGCTCATGTTACACATGACTAAAACTAATGATTAATAACAACTAATGATGCTATCACACAACAGTAAAAATTAGCAAATTTTAATTGGCATGGATAAACGTCTTACCAACATTAATGGTTTGTACCCATTAATGAAACATAGACTTTTATACTCTTCATTATGCATAATTCAGTGCTGGGCAAAGATAAGTCATCCATTAAACACCTAAAGGTCACTAAACTGAACTAATGCAACTTCATGACACTGCACTGAAGGCGTCACTTCTGCAGTGACCAGCTTTGTTGCCTAGGCATCCTCATTTGGACTTTATGTTCCTCATTTTTAGTGTGATGAGGTGGTCTAGGGAAGGTGATGCAAACTCCAGGGTCTACCCAGCCCAGGCAGGGGATGTAGATGAGTGGAGAGAATAGGACATTTTATACACAGTGGGAAGGGCTCTCTACTGAACAACACCAGCTGATCTCAGACATGTAGAAACATGAGCTTTGTCTGATCGTATCCTAATTTTTCAAGTGAAGCCAGCAATCCAGATGATTTAACCTCTCAATTTTTAAATGGTACCAACTGATTAAACACTTTCTGACATACTGTGCTACCAGTCCCATGTCTGTGAGCCAATAGGGGTAGGAAGTTTGCAACTAGTTCACATAAACGTTGATATTCAATTCATCTTGATCTAAAAAAGGAAAAAACAAAACAAAAAGAGAAAAACCACTGTTCTAAGAACTAAGACCAACATTGATCCAGTAATGGTTCCCATGAACTTTCATGGAGATTTCCAACTTAAATTAACTGGCATAAGATTATTAAAAGAAATTGTTCAGAGCCTTACAGCATGCATATCATATGCACCTTGATTTCATCTTTCTACTCTTACTTTCCATTGGTCCTAACTTGTTTTTCTTATTTGAATGTTATTTTAATGTACTATATGTTTCTATAACCCCTAAACCCTCTCTATAAAACTATGAAATACAACAAAAAAAAAAAAACCCACAAAAAACAACAACCACACAACACACAAAAAAACAAAACCTTAAAATTCCTTCATGTTATGATTATTCATTACTCAAGTTCCCATAGCTACAAGATTGTAAATGGCCCAGCTGGTGTGGTTCAGTGGTTGAGCATCAATATATGAAACAGGAAGTCACGGTTGGATTCCTGGTCAGGGCACATGCCCAGGTTGTAGGCTCAATCCCCAGTGTGGGATTGTGCAGGAGGCAGCCAATCAATGACTCTCTATCATCATTGATGTTTCTATCTCTCTTTCCTTCTCCCTTCTTCTCTGAAATACATTTTTAAAAAAAGATTGCAAGTGGCAGCAAAACAATTCACAGTAACAGTCTAGAAAATCGTCCCGATGTAGTCTGGAGCAGACAGGCTCAGTCTAGAGCTTGTGACACCAGAAACAATCCACAGAACCAGTAGTACTGAAAGGGCTCCCGACCACTTGTCTCCAGGCTGACTACAAACTTTTGAAATTAATTTTTCTGGTAAAAATGAGCATTATTTTTGTTTGTTTATGGGGATGAAAACCCACAAACAAATAAAATCCCTGGTGATGCGAGGAGTCAAGATGGAGTAGAACCATCTACCATCACTTTTCCTATTCAGATGATACCTGAAAAGCACAACTCTGACAACTGAGGGAGTGATGACAGCCCTGGACTAAGTGACATCAGTGAGTCATCCACTCTGCATTACACAGAACCAGCAAGAACATCGCTTCTGTTTGCTTCTTGCAGAGGAGACAGTGGATCAGGTTTAGCCTAAACTCTGATCAGGGCAGAAAGACTCCTGTGACTTCTTGAGAATTGGAAAGAAGGCTTTGTAGCTTGTCTTTTGCATTAAAAAGTACACAGAGGGCACACATGTAACCAGGGATGAAAAACCAATTAAGAAGAAAATCCTCTAGAACAAGAAATTCAATATTTACATACTAAAATTACTAGTGAAATATCTGTATAGCAAAGAAAATACCAAGACTCAGACTTCTTACAGCTTACGTAGAACAACAATCCTGAGCAAACTAAAATTCCAAGAAAATAAAGTAACTTGGACAATTCCCTGGAATTGATTTTGATGGGCTTTGACCTGCATAAAATATTACAGGATAAGTTCTTAAGTACTCATTAAACTGAATATAAGGAATGAAATAGTCTGTGGGTAATCCTTGAAAGGGGAAACTCTCTCTGCTTCAGAAATACAGCAGTAACCAAACATGACCTGTAATGACGGACAGAAGCAGAGGTGCAGAGAAGCCCGAGACCCGCTGCTTCGCCGCCAGGCCCATCTCTCTGCACTCTGCTTTTGTGATTATCAAGATTAGCGCTTGTTCCTAGGTGCTTTCCATAATCTAATTTAATCCTCCCCACAATTCAATGAGGCAGGAATTATCGCTGTAATTTTATAGGTAAAGACATCGAGGCTCAGAGAGCAAAAAAATTTCCCTGGGTTCACACAACTAGAAAATGGTAAGCTGAGATCTGAACGCAGGCCTGCCTGCTGCCAGGGTCCATGCTGTGACTGCCGAGTCACCTGCCTCCCTGAGAGCGAGGAAGTTTTCACCTAGAAAGGGCTACAGGGAGCGGGGCTGGGACCCAATGAGACCACGAGCAGCCAGCAGCGCTCGGACCACCACCACGCAGGCTCAGGGTCAGGCAGCCCACCTCCCCTCAGTTTTCCACGTGGCAGCAGAGCAAGTTTTCCTTCCCTTTCGTTCAGCTCTCCAGCCCAACCATCAAACAACCGGATCCACTGAATCTTGGATGTGAGGGACCAACGGCTCTGTCTTGTCTAGCTCTGACTTTGATGGCTGTGCAGCTAAGCCTCAATGTGTGAAGCGCGTTAGATACTGTAAAGCAAACTTGTCAAACTCGTGGCCCATGTGGCCCACAACGAATATTTTTGCAGCTCAGCCAATGTAACGGTATGTAAGAAACATTTTAATAAAAATTTAGTAACTTAATTTTTATAATATCCTGTTATACATAATTATTAATAACGAACTACAACATTAGCCAATGACTGATTATTATCATCATGTTGCATTCACTTCCCTTACGTACCTTACGTGCAGGTACACTATTTCTCTCCACTAATACTAGCAGCGAATATTTTAGTAGCCAATAGCTGCATCATTAGTCTTGTCCTGACTTGTTTGGTGTGTGCAACAGAAAGTATTTTGCTTTCGGAGAACAAGAAAAATAGATTTGCATTACACTTATTAATTTGTGCAGTTATTCAATGCCTGATAAGTTAATGTTCAAGAAAAATATTAATTTTTATTAAAATATTCTATTATTTTATGTTAACAATGAGTCATTTATTTCAGCCCTTTGTATTCAGCATGTCTCTATTGAAATAAACCTACATTTCTATGAAAATTGAAGTTTTTGTTTTTCTGTGGCCCACATACGCTTACACCTTGTTTATTTGGCATTTGTGAGCCTTTGAGTTTGACATGCTTGCTGCAAAGGCTATTTTAAGCGACAGTGTCTTTTTAAAGGACACCTCTTGCCCCTGTATGGAACTCGGTACAGTAGTTCCTTGGCTTGTGAGGGTACTGAACCTGACTTCCAGCGTCACACACTGATAACTGCTGCTGACTCATGTATAAATATCCGCCTCACGAGTAAATATTTAACAGCTCACTATAGCCTGGATGCTGCCCTGATCACGCTGAATAAACAGAGTTAAGTGCCATAAAATAAAGGAGCTATTATGTTTTTAAAGGGTACAAGGTGGAGGTAAGACCTGTGATCTCTATTCAGTATTCACGCATCAAAATACATGGGACTGAGCATGTACCACTGAAGACTCCCTCCGAGCAGAGATTCCAGGCTCACTGGGCTATCCCCGGGAAGCAGGGCTGATCCTGACTTACCGGTCAGTGGCTGGCCTGGGGCCGGGGAGGGGCAGGAGGAGATGAAAGGGACCACCTGCTCTTGATTCCTCTGATCTCTAGAGCGGTGCAGTGGGAAAGCGGGTAAAGGTGAGGAAAAGTCCATTGGTGTGGCAGAGTTTCAGGCTGAACTTGGGAGGAGAAAGTGGGGGAAAGGGTTGTTTTGACAAAGTACTTTCTATCTCTTGCTGGACTGAAATGAAATAGGAAATTAGCTGCTAATCCTTGGAACTGAAACTGTAGCTATGCATCAGAAGGACAAAGCCAGAGTTTGAGAAGCCTTTCCAACAATTGGGTTGACCAGACCAAAAGGTAACCAGAAAGGCACTTCCCACCTCATTGGCTCTAAAAGTCACATATAATAACTGCCTGTTCAATGTATTAATACTGCTTTCCATGCAAATACAGTGATTTTTTTCACAGGAGCTCTCTGTGAACCCTTTTCTGTTTGCAAATAGAGCATCTCTGATACCAAAGACTTGCTTTGGCTACAGTGAGAGCAGAAAGAGAATGTTTTTTAGCATTTGGACATGAACACGACAGGGAGTCAGCCTGTCTGAAAGCCTGACTTGGGACAATGGGGTTTTGATTTTGACAGCAATTCTCTCCTCCCAAGCAGGGTTCTAACCTTACCCACCAAATTGAGCAAACCAGAGTTGGCATTGGAGCAAATCTGAGGGCAGTGATTCTCAATTACAGTTCCTGCTTCTGCCAAGTGTGCCCTTTGGTTCTACTCAACTTTCTCATCAGGGCAGCAGGGATAGCACCACTCCCAAAAAGACCCATCTCTCTTAGGGGGTTTAAAGGGTTAGAGTAACAACTGGAGTCACATTAATATTCAAATAGCACCAAGCACTTGACTCTAGCATGCCTCTGGTTCGAGAGTGATATGAAGGTGCTGCCAGAGGCACTGACCAGCCTTAGCGTCCTCCTTGGCCTCGGAATGGGGTCCAAGTTGCCTCCTCCACAGTATGACTCAGGGGAGTGTTGGAGGCTGAAGCATGGGAACGGGGAGCTTCCAGGTGGTGGATGGGCACAAGCTCCCACTAGGCCCCAGATGAAGAGAAATTCTAAGGAAAGGTGAGCCTTCAATTCCACAAGCACATACTGCATGCCTATTTCTGTTTAAGGTATCGAGTTTCCCAGTTTGAACTAGGGCCCCACTGTTAATTCCCCGCAAGGCAGAAGAATGCCAGGCCTTCAAGAATCTGGGCAACTCTACAACGTCAGCGTGTGCTTCCTGGTGGCCTGCCAGGAGAGCCATTACAGTAAAACAAAAGTCACTGTTAATTTATTGAGTATCCACTTTGCCAGGCACTCTAATGGGCATTTCATTATCTCTAAACCTTATAACAACTCTGCCAAATAGACTTAATTAGTCCAATTTACAGATCAAGAAACTAAGGTTCTAAGAGTCTAAGTATCTTACCCAAGATTACTCAGAAGGCTGCAGAGATGGGACTGAATCCCTGTCTTTCTGGTTCCAAAGCCTCTGTTCTCTTCTGAGTGAAACTTGACAAGAGATTCCCTGAAGCATGGATGTAGGCCTGGCCACATTAGGTCTGTATTTCCACTAAACACACTCACGGCATAGACCGCCGTCTTCAGGTAGAGTGGTCTACCACCACATCTACTCGGCAGTGGAGTACTGTATTCCATGTCTTGTTTCCCCTTTTTAGAGGGACATATAAATATGGAAATGTTCTGAGACAATGATAAATATGATTAAACACTCAGAAAATGTTCCTTTGCAACAAAGTCTAAAGAAGTTGACATTGCTAAGTTAAATTACTTAGAAGGTCATGGAATAATTAGAGTAATTAAAAAATGTGAAGCATACTATATGAATAACTCAAATCTTCTCTTTGCTTAGGCTCAGTATATATGAAGAGATTTTAAAAGACAAGATGAGGAATTTAGCTGGAAAATGAAATTTCCACAGAATGGAGCAGTAAATAATGGCTCCATTTTTGGAGCACTATGTACAGGCACTGTACTAGGTGCTTTGCCTATACCAGTGGTTGGCAAACTCATTAGTCAACAGAGCCGCAGTTTGCCGACCACTGGCCTATACCATATCATTTCTTCTTCACACTCATCTATGAGCAAGGTGTTGACCCATTTTGCAGATGAAAAGTCCGGAGCTTAGAGAAACAATACAACCTCTCTAAGGTCACATAAGTGGTAAATGGTGGAGAAGCATCGAAACCCAGATCTCTCTGGCCTAAATCTACCCACTGTCAGGTCTTCAGTTACACTTTTGTGACTTCTGAATCCTGGTCAGGCCCTGCCATCTGGTCCCACATGTGCCGATTCATCAGGCTCCTTCTGGCTTGGGTGTTTCGGGCAGATACCTGGGCTGATTGAGCCCCCGAAGCTGCCTCCAGAAACATTTATTAAACTGATTTAGGTACCTGAACTGAATGACTGGAGCTTTTTCATTCCAGGCAAATGAATCCTTGGAAACCTGGAAGAACTCTGAGGGCCAGAGGACCATTTTCCAACAGAGAGGAAGTAGAATGCAAGCAAGAAAGCTACACTGAAAGCAATTCACATGATGGGAATATTGTAATTGCAAACAGAATGTATCTAATGACATGAACACTAACCAAGCTTTGCTCAGATACACGTATTTTAAGTTTGTTAACATCTCAAAAAAGCCTTTAAGGGACAGTATTCTTAACAGATGTCCACCAGAAGAATTGTCAGCATGTGGAAAGCATTTAAAGTAAGCTCCCTAAAACAACAATCTTAGCAGATGTTCTACTAGGATTTGGTATGAACTATTTTAATGATACCCGGCCACGCAAGATGAACAGGCTAAGGAAGGAAAAAAAGCCTTTTTCCTCTTGTTTTATTTAAAAAAAATAAATTCATTTCAGGGAGAGTGAAAGGGAGGGAGGGAGAGAGACAGAGAGAGAGAGAGAAAGAGAGAGAGAGAGAGAGAGAGAGAGAGCGCGAGCGTGCGCAAC
Source organism: Vespertilio murinus (assembly GCA_963924515.1). Taxonomy (NCBI): domain Eukaryota; kingdom Metazoa; phylum Chordata; class Mammalia; order Chiroptera; family Vespertilionidae; genus Vespertilio; species Vespertilio murinus. The sequence continues at coordinate 55,627,896 of OZ004713.1, read as the reverse complement.
TGATTGTTGTTCCACTTATTTATACATTCTTTGGTTGTTTCCTGTATGTGCCTTTACTGGGGATTGAACCCACAACCTTGGGAAGGAGCTCCTCAGCAGGGCCCCCTCTTGTTGCATTTTGATCCTTGGCCTGTAACTTAAAGTTGATTGCATCACAATTTCTTTAAGAAGTGGAGCTATTTCAAATTCTAGTCAAGGTTGAGGCTCCAAATGAATGACTTTACTGCTCTGCTATTAACATGTAGAGGTTACTTTTCCTATGAATTACCTTTGAAACGTATTTACTGAAAACGATCAACATACACATATATCAAATCATCATGCACATTCTAAATATCCTATAATTTTGTAAATTTTACTTCAATAAAGCTGGAACAAAACAATGCTTATAATAGTAACCAGACTAAACCCATAAGCATTTTTCTAACTTCCACCTCCTCCTTGAACACAGGTTTTAGTGGTGGTCAAAGGAAGATGCAGATTATTAGGAAAAAATCCCTCTGCCTGCCCAGGACAGAGAAGGGTGTCCACCTGATTCCTGCTTACTGATATCACTGACATTACTGTCTAGTGGTATTTATGGCCTCTGTGCTCAATGAGCTAAGACGCAGGGAGCTGGAGCTGGGCTTGCATGCATATATGTGTGTACACACACACACACACACACACACACACACACACGGGATGAGGTAACCCAGGGTACTGGTACATAGGACTTGACAAGTTGTTTCCAAAGTGCTACTCAGTTGACTTTTTACAACAGCCTTACAAAGTAGGTAGCAGGTGTCAATATACTCATTGTAGAGATGACACCACTGAGGCCTGAGATGGATAATTTCCCCAAAGTCTTAAAACTAGAAACAGTAAAGCTGGGATTGTAAATTTTTTCTGTACTAGCAGTTTTCACAATAGTATCAGAACAATCTGGAAAGCTTGTTAAATACCAGGCCTCACTGGAAAACTGCATTTTACCAAGTTCCAGAGTGGGTGCAAGTGCAGGGGTTCTCATACCACTGCCCTGAGCTTCATTCTGCTACGCACAACAGGGACCGGGAATGAGGGAGTGTGTGGTAAAAACAAATGTTTCCCATCCCATAGGCATTAGGTCACTGACTATAAGAGAGGGACTATGGACAACAGGAAGGTAAAATAAACAAAACAAAACAAACAAACAAACAAACAAAAACATAGCCATGCTCTTCAGGAGTCTAATGTCTAGTATGGGACATTTATGGAAACAACCAGAAAAAAAGGTGACCACTGCTAAGTGTAGACATGGGCAGAAGGAAGTACACAGTTACATGCTGGTACCCAGAAGGCAGGCAAAGAAACTGTCACGTCAACATGGGTGGAGTGAGGGGACACAGAGACTACTTAACAGGCCCGGCACTGGATCAACTGCCGGGAACTCGATGAGCAGCAGACCAATGATAAAGGCACATTTCACAGACTGCCCAAGATATCTTTTCTGAGACAGCCACTGTGAAAAGGAGGGCCTTAAGGGTGTAGGATAGGGGCGGGGGAAACTTTTTCAGTAAAGAGCCAGGTAGTAAGTGTTGCTGGCTTTACGGCCATAAGGTCTGTTGCAACTGCTCTGATGCTATAACACAAACACTGTCACAGACAACATCTAAACAAATGAGCGCATCTGTGTTCCAATAAAATTTTATTATGAATACTGAAATGTGAATTTCACATAATTTTTACGAGTCACAAAATATTACTCTTTATATGTTTTCCTAGTTGTTTAAAAATGTAGAAAGCAGCCTGGCAGCATGGCTCAGTGAATGTCAACTCATGAACTAGGAGGTTACACAGTTCAATTCATGGTTAGGGCACATGCCCAGGTTGCAGGCTCAATCCCCAGAGGGAGGGGGGTGTGTGTGTATGCAGGAGGCAGTGGATCGATGATTTCCTCATTATGTTGCTCTCTCTCTCTCTCTCTCCCCCTCTCTGTTCTTCTTTCTGAAATCAATAAAAACATATTTTTAAAAACGTGAAAAGCATTCTTAGCTTGCAGGACACACGAAGCAGGCTGTAGGCCCCGATAGGGCTACCTGTAGTTGGATCTAGGATGACAGGATGAGTTCTAGAGATGCTGAAGGCAGGGGAAAATACCCAGCGAGAAACGGGTACCAAGGCCTATGTTAGTTAACAAAAATGGAAAGCGGGTAGGTTGAGGTGAACAGGAGGCAATCTCGCGGACTGACTGTGGGAGATCACGTAACACTGGATTGGGGCTCCACGAAAGCTATTTATATGATTTCGAATGAAGCTTGAGGCATATTCTGGTGCTTTCGACTTCTATGTTAGGTGAAAAAGCTGCCTACAAAAGTCTTCCTCCCACCCAAAATACTAGCTGTTAGCTGGTGACTGATCCTCAGAAATAATAAGATGAATCATATATGCTCTTTTCACAGTGCAAAAAAATATAATTTTAAAACTCTGAAAATGTCACTTTGGGTGGTCACCAACTGCACAATACGAAAGCTGGCCAGTCTGAAAGTTGTAAATAAATCCAAGCCTGTCCCCGCTCGGAAACCTTCTTCCTCATTTAGATTCCAATGCTCGTTTTAGGACTCCGAGGTTGGCTGGTGTTAAAACGTGTTGGGCCCCATAAACTGATGGTAGAAGACAGACTGAGTTCTCCGCCCCTTTGCCCTGGGGCCCTGGCTGTTCTCGGGGACCCCCGCGCTCAGCCTTGCTGTTCTCACGCAGCTGCTTGAGCCACCTCAGGCAGCGGCGGCCTCCCTGCCCGGGATGGCCTGCAAGGGCCGGCTGGTGGCAGGCTCAGGCTTTACCCCGCACAGCACCCCAGCACGGGGGAGAGGAGCCTGTGACTCCTTTTTCCTGCCTGCAGAAACAGGTATCTATGTCTTTGATCCTTAAGCTCTGTTTTCTTTCTCTTGTTACTAAACAGTTCACTCCCTATCTCCCCCGGCCCCTCCCTCGCCCTTTTCTGCAACTTCATCATTTTTCCACATTGCACCGTTTGGCACAGGAGGAGGAGGGAACCACATCAAATAAAGGAATGTAACCGCAAAAGCTGCCTTGAGAAGCAAGGCCCCCAGGATTTTTTTTTTTTTTTGTCAATTTACCATTTTTAGACGTGTTCTCCCATAATCAAATCCTCCCTATCGTGTTAACAACGTGGTGGTGTGTCAATACATTGGAATTCTGCTTCAATCAGCAACCCAGAGTTTAATAGGAAAATTAAGCAACAAAATGTTGGTCTTACTGTTAACCTTGAGGTAGGCCTGTACTTAGGGTGGGATGCTGACTTCTAGATGGTTCGCAAGCCAAGCCTTCAGAGTTTTGTGGGAGCTCAGGGCTGTCAGCAGAAGCCTGAAGTGGGGTCACCAGCATTATGCACGTTTGCCACTGCGAGAGGGACCACCACTCCAAGTAGCACAGACTGAAGCACAAAGTACCCCCCATTTTAGGAAGCCAGAGAAAGTTTAGATTGAATTGGCTTTCAGAAACATCAAGTTCACATTCAGCTTGCTTACTGGCAGCAATTCCCGGGTTTGGCTCTGTGACACTCAAGTTATCACAAAAGGGCTGCGTGGAGTTCAAGTGGGTTTTTAAAAATTAAAAACATGTGTCAATATATAAACCATTTAGGGACAACAATAAGGTGCCACAATTCCAAACGTTGGGAAGTCACCACTCCATGTCCTCGGGATATGTGTTATAGTTAATGTTTAACAACAGCTGGCTAATATTCATCGCAGATGAAAACACCAGTTAGAGGGCGAGCCCTTTTGATGTTGTGATTTTATCTTTTGTGACTAACCTGGAAGTATTTTTGTTGTTGTTTGGGTTTGGTCCACATGGAGTAGGCACATGCCATTCTGGTTAACGATGGAAATCCACCTGCTGTTGAACATCATCTATAGCTGATGTAAGCAGTCACCACGCAGCCACTAGGCAGTGTTCCCCACCTCCACCTGCCCCAGCAGACCCAAGGAACGTGGTATCTCTCCCAAGAGTCTCTTAGGAGAAGTGGGGGGAGAAAAGAAGAAATATCTCTTTTCCCATCCCTGTTCTAGGGTAGCATGTTAGAATCTCAAGGCAGAGAAGTGTGCGATTTGTTGGGGGGGGGGGGGGGGGGAGAGACACACAAAAAACACTAACCCAATAGCTGGTTGTGATATGAAACAACAGGATAGATTTCGCAACTGCCCCCACCCCAGCATGACAATCACTGTGCCTAACATACGGAAGGAGGAGTCTTGTATCCTAGAGGCCGAAGCTCTTCTCAACTCCCTAATAGCAAACTGCTGTCAATTTTGGCTATAATACTCAGCCTGCCCGAGCTCCACCTCTCCGAGTAAATCACCTATGTCTGGCTGCCCATTGATCTTCCTGCCCCTGTTCCGGCTCCTCCTCTGCCCCTCACCACAGCTGCCCAACAGGACGAGGTGAGATACAGGCAAGGCAGTAGGGTGATGAGGGGAGGTGGGACTGCAGGCAGGAGCTTGCTTAGAAGCACTCCCTCTCCTCTTTCTGCTGATTTCAGCTGAGCTGCCTGGCTCTGGTGCAGCTACTGCCCCAGGAAATGTCCACAAATGTGCGTACAGGACGTCAGCAGTCTACAAATGAGGACCCCGACACTAGTGGGGGTGCAGCTCCCCATCGCAAACCACCAGCCATCCGGGTAGTAAGCTCCCAACGCCACCTGAACCCAGGAGCCTTCTCAGGAGCACGAAGGGAAGAGGGGACTGAGAAAAAGGGGAGGAAAGTGATGTCTGGGGATCTGAAGAGGTGAGGGATTGAGGAGGCTATCTGCACAATCAGAATTTTAACAAAAATGCCAATGCAGTATTCAGTAGATCCCTGTCATTTAGAAACATTATTTTACTAAATAGCTTACTTACTAATGGAGAAAGTGGAGTTCAGTTCTGTTAATGCCCATCTGTTCGAAATTGGGAGCCTATTTCTAAACAGCATAATTTATTTACCTGTTATCTTTTACTTAAAAAAAGTCCATAGGTTTAAATACTATTTTTGTCAAATTCTCTAAAATAGATTATTCAAAAGAGTCACGACAGTAAGAGAGGGCCAGGGCGGCCTGTGGAGAAACAGCAGGAGGCTCTGTGGCTCAGGAGTGGAGGGGGGGCAGCTCAGGGAAACCTGTGTTTGTGGGGAACCTGATACTCCAGAAGGCAGAGGTGCTTGTTTTCTATAACCCAGTGGCACGGATGCAATAGAAGAAGAAAGATTTAGTCAGGAAGGAATCAGGTTCTGGTAAATGTAGTTAAGACAATGCCAATTGAATGGGCTAACTATAATTGAGGTTGGCTTAAAACCACACTTTCTTAGTTGCTCCAGAATTTTGATTTTCCTAAGCTTTCAAAACCAAAACACTCAAAATTTATTAGCAGAGCAACATGAACGGCACTGGGAGGAATGTAAACACAATCTACTGAAAAAACTGCATGGCTGCTGACTCCTGACTGCAGTGTGAATGCATCAACACCGCATCAGTGGCATCCATGGACCTGCAGTAATTTCACCCACCTCATAGCTCACACACAAGAACAGGCTGCATGGACCTCTTGGTGGATTCAGTGCAAGACACTCTTAACGCTCAGAAATCCTGGTACTCCCCCAAAATAACAATCCCAGAGAAATCTAGGTGGATAGTTAGTCTTTGAGGAGAAAGGCAGGGAGGGACCCACAATTTCTGGGCCACCTGGCAAACCCTGAGCAAAGATGCAGGGCTCAATCACCCACCAAAGAGCTTCTGGCCCTCAGGAGCGCCCCAGGCTCCTGTCAGTGCCTCTCTTTCCAAATTAACCAAGACTGCTCAACGGGGCTGCAGTGAACTCAGGGAAACCCACTTCCTGGATGCTAACTCATCTCTCTAGGAACCAACCTCAGATCAGGGTTACTTCAGAGCAGGGGGGGCCCTTAGGCTCACTTACATCACACCCTTGAACTATTAAGCTGCATTATAGCCTGAGCAGAACCACACCAACTGACTCCCGAGACTCAACATATGGACCAGGCGTATTATAATGAGGGGAACCACCTCAGAAGGGTGAGGACTAACACCAAATGCTAGACAGATAAATGGCAAGCTCATATGGGTAGGACCAAAAGACAAATGGAAACAACAACTTTCAAACAACTGAAATAGCTGCTGATTGAAGAGTTGAATCCAGTAGAGTGGAACTTCCCAATGGAGGATCATGCAGCCACGAGAAAGAACGAGAGTGACCTACAGGTCCTGATTTAGAATAATGGCCCTGATATATTGTAAAGACAAAAAGAGAGTCGTAGAACAGTATATAATATATCATACCATTTTTATGGTAAAAACCCAAACTGTATGAAAGGGACAACATTGTGAAAATACTAAATCTACATACCTGGCATTTCCAGCAAATCATACCCCCCCCCGCCCCCTCCTTCTCATGGAGGTGAAGACTTGAGGCTTCTTGTGCTGAGGAAGAGGGTGGTACCACCCAGGTCAGAGAAGCCCCAGCACAGGAAAGAAGGCTATGCCATGTAAGAGCACCCCACCCCCAAAGGAATGGAAAGAAACTGGCAGAAGGGGGAGATCCAGAGAGGACAGGGCCGACCTGGGTGTCTCAGAGGCCTTCTGTGCGCCTCAGTGGAGGGAGGGAAGGATAGGCAGATAGACATGCAGTGGTGGTGAAAGGCTAGTTCTAGATTATCTGAGGAAAATCCAAATGGAGAGGGGTTTTAATTCCACTCCCCACTTACAGATGAGGAGATCATGTTGTAGAATAACTTTTAGAGTCAGAGGGAGCATCAGCAACACAAAAGGATGGCATTTTACCTTGTACACTTTGCTCTTTGGTGGTACTGGAATGTGCGGGGGGGGGGGGTTTACAATCAGCATATACTACTTCTGTAGGAGAGAAATAACTGAATGCAAAGCATAGAGGGTGTTGAACTTGGTGAGTGAAGTGTAATGGGAAGGGCAATGACCAAATGAATGAAGTGCCTGAGCAATGGACAGACTATTTCATAGTTTGGTTTGGGTCTGTGGTTGGAAACCTAAAATTCCCATGGGTTTGGGGATTCCATATTACTGATCTGAATTCTATTTAGAATAGCAGTACCAAAAGTTAACACATATTGAGCACTTCCTATGAGCCAGGCATTGTATCAAAAACTTTCACTTATTAGCTCTAATCTATCCTTACAAAAGCTCTGTGAGGTTGAGGTATTTTACAGATAAACAATAAGGCTTGGCAGGTCAAGTAACAGACTCAATTAATTCATCCAGTAAATGATGGACACTGAGTTGAACCAAGTCAGTGGTCAGCAAACTGCGACTCTCGAGCCACATGTGGGTCTTTGGCCCCTTGAATGCGGCTTTTCCACAAAATACCATGTGCGAGTACGCACGTACAGTGTGATTGAAACTTTCTGACCCATGCGCAGAAGTCGGTTTTCAGCTCTCAAAAGAAATTTCAATTATTGTACTGTTGATATTTGGCTCTGTTGACTAATGAGTTTGCCGACCACTGAACTACGCCATTGAATTCTGGAAGCCACATATTTCACCACCCCTCCACACCCTGGTCCCACCCCACCCCCATCCCTAACATCTAGCTATGGGGACTTTAGCAGCCACTTAGCTTTGCTGGTGTACAGTTTCCTTAAATGCACAATGAGGATGGGACCAAGGAACTCTCAAGTATATTTTAATTCCATCATTCTACTCTGGCTTAACGCAGTACTGTGGAAAGGAAGGTAGCTATTTAGATTCAGAAAGTCAAGAGCATATTTTATTAAAGAAAGCCTTAAAAGAACTCCTATAACAATGGAAAGACGCCATCTTAATGTACACACTTTGCCAGCACAAAGTTAAGAACTGGTGGGTAGTGATGAAAGCATATTATTCAGAAGCAGAGGTCTAGGTGCTGGGAAAGGGAGGGTGCCAAATTCGGAAAAGCAGAACACAGCCAGGACTGTCCAGTGTGGTTTTTCTCACCAGCCCTGGGTGCACTGAAGTCCCTGCTGCCAGCAGCAACACAGTTTCATCTTGTAACAGGGCACTTGGTCATTAAGCCCTCATGCTTGCTTGGCTCCTCAACAGGTTGCCCAGCCCTTCGATCACTGTCGTCCAGGTCCTGTTACTACTATATACTCTTCTTAGCACCCCACCCCCCAGGTCTATTCCATTTAGCTAAACATGACACCATCTCTCTCACTGGATGGCTTCTTTGCTTGCAATCCTCTGCCTGTCTTCTCTGATTAAATAAAGGTAAGCCCTCCGCAAATAACTTATCAATTACAAAGTCAGAATTAGTAATGTCACTGTAAAGAAACCTCGTAGACACCGCTAAACCAAGTGGTCCATCCTCAATCCTGGGACAAACTGCCATCCTGGGCCCCTTAGTCTGATGCCCTCAGAACACAGAGCATGTCTGCAGCACTGCTGCCCCAAACTCATCAAGTGAACCCCAACTAAGGAACAACTAAGTGATCTGTGCTCTTCAAAGCTATCCAGATCAAGAAAGAGAAAGAAAGATGAAGACACTGTTCCAGACTTAAAAAAATAAAATAAAGAGACATGATGACTGAAGACAATGTGTGATCCTGGACTGGATCCTGGGCCAGGGTGAAAATAGCTAAAAGGGTATTATTGGAACAACCGGCAATTAGAGTACAGACTGTGGATTAGATGACAGGACTGCGCCAATTACACGTTTCCTGATTTGAAAGCTGCACTGTGGCTAGGTAACAGAATGTCCGTGTGCTTAGGAAACATTCTGAAGCATTTAGGGTAAAGGGCATCATGTCCCCAACTTGCTCTCAAATGGCTGAGTTAAAAGATAATAATACATAAATATAAATACATAGGAGGCTAAGGTGAATGGGGCAAATATAAACAAGTGGCAAAACTGGTTAAAAGATATAAGGCAGCTCCTCAATCTCTTCTTGTAACTTTTTCCTCTTAAATTTAAATATGAACAGGAAAAAAAAATCATCCCCAAAAGAACCTATAAGTTATCTTTCAATATTCATGCTTATATTAGATCCACTGTTATATGAAACACAAAGAGAATTTGGGGAGAAGGAAACGTAAATTCAATGAGTTTAATTTCTTCTAATGTAAATGCAATATACAGCTAGTTAGGTGCTTTTCAACGCATGCTGCTAATATGTGATACAATACCTTGAATATAGTAAGTTAGCAATAAGTATCTGTGTACTGAGCATCACGCAATTTATTTTTAGAAAGAAAGTCAGCATCCAAAATAAAAGCATGAAGATACATAACATCATATGAAATAGGAACTTTAGACAAAAAAAAAAAAAAAAGCTTAAAGTATAAACAAGCCATAAAAAGGCGGTGGTTAAGAGCACTTTGCTCTGGAATGAGACGGGCTCCAAGGATCTGAAATCCACTTTGGCCATGGAGTATACTGACCATGGGGAAAGTTGTTAAAACTTCCCTGAGCCTCAGTTTGCTCACTGGTAAAATGGGGATAATAAAGATCACAAGGCCACTGTCAAAATGAATTAAAGGTTCACAGAACGTATTTAATGAATGCCTCACACATAGTTTTAAATGTTACTATCACTGAGTTCTAACACTCATGTACCTTTGTTTCTTTTATAATAAAAAGAATCGACATTTAAACCAAAATTAAAAATTAATTCATTTAGTGGCTATCTACTAAAATGCTTGAAAAGAAATCACACTTTAAAGAACTTAAGAAATCAATGCTCTGGAGGCAAGTACAGCCAAAGGGTTCCTGTTAAACTTTCTAGGTCACTAGTGTAATGGGCTCCTCCTTCTCCCTCCCCCACCCAAGACTCCACAACTTTAGACATGTTTCCTCAAACAGAGACTTGCTAAGCACGAAGGCTTCCCGCTTCCCCTACTGTAGGCCCACTGTCTATTTTCTAGGATGGCCACCTGTATCTTTCTGGTCAAACTAAAACTGTTTCTTTTAAGAATCTAAATTCCATCTATCCAGCCTCCTTCTTGCTCACACTACGGTTCAGCTGGGCACGAAAAAGGCTCTGACTGAACAAAGGATTATTGACCCTCACATAGCACTTCTGAATATAGATCATTTCTCACACATAAAATGCCTTCTGGCCCTTATCTCTGCCCAACCATCTCATCTCCATCATCTTTTCCAAAACACATGCGTGCCAGTCCATGAAGCCTTTCTTTTCTCCTCATTTTAGTCACTTTTCCCCCCAGTAATACTTTATTTTTTTTGGCTTTGTTAGAGAACTACACAATAAGCAAGTGATTTGCTATTAATCTACTTAAAATAGACAAGGGTAATTAAAAAGAGATTATGATATATCAATTGCTGAGCATCAAAGCTGATCTGAAGCCTTTCTTGATCACTATAAAATGTATCACTCTTTTCTTCATTCATTCAAGAAATAATAATAGGCATGGTAGAGAAGGAGATTATGTAAGACACAATGTAATTATAAAACAATAGTAAAATGCCAGAAGAGAGCAGAAAGCACTAAGAAGAAAATAAAATATAATGTCAAAGAGCATGACTGCATGCGGGAAGGTATTGGGAATGCCTCTCTGGAAATCAATTCAAACAGACCGAATGATAACGAGGAGCCAAACAAGTGAACATCTGGGGGGAGAGAGTCTTTCTGGTAGTGGGAACAGCAAGTGCAAAAGCCCAACGGTGGCAATAGGCCCCGAGTGCTTGAAGCTCAGAAGGAGGCCAATGTGGCCACAGCAGAGGACACCAGGGGGACGTGGAGAAGGTCAAATATGCCGTCAGGGGCTGGGTCATGAAAGTGATGGCACAATGTTTGGGTTTTATCCTTAATCCTTAAGAGGGTTTCATATTGCTTCTTTATTCTTTTTATTTTTTTTTCAAATATATTTTATTGATATTTTACAGAGAGGAAGGGAGAGAGATAGAGAGCTAGAAACATGATGAGAGAGAAACATCGACCAGCTGCCTCCTGCACACCCCCCACCGGGGATGTGCCCGCAACCAATTAATGTACATGCCCTTGACCGGAATCGAACCTGGGACCTTTCAGTCCGCAGACCGACGCTCTACCACTGAGCCAAACCGGTTTCGGCTACTTCTTTATTCTTATGGTAGATAGTTCATGGGTTTCTATGAGCGCTTCACATTAAAGTAGGTGCTTCACAGATGCCTGTTGGGGCGTCAATTGGAAAAGAAGCTAGGAGAGAAATTGAGCTAATGCTGCAAGATCTTAGATGGTTTCTGTCACCAATACGTACATGTGCTTCATCAACCTTAACCTGAGGTCAATAGGTCTGTTACACCGCATGAAAACAGAGTTGTCACGGCAACTCTAATTAGATGGTTTTCTTTCCAATGAGGATAAACCAAACACTGCACTTACAGGCTGGTTTGGTTCTCTAAAATACCTGCAAGGGCTGCAATCCTCTACAAGTTGAAACATTTAGCACAGGGAGCGCCCCGTTACCAACAGAGTGGGTTCCCAGAGCTGGTTGGTTTGTGAGGAGTCTAGGGAATGCATTTTCCTTTAGAAACGATGTTGTCAAGGAGGCTAGACTCTTAGGCCAATCCACTAAAGCTTTTAAAAATTCACAAAGTGGCAGACATACTGTAAATCTGCATTGAGAAAATGACAGAAATGAATTCTTTTGAAATGAATCAATTAAACAACAATTAAGCTGGTGCTTTTAATTTCTCTTGATGCTGCTATTTGAAGAAAAGAAGGTTTAATTAGAATAAAATGAAAAGAGAAGTGGAATATTTAGTGGAGATTCTATTAAGGAATTCTGGGCACCATCAAGGTTTTAGAGGTTAATGTCACTAATATTTTTTATTATAATGACTTTCAATTCAGGTGTCTCTCATATAGCTTAGTCATGATCATAATCACTTTCGGCTCATAAGTAGTTGAATATACCATTAGGATAGGCTGTCCTGAGGTTGCTGGCCTGTGCTGAGGTTGTGTATGGAAGAGGAAGACATTAAAAAGAAAGATGGCCTGAAATAGAATTAGGAGACCTAAAAAAACTGAAAAAGTCAAATGAAATAAAGAGAAAGAGGAAATGCATTCAAGAGCAGGCAAGATTGGTGAGGCAGAAACTGGTGCACCTAGGACAGCTGGATTGTTACCAAAAAACTGGGAGAAAATGAGGGACGAGGGGGAAGGGGAAGGGGAAGGAAGGGGAAGGGAGGAAGGCAGGCCATAAACTGACTGGTCTTGGATGGGTAGAAGTTTCTATTCATTTATTCAAACATATGGGATGTTTGAAAATTAAATGGCACCCTTGTAAGATTGATTCTGCACTTCATATAATACTGTCTCATTCCAAATGCCCAGCACGGCACTTAAAATATGAGAGTTTAATAACTTATCCTGAAATATGTGAATGGTGCAACAAGAATAGCTAACACTTATTAAATGCTTAATATGTGTTAAGCATTTTATATATATATATATATATATATATATATATATATATATATATATATTAATATATATATTTTTGGCTCATAAGTAGTTGAATATACCATTAGGATAGGCTGTCCTAACTCACTTAATCCTCACAACATGAGGTAATTATTAGCCCCATTCATAGATAAGGAAACTGAGGCTTAGACAGGTAGTTTACTTGAAGATACATATAGCTAGAAAATGATGAAGGCCACATTAGAACAAAGTCTGAGTCCAAAAATGCCTGCTCTTAAACTCTCTGCTCTACATTTACCTCAAAGGCCAGACATTCAACAAGTATCTGATCAATTCCTTTTGACATATATCAATGGAGAGCTAGTAGTAGCATGAATTAATATTCCAAATTACTTTCTCTAGAATCTTCCTTTTTATAAATTATTTTATACACACACACACACACACACACACACACACACACACACACACATTCATAATTTAGTCATGAAGACTTAAAGTTCAAGCTTTTTAATATATATTTTATTGATTTCAGAGAGTACTCATTGTTTGGCTGCCTCTGCATGCCCCCTACTGGGGACTGACCCCACAACTCAGACATGTGTCCTGGCGGGGAATGGAACCGTGACCTCCTGGTTCATACGTCAACACTAAATAATTGAGCCACACCGTCCAGGCTAGGTTGCCATATTGCATTACTGGCAATATGATGCCTGCAATGAGTACTTGGGGAAAGCAGCAGTTACAGGATAGATTTCATTTGCCAAATTATATAAGCAAATCAGTAGATGCAGACAAAACATTTGATTCATGATAAAGAATATCAAGCAAAATAAGTATAAAGGAGAACTTCCTCAAATCAATAAAGAACATTTACAAAAGTCTTATAGCAAACATTATATTTAATGGTAAAAGCTGTCCCACCTAGGATCAGGAAAAAGGCAAAATGTCTGCGTACACTACTCTTATTCAACATAGCACTGGAAGTCCTAGCCAATGCAATAGGGCAAGAAAATAAAATGAAAGGCATATAGATCAAAAAGGAAAGAAAAAACTGTCCTTACTTGCAGATGACATGATTATATATCTAGAAAACCCCAAGGAATCTGCAAAAAGCTCACAGTACTACTAATGAACAAATTCAGCAAAGTTGTAGAATAAAAGATCACCATACAAAAAGTAATCATACTACTATAAACTTGCAATGAATATTGAAATCAAGATTAAAAGCACAATATTATTTATAATTGCTCTCCAAAAATTAAAATAAATACATAAATACATACATACCTAAGTGTAATGCTAATATGAAAAGCACAAAAGAGTTCTGTCATATGGTCACATAAAACTATCTATCAGATAAAGTTGCATACATACACAAATGAATGCAGAGTAAAAAGATGATGAAGAGAGGAGAGATGGAGGAAGTTATGACAAAAATGTTAAATATGGAGGATGACTATCTGGAGTCCATATTATGTTCTCTGGTTTTGTGTACACTTGAAAACTTTCTTTAAAAAATTATTTTAAAGTTCCAATCTAATTTAGCATAAAGATAGTAGTTGATTTCTTGAAGTTCTCCAAACCAACCTTACTACTATCTTTTTTTGTGACCACAGGAAATTCAGATAACATTAGAATGAAATTCTGTAGTACCCTCTGAAAGTTTTGGCTACTATTTGCTTAGAAAATATAAATTCATTTTATTATCAATCCAATAAAGGTATGGTAAGCCTGAAGAACTAAATCATATAGATTTCATTCATAAAACAGATTTAAAATATTTCAATTGTCTTTACTACCACTGTTCTTCATTTGCATAATAAATTAAGGATTAACACTGAGATTAAATCATTTTATATCTCTGTCTCCAAAATGTTCTGCTTATATGTTTAAAACGTTGTGTTTAGGATAAATATTATCATTTTAAGAAATCTGCTATGTGTAAGTACTTTTTTATCTGTCCTTTTTGGAGATTCCTTTCTAAGGAATGGTCAAAAGTATTTAATGACTAAACTTTGCTACTATACTTCAGTTTCATGAACACCTAACCCAGGAGCCTCAATTGATACTATTAGGAGGAGGGATGCTTGCTTGCCCTTACTTTTCCTTTCTCTTACATTTTATAATGCTCTAATGGTAAAAACAGAAAATCCTTTTTCATTGGGGGGAAAAAAGTCACTAGAGTAGATGCTTTTAGCATCTTTTTTCTTAAGCTAAAAAGGTAAAACTATCTTCTGCTACCACCTTTACTGCCTGTCAAACTCCAAGGCCTTCTTTAATACCTAGCTCAACCATTATTAAGTCTCATGCTTCCCATAATCTGACACTGTAGTTATTACAATACTAGAGGCCTGGTGCACGAATTCATGCATGGGTGGGTTCCAGCTGGCCCACCCCAATGGGAGCCAATCAGGGCCAGGCCAGCGGGGTGAGTGGCCAATTGGGGCCGGGCTGACTAGGAGGAAGGGCCGTAAAAGGTTGGGAGGGTTGATCAAGGCCCCAATTAGGCTGGATGGCTACTGTAGTGTGCATCATAGTGACCGGTCATTCTGGTCATTCTGTCGTTCCAGTCGCTTAGCTTTTATATATATAGATTATTGACTATATCACCTAACTAGCACTCTCTTCTATTCCTCTAGTGTACTTTGTTCATAGCTCAAACACAGCACTTTTTACAGCGTAGCATAATTTACTATTTCAAATGTTGTTCTCCTTCCCTAGGCTGTGAGTACCTTAAGGGTGGAAACACATATTTCTTATTTATCTTTGTAACTACAGGACCTGGCTCCATTCCAGATATAAAATAGGCACTGAATACCTAATAAATGAATAAAAGGCAGGAAAGCAGGGAGGAACACCAGAAAAGAGAGGCTCTCTCCTCCCCAACTCCCCCTGCAAGCTTTTTTTTAAGAGCCTGAAATGCTAAAGAGATGGAAGGACATAACAGGAAGCCATGGAGCCAGTGCCATGTATAAGCCCAGAGATGACCATGTGTAAGGACGAAGCTTAAGAACAGGATGGAAAGTTCCTCTTTTAGACACTATGGAAATAGACATCCTGATTAACAATTAACACAGTGAAACCTATGTAAATAAGGTACTTAATTTATCTGGACTTCTGTTTTCTTTTGCATTTCTCTCGGTATCAATTACTTTAAAATACAGATAATCAGCCTTGAAGTTTAAAGTTATTTTAAGAAATAATTTTATTTCTAAAAAGGAACATCACATTAGAATCTCAGATAAATCATGTTTATATTTTGGTCTCTAGATTAATTGATTATGTAGAATGATTTAAAAACACTACCTCCTAATGGCAGGAAATCCTAACTGCAGGTCAAATGTCTAAGAAAAAAAAACAAACATTCCTCAGTACTGGCCCAGAAGAATAAAGAGTCCTCAGTGGCTGGACAAATATCTGACACATGGCTGTTCAAATCATGTGTGCTGAGTGAGTAATGTGTCAACAATAACAACATAATTACAGCACATACATTACCTTCGACTAATCTGGCAGCCCTTCTCTCTTCTCTTTCAGTTGGCAATGCTTATAGTTCAGTCCAGAAACTTAAAACTTCTTTCTATTTCTAATCAATGTAACCCTTTTCCCTCAGGCACACCTTTTACAGGGAATCTGAAGATCAGGCTAAAGTCCAAAGTTTCTATTATTAGCAAAGTCCCCACCCCCACTTTGCCGGATGCCAATCCTAGCTGATTGCTAATAGGTAATCAGAACCTTCTCCACCCTGTGTCACTACTTACAGAAAACAACTCTGCCTCAAGAGATAAAGTAGTCATCACCCCAACTCCACCTCGACCAGGAGGAAGAATCAGGAGAGACAGCTGTTGACTTCCTGCTATGGACACACATAGCCAGGGTCCTCACAGTTAGCCAGTACAAGATTATTGATCTGTGGAAATAGGGTGTGACAGTAACTACGACCCACTCAGCTGGCTGTAAATATTGAAGCTTATTATTGAAAATAACTTATCAGGGAACTTCAGACCTAATTTAGCCTGATTGGTACACTTCAGGAAAGCAAGACCCAGACACATTAAAATCTTGAGAACACAGAGCCAGAGAAGGCAGAGTTGTGACTAGAACCACTGCTCATGTACCAACGAGCACAGAAGAAAGAAGAATGAAACCTAGAACCAGTTTATTGGGAACTGATGCACTAGATAAGCTTTGTTAGAGGTTGCTGTCCCATCACCCCACCTGTCAACCCTAGAGTCCTGCTCACCTGGGTATATTTGCCAAATACTATGCAAATATTTTGAGGATAAAACTGTTAACAGGACATTAACTACTTAGGAAATTACAGAATGGTCTGAAAAGGGTGAGTATGCAAACACATAAGCAAAAAAAAAAAAAAAAAAAAAAAAAAGATAGAAAGAAAGAAAGAAAAGAAAAGAAACCAAAATTTATGAAAGGACCAATGAAAGAAGACTCTGTCTAGAAGACCTCAGGCCGGGTTGATTCTTAGTTGTGCAGATTGGTGTTGGAAAAGGGGACATTCCTGCTGACTTGAAATTTCCTACTGAGTGAAAATTCAGACAGAGTCAGAATACAAGGCCCATCCCTGCACTTCCCTGGGCATTTGAAATGACCCTGCTCCTAAATCAGCTAAGAGAAGACACTCCAGAGAGCAAGTTCAATCCCCACAGCTGGCTCAAGCGTGTGCACACCGTTGAGCCTCCTGTGTTTTTGTCTCTGGGAAGTTCTGAGGAAATGCTCTCTGCACATGGCTGCAGCTCAGAGGTCAGGCTGGTCCTTGAATTCTCTAAGGTCTTGGCCTAAACACCCTAATTTTCAAACCCTCTACTGCACATCTCTAACTCAATACAAATGAAAAATACATTTTCCCCAGAAAGGTACAAAAATTTAAGCAGAATAAAAAAGGATTTTCATTCAAGGATGAACATAACACACAAAAGGAACAACTAGGCAACTTATGGGAAGAAGGTAATGGCAAAGGCTAAAACAAGGCATCAATATCTAAAATATATAAGGAACTCCAGTAAATGAATAAGGTAAGAAATAATGTAAAAGTGGGCAAAAACATGAATAGGCGTTTCACAGAAGGGGAAACTTAACATGGGTAAAGCAAATAAAGTGGTGGTCAACATATTAGTAATCATAGAAATAAAAAGTTAAAAGCAAGATGTCATAAAGAATGGCAAAAATTATAAATTGTAAACTCATGTCCTATTAAGTGTGGGATGGGTGTGAGAAAACAAGCACCCTCAAGCACTGCTGGGAAGGGAACAGTCTTTCTGGAAGGGCGAGGAAGAACCTTCCCCATCAACGCTGGTGCACCTTAGCGGGCAGGAAGAAAAATGTGGTGGGTGCTTGGGACAGACCTTACATGGCAATCAGGGAGACATTAAATGAAAGACCTTAAAAGCATAAAGCCTGGCGAGTGTAAGAAGTAGAATGGGAGCCTTAGTGTACCACCCATGAAATAAAAAAAATCACTCATGGTTAAGTCCACAAAATTACACTATATGTTTTTAAGGGCACATCAAGACCATTATTTTGTTGTGGTTGTTAAACCTCACCTGAGGATATTTTTCCATTGACTCTTTTTTAGCGAGAGAGTAGAAGGGAGGGAGAGAGACACACAGAGAGAAACATCAATGTGAGAGAAACACATCAATTGGTTGCCTCCCGCAAGCGCCCCAACCAGAGTTGGGAATTGAGCTTGAAATAGAACCTCAGACCCTACAGTCTGCAGGTGAGCAAAACTGGCTAGGGCATATAAAGAACATTATTAATGGGAATGAAAATAGAATGGAGATAAAGGGGGAAAGGGTTCAAGTAAAAAAAAAAAATAGCAAAAGTAAGGCCTTGCACAGGCTGTCAGAGCTGAAAATACTAACTAACCAGTACAATGAATTCAATTCTCTACCCCGAGGTTCCATCGATACTCACACCCACACAAAAAAGTATAAAATCATTGGCAGGCATTAGTTGATACTCATCCATGAAGTTCTGCCTAAAATTACTGACTGATGTATGTAGATAACTGGAATAAAATAAGCTATGGGGTGATGAGGATCTGAGTAGGAAAGACTTTAACGCAAATAAAAAAATACTGGTGTTATTTGCATTTTAACTGCTAGAATAGATCAAAATTGTTTCTTTGCAGCCTTTAAAAGTGAGCCCTTTTCTTTTGGGAAAAAAAAAAATGTTTTGCAATCAGAAACCCAGATCCTAAGATATAAAAGAGTGCTAGTGGAACATTTTCACAGAGGCTTAAAAGAAGTAAATAAAGTGAATTCATTATAAAGGTCAAAGTACAACCTGTCACTTTAGCTCACTCTGACACTCACTTTGCCCTCCATAATTCTGGTATGTGTTAATTTTGGCACATCATTAGGCTATACATGAGTCAGGAAGTGTCCACAATGATTCATCAATAAGAATGTATTCTTTCTGTGGGGGTGTGTAAGGACACAGGTGAGGCTATGGTACAGATACATGCTGATACTTTTCCATAATCACTAAAAAATGGGAGGAATTTTTTCCCATGGTTGAAGCACTAAGTTGTATTGTTTTATAGGCTTTATTTTGTACTCGAGGACGGATGCATGAAATGCATGCAGGAGTAGGCCTCCACAGCTGGGGGTGCCTTGATCCTCAGTCCTCCCTCGAAGCTAAGGCAGCTACTTTGATCCTGTGGCTGCAGCTTCAGCTTTGTCCCAGAAGGACGGCCAAAACAACCGGTCTAATTAGCACATCACACTTTTATTATTATAGAAGATTACCCGTTAAAGATTTTTATTATATTTCTCTCTCTCTCTCTCTTTTGTACTTCTTTTTTCTTTTCTTTTCCCTCCATCAGCCTCTTTTATTATATCTAAAAAAAAGAACAGAATTTTGATTATTTGTACTTATAGGTTCAATTTGTTTTGCATATTTAAAGATAATGTTATGGACAAGTTATATAATGCCATACCTTACTCTTCCCCAGCTGCATGTATTCAATTAACAAAGCCCCCAAATAAAATGTCCAAGTCACATAACCAGAGAACATGACTAAGTCCAGCTCTGGCCAATCCAGTTCACCCTGTTCTCTCTGAAGGACTAGATGCTGGACTTAAAGTAGAATTTTCTATCCTCTGAGGACCTGCTTACTCAATATTGATAAAGCTACTGAGAGAAAAGCTACAACTTAAAGCAGAGGGGGAGATGGGTCAGAGGACAGGAAGGGGGAAAGAAAGGGAGGAAGGGAGACAAAATGGGAAGGGAAGGAAGGAGGGAGCAGGAAGCGGGGAATGGTGGGGTGAGTGAGGATACAGGGAGGGGGAAGAAGGGTCAAAGTTGAGGCAGATGAACAGCAAAGCTAGAGGACTCCCAATATCAGGGACACAGTAAAGTACCCTGGTCACGAATTGTACTCCATAAAGGAGTACTTAACCAAAGATTTCTGGTGTCTTCCCCAGGATTTATTTTCATTCTCTGACCCAGGAGTGCCTTTGCAGCTGGCCCCGCACTGCTTATCAGAATGGGGTGTGAACTGCATCTGGAGGTGGTTCCGAGACCTCTGAGCACTCTCAGTTCTAAAAGCTTTTACTTCCTCTGGCAAAAAACTGCCTCTGGCCTGGTGCTCTCAATCGCTGCCCTGGCTCACCCCACATGACTCCCCAAATGCAAGAACAGCCTCTCTCTGCATCTGGAGGGTGACCACAGTGATCTTGCACCACTTGGGCCTGCAGCCCCGTTCTGCGGCCTGGCCTCTGGAATCCTCTGTTTCTTGCCAGGGGCTTTGTCTTCATTTTGCAACCTGTTCCTGCTGATGCACTGCAGTTTCTTGCCAGCATCTCCGTAAGTATCAAGACTTAAGAAATCCCTGGCAAGAAGCTCTGGAGGATTAGTTGAGGCTACAAAAAAGAGATGAAACTCCTGATAGAGCCAAATCCTAAGAGTTTGGCCACACTTGTTTTTGATTTTTTTTTCCCTTCCCTTCATATTAAAAATCTGCCTAAACACAACAGAAGAGCTTTTAGACAAAATTAACTCTGGTCTCTGGGTGACAACTAAAGTCACGAACCAAAGGCCGCTCCTTACGCACATGGAGATTTAGAACTGCACGGAACACCTAGGCCAGCACCACATCCTCTCTGAGTGGGCACTGGCTTCCTCAGAAATATCATCTCTCTTGGCATCCCACTCGGAGCTCCATATATATAAAAAGAAATATAAATGAAAATGTGTGCATAAGGCAGCAAACAAATGTTGAGGAGATTGGGTCCACATTAGCCATATGGTATTTTTGGGTAAAAACAACCATTATGTGATATTAGAACCAGAGAATATGAAATTCAAATTCATCTCTAAAATCTGGCATCTTGCTTATTTCTGCTATCATGTTGTATACTAGGAGCTCTTTCCTTACAGTTAAATCCTCAACAACAACAACAACAAGGGACACTATGTACAGAACAGCATACTGGTTTTTTTTAAAAATGGAATAT
Source organism: Vespertilio murinus (assembly GCA_963924515.1). Classification (NCBI taxonomy): domain Eukaryota; kingdom Metazoa; phylum Chordata; class Mammalia; order Chiroptera; family Vespertilionidae; genus Vespertilio; species Vespertilio murinus. Next base: position 55,607,008 of record OZ004713.1, on the reverse strand, counting down.
AGGACATAGCTCCTTAGTTATTACTGAACTTTGCTACCACTCCTCCCTGTCCTGCCCTCCCCCCACCGTGGAAAACACACAAAAACTTGGTAAACTTGTAGAGTCTAGAGTTTTTAACAACAAAAGACAAATTTTGTAGTTTCCATCTATTTTTGGAAAGGTCAATGATGCTATCTATTCTTTAAGTTTGATTGGCTGTTCAGTCAAGTGAGCAAGAAGAAGAAGTTACTTAAACTATTATTCATAGATGATGAGGCCAATTAATTGCTTCAGCAAACGCCCAGCTGTCTACTAATACGCACTTGACCCGTCTGGTTAATTGAGTGTGTGCATAGTATGGTTGGAAATGGATGGCCTATGGTCCTTTCTTCCACCTGAAATGATATACTGCTTTTATTAACAGAGAGTGAAGAAGAGGGTTATATCTATAGATAACATTATATTTCACTTGCTTCTCTAACAAATTAGCTTTTTTAGCCTCCCATTAGTAAAGGATAACAAGGTACAAACATATTCAACAGAGAGACACTTGGACTTCCTGAGAGGCAAACGGCAAATGATGATCCATGAAAAATGAATACAGAAGACTCAGCAATGACTAATGAGGGGAAAGAATTTAGTGAGAAGAGCCAGTCTTTTGGCCTGCCTTCTTCTTTTAGTGTTGTTCACTGTCAATAGCTTAACAGATAGGAGAGGTTGTTTGGAAAGTACATTCTAAATCAACTAAGACAAAGGTAAATGAAGGTGAAACATGTATTTCCCTAAAAGGCACATTTCACACATTTAGTAGAGAAGAAACAGTGCTAACTCTGATTAGCCCTGCACCCTTATTAACACATACAGAATGAATAAGGATTTCCAAATATTTACTTTACAAAACAAGAGGGTGTTAAGAACTGCCCAGCTCTTATTTAGGTCTTATTATCAGGGGTATTTTGTCCTATTACAGCTGACAATGGCTCCCAAATTCTGCCCAGACACCACCTACCTGCAGGCTCTTCAACTGTTGCACACCGCAACCTTCCTAGAGCCAGATCTGGTGACTGTGACCCAGAGCACTAGCTGGTTCTCTGCACCATACCTGCTTTCTTACCAACTAAAGGGACAGACAGCACAACTCCTGAAGTCTTCTTCAGCTTGGCTTAGGACACTGGCACCCAGCCAATCTTACTTCCTTCGTCTCAGTTTCACCTTTTGTACTTCCACTGCCGTCTATACAAAATAATAATTCATTCAAAAAATTGACTAAGAGCTTACTATTTGCCATACAGAATTCTAGGAGTTGGTGCATAGACATGAACAAAGTCACTTGTGACTCTTCAAAATTTAGAAGCAAAGACTGTAACTTCCCACAGCCACTCAACAGCCAATACAGGTTGGGGACAGGAAGAGCGGAAGGCCCTGACCTGTGCCCACCAAGCCAAGAAGATGCACGTAAAGCACGCAGCTTGCTGCAAGCCCATAATGAAAGAGCAGAGGCTGTGTGTGAGCCAAGAAATCAATTCAGCGTGTAATGTAACACATGCCACCTTGCTTCTGGGATTACACCAACTGGCACAGTACTGCTAGAATCCATTGTTTGCCCTCAATGCTGACCCAGCAAAGGGATTAGCACTGCACTGTAAAAACATCCAAGAAACATAAAAGCAAGGAAGGCACTAAAAGATATGCTGGGACAGAACCATGGTAACAGGTATACAAATTCAAGCCAACAAGCCCCAAATTCTACCTTTGAAAAATCATATCTAAACAGTAGGTAGTCCTGAGCCTGTATTCCCAGGGTGCTCAGTGCGAGTGGCCCTGTGGGGACCCTAAGGCCCAGTCACATACTTGCTCCTTCTTTCGCTGCCCGAGGGGCCTTATCCTGGACAGAATGCTCCCCTCGCTGTCCTGTTGCCAAAATTACCACACTCTATCCCCTGGCCTCTATCCCTGAAGCCCGAAAAGGGCCTGCTTTAGAGCTGAGGGTTGGGGAGGGGATTGTTATTGTTAGAAATGATTTCTCTTATAGTTAGGGCATAAAGAGCTCTCTTCATTTCTATCTTTTCCCCCCTTCCCACTTGTATCCAGGGCAAAACCAAAAACTGAATGCCACCGTGGCCCTCTGCTTACCTAAAGGCCTGAGGTAAAGGATATTAACTAAGCATATTTTGGTCAACTAGAAACTTATATCTGAAGGTCAAAAGAAGACCCAGTCTCATGTTTTGTGAGTATTCAGTAATTGGAGCTAAAGACAAAAGCAAGGAGGGGGTATGTGCTTTGAATGTAGAGCAAGAAGGCAGCTTGGATACCAACAATCCAAAACAATGTTAAAGAACGCTTTTGGATGAAGGTTTTCTGACCCTATGACTATAAATGGGGGCTGCAAACTTGTTTGAAGGCTGCCTGTGGTTGTGAATTCTCAGGAGAGAACTTGTGCTCCCTTCTATCCAACATCAAGGTCAAGGCTAATATGTTTCCTTGCTGTCCTCTTCTGGAGTACAGGTTCCTGTCTAATTTATCCTTAGATAGAGGGTATGCACTATGGGGTCCCATTTTTATGTGGATTCGTCACCTTAAACAAACCCTGGATTTGGCTCATGTTCTCTACATCTAGCGAGTTGTCAGAATCTTAGCCCAGGACATCATCAGTAGGTAGATGTCTTTGGGCTGAAAGCTGACCTCAGTGCTAACTCATTCCACCAGATTTCTGCTTAAACATTATTCCTGGCCTTTAAGTTTATGTTATTTTATCTTTAAAAATTTCAGTTTCTACTTTATCTTATTTCATTTCCAGAGTGTTCAGTCAGAGAGTTGTTCAGGTACTTAATCTTACATACTGAGAGAATAAAAGTTGGAACATTTATTTTTCATCAGAAAGTTCCCCACATGCTCTTAACAATGGATGCAGTAGACATAACTTCCTGATTCCTTCTAACAAAACAACAATTATCTAGTGGAGCTCTTTTACCTCATCCTACCTCCCATCTAGGTTTAAGGATAGGACGTGCAAACTGTAAAGAGGGATTATTTCAATAGAAGAGGTAGAGGAACACATTCTTCTTTGTGCGTTTCTTTTACTTCTTTCAACCTAGTAAGTTAAGCATTGTTAGCTGTGTTTTTACCAATAAAAAATCAGGTCAGAACAGCTAAATAAACTAGTCAGGGACACCTACACACTGAAGCTGTGCTTTGAACCAAGCGCCAGTGTGATTCAAAAGAACGTTTTCTCCTCTACCCACAACACTTTCTCAGAAGTGTAAAGTACAGTCTCATGTCCTCCTGGACATTCATTGTCATTGGTAAACTGGTGTGCCAATTTAGAGGTGAAGAAACTGAGGTTGTAAAAAGTCAGTGATGCCCAGCCAGTGTGACTCAGGGTATAGAACTGGCCTGCAGACTGAAGGGTCCTGGGTTCAATTCCAGTCAGGGCATATGCCTCGGTTGCTGGCATGATCCCTGGCGGAGGCACATGTAGAAAGCCACCAATCCATGTGTCTCTCTCACACCAATGTTTCTGTCTCACCCCTTCCCTTCCACTCTCTCTCTCTCTCAAAAAAAAAAAAAAATCAATGGGAAAATGTCCTTAGGTGAGGATTAAAAACAAAAAAGTCAGTGACAAGCTCACAGACAGAGGTCAGGTTAATGGCAGGGTGAGAAGAGTAAGCATGCTTAGCCTTAATTTATTTTTATTTTTATGTGAAAAAGTCTTAACTTTGGGTTAAATAGGCACTACAGTGAAAAGTACAGTGCTCCCCATGGTGGAGTTGATTCTTGCTCAGAAAGTATGGCAGCTCACAACGTACCCTATTCCAACTTGTCAAGCACCAGGGGCGACCCCAGTGGTACCGCTGGGATACAGCACAGGATACTGTTTTGGGCTTGCTCAAACTAATATTTTATGTGTGCTTTAGACTTAGCCAAAGCTACTTCCATATTAGGCAGACTTGAATTTTCAACTATTTTGTGTGAAAATGTGTTATGTTCAATTTGGCACTCTTGCTTCTGCTGGAAAGTTGACTAATGGCCTGTGTCAAATATGCTTACTGAGCCCTTGTGTCTAAGGACAGGCACTTGTACACAGACAGGCCCTGTTCATATCTGGACTGCATTGTACATGTATGTACATACTCTGTATGCATATGTACAGGTGAGGCAAAAGTAGGCTTACACCTGTGAGTACATGAAACAGAGTGTATTCTTATGTTATTTATTGATTATTCTATTGTTTTCCATACAAACAACTGCAAACTTACTTTTGCACCACCCCGTATACATGTACAGATCCCAAGCACGATAATTTTTTTCAACAATGAGTCACGGGTTGCCTGAAGGCTCTGGCCTTCGTGACTGACTCTCTGCCCCCAAAGGGATGGAAACCGCGTTCACTCAGTTGCTAACAGGACCCATGCCTGACATTCTCATGTCATAGGAACTTTTTCCCAGGGAGACATCTGAGTATTAAAAACAAATAGACAATAAACTATCCTGGCACCAGGGGAAAATTCTATAAAGAAGATATTTTATTAATATTATCTATAAGGCAGACCAAGGAATCTGAAAAGTATAGTAAGAAACCCTGTCCAAGGAAACCTAAAGCTAGGAAATAGAAAGATAAAAGGAAGACCACACAAGTACAAAGAAGCAAAAACTGAAGGCGCATTCTTAATCATATTCTCGAGGCGCACAAAAGCCCGAAGAGCCCCTTCCCCAGAGGTTTAAAGTGTCAATGTGCCACCTAGGAAAAGTGAAGCAGCAATGAGCTGTCCTGCTTAAAACATCTCGCTGCATGTGACCTCAGAGAGCTTCCCCTGTGTTCAGCGCTCCCTGGTCTCCTCTGCTGGCGCAGTTTCCTCTCTGGTATAGGATTCCCAAGCAAAATGTCTATGTTGCAACCACAGAATGAATTTTGAGGGAAACACTGAAAAGTATGGTTTTACTAAACAGCATAAGTGATACTCACTGTTTATTTGGAGAAGTTTCTGTTTTCTTGGCAGAAAAACAATGTAAACAAAGTCAGTTTGGTCACCATAAGCCAAGTTCTATCCAAGAAAACCTTGCCTAGACAGAGGTCACCAACTTCTTAATCTTGAGACCACCAACAGGACACACACGGAGCGTGGGGAGCTGTGAGCAGGAAGCCTGCTGCGGAGACAGGGAGCTGGCGAATGATCCCATGTGACTCTCAAGGCCCCAAATGATCTTTCCCCAGGAAACAGCCCCATCCCACCTCCCTCCTGCTCGCCTTCCACTCTCCTCTCCAGTCACACGGCACTTCTGACATGCTACCCTTTTGACTGGAACACTCTTTCCTATTCTGCGCATGGCTAATCCTTACTTATGCTCAGGTTTCAATTTGGAGCTCCCTTCCCCTGACTCCCAAATTTGGGTTGTGGGTCCTCCAGGTACTCTGAGCATCCCCAATTTCCTTCTCCTAGCAGTTATCAAACTGCACCACAATGTCCATTGGAACGCCAGCTTCTCAAAGGCAGTGACTCATGTGTTTTCGTCCTTAGTTTATTTCAACTGCCTACAGGACCTGGCACCTGACAGATGTTTAGAAAACACCTGTTGACCAACTGAATGAAGCAAAATGAGGAAGGAGAGGCGGGAAGAGAAAATGGAGAGAGAGAGAGAGAGAGAGAGAGAGAGAGAGAGAGAGAGAGAGAGAGCTGCTTTTGAAGGAGCAACAGTATCACATACGCTTTAGTGACATCATCTGTTTCTAAATAGAAGTTAAATCATGACATAGCCTTCGTTTCCTTCCTGTAAATGGCAAAGACTGCATACCTTTGTTGTCTTGAGCAATGGATAAGCACCTGCAACAGGGGATGAATCTCCAAATAACCATGCTGGCAAGATAGCAACAGAAGTAACACTAACCCCTTGCTTCAGCTTTTAAAAAAAATGGTCATATGACTCATATCCATTCTGGGAGGCAGGCAGAACAGGTGTTATTGTTATTCTCATTTTACATGTGAGGAAACCGGGGTTCTGAGACACATGACTTGCCAATGCCATGCATCTATTAAGTGGCAAAGCCTCAGCCCAAGCCCAGGCCCCAGACGCCTGCCTGTTCAGGGTTGACTTTGGTCCACTGAGCACAATGTGTATTTCCAGCATCTTGCCTGGCACCAGAGGAACAGGGGCTCAAGCGTAGAATTATTAGCATCTATCTAGAGCAAATTAAAATCTAATTAAAATTTAATTAGCCTAGTTTATTCTCTATAGGTACTGTAAATAGAACTATCGTTCAAGAGCAGTTTCTTTGAAATAATGCAAACACAAGCTAAAAACGGGATCAAGAAGCCCAGCCAAGTTAATACAGTCCCACAAATTGTGATTGCTTTAGCTTTCCTACCTGGCTTAATGTATAATCTCTTGCCCACACCAGTGGGACACTGAGTTCCTGTTAAAAAATATCTTTTTGATTGATGTCAAATGAAAATGACCATATTTTTTCCCCCCACAGCTCTGAGGAGTAACTGGCACACAATAAATTTCCAAGTTTACAATGTTAATGACTTTTGACATATGTATGCACCCAAGAAACCATCACCACAATCAAGATAATGAACATATCCATCCTCCCCCAAAAGTTTCCTCTCATACTGTGTAATCTCTCTCTCCCGCAACTACACCACTCCTATCCCCAGGCAGCCACTGACCTGCTTTCTGTCATTACAGATTAGTTTGCGTCTTCTGGAATTTTATATAAATGGAGTCATACAGTATGTACTCTCCTCTGCCTACTTTCTTTCACTCGGCATGATTCTTTGGAGATTCATCCCCTGTTGTAGGTATCAACAGTACATTTGTTCTATTGCTGAGTAGTAGTCCACAGTTTATGTACCCCACGAGTTATTTATCCAATCAGCTTTCATTGGGGTCATTCCCACCTTTTGGCTATGATAAAGCTGTTATGAAAATTCATCTGCAAAATTTGTGTGGACACACATTTTCATTTCTTTTGGCCAGGTACCTGAGAGCAAAGTGACTGGGTCACAAGGCAGATGTGTGTTTAAGTTTGTAAGAAGCTGCCAAACTGCTTTTTCCAAGCAGATACTCCATTTTCCATTCCCATGAGAGTTCCAGGTCCTCCATTCTTGCTCACTCTTGGTTGGGTCAGTCTGTTTAATTTTTACCCATCATAGTGGGTGTATAGTGTTATCTCATTGCGGTTTTAACTTGCATTTCCCTAATGACTGTGTTATCTGTTCAAATCTTCTTTACCTATATTTTACTGGGCTGTTTGTCTTCTTATTCGTATGTTGTAAGAGTTCTCTGTGTACATGAATAAAGTTCTTTGTCAGATATATATTTTGAATTTTGTTCTCTAGTCGGTTGGCTTGCCATTTTCTTTTCATAACTGTGCCCTTGCAGAGCAAACATTTTATTTTGATGAAGTCCAATTTATTGATTTTTAATCTTTCATGTTCTTTTGTGTATCATACTTAACAAATTTTTGCCAAACCCAAAATCACTAAGATTTTTTTCCCTTATGTTTTCTTCTAGATGTTTTGTCTAGTTTTAGCTCTTACATTTAGGTTCTCTAATACATTTATATATGGGTTGAGGAAAAAACCGAAGTTCATCTTATTGTTTGTGGCCCAATTGTTCCAACATCATTTATTGAAATTATTATCCTTTCTTTGTTGAATTACCTTAGCACCTTTGTAAAAAATTAATTGTCCATATATGTCTGGGTCTACTTCTGGACTGAATGTTCTGCTTCATTTAGCTATTTTTATCTTTTTATATCAATATCACACTATCTCAGTTATTATAACATTATAGTATAAGTCTTTCCTCCAACTATGCTCTTCTTTAAAAAAAAAAACAACCATAATGGCTATTCCTGGTCCTCTGCATTTACAAACACATTTTAGGACCAGCTTGTCAATTCCTACAAAACGCCTGCTGATATTTTGACTGGGATTGATCTGAATCTACAGATCAATTTTAGAAGAAATGATATCTTAATATTAACCTTATGATCCATGGACAGTATATTTTATTTTCCACTTATTTAGTTTAGGTTTTCTTTAATTTCTCTTTTACAGTTTTCAGCACATAGGCTTTGTACCTCTTTTGCCAAATTTATTCCTGAGGGCTTCCTGTTTTTGAGGCTATTGTAAATAATTTTTAGCAAAAACAATCTTTTGCAAAGGAAAGATATAAACTTTTCCTTCTATTCTGCCTATCTTTACTCTCCTGTCCTTCTATTTAACCAGTATTTTCTGGGTAACCCCCATGAGCCACAATCTGAAGACTCTTGCCCACGCTGACCTCTCCGCTTTCACTCTCACTGCCTGAAATACTTAATCAGCACCCTTACTCTTACTGCATCGTACAATTGGCATTGTTATAGTTTATAGTTTCTTGCATGTGTCTTATCTGCCCAATGAAATTGCAAGCTCCTTAGAAGTAAAAACTATAATTTATTCTTACTTATAAATCCACAATGCCTGGAATATATGTATAAGCAAATAAGAAGTAAGTCCTTTCTCAACGAAATTTGTCTGAAATTCTAGTCTATGTGTATTCAATAATAACACAATTAAACAGATAAAAACCCAAATATTTAATATGTATTTGTTGTGCTCAACTGTAGCCTAGGGACCGAGGGGTCTAAGGAACTGCGGGCTTGCTTCCTTGTCCTTAGGGAGCTCACGAGGAAGGGCAGCGCTGCAGAGACCATGCCCTGCACGTCAGATGCGGTTCTCACGGGACCCAGGGCCTGCTGATGGGGGACGCCTCGTTCCGTGATGGCTTCTGTCCACTTTCCATTTCAGTCCCTGGTATGTGCAATTCTGACAAATAGCTGTTAGCATCTGACTAAATCTGTTTACAAGATACAGACAGCTGTTTATAAGACACGGGCCAAACTCTACCCTTCAATATCCAAGAATCATTTTCAGTGATTACAGACCCATTACTGGATTCTGGCCCGAACTGTTTCTCAATATAGTTTAAGGTTGCAACCAACTTTTCAAGCCCTTAAACTGGAGAGTTTCTCCTCTCCCCCAACAGAAAAATCAGTTTCAAGCTTCTTCACTACAAAGGATATGAGACTGTTTAAGTCATCAATAGTGTTTTTAAAAGGTAAGCCAGTTAGATGGTTGGGAGAGTTTGCCATTGTCACTTATATGAATGTATAGGTCAAGTGGAGAAAGAGATATAGGCCCAGAAATGGCAGCATGAGAGGCATCAGAAACAAATACATGAGACAGGCATTGTTGTAGACATACAATCGCCTAGGTCTCAGGGTTTACATCGTTCAGAGATTAAAACATCAAAAGAGCAAATAATATACTTGGGGTCTAGTCTATGTTTACAATTTATCATCTTAGCAAGTTCAACTTTTCTGAGTTTCTCCATATCAACCATCTCACCCACATTATAAATTACAAAGAACAGAGACTGTGTAAGCAAATGGCTGTGGCAGTCATATGTAGCACTGTATTTGACACACAGCTGCCTAACCCAAACTCATTACAGAGAGTGCTAGGGGCATCCCATCCAGTTTATCTTAAAAATGAAAATAGAAACAGTGACAGACACGTATGAATGGGAAAACTAAACAGTGTCACTATGGCACGGTTAATTAACAAATGTTAGTTTAAAATCCACCATAGCTCATTATAAAATCATTGTTATTTAAGGACCCAACAATATGGTTTTAGATTGCACTTTATTTCTGATACCAAGCAACCCTCAGATTCAATCCCAAAGAATTTATACATATCTACTGACTGGACTGGAACTAGGGGTCGGGAGAAGCATTATTTTTAAATTTCAAATGTAGTAAAGAAGCATCTTTTAAAAATCCCAATGGTCAGATTATAGAAAAATGGCCATAATCATATGATATGATATGAGTGTGTTCCAATTCTGTTGGTAAAAGCCAGCTGTCATTACCAAGATATATATATTTTTTATATTTCATATAGACAGGTAAATAGCTAAAATAACTTTTTATACTGAAAAACTTAAAACACCAAGAATCCATGAACTGTTCCTGTAGCTCCACCCTGTTCTAAGGCGCTGTGCCGGGGACCTGTCTGTGAAAGGGGCTCTACAATTCTTCCTCCTCTTCCTCCACTTCCTCGAGGGAGAGCTGAATAGATGGAAGGATGCAGTCACTCAGCACATGATTCCAGGTACGTGAAAGTCACAGTAGTGCTCCCCAAAACAGCCATGCTCCTGTCTTCAAGTGACTTGGTTTAGTGGCCATTCCATACAGGTCTCCAGTCAGCAATCAAGGTTCACATGCCTCACATGCTGCTGCCACTTTAAAAGGTAAAACTGAGTTGTAGAGATCTCGACAGGTACCCTGTTTCCCCGAAAATAAGACAGTGTCTTATATTAATTTTTGCTCCCAAAAATGCACTAGGTCTTATTTTCAGGGGATGTCTTATTTTTCCATGAAGAAGAATACGGTACACATTTATTGTTAAATGAAAATAAAGGAAATTTATTACCTGTATACGGTACGGTAGTACGGTAGTTGTCAACACAAACCAGACAAACTGTGGATCCTACAGTATCAAGAATTTACTCATTTATTCAATGACAATCATGCCATCATCTTCTGGAACATCATCATAACAATCCAATTCCTGAATTTCCTGGTGAATTTCTTGTGACTCCATTTCTTTCAGAATCAGTGGACCAAATCTCTCATGTGTAGCAATAGCACTGTCTTTAAATGAGTACTTCTTGTCAAGGTAGCCTGCTCACAGTGCATTTGCAATGCAACTGTCAGTGATTTTCTCCCATGAATTCTTCACCCAAGTCACAACTTATTGCAGTTTAGGTTTCACAAAGTTTCCATGCTGATTTCTCTCCATTCACACAGCAGTGAGGTCAGGACTCGGCGTAACGTCACTGGTTGCTAGACGCCAGTCGGGGCGGCCCTAGCAACCAGTTTACGGTAAATTAATTTTCATTCTGAGACAGAGCCTGGGGGCCTTATTTTCAGGGGATGCCTATATTTCACTCAGAAGGAAACCTGTAAGTGGGTCTTATTTTCGGAGGATGTCTTATTTTCGGGGAAACACGGTAGGTGCACTTAACAAAACAGTCAGCAATCAAGGTTCACATGCCTCAGAGTAAGTGACATTCACAATCAAAACCTATTTTGCTATTATTAAAAATGTTGACTTCCTGCCCTGGCCAGCATGGCTCAGGTGGTTGGAGCGTCATCCTAAACGCCAAGGGGTGGCAGGTTCGATTCCCAGGCAAGGTACATACTCAGGTTTTGGGTTTGATTCCAGGTTGGGGACCATATGAGAGGCAACCGATTGATGTTTCTCTCTCTCCTTTCCTCTCTTTTTCAAATCAATAAAAAACATATCCTCAGGTGAGGATTTAAAAAAAAATTAAAACGTTGATCCACAATGTTACAATAAACAGGGCCAAATTACGGAATCAGCTGCCACCCTTCCCCACAACTGTTTCTGTTTGACTTGCCTTTCCCCTCGCCCTTAGAATAAGGTAACCAGACGTCCCGCTTTTGGTGGGACAGTCTGATTTTTAACAATTTGTCCCGCGGTGTTTTAAAAAAAAAGTCCTGATTTTTGGAAAGAATAAACCGGGCCATTTTTAAAACGCAGGAGGACTTGGGACAAATTGGCAAAAATCAGGACTGTCCCGCCAAAAGCGGGACGTCTGGTCACCTTATCTTAGAATATACTTCTCCTCTCACCTCCTTTGCTCTCTATGTGTGTGACAGTAATGGGAACGTCCTCTAAAATGTCCCCATAAAAGACAAAGGTTCTTACTGATGCTTTTGTATTTGTTTTAAAACAATCCAGTGGGCGGTGGGGAGCTGGGCTGGGAAGTACGTGGGAAAAGACCACAGATGAAAGAAGTAGGGTGATGAGTACCTGGGGTTCATTATCCCATCCTGCTTTGAGATATTTTTGAAGTTGCCCATAAAGAGATTAAGACAAAACAAATACATTTTATAAACCTTATCATTATCACATGCACATTTTATCATGGGATGGTGGGTTAAGGTAAGAATGAACATGGGTTTGCCGACATGATGGGAATGCATTACATTTGCATTCATGAGCCACTGTCTTTCAAGTAAGGAAGCCTGTTCAACTCTCTCTCGCACTCCTCTTTGCCATTTCCCACATTAAACCCCACCGTTGGGGATTTGCCCACTTTCAAGGAAAGAAATCGGTGATGTTCCACTTTAGACCAACTTTCTTAGCAGCAGGCACTTTAAAACTGTCAGGTTTTAGAATAACTTTCATGAAAAATACATGTTTATAAAGACAAAAGAACTTCAAACACTTGGGATAAATATGGCAAATAAAAGAAATGCAGTGATCAGGTAATGTTCTCCCTTTCTCAGTAACTGGTCCTGCTCTTCCTTCATAGTAACTGGGAAGACCTCCGCACTGCCCCTGCCCAGGGTGACTGGTGTGCCCACACGCACTCAACAAAAGCCTCATGTGTGAGACTGGACCTCAAGACCTAATATATTTTCAACGTAACTAAAGTTAAACATTACAGGAGCTCAGTCAGTTCCAAAATTATGCCCAACAATGTTTCTGGCAGACGTGCGTTCTGGATCATCCACGGAGCTATTTAAAATTGCTTGACAGGTAACCACGACAGATTTTAAAGATCAAAAACACAGGTGTGTACCGGGGTTGCACAATCCTGCAGTGAGGGCAGAACATGAGATCATTCCACCTAGAAACAGACCAAACACAAACACCCACCTGGGGCTCAGGTGTACGGCTGTCGGCAGGCAGATGAATTCATCTCTGGAGTTTTGTTCTAATATAATTATGCTCTGATAAGAAATGAGGTTTTGCTATATTAACATTCAACTGGGTGGGTCTTCTTAGCTGGCAAGCATCTTATACACCTGCCTATATGTTCTTTTTAACATATTCAAAGGCCCATTTCTCAATCTAAATGAACTATAGTCTCCCATAACTTAAATAGCCTTTTTTATTCTTTTCAGTCTCAATAAACATGAGTAGCACAAAAGTTTCAGGACAGCAGAAGGCATAAATGTTTTCCATCTCACTATGAATCAAGAAAGAAAATTATCAAGCTAAAGTCTTAAGAAAATGAGTAGCTTAAATAAAGCCACCTCACAGAGTAGTGTGTGCACTTCATCCAATGATTCACTTCATATTAAATATCTCCTGGATGCAAGGCACTACACACTAATTGCTTCATGAGTTTTAAAACTACAGGTAATGTCTGCAAGTCCTGGTGCTGGATTTTTGTTAAGGTTCACAGTAAGCCAGAGATTGATCTCATGTGCAAAAGAAGGCTAACAATAGCCAAGGCTTTGCTGATCCAACTGAACACTCACTCCTGTGCCCAAATGCAAAGCTCACTGCGCAACAGACCAGGAGCTGAGTTTTGCGTGAATAAGAACAGGAAGTATGGTTATGTGTGCATCCTTGTGAACAAATAACTATCCTGTTCCTCTAATAGGCTTTCCCAAGAGAAAGAAACCCTCCTTAAAAAAAGAAAAACACAAACATAAACAGGAGATGCATTTTGTACACCACCACCATTTGGCTAACAGATGTTGGCATCTGCCCTCAGCTCACACAAACAACTCTATGTTTTTGTGTAGCATCTTCTATCCAAGAGTAACATGAAAGCCGTGTGGCTGGTCTGACAGTGCATCTGCAGACTGAGTAAGAATTATAACGGAGCGAACACCTGTCAGGTTTGTTTGGATGCTGTCACAGTGATTGGCCCCGTGATATGGTGGCTGCTGGGTGGAGAAATGTTCAGTCTTTTCTAAAGTAAATCAAGCACTGTCATTTGTCACAATGTGCTATTGCTTGCTTAATTCATGCCTCATTATTATATGACCTTCACTCATATTGAAGCAAGAAGAATACTTTGTAAATTTTTCTGATTCCCAGGGATGTTTTAGATTAGTGGGAACCATAAACAACTAAAAAACAACAATAAAAACAACACTCATTTCTGGATCCAAGAGAATCAGGCCCTAGTTCCTACCTTATTAGTGACAGTCTCCCCTGGCTAAGGCAGTCACATGCCTCGTCTGGAATTCGGAGTCCTCTCCTGTAAAGTTGGAGGGTTGGACTAGATTTGTGTTTCCCCATCTTCTCAGGAGGGACGTTTTAACACATCAAAGCCTCTCTTAGACTAATCAAATGACAACAATTATATTTTAAGAATTTGTGCAGTTAGAAAACATATGATAAAAAGATACTTTTGATACAGTTACCACTGGAAATAAAATTCCAATTTCTTAATCACAGCATAGTCTGCACACAATGTTTAAAGTAACAGTATGCAGATGTTGGGCATTATTTATTTAGTCTGAAAACAACATTGGTTTACATAGGAATTTGCAGTCTTTGCAGTAACTCCATAGCAGATCTTTCCAACCCAACACTGTTTTCTGTGAAAAGGCTGGGAACCCTGAACAATACAGACGCTCTGCATCCTTTCTGACATGGACCTTCCATAGTTCTAGTCCTACCACCACCGTGTCCTAGGCCATGTTACTCTGAACATGGTCATTAGCTCCGACACTGCCAGCCATCCCACTCATTCCATCTCACAGCACCGAAAAGCAGAGAGACTCTGGGAGAGCAACTTCTTTGAATCTGAGACAACACCTGGGGACACCCACACTTGGCTTCATCCAGAAAACCTGTGGCTGTGGGTAAAACAAAAAAAACTGCATGGAGGAGAGAGGAAGCTGCTACATACCCCTATGCAGGTTTTCAGTAGCTTTCTGCAACAGTTCAGAAGAGGTTCTTAGGTTCCCAGAATCACTGAATAGTTTGAGGCCCTAAAATAATGAAGCTAAAAGGAAATGCCCAGATCTACTTCACAGTCCTTAGGAATTTCATTATTAGCAACAGTTTTTCTAGGTACTGCCCATACATGCATATTTATTGCTTAGGTAAGCACTATGTAGTGGTAAATTCAGTTATGTTATAGCCATTTTAGTGAACTAATTTCTCAAAAACGACATGAGACAAAGCTGCAGCATCTACAAATCCTGATCTTTGCTTTGGGTAAACTTTTATTACTCAACTTCTGTTACTATAATGGTTACAAGTTCTTTAGATGGTTACAAGGTTCTCCTATATATCAGTGACAATTCTTTGGAAGTACTTTCCTAATCCCACCCACCAAACCAACCAACCAACCAATAGATAATTACACAAACAGCTCAAATTAAAAAATGATTCAAAGATGTTAACAGACAACTCACCAAAGAAGATACACAGATACCAAGTAAGCTTATGAAAGATGTTCCACATTATATGTCATCAGAGAAGGATGACTACAAATCTATTAGAATGCCCCAAATCTAGAAAACTGACAGTACCAAATGCTGATGAAAATGTGGAGCAGCTAGTGTCAATGCAAAATGGTACAGACACTTTGGAATTCAGTTTGGTGCTTTCTTATAGAGCTGAACAGTTACCTTACATCCCAGCAATTGTGCTCCTTAGTATTTACCCAAGAGAGTTGAACATTTATGCCCACATAAAAACCTGCACACACATGTTTATAGCAGCTTTATTCATAATTGCAAAACTTGGAAACAGCCAAGATGTCCTTCATTAGGTGGATGGATAAAAACTGGTATATCCAGACAATGGACTATTATTCAGTGTTAAAAAGAAATGACCTATCGTGCCATGAAAAGACATAAAAGCATATTACCTTAAGTAACCCTAAATGCACATATTACATAACACATTACCTTAAGTGCATACTACTAAGTGAACAGATACTTATTATCAAGAGAACTCAATACCATGTATTCATACCTTTGTCCCCAAATTATAACATGCATACGTCACCCCCAAATTGTAGAAATAACCTTAGAAAAACAAAATCAAAAGGAAACAAACATCTTTCTAAGTAGTTATCTCCTGAACTATCTTGGGTAAAATATTTAATAATATTTACCATCAAAAAGTTATTACTTTTATGCAATCCAAATCTCTCCTGCTACAAATTTGCCTCTTTTTCTGTAACTGACGTCTGTTGATTACTCATTTTCACATCTCCAATAATTTTTATGTAATCCTCCTTATCTAAGTAAATTTAAAAAAAATAATAAGGCACCAAACAAAGTAAATCTTGAAATTAGGACTTCTCTAGATCAGGCCAAACCAATTTAATAAAGTGTAACATGATAGCCTGGCTCTCTAATCAGAAGGGATTCCTGGAACAGAAGAAAGTCCTCCAGTCTCAGGAAGAAAGGAAAGACGGAAAGTCTTGGCATGAAGACAAGTGTGGGGATGTAGCAGGGTCAACACATCATGCTCATGGGCCAAATCCAGCTTGCTGCCTGCTTTTGTGAAGTTTCCCTGGACACAGCCATGTTTATTAGTTTATGTACTGCCTATGGCTGCTGTTTCATTCTACTGGCAGAGATGAATACTTGGCCCACAAAACATAAACTATTAACTATATGGCCCTTTACAGAAAAAGTCTGCTGACTCCTGACTTAGACATCCATCTTTACCCTGGACTAATTCATTTTGAAGCTCCAGGGTTCAAATTGGGTCTTCTCCTTTCCATCTGACTCTCGTTTGCTTGCTCATCTAGTTTAAAGACTTTCAAAGCCACCTATCCACCAACAATTCCTAAGCATGTATCTCCAGGCCAGACCTCTCCCCTGAGCTCCAGATTCACACATCCAACTGTCTAGCACCGTGGTCGGCAAACTGTGGCTCTTTGGCCCCTTGAGTGTGGCTCTTCCACAAAATACCACTGCCTGGGCAAGTCTATTTTGAAGAAGTGGTGTTATAAGAAGTTTAATTTTTTAAAAAATTGGCTCTCAAAAGAAATTTCATTCATTGTACTGTTGATATTTGGCTCTGTTGACTAATGAGTTTGCCGACCACTGGTCTAGTGGACCTATCCAGTGGGAGAGCTAATAGACAACTCAAACTTAATGCATTCAAAACCTAATTCCTGATCCCCGCCCTCTCCTTTCTTTACCCACAGTGGTTTTTTTTTTTGGTTTTTTTATTTCAGTAGAAGACAACTCCATTCTTCTAGTTGAACCAATAGAAACCTGCCAAACAAAAACCCTGGAATTACCCTAAATCCACTCTCACTCCACTTCTATCAGCAAATCCTCAATATAATCAGAAACCTGCCACTCATCACTTTTATTGCCATCACTCTACTCAAAGCGACCATCACCCCTCACCTGGATTCTTGCAGGAGCCTCTTATCTGGTTTCTACCCTGGTCCCTTTATCTATTGGCATGTCAGTTGTCAGAGTGACCTTGTTAGTATCATTCATCTTCCCCACTGCACCCTACCCTCCCACTCTGCTCCAGCCACAATGGGATCCTTGATCATGCTCAGTGAGTTCCCGCCCTAGGCCATGTGCTTGCTGATTCTTCTCCCTGGAGCACTCCACCCCCAGAGATGCATGGCTCACTCTTGTTCTGCTCAAATGTCACTTTCTCAGTGAGGCTTTTCCATGACCACTTGCTCCAAAATAACAATTTCATCTTGCAACCCCACCCAACTCACATACCCTAGTCCTTCTTCCCTGCTTTATTTTTCTCCACTTTTCTTGTTTATTTTGTTGTCTGTCTCCAATAGTTAGAGTGTAATCTCCACGAGGTCAGGAATTTTTATCTGTTCTCACTGCTGTATCCTCGGTGCCTAAAACAGTGCCTGATACACAGTAAGTGTCCAATAAATATTTGTTGAATGAATGAATGAATAAATGAATGAATGAATAGGCCTTACCAGGGTTTAGAACACCTATAGAAAACAACATTTCTGATTTTATTATGAAGAGTAATGGGAAAATTACAACTCCTCAATAAAAAGTGCTTCACAGACAAACTGGCTAGAAGGCAACATTCTACTCTAAAGCAATGTCCCTCAATAATGGGTTTGTCTTTCACTTGAATACCTATATACTAAAGGAGTTTATGGTTCATCTTTATCTTTTCAGCCTCCTAATTCTCTTAACCTTTAAAAATCCTATTTCTCAATCTTGTCTTCTTTTCTTTCTCCTGGATTACATCCAAGGCTTTCAACCCCAAAGGTCATGTGCCAACATGTACCACTGAATGCTTTCAGCTGCTGTCATTGATTTCTTGGCAGTACATCACCAAACAATGCATTGAAAAGTCAAACAGAAATGACAATGTCACACCAACCTACAAACTACACCTGACTGAGCTAAAAGTCTAAAAACAGCAAGAGAAATTCAGGGACACTGTGGTCCTAGCATGAAGCCAAGCTGAACAACCTAAAGCCACACTCAGCATGACCCAGAAGTCTTGCCCCCTGCTGGATCATGGAGCTGTGCGGGGTCATTGCAGCTGCTTTTAATGACTTCAAGTACACCCTGGTACTCTGACACTGGCACATCCCAGAGAGCTAGCTTTAGAAATCCCCTCCTTAGCCCTCCCGGGGTCGTTTGGATTTAGGGGATCTGGCAGACCATGTGGTCCTCATCTGAAGTCTTATGAGACCTGGAGCCTTGGTCTGCATGGTGAACTGTGTGCACCAAAGGGGGGGAAGTAAATGGAGTCAATTATTTATATATCATGAATCAGTTTTTGCTCAATTAGGATCTTGTCAAAAGTAAACAGTAACCTATACCAGGGCAACCCCCTCTAAGCTAATCCAAGCAAGAACTGAGTCTTTATATCCCCCTCAAATTCACACGTTGATGCTCTAATTCTCAATACAATGGTGGTATTTGGAGAAGGGACCTTTGGGAGGTAATTAGGGTGATATGAAGTCATGAAGGGAAGGCCCTGGTCCAATGGAGTTAGTGCCTTGATAGGAAGAGACGTGGACAGATTGCTCTCTCTGACATGTGAGAGGCATCTTGCAAGCCAGAAAGAGAGCCTCACCAGAAACTGATCAGGCTGGATACCTTGAACTTGGATGGCCCAGCCTCCAGAACTGTGAGAAATAACAGTTGGATATTTCTGTTGGTTAAGCCACTCATTCTATGGTATTTTGTTAATTCTCACTCAAGGATATTTTTTCTTTTCTTTTCTTTTCTTTTCTTTTCTTTTCTTTTCTTTTCTTTTCTTTTCTTTTCCTTTCTTTTCTTTCTTTTCTCTTTTCTCTTTTTTTTTTCCCTGAGAAAGAGAGACATACCCCAACAGGAATGAACCTGCAACCCAGATATGTGCTCTTGACTGGGAATCAAATGCACCACCTTTTGGTGCAGGGCCAATACTCTAACCATTGGACGACACTTGCTAGAGCTCTATGATATTTTGTTATGTCCATCCCTACAAAGACACACACACACACACACACACACACACACACTCTGCTCTGAGAGCAGCCACATCTTGCAGAGATAAGGTTTTCTTTTTCTTTGCAGGGAAGTACAACTTGGTAGAAAGAGCAGTTCCAGGATATCCTGGGGAGAAAGACAGGTCAGGGCAGTCCCATGGCCCTGGACTTCTGTACAGTCCCTTTCCATATTCTTCTTGTCCAAAGGAGCCCCTGAAACTATGAGTATAAAACACAGCTGCATCTCCCCTGCTTTGTAACCATTTGGAGGAGATCCTTCAAACTCTTACGAGAGCCTCTTCTTGTCTTTTTAATGAGAAAAATTAACACAATATCAAATAACTAGAAATAGAGAGAACAAACCCACATATATTATCAAAGCTGTTCTCCAGAGCCCTGAACAAATACACTTATCTGACCATGCTAAGTGCCAGGAAAAAGGAATGGTCAATTCTATTAAGGAGAGTATGCTGGGCAATATTAACACACACACACACACATCTGAAGGCAAAACAAAATAAGCCACAGAGCAGGTAGGTAATCCTTAGCATGATCACATTTCCTGAGTCCTCTGACTTCTCAGTTCCCTTTAGATCACATCCTTGAACTAAATTTTGAGAAGCATATAACACATTAACAAAGTCCTTTGTTCTACAAATATACACACAGAGAAATTAGTAGTTATTGTTTCTAAGTTAACTGAAGAGAAGAAAATAAAATTAATTTTAAAATCTGAAGAAAATAACGTCTTAATTTATGACCTTCTTTGATACACATCTGTTAAAAATCACTAAACATTCCAGGTGCTACTGATACCCTGGGAAAGCCAGCTCTGGTGTTGACTCACATGGAGTTGTGAGGTACCCTGAGCAATGGGTAAATGAAATTCTCAACCACAATCACCCAATTAAAAATGTGCATAGGGCACTAGACATAGGAAACAATTAGAATACAGTGAGATTTCCTTCCTTCTTTCCCATCTTCAGTTATTATTTGTAAGAAAAAAACACTAACTGTTAAAAAACAAACAAAAAAAACAACAAAACAAAACACGTTTTTCTCATGCCAAGACCTATTGGACACAAAGCATGAATGGATGGCCTCACCTCTCCCCTCCCTAGCCAGAAGACACCCCCAACCATCACATGAATGATTCTCTCCCCCTAACAACCTTATAAATGCACTGGGATGGCCAACCACCTCCAACAGTAAAGAATTAACCATTTCTGAAGGTAAATAAGGTAATATATGGGAAAAGCTTTGAAATGGTCAAGTACTACAGAAATATGAGAATCCTACCAACATATCTAGTCATTTAACAGATGTGACTGCTAGAACAGTCCTCCTCAGCATTATGTACAAAGATATTCATTGTGCCTAAACCGGTTTGGCTCAGTGGTAGAGCGTCGGTCTGTGGACTGAAAGGTCCCGGGTTCGATTCCAGTCAAGGGCATGTACCTTGGTTGCTGGCACATCCCCAGTAGGAGGTGTGCAAGAGGCAGCTGGTTGATGTTTCTCTCTCATCAACATTTCTAGCTCTCTATCTATCTCCCTTCCTCTCTGGAAAAAAAAATATCAATAAAATATATTTTTTTAAAAAAGATATTCATTGTTAGTTATAGTAGCAAAAGACTGAAAAAGAACCCTTATATGTCATTCAATGAGGATCTGGTTAAATAAATTATCTTACAATCATTCAGTGGACCTATCTTGCTTAATATGGAACAATCTCCACAATACACTTTTACGGTAAGGGAAAAAGAAGTCTGCAGCATACTGTATATAGTATGACGCAGTAAAAGTGACAGAAAAGATACATTTGTATACATTTGCACATTTGTAAAAGACACACAGACTTTTAACTGGCTATCTTTGGGGACAGGAACTGGAAGTCTAGGGATTCTGGGTTATAGGAAATGTACTTTGCATTGTATATCCTTTTATATCATTTTCTTTACTTTAAATTTTTATGTCTTTTTATGGATATACTGTTTAATTTTTCTTCAATAATGTTTTAAAATGTGAGGGAGATGGGAAAATGCTCAAAGTCACTAATCATCAGAGAAATGCAAATTAAAACCACAAGGAGATATCGCGTCATACCTGTCAGAATGGCTATCACCAATAAATCAACAAACAACAAGTGCTGGCCAGGATGTGGAGAAAATGGAATGCTAGTACACTGCTGGTAGGATGCAGACTGATGCAGCCACTATGGAAAAGAGTATAAAGGTTCCTCAAAAAAGTAAAAATGGAACTTCGGTTTGAACCAGTGATCCTGGCAATATATCCTAAAAATCCTGATATACCAAACAGAAAGAATCTATGCACCCCTGTGTTCACAGCAGTGTTATTTACAATAGGTAAGATCTGGAAATAGCCCAAGTGGCCATCAGTAGATGAGTGGATAAAAAACCTGTAGTATATTTACACAATCAAATCTATGCAGCTGTACAAAAGAAGGGTCTCTTGGCCTTTGAGACAGCATAGATGGACCTGGAGAGTATTATGCTAAGTGAAATAAGTCAATCAGAGAAAGAAACATATCAGGTGATCTCACTTATTTGTGGAATCTAATGAACAAAATATATTGACTGTTGCAACAAAATAAGTCCCTAGGCATGAGGCATGGAGCAGACTGACATATTTCAGGGGAGGAGGGAAGTGAGGAGAAGAGATAAATCAAAGAACTTATATGCACAGCCCATGGACACAGACAATAAATAGTGAGGTGAAGGCCTGGGGGGGAGGGGGAGAGGTAAGGGCTGAGCAGCAGGGGATAAAAGAGTGAAAATGGGGATATCTGTAATATTGTCAACAATAAAAATATATATTTTTAAATAAATAAGAGTTTTTTTAAATTTGAGGGATAAATGAATTTATTGCTAAGTTATATTCTTTTTCTTTATGCTTATGAATCAACTGAGGCCTGGTGTACGAATTCGTGCACAAGTGGGGTCTGGCCGGTCCGCCCCTATTGTAGTTGATGGGGCTGGGTCAGATGGGGGGAGGGACCGAGGGTAGTTGGTGGGCTGGCCTTGCCCCCAATTGGAGTAGAGAGGTGCCAATTAGAGGTGGGGCCGTACAGGGAAAGGGGCCAAGGCCAGTTGGCCAGCTGGCCCTGCCCCATGGTCGAACTCCCAGTTGAACTCCTGGTCAAGGGGACAATTTGCATATTAGCCTTTTATTATATACTAGTGGCCCAGCGCACAAAATTTGTGCATGAAGAGTGGGGGTGTGTCCCTCAGCCCAGCCTGCACCATCTCCAATCTGGGACCCCTTGTAGCCTGCTCACCCCTAACTGCCTCTGCCTCAGCCCTGCCACCATGGCTTTGTCCAGAAGAACATCTGGAAGGTCTCCCAGTCTAATTAGTATATTACCCTTTTACTAATATAGAGGATTTAATGTCTTAGATCCATAAAATAGAAGACAATAATAAAAAGTCCTCTAGCCTCTGACAGTTACATGATTGTTATATTTCAAAATATCTAAAAATAACTTAAAACTGTGACACTATCAATCAACTGTATAGATGAAGCTATTTTAGCTATTTTAGGAAGAAATATTTCTTATATTTTAATTATTCTATATTTTCATTATCAAAATCTAATTTAATTACTCTACTGACAATTGGTGGGTGGAGTTAATATTCCTAGCTTTTTAAACACACTACTTGTGATACTTTGGATATAAGAGAAGTCAAAATATTGGCCATATTGTTTAAAGTATTCAAATAACATTTTTCTGAATAGAAAGTAGTGCATGTTCATTGTAGAACACTTGAAAAATAGAGAAAAGCAAAGAAGAAAATTAAAACAATTCATTATCCCACCACACCAGAGAATACCACTATTAATTCTGATGTATAGCCTTCCTTTTTTATTTTCAATGCATTGGAGTATATTTATTTTATATAACTGGAGTCAAATTGCACACATATTGTTTAAAAAGTCTACTTTAATAAATCATCACCCTTACTTATCTTCTGTTTTATAACTTTTCTGCTTAAGATTATAAAATATACATGACTTGGAATATTTCATAGATACATTTTTTATTTCAAATTTTTTGTTCCAGTGCCTCTGATAAATATTAACTGAAAAAATTTAATTACCCAAAATTCACAGTGAAATAAGATAAATTTAAATAATTAAAATTTTTAAATAATTTTTTTAACTGAAGCATTTATACTTCTGAAGCTATTAAAGCTAACACTGAACTAAGACTTTTGGAATGCCTTGTATTATACATTCATTCCCATGACATTACTTATTTTTTTTAAATGGCTAATGGGACTCTGTTATACTGATATGTCATAATATACTAATCTAACCCCTTATTACTGGATATTTGGATTCTTTGAAGAGGTCATGAATAATATATTTATAGGTAAATAAATGCTTGTAAACTACAAAGGCCCCATCCAGGTTAGAATTATATCAATATTTTGAAATCCTGAAAAAATAGGCATGTACCTTAAAAAATGTTTAACAAATATCATCAAGTTATCGTCTAGAATGGGTAATAAGCAATAATGTTATCAATATTGGGCTTACTTACAATAAAATAAAAATGTATTTTACAATGTAAGTGGTTCCCCCGCTCTTAACCAAAGATACCTACCTCTAACAATAATTAAAGTAACAGGTTTCAGACTTACTTTGTTACCACAACTTGAAATAAAATTCCAATATATGGCTTTAGGGCTCTTCAAAACTTACTCAAAATCCTTACCGGCAGGTAAAGTTTTAAATACAGTTGGCCAGGTCTTCAATTTGAGTAGTAAGATAAGCAGCCTACATATTGGAGCCCAGCTAAATTTTTCATCCGTTTTCTCAGAAGCCCACCACACCATGTAGAAGTATAAAAGAGGCCATTAGTGTCAAACCAATAAATGACTGAGCAATAAGACTGAACTCATACCTACAGTGTTGCTGTATTTCTGAAAGTTTGGTTGAATTTACTGATTTGGGGAGCAAAAGGGAAAGCAACTATCCTGGACCATAGGGGAAGTTACAGATCGGGGCCTGGACAGAACACAAAGAAAAAGGAGTGAGGATGCTAATCCATTTAAGACACAAGTTTCAGAGATTAGAAAGTTGCTCAAAACTAAGCTTCTTGTCCTCAGAGAATCATAAATATGACAACTTTCAACAGTGCATTGAATGAAATAGGTAATAAGGACCTTGGACCATAAACCATTTCATTTTTGCATGCCCCTAACTTTCAAAACCTCAAAAGGGGGAATTTGGAATAAATAAAGGGAAAATATTCATAGCCACTAGGCGTAACCATTGCCCATACAAAGCAGATTGGTAAACTGCCATGATACCACACCAAGCCACATCCAGAAGTAGTTCCAGAAGTAGCAGCCTATGGCTTATAAAAGTACCAAATGTACTGGTTATAGCACAGGATCCTGGGAGCAATGGCCTCCCAAAGAAATATCAGATTTTGGAGAAATTATTTAATTTGGTATAAAGGATACAACTTTTAAACCAGCCAAATATAGAAAAGATATATGTCATCCCTCATACACAGGTAACCCTGGCCCTTTATGATAAAACTAGAGGATTGGTGCATGCAATTTGTGCACTGAAGAGGTGTCCCTCAGCTAGCCTGCACCCTCTTCAATCTGGGACACCTAAGGGGATATCCGACTGCCAATTTAGGCCTGATCCTGTAGAGATCGGACTTAAATCAGCAGTCGGACATCCCTCCTACAACCTGAGACTGCTGGCTCCTAACCACTAGCCTGCCTGTCAGATTGCCCCTAACCACTTCTGCCAGCCTGATCGCCCACAACTGCTCTCCCCTGCCGGCCTGATCTCACCCCTAACTGCCCTCCCCTGCCGGCCATCTTGTGGTGACCATCTTGTGATGATGTGAGAGTGCGAAGGCCACCTAGCTTTTATTAATATAGATGGCTCAGTGATGGGCTGAACCTTCTTTAAAGGTATCTTCAGAGGAACATCCAAGATGGCGGCCTAGGCAGTCTCCTAAGCTGCCGCCTCATCAACAATTTAATTAAAAAAACAACTAAAATCAAAAAGGACTTCACCAAAACCTCAGGAAAGCTGGCGGAGTGGAATAGCTACAACTAGAAAGAAAGAGAGAGGCTCACGGATCGGACTGGGAGCCGCAAAGCACTGAGGTAGGGAGACGCTCGCGCACGCGGCCGCCGAATACCTGCCTGGCGGTGGGAGGGGAGGAATCCCCGATTGCACAGAACCCTTTCGGACTGTACTGAACCCCAGCCCCGGCTGAAATTCCGTGGTCCCAGGCTCATACGGGTGGAGTCTGGACTGCAGAGAAAGGCACCCAGAGACTCAGAGACCCAGAGACCGGGGACCGGGAGCCGCAGTCGCAGTCTGCAGGGTCTACAGCCTCGCGCGCGCGCGCGCGCGAGAGCAAGTACGCGCTGAGGTCTGACCGCCGCCGCCTCTCCGCCTCTCCGGAGCGGAAGGAGCCAGAAGCTCCAGGTCTGACCGCAGAGGCTGCTGCCGCCTCTCTGTACAAGGTGGCGGCCTCTCCGTAGCGGAAGGAGTCAGAAGCTCCAGGTCTGACTGCGGAGGCTGCCGCTGCCTCTATGTACAAGATGGCGGCCTCTCTGTAGCGGAAGGAGTCAGAAGCTCCAGACTACAGAGACCAGCCCAAGTCCGGGTGAGCCCCTGCGGCACCCACGCTCTTGCTTGGGGAAACTGGGCCGGTCAGGCGGAAACTCAGGCGAGCGCACAAGGGCAGGGCAGAAGCCAAGACTGTCAGTTCAGCCCTGAGACTCCGCCCCATCCAAGCTGAGCAGAGGTTTCTGCAGTTTTTCAAGTCTGATCCTATAAGACTGTCTCCAATACAGAAGTTATCCCAGAGTAGACACAGCTGATACCCACATCCAATTGGCCTGAAGGTCAATTCACAACAATAGAGACTTAGCTACAACAAAGCTGTGCACGCAGTCCACAAAGGGGATCACCAAGAGTGTCTACCTCAGGTAACTGAGGAGGCTGACCCACTGTGCTATATAGGACACCAAACACACAAAGCCATCCTACCAACTCTGAAAAATAGTGATAATGCCGAGACAAGGAAATAGATCTCAAACAAAAGAGATGGAGGATATAGAATTCAGAACTACGGTTCTAAGGTTATGCAACAATATCCTAGAAAAGCTCGATAAACTTCATGAGACCCAACTAAAAAGTATACATAAACTGACTAAATTGGAAAATATTATGCAGAGATCCAACAGCAGAATGGAAGAACACAAGAATCAGGTCAAAGAGCCAAAAGACACTCCACTGGAGAAGGAAGAAGAAAAGAGGATCCAGAAAGTTGAAGATAGTGTAAGGAGCCTCTGGGACAACTGCAAGCGCACCAACATCAGAATTATGGGGGTGCCAGAAGAAGAGGGAGTGCAAAATACTGAAAACATATTTGAAGAAATAATATCAGAAAACTTCCCTCACCTGGTGAAAGAAATAGACTTACAAGTACAGGAAGCCTACAGAACCCCAAACAAGAGGAATCCAAAGAAAAATTCTTCTCGACACATCATCATCAATATGCCAAGGGTAAAAGACAAAAAGAGGATCTTACAAGCAGCAAGAGAAAAGCAGTTGGTTACCTATAAGGGAGCACCCATAAGACTATCAGCTGATTTCTCAACAGAAACCATGCAGGCCAGAAGGGAGTGGCAAGAAATATTCAAAGTGATGAATAGGGAGAACCTACAACCAAGATTACTGTATCCAGCAAAGTTATCATTCAGAATTGAAGGGCAGATAAAGAGCTTCACAGATAAGAAAAAGCTAAAGGAGTTCATCACCACCAAACCAGTATTATATGAAATGCTGAAAGGTGTTACTTAAGAAGAGGAAGAAGGTCAAGTGAATTAAAAATCTCAGGAATAGAATAAACTGGTGAATATAATAGAATTAGGGGCAAAGAAAGGGAGTGGATAGATAATTATCAGGGTGAAGGGGTGTGGGGTGCAGAAAGAGACTGGATTAAAATTGTATAACCTATGGATGAGGACAATAGTGGGGGGAGGGAGTAAGGGCAGAGAGTGGGGTGGGAATCAGGTGGAAGGGAGCTATGGGGGAGAAAAAGGAGAAACAATTGTAATAATCTGAGCAATAAAGATTTAAAAAAAATCAATAAAATATATTAAAAAAAAAAATAAATAAATAAAGGTATCTTCAGAGTCTAGACCACAGAAACACCTTTTAGGTCAAAGTGGGTTCATTACTTTCGGTTCCATGAGGGCTTCTGTAACAAAAAACCCTTGGATGGGGTCCAAGACAGTCTTTCCAAATATTATTGAAAACCCTCATTTATTCAGATAAATTTGGCTCTGATATTTACTAGTTGTGTGGTCCTGGGAAAATTATTAACTTCTCTAAACCTCTGTTTCATCATCAGTAATGAAGAAGATATTAATGGCACCCACCTTATGGGTAGAAATGCAGATTAAGTAAGCCAGTTCAGGAAAAATACTTAGTATCTGAACATTATTATTTCCATTTTATAGGTTAACTACTTTGGAATATACAGAGTAACTGAATCTCAGGCAATAAAGTATTGGCTCTCAAAGGGACTTAGCAAATTGCTTTAACACATAGATTAAAATGGCCTGTCATTAAGTATTGATTGCTTATAAATAAATGTATTCCTGAAGTCCTTAAAGATACTTGAAAATGTTCTCCTTTGTTAACCCACTTAAACATTCCCTTTGAAACTCTTTCTCTAGTTACTGACTAAAACAACAGAACTTTATTTCCTCACAGTTCTAGAGGCTACAAGTCCAAGATCAAGGTGCTGAGAGGGCTGGTTTGGTTCTGAGGCCTCTCTCCCTGACTTAGCGATGGCCTTTGTCTCCCTGTGTTTTACATGGCCTTCCTCTGTATATGCCTGTGTCCTCATTTCTATGTGTAAGGACACCAGTCATATTGGAGTAGGGCCCACCCTCTAATTACTTTTTTAAAAACCCCATTTCCAAATACAGCTGTATTCTGACATATTGGAGGTTATGACTTCAAATATGACTTTGGGGAAACACAATCAGTATATAGCACTGAGCATGGATTTTCTCTGCTTAAGAGCCTTCACTGCCCACTTTTAGATAAGTCACACTCTAGATTTTTAAATGTGGCATGCAGAATGACCTTTACAGGCTGCCATCTTGCTTTTCCAGCTTCATTTCCTCAATCTCCCATTTTTGCACCTAGATTCCGACCCCACTGAACCAATGGCCATTTTCTACCCACACTCCACTTCCTTGTCTCTGGATACACTGTTCTCTGTCTAGGACACCTTCACGACAGGTACTCTGTGAAGTGATTTTGATGCCTGAGGCAGAGCCAGTTATACTCTTCCCACTCCTCAAATAACCTTGAAAGCCCTACTATTTCAGCAAGCATCACCCTGAACTGCAATGAACTCTTACATGTCTTCCCCCAACTATACTGGGAGTTCCTTGAAGGCAAAGACCGTGTCTGGTTTTGCTCATTACTGATTCCTCTGCACCTGGCACAGATCTGGTACACGGTAGAAGCTAAAAAGTATATTTCTTGAATGAAGAAAATAAATAACAAATGAAAGTATAAACAAACTGGTGGATGAAAAAAGGGTTTAATTTCTCTCTTTAATGCAGGGTACAGGGTATGGTATTCACCAAACTTAGTATGTGCTTAGTAAGTGCCCGCTGAATAAAATACTAACTAAACTGCAGGAGAAAAGCCCCAGAAGTGAAAGGGTCTGCAGTCATTTACTTTTGAAAAAGTTGTGGAGGCTGACCATCTTTGGGATAAAAAGAAAATGGATTTTAAAAAGTCTATAAACTGCAGGGAAGAAACGCCAAGATACATGTGGCAAGGCAATCTGAGCTCCGCTCTGCTCCAAGAACAAAGGGTTCCTGGTGCAGCTACGGAAGGGTCTGTTCCAGAAAGCAGCTGGGCAGAATTTCCTTGCACGAACAGTGCTTAATGTATGGAAAAAAGAAAGGAGCAAAACAAAACAAGCAAAGGCAGCAAAAGGGAATAATTAGTACAAACGTGTTTTTTTAAGTGCATTGGACAAACCCCAAGAAGAAGAATGTTGTGGGATAAACATCTGTTCATTCGGAACAGGACAGAGCCCCTAACAGGCTCTGTGGCCTGTGTGTCCTCATGTGCCCGAGGCTTGTATTTGTGCTTCCACTGCCCGGCGGCCCAGACACTGGCCCAGAAAGAGGCCTATTCCAGGCCAGGACACACTCCACAGTTGGGGCTGAGGGGGAGTAAGTCACTCAGTTGTGTTTGACATGACAAAAACCACATCGAAGGGAGGAACAAATCCAACTGCAGGTACATGCAGAACGGCCTTGCTCTATTTGCACAGGTTTCCAGCATTATGTTTTACTGCTGTCATCAAAGTGACCAGCCCTTTCACAGTTAGAGAGGGATTAGCATCTGTTTTCCCTTCCTAAGACCCTTGCTATCAAGAAACTCAGTACAATAAGTTAAGAATTTGTTCAATGTGCCCATTGCAATCAGTCCCTTCGTCTAGTTCTGTTAAGGAGAGATCCCCGTGGGAAAATTCTCCTCCAATCTCCGGTATCACCTGGTAGGTCTGCCTCCCCCACCAAGTAGAGGTAGTAGCTGTGAGATTAGAGATGAAGCTTGGTGGGAACAATCTAGCCATTTTCAGCAGGCGGTTTCCAAGGGGCGGGTGGTCTTAATCCCCCTTCTCAAGACACTAGATCTTTTCACCTTAGAGTTCTGGTCCACGTGGTCCACTTTGAGCCCTCTGACCCGGGTCCATCAGCTCAGCCCATTCTTACACAAGTTTCACTCCTTGAGGTACACTGAGTTAAGATTGAGACAGACTTTGCCTCACCCTTCATCTTTCTTTCTGGCTGTGGTCAAAACGTCTCTTGCTCTGCCATCCAATTTACTTCCCTTTTCTTTCTCGAAGGCCCAGAGATCCCAGTTTTTCATTATTCTCATGGTATTGCTGTCTAAACCTGGCATTTTATTAAACACCAGGCAAGGTGACTGTCTCGTGCTTCTTCCCTGGACTTTTGTTCCTAGCTCCGTGGGATCTATCAAGGAGGTAAAGGCAGGATTAACCATAGCACCCTGATCATCAAAGTCACATTGGGTGTTTTCTCAGACATACATTTTCTGTGACCTGCCTCAAGTCTAGAAAAATGCCCAACTCCCAGACATATAGCTCTCTACATGTCTACACAAGAGGCCCCATCTAACAAAATTATTTTGAGAGTGGCCAGTGTGGCTGGTCCACCTACTGAGTTGGCTGGAACAAGTACCAGCACTCAGAGCTCCACATTCAGAAGGTCACAGAGGAAGCAGGGTGGCTGCAGGCGGGAAGGCGTGTGGGAAGAGCAAGGACTTCACCAGGGAAATGCCATAGGCTGGCCCCAAAGCACCGTTCCAACACCTTGCCTTTGAGACACTCCACTCTATCTGTCCACATAGTCACAATAAAAATGTTTATAAATAAAGATCTTTGATGCCACTTTTGATTTTCTACCGAACTGTGATGGAACAAACCATTTATTCATATGGGTTGAATGGTTGGTTACTTCAGTTTAATTTTATCTGAAGAGGAAAAACAAGCTGACATCTAGCAGTTCAGCAAGTCTTTGTCACCAAAGGCCTGTGACACAAATCTCAATGATATTTCGTGGGAACATGTATAGCTTTTCTTCATTTGTGGCTATAATTGCTGCTAGAGAAGCCCCAATGTGTAAAGGTTGATGCTTCGGAAAGTGCTGAAAGATGCTGGAACTGAAGCATGTACTGACAGCTATCAAAATGTCACCGATGCAGTGCCATACTCAGTCAAGATGCTTAAAAATTCAAATGTTCCACTAGCACTGTTCTAACCATGGACGAAAGAGGACTACCTGGCTGGTTGGTGGGGAAATGAAATGAGGCAACATGCGTAAAGGCGCTCGAAGGAGCCTGGCCCGGAGCAGGGAGCTCCCATCTCTGGGTGCTGCCTCGGTGTGGTGGCGTGTGCCAGGCGCTACCCTCAGAGCTTTGCATCACTCAGCCCCACTAGTCCTCACAACCAGCTTAGGTCCAGCTCACAGGTGACAACCTGACGCACAGAGAGGTTAAGGAACTTGTCCAGTATGACTCAGCTACTAAGTATTGGACTCAAGCACAGGTCTGCCTGATGTGGGATCTGTACTTTATCCTCCCAGCTCTTGCCTCTCATGGTGCCTTCCTGCGGAAAACGGCAAAAACGGCACACGTTTCAGGTGCCTTTTATCTCTGCTGCCCCGCTGTGAGTCTCGCACTCAGAGCCCAAAGAGGGCATTTTCTTCTTCTTGGCCTAAGCACTTACAGGAGGGAGCACAGAAAAAGCAAAAGTATGTTTCTAATGTCTAAATCATTTCTGCTTAAATGATTGCAACTCCTAGTCACTTGATCATGAATTCAAAAGACTTCATTTGAAACCACTGGCATTCATTTTAGGAACCAGTGACTTTTCTGAAGAGAGGGTTGCAATAGCTAAAATTTAGACTGTTGCTAATTAAGGGTGCAGGAAACAGCACAGTCAAGTGAATTGTATTTGAAATTGAAAGCAAACAATAAGACGTCCAAATATTTGGTCCTAGATCTATCAGTCCATTTCTGGCTTTAAATAAAATAATTAAAGTTCCCGTTCCTTAGTTTACTCCAATTGCAAAATGGAACCAGTGCCTCACTCAATGCACGAGTGGTTAATGAGCTGCAGCTGTGCCAGCGCAGCGTTGAGTAACTGCTGTGCAAGAGTCTCTGACCGCAAAAGAGCAAACTGGAGGGGCCCGTGCCAACAGGGACACGCCCGCCGTGTTCCCTTTCAGCCTCTGAGTGCAGGGCTCAGCACTGCTTCAGGGCAAGATCCGGGCAGGTCTGCCACAGAGCTCTGCCAACCCTTGCTTCAAAAGTGGAAGGCGAGTGTGGGTTCTAGGAGTTCCAGGAGAAAACAAGAAAACGAGGAAGGACCTTTGAGATACTTTGGGAGATTGGACTAAATCAGAGACTCTGAAAATGGGGAAAATAAATTAGCCGATCTTTACCCAATCTTTATCAAATATCTGCTTTCCACTACTCTCAGCCCAACTCCTGTCCCCATCACTATGCCCGAGTTCTGCACTAGAAACCTGCTCGGTAGAGTGGGTCCCTGGCTTCCTCCAGCTCCAACCTGGACCCCCCGGAGCCACTCCAAGAACCCTAGGGGTCACAGGGCAGTCCTGGGGGTGCTTGCCGCTCAAAACAAGAATGTGCCAACCACTGTCCCTCCCCCGAAAGGGCAATGGTTAGACATGTGCTCTTTGCTCTGCAAGGGCATTTTTCAAATGCTTTATAAGCCACTTAAAAAGAAAACTGCCTACCCACAATTCCCTGACAATGTCTGGCTGGTTTAAATAATTCCTCAGTTATGAGCCTTTCCAAGGGGAATCTATTGGGAAGCTGGCTCTTCACGACTAGAAAACTTGGGATCATTGCAACTATAAACCACTTTTAATAAATCCAGTGCACCACACTTGATAGTTTTAACTCTGCAGTAGTCTCCAGAAATTTGACTAAGTTACATTAAATTAGAAAGGGGGGAGGGAGGAGCATGAGTAGTAGAAATCTGTCATGTACCAGATTCTGACAACTCTTAGACCACACGTTTCTGTTCTTTCCAAACTATCGTCATCACTTTCTAAGAGCCACCAAATCACATCTTTCGCTCATTAGTCACATCACTATTTCATTACAATGTCCCACATACCCACTCTATTTTAAAAAAACAACAATTTATTGAGTCCCTCTCCATGTTCTCTGGATAAATGTGTATGTAATATTTGTGTGTGCTAGATTCTAGTGCTTGTGCCAAAAAAAAAAAAAAAAAAGCCACCAAATATTTAGAAAGTACTTCCCAAGGGCTCAATATTTTATTAAGAATGATGGAAGGGAATACAAAAAAGCACACTTATGTGACTGTGCGTGTGGTGACCGTGCGTACATGCCTGGGTGTGGGCCCCTTTAAACTGCTGCCTCTGCAGCCCAACACCGTGGCTGAGTGAGAGGGAAAATGCCGTCGCCCTAATGTGGGAAGAGACAGTCACACAGCTGGCTGGTGTTCACGCAGCTGGCTAGTGGCCGAGGGACCAAAACACACAGTAAGCTCTGAGCATAGGACCAGCAGAGAAAGAACACACTGAGCACCCACAATTTCCTGAGGGTTTTGTGTGTGTTTTTTTGAGGATGTGAAACCCTTCTGGATCATTACCCTTTACCTAACTAATGACTGAGCGATGGTCAGAACCACTCAGGATTAAACATCCATAATGGTCAGGCGTACCCTTGCCTCTGGCCTAGTTCACATGCCCTTTCTGTTGGGAATGCCCATCCTTCTCCTTCACCTTTTTTGGGGGAAAAAAAAACTCAACTCTTCCTTCAGTGTCCTAGTCAGAAGCCGCCCCTTCTGAGGGTCCTTGGTCCCCAAGCAGACAGAGTTTAGAGCGTGCAGGCTGGCTGGGAGGCGGACGCCTCCAGCACAGACATACGTCATCACACTGTTGCAGTGAGTCGCTGGAGTGCTGGGGTCTCCGAGTAGACCACATTCTTCTGATGGGCTGCACCTCTGCATCCTTACTCTACACCCTGAGTCAGTGGTACCAGAGTGCCTGGCATTGGAAAGGCACCTAAATATGTCCGTTGAACAAAAATGAAGAGCTATACATTTTTCTTACAAAACAAATAAACAGAAACGCCTGAAATGCTTTTACATAGATCAATTCACTAGGAATGTAGGAATTTCAGATCAGATGTTTTTCTCCCTCAGCCATTCAAATGAAGAGAATCTTGTTGATGATGTTAAAGCTCCCAAGATGCTTTCCATACCAGTAAAATCTTCAGGCATGACCTGAACAACAGGATTGAGGCTGTCACGCAGCTTAAACCACTGTTTGATCACTTGATACAGAGAAAGAAAGGACAATGGCATTAGTGAGAATAAGCAAAATTTTCCTACTCTCCTAACTTTAAATTTTTCTATTTAAAAAAACCTTCCACAAAAAGCTAAACTATAAATCATGCATTCACAACAATAATGAGGCAAAAGCTGTATTAACAATAAGTATCAAGAAAGAAGGTAGAAGTCTCAAGCTACATTACTAGGTGTATCAGTTAATAATTCAGATTTTTTCAATAGATGGAGATACACATATGTTGATATATATGCGATTTGATATATATGCTATTTTGTTGTATTGACAGCAAGCTTCAAAACTTCATAAGTCAAATTTGCTGAAGGTGTTCTTATGCTTAAAAATATCAAATTTTGTGCCAAAAAAATACCATTTTCGGAAAATTTTAATTCATTACTTTATTTTGAAGAAAAAGTTATCATATACTTCGGGAAGGTTATGGTGAACATGCTCCATCTCAAGATACTTGTGAACACTAGTTTAAATACTTGAAAAGTGATGATTTTGATGTGAAAGACAAAGAACCTGAAAGATGGAAAAATGTATAGCTAGCGAAGGACATTACTTTGAATAAAGCACTTTTGGTGTTTCTCTGGAAATTATCGTGGTTTTTTTGTTTGTGTTTTTTTTTTTTATTACAAAATCCACATTACTAACTGGTAGTAAGAATTTGGCTTACAAATAATGAACCAGACAGAGAGCAGAAAGGTCCAATAAATGGGAAATACAAAACAAGGGGGAATATTGCTAACCCTAAGAAATCACAGTACTGGGAAGTTAGGGAGATCCAGATGGTGATCAGGAGTTCTTTATCTGAAACCACCTTCGCTACCTGGAGCTTTAGGGCCACCAAGAAGCATAAAGTGGCAGCTGCCTTAGTGAGAGAATGTTATACAAGCAGCATTTGTGTTTTTCCTCTGGATCTGTCATTTCTCCCTTTGTGATTTCTTCATTTAGAATTTGTCAAGTTTTACCATCTTAATGAGTTAAACCTTACACAAGTATTTTGTTGTTTTTATGTCAAATCTTAGGATCATTAGGTGTGGATGAACATTGTTCCATATTCATTAATTGCCTTATTTTGTCTTTTGAAAACTGAATAACATTATTCTCCATCCCTTTATAACGAGATTTTTCTGATCAATTTATACAGAAAGGATGTTAACTTGTCATACTTATGAGAGATACCTTTCCATTTGTTTGTTTTCATGACATTTCTGACATGGAAGAAAAGCTCGCCTTAATTATATGGTGAATTATTCATTATTATATCATTGTATCTGAGATCAGAAGCCAGGCCTGTCTGAGCCCATAGTTCATGCCCTTAGTTTGCCAAACAGAATTAATGAATTTTGGTACCAATTCTATTGATGTTGTAGAGCCATCACTGACGATGTTGTCAGCTAATATACTGTATTTTTGTGTGTTTTTCCCCCTGCTTTCTATAGCTCTTTTTTTGCTGTTATCAAAGCATGTCTATCCATAGCAGCCTACCTATCCTTAATCTGTTGTTTTATATATGCCAGGGGTGTAAAGATAGGCTAACCAAATAGGTCAGTATAAAACAAAATAGCTGGGTGCATTTTAAAAATAGGTTCTTTAGCTACACAGACTCCCTGTCTCTGTGTCCAGCGATCAAGGCTCTTTTCCAGGGGGTTGCCAGGAGTCTCACCTTTGGAGGAGTGGGGTTTTTCCAAGGGACTGGGAAAATGACCTTCCCAGAGCAGGCACTTGATAAATGTTTGCTGAAGATGATGAAATACTTTTCTTTAGTTTTCTAAATTGCCCTGGAGAAACTTTTCCAGTCAAGATTAGAGAAATGGAAATTTTCCATATACAGGGAGATCATTGGGATATCATTTTTATAAGGGAAAAAAAAGTATTTCCATTAGTTAAAGCGCTTACTGTTTTCATTCTCACAGAAGCCTAAGAATTATAGACCAATACATTTACTTTCTAAAGAGAAATACATAATCCTCTTTAAAGAAAAGTTGGCCAGGGAAAAGGTTTCTATCAAATGAACCGAATGGAATGAATCATATTTCCCATTAAATTCCACTTAAATTTGTAATATAGAATCAAATTTGGCCTGGACTACTTAAATTCATTTAAGCAAAAGATCTATATTGTTTCAATTAAAGTAAGAAATAAATGTATTCCAAATAAGCCACAGAGTTAAAATTCCAAATATGTCTTAAAATTCCATGTGTCTGCTGTACTGGGAGTAGACCTAAGGTAAGATAAGATAAGCCTTATATATTGCATGGTCCTTGGAACTAATCCTCTAACCCTTTCACTGTTAAGATAAATACTACTTTCTAAAAGTCTTCTAAAATCACTGATTTTGTAAGCTGACTCCTGATAGCTTATAATCCTGGGGAAGACTGCTCTGTTACAGAAGAATGTTCTGTAAATAGTCTATGAAAAACTGTAATTCACAAATATTTAAGGGTTGCTTATTCTGTGAGTGCTCGGTTTTGTACTCAGCAGTGGGTAGCTATATATGAAACCCTAATATGCAAATAGACTGAACGGTAGAACAACAGAACAACCAGTCACTATGACGTGCACTGACCACCAGGGGGTGCGTGTGGAATATGGTGGGCATTGGCAGCAGGTGGCAGAGTGCAGAACATGGTGGGCATCGGCTGTGGCAGGATGGTGCAGCAGGTGAGTGAGGGCACCAGACCGGCACCAGGGCACTGGTTGCTGTCATCAGGGTGAGCCTCTGGTGGTTACTGAAAATTCTTTGCTCCTGCACACTGTGGTCCCGCCAAGTGCTCACACCCGCTGACAACAGCAGTCCCACTTGCATCCACTGCTGTTGCCAGCCCCAATTGCTCTGCATTGTCAGTGGGTGTGAGTAGGGCCAGCACTGTTTGCATGTGGGAGCGGTGACATGGAACCGGGGGCCATGATGAGGGGGGCCGGGTGGGGGCATGGAGGATGGAGTCATGCGGCCAACAGTTCCTTTCAAGGTGTACGAATTCGTGCACTGGGACCCTAATAATAATAAAAGCATTATATGCTAATTAGACCAGATGTCCTTCCAGACAAAACCAGGGTTACAAGTGCCAAGGC
Source organism: Vespertilio murinus (assembly GCA_963924515.1). Classification (NCBI taxonomy): domain Eukaryota; kingdom Metazoa; phylum Chordata; class Mammalia; order Chiroptera; family Vespertilionidae; genus Vespertilio; species Vespertilio murinus. The sequence goes on along the minus strand of OZ004713.1, from coordinate 55,569,689 downwards.
AAGCCACCACAGATGCAAGGGCCGAGCCCCTTGAACAAATTTCATGCATTGTGTACCTAATGTGTGTGTATGTGTGTGTGTGTGTGTGTGTGTGTGTGTGTGTGTATAAAAACCTAAGTGACCGTTACCACTGGTCAGACAAATGACCAGTCGACTGGTCGCTATAATGTGCACTGATCACCAAGGGGAAGATGCTTAATGCAGGAACTGCCCCCTGGTGGTCAGTGAACTCCCATAGCCAACCTCTCGTGGCTGGCCAATCTCCCAGGGCCTCTCCCCCTGGCTGGCTGGCCCTGATCTGTCACAATCACTGGCCTGGCCAAGGAACCCCACCAGTGCACAAATTCGTGCACCAGGCCTCTACTAGAAATATAAATAATACATAGTTTCAAGAATCTTCTAATTAGTGGCAGAGATAGATAGGTTTAAAAACTAATAACTCAATGAGATAAGAACTAGAGAGAATAAATAGCCATGTAAGCATAGAAAAGAGAGCATTCTTTTTAAAAATATATATATATTTTATTGATTTCTTATAAAGAGGAAGAGAGAGGGATAGAGAGTTGGAAACATCGACGAGAGAGAATCATCGATCAGCTGCCTCTTGCACATCTCCTACTGGGGTTGTGCCCTTGACCAGAATCAAACCCGGGACCTTTCAGTCCCCAGGCCGACGCTCTATCCATTGAGCCAAACCGGTTTTGGCAAGAGAGCATTCTTAATTCTGTCTGTTAAAAGGGTGCCAAGAAAGGTTTTAGAGAAGAGGTGACATTTGAGCTGAATTTTGAAGAAGTAGAAATTAACCAGGAAGGCAAGATTATAGGCAGAGAAAGTAAGAAATAACTTTTCTTATGCTCTCTCTTAACTCTGGGTACATATGCTCAAATAAATCTGTACTTGCCCCCAAATAAATATGTAAGCATCAGAAAGCTAATAACTAGCATTATTTAATTTAAAAATCTAATCAAATTGCTCTAATTTTCTTCTCAGAAGAAGAGGTAAAAACAGCAGTGACCCACAGAACATAAGTAAATATTTTGCCTAACAGAGGTACTTTGTGTTAATGAATTACCCATATGTACAACAAGTAGGTTCACACTTCTTCCACCCCCTACTACCTAGCAAGAAACCAGGTGAACAGCAACTGCGCTGCATGTGGCTGATAGCCCCACCTGGTGGTTAGCATGGGGAACTATGTGGTTAGTGTTTCTGTGCCTCCACCATGCTTTTTCTTCCCCATAGGGAAGAATGAAATACTAGATCCCTCACTGTTTCTACTTTTCTCCTATAGCACCTGATCCTTAGTACCAGGAATTTGGTTTTTAGATTCCCAATAAACCTTTATAGAACTGAGTTTTTTGAGTAAAAAATCACTAATACAAGGATTTTGTATGGCCCTTTCCATTTTTCTCAAGTTCTTGTACATTTACTGAGTACCTTTAGCTTGGTCATCTTAATATGATGATGAACAAGTTTGCATAAATCCCCAGGAGTCTCATCAGCTTGCATTAAAATATGGTGTAGTACTCTATGAAGAGATGATCTCTCTCTATCAATCATTTGATGAATAAATGAATAAATTTCCTATTCTCTTTTCTTCAAATTCTTAACCTGTTATATTAGGAACTGTTCATTTTATTTATAAGGCTAAAGTCACCACATAAGAGCAATACTGGTTATGCATACACCTTCAGCTGAACAAATGTAAGTGGAAGATGGTGATAATAAAGAATTATTTATTTCTACAGCTGTTAAGTGTTAAAAACAAACAAACGCAAATATCTCATAAGTCCCCCAGTACTTTTTTCTTTCTCCTTTAATTAAATCTGCTTTTTCTTAAGTATTGGTCTTCAGGACATTGAAAAATATATTCAATTTTATTTTTCTGGGATATTTAATTATGTTGCAACAGTATCAGTTCATAAAAGCAAAAGAGAGAAAAAGGAAATTATAAGAAGAATACATAAAAAGCAAATGGAAGAAAATTTAAGGTGGTAATACAAGGAAACACCACAGGATCAAAAGTTGAGGTGAAAGAAGAAAAAATGGCAATAATTAAATAGGGTCTCGGATAGACCTTAAGTGATTCTCTAAATTGTATTCATTAAATACATACTTCAACTCATGTGAGAAAAGATATATAAAAAAGCTCACAGAAACTGCAGAAAAGAGGTTTCCAGGGCCTGAGGGATGAGGGAAACAAGGGAAAGTTGGTAAAAGGATACGGACATGCTATAAGTGGAGTAGGTTCTGAGGATCTAAAGTACAGCAGGGTGACTACAGCTGATTACATTGTACAGCATAAATGAAATTTGCTAAGAGAGTGAACTTCTTATCTGCCATACCCAAAGTTACCATGACATTTGGGTGAGTCTTTTACTTAACTTTTTCTAGTCTAAAGTATCTTGTTCTAAAAAACAAAGGGGCGCCAAAACCGGTTTGGCTCAGTGGTAGAGCGTCGGTCTGCAGACTGAAGGGTCCCGGGTTCGATTCCGGTCAGGGGCATGTACATTGGTTGCGGGCACATCCCCAGTGGAGGGTGTGCAAGAGGCAGCTGGTCGATGTTTCTCTCTCATCGACGTTTCTAGCTCTCTATCTCTCTCCCTTCCTCTCTGTAAAATATCAATAAAACATATTTTTTAAAGGGGGGGGGGGCCTGCTGATATGCTCTTTAAGGTCCTTTCTAGAAGGTTCTTCTTCTTCTTCTTCTTCTTCTTCTTCTTCTTCTTCTTCTTCTTCTTACATTCTTTGGCTTTATAAATAATTTAAAAATATTGAAGGCCAGGAAATGGCAAGGCAGATAAAGAATCCAGAGGAATATGGGATTTGCAGCACAGAAATGCTAATAAGAAAAATGTTGGTGTTTTCCAGCTTAACTTCTCTAGCCATTATAGGCATTCGTTAAAGTAACCAAAAATGTTATTTTCCACTCAGGATATACCCTAAAGTGCCAAAATAGCTACCACCCTACCACCACTCTCCCACCCCCTAAAAAACCACAAATGTCTCTTTTGAAATACTCCCATTTCTCCAAGTTGGAGGTGTCATTATCCAAGAGAAGTGTCTAAGCTAAACTTTCGTCTTCAGCTTCAGTTTTAAATCTATAAAAATGAGGAATTTAACACTGACCTTTCTTGCCAAGGTGTTGCATACTCTGTTTAATAAGGCACTTTAAGACTTTCAGTTTAAAGACACTTGAGAAATACAAAGTATCATTATGTTAATTACTATTATTATAAGGCTCCAGAATTCAGACTAGCTAGAGTTTAATGTCTAATGTACTAAGCCAGCGGTCGCCAACCGGTGGTCCGTGAGGTCCGAAAGGTTGGTGGCTGCTACACTAAGCAGTCCTCTCTGACCCAGGTGATTTCCAAGCATCCTGTGTAGGCCGGTTGCCCTGGTCTACCTCCAAAGTGCCACACACACTAGGTCTAAGAGGACCCAGTGACGGGCTTTGGTAACATTGTTGGAGTCTAACCTCTGGAACTCTCTTGAATAACAGGGAAAGTATGACCCAACTCATTACAAAAAGTATTCTTCACAGAATTCAAATCAAAGACAGACCAAACAAAGGCCAAAACTCAGCCATGTATGTCCTGGAAAAATTTAGGTAGTAAATTCCAAATAAATAAGTGGTGAGCCAACTTCAAGGCAGAGGTTGTCAAACGTTTTGTACATACAACCACCCATGAAGCTTTTAAAAATCCAGATGTCTGAGCCCTCAATATTCTGACTTGTCAGTATAGGATGGATTCAAGGCGTCTATACTATTAAGTTCCAAGGCTGGTGCAGGTGATCTGCTGACCACACTTTCAAGAACTCTTCTGAGGTTTCAGAAAGCCATCGACTAAAACAGCAAGATTCTGGCTCAACACCTTCACCAAAGATTTAGAGGTCTCAAAGACGGCAACACGAAATGGGACAGACATACTATTTTTTAGTTTCAATTAGGCAGCAACTCAAGTGGCTAGGATTTAGACTTCATTCTAAAGTCAACAACAGTAACAAAAAGCTAAACTGAAAAACTTTCAAAACTGCAATATCAAAATGTATAGGAACAGAATGAGGCAGAAGAAAGGCCTTTTAGATAGCAAAGGAGGTTGTAGTATACTTTTGTATTTTCAAATGCACCACCCAGCAGCTCAGAGAACAGGTGTGACAAACAACGGGCCAATTAAATGCCCAGGAAAAGAAAAAGTCTGAGCAAAGCACCCATTTGTGAATAAGCCTCTGTGAGGAGGAGCATCCAAGAAACAGGATCCAACATTTTAATGTGTCTTTACATTCTTAAATGCTAAAGTCATGGGGGAGAAAAAAAGAACTCCAAGTGAAATGTTATGAGGTGTTAATGTATCAAAGTGTTAACTACTAAGAATAACACACAGAACTGCTCAAGTTTTATTACAAAGACAAGTCGAGGTGGAAGAGAGGTAGCTGAATAAAGCAGAGAATGGCTCTGCAGAGCAACAGCTCACACTCCCCCCCTCCAACTAACTTACAGGCTGCACTACTGGCCAGGAGTGAGTAGCACACAGGCGTGAGGTAAAACTCCTGGTGAGGCCGAATAAACTGCAGTTGTGATCAGAGCTCCAGTCTCAGTGGTTGGTAGCACCTCTCCCGCGAGCCTTCCCTTCCCTGTCCCAGCAAGAGAAACTTATTGGTGACAGGCTTTGGATATCCTGGAATTATACTATTTTCACAACTCGATATTTCTGTTGGCCAACAGCATGACTGCAGAGTGGGTGAGCAGCTCCACTCATCCTGGGCTCTCTCCAGGGTTGGTTCTCCAATTCCTCCCCAGTGCCTATTTCTGCCTTCCCAACCACTAGCCTCCAGCACTTTCACTGTAAAGCAGATTAATTCCCCCAGACTGTGCAATGCTCCCCTCCCCACACCAGTCCAAACAAGGCCCAGGCTAGATCTGGAGAAAGGGCAAGACCCCCTGACCTGAGGGACCTCTTCCCTGGGGAAGGACTGGCCTGGAGGGAAACCAAAGCCTGCATGAAGGCCAATGGCCAGAACTGAGAAGTACCAAATGTACCAGGGTCAGCCCCACTGAGGGAAGCACTTGAAAGGTGGCAAAAAAGTTCCAATGCCTGTGGCATATGACGTGGCAGTTCCAGGAAGCCAGGGCAGAGGGGCTGGGGTCAAAGCCACGAGGGGTCCATGGATCCTCATTCTAAATTGTTTACAACATGAATTTAAACCTCTAAGAGGTAGGTTGCTAAATGTTAAATGTGGATCTTTTGAGGATACAATGGAGTGAGGCTGCGGGCAGTGTGTTCTAGTTAAAATGACTCAGGAAAACATTGCTAATCACAAAGTTTACTCATATATATTCTAACATGACGGACTCATTTGGATTACACTTTCAAATTTCATTGTTTGAAAATAAAAGCAGCGCCTGGAACGATTCGGGTTGTCATTTATTTCCAGTGCTATACAGAGAGCCTGGTGGGCACACAGGCCGACCTGCCAATCTCTGCTGAGGTGTTCGGTGCCCGTGACAGCGAGGAAAATCTGTGTTAAAACCCCCGACACCAAAAGGGGTCTCACGTCCCAACAAAGGCCTGAAATCTCTTCACTTCAGGGAAAGATGTAAACTAAATTTTCTACTTAGGAAATCCCGAGGTAGATTAAGGGAAGGAACAAACTGTATAAAAGTATTCTGAGCTATCTGGCTCTAAATTATAGTTTTTCTCATATTTATTACATAAATATTAGTCATTGGCTATTAGTTTCAGCTCACTATTTAAGTACTGTTGTTGGAAAATCTGACCATACTGTAACTAGTCCTTGCCTGAAAAGCAGCCTGGAGCACGTGGATGGAACAAGACATCACCGTCACCCGGTGTCAATGGAAGAAGATGTGATGGGACATAGAGTCCGAGAGAATTTCAAAACCTCATACACGTTTACTTTAGATCCTACAGAGTAAGAACAAAAGTCATAGGTACATTAAAGACCCTCAACACTATTCACCAATCTGATTAGAACATGACTTTCGGTGGCCCTTATTTTCCTTAGAAAGAGTCAGACCTCTAGGAGCTGTTAACATTCGGTTCTTAATTTGCAAAGTCCTTAAGTACCAAGGCGTTTGCCATCAATCTCACGGCGTTGTTAACATGATGAAGACATTTCTATGATAATAAAACTGGTTGCTGGGAGGGTCATTCAGTTCCCATGTTTTCTGGTGGGAGAACTGGAACCAACCCAAGGTCACATGGCTAGAGGTGGCAACGGGCCAGAACACAGTGCCCCGTCCCTGGACTGGTGCTCTCTCCTAGCCGCCCTGACTTCCAGGAGAGAATAGCTCTTTCCAAAGAGCTTTACACCTGCTCATATGGGCGATGTCTATGAACAGGCCCGCCCTTAGCACAGACCACTCTTAGTTTCCCTCAGTGCAGTAAGTTTCAAGTTCAAACTTAAATCAGAGCACTTGTGAACAGATCCACAATCTTTAGAGGAAAGAGCAAGGCGTGAGTTAGCTCCTTCCTGGTGGGGAAAGAAATGGCTGTACTGCAGCTCTCCTTCCCCACCTATCACCTGTGTCCAAGGCGGTCTTCTGTTTGTTATAAGCCCTGAAAATGGCCTTCTCTGTGAGAGGAGGGTGTGCAGGATAGTAGACAGAACATAAGCCTTGGACTCAAGGAAGGCAAGATTTTAATATTCCCTCTACCTTTTCCTTAGAGTGTAAGTCACTTAGCTTGTCTAAACTACTGTTTCTTCACCCGCAAAACATAAGACATCATCTACTACATAGGATTCTTGAAATTAAATGAGGTCATATATTTAAAGCACTAAAACCCTGTCTGGTTCATATAAACTCAAAGAAATTATTTCCTTCTCTCTTCTTCTGCTGTGATTGTTGAGATTCCAGACAAGTAATTTAGCTAGTTAACTTCCCCTATATAATGGCAGATAATATATGCTTCTGATGAAATGACACTATAGGAAAATATGATTATTAACCATCAAGATTAATACTTGAAAGCATTCGTTCACTTTGCAAAATATGCAAAGGTACCAATTCACTGATAAATATGCTATGGCAGGAGCTTGTCCTAAGGTGCCAATTTGCTGAAGTAGAGGGCTGTCGAGGCCAAAGTGCCAAGAACACTGACTAGAGAAGCCCGAGGGGGATGCTGAGTTCTCTACTTGGAAACGTTCAGCCCTGAAGCAAAAATCCAAAGAGAGTCAACAGTAAGGAGTAAGAAAAGCTGAAGGAAGCAGCAACAGCTCAGCGTCTGCAGGGCAAAGAGCATGAGGAGACAGGCCCAGAAACCCTGCGTCCAGCTCAAATCTGCAGGAGAGGCTGTGAGAGTTTGGCAAGTCCTTTAAATATGCATTTTAACTCTGGAAAACAGAGATGACAATACCTGTCCTATATAGCTTGCAAATATAATAGTAAAGAATGCACTTTTGAAATAGAAAGTGTAATATATATATATATATATATATATATATATATATATATATATATGGCTAATATGCTAAGTGTCCAACCATACAACCAGTCGCTATGATGTGCACTGACCACCAGGGGACAGAAGCTCAACACAGGAGATGCTATGATGCGCACTGGCCATTTACAGAGAAATGGTACTGAAGACCCGGTGCCCACAAAGCAACACTCAGCTTCCCCAAAGTGAAACACAGGCCCCACCACCATCCTGGAGCAACAACCCACCAAATTGCAGCTGACCCCATGGCGCAAAATGCGGCCCACATCCCAGCCCAGTCCAGAAATGGTTGCTGTGGGTGCTGCTAATGAGGTCACATAGCAATGTCTGGCTTCCTCTCCCTAGTGACTAGCCTCCTTGGAGTTTCTTCAGCCCAGGAATACAACTTGCTTTATAGCCAGGTGGAAACATTTTACACTTTAACCAAATTTCTGTGAAGAGTTTTCCTGTGCCTCATCTCATTTGATTTTCAAAGAAGTCCAGGAGTAGTTACATAGGAGACTCAGTGGAATCTTATTCGTTAGCCAGAAAACAGAGATTTAGAAAGTTTAGAAACTTGACCTGACTGAAAAAAAGAAATGATGGACCTTGAAATTGACTTCAGGTTTTCTCACTGCATAGAACAGAGTCAAATACTGATGCAGTTAAATATTTTACCCTTTGTTCTCCCTGCATGATCTACAATAATAATCTTCTTCGTGTTGATATTTACTACTGTGTTGCTGACAATTACCTGAAAGAGAGGTTGGGGTGCTTCACTGGGCTGGAAAAAGTTAAGCTACATCAGAAAGCAGGTCTAATTAAGCAAGTTTATATATATATATATATCATGGTGCCAATCACACACTTGTTTTTTGATCTGTCATTGTCGATCGTGAATTTGGTTGGCACTCCTATTAAAGAGAAAGGGCAAATAGTGATATTAAAATATTTCTTCTTCTAATTAATTTCCTTTCAATGTGCACGAATTTGTGCACTGGGCCACTAGTATAAATATAAATTATTGTTACTAAGCCAGCATACAAAGACAGACAATAAATAAAATCATGAAGCCCTAAAGGGTGTTGACAAAACAGGAGGATAGAAACCATCACCTACACCTGGCTGGCATGGCTCAGTGGTTGAGCATCAACCGAAAAACCTGGAGGTCACAGTTCAATTCCCAGTCAGGGCATATGCCTACATTGCAGGCTTGATCCCCAGTGTGGAGCATACAGCAGGCAGCCAATCAATGATTATCTCTAATCATTGATGTTTCTATCTCTCTCTCCCTCTCCCTTCCTCTCTGAAATCAATAAAAATATATTTAATTTTTAAAAATAAATAAATACCACCTAACCAGGAGGACCCCAAGAGAAGATTCCAAGGAACCACTGCAGGGGGCTCAGCAATTTGTAACCAGTGCCACCTGGCTACCATGCCAAGGGATAGGGCACATGACAAACAGGCACAATAAACATGTAAGTTATACTCTGCCTAATCTCAAATAAGACAATAAAAACACAACAATAATGCTGTCACCGTTCCTGTCTCTGAACATTACACTGGGCCTAGTGTTCTCTCAACTCCTTAACAAATGAACCTAGATCGCGGGGTAATGAGCTTTTGTGGACAGGCCTCACATCCAGTTTCAGCTGGATGGCTTTCTCTGGGTGACACAGGGTCCACACAGACTCCAGAGACGATCCTTTATTGCAAGGACACTGGCATCTGCTCTGCACTCACTCTAGCTCCCCTCTGGCTCTGGGATGTCAAGTGGGTTTCAGGAGGGGCAAGATGCTCAGCACTGTTTCAAATACCAATCCAGAGCTGAGCGGCAGCTCAGCTGTTGTTTGCCTTGCCCTATACTTCGTATAGAGAAGATGCCTGGGTGTCGGGGTCTCTTGGTATATGGACTTCTGCTGGGTGAACTGAGCCTGCCCATCTGCCAGGGCTGGATCATGGCTGGCTCCCTGCCATCCCCCAGCACGGCAGCCTGCACACCCAACAGCCACTGCAGAAAAAGGAAAGGCCTGGCTCTGTCCCTCCAAATGTAATACACATCCGGCAGGCACTATGACTTGATGGAATCCTTCAGTACATCCAGTTTCCTTGGAAACCTGACTATGTACTGAATGGTTTCCATGGCAAAACATATCCCAGAGTCCAAACAATCAACACACACATACAATTTGAAATGCAACTTATTAGTGGGGAATTGCCCACACTTGAAAAAACTAGTAAGCTTACAAAACAGTCCTGATAACCTTTTTGTGGTACCAAAGCAGATGTCTCGGTGAAGCCCGACTCAAGAGGCATTGCCATCAGGGAAGGGCCAGCGAAAGGGAAAGTCACACCTACAGTGTGCCAGCCTGAGCCATGTTAGTTTCCACATGTCCTACGTTCCAAGACACAAAATTCTGATCTGAAATAGGCCAGACAACCACAGAATGAGGAAAGCACTTCTGGGATTCCTAGAAATATCTTCAAAGAATAGGAATAAGATTCTCAAACAACCTAACAAGGTGTTCAGTTTGTAATCTAGAACGCAAAGGAAAGGCAGTTATTACTTTCTTCCCCAACTGGGATGATAGCACCCCCTCAGGTGGCATATGGAAATGTAGGGGGACATAGTAAGTTTTCGATTACTGAGGGTTCTTCATACAGCAGACAGGAGCAAGGATGCTAAATGCCTTGCATTGCACAGGAGAGTACCACACAACAAAATGGGGATGAAATGTGTCACATTACCAAAAGAATTTTCTAATGGGAACAATGATCAATTTTGATGAATTTCTTGCCATTTTTCTTTTCTTCTTTAAAAACAAAAGATAAAAAGGGAGGGTGTAAAAATACCTAAGTAATATTTTTTAAGTTCTTAATCTACTTAATAAGGGTGTTAATCACAGAGATATGAACTCAAGCACAGGTTCCCAAACCCACTCCCAGACCTTCGATTCAAAATGTGTCTGTGGCCTTAGGAATTTAGTTTCAACCACACCCCAAGCTCACACTGACGCAGATGTCTGAGGACCACACTCTGAAGCAGAGCACCATTCTCAGTGATCTGTGCACCTCCTTCCACTTCCCCACCACCGCCCTCTCCATGTAAGAGCAAAGGATTTGGAAGATAATGGATCTGGGTTTGAAACCCATTGCTGCCACATACTCATTGTTGACCTTTGGCAGTTAACCCTTCTGTGCCTTGACATCCCCATGTGTAATTGAGAGTCAGTGGTTCCTTTTGTGCAGATTGAATACAACAGCATTTGTAAAGTGTGCCCTTGACCAGAATTGAACCCAGGACCCTTCAGTCTATGGGCCGATGATGCTTTCTTCACTGAGCCAAATCAGCTAGGGCTCATTTATTTTTACATTTGCTCTTTTTCTTCAACTTAGAAATATTTCCATGAGAGTACACAGAAATTACCTAGTTCTTGACTGCTTCGTTTTATGCTAAAGTATTTTGTGATTTCCCTACTAATGACCATTTCAGTTATTTCTACTATTTGTATTCTTAACACTAATTCTCCACTTACTGAGACTAAATAGGGCCAACTAAGTTTCTCTGTATTTTTAAGAAAGAGTTTGTAAAAAGTAGATGGACAGTTAGTCATTGGTGAATAACCATAACAGAGTGGAAATCATAACCAAATCAAATAATATCTGCAAATAATATCTACAAATATTTTGAAGGATTTTTTTATTGTATAAACAGAAAATTTTTAAATTTAAAAATAATAATATATTCTATTATCTGTTTTTAAGGAATCATATATGATACTATAGTTAATGAATCCTTAAAAGCTTTCAAGATAATTTTTTTGGCTTTAACACACTTATTAGATTGGTAATGTTAAATTCTTACAAAACTGGAGTTTGGAAAACATACTAGGTCAGAGGAGAACATGAAAACATGAAAGTGTTATCACCCGTTAGTCATAAACTCCTTTTCTCAGAGAAACATGGCTATAAAAATTTGTTCCAGGATGAAAAGTTGGCACAACATGACCCAATCTTACATCATACTTTTTAAAGATTGGGGTAGAATAGGGAGGCAGGGAGGCATTACGAAGTGGGAGGGGAAAGTTCTTGCTTGAAAGGGGGGAGGAGGGAAGTGGAATTAATTTTCCACTCATGTATAACTTCTTCAACTTAATGGTTTGGTTTAGCTGACATTTGGCAAGGTAGCAGGTTTTAATCTTTTTCAAGAATGGCCTCCCTGTTGTTGAAGCTGTCTACACAAGATAATGTTCATCCACAGGATGTTCATTCCCTGTTATGGTCCTATTTAGAATATTATGTTAACTCATTATTTGTTTTTTTTAAATGAAAGGCTTCTCTATTCATTAAGCTCATAATGCTGCTAGTGAAAGAGAGAGTTCTACATTTTGACAAGCATAGGAAAACTCCAATATACTTACTTGCCCTGTATTATAGGAATCAAAATCAGACATTCCAGAATCAATTGCCTGCTCCTTAATGAAAGTTCACACAGTAAAATGTGACAGCGTGGTGTTAGGCCTTTCCTCCCACAGCAGTGGAAGGGTTCCACTTTACCCATGGAGAGCCTTAGTCATGACCTGCTTACACCAAACACCTGCAATCAAGAGCCACGCCATTACTTTGGGATAAATAATTACTTTCTCAAACCATGCTGTGGACATAACAAACCATATACTTTTTTAGGGAGAAGATGAGGTAGAACAACTTTATTTTTAAAACCCGACTGACGTATCTGCCTATCCACAAACACACTCTGCTCTGAAAAGGAAGTACAAGGTATTATATTTATGTACCAGAGCAATTCACAGGTCACTGTGTAGACAGAAACACATTGAGAAACATGAAAAACTAACGGCACATCTGAGCGCCAGGAGCCTGGAAAAGGAAGTGTGTGCTGTGAAGCACAGGAGCTTCTCCGAGGTCAAGGCCCAAGCACAAGGAGAAAGCTCTGCAGTGGTAGTTTTGACGCCCAGGTCCCTCTCTCTATGGAGTCTCTCTGCTCCCCAGGAGCTAAGTTAAGAAACCTGCGTGTTTGTGTTGGGCAGAGAGGAGGCAGAGTGGCCGAGCTCTTCATGGGCCTGTCTTTCCACCATGAGACAAAACAAGAAGGTCAAACTGCTTCCTAACATAGTAATTATGTTAGCTATTTTAGAGCAAGAAAGTTAAAATGTGCTCTTATTTAAGCAAATATCAATAAATATAAACAACAGAATTCTTGGGAAAATGGTCATTTATTATACATCCCTTGTAACAAATGTTCCCAATCTGTTGGCTTCACGGCACTATGGGGCCTTAGACTTGATATAATAGGTTTACTGATTTATTAGACACCAAGCATCTGAAGCCTGAATAAATGTGTGATATCACATGTATAAAATATGTAAATGCATGTGTACACGTGTACACATCTAAATGTGTATAGTTATGTCTATATACACATATCCAAATATGTACAGCACATAACAGTGTATATATATTTATCCATTTTTCAAATACGTATATTTGAAATGAACATAAATTCATTTAAAAGGCATTTGACTCATCATTTATGTTTTTGTTGATCCTTACCCGAGGATATTTTTCCATTAATTATAGAGAGAGTGGAAGGGAGAGGGAGAGACAGAGAGAAACATCAATGTGAGAGAAACACATCAATTGATTGCCTCCTGCATGAGCCCTGACCAGGGCCAGGGAATCTGCACCCAAGGTATGTGCCTTGACCAAAAATGAGTCCGAGGCCAATGCTCTATCCACTGAGGCAAACTGGCTAGGGCTGATTCATCAATTATTAACAGAAAATGTTTAAACATATCACTTATGTTTTGGTCCGTAAAAGGTTTTTTAAATTCATTTTTACCGCAGTAAAATACACCCTTTGTGCTGGGCAGTTCTAAGGGTTTTGACAAGTGTGTGAAGCTGTGTAGCCACCACCACAGTCATGATGATATAGAACAGTTGCATCATCCTAAAAAGTTCTCTGTGCTGCCTTTTTGAGGTCAAACCCCCACTTTCACTCTCATGTAAAAGGTTCTGACATTAAAGACAGGTCCTCACACTTGAAAGGAGCTGGAAGTAACTGTGTATAGTGCTGACAACTATCTTTTCCATAAATTTATGCCCCACTTTTACACACTAGCTTCACTTCTACCCAGTGTTTGCTAAAAAGGATTACATGGGGAGATACCTGAATCTCTAAGAAAGAAAGAAATAAAGACTTGGAGGAGTTCAGACTTCAAGATGGTCTGGGGGAAAAAAATGACAAAACTTGATAATAAGCTAGATATAAGTAGTTTAAAATAATAAATATACCTGGGAGATACAAGGAAAAGGTCCGAGTTGGATAGAACTGACAAGTGATTACTTATGAGAAACAATAATCAACTTTGTTTTGAAGCAAGACAATGAGGTGGTCAGATTTATCTTAGAAAATCTGCTCTGCCTACAATGTGGCAACTAGCTAGAAGTGGGGAGAGAATGGATGCAGAGACTGGTCCAGCAGAGAGATGACAGTATCTTAGTCATCTCAAAGAAGAGAAGTTTCTAAAAACCACAGAGGAAGAACAGAAAGAATCTCACCAGCTACACAGCAGAATATCACTGGAATGCCATTTGGAGCCCAACTACAATCTCAGGCACTCCCTGTAGGAAAGTGGATCAAGGCAATACAACATCTCGCAGCACGGCTCACAAGATATCTATACAGTGTTGATATCTACAAAACACCTACAAATGGGCAAGAAATGTCAAACAAATATAGCTACACTTCTGAAAATAAAGAAAATACCTATCCCTGGTTCTAACAGCTGAGGTTCAGATGTCTGGGATACACGGTATACTGGGGAGGGAGGGAGGGAGGGAGGGAGGGAGGGAGGGAGGGAGGGAGGGAGGGAGGGAGGGAGGGAGGGAGAGAGGGAGAGAGGCTGTGAGTGTGGTGGGCACTGAGGCTCCTCAGACAGGTCTGTGCATTTTTCTCGTCTGCCCAATAAAGAGGCACTTAGAGAGTTTAATCACGGAAATAACATGGATCGAGCGCTGCTTTCCAAAGATTAATCTGGCAAAGAATAAGATACATGGAGGCTTGGAACAGGGTTAGGGGGAAGGGTGAGGAGATGGATCTGAGACACCTTGGAGGCAGATTCAACTGGCTGCTGTTTGAATAGGATGCCCAGGTTTCATGGCTGCAGTCCTTGGGGTGATAAACACATCAATAAAATAAAAGAACCTTGGAGAAGAGCAGATTTGGGGGGAGAGGAAGTGGGCAGTGTTGGATGATAATTTACATTTTAGACACTAAATTTGAAGCCTCAGTGGTTATCCCAGCATGAGATAGTTCACAAGGCTGAAAATGCAGGACTGAAATCTAGAACAAGGATCCTTAAATGCAGTTTAATGAACTGGCTTCAGGGGAGGGTGTGTTACAAACTGTATATAAGCTTTTTATGTCTGTACATTCTTCTTGGAGTAAACTCGTGTCTCTCATCACATTTTCAAAGAGGTCTGTCTCGAATTTCTATTCCTTTAAACATAATGTGTTATTTTGGGTTACACTTAATCTTTGGTGTTCTGCAGTCTCAGATGATGTGTCTAGGTGTCAATTGCTTTTTATTTAGCCTGCCTGAGATTCACTGTACTTCCTGTTTCTGATGACTGGTACCTTCCATCAGTTCTGGAACATTCTAGGCCATTTTCTTTTTCTCTTCCACTTTATTTCTCTGCTCCCACCTATAACAGAGCCTGATGTTTTTGTTAACTAGCTCTCTTCATTTCAGACCTTCCATTGAGAAATATTTTCCTACTTGTGGATAAACATAAATGAATACTGGCTGCATAAAACAGTAATGCTCAGTGTTCACAGCTTGGCTGCTGAGATACGGTGTTGCACTGAAAATCATGAATTTTTCTTCTCTCTTACAGAAAAACTGCACAAACCCCTTAGATGTTTAGCAGAAAGGTCCTAGGCCTGACTTCTAAAATGAAAACACGCCTTTTTAAGCTAATCATTAGGCTGTAGAAAAGAGAGCAGCGTTTAAGAGAAACAGGCACAGAGCTGCCCACAGACACAAAATAAATAAAGCTGAAGGCTCAAGCAAGTTTAAGAAACACGTACCAGTGAAATGTGAGTTATCACAGACATATATACGTCTTTCTAAATGTATAATTTCTGCCTATAAAGAAAGCAGGATAAAAAAACATCAACATATCACTAGCTTAGGCGGCTGGGGAGGTGGGAGTTCTATACCAGAATGTCTCCAAAAATATGGTATTTGGGGGCTGATTGATTTTCTCCCTCAACTAAATTCCATTCTGGTTCTTTTTTATAATGTTTCAAAGTGCAGGCTGAGCTCTTAATCTTGTGGGAGGCACAGGCAAGACAAAACGCCAAACTCACTAATGAAAACTTGCTGAACTTACTTTTCAGAATTCCTCTCCAAGTCACGAAGAACCCCTTTGGCGCTGCTCCCAGACTAGTAAAACGAACATGTCAAGTCCCGGGAGGCTAATACAGCTCGCTCCACTAAAACCAATACACATCTTCTCCTGACAGCTGGTTGTCTCAGCATACTCAGAAGTGTATATTTATCAAAGGGGGGGCCCTCCAGGACACAATATTTATTATAAGATTATCTCAGAGACTCGAGTAAATATGAGTGAGGCTGAATTAAGCCATGTTGACTATGATGTTCTATTACTTAAATGCTAACACAAAATCACTTAAGAAGATCTAGGGTCTCATTTCTTAAGACAACTGACGTAAGTTAAAAAAAAAAAAAAGGCAAGAACTATCTTTCTCTTTAAATCTACCTGTGTTTAACTATGTAACTTTTCTAATTATTCTAAAAAACCTTTGAGCATCTAAAATGAAAAATTTCCATCCTGTTCCAATATTGAATTCAGGATTAATGTAAATAAAATCACAAAATATTGAATTTGTTTATTGTTTTAAAATATATATTTTATCCTATTTATCTGGATTTAATCTCATTCATTCTAAGTAGCACTAATTTCATTTGTAGCTTCCCCCACCCTTTCCCTAGGCTCTTCGCGTTTCAGTTTATCCTGCCTTCGTGGATTACAGGCTGCCCAAATGTTCTAAGTGACCATGTCTGTGGGATAAGGGGAGGGAAAGGAAAACTGGAGAGGCCACAACAGGAGTAGATGAGAGGTCATATGAGGTCAAGATCCTATTTACCACCTCCAGGATTCAGCTGATAAACCACACCTTGAAATAAAGCTCCATGTCTCAGCAACAACCAGGGGCCCGTATGGAAACAAGCCTGCTGTCGGCCTCAAGGCACAGCAATGAGGAAGGGCTCTGGAGACCACCTGCCTTTGCGGGCACAGGACCCAGCAGGTTTAAAGCTTTCTCCCACACTGGGGAGTCCAATCAGTGGGGGCTGTGGATGAGCTCAGGGAGGGCCCTGGCGTGGGGAGAGATGGGCTGTGGCTCACCAGTTCTCAGCTGATGGAAACAGCAGCCCACCCCAAGGAGCGCAGGGAAACAATATGACAACAGAGACACAGACACGGGAGGGAAAAGTCAGTCTTGCCGGGGAGGCAGGTGGCAGTGGTCAGGAAAGGTTCTATGGAGGAGGTAGGACTGAGAAGATCAAAGAGGACAGACAGAGTTCTGATAGATCCTATGGGAGAGGGAAAGAAATTCAATGTTCTAGAAGGTATGGAAGTGAAAAAAAATAAGGTGTGTTCACAGGAAATCACGAAAAACCTCAGTGTGGCTGAACAACAGGAAACATACAGAACCCAGAATGGAGTGGAAAGGTCGGTTAGGACTGTGACAGAAAATACTTTGAATGCCAGATTAAGAAATGC